>CM065802.1:149043280-151443280 GCA_033398695.1 Orobanche coerulescens
AAAACCAACTTTGAGAACAAAGAAGAAGAAATTCTCTCTACCTTTTACTTGTGTTCGGCCGTGACTTATGAATAGTGGAGGTTGAGTTTTTATTTGTTCACAAGTCACACCAATCACCATTTCAAAGTCTCCTCATTATCATATTCCCTGACAAGTGGAATAAAGACTAACTTTATGCTTTAGTCTTCCACCATTTAAGGCGAGACAAAGACAAAGTGAGGGATGGGGCAAGGTTCTTCTAGATGGTCCAACCATCTAGTCCGTATTTCGAACTCCTCGTGATATTTAAAGTCCGTTAAATAAACTATGATTCATCACAACAGATTTATACAAATTAATTAAAATTAATTAATTATATCAAATACGATATAATTAATTTCTTCAAGAAATAACTATATTTGAATTGAGAAAATTATTCAATAAGTTATTTAATTAACTTGACCGCATTTAATTTATCCAATGCAAATCAAGATCACAGGTAGGTCCCATATATCAAATACAACTAATGGCCATTGCTTGGCCAAATACTTTTGATCTTATTTCGCCACCAACCATATAGACATTTGTAATATCCTGGGATAATTTTTTTCATTTTACCGTTGCTATTGCATTTATTCATTTGGTATCAGTATAAGTGTTGTTGTATTCGATCGATACAATGTATATTGTATCGAATATTTCTAATCAAAATATCTTTACTTGTCATTGGTATCATTTGCCGATCGGATGTTGGTGAGTTTTAATTTTTGGCCAAGTTGATATTAGCCATAGCGTACGCTACATGTAAAGATTACCTACTTATATATGTGGAGGGTTATGTATGTTAAACCATGTTGATTACGTACGTAACATAGGTATCGATCGCATTCGACTTTCTAAGGCAGGGCCATGCTTGATCCGGATATTCGCTTTTCGAGACAACAATGATCATTATGTACGCTATGCATGGATGCTAATGTACGTAATGTTGTGGTTGTTACGTACGTCTTTTAGCGCTAACGCACGTAATGCAGGTCCCATTTTGAGGCAAAGGAGTTCGCACGAGCGCACGCCACGTAGGTCGAGCGCACGTAATGAGGATTAACGTGACGCATGCGCGATGGGATAGCTGTACCATAATGAATCGCGGCATTATAAAGACATGTTTCGCCTTTCATTTCTTAATGATCCATTTTCGATTTCTCTCCCTAGAAATCATCCCTCCGCATCCCTTAGTGATTCCTAACCCTTCCAACTTGTTTCTTGGAGCTTCATAACTTGATCGGAGCCTCGGGAGTTGAAGATCGAGTGGATTCTCAAGGGTTTAAGGTTGTTATTCATTCTTCTATAGGTATGTTAGCTAATCTTGTGTTTAACTCCGAGATTATGATGATGTTGTTGTTGATTACCTCGTAGCTAGTGATTGCTGGAGGATAGTTTGATTCTTCATGGTTTTTATGAACTTATGGTGAAGAACTTGGTGATTATCACTTGAGGTTGATCGTATTCTTGATGTTTAAGAATACTTGGAGATTTTAATCATGTCTAGGAATAGTTATGTTAAGATTTTAGATGATTAAGATAGCTTTGAGTTAATTATTGTTGTCGGTTGTGTTCTTGAGAGATTATAATCATTTTAGCAAGATTATGATGAGTTATGTGGATAATTATCATAATCTTAAATGGTTAAGATAATCTTATTGATTAATCAAATTCTTGAGGAATTGGTGATTGATATTGGTGGAATCATGCTTGGTAGTGTTGATGATGTTTTTGAGGTGATAGTGATAATATTGATGATATTATCATTATAGATGATTTATTTGATGTTGTTCTTGATAAATCTTTGTCAATTATTTTTCACAAGTGTTAAGAACATAATGATCATGTTAATCGATCATTGAGGTGATCGAGAATGTTAGAATTCATAGTTGAGGACTATGATATTCGTCATAGTTTGATCGATTCATGATTGAATCGAGGTTAGCTTTTGTGTTATTCTCGATTGATATTACATTATCAATTAACTGTATTTCATTCAAGGTTGTTCGAGTGCTTGTGGATCATCTGAGGACGCCATTCGTTGTTCGTTGAGGATTTCACGCTTTCGATTGAGGCAAGTTTTATAGTTGTACTAGTCAATGAGATTAATGTTATCATATATATGTATGAATGTGTTGTCGATAGTCGTTCATGTATCGATGTATCGATGGTTATTGTTGACTGATGTTCCATTAAGATATTGTTGTGATCATTGTTATTGATATCTGTGTTTTTCTATTGATGTTGTATTGGCCGATTGAAGGCATTGACGTATTCGATTATCATCTCTATCTTCGGGGGCCGATTAAAAGTGCCGCGCATCCGTTATCGTTGTTGTTATCGATTGGCCGCTCTAAGGCAATCGAGGTATTGAATTTGGGATCGCCGAGGATTTCCCATCCGCTGAGTCGTTGTTATCGATTGGTCATTCGAGACAATCGAGGTATCAATCGGGATTTTCGAGGACGGCTTCCATCCTGTGTCGCTGTTATCGATCGGGTCATTCCAAAGCGATCGAGGTATTGAATCGGGACCGAGGATGGTGCCCATCCGTGAGTTATTGTTGTCGTGTTGGCCGACTCAAGGCAAAGACACTATCATTCTACCAAATTCGATAATTTTGTGATCTTTGCCATTCGTGATTGCTTGTGTTCGAGGCTAGTCTCACAAGTGCTCGACGGGTAAGTTTGGGGCTTGAACCTTCATGGCTGGTTTCAACACCTACAGCTTTAGTAGGTCACGCTATCTGGGTGATCTCATTATGGGTAAGTTCTGGGCTTGAACCTTCGCGGTTGTTCCCAACACCTCGCATCCAGCAGTCACGGCCATCGATGACCTCGCTGTGATACGCCTTCGCGGTTGCTTCGCTTCGCCTCATCGTGATACAACTGCGGCAGGTGGCTTCGGCCTCTCATTGTGATACATATTTGTGCTGTGTAGCTTCGGCCCTCATGTGATACAGCTTCGTGATGTGTGGCTTCGAGCGCTCATTGTGATATGGCTTCATGCTGTGTGGCTTAGGCCCCTCATTGTGATACAGCTTCGTGTTGTGTGGCTTCGGCCCCTTATTGCGATACCTTTCGCGGCCGTGGCTTCGCCCTCATTATGATACACAGCCTTCGCGGTGGCTTCGACTTCATTGTGCCACAACTTCGTTGTGTGGCTTCGCCCTCATGTGATATAGCTTCGAGCTGTTCGCTTTAGGTCATCATGATGATTTTCAGATTTGACCGAGTGGCTTTCGTGCCATTGTGACATTTTGCAGCTTCTACCGAGGGCTTTAGGCCATGTGTGATGTATTGGTGTTTCCGCTGGAGCCTTCGGCATCAGGTTTGTATCTATTTCACTTTGGTTTGGTTTACCTTCTGTAATTCGTTGTCGTGTTCTATAGTGATGATTCGCCATCGGGCACTTGTGTACTAACCCGCTGGAGTGTATTGATCGTATTCCGTGGCATGCTGTTTCACGAATGCTCGGTTCTTACCTTGGTTTGTGAGCATCTCGTATTATCATTGTTGTACCGCTTATTTTGCTAGTAACACTCATTTTTACACATATTTTTATAAGGTTTTTCTCGATTTTAAGATCCTAAAATGTGTAGAATTGTGTCGCTTTGTGCTCATATTGTGTTTGTCGGACTCGATCACGCTTGGGTATGTTTTATTTGATTTTATAGGTGTTTTAAGGACATTATCAAGTAAGAGCGAAGTCTCAATCCCCAATACATATCAAGCAATGCGAAACGAGATCGAAATAAAAGAAGAAAAACGGAGTCAAAACGGATCAACATGACTCGCCATGTCATCCGACATGGGCCATGTCATCGCTCGACCGTGCCATATAACACGGCCGGGTTGCTTGTCCGTAACCATTTGCAAATTCTAGAATACTATGACATGGGCCGATCATTTGACACGGCCATGTCACTTTTCCGAGTCAAACAACTTTGTTGAAGTTTGTACACGGTTTGAACAAGATTTTTTGGTTTTGGGGTTGATAAAAAGGCTCTAGAATGGACTTAGAAAGATATCCCGAGATTTCGGGAGTTGGAGAGAGAGAAATACATAAGATTTGAGAGAGAACTTACCAAAAGAAAGATATATTGAAGGAAGTGCAAGGAATAACACATCAAGAACACATGAAGGAGTGAATAGAGACGACTCAAGACACCATCCGAGCTTTAACTTCTTCCTATCGAGTACTAATTTTGCTGTTTTGTTTAAAGATGAACATGATGAACATGATGATTATTAATCTTTCTTTTCACTACCATGTCCTGCTAAACTTGTTAGATTCCGGGCATGGGAGTACGTTGATTCATGATGTTTTTGAGGGATTGATGATTATATATATCTAGTGTGATTTCTTTATCAAATGCTTGGTTTTAATTCATGTTAGAACACTTGATCAATGTTTTTACATGTTTAACTTAATTGCTCATAATTCGAGAGAAGAGGGCATTATTAGTTTTCGTGTTTTTGACGTAGTTATTTACGAGATTGAGAAATCTATGATAACCTATGATGTTATTTAATCCTACATTTACTCAGATACTTCATGACTGCTTAAAAATATAGCGAACAAGTTTTTGGCATCGCTGTTTGTGGACTAATTTATTTTTATTAGTTTTGATATTATGATAAGTGTTTCTAGTCTTACTTTAGACATTTTATTATTTTTTTAATTAACTCATGTTGTGCACATTTAAATCCTACTCAAGGAGTGCATGAACACCCGCTCATGTCGAGTGCCTTTAGAAACTTTCATCCCTAAGTTGAAGCATTCTCCCGAAGAACAAGTGCTACCTTAAGGAAACTAAGAAGGGATCTTTTTGAAGACATGGAGAGAGCAGAGACAACACTAGGATGAATAACACGAACGAGAATGCAATAATCCAGACAATGAGGGCTAAGGATTGAAAATCCAACAACTAGGATGCAATCAATTCGATGGATTCCACCAAAGCTTGACCGAAACTTCGATGAATCACTTATGTTCCAATCAACGCCCAATTTCGAGTCAAGCCTCGCCTTAATTTCAATGGTTCAACAAAATCAATTGGGAGGATTTGCCGCCGAGGATCCACATGCCCATCTCACACATTTCATGAAAATATGTGATACTATCAAAATGAATGGGGTCTCGATGATGCAATACGCTTACGATTGTTTCCATTCTCTTTGAGAGAGAAAGCGAAACTCGGCTTGGGAATTTAGCTCCGGAAGTATAAGGACATGGAGGATTTGAGCGAAAAATTTTGTTCAAAATTTTCCCACCTTACAAGACTTACTCAATTTCATCAACTCGAATCCGAACTGCTATATGAAGCATGGGAACGCTTTCAAAGATCTACTAAGGTGATGTCCTCGACATGGTTTCCCAGAAGACCAACAAAAGTGTTTCTTCTACAATGGTCTTAAGGGAGAAACAAGGAATTTTATTGATGCTTCCGCGGGAGGGGCATTGCTAGAAAGAAGCGCTGAAGAAGCATATGGATTAATAGAAGAAATGGCTATGAATAGTTATCAATGGCCGATGGAAAGAGAAAATGTTAGAAGGGTGGCTGAGATATCCGATTCGGACCCTATCAAGGCACTAACCGTGCAAATGACAATGTTAACTACTCAGTTGGGGGACGAATAAAAGGAGGTGATTCAAAATAGCTCATCAAGGAATTTCACTACCGTCCACCCATCGAGGAGGCTCATTACATTAATAATCGAAATTACAACAATTTCCAGAATAATCCACCGTCGGGTTTCTACCATCCCTCCAATAGAAATCAAGAAAAGTTTAGCTATGCTAATCCAAAGAATGCCTTACAACCACCGGCCGGATTCAAAGTGTCAAATGGTGAAATAATTGAAGAAGCAAAGCCAACGTCAAATCTCGAGAATATTTTAGCTACCTTTATGATGGAAACAAAAAGTCGATTTAGTCGAGATGAGGAAAAATCGATAAAATCAAGTCCATGTTACTCAATTAGCTACCACCATGGGAGCTCAAATGAAAATCTCAAACTCAAATTGAAAATTGGCAAAGTTGTCAAGTCAACATCACCGGGACAATTTCCGAGCAATACCGAAGTAAATCCAAAAGAATCTTGTCAAGTTATCACCTTAAGAAGTGCAACGAATCATGAAGGGCCAAAATGCCAACGGTCCAACAAAGTGAGGGAGCCAAAGAGGATCAAATCAAAATGTAGATGAAGAAGTGGAGCATGACACATCTAAGGGGGATGAGAAGCCTAAAATATCTTCTAACTCTACTTCTAATTTTAAAGTTCCTCTCCCTTTTCCTCAACGCTTTAAAAAGAAAAGCTAGATGCACAATTTGCAAAATTTTTAGATATCTTCAAGAAAATTAATATCAATATTCCTTTTACGTACGCTGAACAAATGCCTAATTATGAAAAATTCTCAAGGATGTGATGTCAAGAAAAAGAAGGATGGAAGAGCATGAGATGGTTAAACTAACAAGAATGTAGCGCTATTATCCAACACAAATTACCTCAAAAGCTTAAGGACCGGATGCTTTACCGCTCGATGCACCATTGGAAAAGTTTCATTCGAGCAAAGCATTGTGTGATTTAGGTGCTTCAATTAACCTTATGCCTTTATCTATTTTCAGAAATTAGAGTCGGGAAATGAAAGCCACAACGATGATGTTACAATCAAGGACCGATCCATAACACACCCTAAGGGGATTGTTGAAGACGTGCTCGTAAAGGTCGCATAAATTTATATTTCCAAATGGATTTCGTTTCTCAACATGGAAGAAGATGAATATCTAGCATTTATCCTCGACGCCCTGCTTTTAGCAATGAGAAAGGCTCTTATTGATGTCTAAAGGGGAGAATTAATACTACGTGTTAACAATGAGCATGTTCTATTTTCCATATTTAAAGCTATGAAATTTCATGATGATATGGAATATTGCAATGTTATTGATAGTATAAGTTTGTATGGAAAGAAAAAAGTCTTACACTCATTATCTTCAGATCCGTTAGAGTTTCCTCTTGCGAACTCATGCTTTTCTAGTGACTCAACCTTGGAGTTTAATGATTCACTTGTTTGATTATGTTTGTGAATTGAATTACCTACAGAAGAACCGAAAATTAATAAATTCGATGATTTTAACAAAGAAACGTAACAAGAGGAGCATGCAAGAGTTGCCGAAATCAAGCTAATTCGCGACTGACCTTGTCAATCGACACACCCAAAATTTAAGTCCCGCTTCATCTCGCCAGTGTATCACAACCAAGATCGACCTTAAAACCCTTCCAAAACACCTCAAGTGTGCATTTCTAGATGGTAATAATACAAATCCAGAATTGTATCCTCTTCCCTTGCCTCTACTCAATTAGATAAATTGATGTGTGTTGAGAGCTCATAAGTCGGCTATAGGATGGTCTATCTCAAACTTGAAGGGAATTAGCCCTTAAATATGCATGCATAGGATTTTGCTTGAAGAAAATTATAAACCTAAAGTGCAAAATCAACGAAGACTTAATCCTATAATGAAAGAAGTGGTAAAAAGGGAAGTGCTCAAACTGTTAGATGCTGGAATGATATATCCAATTTCGATAGTGAGTGGGTGAGTCCTACGCAAGCCGTGTCTAAAAATGGGGATGACCGTGATTAAAGATGAGAAAGATGAATTAATTGCTATGAGGGTAGTTACTGGATGGCGAGTGTGTATAGATTACAGTGGCTTTGAATGCAGCTACTCGCAAAGACCAATTTCCTCTCCCCTTCATTGATCAAATGCTTGATAGATTGGCGGGCATGAATATTTCGCTTTGATGGCTATACAGATATAATAAAATTTACATAATGTCAAGATCAGAAAAATGGCTTTTACATGTCCTTATGGAATTTATGCATATCGTAGATGCCGCTTGGCTTATGTAATGCCCCACCACTTTTCAACGCCGCATGATGGCTATCTTCCATGGTTTGATCAAAAATATAATGGAAGTATTCATGGATGATTTTTCGGTGTTTGGAAATTCATTTGATCATTGCTTGCATAATATCACTTTAGTTTTGCAATACTGGAAGATACTAATCTTGTGCTAAATTGGGAGAAATGCCACTTTATGGTGCAAGAAGGGATTGTCCTAAGCCATAGAGTGTCCCCGTAGGATTAGAGGTTGATAGATCAAGATTGTCGCCATTGAGAAACTTCCTCCGAATAATGAAAAGGCTATTAGAGTTTTCTTGGTCACGCTGGTTTTTATAGGAGGTTCATAAAAGATTTTTCAAAAACCACTAAACCTTTGAGTAAATTATTAGAAAAAGATACTGATTTCATTCTTTCTAATGAGTGTTTGTAGGCATTTGAAACTCTAAAGAAGGCATTAGAGAGTGCTCCTATCCTCGTAGTACCGGATTGGTCTCAACCTTTTGAGATCATGTGCGATGCAAGTGATTATGCGGTTGGAGCCGTGTCGGGATAACGCTGGGAGAAACTCTTTCGAGCTATTTACTATGCAAGCAAAACATTAGACTGAGTCCGTAAAAATTACACAACAACGGAGAAAGAAATGCTTGCCATGGTATTTGCTTTTGATAAGTTCCGATCATACTTAATTGGAACAAAGACGATAGTACATACCGACCACGCAGCTATCAAGTACTTGTTCGAAAAGAAAGATTTCAAACCTCACTTGATTCGATGGATTCTTCTTTTGCAAGAGTTTGACGTGGAAGTTCGAGATATGAAGGGTTGTGAGAATGTGGTGGTTGACCACTTATCTCGCCTTGAATACAAGAAGGAGAAGGAGCCATTGAAGGGATTAAAGAAGAGTTTCCGCACGAGCGGCTTTTTATGATAGAAGCTAAATCTCCTTGGTATGCTGACATTGTTAATTTTTTGGTTGCAGGTGTACTACCTCCGGACTTATCTCATTATCAAAAGAAGAAATTCCTCCATGATATCAAGTTCTATATGTGAGATGATCCACTACTTTTCAATAGATGTGCGGACATGATAGTGAGGAGGTGTGTGCCGCAAGAGGAATGGGAGGAAATTCTTCAACAATGTCATTCTTCACCAACCGGAGGACACTTTGGAGCAACACGGATTGCCGCAGCGGATTTTATCGCCTACGTTATACAAAGATTGCTATCTCTTCATTCAACAATGCGATAGATGCCAACGTGTGGGGAATATTTCAAGGCCATGAGATGCCCATGACCAACGTAATTGAGGTTAAACTTTTGACGCCCTGGGTATCGACTTCATGGGTCCATTTTCCTCATCATTTGGGAATAAGTATATTCCGCTAGCAATGAGTATGTATCTCGATGGGTCGAGGCAATTTCTTCCTAACAAATGACGCACATGTGGTGATGAAGTTTTTAAAGAAGAATATTTTTGCCGGTTTGGAACCCCAAGAGCGTTAATCGCTGATCGGGATCATACTTTGTAAACAAAATCATGGATAAACTTCTCAAAAATATGGGGTCCGATCAAAGAAATCATTGGCCTATCATCCAAAAGCAAATGGACAAGCCAAGCATCTAACAAAGAAATTAAACTAATCTTGGAAAAGACGGTGAGTACATCTCTAAAGATTGGTCAGCCCAAGCTTGATGATGTATTTTCAGCTTATCGCATGGCCTATAAAACACCTTTGGTAACATCTCCCTATCAACTCATATTTGGGAAATCATGTCATCTACCTCTAGAGTTGGAGCATAAGGCGATGTGGGCAGTAAAAAGAATAAATATGGATTTTGAGGCCGCTGGAAAGAAAAGATTGTTAGAGCCGAATGAGCTCAAGAATTTCGGGATGAATGCTACGAAAACTCTCGAATCTACAAAGAGAGATCTAAAAGATGGCACGACAATATGATCGTAAAGCGTGAATTTGTGCCGGGACAATAAGTACTTCTCTACAATTCAAGATTAAAATTGTTTCCCGGAAAATTAAAATCAAGATGGTCAGGGCCATTCGTGATCAAGAAAGTACTTCCACCCGAGTAGTCGAGCTCATGAGCAGAGATGGTGAGCTATTTAAAGTTATCAGACAATGAGTCAAACACTACCATCATCCAAATCAAAAGGAAGCCGTGTCCGTGATAATTTTAATCGAGCCATAGAACTTCTTGTTGCAGGCGTCCGTCTGAAGACATTAAACATAGCGCTAATTGGGAGGCAACCCAATAGTTCTTTTTAGTTTTGTTCTTATTCGCATTTTATTTTTATTTTTCATTGATGAGGAACTGACTGATTCAATCGTAGGTGTTCAATTCGCAGAAAAAGAACCGAGAAACAAACGCACTTTCCAGCTTGTATGACACTTGGCCGGTCAGCAGCGTTGTTCTTTTTCATTTTTCAAGTTGTGTGCGACACAGGCCATGTCATTCGACATGGTCGGGTTTGGCATACAGGCCTTTTGCTCTTTCTGGGCATGCACGGCACGGGCCATGTCATCTGACACGGTCGGGTTTGGGTGGCAGATGTTTTTCATTCTCCGCGTAGGTACGACACAGGCCGTGTCGATTGACATGGTCGGGTCTGATGGACAGATGGTTTGAGAGAAATATGAACAGGTATGACATGGGTCGTGTCATGTGACACGGGCCGTGTCGATCGGGGGTATAAAAATGAAACTCGGCCGTGTCTCACTTCATCTTCTTCCCCAAATAATTTTCCTCCCCCATTCCGATAATCCTAACACCGAATTCCCTATAAATCATCAAAATCAAGGAAAAATTGTGCTAAATCAAGCATAAGAACAAGATTCTTATCATTATTCCACAATCTAAGAGCTTTAAAATATTAGAAATCGGACGAAATCTCCCTCCCTTGCTCGCGAAATTTTTCAATTTTTTTCATCATTTTACTCCGAATTTGAGGTATGTTTTTCAATCTTAATGATTAAGTCTTGTTTATGATTATCCTAAGATTGTTCGATTGTGAATTATTGATTAATCTAGGTTCATGAATTGAATTTTTTGGGGATTTTTCATGAAGTATGATGTGTTTGGTGATCGATTCAAAATGTTGAAAATTCTTGTTATGAAAGGGAGTCAGATATGATGGAACTCATTTTTCAAATAGTTTGGTATTTTAAATTATACTTGTGGGTATTTTGGATAGAATTTTGGGGTAAATGTGTATTTGGTTATAAGTTTGGGGAGACAATATCGTTGTATTGACCCATGATGTTTTGTTTGAAATAAATGATAATTTTTAAATTCTTATAGGAAAATGGCTAGAGGTCGGGACGCGGTAATGCCCAACAAGGATGTGGCACCGCTCAAAGAGGACGAGGGAGACCGACAACCGAAATAGAGCAACCGGCAAGAATGCCACCAAGAGGCTATCGAGACACCGAAATGTACTAATTGACTCTCCTGAGAGCCGACAAGCGCGATGGGAGATGTCAGCGTAAACAAATGCTTCCAACTAGATACCCGACGATGAATGCATGACACCATGGGTATAAAGACGGCGTGAAGTCGCTAGAAAGGATACAGTGGAAGTGGATGATGACACAACATCGCCCACCTACGATGCCTCACTGAATTCCTAAGCACGCTAACGGTTAAAAGAGATCCGATCACTCATGAGCCAATCGCTTAGAATTTCGCCTGAACAATGAGAACGAGAAGCTATCTCCGTGGGAATTAGAGGTTATATATGACACACGAAGGTATGGACAATACCAATAAATAGGTTCGAGTGTGAAACTTATCAAGCGAGCTATGGTGGAATATCCGAAGCAAGGCACGTCCTTATATCCCAAAGTCGGCCAAAGGATCCTCTATTCGCAATCCAATACTCGATATCTTCACAAAGTGATTGCGAGCACTATTTTGGGCAAAAGAAACAGGGCCGATCACCTAGCGATAGTTATACGCTCTAACTCACATGCTCGATGGGACGGATCCAAAGAACCGACTATAGTAATGGATCATTTTGAGGATGTTGCTACGAAACCGAGAGGGGAGATTTAGATAGGAGTTTGATTACCCCTATCGCACTTCATTATGATATATCACTGGACAACCGAACTCCACTTCCAGGAAATATGCTTCTATCTTTATCAGTGATGAAATTCAACATCCCGTACTACGACTCGCGTACAATATTCCTCCAAAATGATAGTGATCATTTCTCCCGAATGCACCTCGACGATGATTGATAGTATTCGGATTTAGAAACTTACAAATGGCCACGACGCACACAAATTAGCCTCGATAGCAAATGGATTGGTCTCCCCGGTGATAGCCACTATGCTCGTAATGTTCGACTCCAAGGTATTTAAAATGAGGACAGAGCCGAGAGAATGCAAGAAGAAGACAGAGCAAAGAGAATGGAGGAAGAGGATGCTTATGAGAGAGGTCCTGACAATGAGGAAGAGGTAGAAGAAAGAGAGAGGGATCGCCCGGTCATCGAGACAGGCCGAATCAAGACATGCCACATCCCGTTCAACACTTAGAGCGGAATTTAAGGCTTTCCGAGAGGAGATGCGACAGAAACAAGATGAGACCCGATAGAAACAAGACGAGATGCTGACCTTATTACGACAAATGCACGAATGGCATGTACAAAAAGGCCACTTCCCTCCACCGAATCAGTAGGACCGGTTGTAAGTATTTTTGACCCAAAGTTTTTTATTGTTTAAATATTATACCCCCTTCATGTGTATTGTTAGATGTATTTTTGTGCGCTTAATTATCATTATTTTATCTCTATTTTGTGTTTAAATCTGCATAAATGAGCTTTTAATGCATTATATTTATATGTTTTGTAGGAAATTAGAGTCCAGAAGCTTAAACGAAGAAAAACGGGCCAAAACGACATTTCTTGGTCAAGGGTCAGCCACATCGAGCCAGAGCCGCGCACGCATACACACCTGTAAGCACATCGGTACAAATCAGACTGGGGCCGCGCACACTCATTCCGAGCCGCGACCGAAAGAATTATGCGCCTGTGCCCGGCAAAGATTAAAACCGGGGCCGCGCACACGAAATCGCCGCGCCCGTGGCGTGGTATTGATAAGCCGACTGCGCGATTTTTTGCTGTTGAGGCCGTCTTCGACCTAATTCCCTGACGATTTTGGAGATGAATGAAGGTTATAAAAGAGCATTGAAGGTCATAAAATTCATCATCGAAGAGGAGGAGAAAATACCTAGCAGCAGGAAGCAAGGCCAGAGAACTAAGAAGCCGCCTTCAATCGTGTTTGATTTTTCTTTCTTATGTTGACCTTGAATATTTGTATATTGTTTTCTAGCATGTCGGGATAGACCCCTTTTTCTAGGATTGTGATGAAATCGAGATTTTGACTGATTAACTCTTGATTTTACATTATTTATATATTTTCCTTTTCTATTGAGTTTTCCCAATTGTTCTTAATACGCTCAATTATGTGGCCAATGATCAATTGTTGTAATTACGCAACTTGAATCGGAGAGGAGGGTTAGTAGGAAAAATTGGTGAGAACCGCTTTGTTTTGTGGGATAGGAATATACTCACAAGAATTACGTAGTTTGTTTGAAGATTTTAGACTTTTTCGCTATTGTTGAATTAACTCACCTAGGAATAGAGTGATTTATTCACCTTAGAAAATCTATTGTGCTCGAGAGAGGCATTAGATTTTATTAGAAATCTTCATTGCCAATAAATCGGGAAATTACATAAATTATATTAATCAATATTATTTCTGATTAATCGAGGCGATTCTCAATCCTAGATTCTTCTCTTATTTGATCATCTTTTATCTACTATTGACGTTATTAGTTGTTTTAGTTTATCGCATTATTTAGTTTTTAATAATTCTTCCGCCACCAAATTCGATCGCTCAAATAAAACTAGAATACAAATAAATTGGTAATTAGTACGCTCTCGAGGGAACAATATCTTTCTTATCACTTTATTACTTGATTACGACAACGCACTTGCGTTCACTAAATTACGTAATAAGTTTTTGGCGCCATGTCGGGACTGATTGTTTTTACTAATATCAATTTGAGTATTTTTAGTCTTAATTTGAACATTATTTTATTTTTGTGTGAATCTGTTTTTAGTTTTTCTTTCAGGAGTTTCGTTTAGTGCATGAGAAAATTTGGTGATGAAGGTCTACTCCCTTTGGATACTGAACTCGAGCGCACCTTACGGAAAAACAGGAAGGAAAGGCGTGAGTTGTCAACTACGATTACCATGGCTGACAACACCGGAAACCAAGGGATCGACAATCCCATTCAGCAAGCTCAACCGGCATTGGCACTCCGTGATTATGCACTACCACCAATCAACGCAAATTTTTCGGGGATTCAACGTCGAACCATTCAAGCGAACAATTTCGAGATCAAGCCAGCTATCATCTAAATGGTGCAAGCGAGCTAATTTTTCGAACTGACGAACGATGATCCTAATGCTCATATTGCATCCTTTCTAGAGATATGCGATACATTCAAGAATAATGGAGTTTCTGATGACGCCATTCGTCTACGGCTTTTTCCATTCTCTTTGAGGGATAAAGCCAAGTTTTAGCTGAATTCACTCCCGCCGGGCTCTATCACGACTTGGGTGGAATTAGCACAAACCTTTATGGCTAAGTTCTTTCCGCCGGTGAAGACAGCGAGACTTCGGAATAAAATAACGACCTTCGGGCAATTTGAGATGGAATCGCTTCATGAAGCTTGGGAGCGATACAAGAATTTGCTAAGGAGATGCCCACATCATGGTCTACCGGATTGGCTACAAATTCAGACATTCTATAACTGACAGGATTCTACACGCACTCTTGTTGATGCAATTACTGGAGGAGCATTAATGGGCAAGACGATGGTCAAGCTCATTCTTTATTGGAAGATATGGCGGCAAATGCATATCGCTGGCCTTCGAGCGTCTCAATCAAACGAGTTATGGAGTTTCCGACAATGATCCAATATCTACACTATCGGCCCAAGTTGCGGCCTTGACTCAACAACTTCAAGTTTTATCACACGCTCCTTCTACTGCTACTACGGAATCATGTAATTGGTGCAACGGTCTCATCCTAGTGTTGAATGCCAAGTCGGGAATCCTTTTGAGCAATCTCAGATAGAACAAGCTAAATTTGTGGGGAATGGAAATCGGCTGCATAATCCGTATTCTAACACTTACAACAAAGGGTGGCGGAATCATCCAAATTTTTCATGGAGGAACTAAGCATTGAACAATCCTCCACAAGCTCAAGCCACTCAACCCCCACAATGCCCCTTAACCACGTAAAGTCTCTTTCGAAGATGCTCTTGCTCAATTGGCGGCTAACACGAGTCAATTCATGACCCGCAATGAAACTACTCTACAGATCATTCCGCTTCTATTCGCAATTGAAGTCCAAATGGGTCAAATAGAAAATTTGTTAACAGCCCAACCTCAGGGCACCTTGCCAAGTACAACTAAGACGAACCCTAGAGAGAGTATTAATGCCATTGGCTTGAGAAGTGGGAGGGAAGTGTGTGAGCAACCCGGGAAAAACAAAGTGAGAGGTGAAGATGAGGAGAAGAAAAATTCGGCATTAGGAGAATCACAAATTTCTAAAAACTTGAAATTGTTTCCAGATAATCCAATAGCCTATGTGCCACCAAATTCTGCTTTCCACAAATAAGTTGCAAAAGCAAAAGTTAGACAAGCAATTCTCCAAGTTTCTTGACGTCTTCAAGAAACTACATATCAATATCCCATTTGCCGACGCTTTGGAACAAATGCCGAGCTATGTGAAGTTTATGAAGGAGATATTATCTAAAAATGAAGCTCAAGAATATGAAATAGTGGCACTGATCAAGAGTGCACGCTATCTTGCGTAAAAATCTCCCGCCTAAATTGAATGATCCAGAAGCTTCACTACACCGCACTATAGGAAACTTGTCTTTTTGATTGAGTGTTATGTGATCTCGGCGCCAAGATAAATCTTATGCCTCTTTCGTGTTCAAGAAACTAGGAATCGGGAGGCCAAGCCTACTACGGTCTCTCGCAACTAGCCGATAGATCCATCAAATATCCGAGAGGGGTAATAGAAGATGTCCCTGGGTGGTGGATAAATTCATTTTCCCCACTGATTTTATTGTGCTTGATATGGAAGAGGATCATGAAATTCCGACTATTTTGGGTAGGCCGTTTTTGGACACTAGTAGAACTCTTATTGATGTTCAGGAGGGTGAATTTATGCTTTGGGTTCAAGATGAGCAAGTCACATTCAAAGTGTTTCGATCTCTCCCGTGTCCAAGCAATGTCGAGAAGGGTTCTCAAATTGAAAGCTTAGATATGTTTGCGAAAGACACACACCGAAGCTCATACCAAAATGTTCAAAATCATGTAGTTGCTCCAATATCTGAGAAAAATGTAGAACAAGTCGCATATATTAGGAATTTGGACATGTCGTCTTCATCAGCCGTTCACTCACCATCAAAAAATTCTCATGCCGTCAGAAATTCATTCGTGGAACAGAAAACTTAGCCAGAAGTAAAACAGATGCCAAGCCTAGTGCAATTTGGGTGTTTTGGAAAGTTACTTTTATTCAAATCTTTTCGCAAAGAACGTTGGATGTCCAAACCAAAAATTGAACTGTTAAAAACAAATGGTAAAAAATTTAAAAAAACAGATTAACGGTTCGATAGACTGGGTGGAGTCCAATTGGTGTGTGCGAAAAGCAAATTGATCTTAAAAAGGTCCGGCTGAAGACTATAAACTTAGCACTTCTCGGGAGGCAACCCGAGTATTAGTATAGATTTTAATTTTTTTGTCGCTATTTTTCTTCATCTTTGGAGTCTATTTTTTGGCGTTTTTGCTTTGATATACTTCTCCCTCATGTTCTAGGTGTGTTCATGTGAAAATTCTATGCAGGAACTCTCCAGGGCAAAAATTTAAGCTTAGGGCCGCGGCACATACATAGCGGGCCGCGACACACACAAGTCCAAAGTTTCGGCTATCTTTCTGTACTCTGTGCCGCGGCACTTTTGTGCAGAGCCGCGGCACATATACCCCAAGAGCCACGGCACGATGAAGCCAGGTCGCGGCTGTAACACCCTCGATACATTCAGGGATATTACAGCGCCGTAAATCCTTTACATAAGAATTTACAAGGCTAAAGAACTAATAAGACATTAACAAATACCAAAGTACGAAAATAACAAAAATAAGGTACAACAGTTCTGACCAATACTGAAAGTACGAATGTTCAACGGAAAAGTATTAATACATCACCCAATCCAAATATTCATAAACGACTACGTACTCGAGTACTTATTAAAAATAACCAAACACAGACAATTAAACTCGTCCGAACATCACTCTGCACCCTCGTCGTCATGCAACTCCAGTGGTTGTTTCCCCGCTCTCCTAGATCCTGAACATAAACAAAATGTTCACCCCCGAAGGGGTTAGCACAACAATTCTAGTACAAATACCACAACATATTATTCAACATCTCAGTAGGAATAATAATAATAATAATAATAATAATAATAATAATAATAATAATAAACACATGATAATCACAACATGATATCACAACATACACATGGTAATACCAATGATCCAAAGATTCACCGCCTAGACCCCAAGATGATCCCGCTTGACCAACACGTGGTGGAAAAAACCCGTCCAATGATCCAGCGCACGCTAGCATAGATCCCAAGATGATCCCGACGGACCAACACGTGGTGGAAATACAACAACGACATACATGTACAACAATATGTGTAACATCAATACATAAAACAATTAAGGTACTTGCCTCGATTCGAAGATAAGAACAATACTTGCACGTAAAACGAAACACTCGAAGGTCGCTCCTTCGATCAATCATGTAGCAAGCTCGAACCTTAACAAAAGAAATAATAAAGAATTCATCTCACGTCGTACGAATGTATAACAATCCAATTTACGGCCGAAAGTTCATAAAACGCAATCTGCCTGAACTGTTTAGCCTACGCTAAGTATTCTACGTAGAGTGCGTTAAGCCTGCTCGTTAGCGCATGCAAACAACGAAGCCTAGCATACGCTAAATATGCATGGTCAGTACCTCACTGATCAGCCTACTGACTCGCCTGATGGCTTAACGTACGTTACGTACCAAACGTAGCATACCTTAACGCATGCCCGATAGCGCATGCTAATCTACATAGCTTAGCGCGCGCTAAACGTGTAGAGCAGTACACTACTGGGCAGCAGACTTGATCTAAATGGTGATGAAACTCATGAAATCTTCAGTGTTAATACATGTCATCTCCAAGCATATCATGCTCATAGGGTTTATGAATGGTCTTACGGATAACAACTTCAAATTCGAGAATACGTATATCATCATAAAACCACATTCCACTTCGATTACAATTCTTCATGCGTAGTTCGAAAGTCCTAACGGTCAATATCAATACCTTTATATCAATCAAAAACTATCATCTTGTAGTTTGATTAACACTCCATCTTTACAAGATAAATCCCTCCATGATCAATCTCTTAGATTCGTCTAACAATAATGATATTAAAGTCAAGTCCGTGATTACTATGAAGACACCTTCTAGATTCGGATTACCAATGTCAGAAACTTCCTCTACTTGTTCATCATAACAAGATTCAAATTATGATGTTCTTAACCAAGGTACTTAAAGCATAATCATCTCAATCTCTTAAACATGATGTGGTTTGGATAAATCACCAATGAAACTCAATATCTTGATAGCATAATCTTCATATCCTTAAGAACATGAATTCAAGGTTGAAAGTAGTGTAACATACCTTAAGATGAATAAAAACACCGAGACAACAAGTAGAATTCGGCTCCGGTTGCTTGTTTGCTAAATCAATACGTTTCTCCACTCCAATGATCATACACAAGTGACATTAAATCTCCAATGATCAAGTGGATGTGTTCTAAGTGTGTAAGGAGGATATTTTGTTCTTGTAACATCCCGAGATATTCGGAATAATTACAGCGCCATAAACCCTTTAAGTAAGGATTTACAAGGCTAATTAAAAGAAATGTAAACATAATTCAACAGTACCACTGAAATTCAAAATACAGAACCGGTTCAACTGATCCATGGAGTTAATTTATACAACCATATCGAAAATGACATTATTAAAACACACGTACTCGAGTACTAAAGTGAACTAAGAAGACAAATCACCATAACAATAAACATCACCCACATCACTGAGCCATCTCATCGTCATGTCGGTACTGTGGTTGCCTCCCCGCTCCTCGGCTACCTGAACATCAAAACAATGTCCACCCCCGAAGGGGTTAGCAAACCGATGCTAGTACAAGTATCACAATACAAGTTTCATAAATGCATTATAAAACATACAAAATAGACTTCCGTCATCGGAAACCAATGATGTGAATCCTCATGATTCCATCAACACAATACAGGGTAATACAACGATCCAACGCCCTTGGTGTAGATCCCCATGATGATCCCGTCGGACCAACGCATGGTGGAAAACCCGTCCAACGATCCAGCTTCTCAAAGATAGATCCCCATGATGATCCCGTCGACCAACGCATGGTGGACATTCGATCCAATTCTCAAGATAGATCCTCATGATCCCCTGATCATTTACAACACAAACAAGACAATTATGCATACACATATGCAAATCATCATGTTCATCGACGTAAATATCATGCCAACTCAAAGAATATAATCTCATGTTCAACAACACGAATAAATCGTACACACGATCAACAATACAATATCAATAAACTTAAAATACGATACTTGCCTCAAAGATGGCAAGAACAAATCACTCCAACGATTTCAACACACTCAAGGCCATCTCCTTCGATCAACGTAGCAAGCTCAAACCTTAACAAAAGAAATAATATAGAATTTATCTTATGTCGCATTTAATGTCTAACAACCCGGCCTACGGCCGAAAGCTCTAAAAATGCACCGCTCAACTACTTAGCGTACGCTACGACTCTACGTAACGCGGCGCTAAGCTCGCCTGCTAGCGTACGAACGATTTAAGTCTAGCATACGCTAGCTTATGTACCTAGCTCCTTCTCGATCAGCCGATCGACTGGCCGATGACATAACGACGTTACGCACCAAACGTAGCGCACGTTACTTATTCCCGATAGCGCATGTTAATATATACATCTTAGCGTGCGCTACTGCATGGCGCTTACTATCGCGTAAAACCGATCTAATGGTGATGAAACTCATGAAATTTTCAAAGGAAAACATGTCATCTCCGTGCATACTATGTTCATACGGTTTGTGAATGATCTTTACGATTAAGCGACTTCAAGGTATAAGGATATGTATAACCATCACAACATCTTAATTCATCTTGATCTTCAAGAAAATATCTCAAGTTCAATCCATTCCAAATCCTAAACTTATGATTCCAATATGTCAAGACCTAAGAACTTGCTAATCTCCATGAACTGCCAATATCGGTTAGAAGATATCCAAACACTAAAAAGGTTCAACGGTTTATACGATGAAGAAGTACCAAGCATCGAAAATATCCTTCTAACAACATGATGTTCGACTACGCATTTAATTTTAATCGACTAGAAAATCCCAAATCATGATCAAAACATCCTTCGTAATACTACTAATATTGGTGAAGAATCACCTACGCCAAAGTAGCGAAGAACACGAAGGAACTATGAAGAAATCCAACACCGAGAGCTTGAACACCAATCTCCAATGATCTACAATCTTCAACTCGCCAGACGATGATATGAAGGGTTTAGATGAAGAGAGTGACTTTCTAAGTCCAAGAATTTGATGTGGGAAGTGAAAGGTCCAAAATATGAAAAAGGATGTTGTCCTATATATAGAAAATGGTTATTAGCGCGCTAGTCCATATTCATAGCGTGCGCTAACGGCTATACGAAACTTACCGACTTCATCAGACTCGCATTTAGCGTGCGCTATCCTCATATGAGTAGCGTGGCGCTACCGCGCTGACTTGACTTTTTCCCGAAAGCCGCCCAAGTTCATCCCGACATAATCGTACCAAGATCCCCACCGATCTCACCTACCAACACGCCTCAATCATGCCGACCACGTATAGCGCGCGCTAAGGTTCATATATAGCGTGCGCTACTAAACCCATATTAGCGTACGCTACGCCTAGTCGATAGCGTGCGCTACAAGTGAAACATCACAAAATTGAACACAATCATGCAATCATGCGCTCAACAACACCGGATCAAGAAATACGAGAATAATACTCAGATCAAAATACAACAATTACAATATCACAAGGTTCAAGTACACATCAGAAATCTCAGGTATTACATCCTCTCTCCCTAAAAAGAAGTTTCGTCCCGAAACTTAAGATGAAAACAACTCCGGATATCTAGCCTTCATACTGTCCTCCGTTTCCCAAGTGGCCTCTTCAGCTCCATGCCGTGACTATCGCACTTTAACCAAGTGTATTGGTTTATTCTCAATTGTTTGATCCGACTCTCAAGTATCTTGATTGGTCTCTCTTCAAGGTGCCGTCATTAGCTATCTCGATCTCATCGAACTCAATGATATGATCGATCCGATACATACTTCCGCAATCGGGATATGTGAAACACATTGTGAACGTGACTCAACGATGGCGGTAAGGCCAACCTGTATGCTAAATCCCCAACTCTCTCGAGGATCTCAAATGGCCCGATATATCTCGGACTTAGCTTACCTTTCCTCCCAAAATGGAATATTCCTCGTGTAGGAGACACCTTCAATAGTATGTGGTCCCCAATCTCTAACTCTAGCGGGCGACGACGCACATCAAGATAAGACTTCACGACTGCGGCACAATGCCTTTCCCGAATCAAAGTTATCTTCTCTTGAGTCTGAACTATCAATTCCGGTTCCGCCCCGATCAAGTCCGAAGAATCATCCCAGCACAGGGGTGATCGACATCTTCTCCCGTACAAAGCTTCAAACGGTGCCATCTTAATAGAAGCATGCCAACTATTGTTGTAGGTGAATTCAATCAATGGCAAGTGAACTTCCCAATCACTGACTAATCCAAAGCACAAGCTCTTAGCATGTCTTCTACTCTTTGTATAGTCCTTTCGGACTGACCGTCCGTCTGAGGATGATAAGCCGTCCTAAAGTTCAACTCGGTCCCCAAAGCCCTGTGAACTGCCTTCCAAAAGTTCGACACAAAGCGACCATCCCGATCTGAAATAATGGTCTTCGGTGTCCCATGTAATCTGACTATCTCTGCAATAAATACTCGCGCCAATCTCTCGGGTCCCCAAGTATCTTTAATTCCTAGGAAATGAGACGACTTGGTTAGTCGATCAACTACAACCCAAATCATGTTCATTCCCGTCTTGGTCCTTGGCATACCGGTGATGAAATCCATCGAGATATCCTCCCACTTCCATTCGAGAATCTAAGCGGTTTTAACATTCCTACAGTCGCCGATGTTCAATCTTAACTCACGACAAGTCAAACACTTCAAACGTACTCACCACGCCCTTCTTCATATTTCCCTACCAAGTTTTGTTTTAGATCCGTATACATCTTATCGTTGCTCGGGTGAATAGAATAGGAGTGCTATGAGCTTCCTTCAAAATTGTCCGTCTCAAATCATCATTGGGAACGCATACGCTTTGAAATCTCGTAACTACATCATCTTGTATCATGAATCCTGGGCTTTTCCTTTCTTTACTTCGCCACATAACCGAAGGATCGTAGAATCATTCAACCGCTTAGATTTGATTTCCTCGACTAGGGACGAAGTCGGGCCCATCACATATAGTTGCCCTCGATTTCGTGACCATACTTCAATCCCTTCGCGGACCAGCTCGTTGAATGCCGGTTTGGGACGTAAGTGCTTCCAACACTCAAGAGAAATCGGTTTACGGCTCAATGCATCGGCTACTACGCTTGCTTTACCCGAATGATAGAGAATTTCCAAGTCATAATCCTTGATCAATTCCACCACCTTCTCCGCCTCATGTTTAATTCTTTCTGATCAAAATGTACTTGAGGCTCTTATGGTCTCAGAAGATCCGACAATGAGTGCCGTATAAATAATGTCGCCAAATTTTCAAGGCAAAGACCACACCGCTAACTCCGCATCATGAGTCGGGTAATTAACTTCAGACGGTTTTAATTGCTTAGAAGCATAGGCAATCACCTTATCCTTTTGCATCAACACACATCCTGCACTCGATTTGAAGCGTCGTTGATACCATGAATCCACTGGCCCATCCGTAATGCCAATATAGGTGCCGTCCGGCCTCTTCTTAAGTTCATCAAAACCAACTCGACATTTCTCATCCCAAGTAAACTTTTGAGTTTTCTCAGAATAGCTTGAGTGAGTGGACGAGCAATTTTGGAAAATCCCTCTACAAAACGGTGATAATATCCAGCAAGTCCTGAGAAGCTTCGGACTTCTTTCACGTTATTAGGAGCTTCCCATTCCAAGATTGCTTCGACTTTCTTCGGGTCCACCTGAACTCCGTCAGCTGATATCACATGCCCAAGGAAGGTTACTTCCCTAAGCCAAAACTCGCATTTGGAAAGCTTCGCATAAAGTTGTTCATTTCTCAAGATGCTCAAAACCACATGCAAATGCTCGGCATGCTCCTCTGTGTCTTTCGAATAGATCAAGATGTCATCAATGAAAACGACCACAAACTTGTCTAGGTATTCTAAGAATACCCGATTCATCAATTGCATAAATACCGCAGGAGCATTGGTAAGTCCGAATGGCATCACCATGAATTCATAGTGCCCCTACCGGGATCTGAAAGCAGATTTCGACACATCTGATTCCTTAATTCTCAACTGATGATATCCTGATCGCAAGTCAATCTTCGAGAATACCCTTGCCCCTTGCAGTTGATCAAACAAGTCGTCGATCCGAGGTATAGGATACTTGTTCTTGATCGTCACCTTGTTTAGCTCCCTGTAATCAATACATAATCGGAGGGATCCATCTTTCTTTCGGACAAAGAGAACAGGTGCTCCCCAAGGAGAAACGCTAGGTAGAATCTAACCCAACTGCAATAATTCCTCCAGTTGCTTCTTTAGTTCATACATCTCGGTTGGCGCCATGCGGTATGGTGCTCTGGAAATAGGAACGGCTCCAGGCTCTAATTCGATAGTGAACTCCACTTCTCTCTGCGGAGGTAACCCAGGTAGTTCGTCAGGGAATATATCTGAAAATTCATTCACAACTGGAATACATGAGAGTTCTACTCCTTATTCTTTCTTCATGGCATAGCACCAAATTCCATGACATCCCTGCTTCAGTAATTTCACTGCTTTCATCGCTTTGATCAATTTTCCCGAGCTTCCCGGTCTCCATCCTCTGAATAAGTGTTCAGACCCATCATCAGCAATGATAGAAATGACCCTCTTTCGGTAATTCAGAATAGCTCCATAACGGTTGAGCCAATCGTCTCCGAGAATTAAATCATCACCGTAGATGTCAACTACAATAAGATTCGATGGCCAATCTCTCCCTACTATAAACACTGGAAAATCTCTAGTTTCTAGGGTTCCCACAATTTTCTCTCCGCTCCGTAATCCCACAACATAAGGTTCACAATCATACAAGCACGAGATCTTCAAACGATTAACACAGTTCAAAGATATAAAAGAATGCGTAGCTCCTGAATCGAATAAGACACTAACTGGTTGCAAAAGGATCTGAATCGTACCTGATGCAATAGCCATGTTCTGATCGTCTGACTTCTTCATCTCGTAAATACGCAGAGGAATGGACCCCGTGCTAGATGCTTCTCTTTTCCCAACATTCTGCTGCCGGAAACTACTTTGCTGCGTCTGGTTTACACTAGTGTCCTTCGGACCCGGTGTAGGAGTGCGAGTACCAAAAGATCGAGTCGCATTTCCACAAAATGTTGCGCGATGCCCTTCCTGTCCACACTCGAAATAGGTCATAGCAGGTGCAAACAATACGCCGAACATGCCCCGCTTTGCCACGCTTATAACATTTTTTTCCCGCATCTCAAACGGTCGGTGCCGCCTAACTTCTTTCCACCTCGAGAAGGATGTGGAGGCCTCGATGAATGAAATGAGGGCCGAAATGGGGCCCACTACTCTTATTCTCCGTGAAGTTGCCACCACTTTCGCTTCTTTGCTTCCATTGATTTCTCTACTACCGCCTCTTTCATATCATATGCCGCCTTGTCCCGAGCATCAGCAGGTGGTATATTCAAACTGACATATATTGCCGAATCTCCGCTTCATCCGCATGTCAAAATGGAAAATCCTCTCCGCCTCGGTCCCGACCAAGTGGCACACATAAGTCAACCGGTGATTAAAAGTATTAATCACGCTTGGCGTATGCCTCTAAATTTTGTGGTGAGAAAACTCCTGACTCGTGCCTCTCTAATCGGGCGAGGACAATCAAGCGCTCCATCATTAATTTGAACTCCGTCCACCAAGATTATGCTTCTCGTGTCGAATGGCCTCCCACCGCCGAAAGCCTCCCTAGTCAAGATATTGGGCGATCGGAACTTTTCTCGTCGCTGGGACAGCTTAATCCTCGCAAAGATCTTCTAAATCCTTCACCAATGATCCCAAGAAAGCTGCCTCACAGAATCACAAATTTCGGAGGGTGCAATTTGACCACCTCGCAAGTCATTTGTCCCCCGATTTTCCTCGTTATGTTGCCGCCCCATCGCCGTCTCGCATGCGATCAAAACCCGAGCAAACCGGTTTATCTCGAGCAACCACCGTTGAAGCACTCCCTGCACGTTAGATCTCGCATCATTATTTGCCGATCCTCGTTGTCCTCCTAATGGGAATCTGCTCGACTAGCGGTTATTTCGGTAGACACCAAATCTTCCTATCTCGCATTTCCGCATCCACGATCAAGGCCCGCGCCCACGACCTCCTCAACATACCGTAAACACAAATACTCAATATCCAGGCAACTTTTCTAAAAGAAAGTCCGTCAATATTCACAAAAAGGAATTAAATAAAATGGTAGTAATCGAGATTAGAGACTTACAACCACGGTCCACACGACGATGATGTTGGCTCAGCAGTTGATGTTACAAACGACCCGTAAATAACGTAAATGCACTCCAACTAAAACCCGATCGCCAAGATATCCATGAATCTTAGCTCGATACCATATTCTGTAACACCCCGAGATATTCGAATAATTACAGCCGTAAACCCTTTAAGTAAGGATTTACAAGGCTAATTAAAAGAAATGTAAACATAATTCAACAAGATTCACCGAAATTCAAAATACGTAACCGGTTCAACTGATCCAGGGAGTTAATTTATACAACCATATCGAAAATTACATTATTAAAACACACGTACTCGAGTACTAAAGTGAACCGAGAAGACAAATCACCATAACAATAAACATCACCCACATCACTGAGCCATCTCATCGCCATGTCGGCATCGTGGTTGCCTCCCCGCTCCTCGGCTACCTGAACATCAAAACAATGTCCACCCCCGAAGGGGTTAGCAAAACGATGCTAGTACAAGTATCACAATACAAGTTTCATCAATGCATTATAAAACATACAAAATAGACTTCCGTCATCTAAACCAATGATGTGAATCCTCATGATTCCATCAACACAATACAGGTAATCCAACGATCCAGCAGCCTTGGTATAGATCCCCATGATGATACCGCTTGACCAACGCATGGTGGAAAACCCGCCCAACGATCCAATGCCTCATCATAGATCCCCATGATGATCCCGCTGACCAACGCATGGTGGACATTCGATCCAGGGCTCAAAGATAGATCCCCATGATCCCCTGATCATTTACAACACAAACAATACCATTATGCATACACATATGCAAATCAACACGCTCATCGACGTAAATATCATGCCAACTCATAGAATATAATCTCATGTTCAATAACACGAATAAATCGTATACACGATCAACAATACAATATCAATAAACTTAAAATACGATACTTGCCTCAAAGATGGCAAGAACAAATCACTCCAACGATTTCAACACACTCAAGGCCGCTCCTTCGATCAACGTAGCAAGCTCAAACCTTAACAAAAGAAATAATATAGAATTTATCTTATGTCGCATTTAATGTCTAACAACCCTGGCCTACGGCCGAAAGCTCTAAAAATACACCGCTCAACTACTTAGCGTACGCTACGTACTCTACGTAACGTGCGCTAAGCTCGCCTGCTAGCGCACGTGAACGACGGTTCAGCGACGCTAGCTTATGTACCGCAGAGTCCTCTCATCAGCCGATCGACTTCGCCGATGACATAACGACGTTACGCACCAAACGTAGCGCACGTTACTCATTCCCGATAGCGCACGTTAATATATACATCTTAGCGGCGCTACTCGCATGGCGCTTACTATTGGGCGTAAAACTGATCTAATGGTGATGAAACTCATGAAATTTTCAGTGATAAAACATGTCATCTCCGTGCATACTATGTTCATACGGTTTGTGAAAGATCTTTACGGATTAAGCGACTTCAAGGTACAAGGATACGTATAACCATCACAACATCTTAATTCATCTTGATCTTCAAGAAAATATCTCAAGTTCAATCCATTCCAAATCCTAAACGTATGATTCCATTATGTAAAGACCTAAGAACTTGCTAATCTCCATGAACTCGCCAATATCGCTAGAAGATACATGAATATGCTTAGAGTCCAAACACTAAAAAGGTTTAACGGTTTATACGATGAAGAAGTACCGAAGCATCGAAAATATCCTTCTAACAACATGATGTTCGACTATGTACGAATTTTAACTGATTAGAAAATCCCAAATCATGATCAAAACATCCTTTAGAATACTACTAATATTGGTGAAGAATCACCTACCTCAAAGTAGCGAAGAACACGAAGGAACTTTGAAGAAATCCAACACCGAGAGCTTGAACACCAATCTCCAATGATCTACAATCTTCAACTCGGCCAGACGATGATATGAAGGGTTTAGATGAAGAGAGTGAATCTCTAAGTCCAAGAATTTGGATGTGTGAAGTGAAAGGTCTGAAAATATGAAAAAGGATAATGTCCTATATATAGAAACTGTTTATTAGCGCGCGCTAGTCCATATTCATAGCGTGCGCTAACGGCTATACGCAACTTATCGACTTCATCGTACTCGCATTTAGCGTGCGCCATCCTCATATGAGTAGCGTGCGCTACCAAGGCTGACTGGCTTTTTCCCGAAAGCCGCCCGTGTTCATCCCGACATAATCCGACCAAGATCCCCGATCTCACCTACCAACACGCCTCAATCATGCCGACTACGATAGCGTGCGCTAAGGTTCATATATAGCGTGCGCTACTAAACCCATATTAGCGTACGCTACGCCTAGTCGATAGCGTGCGCTACAAGTGAAAAATCACAATATTGGACACAATCATGCAATCATGCGCTCAACAACGCCGGATCATGAAATACGGAGAATAATACTCAGATCAAAATACAACAATTACAATATCACAAGGTTCAATTACACATCAGAAATCTCGGGTATTACAGTTCTCTGGTCTCTCAAGAACGAAGAATAAATGAAGGAAATGTAAGCCAAAAATGGGTTGCTGTCCCATTTATAATATTTCTGCACTTTAGCTAATTAGCGCATGCTACCATACAATCTTAGCGCACGCTAATAAGCGTTGACTCCAAATCTCTCCAGGTTCGTCCGCGGGAATCTTATCCGGTCCTACGTCCTGCTGGCGCATGTGCTAACCGCCCAGCTCAATAATTGATTGCCTAGTGCACGCAATTCTCCATTCGTAGCGTGCGCTAGTTGTAGCCCGATAACGCACGTTAAGTTACATTCTTAGCGTGCGCTATCACGAGTTTGCATGGGAATTTTGCATGTTGTTATACTTATGTACAAGGATACAAATGTGAGAAATATCATACTCCAATTATCGAGATCACAATTCCGAATAATACAGGGTTCAAATATAGACGAAGTACACACTAACAAATCCGGATATTACATACTCTCCTACTAAAAAGGAGTTTCGCCCCGAAACTCAAGACGATAATAACTCTGGATATCTGGACTTCATGCTATCTTCCGTTTCCCAAGTGGCCTCTTCCACCCCGTGGCGTGACCACTAGACTTTGACCAAAATGATTGGTTTGTTCCTCAACTGCTTAACTCGACTCTCGAGTATCTTGATCGGTATTTCTTCGAATGTCCCATCCTGAGCGACTTTGATTTCACCGAAATCAATGACATGACTAGGATCCGGTATATATCTCCGTAACTGGGATACGTGGAACACGTTATGAACATGGCTCAAGGACGGCGGCAATGCCAATCTGTATGCCAACTCTCCATCTCTCTCAAGGATATCGAATGGTCCGATATATCTCGGACTCAGCTTTCCCTTGCTTCCAAAACGAAAGATTCCCCGAGTAGGAGAAACCTTTAAAAGTACGTGGTCTCCAGTACTGAACTCCAATGGGCGACGGCGTACGTCTTCATAAGATTTCGCCGACTGGCAACAATGACCTTTCACGAATCAAGGCTATCTTCTCTCGTGTCTGTACAATCAACTCTGGTTCTGTCCCGATCAAGTCTGATGAATTGTCCCAACATAGGGGCGATCTGCATCTCCTCCCGTATAATGCCTCAAACGGTGCCATCTTAATGGAAGCATGCCAACTATTGTTGTAGGTAAATTCAATCAATGGTAGATGAACTTCCCAATCAGTTGACCAATCTAAGGCACAAGCCCTCAGCATATCTTCCATCATTTGAATAGTCCTATCGGATTGTCCGTCACCGCGGGTGATAAGTCAGGCCAAGTTCAATTAGGTCCCCAAGGCCTTATGAACTACTTTCCAAAAGTGAGACACAAAATGGCCGTCTCGATCGAAATAATGGTCTTCGGCGTACCATGCAGTCGAACTATCTCTGAAATAAATACCCGTGCCAACCTCTCTGGTCCCCACATGTCCTTAATGCCTAGAAAATGAGCTGATTTGGTTAAACGATCAACTATCACCCAAATCATGTTCATTCCTGTCTTGGTTCTCGGCATACTAGTGATAAAGTCCATCGATATGTCCTTCCACTTCCATTCAGGAATCAGGAGCGGCTTCAACATTATGGCAGGTCGTTAATGCTCGATCTTAACTCACGACAAGTCAAGCATTTCAAACATTGTCCGTTACATCTTTCTTCATGTTGCCCCACCGTAAATTCTCGCCTGTGTCCTTATACATCTTATCGTGCCCGGGTGGATAGAATAGGCGAGCCGTGAGCTTCCTTCATAATCATCTGCTTTAACATCGACATCGGGAATTCAACGCCGGTTCTCAAATCTCAAAACTCCATCATCACGAATTATGAATCCGGGCCTTCCTTGATCACTTCATCACGTAACCGAATCATCGAGGATCATCCGTCTCGCTTAGATTTGATTTCTGCTAATGATGAAGTTATCTCCATCATGCACATTTGTCCTTGACCCTTTGTAACCATACTTCAATTCCTTCTCGAATCATCTCTCATTGAAGGCTAAGTTGGGAGGTCGAGTCTCCAAGATTCGAATAGAAACAGGCTTGCGACTAAGTGCATCTGCCACTACATTCGCTTTGCCTGGATGATATAAAATCTCCAAGTCGTAGTCCTTAATCAGCTCTAACCATCTTCTTTGCTGCATGTTCAAATCTTTCTGACTGAAGATGTATTTGAGACTCTTGTGATCCATAAACATCTGACAGTGAGTCCCGTACAGGTAATGCCTCCAGATTTTCAAAGAAAAAACTACTGCCGCTAGCTCCAAATCATGCGTTGGGTAATTCACTTCATAAGGTTTCAGCTGTCGTGACGCATAAGCGATCACTTTATCATTCTGCATCAATACGCATCCAAGTCCTTGGTTTGAAGCATCGCTGTATACCATGAATCCATCGGTTCCATCTGGTAACGCTAAAATCGGTGATGTCGTCAATCTCTTCTTCAATTCATCAAAGCTATTCTGGCACAATTCGTTCCACTCAAACTTTTGAGTTTTATGCAGGAGTCGAGTAAGTGGGCGGGAAATTTTAGAAAACCCTTCCACGAATCAACGATAATATCCAGCAAGTCCTAAGAAACTCCGGACTTCTTTCACATTCTTTGGAGGTTTCCAATCCATAATCGCTTTCGATCTTCTCGAGGATCTACTCGACTCCTTCAGCTGATAACACATGGCCGAGGAACATTACTTCCTTTAGCCAGAATTCATATTTAGAAAATTTGGCGTACAATTGCTCGTTCCTCAAAAGTTCTAATACAATCCGTAAATGCTGCGCATGTTCTTCCGGGCTCTTAGAATACACCAGAATGTCATCAATGAACACGACCATAAATTTATCCAAATATTCGATGAACACTCGCTCATCAATTGCATGAATACAAAGCAGTGCATTAGTGAGACCAAACGGCATCACTACAAACTCATATTGTCCGTAGCGAGTTCGAATGCCGACTTGAACATCGATTCCTTAATCCTCACCGATGGTATCCCGATCTCAAATCGATTTTGAAAATACCGTTGCTCCTTGCAATCGTCAAACAAATCATCAATCATGTAACGGATACTTGTTCTTAATCGTCATCTTGTTCACTCTCGATAGTCAATACACAAATGCGATACATCCTTCTTACGAACAAAAAGAATCGGCGCTCCTGTGGCGAAACGCTGATGGATATAGCCTTTGTCCAATAACTCCTCCACCGCTTCTTCATTCAGACATCTCAAGAGGTGCCATACGATACGGCGCCTTAGAAATTGGTGTAGCTCCGGTTCCACCAATGGTGAATTCCACATCCCGTGGTGGAGGTAATCCTGTAACTCGTCATGAAATACATCCGAAACTCGCTCACAACAGAATGGATGAAAGTTCCACAATTTCGTCTTCTTTCTTCATTTCATAGCACCAAGATCCGGTACAACGCTGCTTCAACAATTTGTCACTTTCATCGCCTTGATCAACTTTCCCGAGCTTCCCGGTTTCCATCCTTCAAACAATATTTCGAACCATCATCAGCGATCACGAGATATTCCTCCTTCGGTAGTTTACAATAGCTCCATATCGATTAATCCAATCATCTCCGAGTATCGTGTCGTCTCCTTGTATTTATATCACGATCGATTTGAGAGCCACTCGCCTCCAAATGATACAGGGAAATCTCTAGTTTCTAAGTTTCCAACAATCCTCTCTCCACTCGGTAAACCAATCATATAAGGTTCACAATTATGAAAACCAGAAATATTCAAACGATTTACACAAGATGACGATATAAATGAATGCGTAGCTCCTGTATCGAATAAAACGCTAACTGACTGGGAAAGGATCTGAACAGTACCTGATGCGACAGCAGCATCCTGATCGTCTGTCCTCCTCATCTCGTACATACGTGGGGGAACAGATCCGGCACTCGATGTCCCCTTTCGATCCCATTGTCCTCTGCCTCGTCCGCGGCCAAAATTCTGAGGCATCTGAACACTTTGCTGCGTCTGCTGAATACTCACCCTTCCGGGTTAGCCGTGATGTACGGGCTCTAAAAGCTTTGCAGCCTCCTCATAGAACATCGCACGATGTCCCTCTCGACCACAAAAAACAAGTCACGAGGGAAATGAACAATCTCGCCGATAATGTCCTGTTCGCCACGCTTAAAGCACCTCCTTGTCACATCTGCCGTGAATGATACCGCCTCCAGTTCTTTCCGCTTCGATGGGTGTGGAGGTTTCTTGAACGAATGAAAGGATGATCGGGCTTTGGGGCCCACGCTCTTGTGCTCTGTAAAGGTACCAGAGACTTTTTGCTTCTTGGACTCCGTAAACTTCTCCATTGCTGCTTCCTTGATCTCATACGCCAACGCCTTATCCTGGTATTGGCGGAGAGTGGTACATTAAAAACAGGACATGTACCTCTGGATTTCTGGTTTCATCCTCATATCAAAATGGATCATCATTTCTGCATCTGTTCTGACGAGATGTCGAACAAATGCCAGCTGCTGGTTAAATGTCTTAATTGTCTGGGATACAGGTTCGTCTGACGGCTGAGCGGCGAAAAACTCCCGAACTTTGGCCTCTCTCACAGGACGAGGGCAGTACTGAGCTTCCATCATCAATTTAAATTTTGTCCAATCAGCATCATGATCTGCAGGTCGGATAGCTTCCCACCACTCGGATGCTTCCCCTATCAGAAACTACTGAGCAATAGAGGCTCTCCTGTCGTCTGGGCAATTAATGCCGGCAAAGATTTTCTCCAATTCCTTCAACCAATGATCCCATGTGGGAGTATCAAAAAAGCCGTCAGATTTGGGTGGCTGCATCTTCGCCACCTCTTGAAACCATCGGTCACCTCGATTTCCCATGTCTGGGATCCCTTGCTGTCTCTCTCCCTGCTGTAATCCCACTGCCACCTGCTTGGTCCACTACTCCGGGCGAACCGAGTCATCCGGTTCACCACTTGACGAAGGATTTCTGCACGGGTTCCGTTCATTATTAATAGATCTTTGTGGCTCGCCCGAGCCGGTCAGCCCGATTAGAAGGCGAAGCTTCTCTTCGGCATTCCTTCGTCCGCTCGCGACCGCGACCACGTCCACCTATCAACATATTGTAAGCATAAATACTCAATATACAGAAACAATATCGCTCTAATGTTCAAGTATAAAGAGATATAACACGTAAAGGATGAGATAGAGTTTAGAACTTACAACCACCGCTCGCACGATGACGTAGGCAGACAGAATGTTATTCACGGCCGGTTACCTCAAAAGACATATAAGACCCCTATTTTAACCCAATGGCCGATATCCATAATCTTAGCTCCGATACCACATTCTCGTAACACCCCGATACATTCAGGATATTACAGACCGTAAATCCTTTACATAAGAATTTACAAGGCTAAAGAACTAATAAGACATTAATGTATACCAACGCATTTAAAATAACAAAAATAAGGTACAACAGTTCTGACCAATACTGAAAGTACGAATGTTCAACGGAAAAGTATTAATATATCACCCAATCCAAATATTCATAAACGACTACGTACTCGAGTACTTATTAAAAATAACCAAACACAGACAATTAAACTCGGCCGGAACATCACTCTGCACCATCGTCGTCATGCAACTCCAGTGGTTGTTTCTCCGCTCTCCTGGATCCTGAACATAAACAAAATGTTCACCCCCGGAAGGGTTAGCACAACAATGCTAGTACAAGTACCACAACATATTATTCAACATCTCAGTAGGAATAATAATAATAATAATAATAATAATAATAATAATAATAATAATAATAATAATAATAATAATAACAACAACAACATACACACATGATAATCACAACATGATATCACAACATACACATGGTAATTCCAATGATCCAGCGTTCACTGCCTAGACCCCAAGATGATCCCGTCGGACCAACACGTGGTGGAAAAAACCCGTCCAATGATCCAGTGCACGCTAGCATAGATCCCAAGATGATCCCGTCGGACCAACACGTGGTGGACATACAACAACGACATACATGTACAACAATATGTATAACATCAATACATAAAACAATTAAGGTACTTACCTCGATTCGAAGACAAGAACAATACTTCCACGTAAAACGAAACACTCGAAGGTCGCTCCTTCGATCAATCACGTAGCAAGCTCGAACCTTAACAAAAGAAATAATAAAGAATTCATCTCACGTCATATGAATGTCTAACAATCCAATTTACGGCCGAAAGTTCATAAAACGCAATCTGCCTGAACTGTTTAGCGTACGCTAAGTATTCTACGTAGCGTGCGTTAAGCCTGCTCGTTAGCACACGCAAACAATGAAGCCTAGCATACGCTAACTATGCACAGTTAGTACCTCACTGATCAGCCTACTGACTCGCCTGATGGCTTAACGTACGTTACGTACCAAACGTAGCGTACGTTAACTCATGCCCGATAGCGCATGCTAATCTACATAGCTTAGCGCGCAAAACGTGTAGAGCAAGACACTCACGGGCAAGCAGACTTGATCTAAATGGTGATGAAACTCATGAAATCTTCAGTGTTAATACATGTCATCTCCAAGCATATCATGCTCATACGGTTTATGAATGGTCTTACGGATAACAACAACTTCAAATTCGAGAATACGTATATCATCATAAAACCATATTCCACTTCGATTACAATTCTTCATGCGTAGTTCTAAGTCCTAACGGTCGATATCAATACCTTTATATCAATAAAAAACTATCATCTTGTAGTTTGATTAACACTCCATCTTTACAAGATAAATCCCTCTATGATCAATCTCTTAGATTCGTCTAACAATAATGATGTTAAAGTCAAGTCCGTGATTACTATGAAGACACCTTCTAGATTCGGATTACCAATGTCAAAACTTCCTCTACTTGTTCATCATAACAAGATTCAAATTATGATGTTCTTAACCAAGGTACTGAAAGCATAATCATCTCAATCTCTTAAACATGATGTGGTTTGGATAAATCACCAATGAAACTCAATATCTTGATAGCATAATCTTCATATCCTTAAGAACACGAATTCAAGGTTGAAAGTAGTGTAACATACCTTAAGATGAATAAAAGCGCCGAGACAACAAGTAGAATCCAGCTCCGGTTGCTTGTTTGCTAAATCAATACGTTTCTCCACTCCAGTGTTCATACACAAGTGACATTCAATCTCCAATGATCAAATGGATGTGTTCTAAGTGTGTAAGGAGGATATTTTGTTCTCTGGTCTCTCAAGAACGAAGAATAAACGAAGGAAATGTAAGCCAAAAATGGGTTGTTGTCCCATTTATAATATTTCTGCACTTTAGCTAACTAGCGCACGCTACCATACAATCTTAGCGCACACTAATAAGCGTTGACTCCAAATATGTCCAGGTTCGTCAGCGGGAATCTTATATGGTCCTACGTCCTACTGGCGCATGTGCTAGCCACCCAGCTCAATAATTGATTGCCTAGCGCACGCAATTCTCCATTCGTAGCGTGCGCTAGTTGTAGCCCGATAATGCACGTTAAGTTACATTCTTAGCGTGCGCTATCACGAGTTTGCATGGGAATTTTGCATGTTGTTAAACTTATGTATAAGGATACAAATGTGAGAAATATCATACTCCAATTATCGAGATCACAATTCCGAATAATACAGGGTTCAAATATAGACGAAATACACAGTAACAGATCCGGATATTACAGCGGCACGCTAAAGACACAGAAAAGCACCCAGGAATCTGTACTCTGTGCCGCGGCACGAAGTTGCTGAGCCGCGGCACACTAACCCTGCACGCCGCGCCACCCGTGTGCTGAGCCGCGGCACACTGCAAGATCCCCCAGCGTGAAAAACAGCCTGTACTACGGGCCACGGCTCACTAGATACGTGCTGCGGCCCCTGCTAAGGAATTTAAACGGCCAGGGCAAGACTTATACATCAGTCGGCCGAAAACAATAGGTAAAACTCCTCCAAATCCTTCCCTCCTCCGCGCAGCACAAGGTTACCTTCTCCGAAGTTCTTCTACTTCTCATCTTCTTCAATCCAACACCAGGTACTCCTTAATCTTTAGTTTGATTTGCAATAAGGATTGAAAATTGAGGTATTGTTTGTTTCACCCATTGAGGAATTTGTTTCTCTTTTCTAAGTTTATCAATATTTTAATCGAAATATATGATGATTATCGATTGATTGTGGATTATTTTTCATTGATTTGTCATGATTTTGCGATATTGTTGTTGTTGGGGATTGAATTGAGCAATTATGGCTTTAGTTCTTCATTTAAGTCTACGCACGCAAGGTGTTCGATGAAATGCCCCAATGAAATTTTTTGAGCTAAACATCTTCAATTTGTCTGCAACGAATACGATTATCGGAATAAGATGTCCCCCTAACCCTTACGTCAAGTTTGAGTTTAAATTTTTGCATCATATCCCTCATACGGAAGTGCAAGTTTTGTTGCTATATTCGTTTCCCGCACGTCATAAGTTGAGATTTATGTAGTGTTATTTAAAGTCGTCTATACTATTCTGCGTTTATTTTTCAGGACTTCACTATGGCTCGGAAGAGAAAGTTGAGCACAAGGGCTAGGACGCGATCATCCCCCACGAGAGGGGACACTTCACAAAACCGAGCGGAAGGGGAATCCCACCAATTTTCCGACCCCGAAATTCATCGAATTTTCAACGAGAGAATCCGTCCTCATCCTATAATTCCTGAGGCGGGGATTCACTCCCGCTCCCCAATACGGCGAGCAATTAACGATGATTAATGAAATGGGAGGGACTCGATTCACTGCACAGCCCGAGCCGGAAGTAATTTCTATCATCCAAGAATTCTATGCCAGTGCGTTATTACGGCATATACAGGCAGGGCAGGTGATGGGACAACCGGATACACGTACTGAGGTCGTCGTCCGTGGCCAGAAAGTGGATTTATCGGCAGCTGTGATACGGAGCTTATACGAGCTTCCATAGGTTGTCGAATCGGTATACACGCAGACAGTTAGTAGCCTCTCGAGGGAATATTTACTAGAGGTGCTTGCTCAGCCGGATTCGGTTTGGGAGACATGCATCCCGGGATCGACGGCCTTCTTCTTCAAGAGTTCCCACCTCAGTCGGCTCGGGTGAGCTTGGCTTTATTTTCTCTGCTCGCGAGTCGACCCGACTTCGTAGATCTGCTCGCTCCAGTTTCCTTGTGCCCGACTTCTTTATGCCATTACGGCCAGACTGCGATTCGATGTGGCCCCACGGCTGGTTCGGTCTATTCTACAGTGCATCCAGGGAGGGGCCAAGATGGGGCTGAAGCATCCTTCTCTCATTTATGCCTTATGCCACCAGTCGGGCATGACTTGGTCAGATGACGAGCCGACGCTAGCACCCCAGGGCCCGATTGATCATCCCATTATCTCTCACTTCTACCAGTGGGGTGGTGCGCGGGCACATCTGCGGGGACGAGGATTTCTTTTGGATGAGCCACATGAGCACTACCCCGAGCCGCTTCTTCTGACACATGAGCCGGCGGATAAGACTGAGGATCAGACCAAGTCCACCCCGCCTCCAGCGAGAGATCACGTCCTTCAGGCGATGTTTGACAGCTTGAGGGAGGAGATGCGAGCAAAGAGAGATAGCATCCTTGCAGCCGTTCGAGGGGAGATCCGTCGGGCCAACCGTCGTGCGGAGAGACGCTTAACTGCGAGAAATGCCTACCACCGGGACTATTTAGCTATTTGGACGGACCACATCCTTCGCCCGGATGGACCTTTTGTAACACCCCGAGATATTCGGAATAATTACAGCGCCGTAAACCCTTTAAGTAAGGATTTACAAGGCTAAATAAAAGAAATGCAAATATAATTCAACCTTACAACTGAAGTTCAAAATACAGAACTGGTTCAACTGGTCCAAAGAGTTAACTTATACAACCATATCGAAAATGACATTATTAAAACACACGTACTCGAGTACTAAAGTGAACCAAGAAGACAAATCATAATAACAATAAACATCAACCACATCACTGAGCCATTTCATCGTCCTGTCGGTACTGTGGTTGCTTCCCCGCTCCTCGGCTACCTGAACATCAAAACAATGTCCACCCCCTAAGGGGTTAGCAAAACAATGCTAGTACAAGTATCATAATACACAAATCATCAGTGCATCATACAACATGCAAAATGGACTTCCGTCATCGGAATCCAACGATGTGAATCCTCACGATTCCATCAACACAATACGGGGTAATCCAGCGATCCAGCGCCCTTGGTATAGATCCCCATGATGATCCCGTCGGACCAACGCATGGTAGAAAACCCGTCCAGCGATCCAGCGCCCTCAGCATAGATCCCCATGATGATCCCGTCGGACCAACGCATGGTGGACATTCGATCCAGCGCCCTCAGCATAGATCCTCATGACCCCCTCGGATCATTTATATCATAAACCAATCAATTATGCATACATATATGCATTTCAATATGTCCATCAATACGACAATTAACAATGAATACCACGAGAAATTAAAGAAATAAACCTCATATTCGACATCATGAACAAAATCATATGCATGATCAAAGTTCCAATATAAATCAAACTCAACATATGATACTTGCCTCGAAAATGGGAAGAATGAAATACTCCAACAAATGACACGCGTCCGTATGCCACCGCCCCTCGATCGTCCCCTATGCAAGGCTCGGACCTAAGAAATAATAAAGAATTCCTCTCAAGTCGTACGAACGTCTAACAATCCGGTTTACGGCCGCAAGCTCTAAAATGAATTTTGCCTGAACTACTTAGCGCACGCTACGTACTCTACGTAACGTGCGCTAAGCCTGCCCGTTAACATATGCAAATAATAAAGTCTAGCGTACGCTAGCTGTGTACAGACAGCCCTCTCTGATCAGCTGACTGTCCTGCCGGATGTCATAACGTACGTTACGTACCAAATGTAGCGCACGTTATTCATTCCCGATAGCGCACGTTAATATGCCCATCTTAGCGTGCGCTAACTGTGCATGGCAGTTTACTGCTGGCAGAAAACTTGAGCTAAATGTGATGAAACTCATTAAATCTTCAGTGTTAATACATGCCAACTCTGGGCATATCATGCTCATACGGTTATGAAAGATCTTTACATATTAAATGACTATTAGATACAAGGATACGTATAATCATCACAACACCATAATTCATCTTTGATCTTTAAGAAATATCCTAAGTCCAATCCATTTCATATCCCAAAACGTATGATTCCTTTATGTAAGGGCATAAGAACTTGGTAATCTCCATATATTGGTCATAATCGGTTTTTAAGATACATGAATATGCTTAGGAGTCCATATACTAAAAAGGTTCAATGGATTATACGATGAATAAGTGCCGAAATGTCAAAAATATCCTTCTAACACATGATGTTCGACTACTAATGAATTTAACGGACTAGATAATCATGATCAAAACGTCCTTCATACTAGTACTTAATATTGGTGAAGAATCACCTACCTCAAAGTAGTGAAGAACAAGGAGGAATTCGAAGCAATCCAACGTCGAAGGCTTGAACACCAATCCCTAATGATCTACAAATCTTCAACTCGAGCTAGGATGCTGATATGAAGTGTTTAGGATGAAGAGAGTGACTCTCTAAGTTCAAGAATTCGGATGTGGGAAGTGAAAAGTCTGAAAATATGAAAAAGGATGCTGTCCTATATATAGAAAATGGTTATTAGCGCGCGCTAGTCCATATTCATAGCGTGCGCTAACGGCTATTTGAAACTTACTGATTTCACTATACTCAGCCTTTAGCGTGCGCTATCCTCATATGAGTAGCGTGCGCTAACGCGTTGACTTGGCTTTTTCCCGAAAGCCGTCCAGGTTCATCCCGACATAATCCGACCAAGATCCCCAGCCTGATCTCACCTACCAACACGTCTCAATCATATTGACCACGTATAGCGTGCGCTAAGGTTCCTTCACAGCGTGCGCTATGGATCCAAGTTAGCGTACGCTACACTTAGTCGATAGCGTGCGCTACATGCGCAGAATCACAATTTAGATCACATTCATGAAATGATACGCTCAACAACACCGGATTATGAAATACGGAGAATAATACTCAGATTAAAATGCAACCAATTTCAATATCACAAGTTCCAAATATATATCAGAAATCTCGGGTATTACACCTTCCATTCCTCCGGCCAGGCCACCTACACCACCCTCTTCCCTGGACGAGGCCGATGCCAGTACCTGAGCTTACCTTAGGGGAGTACCATGCCATATAACACGGTCGGGTTGCTTGTCCATAACCATTTGCAAATTCTAGAACACTATGACACGGGCCTTGTCATTTCACACGGGCCGTGTCACTTTTCTGAGTCAAACAACTTTGTTGAATTTTGTACACGGTTTGAACAATTTTTGGTTTTTGGGGTTGATAAAAAGGCTCTAGAATGGACTTAGAAAGATATCCTGAGATTTGGGGAGTTGGAGAGAGAGAAAAACATAAGATTTGAGAGAGAACTTACCAAAAGAAGGAGATTTTGAAGGAAGTGCAAGAAAGAACACATAAAGAACACTTGAAGGCTTGAACCGAGACGACTCAAGACACGATTCGAGTTTTATCTTCTTCCTATCTTTTACTCGTTTTGTTATTTTTTTTAGCTTGAACATGATGAACATGATAATTATTAATCTTTCTTTCATTACCATGTCTGGCTAAACTTGTTAGATTCCGGGCATGGGAGTACGTTGATTCATGATGTTTTTGAGGGATTGATGATTATATATCTAGTGTGATTTCTTTATCAAATGATTGGTTTAAATTCATGTTAGAACACTTGATCAATTATTTTACATGTTTAACTTAATTGCTCATAATTCGAAAGAAGAGGGCATTAATAGGTTTCGAGTATTTGACATAGTTAATTACGAGATTGAGAAATCGGTGATAACCTATGATGTTATTTAATCTTATGAACGTTTTGGAGTTAGATAATTTAAAATAGATGGAGACGTTGTTCACTACAAGAAAATATGTCAAAAGTGACAACGAAAAAGTGTTGCAAAAAGTCACTATGTCTCTTTTAATGTAAAACATGACGATTCATCGCTACCATGTGTCGCATAAAACTTCTTACGGATTCTCTAATGTGACAAAAAAAACTTAGTTGTTGTATTTATTTATATGCGACTTAAACATTATCTCACTTATTCATTTTTGTTAGTCAAGAAATTGTGTTGGAAAAATCAATATGCGAGACGTATATACATCACAAGTACTAGTTCGTGAGACTATATTTATGTTGCGTATAATAGGTTGCAAGACAAAAAATTGTGCTGCAGTATGCAACTTGCGACACTTTATATCTCTTGTGATTAGTAACGTGTGAGACTTTACTCATGTCACATGATATAATATGCAGAACTTAGTTTGTGTCACAATTAGTACTATGGGATGCTTAACTTTTGTTGCAAAATATAGTTCACGAGATATGGAACTGTGTTACCATATAATTTACACGAGAGTTTAAATTTGTCACCATTAATAATCAGTGAGGTTTTCGTTACATTGCATATCATAGTTTGGGATACATAGAATTGTGTTACAATATCCTATATGTAAGATTTAATCATATGTCACAATTGCTAGTATGCGGGGCTTTATTTATATCTTAATTTTCAAGAGACATAATATGTTACAAAAGAACATATGCAAGGCTCCAATATCCTTGCATGTCCTAGTGTGAGAGACATAAAATTATGTTATAATATTCTAAATGCAAGACTTCACCAAAAGTTGTAGCAAAAGACGAAATCTCTCGCCCCCAGGGCCCCCACCCCCCGGCCCGACAGGGATTGGTGGAGGAATTAAATCATGGTGACTCAACGGCCCACTAGGTGGGAGGAACAGTGTCTGGTGCCCACAAGGAGCTACCCCCCACATTGGAGGGATAAAAAGACTTCACCAAAAGTTACAATTACTATAATGTAAAGCTTTATTATTGTTTTTTATCCTATTTTCCAAAAGAGATAATATGTTACAATAAGTTAAATGTTAAGACCATGCTAATTTATGTCACAAAACATTGCTTTTGATACATCCACATTCATTGTAACAAATAATATTCAAGATCATTATATATATCTCAAATAATAACATTAAAGGCTAATTGATAAGATCTTTATTATAATACTCAAATTCTGAATATGAAGCTTACTATAAATATTATTCAGAAATTAAAACAAACGCAATCTCAAATAGCTAAAAAAAACTGTAATAATATGATGCATAATAGTTTACACCAAATGGTGTATCATAATTCATCTTCATAAGCTTCATTGTTCTCTTCATAAGCTTCATTGTCATGATCATCACCATCTCTATCTCCACTGTTGTGATAAACCTCATTTATCATATTTGCAGCATTGGTAAAAGATGTACCTTCTTGGGTAATTATTTGAACAATACTGCAATTATTTCCATAAATTTTTTGTTTTGTGATGCCAAACTATTGACAGTTGATGTCAAGTTCTCCACATTTTCACGAAGACTAGAAACTTCTAAATTTACTTGCACATTAGCGGATGCAGATATTGTCGGGATCTGAAGCCGAGGAAAAGATCCTAAGCCCCGAACTCTTTTGCCCTTTCGCCCACACTCATCCGTCATAATTGAAATCTCTTCTTGTGGGCTGACTTCTATGGTTTCTGGATCACTACCTTAAGGTGCCTCAAGTGCCAATTTATCCTTCAACAACTTCTTTTTTTCTTTCAACTTTTCCTACAATGTATAAACAAGTAAATATAAATAGGAGTTCCATATAAAAATAATAATAATAATAATAATAATAAAGGAAAACGTTCAAATGATCCGACAAAGGTCCACATCACTTACAAATTTTTCGCTTATGAGATCATTGACCCAATTACCTTAGAATCTTGATACATCTTTCCCCAATTTTCTATAAAAGACAAGGGATTACCCTCCTACAATATCAAAACTCCCACTCATTAGAAACCAACAAGGTAAGCGTTTAAGTATTTAGTAATGCCAAAGTTGATCGAAAATCATTCTTTTTTACCTAGGCACCTATTAAAGTATGTTGTATAAAAGGCATAGCACCACCCCGATGCGTACCTTGTTGCATTTTTCGGCTATCTACATTCTTCTTGCATTTTTCCTATGTAAAAGAAATATATATATATTCTATGATATTATTTTAAACACAAATAGCAAGCATATAATTATTTTCTATCTATTGTTATTTCACAATATAACATCCTGGCCTCAGCTTCAAAGTAATAAGTAATTATCTGAGAAGAAATTACATACAATATATTTTGCATCAGTATATAGATTATCACATAGCCAATACCAATCTTCACTTGATCTAGTACCCTAAAGTTCTATAGGGGGTAGTGTTGCTCGTCCATGCGCAGTTGTTCCACATTTAAGATAATGATGATGTAGCCTCCACTTGAAATGTGTATATGTTGTGCGCATTCTATCATTGATATATAGTATAACATTTGGATGCTCTAGGTTCACCACATAATGTACCTAATATCACATAAATTTAACTTATTAGCCAGCAGAAAAAATACATGCATCAAATCTACTGTATAGAATAAACTTACAGTTAGCCCTTCTCTTAGTTGTCTCTTAATGTCATCATCAATCTCGTGCCAGCCTTTGTTGCATACTAGAGCTCTACTCCTAACTTCAATTCCTATGCTTGTGGTGAACTTTTTATTAGTAGCTGGATTATTAGGAACCCAAAGTTCCTGGTTGAAAACAACCTCCACTCTTTTGTTCCCATTTGTTGAAATCATCTCTATGAATCCCTTCCCAGTTGTTATTCCACGTTTTCTTTTCAGATTGAATTGGCTAGTGGAATCGTATGTAGCACATAAATGTAGGAAAAAACTAATACATTATTATGAGCTCATGATCATATATTGAATATACGCAATTAGATATGAAACACCATTACCGGCAGCCTCGTGATTAATTGTTTTCTCCAAACTTGAAAATTGATTTGTGGATTTCATGGGTGAGACATGAGTTGTCTGACATTCCTCATGATCAAGAATTGTCTCCGAGCTTGGCTATTGATTTGCTTGTCTACTTGAGACATTTTTTTATCACTTCTTGTAATGACGGTGTTGGGAGTGCATTTTCTACCCTTTTTCTTGTGATAATACTAGGAGTTGATGCCACTCCAGGTACCGGTGTTGATATTAGATTTTGTAGTGCTTTTGTTCGTGCTACAGTTGTTGATTTCAGGAGACTTCCTGAGTTCCCTCCAAGGACCACAATAGGTGACTTCTTCATCTTCTTTCCTGGGCCTCCTTGACAAGTTTGAGATACCATCTATATTATTTTTCAAAGAGAAATATATGTTAGAATGACAATTCCATGCAAGCAGTAGTCAATCCATCCTCATTCATATATCTTGTCGAAAAAAATAGACATGAGTTTTATACTTTGATTCAATCCGATTCCACCGACACAACATAACATATATGCAGCTAATCAAAAAAAGACATGGGTTTTATACTTTGATTCATATATGCAGCCAATAAAAAAAACTTGAATTTTATACTTTGATTCAATTCGATTCCACCTTCATATCATATAGATTGTCGGGAAAAAGAACATGGATTTTATACCTGCAGAGAAAATCCAATCCCTTTTTCATATCATATATATTGATGAAAAAAATGGGTTTTATACTTTGATTTAATCCAATCCAATCCCAGAAAAATAAACATGGGAATAACAATGGATTTTATACTTTGATTTAATCCAATCAATCAAACTAATCCGAATTTCACCAATATATAAACATAAAATTCCTCACTCTAAAACAGATGAATCCATAACTCAGAAGACAAACAGACTACAAATACAATAACAAATTAAGATATAGAGCCTTACAATGTAAAGATAAGGATGAGGTGTTGTGAAGCAAACTGGAGAGCCTTACACTATAAAGATAAGGAGGATGCGTCGTGAAAGAAACTTTTATAGAGTTCATTTTGTTTGGCTCGTCCAATTTTTTCCAAAATCCCGCTCAATTTTTTTTCCATTGCCCACCGAAGAAGAAGAAGAAGAGGAAGTAGGGTAAATTTGCGGCGCCTCTTTGAGGAAGAAGGAGATGGTTTGGACTCGTCCAATTTTTTCCCAAATCGCTCAATTTTTAGACCATTGCGCGCCGAAGAAGAAGAAGGAAGAAGAAGAAGGAAGAAGTAGGGTAAATTTGCGGCGCCACTTGGAGGAAGAAAAAGATGATTTGGGCTCGTCTAATTTTTTCCCAAATCCCGCTCTTGGAGGTCTGAGAAGTAGGGTTCTCGCTGCCAGCTACACTTTGGACTTGGAGATATTATTTTAGATTTTTTTGGCAAGTATGGCTTTTTTTGTTAAGCCATTAAAATTATTTTAAAAGTGGATAGTTATATCCACTAAAATATTAGGACATAACTTTGTATAGTAATTCTTGTAATGAGAATATTATTTTCGTATGGAAATTATTATTTACATAAAAATACTATCACTTTTTTTAAATAATATCTCTTTTTTAAAATTTATATTTGGACGAAATATATATAACCACAACTCATAATATTACTTGTGTACAGCCCATAGAAATTTGACGGTGAATTACTTTACATTGTAATTTATAAGTAAAAAGCTAATAATAATTTAAGATTTTGTTAGGTTTCAACCACCCGGAATCATATCGCAGCCAATAAATAGAAATGATGAGGATGATATTCAGCCATTCGAACTCATTTAGAATATATGTACTTATATCCGTCTTAAACACGATTGAAATATAATAGTGGATGAGATTGTTATTTCTTTTTTGGAAAAGGGGATTTTTTGAAATATTTGAAAAATATTTATTTGTGATTTTTGGGATGAACTCAGTCTTTTCTTATCGGATGAACTCAGCCTTTTCTTATCGGAACTCAGCCTTTTCTTATCGAAACCATATCTCCATCACTCTTGAAATGGAGAATGTTCAATATTCGACATGGGCGGAGCTCTTTAAAATTACCGCACGTTCTCACAAGGTCCTTCATCATATTATTTCTGCTAAAAACCCGAAGGTCCCGACTACTGAGGATGAAAAGGAATTATGGTCGACTCTTGATGTGACATTTCTCTCGTGGATTTATGCTACAATCTCTAATGATCTATTGCACACCATAATTGAACCCGATGCTACGCCATGGAAGCTTGGAATAGGCTTCGTGACATATTCTAAGACAACAAGAATTCCCGTGTGGTAACTCTTGAAGCCGAGTTCTACAATACCAAAATGGAGAATTTTCTTAATGTCTCGGCTTATTGCCAACGTCTCAAGTCTCTTGCAGATCAACTGAAGAATGTTGGTGCACCGGTGTCGGAAAGTCGCCTTGTGATCCAATTGGTTTCGGGTCTCACCAGGGCATACAGGGGCGTCGGCACCTTTATTAGACAGACTGATCCGTTGTCCCCCTTCTATCAGGCCCGCTCTATGCTAACCCTTGAGGAGGCTGGTTTTGCTTGTTGATAGCCCATCCACCTTGGAATCCACGTAAGCACTCCAGTCAGCTTAACCGGCCGATCAGAACAAGCCGGACCGGGTACGAACCCGATTTTCTCCCGGGCTCGTTAAAAACGGGACCGGGCAAAGACGTCAAAGCCGACCCGGTAAACGATCAGGAGGGCCGAGCAGATCGAAGATAAAAACGCTCTAATTCAAGATTACAACAAGGCCGACCTGAACGGCGGGAGACCCGAGGACCGACCCCAGCGGATAAGCATCGCCAGAAGCATGCGGGACAGGCCCGCATGCCAATTAACGCATGCAATCGTGCCCCTTCCCAAGGAAATCCTTAGAGGCCGCCACGTGTCTAAGGCATATTTGCAGGCTGACAAGCGTTTTGGGCATATTCCCCAGCATTCGTCAGCTGTCATCTCCTGACTGACCCAGATTGTCTATATATAGAAGGAATATACAGTGAAAGAGGACTTTTGGACTTTTGGCATTTATGATAAAAGAGAAAAAAATAGAGAATTTGTAATAAGTGAGAAGAGTAGATATACCGGCTCAAAATAGTCAGCTCGGCTCTACTTCATATAAAGGTCATTAATAAAATTTAGTGATCAAACCCTTTTCATCTTGTTTATTGTTTTCTACGTGGCTTCGATCCATTCGTACAGATCAGCACACGTGACGTTGACCAAATCAGACGTCAACAGATTGGCGCTAGAGGAAGGGGACCTTCGATAAAAAAAATATATACTGCTCACCGGAGATGTCTCACGACAGTTCAAAAAAACCTCAGCCCGCGATGGAGGAAGAAAACCTCCGTAAGGTGGTAGAGTGCTTTAAACATCCAGCCTTCATCCAAGGCATGGCGGCCCTTATGGCGAGGGTTACAGGGGGCGGGACCCTTCAAAAACCCGAAGACCATGTCGAGGCGGAATCTCAGACGACCCGCCCAGCTGCCTCGGGACGAAACAAAAAGAGGACAGCCTCTTGGGTCTCCGGAGAAAGGGAGGAAAGCCACGGCGAAAGCTCGCATCCCCCTCGAAAAAGTAGGCTTTCGCGCCCCATATCCGTTTTTGATCGCCTTGGGGCGGGTTTGAAAATCGAGCAGACCGGCTCCCACTATCCAGAGTCAGAGCCGTAAAGAAGAAAAAGCTCCCCACCAGTCCCTAAATCCGACGCAAGTATTACCTCCAACTCCCGGCGATAACTCGAGTGAGATCGAGTTTCTTAAAAAACGCCTTACGAAGCTCGAAAATAAGCAACTCCAGCCATCCCAAAGTTCGGAATGGCTTAACAGCCAGGAGAGTCCCCTGACCCCCAGTATTCTGGCGGAACCCCTCCCGCCGTACAAGATTCCTCAGATTCCGCCGTACAATGGGGAGACAGACCCCAACGCCCATCTTGGACATTATAATTCCTGGATGGACCTGCACGGGTCTCAGGACGCATTCCGATGCCGAATGTTCTCCCTGACTCTGGGGGAGAGGGCCCAGAGATGGTATTGGATGCTGCCCCACCATTCTATTCAAACATGGGCCCAGCTCTCGGCGATGTTCCGATCCCATTTCATGGGGTCCCTTGTGCGAGTCGCCCCGCGATCATCCATCGCTTCCGTCGTACAGGGGCCGAACGAGTCCCTTAAAGATTATATATCTCGTTTCAATAAACGGATATTAGAGACAGAACCCATGTCGGATGATGCGCTGGCCATTATTGCCCAGGCCGGCCTCCTCAAAAATTCTTTTTTTCGCTGGACGGTGTGCCAGAATGTCCCACACACCTACCAGGAATTCTTGGACCGCGCCAGCTCCCATATAGCTGCCGAGGAAGCTATGCCGGCACCAGTGTTAGTCATGCCCTCTGATCAGAAAGGGTCATATAAAAAGAAAGAAGATAGGCATGACTACAAAGAGGCCCGTCAAGAATCCCGCCGGGAAAATAAGACTCCGGCCTCTTCCTCGACAGTCCCAACAACTCAGAGCTATCGGGAGCATAGGCCCGAGCTCATGGCTAATTTTGCTGAAATATGTTCTGTCGGAGCCGCGGCCATATTCGATCAAATAAAGGACAAAAATGTGCTCCCGGTTCCTCGGCCGATCTATAAAGATCAAAAGGACATGGACCAGACCCGCTTTTGTAAATATCATGAATCAGCGGGTCACAACACCGAACAGTGTCGAGACCTCGTCGCCGCCTTGATCGCGGTATGCGACGATACAGGCTTAAGGCGATTTACCCGGAACCCGCCCCGGGATCTCCAGGATCGGGCTGACCCGACAAGAGCCAAGAATGATCGGGTCCCTCCAGCCCCCAAGTCCCCCCGGGAAATTCTAACCATTATGGGAACAGCCGAGGTCGATGATCATCGGTCAAAGTGGCAGAAAAAGGCATCCATTCGAGAAGCCACTACCTCCTATCAACGGACCGAACGCCGAGCAGAGGGGTTCCTATCAGTGGCCGAAGAAGCCCCCAAAAATCCCCAGCTGGCAGTTACTTTTGAAGAGTCCGATGCAGACGGCTTGGACCATCCCCATTCAGACGCCCTTGTCATCACCCTGCCCATAATGGGGATCCCGGTCCACAGGGTGTTGGTGGACTCCGGGGCCTATGCTAGCATCATCTACCTTCATACCCTTCGTAGGATGAAGGTAGACCAATCTTATGTCCGGCCCTGCAACGAGGACATTAGGGGATTTGCCAACTGCCGCACCTCACCACTGGGGGAAATCGACCTCGCCTTGGAATTCGGTCAGGGGCCGATCAGAAGGACGATGATCACTACCTTCAAGATCATCGATGTGCACAGCGGCTATAACGCCATCATAGGCCGACCTGTGATGTCAAGGCTGAGGGCCACTCAGTCCACGTATCACCTGTGCATGAAGTTTCCCACCCCGGACGGCGTCGGGGTGTATAGGGGAGATCAAAGGGCCGCCCGGGAATGCAATCTCAGCATCCGGGCTCGCGAAATCAATGCCGCAGAGGGCATCCCGGAAAATCTATCAGAAGAAATGGGGTCCACCAACTCCGAACAGCTGGCGAAAGACACCCTACTCGAATAGGAGATCGAAGGTCCCGGGGCCGCGCAAACCCTCGAAATAGAAACTGACCAGGAAGCGGACTGGGGCTGCAGGCCCGGTAAGGAGCCGATCCTAGAAGAGGATCCTGTCGACCCGCGGTACCATAATCCGAAAGGAAAGATTCGCCATGCTGAGCCAACAGAAGAATTGGACCAGGTCGACATGGACCCATCTGATCCCGTCCGACGGCTAAGGATCGGCCACAACCTCCAAGAACCGATCCGCTCCGAGCTAATCTTCCACCTGAGACAGAATTTGGATGTCTTCGCGTGGACCCATTCGGACATGCCAGGGATTGACCCGGAACTTTCGTGCCACCGGCTGAATATCGACCCCAGTTCAAAGCCGGTTATTCAGAAAAGGAGGAAAATGGGGCCCGAGCGATAGAAGGGGCTGGAAGAGGAAGTAGAAAAACTGATCGACAACGGGTTCATCTGGGAAGCCCAGTCCCCGACCTGGGTGGCCAACCCAGTCCTAGTAAAAAAGTCGACCGGTCTATGGAGGCTCTGCATTGACTTTTCTAATTTGAATAAAGCCTGCCCGAAAGATAGTTACCCCCTTCCGTATATCGACTACATGGTGGATGCAATGGCCGGGCATGAGATAATGAGCTCTATGGATGCATATTCCGGATACAATCAGATCCCAATGCATCCCACTGATAAAGAAAACACCTCCTTCTACTCGGCCCGCGGCCTATACTGTTACCGAATGATGCCTTTCGGGCTCAAGAATGCCGGCGCAACATATCAACGCCTGGTAAATAAAATGTTTAATAGCTTGATAGGCCATACTATGGAGGTGTATGTAGATGATATGTTAGTAAAGTCTTTGTGCTTGGCCGATCATGTAAATGACCTCAATAAAATGTTTGCTATTTTGCGAGAGTACAAGATGAAGTTAAATCCAAAGAAATATTCATTTGGGGTAGGTTCTGGAAAATTCCTCGGCTACATGGTGATCCAAAGAGGGATTGAAGCCAACCCCGATAAAATTAAGGCAGTGGCCGAACTTGTTCCTCCAAATCGGTCAAAAAGGTGCAGAGCCTAACTGGCCGACTAGCCGCGCTAAGTCGCTTTATCTCTTGCTCAACTGATAAATGTAAACCTTTCTTTGAGGCAATAAAAAAGAACAAAGATTTTCAGTGGACAGAACCTTGCCAAAGAGCCTTCGAAGCTATCAAGGAAGTCCCGGTAGAAGCCCCGATCTTGCAGCGACCGACCCAAGGGGAACTTCTCAGCTTATACCTCGCGGTATTCGACTCTGCGATCAGCGCCGCTCTGATTCGAACGGAGAATGTAGTTCAACATCCGGTCTATTATGTTAGTCAGGCCCTTCATGATGCCGAGCTCAGGTATGCCCCAATGGAAAAACTGGCCTATGCGCTCGTAATTGTAATACCCGGATTTTCAGTATAAATTTTTCGCATTATTTTATCTGAGGTATACTGTATAGTTTGGTATCTATACAGTATGGATAAAATAAATTGAGGACCGAGACAGTTATACTTGTGTAATTGACGTTTTGATTGACAGTTATATTGAGGATTTGCTGTATCAGGTTAAACTGATTTGGATATCAGGTATATCGTATGAGAATATTTTTGGATTGAGTATATGTATTGATTTTTTCCATATGCTCATGTTTGGTATGCCGTGACATTGGACAGGAATTGCTGAAATTGGCTAAGTATGGAATTGTTACGTACGTTAACAAGGTGAGATAACGTACGTAAGATTGGCACGGTTACGTACGTTAAGGCTAAGGTATTACGTACGTAACGAGGGCATCGGACAAGACCGAGTCATGGTCGGCAGGTGGGACCCGGTGTCGGCAACTTTCGGCGGAGGATGTTGACAGGTGAGTCAACGTATGTGTTACGTACATTATACAGGACGTGTTACGTACGTAACACGGCCATTGTACTGTAGCAAGTCAACGTTCGTATTACGTACGTTATGGTGAAAGTGTTACGTACGTAAGGAAGTACGCAAAACAGGTCAGTTAACTTTGGACTGAGTTACATACGCTACCAAGGTCAGATAGCGTACGTAAGGGTGTATTACGTACATTAACCAAGGAAGGTTACGTACGTAACGAGCTGGATTGTTTTATAAGGGGACGCCCGTCTTTCATTTCTCTTCAGTTTTTCACTTCGTTTTTCGTCTCCAAACTCTGAGAGAGGGAGATTTTGACTTTCCTAAGTTGATTATGAACTTGGAAACATGGGATTGGAGCTTGGATATAGAGATATTGTTGATTCTTGAAGTGATTTGTTGTGTAATCCATCTTCTAAGAGGTATGTTGGATAATCCCTTCTTGAATTTCAGATTTTTGATGTTCTTATTGATTAATGATTCGTATGAAGATGATTATGATCTTGTTATTACGATTCTTGAGGATATATGAATTATATGTTGAAGGAAGATGATGATATGATGGTTTGTATCTTGATTATGTTGGTTATGATTATGGAATCCTAGAGTTCTTGATGTTCTTGGTAGTATTGTTGTGCTTTTTGATGTTAGGAAGATCATATGTTGAAGAACATGATGATACACACCTTGAATTATGATTAAGGGTTGTTTAGATGTTAGAAAACATCGGGTTATGTTGTTTTATGGATTATGAACGTGAATTTGGATAATTCGTGTTCTTGAAGAACCCTTGAGTTACATGTTATGATTTTGGAAAGATTTCGGATAATTTTGGAATGTGATTATTCATGATAATAATAGGTAAATTGTTTTCTACGAATTTACAAGTATGAACAAGAAGGAATTTTGTCTTCGTATTTAGAGTTGAAGTGGGAAACGAATATGTTATAAAATCCTTGATGAATTGATCATTGATTTGATGAATACGTTTTAAAGTGTTGGTGTTTTGGATATGAATATGGAATATTCATATCTAGAACTAAGTTATGTGTTTTGGTACAATATTCATATAGGAATACGAATGTGGTTCCAGGTTTGATAAGCTTATGATTCACTTTTGAGTTTGAGAATTCATACGTATTGAACAAGTGTTCAATTCGGATAATGGAAATATTTGAAACCCTTGGAATATAATTATCTATGATTTTGAATTAATCGGATCGTCCGGATTGATGATGATAATCGGTAATTGGTTTAATTATGATTATACAAGGAGGAAACTTGTAATCGTATTTACGATTGAATATGGAATCGGTAATGCTTAGACTTGGTTAAATTGATTATTGATATGATCTTCGGATTGTGGAATCGTATTGTGGTTTTGAATTCGTGTTTGATTGGTTCGGGTTGTTTGGATATGTGTTTAATCGGGATATTGTAGAACCGTTGTGTTTGTTGATCGGTTATTGATTGTTATTTGTGACCATCGAGTTGCGACTTGTATCGTGGATATGGGTTCATATTTGTTGAGTTGGATTATTTGGTATTATGTATATGATCAAGGTTTCGTTGAACCGTTGAGCTTGTTGGTTGAGTATGTCGGTTATTGATTTTTATCGAATGTGTGTTAATCGGTTATTGCAATAGGTTGATATGTTTTGATCGTGGATTATGACCGTTGAGTTGCGGTTGAGGCTAAAGAGTTCGTAGATTGCTTTTATTCGGGGCTGAGGAGCTCGTAGACGAAGGTAATGGATTTTGGTAACGGCTTCGTGGTATCGGTATCGAGGCAAGTTTCTACTTGTTCAGTTTATAATATTTGATGAATGGTTTCGTTTTCATTTCATTTATAATTCGTATAGCAATGTTGTTAGAAATGTAAGTTGTCGGGATAATGGTTTGTATATCGTACTCTGGTTGTAATAAATCATAAGGTATATGATTTAATTGTGTTCAGGGAAGACGTGAGTTATCTTTGGTCAAGGATATAGAATATCGGATATCGAGGATAGTTATCGTGATGACATAAGTATCGGGATAAAGGTTTATTGGTATTGAATGGATGGTACCTTATTTGAGATTATTTGTATAACTGTGTATTCGTTCAGGGTTGTTGTTCGTGGGAAGGATGTTGTCTTCGGCTTTGAGGTAATTTATGTATTGTTCAGTTATGAGATAATTATTATGTTGAGTTGTTGTATATGTTGTATGTTGAGGCTTCGTATATTGAGATTCGTACTGGTTGTTCGTTGAGGGATATTGATCCCACGACTATTGTTGGTATTAATGGTTGTGTTGATCGTCTCATTGGGGGATGTTGATGGATATGGTCCTCGGCTTTGAGGTAATCTAAGTATTTGTTCAGTCATGTGGATAATTAGTATGTTGAGTTGTTGTATATGTTGAGGTTTCGTGTAATGAGTTTCGTATCGGTTATTCGTTGAGGGATGTTGATCCCAGGACTATTGTATTGAGATCGTAGATCGTGTTGGTCATTCATTTGGGGATGATGATCCTAGGATTGATGTTTTGGATATTGATTAGTCGTGTCGACTTTTCATTGTCAGTATGTTGTTGTTCACTTCGGTGAGTCTTTTGATCCTTATTGGATATGTGTTTCTTTGAGTTTCGTTGTCATGTTGAATCGTGACATATCTGGAGTTATATTTGCGTGCCGATTGGTTATTGTGTAGGATTTTTAGCCGGGCACATGATGGTTATGTGTTGATATTTCCACATTGAACCGTGCACACGAGACGTAGTTCGTGAGGCTAATTAGGTACAAGACCACACGTGTATTTGATCGATACCCGGGGTGGCTTGTGCATGGACACATTTCCGGATCGGGCGTACTAGGAATTCCATCTTTGAGCCATATTGTTTGGTCGTTCATCCTCCATTTATGGTTGGGTATGTTCGACGGTTTGCGACTGGTTGTTTCATACGCCCGAGGGGTATGTTCGACAGTCGAGGTTGTTTCTTTGAGATCCATTATTGTTGATCATTTGGAGTTTACCTTGTTGATGGTATTCTCGGTTATTGTTGGTCCTTTGTTGATCATTTGGAGTTTACCTTGTTGATGGTATTCTCGGTTATTGTTGATCCTTTGTTGATCGTGTTGGAGTTATCATATTGATGGTACTCTCGGTTATCGTTGATCCTTTGTTGGTAGTATTGGAGTTATCATGTCGATGATATTCTCAGTTGATGTATTGGTTGATCATTGTTATTGATCTTATGAGCATTCGGACTGTACGTCGATGTTTCAGGATTTGTATTCATTGTCATGTGATAGTTGATCTACAGAAATGTTGTGTATTGTTGGTTTATCCAGGTTGAGATTTGATTGTGTAATCCGACGGATAGGATTTGACACAGATTGGATTACTCTGTACTTGTGAGTTATGATAATGTTTTGAGGATTGTTGGTATTTTTGAAATTCAATACAGATAATAGTTGTTAAGTTCATTTCGTCATTCGGGGATGCGAAATGTGGATTATGGTAAGGATGTATTGTTGGGTATTGGTAAGATTATAACGGTAAGATTACTTTGGTAGTATTCTTACTATATTATTACATTGGTATGTAATTATTTATGATGATGTGATCGATATCATTGTTGAGTATTGTGGCTGACCCCGTCGTGGGCTTTATTTTTAGGTACTCGGAGATCGATCTAGTAGCGGTCGTGAAGGGGTGAGCTTCCCGGGTGATACTGGCTGTGGCATGTTCCTGAGTATTGAGTATTTATTTCTGGTTGTTTTATTTCCGCTGCAAATGTGTATTTTGAACTGCATTTATCCGCTGCGTGTGTATATTTCAAAATGACTTTTTGGTATCTTTGCCAACTCGTGTGTATTTTCAAAATGGCCTTTTGGCATTTTGCGAACTTGGGTTATTTCGTTAAACCCCTTTTTCCTAACTATTTTATCGGTACGTTTAAGGGGTGGCTTAACGTACATTTTTAACTGTCGAGATTTGGCATTTCGCCTTGTATTTTCAAATGGTATTCTATGACGGTATTTCAGAATTATGTTTTTGAAAATATTTGAGTATTTAAAATATTATCGTCATTGGCCTTTTGGCATTTTTAAACGTTTTTGAAATGGTTTTGTAAACGGTTTTTAGCCTGGTGGGTTCCGGCGCGGGACCCACGGCGCTGTAATATCCCGGATGGTTTTGGGGGTGTTACAGAAGATGGTATCGGAGATTGGGTTTTGTGAAACTCAGGCATGTGTGTTATGTGGCTCTACCGGTACGGTAGTAACGTGATTTTTCAAAATGAGTTTTTTTTACTTTTGAGTCAAATCGATTTTTGGAGTTTCCAAAATTTTTGAGATCTTTTCAAACTGCTATTTGTGATATTAGTGTGTGTTGGTTGTGTTGAGACTTCGTATGGGAGTCGTGTGCTAGTATCACGGGAGATTATCGGCTTCACGCACCAGTAAGTATATTGGTTTGGTTATTCGCTTGTGGCGACGCGTGATTGTTTTTGCGATGAGTTGGAAATTTTGGATTTATCTGTTGTTGGCGACAGGTTGCAAGTTTCGAGGACGAAAATTATTTTAAGGGGGGTAGTATGTAATACCCAGATTTTCAGTATAAATTTTTCGCGTTATTTTATCTGAGGTATACTGTATAGTTTGGTATCTATACAGTATGGATAAAATAAATTGAGGACCGAGACAGTTATACTTGTGTAATTGACGTTTTGATTGACAGTTATATTGAGGATTTGCTGTATCAGGTTGAACTGATTTGGATATCAGGTATATCGTATGAGAATATTTTTGGATTGAGTATATGTATTGATTTTTGCCGTATGCTCGTGTTTGGTATGCCGTGATATTGGACAGGAATTGCTGAAATTGGCTAAGTATGGAATTGTTACGTACGTTAACAAGGTGAGCTAACGTACGTAAGATTGGCACGGTTACGTACGTTAAGGCTAAGGTATTACGTACGTAACGAGGGCATCGGACAAGATCGAGTCATGGTCGGCAGGTGGGACCCGGTGTCGGAAACTTTCGGCGGAGGATGTTGACAGGTGAGTCAACGTACGTGTTACGTATGTTATACAGGACGTGTTACGTACGTAACACGACCATTGTACTGTAGCAAGTCAACGTTCGTATTACGTATGTTATGGTGAAAGTGTTACGTACGTAAGGAAGTACGCAAAACAGGTCAGTTAACTCTGGACTGAGTTACATACGCTACCAAGGTCAGATAGCATACGTAAGGGTGTATTACGTACATTAACCAAGGAAGGTTACGTACGTAACGAGCTGGATTGTTTTATAAGGGGACGCCCGTCTTTCATTTCTCTTCAGTTTTTCACTTCGTTTTTCGTCTCCAAACTCTGAGAGAGGGAGATTTTAACTTTCCTAAGTTGATTATGAGCTTGGAAACATGGGATTGGAGCTTGGATATGGAGATATTGTTGATTCTTGAAGTGATTTGTTGTGTAATCCATCTTCTAAGAGGTATGTTGGATAATCCCTTCTTGAATTTCAGATTTTTGATGTTGTTATTGATGAATGATTCGTATGAAGATGATTATGATCTTGTTATTACGATTCTTGAGTATATATGAATTATATGTTGAAGGAAGATGATGATATGATGGTTTGTATCTTGATTATGTTGGTTATGATTATGGAATCCTAGAGTTCTTGATGTTCTTGGTAGTATTGTTGCGATTTTGATGTTAGGAAGATCATATGTTGAAGAACATGATGATACACACCTTGAATTATGATTAACGGGTGTTTAGATGTTAGAAAACATCGGGTTATGTTGTTTTATGGATTATGAACGTGAATTTGGATAATTCATGTTCTTGAAGAACCCTTGAGTTACATGTTATGATTTTGGAAAGATTTCGGATAATTTTGGAATGTGATTATTCACGATAATAATCAGTAAATTGTTTTCTACGAATTTACAAGTATGAACAAGAAGGAATCTTGTCTTCGTATTTAGAGTTGAAGTGGGAAACAAATATGTCATAAAATCCTTGATGAATTGATCATTGATTTGATGAATACGTTTTAAAGTGTTGGTATTTTGGATATGAATATGGAATATTCATATCTAGAACTAAGTTATGTGTTTTGGTACAATATTCGTATAGGAATACGAATGTGGTTCCGGGTTTGATAAGCTTATGATTCACTTTTGAGTTTTAGAATTCATACGTATTGAACAAGTGTTCAATTCGGATAATGTAAATATTTCAAACCCTTGGAATATGATTATCTATGATTTTGAATTAATCGGATCGTCCAGATTGATGATGATAATCGGTAATTGGTTTAATTATGATTATACAAGGAGGAAACTTGTAATCGTATTTACGATTGAATATGGAATCGGTAATGCTTAGACTTGGTTAAATTGATTATTGATATGATCTTCGGGTTGTGGAATCGTATTGTGGTTTTGAATTCGTGTTTGATTGGTTCGGGTTGTTTGGATATATCTTTAATCGGTATATTGTAGAACCGTTGTGTTTGTTGATCGGATATTGATTGTTATTTGTGACCATCGAGTTGCGACTTGTATCGTGGATATGGGTTCGTATTTGTTGAGTTGGATTATTTTGTATTATGTATATGATCGAGGTTTCGTTGAACCGTTGAGTTTGTTGGTTGAGTATGTCGGTTATTGATTTTTATCGAATGTGTGTTAATCGGTTATTGCAATAGGTTGATATGTTTTGATCGTGGATTATGACCGTTGAGTTGCGGTTGAGACTAAAGAGTTCGTAGATTGCTTTTGGTCGGGGCTGAGGAGCTCGTAGACGAAGGCAATGGATTTTGGTAACGGCTTCGTGGTATCGGTATCGAGGCAAGTTTCTACTTGTTCAGTTTATAATATTTGATGAATGGTTTCGTTTTCATTTCATTTGTAATTCGTATAGCAATGTTGTTAGAAATGTAAGTTGTCGGGATAATGGTTTGTATATCGTACTCTGGTTGTAATAAATCATAAGGTATATGATTTAATTGTGTTCAGGGAAGACATGAGTTATCTTTGGTCAAGGATATAGAATATCGGATATCGAGGATAGTTATCGTGATGACATAAGTATCGGGATAAAGGTTTATTGGTATTGAATGGATGGTACCTTATTTGAAATTATTTGTATAACTGTGTATTCATTCAAGGTTGTTGTTCGTGGGAAGGATGTTGTCTTCGGCTTTGAGGTAATTTATGTATTGTTCAGTTATGAGATAATTATTATGTTGAGTTGTTGTATATGTTGTATGCTGAGGCTTCGTATATTGAGATTCGTCCTGGTTGTTCGTTGAGGGATGTTGATCCCACGACTATTGTTGGTATTAATGGTTGTGTTGATCGTCTCATTGGGGGATGTTGATGGATATGGTCCTCGGCTTTGAGGTAATCTAAGTATTTGTTCAGTCATGTGGATAATTAGTATGTTGAGTTGTTGTATATGTTGAGGTTTCGTGTAATGAGTTTCGTATCGGTTATTCGTTGAGGGATGTTGATCCCAGGACTATTGTATTGAGATCGTAGATCGTGTTGGTCATTCATTCGGGGATGATGATCCCAGGATTGATGTTTTGGATATTGATTAGTCGTGTCGACTTTTCATTGTCAGTATGTTGTTGTTCACTTCGGTGAGTCTTTTGATCCTTATTGGATATGTGTTTCTTTGAGTTTCGTTGTCATGTTGCATCGTGACATATCTGGAGTTATATCTGCGTGCCGATTGGTTATTGTGTAGGATTTTTAGCCGGGCACATGATGATTATGTGTTGATATTTCCACATTGAACCGTGCACACGAGACGTAGTTCGTGAGGCTAATTAGGTACAAGACCACACGTGTATTTGATCGATACCCGGGGTGGCTTGTGCACGGACACATTTTCGGATCGGGCGTACTATGACTTCCATCTTTGAGCCATATTGTTTGGTCGTTCATCCTCCATTTATGGTTGGGTATGTTCGACGGTTTGTGACTGGTTGTTTCATACGCCCGAGGGGTATGTTCGACAGTCGAGGTTGTTTCTTTGAGATCCATTATTGTTGATCATTTGGAGTTTACCTTGTTGATGGTATTCTTGGTTATTGTTGTAATACCCGGTTGTAATTCATTCATTTTCATTCAGTAATTATCAGTCTGTATTTGTCACTCAGTGTATTTTCACTCAATTATAATCATTCATCAATCATGTTCATTCACCGTGTTCACCGTTCGTAAAACTTCGAGTTGTGTATCGTTATTGTTCATAGTTTCAACTTTCCTCATATGAGTTCGACTTTGTTAAATCACCATTAATTTTTGGTAACTCAAAAAATTCTAAATCTTTGCAATATTATAGAGCATCGATTTAGCTTTCCAATGGTTCAAACGGTGAGTCAATCGGAGTCCGGACGAGAGAGTTTTGGTCGTTTGATTTTGGCGATCATGCCGACCGAACTTCGGCGTGTCGTCCGACACGGCCCGTGCCGTACTCGTCCGGAATTGCGAAGTTTACGCCGACCGAGGCTCGACCGTGTCGTCCGCACGGCCGTGCCGTACTCTTCCGGATAAGCCTGGAGCATCGCCGACACGCCCGACCGTGTCCCGGGACACGGCCGAGTCTTGCCGAAGTCATTTGTCGGGCGGGTCGCTATCGGAAGGCCTTCAGCGCCGCGACCGTGTCGATCCGGACACGGTCGAGTCCTGTCGGCCAGTATCGGCCAATCAGGCGACACGACCGTGCCCGATCGGCGCAGGCCGTGTCCGGCGTAGTCAACCCCTATAAATTCATTTTTCATCATTTCAGCCCATTTTTACGCATTTTCTTCACCTTCAACCGAGAGATAAGGCTTGAGGAGGGTTTTCCTTCACAAATCATTTGGGTGTTTGATTTTCTTCATCTCCTTTCGATCGTGAAGCCGGATAATCAATCTAACGCGTATTCTTCGGGTTAAAGCACTTGGATCATCAAGAGGTAATTCCTTCAACACTTTGGACTTCGATTTTGTGTTGAAATAGGATGTTTTGGACGTTATAATCATGATATATGAAGGGATATGTATATGATTATGAGTTTGTATAAGGATTCATTGGATTATTGAGGGATTATTCAAAAACACCTTGTAAATCGAGTTGGAATTGGGGATTTTCTACTAATTGTTGTTATAATCACATTTTGGATATTCATAACGGATTATTGATCGTATTGGAGATGTTTTGTTGGTTTGAAACACTTCTTGGGGAATTTTGATATTGGTATATCAAGTTTGTTGTAAACAATCGGAGTTGGATACAACGTGTTGGATTTAATGTCTCTTTGGACTTGGTTTAGTCGTATCGACGTTTGGAATTCGTTATATTCGTGTTTAATTCGTGTATTGATCGGATTGTTGGTAATTGTATTGAATTAAGGTTGTTCGTGCGACCGACACTTCAATAGGACGTTGTTCGTGGAAGGATAATTGTCATCGGTATTTTGTAAGTTAATTCTTACTCGGTTAAAATGATATTCATACCTTTTGTTGTTGTTCATTCATAATCATAACTCATTAATCATTATAATCAAAACTTGTTGTTATCAATTAATCGTTTGATCATAAGGAGCAGCGGTTCCAATATTTTCATTGAACTGTCATTTATTTCATTACCATTCCATATCTGTTAGACATTATTCATTTTCGATGTCACTTTTGTTATATTGTGGCATTCCGGGTCATACTGGCGTGCAGGTTGGTATGTGTAGGATTTTCATGTCGGGCACATTATAGTCGTGTGTTGGTTGGTGGCCTCACATTGGACTGTGCACTCGAGTCGATTGCTCGTGAGACTGATTAGGTACAAGACCACGCGTGTTTGATCGTTGGTGGCTTGTGCACGGACACATTTTCATCCCGGACGTAGTGTGGCGCCATTCCTTTGAGCCGTACTGATTAGTTGATTCATATAGCATGTTTGATTGCGTATGTTTCGACAGGATATTTCATAACTTCAGATATAATCATGATTGTGTATTTTCAACTCTTGAGGATTGTTGTTCTTTGTAACTGACCCGTTTGGGGATTTTGTTTCTGTGTCTTGGCGAGGCAAAGGCACGGGAGAACACTTTAACTTCGAGGAGTACCAATGATACTAGAAAGGGGCCCCACTGCTCGATCACTTGTTCAGTCATTTGTGTTTCCTTTATTTATTCCGCTGCAGACATTCCGTTTGAATACTCTTTTCATTCAGTGTTGTGTATTTTATCGTCACATAAGATACATATGTATTCTATTTTATCCTGGGTGTATTGTATGAAACTCCTAATCGGAGTAATTGATGTTGTAATGTGGTTCGGTACTACATTTACCCTGTGTAATTCATCCTTTTTCATTCGCCTGGTGGGTCTCAGTCGGGGATCCACGGCACTGTAATATCCGCCTAGTTTGGGGTGTTTCAGAGTTGGTATCAGAGCGTGGTTTGAATACTACCTTCCGAGTCGTGTCTCATTTGAAATCATCGTCGACTAGTATCATTGGACTTTCGCGTCACGTGTGACCTGTGCAAATGCCGAGCCAATCAGACCGGAAGAACTGTAAGATTTCTAACGCCATGATATAATTTCTGGCAATCGTCATTCATTCATCATTCATCATTTAACAATCCTCAACATCATCATTTATTATGATTAAGACGATCATGTTAACTCATTAATCACTTAATTCATTTCATTACTCAGTTAATGATCAGGACGACCATGTTAATTCATTAATCACTTAATTCATTTCATTACTCAGTTGCCGATCTAGATGATCATATTATAAATCTTGTTAATTCACTCAAAATAATCATTCCAAGAATTTCATCAGATATTCATGTCACTTCAGTCAATCATTCATATAATCACTAAGTTAGAGCATGTATACTCGTTTTCATCATCTCATGACATAATCATAACGTGCTAATCATGCGGGAAATATAATCATTATGCGACCTTCCTACTTCAGTATGGAGAGAGCTGTCAGGGGATGCACGGGGCGAGGCCGCGGTGCGGACCGAAACCCGAGAAATAATCACTCGCTGCCGGGAAATCGTGCCCAGGACTCGGCTCGATCGTAAGATGTTCGGGTTGATCCACTCACTTTTATGCAGGCCATGATGACCCATGTGCGGTTGCTCAATCATCATTGCGCCACTCGACCGGATTAATCGAGAGAACTCTCCGTATGAGCATTTGCTAAGGAAAGTCTTTGAACAACAACCTTCATCTTTCAGCAAGAAATCAACGGCGTAATCAACCCAAAGGCGGTCGGTCAACCTTCAAGAAGCCTCGTGTGAGCCCTATCGTTTACGGCGACCTCCTACGGCGCATAATCGTGCGGGATCTCATTCCCGAGCGGCGATTCGGCCATCACTGTTTCAATTGTGGAACGCCGGGTCATTTCAGCCGAGTGTCCGAAACCGTCTATCACGTGCTATAATTGTGGGAATTTTGGGCATAAGGCCCGTTTTGCGAAAGGACTCCAAGTCGGCTCGTGGCATCTCAGACCGAAGCAATCGGCCTTTCGGAATCATCGCTTTGTCAACGTCGTTTAAGACACTGGAAGCAAATAGAATTGGGCTCGTATTTATCGACGGAGCGTCGGTTCGGGGCCGGCAAGTCCCAGATTTATATGATGAGGAGGATCGACGATCCGGTGGCCCGAATGATTTCAGGTATACTCGTAATTTTATTTCAACTTGTGTGTACCTTTTGATGCTGGTACACCGCATTCATTCATTTTCGATTCATTCTTGAATAGACGCATTTCGGGATAGTCCTATTGCTTGTGGATCTCATACCATCAGTCTACCTGACGATGGAAGAATTTTCGGAATAATACCTAAGTAAGCTTAGTAACCGCGATTGGTTGGTGGACCTAATCGTGGTGAATTTATCTTAGGACGATGTAATTTCGGTATTAGTTGGTTTAACCGTCTTAATACTATCCTCAGTGTTTGTTAGCGTTTGGTCGCTATTTTTCCGTCGTTGGTTGTTGAATGTGTGCTTCAGGGAAGTAATCCCCGTTGTTCCAGAAGGAGTATTATTATGACGAACGCAGAGAAATTCCGCAATCGAACTATTCAATCATTCATTGTATCATTCTCATCGATTGGCCTTTCTAGGGCAATCGAGTTATTCAATCATTCATTGTATTATTTTCATCGATTGGCTTTTCTAAGACAATCGAGTCATTCAATCATTCATTGTATCATTTTCATCGATTGGCCTTTCTAGGGCAATCGAGTTATTCAATCATTCATTGTATCATTTCCATCGATTGGCCTTTTCTAAGACAATCGAGTTATTCAAACATTCATTGTATCATCTTCATCGATTGACCTTTCTAAGGCAATCGAGTTGTTCAATCATTATTGGTATCTCTTTTTATCGATTGACCATTCTAGGGCAATCGAAATGTTCAATCATTCGTGGTATCATTGTCATCGATTGACGATGTATTTCCAGACGAGTTATCTGGTTGCCTTCACATAGAGTAAGGGAATTCAGGAGTGAGTTGGAGCCGGTACGTCCCCTTTATCAAAGGCACCGTATCGGATGAACCCGACCAGAATGCTAGGAGTTGAACAGGGTGATGATCAAGAGTAGTACCCTTTATCTCGTATTGATGATCTTTAAGATCAACTTCAGGGAGTTTCAGTATTTTCCAAGATCGACTTAAGATCTGGATATCACCAGTTGCGGATTCGAGAGTCGGATATCGCGAGGACAGCGTTTCGTACACGCTATGGTCATTATGAGTTCGTAGTTAAGCCGTTCGGGCTAACTATTGCACCTGCGGTATTCATGGAGTTAATGAATCGGGTTTTCATCGACTTTTTGGATCATTTTGTTGTTGTCTTCATCGATGACATTTTGGCTTATTCTCGTGATCGAGAGGAAAACGAGGTACATCTTCATCAGGTTCTCGACGTGTTGAGACGCGAGCAACTTCATGGTAAGCTTTCCTATTGTGAGTTCTGGATGTCCGAAGTGATTTTCTCGGGCATGTAATTTCACCTGTCAGAGACCGTGTCGACCCTCAGAAGACGGAGGCCATCCGAGGTTGGCAACCTCCGAAAGGTGTTAAGTAAATCCGAAGTTTCCCCGGATTAGCCGATTAATTATCCAACCCACGACCGTAGCTAGCAACCGTGGTTTTCGCGTTGGAATTTTGGCGTCGTTACCTTTATGGAATCACTTGTCGTCTTCACCAATCTCAAGAGTTGAAGTATATATTTACTCACAAGGTGTTAAATATGCGACAGGGACGGTGGTTGGAACTAATCAAAGATTTTGATATCGAGATCCTTTACCACCCGGGCAAGGCGAACGTTGTCGCCGACGCCTTGAGTCGTAAGTCCGTTCAGAGCAGATGCTTGCTCGTTTAACAGCCTCGAAGGAGCTTCAACAGAATTCCTTAGACCCGAGATCGAGGTCCGGCTTCAGCGAGTTCAGGGACAACTTTGTATGTTAGAGATTTCATCATCTCGAGGATGCAATCGGGGAGAATCGGGGTTCGGACCCGGCATTGTTGCGCATTCGTGAAGATGTGGCTCGGGGGAAAGCCCTGGATTCGTGGTCCACGAGGATGGACTTTTGAGGTTTAAGAACCGGTTGCGTGCAGTGAATGTCGAGTTGAAAAACTCTATTTTGAGAGAAGCTCATGCTACCCTTATTCTGTCATCCGGGTCCAAGAAGATGTACAAAGACTTGAAACAAAATTACCGGTGGAGTAATATGAAGCGAGAAGTCGCAATTTGTTTCGAGATGCTTAACTCACAACAAGTCAAGATTGAACATCGGCGACCGGCGGGTATGCTGAAACCTCTCCCTATTCCAGAGTGGAAGTGGGAAGACATTTCTATGGATTTCATCACGAGTTTGCCGACGAGTCGTCGTGGCATGATTACAATCTGAGTGATTGTGGACCGCTTAACTAAATCAACTCATTTTCTTGAGATTAAGGATACTTGGGGTCCCGAGAGACTTGCCTAGTTATTCATCAAAGAGATAATGAGACTGCACGGTACTCCTAAAAGTATCGTTTCCGATCGTGACGGACGGGTTGTGTCACATTTTGGAAATCGACCATCGTGCTATGGGAACTCGGCTTAATCTCAAGATCGCTTTTCATCCTCAAATTGACGGACAATCAGAGAGAACTATTCAGACATTAGAGGACATGTTGAGGGCATGCGTCCTCGATTGGAAGGACGATTGGGAAGCCCAACTACCACTGATCGAGTTCACGTACAGTATAGTTGGCATGCCTCCATTAAGATGGCACCTTACGAGGCCTTGTACGGTCGTCGTTGTCGATCTCCCTTGTGTTGGGATGACTTGTCAGAATCAATCGGCACCGAACCCGATATGCTTATAGCCGCCCGGGAGAAGGTAGCTTTGATCAAGAGCCGTATGTTGATGTATTTCGCAGTCGGCGTAAATCATATGCAGATAATCGTCGTCGACCACTAGAGTTCGAGACGGGTGACCACGTCTTGGTCAAGGTATCCCCGAGTCGAGGTATTTTCCGTTTCGGAAAACGGGGGAAGTTGAGTCCGAGATTCATTGGACCGTTTGAAATTTTGGATCGAGTGGGCGAGTTAGCTTATCGATTGGCTTTACCTCCGGCTGTGAGCCGAATTAATAATGTTTTTCATGTCTCTCTCGATGAAAGTATGTTGCCGACCCGAGTCACATCTGCAGCTTCGACGAAATCGAGATCGCCGACGACCATTCATATGAGGAGCGTCCTATACTAGTCTTAGAGCGGAATCAAACGGTTGAGAAATAAGTCGATTCCTTTGGTCAAGATTCGGTGGTCAGACACGGAATCGAAGAGGCTACTTGGGAAACCGAGGATAGTACGCGGGAGAGTTATCCCGAGTTGTTTGACCCTTAGTTTCGGGACGAAACTCTTTTAAGGGGGTGTATGTAATACCGGTTGTAATTCATTCATTTTCATTCAAGAATTATCACCGTATTTGTCACTCGTGTATTTTCACTCAATTATAATCATTCATCAATCATGTTCATTCACCGTGTTCACCGCTCGTAAAACTTCGAGTTGTGTATCGTTATTGTTCATAGTTTCAACTTTCCTCATATGAGTTCGACTTTGTTAAATCACCATTAATTTTTGGTAACTCCAAAAATTCTAAATCTTTGCAATATTATAGAGCATCGATTTAGCTTTCCAATGGTTCAAACGGTGAGTCAATCGGAGTCCTGACGAGAGAGAGTTTTGGTCGTTTGATTTTGGCGATCATCGCCGACCGAACTTCGGCCGTGTCGTCCGACACGGACCGTGCCGTACTCGTCCGGAATTGCGAAGTTTCCGCCGACCAGCTCGACCGTGTCGCCCGCACGCCCGTGCCGTACTCTTCCGGATAAGCTCGAACGATCGCCGACACGCCCGACCGTGTCCCGTGACACGGCCGAGTCTTGCCGAGTCAGCCGTCGGCGTCGTTATCGGAAGGCCCTCAGCCGCGACCGTGTCTATCCGGACACGGCCGAGTCCCCGCTGCCAGCTGTCGGCCAACTGAGCGACACGACCGTGCCGATCGGGGCGGGCCGGGTCCGGCCGGGTAGTCAACCCCTAAAAAATCATTTTTTCATCATTTCACCATTTTTCGCATTTTCTTCACCTTCAACCGAGAGATAAGGCTTGAGGGAGGGTTTTTCCTTCACAAATCATTTGGGTGTTTGATTTTCTTCATCTCCTTTCGATCGTGAAGCCCGGATAATCAATCTAACGCGTATTCTTCGGGTTAAAGCACTTGGATCATCAAGAGGTAATTCCTTCAACACTTTGGACTTCGATTTTGTGTTGAAATAGGATGTTTTGGACGTTATAATCATGATATATGAAGGGATATGTATATGATTATGAGTTTGTATAAGGATTCATTGGATTATTGAGGGATTATTCAAAAACACCTTGTAAATCGAGTTGGAATTGGGGATTTTCGACTAATTGTTGTTATAATCACATTTTTGGATATTCATAACGGATTATTGATCGTATTGGAGATGTTTTGTTGGTTTGAAACACTTCTTGGGGAATTTTGATATTGGTATATCGAAGTTTGTTGTAAACAATCGGAGTTGGATACAACGTGTTGGATTTAATGTCTCTTTGGACTTGGTTTAGTCGTATCGACGTTTGGAATTCGTTATATTCGTGTTTAATTCGTGTATTGATCGGATTGTTGGTAATTGTATTGAATTAAGGTTGTTCGTGCGACCGACACTTCATTTAGGACGTTGTTCGTGGAAGGATAATTGTCATCGGTATTTTGTAAGTTAATTCTTACTCGGTTAAAAGGATATTCATACCTTTTGTTGTTGTTCATTCATAATCATAACTCATTCATCATTATAATCAAAACTTGTTGTTATCAATTAATCGTTTTACCATAAGGAAGCAGCGGTTCCAATCTTTTCATTGAATCGTCATTTATTTCATTACCATTCCATCTCGGTGAGTCATTATTCATTTTCGATGTCACTTTTGTTATATTGTGGCATTCCGGGTCATATCTTGGCGTGGTTGGTATGTGTAGGATTTTCATGTCGGGCACATTATAGTCGTGTGTTGGTTGGTGGCCTCACATCGACTGCACTCGAGTCGATTGCTCGTGAGACTGACAGGTACAAGACCACGCGTGTTTGATCGTTGGTGGCTTGTGCACGGACACATTTTCATCCCGGACGTAGTGTGGCGCCATTCCTTTGAGCCGCATCGATTAGTTGATTCATATAGCATGTTTGATTGCGTATGTTTCGGCAGATATTTCATAACTTCGTATATAATCATGATTGTGTATTTTCAACTCTTGAGGATTGTTGTTCTTTGTAATCGACCCCGTTTGGGGATTTTGTTTCTGTGTCTTGGCGAGGCAAAGGCACGGGAGAACACGTTAACGCCGAGGAGTCCCAATGATACTAGAAAGGGGCCCCGATGCTCGAGTCACTTGTTCAGTCATTTGTGTTTCCTTTATTTATTCCGCTGCAGACATTCCGTTTGAATACTCTTTTCATTCAGTGTTGTGTATTTTATCGTCACATAAGATACATATGTATTCTATTTTATCCTGGGTGTATTGTATGAAACTCCTAATCGGAGTAATTGATGTTGTAATGTGGTTCGGTACTACATTTACCCTGTGTAATTCATCCTTTTTCATTCGCCTGGTGGGTCTCAGTCGGGGATCCACGGCACTGTAATATCCGCCTAGTTTGGGGTGTTACAATTGTTGGTCCTTTGTTGATCATTTGGAGTTTACCTTGTTGATGGTATTCTCGGTTATTGTTGATCCTTTGTTGATCGTGTCGGAGTTATCATGTTGATGGTACTCTCGGTTATCGTTGATCCTTTGTTGGTCGTATTGGAGTTATCATGTCGATGATATTCTCAGTTGATGTATTGGTTGATCATTGTTATTGATCTTATGAGCATTCGGACTGTACGTCGATGTTTCAGGATTTCTATTCATTGTCATGTGATAGTTGATCTACAGAAATGTTGTGTATTATTGGTTTATCCAGGTTGAGATTTGATTGTGTAATCCGACGGACAGGATTTGACACAGATTGGATTACTCCGTACTTGTGAGTTATGATAATGTTTTGAGGATTGTTGGTATTTTTGAAATTCAATACAGATAATAGTTTTTAAGTTCATTTCATCATTCGAGGATGCGAAATGTGGATTATGGTAAGGATTGGATTGTTGGGGACTAGTAAGATTATAACGGTAAGATTACTTTGGTAGTATTCTTACTATATTATTACATTGGTATGTAATTATTTATGATGATGTGATCGATATAATTGTTGAGTATTGTGGCTGACCCCGTCGTGGGCTTTATTTTTAGGTACTCGGAGATCGAGCTAGTAGCGGTCGTGAAGGGATGAGCTTCTCGGGTGATACTGGCTGTGGCATGTTCCTGAGTATTGAGTATTTATTTCTGGTTGTTTTATTTCCGCTGCAAATGTGTATTTTGAACTGCATTTATCCGCTGCGTGTGTATTTTTCAAAATGACTTTTCAGTATCTTTACCAACTCGTGTGTATTTTCAAAATGGCCTTTTGGCATTTTGCGAACTTGGGTTATTTCGTTAAACCCCTTTTTCCTAACTATTTTATCGGTACGTTTAAGGGGTGGCTTAACGTACATTTTTAACTGTCGAGATTTGGCATTTCGCCTTGTATTTTCAAATGGTATTCTATGACGGTATTTCAGAATTATGTTTTTGAAAATATTTGAGTATTTAAAATATTATCGTCATTGGCCTTTTGGTATTTTTAAACGTTTTTAAAATGGTTTTGTAAACGGTTTTTAGCCTGGTGGGTTCCGGCGCGGGACCCACGGTGCTGTAATATCCCGGTTGGTTTTGGGGGTGTTACAGTAATGGCATCCCGGAAATTAAGACCCTATTTTTTGGAACATCAGGTAGTCGTCTTAACAAACTACCCTTTAAAGCAAGTCATGCACCGACCTGACGTTTCCGGCCGGATGGTCAAATAGGCCTTCGAACTCAGACAGTTTGACATAACTTATGAATCGCGCACTGCCATAAAGGGACAATCCCTGGCGGACTTCATTGCAGAGTTCACACCAGCGATCGCACAAGAGGATGACCGATCAGAAGAGTGGTCACTCTATGTAGATGGATCCTCAACCGCCGACCGGTCGGGTGCAGGAATAGTCCTCGTCAGTCCCGACCAACGTTTGTTCTGCTCGGCTATTCGCTTAGGTTTTCCGACCACCAACAATGAGGCAGAATATGAAGCTCTCTTGGCTGGTCTAGAAATGGCGACCTCCCTCGGCCTTGCCCGCCTCACTGTATTGAGTGATTCTCAATTAGTTGTAAACTAAATCAACGGCGAATACGAAGCCAAGGATCCCAAACTGGTTAAGTACCTCAGCCTGGCACAGGCCCGGCTACAAGATTTTCGGGGAACTATGCAACACATCCCCAGAACTGAGAACATCCAAGCCAACTTTTTGGCCAAACTCGCATCTAGCTCCGGAGCCGAACATATGGACGAGGTCAGCATAGGGTATCATGCCTCATCAGCCCTGGAAATGGCCGAAGTCCAGGCAGCTGAACAATCAGAACCGCAAGGGTGGATGCAGCCTATAATCCAATATCTTCAAAGCGGCATTTTACCCAAGGACCGAGCCCAAGCGAGATCATTACGAACTCAATCCGCCCGATTCACCATCGTGGATAGAACCTTATACAAAGGAGGATATTTGGTTCCATTGCTGAAATGCCTGTCCGAATCAGAAGCAGAATATGCTCTCAGAGAGGTGCACGAGGGTATATGCGGTAATCACTCTAGCGGCCAGGCATTGGCCTATAAATTGATCCGACAAGGATATTATTGGCCAAATCTTAAAAAAGATGCCATCACGCTCGTACGGAAGTGCGTCTGGTGCCAAATCTTCGCTCCGCAGGTCCGATCCCGGCCGAAAACCCTCACTTCTGTATATTACCCGTGGCCATTCGCCAAATGGGGGATCGACTTGATCGGCCCCTTACCTAAAGGACGGGGAGGAGTACAATACGCCATCGTCGCTGTTAATTATTTTACGAAATGGCCAGAGTCCGAGCCTATGGCGCGGATAACCGAGCAGAAAATAGTTGATTTTATATGGAGGTCACTCATCTGCTGGTTTGGGATCCCTCAATCTATTGTCTCTGATAATGCAAAGCAATTTGACAATAAGAAATTTCGGGCCTTCTGCGACGGCCTCCAAATACGAAATAACTTCTCCACACCATACTATCCGCAATCCAACGGGCAAGTCGAGGCGGTCAACAAAATCCTAAAGCAGCATCTCAAGACACGCCTCAAAGAACTCAAAGGTTCCTGGCCCGAGGAACTCCCCGGAACCTTATGGGCTTACAGAACAATGCATCGGTCCGCCACTGGAGAAACGCCTTTCTCCTTGGCTTTCGGCTCTGAAGCCGTCATCCCGATTGAAATCGGAGCGCCTACTTACCGAATAGCCCATTTTGAAGAGCAAGATAACGATTTGGCCCTCCAAGTAAACCTAGACCTCCTTGCCGAAAAATGGGCCCAGGCGGAAATGCGGAATGCCGTCTACAAAAGAAGGAGCGAAAAATATTACAACTCCAAGGTTCACCCTAGGAGCTTCCAGGTCGGAGACCTCGTCCTTAAACGGATATTGGGCCTGGATCCCGGACCACTCAAGCCCAAATGGGAAGGACCATATAAAATTAGCGAAGTCCTTCAAAATGGAGCCTACCGGCTGGAATATCTGAACAGCCAGAGATTAACTTACCCATGGAATGCTATGTATTTAAAGAGGTATTATCAATAAAATTTGACGTTATTCCATTTTTTAATATTGGTACACCTCATAAGACCGGCTCATCCGGCACTATAAGACCGATCTCGTCTCGGCACCTCATAAGACCGGCTCATCCGACACTATAAGACCGAGCTCGTCTCGGCACCTCATAAGACCGGCTCATCCGGCACTATAAGACCGAGCTCGTCTCGGCACCTCATAAGACCGGCTCATCCGGCACTATAAGACCGAGCTCGCCTCGGCACAATCAGCAAGTGATGAACGTGATAGAAAGGCAACGGCCCAACCAACTGGGCCCAAACATCCAAAAAACAACAACAGATGCTACAAGAAAGATTTTATTCACTTAAGGCATTTTTGCATAGTACATAGGATGAAAACAGAAAACAAAGACAGATTGGCACGCAGGCCGTACATGAAATAAAACAAAAAATCTATTCGACCCCGCCCTCCTGGTCGGCCTCCTGGAAGGACTGTCCCTCACCTCGCCTTGCGGAGCCAACCCGGGATCTTCAACCTCGGCGACTTTTGGCTCATCGGCTCTAAGGATATCAACATGCAGATCGGTCGCCTGGGATGCTATGTAGGCCTCGATCTCCTGAACGGTCTTTCCTCCCTTCATGAGATCTAATATCTCGTAACAGGTGGAGACGTAATTCAGATTGATCAGCTTCTCGAACGCAGGTGTCTCCTTAAAGGCCTCCGCCCCTTCGGCAAGACCCTTGGCATAGCTCGAAGCCTCACAGGTGTTAATACGCTCGGTCAGGTTTTCAACCTGGGCCTTGGTTTCTTTCAAATAAGCCTCATGCTCATCCCTAGTGTCTAACCACCGCTTATGCGCCTGCTCGGCCGCCGCTGTCATCTCTTCGGCCTTCACCTTCCATATATCGGCCTGGAGGGCCCGACTGTCCAGGATCTCCATATCACCCTTCGTGGAGGTTATCTCCTCCTCCAGGGACTTGATCAACGAAGGACAGAGATGGTGCTCCTCCTGCAAGGCCTTGAGATCGGCCTCCGCCTTCTTATGCTTCTCAACCAAGGCCAAAAGCCCGTTGGTGGCCTTCACATAAGTGCACATGGCAGGGCCGACCAGAGCATTTCCGAACTGGATCTGCTCAGACGGATCCATGTCATTGGTCATCATCTCCAGCTTGGGCGTCCAACTCCTGATTGGAATATGACTGGACACGGCCACCGCGGGAGGAACCCGGTTGAGCATCTCAGCGGTTGGGATAGCTGCTCGGACGTAATCAAGAAACCAGTGCAGCCGTCTCCCCTTCATCTGGTCGCACGGTTCCACCCGGTCCTTATTAACCGGGAGATAATGGCCCTCCAAGTCAATTACGGGCTCCTCACTGGTCACACGACCCGTCCGGACAGGGGTCGGGGCGGATACGACAACTTTAGGAACAGACGAGCCCTCCGCCTTGGTCGCACTGTCCTCAGGCTCGGCCTCCACCCTCTTCCGCTTGCCAGCACGCTCCCTCCGCTCGGTGGCCTCAGCATCCAGCCTCGCCACGCGCTGCGCGGGCGTCTCTTTCCGTCTGGACGAAGTCTTGGCCCTAGGAACTGGAAAAAGAAGACATGTCAAAAAAAAAGGGCTACCTGATGAAGACATTATACTCGGATCGGTTGATCGAAGTCCGGCCGCCCAGAGGTTTTCCTCAGTAACCAAAAGATGCGACTTCCTTTGCTCAGTAGGAAGATCCAAAAGCTGTTCAACCCAGTCGTCGAACTCGGAGGAGGTCTCTTGCGCCGGTATGCGTTCTGCACATGCAATAAATGATGAGCGTTAGACAAAAAAGGAATAGGAATACGAAATACGACACTTACTCATTTTGGCAGTGAAGTGCTCTGGGACCCGAAGCTCCACATCTATCACATCAGGCTCCCACTCATCCGCCGAGCTTCTCCACGGTCCCCCTATATAAAACCACTGCTCCTTCCAACTATGGATGGTCTCCGGCACATCCACCAATTCTTTATGCATAGCATGCCGGGCTGTCAGGTAAAACCAGCCGGACCCGGATCTGTCGACCGACCTCCATAGGAAGAGACTGTTGAACTCCTCAAAGTTGGGCTAGGGCCAGCCGTGCTGGTTGAAAAGAATGAAAAGACCCACCACCCGAGCCCAGGAATTCGGATGAATCTAGGGGACAGGAAGGCCCCACTGCCTTAGCCACCGAGAGAAGGCTAACGGGAGCGGAAATCTCAGCCCTACCAGCAGAGAGCGGTAGTATACCGCCTTACACCCGACGGGCGGAGTGTGAGGCCTCTCCTCGGGATTCAGAATGAACATCCGTACCCTAGCTGGGATCTTAAATCGCAGCCGCCAAGCCGCTAATTGCTCTTCCGTAACGGTGCTCCGAATCGAGGCCGAATCCCACTCCGCCTCCATGAAAGGGGACAGCCGAGGGCGAGTCCAAGTCTCCACCGACTCAACCCTCTCTTCCGCCCGAGTCCCAACGACCGCCATCAACGGCACCGTTATCTCCACCTCTCCAAATCCCGGCGACCTCGCGATCTCGCCTTCTCCTTCCTCGACACTCCAGTCGATAGGAACTCCGCCTACCGACAGATCCGCCACACCCGTGCGGTCCGGCGACACGGTCAACTCCGCTGCTGTCTCGCACCTCAGCTCCGACATCTTAAATGAAAAATGGGGGGAAAGAGCTTACCGGGAAAGTCTCTATAAAATCGGGAAAAGAACGCCGGAAAATTTTCTCTCTCTTCTCTGCAACAAGACTCAAAAATGGCGAAGGGAATAAGGAAGAAGGAGACATCCTATATTTGTAAGAGAAAAAGTGTATTAAATGCCAGGCGCGTGGAGCGACGATTCGTACTGAACCGTCGCGAAATTAGAGGGCGCGTGAACGCGTCATCAAATCAGATTCCACCACGCGTCTCCCTCATCATGACGCTTAATGACCCTGAAATCGAATCGACGCGACTCTCGAAGAGGCGTCCCTTCGAGAGATCTTATCCTCCCACAAGCCGGATCGGCCTCAATATGAAACGACCCCAGTCCCGACCAACCCGGCACGGCCCTGGACTCGAGGGCCCTTGTTGATATCCCATCCACTTTGGAATCCACGTAAGCACTCCAGGCAGCTTAACTGGCCGAGCAGAACAACAAGCCGGACCGGGTACGAACCCGATTTTCTCCCGGGCTCGTTAAAAACAGGATCGGGCAGAGACGTCAAAGCTGACCTGGTAAACGATCAGGAGGGCCGAGCAGATCGAAGATAAAAATGCTCCAATTCAAGATTACAACAAGGCCGACCTAAACGGCGGGAGACCCGAGGACCGACCCCAGCGGATAAGCATCTCCAAAAGCATGCGGGACAGGCCCGCATGCTAATTAACGCATGCAATCGTACCCCTTCCCAAGGCAATCTTTAGAGGCCGCAACGTGTCTAAGGCATATTTGCAGGCTGACAAGTGTTTTAGGCATATTCCCCAGCATTCGCCAGCTGTCATCTCGTGACTTGTAATACCCGTACTTTTATTGACTGTTTGACTTTGCCGCTCTCCTTATTTTGTCGCTTTGTAAACGCATGGAGATGTTGTTGATATTGCTATTGAGTTTCGTATCTTGTTTTGGGTCTCGATCGTGTTGTTTAGACCTTGCGGAAGTGTTCTGGGCCAGAGACATAGCGCACGCTAGGCCTAGGCTAACGCACGCTAATTCTGCTTGATTAGCGCACGCTAGTTTTGAGCCGTAGCGCGCGCTAAGGGACCAGTCAGCTCAGAACCAGTAACTCGAACTGCTCTCTGGACTGGCGGATTAACGCACGCTAAGCGTTCGTTAGCGCGCGCTATTCGTGGTTAGTAGCACATGCTAACATCCGTCTGTAGCGCACGCTAATGGGCTGGTCGGCAGAGGCAGTGAGGTTGCCAGGTTTCTGGACTATCAGGTAGCGTACGCTAGGTTCGGCTAGCGCACGCTAAATCTGTTACATAACGCACGCTAAGCCATAGCGTAGCGCGCGCTAATAGACTGAGTCGGCAGAGGCAGTGAGGTTTCAGACTTTCTGGACTAGCAGGTAACGCACGCTAGGAAACGGCTAGCGTACGCTATATGTGTTGCGTAACGCACGCTAGTGCTCAGTATTAACGCACGCTAGCGGACCGAGACAGTGAGCTGAGATTTTGGCAGGACACCAGTTAGCGCACGCTAGGGATGTTTCGTAGCACACGCTAACGTCTTATGACAGTAGCCACTGGACTACCAGGTGACCCGTTAGCGCACGCTAATATTGAGGTGTAGCGTGCGCTAGACTGGGACAGTATATAAGGGGACAGTCAACCCCTGCACTTGTCATTTCACATCATTTCCATTTTTCCGATTGGGAGAGCTCGGGAGAGGCGATTTGGGGCGATTTAAGGCAGTCCTTTTTCAGATATCATCACCTTGGGTTGAATAACAAGGTTTATGCAACATCTATCACATCTTTATCCTCCGAATCAAGGTAAAAATCCTTAGAACCCTATTTTTGGGAATTTTCGGGGTTTTCGTAGATTCATCCGATTTATCCATTTTGAAGCTTGAAGACCTTGAGATTATGATGTATCTATCCCATATGCATGCTTTTCCTACGATTTTACGGATTGGATTGTGCCGTTTTCGGACTTGTGAGAGTTTGGACAATTTTCCAACCTCTAGTTGTTTATCCGTGTATTTTCATGAATCGTAGATGGGTTTCGGGAGTTTCTTCGTGTAATTTGAATATGGATAATTGATTATCATATTCCTTGTGAATCGTTTAGGTGCCGGAAGCACGTTCTGGGACCTACTGAACTCATACCCTTTTTCCGTTTGATTTCTCGATGTCTCAAAGGCAAGTATATATTTATGATTATACGTTCTAAACTTTGAAAGTAAGATATATTAATGGCATGATTACCTATATCCACTTTGGGCGGGCCGACGGGTCCCCTGAGGGTTTCGTAGCCTCTGGTGCGATTCCACGGATGATATGAACGAACCACTCTGGGATGGACCGATGAGTCCTCTGAGGGTTCCGTAGCCTCTGGTGCGGTTCCACGGTATTCATATATGTATTGATGTGATGCTATGAGATTTAGTTATTCCGGAATACTAATCTTGAATTGATGAATTGACGGTTACATTTACTTTATTGTCGAGGAGTATTGTGTTTCATACTTGATATACTTGCACTAGCTATTCGACGGCTAACCCCTTTATGGGGGAAATACTTTTTATGTATTTCAGGTTCCAGGAGAGTGGACAGGCAGGTATCGGATCGGCATGAAGATGGTGGGCAAGTGTGATACTGTGTCTTTCCTACGGTTATGTTCTGAGTTTTCCATTCAGTGTTATTGTACTAGAATGGTTATTGAATACTCGAGTATTGTTTTCCATTTTTCCTTGATGTTCCGGCCTGTGTTTGCCGAGGTATTGATTTGTGTTGTGATGTCTGTGGATACAATGGTTATGTCTTGAACACCTTTTGTATTGTTCTTTATTCCATTGTATGTAGACCTTCTCGGTCAAAATTTATAGTTCCGCGTATGTTTAGCCATGTGAGTCCCACGGTGGGGCTTACGGTGCTGTAATATTCCCTGAATAACTTGTGGGTGTTACAGAATATGGCATCGGAGCTTAGGTCTATGGATACCTAGGCTGTCGGTCTTTTGGGTCGAACGAGTCGTCAATTGTCTACAGTATCACTACTCTGCCATCATCACAGTGCGACCGGTACTTGTAAGACCTCTTACTCTTCGGGTGTTTCCTTATTCGTTTTGCTTCTATTTTGGTATTTTTGAGAATCGGTCACTTTGATGACGTGCGATTGAACTGTACTTACGTGCCTTGTGTGTTCTTCAGTATTTCAGCTGGTAGGGGCCGTGGCCGTGGACGTGGGAGAGGTCGTGGCGCAGCCGTTTCCATCGATTACATTGCGGGGTCGACCAGCGATTTTCGAACTCGGTGCATCCCGACACCGAAATCGGCACGACGATCGAATGGCTAGAACAGCGGACGTTGGAGTTGCGAATGTACTTCAACAATTGGCTACCCAGATGACCATCTTAGCCCAAACTGTTCAGCTGAATAATCCGAACCCGAACACGGATGCCTTGCTTCAGAACGTAATCCGTATGCACCCTCCACAGTTTGGTGGTGCCATAGACCCGTTAGAATGGGAAGATTGGCTAGCAGAATTGGAAAAGATTTTCGAAGCGGTCGATTGCCCCGAAGTGAGGAAAGTACCAATTGCTCAGTATTTCCTTACCAAGGAGGCCGCTACGTGGTGGAAAGTTATCAAGCCCCAGGATCATGTTGCCACGTGGGAGGAATTTAAAGAGCTTTTGGAGGCCGAGTTTTGTGCTTGGCCGGTACGAGAGGGCCGAATTCGAGACTTTTTCGAGGCTAAACCACAGGATATTCCTGTTTCCCAGGCGATCGTGGAGTACAACCAACAATTGATCCATGTGAAGGATCAAGTGCGTAACGAGCGTGATAAGATTCGTTACTTTGATATGCGGATGAATATGGACTTACGGCGGTACATGGTCGGATTTGCTTGCACCACACTGAAGGAATATCAGGACAGAGCTTTAGCCCATGATATGTTAATCCCCGACAACGGTACCGTTGAAGAATCGAAGAAGCAGAAGGTCATGGGAAATTTTTCTGGCTCTAAGAGTGGCAACTTTCAGAGGTCACAGACGACTAACCGTTCTGCCAGACAGTCGTCATGTTCTAATAAGGGAAAGAGGGGTTACCGTTCTACTTCGGGTACAACAAATCGCACGGTGACTTGCTACAATTGTGGTCGTCCAGGACACGTTAATTTGGAATGCAACTTTCCACCATTGAAGTGTCACACGTGCGGACAGTTGGGACATAGAGCGACTTATTGTTCTGAGCCGAATCAGACTTTGGACACTCGGGCTTCTGCCCCAGCACCACTTGACCAAGGTATAAATCAGCGACAATCTTTTGGTCAACCTCAATAGAATTTCGGCAGGGGCCAGGGACGGGGTCAGAATGCTGGAGAGGGAAACTCTAGCGTCGGTTTGGTACAACCACGAGTTTATGAGATGCATCGAACAGACGAACCCGACGCGGCGGTAGCTTCAGGTACCATTCATATTTTATCTCATCCAGTCCGTGTACTTTTTGATACGGGTGCTACACATTCTTTTATTTCCTTGCAGTGTGTACGCCGTTTGAATATAACTTGTATGACTGCTTGCGATCCCTTCATTGTGAAACTGCCTAGCGGGGATAGAATTGTGGGGAACCGGGAGATTAGAGATTTTCCGGTGATTATATCTGGTATGGAATGGTTATCGAATTTGATTCTAGTTGATATGGAAGGCGAGGATGTGATCCTCGGCAAGGATTGGCTTGATAGTCACCAAGCGATTATGAATTACCGTACCAAGGTTATCACCATGATGACTAAAGACGGATCTGAGTACTCATTTTTTGGGATGTAAGTCAGGCCAATCCAAGTTACTTATCAGTGCCATGAAGGTCGTGAAACTTTTGAATAAAGGTTGTACGGGCTATTGGTGTTACGCCTTAAAAATGGAAGGAAACGAAGTCGATTTCTCTTCGATTCCGGTTGTTAATGAGTATCCCGATGTTTTTCCGGATGACCTCCCGGGATTACCGCCAGATCGGGAGATAGAATTTACCATGGACTTAGAGCCAGATGCGGCTCCGATTTCTAAAGCACCTTACCGGATGGCACCTTCCGAGATGTAAGAATTGAAGAATCAATTGGGAGAACTTCTGGAAAAAGGGTACATCAGACCGAGCGCTTCGCCTTGGGGCACGCCTGTTCTTTTCGTGAGGAAGAAGTATGGTTCACTACGTTTGTGCATCGACTACCGTGAGCTGAACAAAGTAACCATCAAGAACAAGTATCATTTACCTCGTATGGACGATCTTTTTGATCAATTGCAAGGGGCCGCAATTTTCTCGAAGATTGATTTAAGATTCGGGTATTATCAACTCAGGGTGAGGGAGTCCGACGTTCCTAAGACGGCATTTCGGACGATATATGGGCATTATGAATTTGTAGTTATGCCTTTTGGGTTGACAAATGCACCGGCAGTATTCATGCGGTTAATGAATAAGATATTCATCGAGTACCTCGACAGGTGTGTAGTTGTCTTTATTGACGACATCTTGATCTATTCTCGAGATAAGGAGGAACATGCCCGACACTTGCGTTTGATATTAGACATTTTGAGAACCGAGCACCTCTATGCAAAATTCTCGAAATGTGAGTTTTGGTTGGAAGAAGTTATGTTTCTCGGCCATGTGATTTCGGCTGAAGGGGTTCGTGTAGACCCGCAGATGATTGAGGCAGTGCTAGATTGGGCACCGCCTAAAAATGTTAAGGAAGTCCGTAGCTTTTTGGGTCTTGCTGGGTATTACCGACGGTTTGTTGAGGGGTTCTCAAAACTCACTCGGCCGCTTACGAAATTACTCCAGAAGACCGAAAAGTTTATTTGGACGGATGAGAGACAGCAGAGCTTCGAAGAACTGAAGAGACGTCTGACTTCAGCGCCGATTTTAACATTACCACATGGTAGTGAGGGCTTTGCAGTTTATAGTGACGCTTCGGGTCAAGGTCTGGGCTATGTACTTATGCAACATGATAAGACGATAGCTTTTGCGTCACGACAATTAAAGCCTTATGAGATGAATTATCCTACTCACGACTTAGAGTTGGCCGCAATTGTCTTCGCACTCAATATTTGGCGGCATTATTTGTATGGTTCACCGTGTCGAATTTATACCGATCACAAGAGCCTGAAGTATATTTTCAGTCAGAAGGAGCTGAATATGAGACAGAGACGTTGGTTAGAGTTGATAAAGGATTATGATTTGGAAATTCTTTACCACCCCGGAAAAGCCAATGTCGTTGCGGATGCTTTGAGCCGAAAATCGGCATCTCTTCAAATGCTCGAGGTTCTTACATCTCAGACGAAAATTCGTCAGGATTTAATTGAGCAAGGGATAGAAGTTTGGCTTCACCGAGTACAAGGACAATTGTGTATTCTCGAAATTACTTCGTCCTTGATTGATGACATCAAAGGGAAGCAGTGGAGTGACCCGATGATTTCTCAACTGAAGGAAGATGTAATTAAAGGAAAAGCTCCTGGTTTTATGGTTCACGAGGATAGTATTCTGAGTTTTCAGGGCAGACTTTGTGTTCCGAATGATTTAGAGTTGAGGCAGAGAATTCTACGAGAAGCTCATGCTACGCCTTACTCAATCCACCCTGGGACGAGTAAGATGTACAAAGACTTGAAGCGCGATTTTTGGTGGAATAACATGAAGAAGGATGTCACGGAGTTTGTATTACGATGCTTGACGTGTCAACAAGTCAAGATCGAACATCAATGACCAGCGGGGTTGTTGAAACCACTTCCCATTCCCGAGTGGAAGTGGGAAGACATATCTATGGATTTCATCACTGGCATGCCGAGAACTCGGGCCGAAATGAATATGATTTGGGTAATTGTCGATCGGTTGACCAAGTCTGCACACTTCTTGGGTATTAGGGATACTTGGGGACCAGATAGACTGGCTCGAACCTTTATTGCTGAGATCGTGAGGTTGCACGGTGCCCCCAAGACCATTATATCGGATCGAGACGGCCGTTTCGTATCGCATTTTTGGCAGGTCGTTCATCAGGCTTTGGGTACTGAGTTGAGATTGAGCACTTCCTTTCATCCTCAGTCGGACGGTCAGACAGAGAGGACGATTCAGACGTTGGAAGATATATTGCGGGCTTGTACCTTAGACTGGAGTAATGATTGGGAGCTTCACTTACCGTTGATCGAGTTTGCTTACAATAATAGTTGGCATGCGTCGATCAAAATGGCACCATTCGAGGCACTTTATGGTAGGCGATGTAGGTCGCCATTATGTTGGGACGAGGCTTCTGAGCTAGTTGGGACGGAGCCGGATATGTTGATGGAGACTAAGGAAAAGATTTCTATTATCCGAGACCAATTGATGGCTGCCCAGAGTCGTCAGAAATTTTATGCTGATACTCGTCGTCGACCCTTGGAGTTTGAAGTGGGGGATCATGTCTTGCTCAAGGTGTCGCCGACCAGAGGAGTTTTCCGCATCGGAAAAAAGGGGAAACTTAGTCCGAGGTATATCGGACCTTTCGAGATTTTGGACAGAGTTGGAGATTTAGCTTATCGCTTAGCGTTGCCCCCAGCTTTGAGTCACGTCCATAGTGTTTTTCATGTGTCTCAGCTGAGAAAGTACGTACCGGATCCGAGCCACATTATCGACTACTGTGAGATTGACGTAGCCGAGGATATTACCTTTCCGGAGAAACCCATGAAGATCCTTGAGCGTTGCGAGAAACAACTTTGGCATAGAACCATTCCACTGATTAAAGTGCAATGGTCAAGACATGGAGTCGAGGAGGCGACTTGGGAGACGAAAGAGAAGATGCGGATGGATTACCCCGAACTTTTTATTTCTTAAGTTTCGGGACGAAACTTGTTTTTAGAGGGGGAGAATGTAATACTCGTACTTTTATTGACTGTTTGAGTTTGTCGCTCTCCTTATTTTGTCGCTTTGTAAACGCATGGAGATGTTGTTGATATTGTTATTGAGTTTCGTATCTTGTTTTGGGTCGATCGTGTTGTTTAGACCTTGCGGAAGTGTTCTGGGCCAGAGACATAGCGCACGCTAGGCCTAGGCTAACGCACGCTAATTCTGCTTTATTAGCGCACGCTAGTTTTGAGTCGTAGCGCGCGCTAAGGGACCAGTCAGGTCAGAACCAGTAACTCGAACTGCTCTCTGGACTGGAGGATTAACGCACGCTAGGAGTTCGTTAGCGCGCGCTATTCGTGGTTAGTAGCGCACGCTAACATCCGTCCGTAGCGCACGCTAATGGGCTGGTCGGCAGAGGCAGTGAGGTTGCCAGGTTTCTTGACTATCAGGTAGCGTACGCTAGGTTCGGCTAGCGCACGCTAAATCTGTTGCATAACGCACGCTAAGCCATAGCGTAGCGCGCGCTAATAGACTGAGTCAGCAGAGGCAGTGAGGTTTCAGACTTTCTGGACTAGCACGCTAGGCAGCGGCTAGCGTACGCTATATGTGTTGCGTAACGCACGCTAGTGCTCAGTATTAACGCACGCTAGCGGACCGAAACAGTGAACTGAGATTTTGGCAGGACACCAGTTAGCACACGCTAGGGATGTTTCATAGCGCACGCTAACGTCTTATGACAGTAGCCACTCGACTACCAGGTGACCCGTTAGCGCATGCTAATATTGAGGCGTAGCGTGCGCTAGACTGGGACAGTATATAAGGGGACAATCAACCCCTGCACTTGTCATTTCACATCATTTCCATTTTTCCGATCGGGAGAGCTCGGGAGAGGCGATTTGGAGCGATTTAAGGCAGTCCTTTTTCAGATATCGTCACCTTGGGTTGAATAACAAGGTTTATGCAACATCTAGCACATCTCTATCCTCCGAATCAAGGTAAAAGTCCTTAGAACCCTATTTTTGGGAATTTGGGGGTTTTTCGTAGATTCGTCCAATTTATCCGTTTTGAAGCTTGAGGACCTTGATATTATGATGTATCTATCCCATATGCATGCTTTTCCTACGATTTTACGGATTGGATTGTGCCGTTTTCGGACTTGTGAGAGTTTGGACGATTTTCCAACCTCTAGTTGTTTATCCGTGTATTTTCATGAATCGTAGATGGGTTTCGGGAGTTTCTTCGTGCAATTTGAATATGGATAATTGATTATCATATTCCTTGTGAATCGTTTAGGTGCCGGAAGCGCGTTCTTGGACCTACCGAACTCATACCCTTTTTCCGTTTGATTTCTCGATGTCTCAAAGGCAAGTATATATTTATGATTATACGTTCTCGACTTTGAAAGTAAGATATATTAATGGCATGATTACCTATATCCACTCTGGGGCGAGCCGATGGGTCCCCTGAGGGTTTCGTAGCCTCTGGTGCGATTCCACGGATGATATGAATGAACCACTCTGGGATGGACCGATGAGTCCTCTGTGGGTTCCGTAGCCTCTGGTGCGGTTCCACGGTATTCATATATGTATTGATGTGATGCTATGAGATTTAGTTATTCCGGAATACTAGTCTTGAATTGATGAATTGACGGTTACATTTACTTTATTGTCGAGGAGTATTGTGTTTCATACTTGATATACTTGCACTAGCTATTCGATGGCTAACCCCTTTATGGGGGAAATACTTTTTATGTATTTCGAGTTCGGGAGAGTGGACAGGCAGGTATCGGGTCGGCATGAAGATGGTGGGCAAGTGTGATACTGTGTCTTTCCTCCGGTTATGTTCTGAGTTTTCCATTCAGTGTTGTTGTACTAGAATAGTTATTGAATACTCGAGTATTGTTTTCCATTTTTCCTTGATGTTCCGGCCTGTGTTTGTCGAGGTATTGATTTGTGTTGTGATGTCTGTGGATACAATGGTTATGTCTTGAACACCTTTGTATTGTTCTTCATTCCATTGTATGTAGACCTTCTCGGTCAAAATTTATAGTTCCGCGTATGTTTAGCCTTGTGAGTCCCACGGTGGGGCTTACGGCGCTGTAATATTCCCTGAATAATTTGGGGGTATTACATGACTGGCCCAAATTGTCTATATATAGAAGGAATATACAGTGAAAGAGGACTTTTGGACTTTTGGCATTTATGATAAAAGAAAAAAAAAGAGAGAATTTGTAATAAGTGAGAAGAGTAGATATACCGGCTCAAAATAGTCAGCTCGGCTCTACTTCATATAAAGGTAATTAATAAAATTTAGTGATCAAACCCTTTTCATCTTGTTTATTGTTTTCTACATGGTTTCGATCCATTCATACAGATCAACACACGTGACGTTCACCAAATCAGACGTCAACATTGCCAAGACTGGCTATGGTAGCATCCTCACAATCCGACGACTCTTTTGTTCCCAGGTCGAACTCGGACCACACACACAACCGGGGGAAGCAATCTGGGAATCGGAAATCTGGCCGGAAGCCTGGCAGCGGTGGAGGCCGTGGTTTTGGTGGGGGCCAAGGTGGCAGCGGTGGTGGCCGTGGAAGCCTACAACAGCAGCAGCGGGGTTTCGTTCCTTGGGGTTCGCAGCAGCAGCAGTGGGGATATCCTCCTTGGGGTAATTGTTTTTCTCACTGGGCTTCTCCACCTTGCCTATATCCAACCCAAGGATGGGCCCGTGGCCCAGCACCTACCAAGCAGCAACAGACTGGTCTTCTTGGGCCTCATCCACAACAACAACAAGCTTTTGTTGCTTCCACATCCTATGCTCCAACTGATATTGCCTCGGCTATGCACACAATGTCTATCAATCCATCCGATCCATTTTGGTACATGGACACCGGTGCTACATCTCACCTTCCATCTACTACTATCAATAAATTGCAACCTCGATCCATTCCATGTGTATTTTTCAGATACCCTTCGAATCATCGTGGCTATAAATGTTATGATTTATCTTCTAATAAAATCATGATTTGTCGCCATGTTTTATTTGATGAGCACATTTTTCCTTTTGCATACATCTTCCTCTTATACTTATGGTTTTTTAGGGGATGATATTTTTCTGTACACAAAGACTTACCTAACATAATATTGACTAACCTAATATATATATATATATATTATCAAGCCTAGTCCCACAATTTTTGACTAACCATAATAGAATATTTTCCTCAAGGGATTTCCATTCACATGACATAAGTGTCCATATATACACATACAATGGCATGCATTGTGCCTAATATTAAGGAGTCAAGCCCTACACACTATTAACTAACTTAAATTACAAAGACTTACCTAACCCAATATTGACTTATTGTTGCCCGAAATATTATCCGAAGATAGATATTGCTGGAATGGTCGAGCAACAGCAAATTGCGAGAGCACGTCCGTGGGGTGCGAAATACACAAGATTTGCCGGGTTTGTTAGGCCCGGGCTTGAATGCTCTCGCGAGATGTTATTAATAAGAATACGTTTGAGTACAAATATCGATGTAAGAATGCGATTACAATTAGTGTAAAAGATCCTAATTATCTTGCTCTTGAGCGAAGCTTTGCGTGTTTCGTCTCTGCCGACCGTCTTTCGTGTAAGAGGTGCTGAGAGAGAAGAAAGGCCGAGAGATAGCTGTTGCCAAGAGTGAGAAAGCCAAGTTATGAGCTGAGCTTCTGAACTGGACGTGAAGCAGACCCTTTTCCAAGTGCAGGCTGCCTTCTATTTATAGGAGCTGAGATGCTCTGTTTTCCGACGGGCGATCGCCTTTTCTGCAATTTAATAAGGGGCGATCGTCTTTATGTCACATGGGTTGTCTGCCTTTAAGCCTGCGGCTTCTTCTTGGCGGCAGTATGTGATCGATGAGGAGCCGGCATGCGTCCTGAGTTGCTGTCACGGGCGGTCCCACTGTGCACCTTTCGGCGGGTCTGTCGGTTGGTGGAAAGATGCTGACAGGCTATGGTCAACGATCCATGTGCTGCGGCGTCTTTTCCGGATCTGCATGTGGGTTTCTGTCCCGAGCTTAGGCCTTTGCCGACTGGACGATGGCTTCGCGTGGCACGATGCGGTCGTCATTCGGTCGGTCACCAGGAGTCGATCGCCAAGTACCGAGAGACGATCGCCTTAGATGTCGATCGCTCGGCACCGGGACTTGTCCTGGGACCTTCGGTCGGCCAATCTGCCTCGGCTGCTGGGCTCCGGCTCGGTCGCCCGGTCTCTGAGGCGATCGCCTGTTGAGACGTATAAATCTCGACACAACATGACTAACTTACAAAGACTTACCTAACACAATATTGACTAACCTAATTTACAAAATACAATAATATATATATATATATATATAAAACATATATCTTAATAATTTGTTTAGTCCAAAAATATATAAATCTAAAATCTAAGTCAGCAAGGTCATGCTATATATATAGATTGGTGTAAATGGGAACCAATTTTTAAAATAAGAACGTGAGTTCAGTGCATATTTTGTACAAATTCACTTCTCATATATACTATAGATTCACTGTGCGTTAGAAGAAGAAATAAATATATAGTACAACATACTATATATACAGTTAATCCATAATAAATATGATGGACGTTCGTTTCTATTTTAAGGATTGATTCATATTTGAACATATACTCTCATCGTCCCCTAAATATGTGCCTAAAAACTTTCGGCATGTATTTTAATAAAAAAATTATTGAGTGTATTGTGGAGTATAATATAAGTGGAGAATGTATTCTACATTAGGGTTCACTTAATTATTGTCTATAAATGACATATAAATAAATTTAAACATAATAGAAAAATATAGAATTAAATTTGAGGAATGAAGAGTTTTTTTTTTTTTTTTTTTTTTTAGGAATGAAGAGAGTTTAACTACAAACACTATTGATAATCCTTTGGAAGGTACCTGTGCATTGCACGGGCAATATACTAATTGAATTGAAATGATGGTTTTCAACGAAAGGAATGGAAATTCAATTTGAAAATAGTTTATCTAGTATATTATAATTTCTCTAATTGTGAATTTATGTATTTATCTTTTTAATTTAAAATTAGTTTTATAATTTTAAATTTATATATAATATATATATATATATATATATATATATATATAATAGCGTTTCGGATTCAAAGCATTAGATTAATTCTCTCTCTTATCTGACATTCTCTTAATTTTAGATTCTTATTTATCTAAAATCTTGAACTCACATCGATTTAAAATAGTACTAAATTGAGGGACAACCTAAATAAATAAAATTCAATATCTTGAATCTCACATCGATTTAAAATAGTTCTCCACCAATTGAGAACCTAAATAAATATTAAGACTAATTTGTATTTTTTCAATCACACAATTATTTTACACACAAGCTTAAGAATATTATTTTTATTGTGTTTTAGTTAGCCAATTATTAAGTTGGATAAATAAATAGTTTAAATTTTTAATAAAAATCTAATTTGGTCAATTATTAAATTTATATTGATTTTATTTGTCTAAAATTTGAATCTGACATCTATTTTATTTAGTAGTTATATAATAACATAAAATATATATAATGGGGTAACGAATTTGAAATACCACATTAACTCTCTCCTATGTGACATTCTCTTAATTTTATTTCCTATTTATCGAAAATCTTGAATCACACATCGATGTAAAATAATACTTAATTGATAGACAACCTAAATAATTAGAATTCATTGTCTTGAATCTCATATTTGTTTTTTAAAATAGAATTTCACCAATGAAGAACCTAAATAAACACTTATAATTCAATGTGTATTTCTCAACTCTATAGTTATATTTTACACACAAGTTTAAGAATTTTATTTTCATTGTGTTTAAATTGGCCAATTATTAAGTTGGACTTATAAATAGTTAAATTTTACAATGAAAACTTAATTTGATCAATTATTAAATTTACATAATTTATTTGTCTAAAATTTGAATCTCACATCTATCTTATTTAATAGTTTTATTTTAATTGAAAATTTTAGTTTAGAAAATATTAGTAATATCAGTTATGTAATAAATTACTTTATTTTTTATATGAGAATCTTATTTGACCAATTATCGAATTTGCATTAATCGTATTTATCTAAAATTTTGAATACCACATCGATTTTAAATGAGGCTCTGTCGATTGGGAAACTAAATAAATATTTAAAATCAATGTTATTTTTTACTCCATAATTATTTTGCATGTTTAATTGTTTTATTTTTACTGAAAAACATAATTTGGCTAATATTAATTTGACCGATTATTAAGCCGAATATAGTTTTATTTCTATTGAAAATTTAATTTTGCCAATTATTATGTTTCTATTAATAATATTTATATATAAATTTAAATCACGTATAGATTTTAAATGAGACTCCATCGATTGGATAACCGACATAAATACTCATAATCAATATTATAATTTCACCTCACAATTATTTTACACCATCAGTTAATAATTTTATTTTTATTGAAAAACTTAATTTGATCAATATTTGAAGACACTCGACTTAGTGCACGACATATAGAGTGGGTGATATATACAAAAAGAAACATATGTTTCGAGAATTCTCAGAACCAAACATGAGCCCATGACTTTTTCCGCATGGGACTTACATGTGAGGATACTGATTACTCGGATCTTGATGCGCTCTACTCTTCTAGAACGGGAGGTTGGCTCCGCTCGAGCCCTCCTGCAAGAAAACACCACATGCAAAAGACAAGAGAAAAATAAATTAATAATGCAATGGTTCTATGCCAAAACTAGCCGAGAGAACCCAACTCTGAGACTTTCTACTACTGAGCCACTCTCTAAAAGGGAATTCACGACTCTGATCTGGCGCCTCCACGACCTCCTATCTAAGGTCATGGCCTCATGTAGGTTTAAGGTCTTCATATCTACCCTCAACTGCTCCTCCCACGACCTCTTAGTGCGGCCTCTCCTCGTCATCCCTTCTACCGAAATGCTCTTGACCCTCCTAACTAAAAATTATAATTGACGAGTTTTTTGCATCAATAAATCCGATTAAAAAATATAATTATATATATATATATATACACATAAAATATCGTTATGCATCTGAAGCACCACGTTAACTCTCTCATTTATAGTATTTTTTATTTTCTAATTTCTTATTTATTTAAATCTTCTATCTTATCTTGATTTTCAATGACACTCCACTCATTAAATAACTAAATAAATATGTATTTTACCCATAAGTATTTTACACCACCACTTGAATTTGGTCATCTATTGAGTTGGCCAAATGAATTATATTCTTATTAGAAAATTAAATTTGGGAAATTATTAATTAAACCTCATTGGCTCAAATACGTATACAAATTTATTTTTAATATCTAATTTATTTATGTATAAATATTATCTTTATATTTGTATGTTTTTTCATAAACTCGATTCTCTTTGCTTACAAATAAATATATAAAGTATAAAATAGCAATATAGATTCGGAGTTTCACGTTAACTCTCTCTACTACATGAAGTTTTTTATTTTGTTGATTCTGTTCCGGGAAATCCTTCCCGTGTTGGTGTCTTACCTAATACTAGTTGTAGGGGGATAAGAGTTATGGTAGGTTCTAGACTCTTCCATAAGTAGTTGGATACTGTTAGATGTCTTACCTTAACTAGAATCCTATGTATGGAAAGACTCTCTTTGTAAAGCCTATATAAAGGCCCCTCTATTCATTGTTATCAGTACAATTGATTGTTGTCTTTACTTTTCTCCTCAAACACGTTATCAGCACGTAGCTCGAACGAAAGAAAAAAAAAATCGGCCGAGCATCGCCATCTAGCCGACCATCGTCCGGCCCGCCGTCGCCGCCGCCAATGCTCCGCGCCTGCTCACGCCGCTCCGCCGCCGGCCTCGCCGCCTGCTCGCCCGCCGAAGCTCACGCCTTGCTCGCCCGCCTGGCTCACGCCTGCTCACGCCGGACCAGCTCACGCCCGCCTCACGCCCGGACCACTGCTGCCACTCCGCCTGGCGCTGCTCACGCTTGCCCAGCTGCCACTCGCCTGCCCCGCTCCGCCACTGCCTCCGCCACCGGGCGTCAGCACCTCATAGCCGGACCCACACGCCGGACCGCCTCCGTCGACCACCGCCACTACCGACAGGCCCGCCGGACCATCACCACCAACAGCGCCGCCGCCCGCCTCACCGCGCCGCCGCCGCGCCCGGCCGCCCGCGCGAGCCCGATCCGGCCGACTGTGCCCAAATTAGTCCACCTGGGCCCGACTCTCGGACCAAAACCCGAACATCAACTTATCTTCGGAAGCCGTCAAAATTGCGCCTCCGGTTTCACGTCGTCGCATCGAGTACCAACCGGTAGATCGAAGCACAAGACAGATACAGCACATACCTAATTTTATAATCGAGGTAACTATCTGACTCGTCCCTTTTCAATTCTCTCCTTTTTGGGAATTTTTCTTTTGGGGACACGGGTTCTGGGTTCTTTATCTCCCACGCTACTTTGCGGTGGATGAGACCGCGAGATAAGTCGGTATCTCTGCGTGTCGAAGAAAACTGTGTGACGGTCCTGGGGGAGTCACGGAATTGTTGAAAAGTCGATACTTGTGGTTGTTTGCATACACCACGTATCTGGGTGCGATCTGATATCGCCGTTTTTTGTCGACTTTATTAAACAACAATTAAGGGAAGTAAATCGAGTAACGGTTATGTTACACGCTTTTAAAAGCATCGATTGTGACCGTTTACATTGTCACTGAAAATCCAACAAGACTAACTTCCTCTTGTTTATATCTTGTAGATGGCACAAAGCTCCAATGTTCATCCGGAGTTCGACATCCTTGACCATGCTGGTAAGGAGTACCATAAGTGGGTCTCAGACGTTCAATTGGCGTTCGTCGGTAAGAGATTTACTACCACCATCTTTCCCTCTAACGAGCCTACCGCTCAAGAACCGAGCGAGGAAACCAAGGCTAATGCACTGATGTACTTGCGTAGACATATACATCCGTTGTTGAAAAAGTGTTATATGAACTTACAAACCCCTAAAGAACTATGGGACACACTCGAACAACGATTTAATAATGTGCATGATCAGCGCTTCCCCGAATTGCAACTTCAGTGGGAGCAAATCCGATTTTTGGATTATGCGAATGTGGAAGCCTATAATCAAGCTGTCCTCGATCTTCGCGCTGATCTTGGTTTTGTGGTGTCAAGAAGTCGATCAAGATTTGATCGAGAAGACTCTTAACACGTTTCCGTGGGAGCAAGTGTAATTGCTCATCACCGCGTGTTGCCTATGAGGAAGGGAGAATTAAGAACTTTAGTGACCTTATCTCCCACCTCGCGAAAAAGAAAGGCACCATGAGATTATTCTCAATAGCAATGCGCGCCCGGGTACGAAGCCGATTCCGAAGTAAATCGGGCTACCCACGGGAAAGCACCACGACAAAATAGAAAAGGCAACGCTACTCGGTTTGCAAGCACCACGGATGCATGACTCGAGCAAGCAAGGGAAAAGACGAGGTCGTTCCAACGTGTGGAAGAGGCAAGGTGGCTCGGCCACGGGACCTAGTGGAACCCAACCACGTGGGCCGCCTCCTGCCACGGAATGGAACCACTCGAGGAAGGCCGGAATTGCTATACTTGCGGATCGAAGAAGCATACTTACCGCAATTGCAAAGCGCCAAAGAACATCCAAGCTTACTACAAGCACTATAAACAATATTTGGCTCAAGAGTCGAATTACATGGAAGTAGACAATGAGAATACGGAGGTGAACCATATTGAGATCCAGACTGAGATCCCTCCTCTCACCATTGCGGACAAAGACCAACATATGGATGTTGCCGACTTTGACTAGTTTTACGCTTTGGTTATGTTTTATCTTGTTTCTAGTTTCCGAGAACTACTTTGGATTTTCATGAATGTAATAAAGTTGGCTATGATGAATAAAATTCTTTTAATTGCTGTGATTGTGCAAAGATGAATTTTATTTTTCCCTTCGAAAGCATGTTTGGTTTATCACAAAATAATTGCTAGCAACGAATTGCTTGGTTAAAAAAAATTTGATACATTGGTAAGATTTCATCAAAACTTTTGATCAAGACTAGGCGCATCCTCTTTGGTATTTGTTTATGCTTTGAGAGTTCAAACGGAATCAGTGGTTTTTAAACAGCCTTTTGTCTGACATTCCTACTTTCTCTGCAAGTCTACCAAGTTGGAGTTACCGAAAGGATCATTAGTAGAGATATAAATCGTAAACCAAGACGCGTTTTAAAGTATCTAAACGCTCCTATGGCCATATTTCCATAGTATTGTATCAAAAATAATGCCTTTGAAAAAGGCTTAAACCTTGCTCTTTCACTCAACAATAGGGAAATACCAAAACAGCAAATTAAAACGAGCACTGAGATCTGAGTTTAATGATCCAGAAAGTGCACGACCTATGGATAGAAAGATACGGAAGTCTAGTTTCCAGAACAACTGACCGTTCGTCCATAGCCTTCTTAACGAAGAAGTTATTGCTGTTTTAGTGAACAAAGGTCAAGCTGCGCGGAAATTATTTCCAGCGATTGTGCTAACTTTGATCCTAACCAACTTGGTCGAATTTCCCCAAACTCGATGTAAATGAGTTTTCGCTATGTCTCTAAACATAAGACTAATCGAGTTTCATGTCTTATTGTAGATGTCTCGTGGCGAAATTGAGTGCCTTGCTGATAGTGGAACAACCCACACTATTCTTCGGAATAGGCAATTATTCAAGGATATTGTGCCATACATATCCTCAGTGACAACAATGATTGGTTCCTCCCAAGTAATTCAAGGGAGGGGACCTGCTCATTTCTTGCTACCTAATGGTACGCATATTAATGTCACAAATGCTCTCTATGCCCCAAGAGCAAACCGAATCTTGCTAAGTTTTAGGGACATCCGTGCCAACGGTTATCACCTTGTTACACATTGTGAGAATGGGACAGAATTTTTGTGTGTTACTCTGGCAGAATGCGGAAGACGCCGCGTTCTCGAGAAACTTATGAGTCTAAGTAGTGGTTTATACCAGACTACAATAAGGGTTATTGAATCCTATCTTTGTGAGTCACGAAATGTGTGATTCGAAGCATACCAACTATGGCATGACCGACTCGGTCACCACCGACGCGACATGATGATTCGCATTTTGAAAACTCACATGGTCATCCGTTTTCAAGTCCGAAAACGATTGGAAGCACCACTCGATATCGGCATTGATGTGAGTGAGCTTGATACCGTATCACCGGGACTAAAGATCGCACGCCCTATTAAGGTTGACGGTGCATCTCTCGTAAATCCCGAGGCTTCCGTGGCAATTTCTAATGCCCATAAATCGTTTTGTAAAGCCTGTTCACTAGCAAAGTTGATACCCTCTCCGTCCTTTGCTAAAGACTCAACACAAAATATTCGCTTCTTACAAAGAATTCAAGGGGACATATGTGGACCTATTCAACCAGTGCGGACCATTTAGATATTTTATGGTTACGGTTGATGCATCGACGCGATGGTCACACGTCGCTCTGCTATCCACAAGAAACGCCGCATTTGCTAAACTCCTAGCACAAATCATCAAGTTACGGGCTAACCACCCCGACTTCCCAATCTCGTCATTAAGATTGGACAATCTTTGGAGAGTTTACGTCAAAGTCTTTTGACGACTATTGCATGTCGATTGGGATTGATGTTGAACATCCGTCCCCCACGTTCATTCGCAGAATGGCCTTGCGAGGCTATGATTAAGCGATTCTGACTTATCGCCCGAGCATTGGTATTGCGCACCAACTTGCCGATTTACGCATGGGGTTATGCAATTTTGCATGCGGCTATACTTATTCGCCGACCCACCGCCAATCAACCGTTTAGTGCGTACGGTTGGTAGCTGGATATGAGCACGATATTTCACACTTACGCATTTTTGGTTGTGCGGTATATGTGCCAATTACGCCTCCAGCGTACTAAAATGGGTCCGCAAAGACGATTAGGTATATATGTTGGCTATGAATCGCCTAAAATTATCCGCTATTTGGAACCTTTGACAGAGATCATTCCTTTGCAAGATTTGCAGATTGTCACTTTGATGAGACAAACTTCCCGTCGTTAGGGAGAGAGGAATCGAACGATTCCATTGAACGCCAGAAATTGTCTGTGTGCTCCCTCCTTGCCTCATCAAGATCCCGCACAGCTCAATCCGAGCTAGAAGTGCAACGTATTCTCGATCTTGAAAGTTGCGGATTCGATGCCCGGCGAAACTGCGTCTGCGAAAGTGACAAGATCTACCATTCCCGCTGCGAATGTTCCTGCAAGGTTGGAAGTCCCACTATAGGGCAAGGTTCAGCCGCCCAAAGGAATGATGCCACCGGCGTCAACCTTAGTGGTGGGACGGCTGCTTGGCCGCTCTTATCCCTGCTCGAAAGAGGGGAGGCCGGTGGGTAGAAAGGATACCGAACCTCGAAAGAGAAGAGGAACGGAGGCACAAAATCCTCTCATCATCGACACGGTGACTCCGTCACACGAGATTATCTCGACTACGGATATGTCCTCGAATCAACAATGGAACAATCGACGGACGCGTCGGAAACTTTGTTGATGTCGGAAAATAAAGAAATCTCGATGCAATGTACGAGTGAATACGCATTATTGGACAGTCGTCCACGCTAGTCGACGATGCTTTTGCTTACTCCGTCGCTCAAGAAATTATTGAAGACGACGACGGCCAGCGCTCGGTTCGAGTGTCAACAACGAGCCGATTGGCGAAATGGAAAGATGCAATGCAGTGAACTAGACTCAATGGCTAAACGTGAGGTATTTGGCCGTATCGAGCCAATACCGTGGGCGTTAAACCGATTGGACATAAATGGGTCTTTGTTCGTAAACGCAATGATAAGGATGAGGTCATGCGTTACAAAGCGAGACTAGTTGCCCAAGGCTTCTCGCGGCGCCACGGCATTGACTACGAGGAGACGTATTCTCCCGTTATGGACATCATCACTTTCCGCTACTTAGTCGGTTTGGTAGTGTCCGAAAAGCGAACATGCACTTATAGATGTGGTTACAGCGTATCTTTATGGGGATCTAGATACGGATATCTATATGAAAGTCCCCAGAAGGGATTTCATGGCCCAAATCAAGTAGCTCTAAACCACGGAGCGCGTCTGTTGTGAAATTGCGTCGTTCACTTTGTATGGCTTGAAACAATCCTAAGGATGTGGTACAACCGCCTAAATGAATACTTGGTTGGGAAGGGATACAAGAACGGTGACATCTGTCCATGCATATTCGTGAAAAGAGCAGATGCAGGATTCGTGATTGTAGCCGTCTATGTAGATGACATGAATGTCATCGGTACCATAGATGAGGTCAATGAAACGGCCCGCTACCTTAAATCCGAATTCGAGATGAAAGATCTGGGAGGACTCGATTACGCTTGGGCTTAGAGCTAGAACATCGAGATGATGGTATACTCATTCATCGATCTGCCTATGTCCACAAAATGCTCGGGCGATTTAGCATGGACAAGGCACATCCTCTTGCTACCCCCATGATTGGTGAAGTCCGGAAATGAACAAGGATCCGTTTCGTCCTAAAGAGGAGGATGAAGAGGTCCTTGGAGCGAAACACCGTACCTTAGCGCAATCGGTGCGTTGTTGTATCGGCTCAATGTACTCGTCCGGACATCGCATTCTCTCTGTGAATCATTAGCGAGATTTAGCTCCGCTCCCACGATAAGGCATTGGAATGGAGTAAAACACATCTTTCGATACTTGAAAGGCTCCAGTGACCTTGGATTGTTCTTTCCCTACGCAAAGAGAGTGATATTCGAAAGGAATTGTTGAGGTGAAGACGATGCATACCGACCGTCGATCTTCCTCGATATTGCACTAAGCATGGTAGCTTGACTACCGGAAGTGCTAATGCGAGCAAGCTTACCCCTTATGCGAGAGAATCTAACGACACGTTAGTTGGATTTCTTGATGCGTTATCTCTCGACCCGCATAAAGGACGTTCCCAAGCTGGTTATGTGTTCACCATTGGGAATACGGCGATATCTTGGCGATCTACCAAGCGGACCCTAGTTGCTACTTCCTCGAACCATGCGGAGATAATTGCATTGCACGAATCCGTAAGGGAGTGCATTTGGCTCCGATCGACCATAGACCATATACGAGGAACGTGTGGATTAGATCCCACTACAGCAACCCCTACTTGCATCTTTGAGGACAATGCGGCATGCATTGAGCAGATGAAGTTAGGTTTCATAAAGGGTGACAATACCAAGCATATTGCGCCGAAGTTCTTCTATAATCGGCAGCAGTAAATTGAATATTGAAGTGAGACAAGTGAGTTCCGATGAGAATATCGCAGACTTGTTCACTAAGTCTCTGCCAAAATCTACATTTGAGAAACATGTGAGAAGCATCGGAATATATCGATTATCCGAGCTCAACTAAAGATGGCTCGATGGAATGAGCTGTCATGTATACCTCGGGGAGTATACTTCACATGATTCGACATTTGTAGTTGGTGCGTTGCGCTCTTTTCCTCACCAAAGTCTTTGTTTTCCCACGGGGTTTTATTTGACTTGGAAAGGTTTTTACCGAGGCAACACATTGTGCACCATGTTAGTATTAGCGTTCGACACGGGAGTGTTAGGAAATCCTTCCGTGTTGGTGTCTTACCTAATACTAGTTGTAGGGGATAAGAGTTATGGTAGGTTCTAGACTCTTCCATAAGTAGTTGGATCTTTGTTAGATGTCTTACCTTAACTAGAATCCTATGTATGGAAAGACTCTCTTTGTAAAGCCTATATAAAGGCCCCTCTATTCATTGTTATCAATACAATTGATTGCTGTCTTTACTTTTCTCCTCAAACAGATTCTTATTTATCTAAAATCTTGAATCCCACATTAAAGCATACATATATAAACTATAAAGGGTTTTTGAAGATTTTATAATTCAAAAGAATTATACTAGGAATTTAACTTTTAATCTTTTGTCATTATAATATTTATTTTTAACCTTTACTTTACAATGTTTGAGTTTTCACTGAGATAGATTAATCAATTACTATAGCAACTTATCTTTAGTTATTTAAATTCTATAAATTTAAATACGTTGAGTAATTAACGAATATTATATAGGGGTCTGGGATATAACGGGTAATAAAATTATCTTTTAATCGAGTTTGTGATGAATATGGGTATAAAGATTTTAAATAGGTCTGAAATTTGTACCATACTTTAATTGTTTTATGTGTTACTAACTATATGAGTTTTGAACTGAAATAAGTAGTAAAATTATCTTTCAATCGGGTTTAGGGCGAGTGCAAGTATATAAATTATAAATTATTTCTATCTATTGGTGTGTTCAGTTGCGGTACGATTGCAAGTGGCTGAATCCTAACAAAGTATTAAGTTATTTTATGTTTGAGTAATGCTACTTTCACAATTCACTTGACAACGAGGTTGACAATTTGTGTATGTGGCACGATCCTGTGAAGTGAGATAAATGTGATTGTGACATTTCACTTTATGCCGACGCGGATAAATCTTGGCGTATCTGATTATCGCGCTGATGTCAGTGAGAAATAATGATTCTTGTTTAATATTACCTATAAATTGCAATGTAAATTGATTACCGTCGAGTTTCTGAATACGATCTCTCCTTATACGTAACTATAACTATTTTATATATTTATTTGCTACGATCTTTTCCTTTTAACTTTTGAGAATCAACACGGACACAGTTGTTTTTCGTCTCAACTTTTATGAATACCACGAACACATTAGGCGAGCATGGCGTTGACCCGCCTCATTCGATCATGTGCCGACAATAAATCAATCCTTAACGCGAGAGCAGTTCATGCTCGGGTTATCATATCTGGGGACGGCCAAGATGTGCAAACTAATAATCATTTGCTAACCATGTACTCCAAAATGGGGTACATTGTTCATGCTGAAAAGCTGTTCGACAGAATGCTTGTTACGAACCTCGTCACCTGGACATCACTTATTTTCGCCTATTCTCAACTGGGGCTGTCGGAGAAAGCCTTGACTTGCTTCAGATCACTGGTTCTTAATTATGGGATTTCTCCAAATGATTATACTTTTGTTGCTGCTATTTCTGCCTGTGCTCAAGTAGGGGCTTTGAGAAGTGGTAAAGAGATACATGGCAGAATATATAGAACGGAAGAAAGTGTTAACATCTTCGTGAATAACTCTTTGGTTAACTTTTATGGAAAGTGTAAGTCACTAAAGTCGGCTAGGCTAGTGTTTGAAACAATGCCTGAGCGGAATACTGTTAGTTGTGTTTCACTTGTCACTAGTTATATACAGTGTGGGGAGAATGAGGAAGGTTTGAGAATTTTCTTGAGGATGTTGAGGATGAGGGTTAAGGTTAATGAGTTCCTTTTTGGAAGCATTTTAAGTTGTTGTGCATTGGAGAATCTACAAGTTGGAAAACAAGTTCATAGTCTGGCTGTAAAATGTGGTGTTAGGATGGATCAGTTTGCCGTGACCAGCTTGGTTAACTTCTATGCAAAATGTGGTGAATTGCAATTAGCAAGTAGAGCACTGAGAGAGGCAGATAAGCCGAATCTGACAGCTTGGACTGCTCTAATCGGAGGTTGTGTGCAGCTCAAGAAAAGCCGAGAAGCTATTGGACTTTTTCAAGAAGTTCTTTTTTCTGGCTTCAAACCGAACGAGCAGACATTTGCTTCTGTGCTTGGAGCCTTTGGTAGGGAAAAGGAGATCCCAGGTGGACTACAGCTCCATTGTTTGATCAAAAAATTGGGATTTGACTCATTCACTTTTGTTTCCAATGCGGTGTTAGATTTTTACGTGAAAGTAGATTTTCTTAACGAGTCCTTCAAGATATTTTGTGAAATGGACGTACATGATGTTGTTAGCTGGAATGCTTTATTAGCTGGATTTGTCAGCTCATGCTGTTATGAAGTAGTGCTTAAATGTATACAGAATATGTTGTTGGAGGGTTTTAAACCTGATATTTACACGTATTCTAGTCTCTTAAGCGTTTGTGGTGATTTACCTGAGTGGGGCAAGCAAACTCACTGCTGTGTTATAAAACCAGGATTCGATTCTAATGTTGTTGTTGGAAGTGCTCTTGTTGATATGTATGGCAAGTGTGGACGGTTGAGTGATGCTAGAAAAGTGTTCAATATTCTTCCAAATAAGAATCTTGTTTTGTGGAATGCAATGATTTCAGGTTACGCACAGCACGGGTTTGGAAGAGAAGCTCTGGAGATTTATGACATTATGCTGAGAAATGGAGTTAAACCAAACGACATCACGTTTATTGGATTGTTATCGTCGTGCGGACATGTGGGAGCTTTGAAGGAGGCATTGCACCATTTTGGTTCGATGACCAATGATTTTGGTATTACTCCAAGAACAGATCATTTAGCATGTATAGTCAGTCTATTTGCACGGAAAGGTCAGATGAGAGAAGCTTATGATTTCATAAAGAGTTTTCCTGGTGAACCGAATAAAGTAGTTTGGCGTTGTCTTTTATCCGGTTGTGTGATGAGCAAAGATTTGGATTTGGGTAAATATGCTGCTGAGAAAATCCTGAGTATGGATCCAAGTGATACATCCGCTCGTGTCATGCTGTCTAATATTTATACTGATTCGAACATGTGGAATGAATCTTTCCGAGTCAGGGAAATAATGGAAGGGCAGACAATGAAAAAGGAAACTGGGTATAGCTGGACTTAAATGAGGTAGAGTGAGTTGTTTTTATCTGCAGATGAGAATACACGTTTACATTGAGATAGGCTGGAAGCTCGGTTGGTTGATTTTGGATTTGTTCCGCATGATCCGATTTCGTTTGTTAATTGGGACTGAACGACTAATGCATATTATGTGACTAAACGACTAATGCATATTATTATTATTTCAGTCAAGACTCAAAATTAAGGGACAATTACAAACCCCAAGTTTGAGGTTATATCCGTCCACCGGATGGTGCAAAGTGTAAGATCGGTGGATTTTTCTATCGATACCACAAATATCAGGGCTAATATTTTTTGTTATTTACTGCCTAAATCATATAAGGCGCGGGATCTATGAGTTTCACTAACCCAGACTGAACTCTCTTTTCTGTATTCTCTTCTAGCGTACATGAGAGGGAGGGGGGTGGGGGGGATTGAAGAGAGTAATCATATTCAACTGAAAGAAGGAACAAAATAATCAGTAGCTTTGAGAGGATAAAGACTAAGAAGGTTGATAAAAATCGGATTATGAGCTCAATGAAGGCCCAGTGGAATTCATATACGAACCTCCAATCAGAGTAGCAAAGTAATATTTGGGTAGCATATGGGGAAAACAATTAAAACCAAAAAGAACAGGAACAACAAATATAAAGGAATATTTCTGCAGGTAATATTTTTTGTTCAAATGAAAATACATTTTGTGCATCTTCAGTTAAATTTGGGTTACTGACTGCATTTCCTATTGGGGGTTATTGTAGGCTGGTCCACTCAAAAGAGATATTTTTTACTATAATCATGGCAATTTCGTGTCTTCCAATCAAGTCGAGACGGTCGAGGATCAATTTCAATTTAGTATAGCCAGTCTCGATCCAATTTTAAATTAATCACTACATTCTTTACAACAACATATGATATTCTTTTAGCTGCGTAAATTAGACTTGAAACTTTTCTAAAAATTACATTAATAATTTTAAAAATCTAAAGAAAAAACTCAAAGATCTAATCGCATATTCAGAACCTAAATATTGTAAATAAACACAATCCATATTTCAAAAACATAAAAAATATTATAAAACAACTAGAAAAAAAACTTCATGATTGTGAACTTTATTCCAAAATAAATCATATAAACCTAAAAATTATCCATAAAATATGAAAAATAAAATAAAAATAGAAATAAATACTAAAAAAACTAAAAAGAAAACCCATGCAGTATTGGACTAAACACAATCAATGTTTACAAGCATAAAAATAAATACAAAAAAAAATGAATAAAACTTCATAATCGTAAATTAAATTCTAAAATAAATCACAAAATCCTAAAATAGTCATGAAACCCAAAATAAATAAAAAAGGTTAAAAAACATACACTATATATGTCTTCGTCTAGTAAATTAGGCTTTTGCTTATGTTATGTTATGTTATGTTAAAGTCTGGATTTTGTATCAAAACTAATTAGCAATGACAGAAGTAGCTCCTGATTTTTATGTCGAATTACTGCTTCAACACACCGCCTCGTGTGTAGCTAGACTCAAGACTCACAATGTGGATATTTTGACTCGAGTGGCACAGATCGATATAATCGTGAGCTGTTGGGCTTGCACGTGTCGCGTGTAAGAATAGAAAAATTTTGAGTCTAAAATTTCGCATTTTGAAGCCCACCTTGCCAGAAAAGTTGAGAGTATGAATGAAATAGTGAAGCTATTGAACAGTTGATGAATGACTGAACTGTTGATGAATGACGTGATTGTAAATAATTGACAGTTTGGCCTAACTGATTTCAGGTTCGTGAATCATTAGGGATGACAAAAAAAAACCAGGTCCGGGTATCCGCGGGTTTTTATCCTAATGGGTCTAATTCGGGTAACAAAATTTGGGTCTGAGTTTGGGGCGGGTAGAGAAAAATAAAATTGGATCGATTCGGTTCCGGAGAATAGGATACCCACCCCAAACCGGTCTCGTATATATAATATTAATATTTAATATTTAATAAATTAGGTTTTACCTTCTTATTAATACTAGATGTTCTCCCGTGCGATGCACCAGACAAAATATTTGCTTATTAGAAAATAATTTCTCGATCTCCAAATTTATTCTTGAGGATCTTCGATATGAGTATCACATTAGCCTAGTGTCAATAAAAAACTTATTGACTATAGTGTAATATAATTGAAGAAAAAGTATCACATTAGCGTAGTGGTAAGTCAATTAGTGTCCATTATATGAACAATCTGAACATACCGAAAAAAGGTAGGAACAAAGTTTGTGACGAAAGTAATATGTGATTAAGTCATAATATGTGTGTGTGCGTAATGTTTTTTTATTATTTTTAGTTATTATAGTTAAATAAATATCAAAATTTATTTTTTATGTAATCAATATGAGTCTTAAATCTAATTTCATAATATGAGACAATTTATTTTTATTTTGCATCAATTAATTTTACTGAAAATTAATATTCATATTTTTCTAATAAAAAGTTTTTGTGCAATCGGCCATTAATATAAATCCATCAAATTTATTATATTCAATACGGATGTTTAATTGAAGATCGTAAAATAAGAATTAATTTGATATATTTTTCATTAAAAATAAACTTGATATAAAAAATTATAAACATTTAGAATTTTAAGTTAAACAAATAAAGGAAGATTTTTTTATTGGTAGATGAGTGTAAGTTGTGGAATAAAACTTCCACAACACATATCCGAAAAAAAAATCTAGCAATTTAAGAATAAATCCTTATATATAAGCTATATTTTAGAAAGAAATTCAAATAACTTACAAAGTGACACAAGTATAGATTAGTTTTCCTTCCTTCCGCATAAGAATCCGCACACCACCCATTTTCACTACTCATCTTTGCCTCTCTCTCACCTCGCCCTCTCTGCCTCTCTCTCTCACCTCACGTTCTCTCCCTTTCTCACTGTCTCCTCTCCATCTCCGATCAACACTCAACAGCGGTTGGATACTCCGACTCTCCGTCTCCAATCTGATCAACAACGGTTCTCTGGTTTCCTCTTTGTTTTGTCTTCGGCCGGAACAATTTCGAGGTAATTTACATAGCTAATCACTTTCTAGCTTATTTTGAGGTATATTTTGAGATGAAATTGTTGAGGAAGGAATTGAGAAATCTTATGTGTCGCGATCTTTCATGTGTGAAACAAATTCAAGTAGCTTCTTTGATGCCCACTCATAGTTGTCAGATACTGAAATAGCTTTGTCCCCCTCCTCCCCGGAAAGGGGCTTCGATTTTTTCCTTTCTTCTTTTAGGTCTAACAGTTTCTCTATTTTCAATAGAATCATTTGAACCCGATCCTCCATCATTAGCATCAATAGGTGCTTCATATGATTCTTCCTTGACAGGACCAGACAACATGCCAGCTCCCTTCCATGGATTTTTAGGCTCTGCAATTTCAAGTGAGGAAAATGAATGCTTGGCTTTAAATTCTATAATAATCCTTGAATAGATACTCCCAGCTACTTCGGTCATCAAAATCTATTTGAGTCTGCATAACAGCAACCACAAAACAATGAGAATACTTATTTTTATATTTTTATTATGTATATACTCTTCTATGACACTGATCGTTTTATATTTTTATTATGTATATATAAGCTATGACACTGATTTTTTTGTTTTATAAACTGTTTCTGTGGGTAAAAGATGTCGACTCCAAATGATGGCTAAAGTGATCGAGCACCAGTTGGTCCGTCTCTTGGTATGAAATCTCAACGCGGTGGTAATGGTACTCCAATTGAGGTAACATCAAATCAAACTCCTTCAATTAGGGTAGATGATAGTGACAATATTGAGGTACTATCACATGGAGATGGTGTAGAATTGTAAGGAAAAGTATAAATTTTAAATCGGTTGCTTGGACTCATTTCAAAAGGCTAAAAGTTAATGGGTCATGGAATGCAGAATGTCATTATTGTCATAGGAAACTTGGGGGCGAAACTAAAAATGGGACATCGCATCTACTTAAACATTTTAGTATATGTCCTTTAAGGAAATCACGAGATATAAAGCAAGCAATCTTAAATCCTATTCGAGGGGGCGATGGTAAGACGGTTATTGGCACTTACACTTTTGACCGAGAAGCGGCAAGAAATTCTTTTAGAAAGATGATAATATTACATGAATATCCGCTTTTTATCGTAGAACATCATGGTTTTAAAGAATTTTGTAATATTCTTCAACCATTGTTTCATAAGGTTTGTCGAAAAATGGTTAAAGCGGACATTTTGAAAATTTATGAACATGAGAAGAGTAAGACAATGGAGTTGCTTGACCAAAATTCGAGTCGATTTGCAATCACCACCGATATGTGGACTTCTTCTAATAAGAAGAGGGGATTTATGGCAATCACTGCACACTACATAGATGACTCTTGGACTTTACAAGGTCGAGTTGTGAGGTAACTTATATAGTATATAATGTTTTTAGTACGATTTTTAGTTTTTCAAAATATGCTAATTGATGTAATGTTATTTTATTCGTAATAGGTTCATATACATGCCATGCCATCACATGTTTGAGGTGCTTGCAGATGCTTTGACGGACTGCTTGTTAGATTGGAATTTAGACCGCAAGTTGTCTACGTTAACTGTAGACAATTATACCACGAATGATGCGATGATTAATATTTTATTAGAGCATAATATTCCGTTCAATACATTGTTGTTGGGTGGACAAGTATTTCATTTGCGTTGTTCGGTACACATATTAAATTTAATTGTGAGGGAAGATTTTGGAGTAGATAGTGAGGCTCTTGAAAAAGTCGGGGATAGTGTTGTGTATTGGATGGCGATACCGAAAAGATGTGAAATATCTGAAAAAGTAGCGAATCAATTGGATATCCCATGTACTAAAAAGCTATCACTTGATTGTAAGACTAGGTGGAACTCGACGTACTTAATGCTTCAAAGTGTGTTGCCTTATAGAGAGGTTTTTGGTAGATTAAAACAACGAGACTCTCAATACAAGTGTTTGCCTTTAGAAGAGGATTGATTGTTGGCTATAGAGATTTATAAAAGGCTAGAGTTATTCTATGAAGTAATGGAGTTACTTTCAAGGACTAAATATCCTACGATCAACCTTTTTTTCACCAAAATTTATAAGATAAAACTATCAATGAAAGAGTGGGCTTCGTTAAGTAGTATTGAGGTTAGAATGATGGCAATTAGTATGACCGCTAAGTTTGAAAAGTATTGGAGTTCGGTCTGGTGTTATGGCTCTAGGAACAGTTTTAGATCCAAGGTTTAAAATGAGAGGGATTGATTTTTTTTTCTATAGAATTTTTGATGTTGGGCGGTGGTGGAAATAGAAAAGGTTCATAACCTTGCTTTTGATATGTTGAAAGCGTACCAAGCGAGTGAAAAACATTTGTAAGCTCATTTTAGAAATGAGTTTAACAATGCTTCATCTTCTCGCTCACAAAAAAGCCTTGGAAATGATGATTTGGATGAGTATGATTTGTTTATTTCAAGTACATCATCTAATGATCTTGTGAAATTCGAATTAAATTATTATTTAGAGGAGCCCGTTTTACCTAGAGTTGAGAATTTTGATATATTGGCATGGTGGAAATCAAATGGCCCTAAGTATCCCACATTACTTACAATGGCAAGAGATATACTAGCCATTCCCTTGTCTACGGTTGCTTCGGAGTCCGCTTTCTCTACTAGTGATAGATTTCTTAGTCCACATCGTAGTAGACTCCATCCAAAAACTTTGGAAGCTTTAATGTGTGCTCAAGATTGGCTGTGGACCAAAATTAAAGGTAATAAATATTCAATTGTTTGTAGCTGTTATTTTATTTTTATAAATTTAATTTGATAATACTAATTATAGATTATTTTTGGTTCTTGATTATGTATAGGTGAATCTACTTCACCGGCTCTATTTCAAAGAGGTTCAATGGGTGATGATACTGATGTTGAAGAGGTATTACCAAACTTTTAATTTATAAATGCTTGTTTTTAAATTATATTTTTTAGTGCAAATATTAATTTGTATTGGTACTCTAACTTGATTAATTTATCTTCTTTTTTTTTATACGATGAAAGTTGTGTAATGGGGGCTAATTGATCATGAGATGAAAGAGTGTTTTAAATTTTACATTTTGCATTTGGACAAGTTCGTTTTTGTGATATTTTAAGCTTAGATTTGTACTTTGAATTTATTAGGATGAGTTTGTTTTTCATAAGATATATGTCTGTTTTCGTGTAAGGGAGACTGATTGATGGTGGGACAAGTTTGTTTACTTAATATCATGTTTTATGTTTATCATTTTAAATGTGTTGTAACTCATTTTTAATAGGTTGTTGTTTTGATTGTTTTTTAATAATTCAAAACTGGAAAATTTAAAAGTTGTAAATCCGCGGGTACCCACTGGGTACCCAGAACCGAGTGGGGTGGGTCTGGGGTGGACCCGAAAAAATTTTGGTGGGTCTGGAGCGGGTCTGGGGCTTGTTTGCGGGTCCGGGTCTGGGTAGGCAATACCCTGCCCCGCCCCCATTGCCATCCCTATGAATCATAAAGAGTAATCAGAACTACGGTGAGATCATCTAACTAAGCGTTCAGATAGCAAAGATTTTTAAACATATTACAATTGATTGAGCATCAAGAAATCATATAGGAAGTCGATCCGAACCGATAAAACTAAGGGGAATTACTTGGCCATTTAACATTGAGGTTACAATCAAAATTTGGCCAAATTATGGCCGTAAGTAGAAATTGGCTAAGACCATGTGCATAAGATGTTATAGTCGTAAGATAGTAAGTTGGGTTTGCATGAAGTTCCACCGAGCCCATTACAGTCGTAAGAAATGTGAGTTACGTCTGTAAGTGCTCGAAGTTATAACCATAACGGAAGCATGTTACGATCGTAACATGCAACAACTTTAAATAGGAGGACAACCTATAGGGGAACTTCATTTATTTCCCATTTCTTTTCCTCCCTCTTACTCAAGAAATTCCCCAACACCCCATTTTGGTTTTCCACTTCCCCAAGAACATTTGCTGAAGCTTCTCTTCATTTTTCGCATCCCTCTCTGCAGACTTGATCCTACACCATAAAAATCACATTTTGATCTTATTTTTGAGTTTTAATCGCGTATCTAACATCTGGGAACCGAGTTATCAAGTCCGTTACAATCCATTTCAGAAGTTTTCGTCAGACTGAAGATAGAACTAGCCATGAATCCTAATCTTGTTCTTCAAGATATTTGATTTATTCTTGTTTAGAACGTGAAATTAATTGTATATTGAGTATCCTGAGATTATTCTTATTGATTCTAGCAGAACAGAAATCAAATATTTCGTTTGAATCATCCTATACGCAAGTGCCCGCTAGGTGTCTGATGAAATGCCCCAATGAGCTTTAATTAGGATTTTCGATATCATTTTGATTTGAATATACAACCATAACATCGACCAATTCATATTTATCATTATAGGTCTGAATCCCCAGGGTTTTGAATCTTAATCGCAACTTGATCAAAGGTTCCTAAATCTAAAATTACCAGTCAAGTACCTTGACCGTACTTTATGTATTATCTTGTATTTGATGTTATATTATAATGTTTTTGAAAATGAATGACAATAATTTGACAACTTTATGAAAAGTAATGTTTTGTAAAATAAACGTGGTCATCCGAACTATGTGGGCCGAGTAAAACCGGGAAATGCGTCTGAGGAGGGCCTCGATGTACGTTATGCTGAGCCAGCATATCACTCGGTGGGTTATCCAATCAGGGATTTCCCTGACGAGGGCTCCAGGGTATGAAGTTGAGTAATACTAGTATTACCCTGTGGTTTTTATTGTTTGATGATATACATATTATTCTGGAATAATGACGTGATATGAATGGACAACTGTTGTGTTTTGTATTTTCTGCACATTATATATATATATATATAAATATATATATATCTTCATGCTATCAATACACTTCACCGACTATTGCTGGCCCCTTTGGGGTGGATACATTATTTGTGTATTCAGGTACAAGATTCCATGATGAGCAGTCGCAGGGAGGGCACGAAGACGAAGAGCACCAGTGATATTGCCTCCTGATGTCCCACTTATTTATTTTATCTTAAGTTTTGTTCGTATTTCCTGAGTACAACTTGTTGTGGTTGTTGGTTTGTTATGCCTGTGTGTGGGCCTAGTTTGAATTGCAGTCAGCAGTACGTATGTTAAACAAGTACTGTTGGATTGTTTTCATTATGGTGTAGTCTTTCAATGGAATGTAATATCCGCACTTTCTATTTTTAGTAGTTTCTATTTTTAGTGTACTTTCATTTAGGACAAATCACTTGTAATTTTTTTGGTATTCTGAAACTATTTTGTTCTACATGCATGGCCATCCGAACGAGTTTCGGAGTTGTTTGACGAGATTTTACATATTAAGTAACTTTTCCGCGTTTAGGTCCGATTCTCGTAAATCTCATTCTAAACTGGCGTTTCGTTACTGTTGGGTACGGGATCAGATATTTGCGCCGTTTGCGGAAGCGTAAATAAAATTGCGGAAAATAAATGACGCATGGATTTATAGAGGTTCGGCTATAAACGAGCCTACGTCCTCTCTTTATCTTTTTCAATAGGATAAAGATAGCAACCTCTACGCCTCTTTTCTATCGGTCGAGGTAAATCCGTTACAATCACGTCTTCTATTGGTCCGTGATAAACCACTCGTACTTGTCTTTGCGTCGGTCCAAGTTAAACCGTTTTCCTTTTCTATCGGACAAGGAATCAACCGCTCTAGCTTTCTATGGGTACTAGATAAACCTCACGAAGATAGCGATTGCGATTCTAACAATGCCGGATCCTTGATCCTAATAATACTGAATCCAATCGTACCTTTTCTTTTACCACTCGTGTATGATTTTGTGTATAACACTCAATCACTCAATGTAAGCTCAATATTACAACAACAATACAATGAATATCAATCTCAGATGAATGTGTAGTATGCTTGAAGTTGTTGTACTCAATCAATACCATAGACATGGTATTTATAGGCTTCTTGATCAAACTAGCCGTTAGCTGCCAGGACCTTCATTACGTACGCTATATACTTCCCATTACGTACGTAAGCTTGTTTACGTACGTTAACCAGACAATGTTACGTACGTTAGCTTCTCCCAGATTCAGTCCAGTAACATTCATTTCTTTCTTTACGTACGTTATCGTACTTCTCATTACGTACGTTAATAGTACGTCACTGCTGACGTCATATGTCTGTTGCCACCTTTTTGACTTCGACTCGTCCAACGTTCATCTGGTTTGAACTTGAGTTACGTACGTTAATAATCCTTCATTACGTACGTAAGCCTTATAATATTACGTACGTTAATCAATCTATATTACGTACGTTAAGGCTGTCCAGAATGCCTCTTTACAACTTCGTTTTCCTTCGATGCTTGCTTCGTCTCTTCGTTGTTTTGTTTTGCTTAACACCTTTAATCATCAAAACACTTTTAATTTATGTATGGAACAGAATGTTCCAACAATCTCCCCCTTTTTGATGATTACAAAACAACAATACGCCAATGGGATTTACCTGCAAAAATACAAATATATGTATATCTTTACAGACCAAAGTTTTCGACTTTGTCCGTTTCGTTAGAATTTTCTCCCATTTCTTTTTCGACTCCTTCTTTCTTTTCTCCTTTTCTTTTCTCATTTTCAAATTTTTCATCGTCTTTTTTTTTCGACGTCTCCTCATTTTTCTTTTTCCTTCATTTTCGACTTCTCCTTATTTTTATTCAACTCCTTCGTTTTTCCAATTCTTTTTGTATGCTATTGATTTTCTTCGATTTTTCTCCCCCTTTCACGGTTAATCACATTTTCGACTTATTTCTCAATTCTCCTGTCTCTCCCCCTTTTTGTATTCATCAAAAAGTGCAATAAAGTACCAAAAAAATTCAATAAATAATGAAATATGCAAAAATAAATACAAGGGTATTAACCCCCCTGAAAATATTATCCGTTTAAAAAAAATTACTCCCCCTGAGTAAAATACTAAAAATCAATGTTTGGGGATCCAACCTGTAGTTGGTTTTTGTTTCGAGACATAAACAATATTTGAAATATTTGTTCCTTTAGGAACCCAAATTTTCTTAATTTTTATCGTCCGGCGAGGGCTTTTGCAATTTGAAACGTGATGCCCGATTTTCAAACAATTTTCGCAACGGGGTATTTTAAAATTAACGGATTCGTTTTTCGAACGTGGTTTGAATCCTAACCCCCCTTTATTCAAAGTAAATTTTTGAACACCAAGCATTTGTTCAAATTTCTCGTTTCCGCACGAGAATTTCTTTGTCAAAGATTTTAGTTCATCTTGAACTTTTAAAAGATCATTCTTCAAAATATTCTCATTTTCAATGCATTTAGAATGATCGATTTCGACAAATTTTCCCTTCTCGATAATTTTGGATTTTTCAATTTCCAAAGATTTAATTTTAGACTTAAGGGATTTAATTTCCGATAAAGCATTTTGGAAATCCGTATGTAATAACTCAAATGCATCAAAAAGTTCATCACGGAAGGATGTACTTACTTGGCTTTCGACGTCGCTGTTGTCGAACGAACTCCGGGCCATGAGAGCGAGATTATTTTGATTGATGAAATCATCGTCTTCGTCTTCATCGCTCCAAGTAGCCACGAGAACCTCCTTCTTGGGTTTGGCACGGCAATGCTTAGCGAAGTGGCCTGGTTTTCCACATTGTCGACAAGAGTTGTCGAACTTCTTCGTTTCGCTCGAGATATCCTTCTTCCTCTGGTTTAATAAGGTTTGGAATTTATTAATATTCTTGGCATAATATGCCGCTTCTTCGTCGCTTTCTTCCACCGGGATTTCTTCCTTCTTTCTCGATATCTTAGCCTTCATGGCTTGCGGTTTTTCTTTCGGTTTCGGTTTGACACTTCGTGATTTTAACACGATCTCATAATTAATTAGCGAACCAACGAGGGTGCTAAAATCGAGTGTGTTGAGATCTTTAGATTCCATAATCGCGGTCACGGTGCCGTCCCACTCGCTAGGTAGTGATCGTAAAATTTTCTTAACTTTTTCACTACTAGATAATGGTTTTCCGAATGACGCAAGTCCATTTGTGATGACCGAGAATCGGTCGAGCATATTGGTGATGGACTCGTCACCCTTCATCATGAATAACTCGTAGTCATGGAGAAGCATATTTATCTTCGTCTCCTTGACTTGAGTCGTCCCTTCGTGTGTGATTTCTAGAATTTTCCATATTTCTTTCGCACTCTCACAAGATGAGATTCGATTGACCTCTTCCGGATTTAAGGCACAAAATAAGAGTTGAGTAGCCTTACAATTTAGATGGTCATTTTTCCAATTGGCATCGTCGTATTCTTCGAAAGATTTGAGCGTACCGTCGGATTTGATAGGAACTTTCGGGCCAAGGCAAATAATCTTCCAAATCTCGATGTCGTATGCTCGGATGAATATCGACATCTTCTTTTTCCACGTCAAATAATTTGAGCCATCAAAGAATGGTGGTCGGTTGAGATCAAGGCCTTCGACTGGAGAGAATTGAAACGTCATTTTGGATCTTCTCCTCGGATGTTAAGCCGCGTATTGGAGAACCGCTCTGATACCAATTGTTGGGTACGGGATCGGATATTTGCGCCGTTTGTGGAAGCGTAAATAAAATTGCGGAAAATAAATGACGCACGGATTTATAGAGGTTCGGCTATAAACGAGCCTACGTCCTCTCTTTATCTTTTTCAATAGGATAAAGATAGCAACCTCTACGCCTCTCTTCTATCGGTCGAGGTAAATCCGTTACAATCAGGTCTTCTATTGGTCCGTGATAAACCACTCGTACTTATCTTTGCGTCGGTCCAAGTTAAACCGTTTTCCTTTTCTATCGGACAAGGAATCAACCACTCTAGCTTTCTATGGGTACTAGATAAACCTCACGAAGATAGCGATTGCGATTCTAACAATGCCGGATCCTTGATCCTAATAACACCGAATCCAATCGTATCTTTTCTTTTACCACCCGTGTATGATTTTGTGTATAACACTTAATCACTCAATGTAATCTTAATATTACAACAACAATACAATGAATATCAATCTCAGATGAATGTGTAGTATGCATGAAGTTGTTGTACTCAATCAATACCATAGACATGGTATTTATAGGCTTCTTGATCAACAGGACCTTCATTACGTACGCTATATACTTCCCATTACGTACGTAAGCTTGTTTACGTACGTTAACCAGACAATGTTACGTACGTTAGCTTCTCCCAGATTCAGTCCAGTAACATTCATTTCTTTCTTTACGTACGTTATCGTACTTCTCATTACGTATGTTAATAGTACGTCACTGCTGACGTCATATGTCCGTTGCCACCTTTTTGACTTCGACTCGTCCAACATTCATCTGGTTTGAACTTGAGTTACGTACGTTAATAATCCTTCATTACGTACGTAAGCCTTATAATATTACGTACGTTAATCAATCTATATTATGTACGTTAAGGCTGTCCAGAATGCCTTTTTGCAACTTCGTTTTCCTTCGATGCTTGCTTCGTCTCTTTGTTGTTTTGTTTTGCTTAACACCTTTAATCATCAAAACACTTTTAATTTATGTATGGAACAGAATGTTCCAACAGTTACTTATGCGAGTTCCTTTAAAAAATTTTGGATACATTACGACTTCTTGAAAGTGTTAGTTGGCCTCGAATCGTGATTCTCGGGGGTCTGGGCTATTTTGTAATTTTTCATAGTTTTGGGTACCATTATTGGAATTGTTGTCCGTTCCGTCGAATGATTGGAATCATGTGTTCTGATGGGAGAGTGAGATGGGTTGTTGTTGTTTCTTATTAATGCTTCGTTATTCATTAGTGACTATCGAGCTTTATGCCTTCTGAGACGTGTACATTCTGACCAGGATTCACAACTGTATTTGGTATCAGAGCAGTTAGCGCACGCTAACAATATGCATAGCGCGCTCTAGGGTGGTATCTCTAGCGCACGCTAAACTCATATGTAGCGCGCGCTAATCAGACTGGACAGTAAGTTCTGACTTATGGAATGAGTTGTTTAGCGTACGCTATAGATTCCATTGCGTATGCTAATAAGTCGATTAACGTACGTTATCATTTCATTGCGTACGCTAATGAGTAAGGCCAGAATATTCTGGATTTGGACAGAAGGTTCAGTGATTCTGGACTGAACCAGGTAGCGTACGCTAAGACAGAGTTAACGTATGCTAACACGAACGTTAGCACACGCTAAGTCGACATTAACGTACGTTAACAGGCAGGACAGAAGCCTATGGACTGTGCATTGCCCAAGATAGCGTACGCTAATCTTTACTGGTATAAATAGGACTGCAGCAGTTGACTTCGTCATTTTTCCTACCTTTTCTTCTTCCTTGGAGATTTTCAGGGATTTGCGACTAAGTTGTGTGAATTTCGACCAGACATCATCACACATCCATATCTTTAAGTTCCTAACAAGAAGTAATCAACATCATAGCATCTTCCATCATCCAAATCGAGGTAAATCGGCTTGAACCCTAATTTTGGGAATTTTGGGGGAATTTCTTGTGATTTCATCTTCTTAATCCAATTCGGCCAAGATTATTTTTAGATTATGGTTGTACACTCGAACTCCTTCGTTATCATGATAGTTTGAGGAATAAATTTCATAAATTCTTCTGTTAGTCGATTATGTTAGTTTGTGCCCACGTAGTATCCGACGAATTGTTCCTTTGGGTAGAACTTAAGATGGTTTCCTAGGTTTCCGTAAGGTTGTAATTGATTATGTGTCATTGTGATTTAGGAGCGAACCTTTGAAGAGAGTTGGACCGAAACCCTCTCTTTTCACCGTTTCCTTCACGTCGTGTTATTCGAGGCAAGTACATAAATTACATTATGTTATGTAGAATGTAAATTCGACATAGATGATAATTTGTGATAAATGTGTGGGTGTGTTTTTGTTGTTGTTCTTCCACCTGGGGATGGTTCAACGAAACCTCTGGGGGCTACTACTAAGAGGTACGACCGCGGAAGTGTAATATCCGTATTTTTTATTGACTGTTTGACCTTGTCGTTCTTTCTATTTTGTCGCTCTGTAAACACTTTGAGATGTTGTTGATGTTGATCTTGGTTCATATCATTTGGAATTTACTCTTTCTTGTTCGGATCGTTGCTGCTTTGGATCTTTGTTGCGTGCTATCACCTGTGTGTGAGACGTAGCACACGCTACACTCCCTTTATAGCGCACGCTATTTAAGTACTAGTAGCGCACGCTAACTGTCTGCATTAGCGCACGCTACTAGTATATTTGAGGCAGACAGTCCAGTAGATGCTGGACTGGAATGAAGAATTCGTAGCACACGCTATGTGTAGAACACAGCGCGCGCTAGCTGTATTAGTAGCGCACGCTAAGCAATCATGGTAGCGCATGCTAAGGCTCGAGCAGGGCAGAGGACAGTAGGTTCTGGACTCCCATTTCTGGGAAACAACTACCAGGTAGCGCACGCTAACTCTCGGATAGCGCACGCTAGAGGAAGGCGTTAGCGCATGGTACGATATATGTAGCACACGCTAACGATGCTGGCAGAAGCCACTGGACTACCAGGTGACCCTGTTAGCGCACGCTAATATTGAGGCTTAGCATGCACTAGACTGAACGTAATATATAAGGGATAGTTGACCCTGCACTTGTCATTCTTCATCATTTTCACTTACTCCGATCGGGAGAGCTCGGGAGAGGCAATTCGGGGCGATTTGAGGCGGTCCTTCTTCAACAATCATCATCTTGAGTTGGATAACAAAGATTTCACAACATTTAATCCATCTCCATCTTCCAAATCAAGGTAAAAATCCTTAGAACCTTAGTTTTGGGAATTTTGGGGATTTTCTTAGATTCGTCCGATTTATCCGTTTTGAAGCTTGAGAACCTTGAGATTATGATGTATCTACCCCGTACCCATGTTTCCCCTATGATTATATGGATTGTTTTGTACTTTGTTTGGACTTGATAGGGTTTGGGATATTTTCAAACCTCTAAGTGATTATCCTTGTAGTTCGTGAATCGCAGGCGGGTTTCGAGAGTTTCTTTGTGTGATTTGAGTATGGATTATTGATTATCGTGTTCCTTACGAACCATTTATGTGCCGGAAGTGCGTTCTTAGACCGACCGAACTCATATGTTTATGATTGTACGTTCTCAACTTTGAAAGTGAGGTATATGAATTGTATGATTGTATATATTCACTCTGGGACGGACCGACGGGTCCTCAGAGGGTTCCGTGGCCTTTGGTGCGGTTCCATGAATAGTTTGGGTTAGCCACTCTGGGAGGGTCCGACGGGGCCTCAGAGGGTTCCGTTGCCTTTGGTGTGGTTCCATGGTTAATCATGTATGTATTGAAATGAGATTTAGTTATTCCGAAATACTAGTCTTGAAATGATGAATTGGCGATTACTTTTACTTTATTGTCGAGAAGTATTGTGTTTCATATTCGATATACTTGTACTAGCTATTCGACGGCTAACCCCTCTATGAGGGAAATACTTTTCATGTATTTCAGGATCAAGAAGAGCGGACAGGCAGCTACCAGGTCAGCATGAAGATTATGGGCAAATGTGATGATGTGTCTTGTCTTTGGTTATGTTTTGTATTTCCTCCTTTCAGCGTTGTTGTACTTGAACGGTTTTTGAATACTCAAGTACTGTTTTCAGTTTCCGTGATGTTTCGGCCTGTGTTGCCGAGGTATTGGATTGTGATGTGTTGTATCTGGATATATATTGGATATGGTTCGAACACCATTTGTATTGTCCTTCATTTCATTGTATTGGACCTCTTCGGTCAAAGTTCATAGTTCCGCATATAAATAGCCTTGTGGGTCCCACGGCAGAGCCCACGACTTTGTAATATACTCTGAATAACTTGGGGGTGTTACAGGAAGTGGTTTCCCACATGGGGACGGTCCGATGGGGCCTCTGGGGGTCGATACTAATGGGTACGACCACAGGTTACCAAGTGTGGATTTTATGGTAATGTGATGAGATGTTATGGTTTTCTTGATGATCATGTCTTGATGAAAATGAAGTATTCCGAAATATTATTTTATGAAATATTTTCAAATGTGATAATCATGTTGGATTGTATTTGTATATAATATCGTGTAAATGTATACTTGCACTAGATATTCGAATGTTAACCCCTTAAATGGGGGAAATGCGTTTCATGCATTTCAGGTATCAGACGGACTGAGGAGCCAGCACGAGAAGCGCATGAAAAGGATGGTCAAGCATGATGATAAGGCTTGAGTTTGTGTCATTTATTTTGTTATTTATATGTTGATTGTTGGAGTCAGTCAAATAAACGTCATTGTGTTTTTTAGATATTGGTCAAGGCCCCTGCGTGGGAAATGGATTCACTTTACATTATGTTTTCCTTCATTTAAACCAAATTTTTTGGCCGAGGCCACGACCTTATTTATATTATGAATGTTTTTGTCATGAGTTTATTACAAATTATGGGAATGTCCTAGACTGGTATGTTAGGAATATGCCCTCGAATGCCAATCAGAAGATGAGAGAGAAGGGGCATTGTACTTGTAATTATGGAATTAATAATAAAAGGCAATATGATTCAATCATTGTTTATTGTATTTCAAATGCATTCTTGATTTGGTAAACATTAAAGTGAAGTCCATGTAAATAAGAGCGAACATTCCACTCTCATTATTAGATAAGAGAAAATGCACTGGAAGTGTTTAAAGCTTATTTACGTAAACCATTCGCAAGTCAATAAACTTAATTGGGCATTAAGTTTTGAGTAAGACTTGTATAACTGATGATAGGACATGTTCATATTTTGATAGCATAGTTATAAGTATATTGGTGGTACCAGTGCACTCGAACACGACTCATACTAGATTCAGTCACATGGTATTCGCTCTTGGAGAGTCTATGACGAATTGAAAGGCTGCGATAGTATACATGGACCTTTGACTTGAGGGTTCAGTAAGAGATGTGCATGTGACGTTTAGTTTGTCATTAGAGTAGTTAGACTCATTTGCTTAATCGTTGGGTCAACCTCGAAGTGCGGACTATACGGGCAGGTAGCGGTCTTTACTGTACGCAAAGAAAGGATTATCTCCTGTTAGTGAGCATGCGAATGTCCTAACAGTTAATGGCAAATAAGATCATAAGTCTTTGGCCAAAGCATTATGATCTAGTCGTATTGGATACACTAGTAATCAGTCGGTCTTGATTTGCATTAACACATGTATAATGTCTAGTCAACAGTAGGGTTTGACTTTACCGTCACCCGAAGACATGATCGGGACATCTAATGAAGGGTCTATACGTATATGGTATTCACAACATAATGGTTCTGGAATGGTCCCTTCATTCGTTCTCAGTTGGGGTTTATAATGCGGCCGCTAGGCTGGCTAAGTGCTGCCGCATTCATTGGTTCCACCCAATGCCGGGTGAGGTGGACCTACAGAGTCGCGCATCAGGATCGTTGACGGATAAATAAGAATTTATCATCTCTCTATTAATATTAGATATTGGATATCTAAATTATGATTTATTGGATAAATCAAATAACGGTCTTATGAATTGAAATTACGGTACTGGCTAATTAATTTAAATCATATATATTTCTTAGAGAAATATATTTGTATTTGATATAATTAATTAATTAGATTAATTAATTAGTATAAATACATTGGTGATAAAACAGAGTGTATTTAATGGAGTCGTTTGACGAACGTCCAGTACACGAGCCGAGTAACTCGGCCCGTTTCCTAGCACCTTCCTAGTAGGCCGCCCCCCACCCCTCACATGATATTGTCTTTTATTTCATGCTTGTGGTGATGACTTTTGACTTGGTGCCAAAAGTTGTGATAGGTGAATATTCTTTTATTCATCATATCTCATCATCTCAATTATGAGATATGTTTATAAAAACATAAGACAACAACATCACCACCACTAAAGGGATATGGTGTGTTCGACCAAGAGCTAAAAGAGAGAGGGAGATAGAAAATTTTTCTTCCAAGTTCTTCATCGTCTTTGAGGTGAAAAGAAGTGAGAAAAATAACAGAGAAAAAAAATCCTACGAGCTTTCCTATCTGTGTTCTTGATAGAATGAAGTCTCGTTGATTTTTCTGATAAAGTTCTGACGCGTGTGAAGTAGAGACATCGTACTTTTGGTGTTTGGGATGAAGGGATTTCGTGCTCGTGCTCGGGTTCGTGATCATCATCATGTTGCGAAGATATTATCAAAGGCTTCAAAGGTATGGGACCTTGATCCTTTTATCTTCCTCAATTTATTTTTCGTATGTATGTTACTTGATCGATCCTGTTTTGGAATTCTTTATATTGAGTTTTATTATTATTCCACTGCGTACTCGATTTTGTATCCGGAATCCCAACATGGTAGACCTTGATGAAGGTCCTATGGCGTGTAATAACCCATATGATAATTGGGGTGTTGCATTTATGGTATCAGAGCCTTAGGTTGTGAATATATAGGCCGTCGGTTAATTTGAGTCTGTCACTTGTGTCGTAAGAGTCAGTTGTTGAGCCTAATATCATCGTGCTACCATCTCTTCGTGCGACCCGTGGCTAGAAGTCTCCTCAAACTATTACGCTTCTGTATTACCTTCATATGTGAATTTAGAATTGCGAGTTGGGGTACCGACGTTGTGAATTGTGAATTTTACTAATTTTGTTTCTTTTCAATTCTTATTCTTCAGTATGTTGAGAGGTCGTGGTAGACCAGCTCGGGGATGCGGTCGAGGCCGTGGTTGTGTTGTTGATAATGAGGGAATTCTGCTTTCCCAGTCATACGTGGATTCGGGTTCACATTCAGTGCCGAATACTCTGCCCTTGAGTTCTGACGGACAATAGGACTTATCAATCAGCTAAGGCCAATCGTCGGGTAATAACACCGACGCAGGAGCTACTGCTATATTTCTGCAGTTGGTAACTCAGTTAGCTCAAATAGCTTAAGGTGGGCGTCAGAATCCGTCCCCGACTACGGAAGACGAAGCTAGTAAATAGCTTCAGAAAGTGACAAAGATGCACCCCCTCACTTTGCTGGTTCTACGGACTCCTTAGGTTGGGAGAATTGGCTATTTCAGTTGGGAAGGACTTTCAATGACATAGCTTGTCCTGACGACAGGAGGGTGCCTATTGCCCAATACCTCATGCATAAGGAAGCTGCGGAGTGGTGGGAGGAAGTGGCGCCCAGATATCGTGTAGCCACTTGGGAGGAGTTTAAGACCACTATGGAGGCGGAGTACTGTCCACCATCGGTTCGGGAGCATAGGATCATGGAGTTCTTTACAGCTACACCTCAGGATGTACCGATATCCCAAGCCATTATCACTTATAACTAGCAGTTGGGATACGTAAAAGATCTAGTGAGAACCAAGGCCGATAAGATTCGCTACTTCAATATACGCATGAAGCCACATATCAGACAGAGCATGTCACCACTAATGTGTGCCACATTGAAAGAATACCAGGACCGCGCTCTAGCGATCGATATGGCAGTCCCGGAGTCAGAATCTGGATCGAGTCTAAGAAACATAAGACTTCTGGTAACTTCTCAGCTGGAAAGGGGAATCTGTTTCCTAAGTCGTTGTCTGCTCCCGCATTGGGGAAGAGATCGTTTCATCAGGCTAGAGGCTCCCAGAGTAACCTTCCAATTCAGTCTTCTATCCCTAGAATTAGAGTGTGTTTTGACTATAGTCAGAGTGAACACTTAGTGAAAGATTGTCCGTTTCCACTGGTTACATGTTTCTCATGTGGATGGAGTGGTCATCGTGCCACTCATTGCGAGGCAGTTTCCAGAACAGTTAGAGCTCCAATGGTAACTGCAGCGCATAGAGAACTTAGTGTCGGTCAGAAGGCTCCAGTTTCACAGGGTCCTCAGAGTTCAGGTCGAGGTAGAGGTCGGGGTCAGTCGGACCGCCATGCGGTATCGAGTTCCAGATCTGTACACCCCCATTTATATCAGATGAGGCGCACAGAGGAGACAGATACTCCGATGGCATCAGGTACCACTCAGATCCTTTCTCATCCACTTTCGGTGCTTTTTGATTCGGGTGCTACTCACTCTTTTATTGCATGGGATTGTGTATGTCGTATTAGTATTGACTGTTTATTTGAGTGGGAGCCGTTTATAGTGGGTATGCCTAGTGAGGATCGTATGGTTGGGAACCGGGAAATTAGAGACTGCCCATTGAGGATCGGGAACTGATATTGGGCCTCGAACCTCATTGTTGTTGACTTAAAGGGTGAGGATTTGATCCTCAGGGACGATTATCTAAATCGTCACGGTGCTATCATGGACTATCGAACTCGTATTATCTCGATAGTGGCTGAGGATGGCACAGAACATACACTTGTGGGCTGTAAGCCGGGTAGATTGGGGAGTGTGATCAATACCTTAAAGGCGATGAAACTCCTGAACCTGGGTTACGTAGGCTATTGGTTCTACGCTTTGAAAGCAGAAGATGGAGGAGTTGAGATGTCATCGATTCCAGTCATTAGTGAATATCCCAATGTATTTCCAGACGATTTACCAAGATTACCACCACAGCGGGAAGTCGAGTTTCCTATTGATTTAGAGCTGAATGCAGCTCTTGTTTTTCGGGCTCCGTATCGTATGGCACCATCAGAGATGTTAGAGTTGAAGAAACAGTTGGGAGAATTGCTAGATAAAGGGTATATTCGATCGAGTGCATCACCCTGGGGTGCGCCTGTGCTTTTCATTAAAAAGAAGGATGGATCGCTTCGTTTATGCATCAACTATCGAGAATTAAACAAGCTGGCCATCAAAACTAAATAACCTTTGTCCCGGATTAATGACTTGTTTGATCAGCTTCAGGGAGTGACAGTCTTTTTGAAGATTAATTTACGATCGGGTTACTATCGATTGAGGATTCGGGATAGCGACATACCGAAAGCTGCCTTTCAGACGAGATATGGCCATTACAATTTTGTGGTTATGCCTTTAGGGATAACCAATGCCCCAGCAGTATTCATGCAACTGATGAACAAAGTATTTATTGAATATCTGGACAAGTTCATAGTCATTTTTATTGATGACATTCTCATCTATTCCCGGAGCCAGGAGGAGCACGTTACACATCTTCGTAGGGTGCTAGACATTTTGAGAACTGAGCAGTTGTATGCGAAGTTTCCAAATTTGAGTTTTGGCTCAAGGAAGTAACATTCCCCGGGCATGTGATTTCAGCAGAAGCAGTCCGGGTTGACCACAGAAGATTGAGGCGGTACTGGCATGGTAACCACCTAAAATATGAAAGAATTGAGGAGTTTCCTAGGGCTTACGGGTTATTATCGTAGATTTGTTGAAGGTTTTTCCAAGGTCGCTCGACCACTCATGCAGTTACTTCAGAAAACTCAAAAGTTTGAGTGGAACGCAGATAGACAGAGTAGCATTGATGAGTTGAAGAGACATTTGATTACCGCACCAGTTCTAGCCTTGCCACAGGGGAACGATGACTTTGTGGTTTATAGTGATGCTTCGGGCCTCGGACTTGGATGTGTTTTGATGTAGAGAGATAGGGTTATTGCTTATGCATCTCGACAGTTGAAACCCTAGGAAGCAAATTACCCTACACATGATTTAGAATTAGCTGCGGTCGTTTCCGCTTTGAAAAGTTGGAGGCATTATCTCTACAGGTCATCGTGTAAGATTTACACTGACCACAAGAGTCTGAAGTATGTCTTCAGCCATAAGTGATTGAAACGTAGGTGGCTAGAATTAATTAAGGATTACTATCTTGAGATTCTTTATCATCCGGGCAAGGCCAATGTAGTAGCAGATGCGTTGAGTCGTGGGTTGATGGCTCTTCAGATGTTAGAAGTACTTATGCCTCAAAGCAAGATCCAACAGGATTCGACTTGTCAGAATATCGAAGTTTTTCTTCAGAGAGTTCAGGGTCAGTTGTTTGCATTAGAAATTACTTCGTCTTTGATTGATGATATCAAGGCGAGTCAGTTTGATGACCCATTTTTAGTTTAGCTGAGAGACGATGTGAAGAAAGGGAAAGCCCCTGGGTTTGTGGTTCAGGATGATGGGATATTGATTTTTCGAGGTAGATTATGTGTACCTTGTGATGTTAAGCTGAGACAGAAGATTCTGAGAGAAGCTCATACTACACCTTATTCCGTACATCCTGGTACAAGTAAGATGTACAAGGATGTAAGGAGTATTTCTAGTGGAGCAACTTGAAGATGGACATTAGCGAGTTTGTGTCGAAGTGTTTGACCTGTCAGTAGGTTAAGATCGAGCATCAGCAACCCGTGGGGTTATTGCGACCACTTCCTATTCTGGAGTGGAAGTGGGAGGATATCTCTATAGATTCATTACCAGTATGCCTAGAACTCGGACCAGAATGAACATGATTTGGGTCATTATCGATCGACTAACCAAATCTGCTCATTTTCGGGGTATTAAGGATACATGGGGACCAGAGAGACTAACTCGGACCTAAGAGTATTATTTCTGATCGAGATGGTCGTTTTGTATCACATTTTTGGCAGGCTGTTCATCGAGCATTGGGGACCGAGTTGAGACTCACATCCTACCATCCCCAGACAGATGGACAGTTAGATTGGACGATATAGACACTAGAGGATATGCTGAGAGCCTGTGCTTTAGACTAGAAAGATGATTAGGAGTCGCATTTGCCGTTGATCGAGTTTACGTACAATAATAGTTGGCATGCCTCGATCAAAATGGCACCGTTTGAGGCTTTATATGAAAGGAGGTGTAGATCGCCACTGTGTTGGGATGATGCATCTGAATAGATTGGTACCGAGCCGGATTTAATTATTGAGACGAGTGAAAAGATTCATTTGATTCGTAATAGGTTGTTGATGGCTCAGAGTCGACAGAAGTCCTACGCCGACATGCGTCGCCGACCGTTAGAGTTTGAGGTTGGAGACCATGTATTACTGAAGGTGTCGCCTGTAATATCCGCTATTTCGATTTTCGATAAATTTATTTTTTTTTGGCAGAAGTCCGTTTTAACGGCTCGCTTGTGACCGTTTCGTCATTCTGCGAATGATTAATTCTGCACTTTTTGACATCCGAGTTCATTTCAGTGTCGTATGATGAGTTCCGTTCTTTTTGGCGACTTTTCCGCATTTGAGTTCGATTCTTGCAAATCTCATTCGAAACTGTTGTTTTGTATTCCCGGTAAGTCCGTTTAACTTTTTTAGACGTATTGTGAACCTTGGTTTGGTTATTCGATCACGTATCGTGATTTTTTGCGTTTTGAGCTATTTTGTAATTACCCAAAGTTGTGGGCATCCGCCTTCGTATTTGTCGTTTCGACCTTTTCCATGGTCGCATATGAGTTTGATTAGAGCTCAAGCTCTTAGCATGATCATATTCTGGAGTTTTTCCATGCGTATCTTGAACTTGACATTTCGATCAGAGGAGTCCGTCGTTGTACCCATTTTGAGAACTCTACTGCTGTAGTTTCTGGGGGGCATTAGCGCACGCTAATGGATTTCCTTAGCGCACGCTATCGAGCAGTAGATTTAGAACAATGGGCACTGGAGTACCCCATTAGCATACGCTATCATATGTGTAGCGTACGCTATTTATGCTTCTTTATGTACGTAATGCGACCTTCGTTACGTACGTTATCACGATCAGGATTTCGGACAAAACGTCTGGACCAACCTTTACGTACGTAAGAGATCATGCCTTACGTACGTAACCCTGCTCACGTATGTTAAGATCTTATTGCTTACGTACGTTAGCCTCCCACGGGTTTATATACTTGGAGTTGACTGTTTTTAGATCATTTTTATCTTCCTCCTCCTCCCTTCGGTTTTGGCGATCTGGGCACCTGTGGGACGAGTTTTCACCGGGCTTTGATGATAGTGATCATCTCGGTGGGCCTTATTCGTGGTCATCATCATCTAGTCTCCCTTCTTCTGCGGATCAAGGTAATTTCTTGATTTCTTTTCAAGTTGACTTTTTGGGAGTTTTGTTCTTGATTCCGAATCCAATCCGGTTTAGATGAATCGATTGGTGTTAGATGCTATTATTAAACATGTTCTATCGATTGTATATATATATATCTTCGGTTCGTTTCAACCCGAAGGATGATTTCGGTGTTCTTGAGGTGTAGTGAATATTTAATGTTCGATTAAATATTCGAATGAGTTTTTCTTCGATAGTTTAATGTGATCTCCGTTGTTTTTGGTCTTGATTCTCGTCGTAATCATGTTTTTGTTGTTTCTTCCAGAAGGATTTTAGGTGTTCGAGGATTCCGAGATGATCCCCGTTCCATGTTGGTAATTCGTGTGGTATTATTCTCGTAGTGTTTGCGGTGCTATTGTATTCTTGATTATGTTCAGGAGTTCGGGGCTGCCTGATCGCATCCCATTCATCATCTCATTTCGATTGTGGTTTCGAGGCAAGTATTTTTCTTATACGATTTGTGTCCTGCAAATAGATTTTACATGTCGGATTTACGATGGTTATGATTCGTGTGAATTGATTATGATTTGATTATTTTGATCGTTGAGAGCTTTATTGATACCCCTGCTTGTTTAATATTGTGGAACTGTGTATTCCGTGTTAATTGTGTTGTTGTGTTGGGATTGATTGTTCATAATGGAGGTATTGTGATGAGTATGATAATGGTGTCGTGTAAGTGGCCATCTTTAGTAAGTATTCTTAATGAACTTACATTCTTAATATATTAGTATTGCATGAGTGACGTATGTGTATGCTCATTACGGGTTAGATCCGACGGGGTCTCGGTAGGGGTCCACAGAGGCGTGGATCGACGAGCTTTGCTTTTAACCACTATGGGTTATCCGATGGGGTCTCGGTAGGGGTCCACAGAGACGTGGATCAACGGTTAATTGTGGTTTATTTTTATAAATGTGTTTTAAGTTATGGCTGTCATGCCCCCAACATCGGGAAGGACGAGGGCGCGACGTACGGGTCGATCAATCAATCGAAGCACAATAATAAATAGCGGAAACAAAATAACGATTAGATAGTATTTCAAGACAACTATCTTAACCCGATGTATTAAGATTCGTTGTGATAAAAGTTGACAAATGAAATTACAATGATCATAAGTTTGCAGCGAAAAATTTCCATGTACCAAATGAACCAAGTACGAAACATAATTAACTATTACAAGTTGGGATAACAATAGAAATTCTAAGTCTTGATGGCGGTCTTCTATTCAGTCTCTTCCTCGAAAACTTCTTCGTCTTCGGCTGGTTGCTCATTCTCAGGTTTTAAAAAAGAAAACGGTGGGTGAGACAAAAGATCTCAGTGAGTGGGTGATCGTGTGCGAGTATTGCTTACTTTCCTTTGAAAATATTTGGTGATGCATGATTTTACCAAATTATAATAAATTGGAATTGATTACAAAATATATCATGATTTTATAAAAGAATAATCATTGTATAGTTGAAATATTATAATCCGGTCCTCGTGGACGGATGTCGAGTCAATCAATCAGTCAATCAGTCAATCTAACTTCGAATCCTGCCGATGTGGACTTTAAATTCTAGGCTCTCCTTATAACGTCTTAGGCCGTTATCAGTGTTTGGCCTTTGACTATTGCCACGACTTTTGGTTTAATGACCGTAGCCTTGAACGTTTGTCGGACCATCACTATAACATTGACCTTTGAGCTTATCGCTCTCACGCTTGGTGACGTGCTTCCTTATCTCTTATCTGGGCTCGGTATATCCTTAGCCGTGGGTCAATGCCCGGATCACACCATAATCGCGATTATACCCCAAATCTACGACCCAGTCACCTCAGGAACACTCCGTCCTTCGGCTTCAAGGGAATAGGATACGACGGTAGCCTTGTTCATGAACCGCAACCGTGCTGCTCGATCCAAGACTTTGTCTAACCATCCCTGACACAAATTTGAGACTCTATAAGTGGCCCCTACAACTCAATATATGACCTCCGGATTTTAGGTCGGCTCTCTGTTTCGTATGGGCTCAAGAGGTGGCCCCGTCCGCCGACGTGGCACTTTGCCCCAATAGGGTTAGAGGCGAACCCGTCCATGACACTTTGTTCGTATGGCACTTAGCTCCCTGACAGTCATAGTTATCAATTAGACGCATTTCACAAGTATCGCGTAACATTCGGTTAGTGAGGATAATAGTGTCTATTGATAAAGTATGAAATATGGTTACTTATATTTGTGGTACGGTAATACGGAATAGGACTTCGTATATAATTTGAAAATACTCTCAAAAATTTTATTAATGGTTTGATAGGTTCAAGTCAGATATAATAAATGGGTAGGTTCGACGAAACGAAACGAGGGTTTTCTGAAATAGGTTGAAAGGACGTTTTTACCCTTAGGTTCGAGCCTAAGCGTTTGGAATATGAAGCGAAATCTGATGGTCGTGAAAATTTATGAGGAAGTCAAAAATACTTCTTCGACTCCAGATTTAAGGAAAAATTCAGAAATTTCCAGTTTCGGGACTGAAATTTCCAGAAATTACGGTATCACCCCAAAACTTAAAAAAAATCGTTCTGAGGCTTATAGAGCTATGAATTTAGTTCGGAAGTTAACGAAATTTTACGAGATGACTCGTGATGAAACTAGAATTCCAGATTTGTAAAAATTCCAGAAAAAAATTCCGACTTGGTCCATAAGTTTCGAATTCTTGCATTTTGACCCCAAAATTATTTTAAAATTGTAATTTCGACTAATATGTCTGGATACCGAATTCCAAATCATTTGAAATCTTACGGATTGTCCATACATGACAAAATATGCACTGTCCAAAATCCAGAATGTTTTATTTTCTCAAATTTCTGTTTAGTCCCCAAACTTTAAAAGAAATTACAATTTATGCCCAAAATTTCTGATTACTCGATTAAAATCCCATTTTGGCCATAAATAAATTATCCACATATCATATCTTAGTCATGCAACACAAGTTCCAGATTTTTGGTAGATTTTTCACCAATATTTAGGAGAAAACATATAACATTCGATTTATCTCAAACTCGACATCCGACTACCAAATCGGTTGTCGTTTAAATTCAATAAATAGTATTGCATGTTATTATAACCATGACATACATATTTAAAATATGCATACAGGAACTTCATATTAGTGCATGCTCTATAATTTTCAAGATTTAAGAATCATAGTTCATAAGAAAAAAAACTATATATATATATATATAATATCATAGCATAAATTCAAATATGGTGTTTTTCACAAATTTCTCAACATTATATATGAAGGAGGTTCAGATTTAGATCATGCATCACAAGCAAAATAAGAGTTCTTATTTTAAAAGTTTGAAAGAGTTTCACCCACCTCGATTCTTGCCGAAAGTAGTTGATTCTATGTCCCGTAAGTTGGAAAACGATCTTCCCCTGTACCACTACTAGGTTCGGCCGAACACCATGCACCCCCAATATGAGTATCTTGTTTACATGTATTAAGATTATAGTTAGATTAAAGGATTATTACAAGAATTTATGGAAAAGAAAGTGAGGATTGAGGTTACCTATGTCTTGTTGAATCTTTTCTTCTTCCTTCTTCCTCCTTCCTTTTCTTCGGCCTAACCTATCTCACTCTCTAAATTTTCATATTTTAATATGTGTGTAGGTGAGAGTGTGTTGGATAATGGTGCACGTATTTAAGGTGGTGTAAAGGGAACTTGGGAAGAGTAAGAGGTTGGGAAGAGGAATGGAAGGAATGTGAGTACATGTGTCAAGAGTCTTGCATGAAGACTCTAGAATCCACCCTTTGCACCACTTTGGCCGGCCATTTTTTTTGTGTGTGTGTTGTATATTTTTTTTTTGTATTTTAAGTGTGTAGAATGTTAATATAATTAGTTGGGTATTTATTTAATTGTAAATGGATTAAGTAGTTGGGTTGGGCTTTCAACCATAATTCCAAGACTTGGAAATTTTATTATATTGGGTTTGAGTCCATTAGTGAGTTCTTATGTGTAAGTGTTGATACACACGGCCCATTAGGTAATTCATGATCCCACTTAAATTTTAATTGTTTGTTATTTGACTCAGATTTTAATTTACGAAAAAAATATGTAAAATAAAGTGAAACTAAATGTAGAATATATTATAGATAAATGTTATTAAGATACATCATGACTTAATAATTATACATATAGTAAACTATCGAATTTAGGGGGGGTTTTACATCCTCCCCTCCTTTAAAGAATTTGGTCCCAAATTCCTTCTTGAACAGTTCGGGGTAGGATTTATTCATCTCTTCCTCAGCCTCCCATGTAGCGTCTTCCTCTATGTTATGCTTTGACCAGACGACTTTAGCCAAAGAAATTCACTTCTTCCTCAATTCGCGTACTTGTCGGTCGAGGATCTTGATCGGCCTCTCTTTATAAGATAAGTTATCTTTGATTGGCGGGATGTCGGAAGTAAGAATGTGCGACGGGTCTGGTTCATACTTCTTTAATCTCAAGACATGGAAAACATTGTGCATTCCAGCCAAATTGGATGGTAGCTCTAAGCGATAATCTAGCCGTCCAATTCTTTCTATGATTTCGAAGAGTCCGACATATCGGGGTCTCAGCTTCCCTCCCTTCTTCGAGTCCATCAATCCCTTACGTGGTGATAAACAAAGGAATACTTTGTCGCCCGTGTCGAATTCTAAATCTTTTCTCCTCTGGTCTGCATAACTCTTCTGTCGGCTCTGATCAGTGCGAAGTCGATCCCGAATGATTCGAACCTTATCCATGGCATCTTCTACTAGATCAACTCTCGTTATCGGGTTTCGGTTCTGCTTACCCTTTGGTGTCCATCGGTCGTCAATCTCCCAATGTATTGGTGATCGACACTTTCTTCCATATAATGCTTCATATGGAGCCATCCTGATAGTTGTGTGATAGCTGTTGTTGTAAGCAAACTCAGCTAAGGGTAGGTGGTGACTCCAACTCTTTTCACAATCCAGTGCACTTGCCCGTAACATATCCTCAAGGACTTGTATCGTTCGCTTGGATTGTCCGTCCATTTGAGGGTGTGCTGCAGTGCTGAAACTCAATGCTGTCCCAAGTTCTTGATGAAGGCTCTTCCAGAATCTGGAGACAAATCTGGGATCACGGTCTGACACAATGTCTACAGGTACTCCATGTAATCTAATGATTTCTCGGATATATGTCCTTTGTAGCTTCTGCAGACTATCATTCTTTCTTACAGGTAGGAAGTGAGTTGAATTTGTAAGTCTATCCACGACTACCCAGATTGTGTTATATCCTCCACTGGTTGTTGGTAGATCCATCACGAAGTCCATCGTGATTAGTTCCCATTTCCATTCAGGAATCTCGAGCGGCTGTAGCAACCCTGATGGTCTTTGGTGTTCAGCCTTCACTCTTTGACAAGTTAAACACCTTTCTACGAATTCTGCTACCTGGTTCTTCATATTCACCCACCAGTAGTCTTTCTTTAGATCCTTATACATCTTATTACCACCTGGATGAATTGTATACCGAGAGCAGTGAGCCTCTGCTAAAATTTTCTTCTTGAATTCGTCATTATCGGGAACACATATACGGTGTTTGAATTTTAGTGTTCCATCTTCCGACATGATAAACTCAAATTTCTCACCTTGTGCGACCTTTTCCTTAAGTTTACACAATTTCTCGTCTTGTGTCTGTGCTTCTTGGATTTCCTTAAGTAAGTCTGACTTCATTGACAAATTAGCACATAAAACGTGTGTCTTAGCCTGCCTTGGTTTCCATTCGATTATTTCTCTCAGGGTATTCCATTCTCTTATCATGAGTCTAGCCACACTCGCTTTTCTACTTAAGGCGTCTGCTATGATATTGGCCTTGCTCGGATGATGCTGAATGGTGAGGTTATAATCCTCAAGAAGTTCTATCTACCGTCTCTGTCTTAGATTCAACTCCTTCTAAGAGAACAAATATTTGAGACTCTTGTGGTCGGTAAAGATGGTGAATGTAGCTCCATACAGGTAGTGTCTCCATTTATTCAAAGCAAACACTATTGCTGCTAGTTCAAAGTCATGAGTCGGATAATTCATCTCATGTATTTTTAGCTTTCGTGATGCATAAGCCACAACCTTGCTGTTTTGCATCAGCACAACTCCTAATCCTTCCTTTGATGCATCGCTGTAAACCACAAATCCTTCACTCCCTTTGGGAATTGTTAGTACAGGTGCGATAGTGAGTTTTCTCTTTAGTTCATGGAATCTCAACTCACACTTATCGTTCCACTCAAATTTGACGTGCTTCTGCGTCAGTCTTGTGAGTGGTCCTACGATTTTGGAAAAATATTTAATGAATTTGCGGTAGTAACCCGCAAGTCCAAGAAAGCTCCGTATCTCCGTGACTATTTCTGGCCTCTTCCAGTCCAAAATAGTCTCCACCTTTGATGGATCTACTGCGACTCCATCTCCAGAAATTATGTGTCCTAAAAACGCTACCTCTCTTAACCAGAATTCACGCCTGCTGAATTTGGCGTACAATTTATGCTTCCTTAGTGTCTCTAGTACCAATCTCAGGTGAGTTTTGTGATCTTGACATGACTTGGAATAAACGAGTATGTCGTCAATAAATATCACTACGAATTGATCCAGATATGGTTGGAACACATGGTGCATTAAATCCATAAATGCATCCGGCGCATTGGTCAATCCAAAAGGCATTACCATGAATTCGTAATGACCATACCTAGTTTGGAAGGCAGTCTTTGGTATATCGCACTCTTTGATCCTCAATTGGTAATATCCCTGCTGAAGATCAAACTTTGAGTAAACAGTTGCTCCTTGTAGCTGGTCGAATAGCTCATTAATCCTAGGAAGTGGATACTTGTTCTTCACAGTAATGTTGTTAAGTTCTCGGTAATCGATGCACAATCTAAGTGTACCATCTTTCTTCTTTACGAATAGCACTAGTGCTCCCCATGGAGATATGCTTGGTTGGATAAATCCAACCTCTAGCAACTTCTGCAACTGAACCTTCAGTTCTTGCAGTTCTAGTGGTGCCATTCGATATGGCGTTCTAGCCACAGGTGCTTTTACTGGCAAGATATCAATGCTAAATTCAACTTCCCTATCTGGAGGCAGAGAAGTGAGTTCCGTGGGAAAAACATCAGGGTATTCTGATATTACTGGTATTGCTTCAATCTCCATTTTGTTCTTAGGTTTCTTTATGACAAAAGCTAAATATCCCGTTGCTCCCTTTGAAATGGCCCTCCTCACCTTCGTGGCTGATATTATTGGGGCCGAATTAATTCTAGCATTCCCGTGTAGTTCAACTATGGGGTGATAGGGTTTGCAGAATCGAACTATTTTTGAATGGCAATCGAGTTGTGTAAAGTGTTTATATAGCCAACCCATCCCAAGTATGAGGTCATACTCAAGTATAGGGAGAAGAATTAGGTCGGCAGGAAAACAGTTACCTTTAATGATCACTTCACAATCTCTAAATACTAAATCTGTTTCTCGGTTTGCACCCATAGGTGTGGATATTTCTAAGCTTATGGGTAGTGACTCCATGTCGACATTCAATTTTTGTGCATAATGAGGTGTAACAAAAGAATGTGATGATCTTGGATCTAAAAACACATGAGCAGAGTGGTTTGACACAAGAAATGTACCTTCCACCAAGTCTGTTGCATTAGGGGCTTCTAGTCCAGCTGAGGCAAAAACTCTTGCTGGTGCCTTCCCTTTGCCCTTGCGATCATCTTGTTTAGCTGCATTTTTCTGCCGATTGTTGTCCGGCGCCTCCCACTTTGGGCATTGCTTGGTTGGGTGTTGATTATCTCCACATCGTAAGCATCTCCCTTGCTTCTTCCAGCAATCTTCCGATTTGTGTCCCAACTTATTACAATGGGAACATGGTGGTAGGTTATTCACAGGCTTCTTTCCGGTGTTCTGTCCAGTAGTCTTGCATTGAAATTTCTGGGGTGGTATGTATGATTGGTTTGATGCAGATCTCTTGAATTTCCCGGTAGCTTGATCCTTTGCCTGTCCTAAACGTGTCAACCCACTTTTGATTCGGGTTGCAGCTTCGACTGCTTCCGCCATAGTCGTCACTCTCACTGGAAGCAAACTTTGTGTAGAGCAAACCTCAAACCTCGGGTAAACTTGCACAATTTATCCTCCTTTGTGCTCACTAGTCCTGGTGCGTACTTGGAGATCCGGTTGAACTGGGACTCATACTGAGCTACAGTTAAAGATCCTTGCTTCAAATGGTAAAATTCATCTCGACGAGCCTCTCTAGCTGCTGCTGAGACGTACTGGGTCCTAAAATCAGTTAAGAAGTTGGTCCATGTTCTGGCATGATCCTCACTTGTCCAACGGGCACTAACGATCTTCCACCAATCATGCGCGACAGCCTCGAGTCTAAATGTGGCCAATGTTATGCGTTGATAATCGGTGTACTGGGACGCATAGAATATGCTCTCCATCCTTTCTACTCATAATTCCGCCTTGATGTCATCCGGTTCTCCATCAAACATTGGCGGACTGAAACGTAAGAATCTCTCCAACATGCGATCTTGTGTGCCACCCGCAGTCCGGTTATTGTCAGCTTGTTGTTGTAGGAAGTTTTTCAGTTGGGTTAGAGCTTGTGCTATAGCATCATTTGCAGCCCATCCTTCGTTATCGCGTTGGTTTTGTTGTTCATCACGGTTAGCTCGCGGGCATCCTCTACGCCTATCAACCATCCATAACAAATTAATTAGAGTGTGATAGAGTTAGTTATTGATTGGGAGTTTGTTGATGAATTAAGTTAATTTGTAGAATTGGCAGGGTGTTTATTAATTGACAATCATGTTTTTTACAAATTCTAGAATTATCAAATAAGGTAGAAAGCATAATTGATTTCAATTATATGTGGCTTAACTGCCAATCACATATTTTAAGTTTGTACGGCACACAGGCCTAAATATTCCAGTATCAAAACATCAAAACCTCATAAGGTCACATAAACATTCTCAAACATAGGGCTCTCTAATTATCATCCGAGTTCATACTTGTGTCTTCTTCAGGGTCCTCTTCCGGATCTTCCTCCGGTTCCTCTTCTGGATCTTCATCTTCAAACTCACGAAATTGAGGGTCAGCAATCGGGGATGCTCGTGATGAGGTTTGATTTCAGTAGTGGAGTTAGGAAAAAGGTCAATCACGGCTCCTAACTTGGACTTCACCATAGCTTGGGATTTTTCATGCTCGTGGCGTTCAGACAAGATTTGCTCCTCCAGCATTTGCATCTTGTGGGCTTGCAGAAACTTCTGGCTGCGGAGCTTGGAGATTGTTCGGATGTCTACTAAAAATTGGGTTTCTAGGTGATGCGCTCTCTCTTACAGCTCTTCATATTCTTGTCTCTTCTTCTATAGCAACCGAAACAGCTCGTATCTCTAATCACGATACGCCTTCACATCTTGAAAAATACGTGCAATTATGGATCTCAAATTCTGGATTTCTCTTTCCTTGGAATCGGCCAAAACAGCTGCGTTGAGAATGAGCCTAGTGGCACTCTCAATCTGACTAAGCGCCTGTCGAAGCTGATCTTCAGTGATTGTCGTCGGCGGAGTATGCGTATCTTCATTTTCCTGAGTAAAAACCTTCTTATATGTGGGGTCCATCTAGTTAACAAAATAAACTAAGTCGGTATCTCGCAAAATCTAATGTCCAATATAAACTCTATTAAGCATGATTAATCATCAAGGCAATGAACTCAATGATTCAATAAATATGCTTATACGACACTAGCGACCAAGAAATAATAATACCCCATTTTAGAAAAGTAATGAGGTTTAGTGGATTTCATAGAAACCAATAAGTAACATAAACTATATCCGTTTCAAGAGTTCAATAGAAAATTGATTTAATCGGGAAAATGCCGTAAATACTTCTACCTTGGCCAATGACTTAGGAAATTTGAATTTGACTATGCATATTCTAAGTGAATAGCGACAAGTCTAAAGAGATCTTTAATGAGAGTTGACTCGAGAAATCTACTTTAGGTCTCAGTCCTATGGTTCACTTCATCTTAGGTGGAATTCCCATCTAAGTCCGAAGAATCTTATCCTGGTTAACCCGTAGTAAGTGTCCTTCTCACAAACCGGGCTCCGATACCACTTCTGTCACGCCCCCAACATCGGGAAGGACGAGGGCGCGACGTGCGGGTCGATCACTCAATCAAAGCGCAACAATAAATAGCGGAAGCAAAATAACGATTAGATAGTATTTCAAGACAACGATCTTAACCCGATGTATTAAGATTCGTTGTGAGAAAAGTTGACAAATGAAATTACAATGATCATAAGTTTGCAGCGGAAAATTTCCAAGTACCAAATGAACCAAGTACGAAACATAATTAACTATTACAAGTTGGGATAACAACATAAATTCTAAGTCTTGATGGCGGTCTTCTATTCGGTCTCCATATTTATGGAAAAATTCGGAAATTTCCAGTTTCGGGACTGAAATTTCCAGAAATTACGGTATCGCCCCAAAATTTAAGAAAATCGTTCCGAGACTTATAGAGCTATGAATTTAATTCGGAATTTAACAAAATTTTATGATATGACTCGTGATGAACCTAGAATTCAAGATATGTAAAATTTCCAGAAAAAATTCGGACTTGGTCCAGAAGTTTCGAATTCTAGCATTTTGACCCCAAAATTGTTTTAAAATTGCAATTTCGACTAATATGTCTGGATACCGAACTCCAAATCACTTAAAATCTTACGGATATTCCACACATGACAAAATATGCACTGTCCAAAATCCAGAATTTTTTATTTTCGCAAATTTCAGTTTAGTCCCCAAACTTTAAAAGAAATTATAATTTATGCCCAAAATTTCCGATTATTCGATTAAAATTCCGTTTTGGCCACAAATAAATTATTCAAATATCATATCTTAGTCATGCAACACAAGTTCCAGATTTTTGGTAGATTTTTCAATAATATTTAGGAGAAAACATATAACATTCGATTTATCTCAAACTCGACATCCGACTACCAAATCGATTGTCGTTTAAATTCAATAAATAGTATTGCATATTATTATAACTATGATATACATCTTTAAAACATGAATATAGGAACTTCAGATTAGTGCATGCTCTATAATTTTCAAGATTTAAGAATCATAGTTCATAAGAAAAAAAAAACTATATATATATATATATATAAGTAAAATATCATAGCATAAATTCCAATATGGTGTTTTTCACAAATTTCTCAACATTATATATGAAGAAGGTTCAGATTTAGATCATGAATCACAAGCAAAATAAGAGTTCTTATTTTAAAAGTTTGAAAGAGTTTCACCCACCTCGATTCTTGCCGAAAGTAGTTGATTCTATGTCCCGTAAGTTGGAAAAAGATCTTCCCCTCTACCAATACTAGGTTCGGCCGAACACCATGCACCCCCAATATGAGTATTTTGTTTACATGTATTAAGATTATAGTTAGATTAAAGGATTATTACAAGAATTTATGGATAAGAAAGTAAGGATTGAGGTTACCTATGTCTTGTTGAATCTTTTCTTCTTCCTTCTTCCTCCTTCCTTTCCTTCGGCCTAACCTCTCTCTCACTCTCTTAATTTTCAGATTTTAATATGTGTGTAGGTGAGAGTGTGTTATAATGGTGCATGTATTTAAGGTGGTGTAACGAGAACTTGGGAAGAGTAAGGGGTTGGGAAGAGGAATGGAAGGAATGTGAGTACATGTGTCAAGAGTCTTACATGAAGACTCTAGAATCCACCCCTTGCACCACTTTGGCTGCCCATTTTTTTTTGTGTGTGTTGTATATATTTGTTTTTGTATTTTAAGTGTGTAGAATGTTAATATAATTAGTTGGGTATTTATTTAATTGTAAATGGATTAAGTAGTTGGGTTGGGCTTTCAACCATAATTCCAAGACATAGGAATTTTATTATATTGGGTTTAAGTCCATTAGTAGTTCGTATGTCTAAGTGTTGATACACACGGCCCATTAGGTAATTCATGATCCCACTTAAATTTTAATTGTTTGTTATTTGACTCAGATTTTAATTTACGAAAAAAATATGTAAAATAAAGTGAAACTAAATGTAGAATATATTATAAACAAATGTTATTAAGATATATCATGACTTAGTAATTATACATGTAGTAAACTATCGAATTTAGGGGGGGGTTTTATAATCGCTTTTGTGGAAACGAGTGTTTTTTAATGGTGATTTCATGATCGCATGCATTGACTAAATATGTAAGAGGTAATTTTTTCATTGGCCTACTTGGCTAGGATGGCACTAGAATATATTGTCGTATGTGTTTAGTCCTTTAGTTGTGGGGTTTTGATGTTGGAAAATGGACCTTGCTATTGTTCTTGTGTACTCTGATTTGATGAGAATTTGGGTTAAATTCCAACAATTTTGTAAAGGTCATTTTACGGAAAGTGATTTTGGGCCGAGACCCATTCGTCTTGAAATGGTTATTTTCAACTAAAGACTTGAGGTCCAACGAGGTTTCTACTCTTAAAATCCCCGAGATGAGGAATTTATTTTCAAACACTTCATTGATTGCTTTCTATTTAATAAAACCTCTCGGGAAGGCTTTGGTAGTTAATTCTCGTATCCAATTCGTGATTTCTATTGGATTGTTACTTTTCGTATGATTATGTACTTGCACTAGCAAAATAGTGGGATTTTGCTGGTGGATGTCTGTATTGCATTCAGGTACGTGCATGGCCTTGGGGAGCATAATACAGGGTTGGTATGAATGATGATTGGTACTAATCACATGAGGATCCATACGATATCGTATTGGTTTAGTTGTATTTTATTTCCACTGCAGTATTTTCCCCGTTATACGGGAGTGTGTTGTATTTTGACTCCTGCGTGGGTATGCATTGAGATTGAGTTGTATGTATTGATTGAAAGACTAAATCGGTCTAATGAGTCATTTTTTTTAGCCTTAAAGGCAATGTTGAGGTGTTTAATGTAGGTCACAAGTCATGAGGAATAAGTCTAGAGGGGGGTGAATAGACTTATTGAAATTCTTTTTCCATGAAGGATCAGGAGTTTTTCAGCTGTGATAAGTACAGATGACTTGAAGTCGTCTGTAGACAGGATATGCAGAAGACACAGCTGATGACGTAAGCAAATAACTAAACAATGGAACAGTAAATATGTATGCAGCAGGTAAGTATGATGTTTAAAGAAGTAAAACACGCAGGCAATTATAGTGGTCTCAGAGGTGGGGTAATCCTCTACTAATCCACTTTTCTCCAAACCAGTTGGAGATGAATTCACTATAATTCTGAACCAGTGATAAATATTACAGTGATTCTTCCTTAGCTACAACAACTTCCAGCCAGTGGAAATCTCGTCGTTGCAACTCCTTTGACTGCCTAGCACCTCTTGATCTAAAATTCTTGGATGCCTATCAGTCTCGCAAACTCAAACAGTGAAGTACCCCGAACTTAGGTTTAAAGACACGAGTGGTTTGTCTTCTCCAACTAAGAGATTATTGAAATAAGAACTTTGAACTCTTGCTCTTCACGATGCTATTGTCCGCTTTGTTTTGCTTTGATTGCTTTGTTCGATTGTAAGTGTAGTTCGCATCGTACTTTGCTCAACTCAAATCTTCAGGTATATATAGATGTCGATCCTTGAGCTTCCTTCATAGCCATTGCATTTCCTGTAACAAATCTGTCCGTTGGAGAAATATACTTCTTTGTTTTTCTTTCCGAATGTTGCAAGGATGGATTCCCTTATTTTCATCCATTTCCGACCGTTGTGAAGACTTTCACGTTGTAGCGCCGAATCTTTAGATTATAATATGCTTAAAGTCTTCAGAGGTGGGTCTCATTGAATATTTAATTCATTGCTTTCCGGGAATCTCTACAATCTGTCTCTCTACGCCTGCATGTGACTTTCCGTGATTATTAACTTTTCAACGCATGCTGACGTGGACTGGGATTACTTGGCTGATCACTTATCCGATCTCGTACAGTTATCCTTATCTGATGTCGGACTTCTCTAATGTAACTTATCTGAGATGAAGTTCTCTGTCCTGACTAATCTTCTCTGATCTGAAGTCTTCTGACCTGATGAACTTATCTGATTTGATGGTCAAACTTCAGATGACTCGGACTCCGTCTGATCTCTTGACTGCAGTTTGGTCAAACTTCTCTGATAATTATTTTGACCAGGACTTCTCTGATAAATATCTTTCTGCAGAACGTTGTCTGATGATAAGTCGTCTGTGGTCAACCTTCTTTGAGTTGGCCAAGACTTCTCTGATTAAACTTGTCTCCAACTCGGCTTTCTGAAGTGTTTGGTCAAACCTCTCTGATGTATTTGTTTGACCAAAACTCGTTTGATATTGAACTTCTCTGTGATTTATACTTAGCTGATTTTTAGCATAACTTACATGGCCTACAGAAGATATTTATTTGGTTCTTCTTTATATTTTGCCAAGTATTAAACTATTCATAATATGACCTACAAAAGATACTTATTTAGTTCTTCTTTACATTTTGCTAAGTACGTAAAACATACATTTGAATATCAAATACGAGGATGACATCATTAAAATCTAATAAGTATTCCTAACAAATTCCACCTATTTTGATGATGGCAAAACTTAAACAAAATATTCAAATGTAGAACAAGTCTGCACATGATCAAGTGCAAGACAAATCGTACCTAGTCTTGTTTTGAGACAACTAGAGGATGTCATTTAAATGACTGTTATAAAAACTTTCAGAGATGTTTACAATTACAGTGCTTTTTGAATGAACAAAGTACAGAAAATTTACACAGATGTTTAAGGCAAGGAGATCCTATCTCACCTCATCTCTTTGTCATTAGTATGGAGTATTTACACATATGTCTATTACAGCTTAAGGATGATAGGGACTTTCATTTCCATCCGAGATGCAAGAGATTTAGCCTGATAAATATATGCTTTGCTGATGATCTATTGTTATTTGCTCGTGGGGATGTGGCATCAGTTAGAAAATTGATGCAAGCTTTCAGTATGTTTTCTGAGGCTTCTGGACTTAAAGCTAACCAATCAAAGAGCAGTATATATTTTGGGGGTGTGCACACTGTTGTTCAGGAGAGCATATTGAATGAGTTTTGGATGGCAAGGGGTGAGCTCCCTTTTAAATATCTAGGAGTCCCCCTATCTTCTAAGAAACTAACAATGATGCAATATCAGCCTTTAATTGCTAAGATATTGGCTAGAATTGATTGCTAGACTGCCAAGTTGCTCTCCTATGCAGGAAGAATACAACTGATAAAGTCTGTACTGTTTAGTATTCAGACTTATTGGTGTCAAGTGTTCCTGCTACCTCAGAAAGTTATCAAAGCCATACAAGGTGCTTGTAGATGTTTTCTTTGGTCTGGAAAGTCTGGATTGACCAAAAAAGCATTAATAGCTTGGGACTACATGTGCTTGCCTAAAAATGCAGGGGGTTGGAATCTTACATGCATTAAAAGCTGGAACAAAGCAGCTCTCTGTAAGTTGTTTTGGAACATTACACACAAGAAAGACAAATTATGGGTGAAGTGGATCCATGGATTTTATGTAAAACAGCAAGATATAAACACCATGAGATTGCCTAGTCAAGCTTCTTGGGTTATAAAGAAGATTCTTGGAGCTAGAGAGTATTTTGAGAATAACAGAATTGGAATTGAAATATTGGGAAAAGATAACTTTTCAGTGAGGAAAATGTATTGTGGCTTACAAGGAGATAATCAAAAAGTCTCCTGGTACAGAATGATTAGCCAAAATTTGGTAGCTCCTAAGTGTATTTTTATTGTTTGGCTGGCTATTTTGAACAGGTTATCTACTGTGGAGAACTTGGAAAAGGTGGGCATTCACTGTGATAAAATGTGTCAGCTCTGCAAGGAGGAAGATGAAACAATACACCATTTGTTCTTCAAGTGTAGGTTTTCAAGTCAATTGTGGAAGAAGCTCACTAACTGGAGTAATCTTGATGACCAAGTCAGAGATTGGGATGAAGAAAGAAAATACATGATAACAAGATGCAAGGCAAAAACAGGAACACAAATGCTTTATAGAGTCATTGTGACTACTGCAGTGTATCAAGTGTGGAGGGAAAGGAACACCAGGAGATTCCAATAGAAGGAGAATACAGTTGATGGAGTCGTAAAACTTTGCCAATATCAAATTGCCATTAGATGTAATAGGAACTCCAAATTGATGAGGTGTTTGAAAAGTTAACAGATTTGTGTAAGTAGTTGTTTGTATAGTTGCTGTTGAGTTTTTGAGTTGTAAAACTTTGAGCTTTCATGCTTTTGGTTAAATAAAAATCACTATTCACCAAAAAAAAAAGTACAGAAATTTTTTACAAGTAATGCAAAATTTACAAGTAAATTCCAAAACAGTAAAATACAAGTAAACTACAAACTCCTATCTACCTCTTCCTCTGCCTCTTCTGACAGGCTGCTTGGGAGGCCTAAACAGTTTTTCACCAATAGGTCTCTTGTTGACAGGTTCTAGGCCATACTTCCTTCTAATGACTAGAGAAGAAAACTATTGCTCTTCTGTAGATGAGAATTTGTGTTCTACATAGAGTTTCCTAATCTCAGCCTGCAGGGCCAGCTCATCCAATTCATTGTTCATCAAGGTAGGAGGTTCTTCAGGTCTGAACAGGGGGATCATGGGGTAGGCATCCCATTCAGTTGCATATTTTATTTGGATGGCCTAGAGATTTGACCATGTTGAGTCCATGTAGTTGATGTACGTCTGCTGTGGGGAGCAGTCTTTATCCTGGAGTAACTCCCAGAGATAATACTTCTATATGAACTGCTTCTTTGCCTCTCCCCAAGCTGGAAAATATTCAGCAGGTAATAACTCCTCAACGTGCCAAAGCTCTTTGCCTTCCTATTCATATCTCTACTCATACCCAATTCTGATTCTCCTCCTCTTAGCTGCAAGTTGGTCATCAGCAGGAGCAGGAGCAGCCAACTCTTTTCTCTTTAGATTAGACGTCCCAGTTTCAATCAGAGGGAGGTCATTCCTTGCTTTGGTCCTCAGCTCCTTTCTGACTATCTCAGCAGCATCTTCTTCTTGCCTGATGGGTTGGATTTGTTCTTGAAGCTTTTCTTCCCCGTGACCTCTTACTTCCCTCTTTCCTCTCTCTTCCCCCTTTTTGCCAGCATCAACCAGAATGGTTAACTGCTGTTCCACTCTAGACATCCAATTAGACATGCCTAGAGGCATTCTGGAATTGGTAGGAGGAGGTGGAGGGACAATCTTTTACAGTAATGTGTCCATTTTTGTATTAAGGATTGAAGGTCAGGTTTGATCTCAGTGGCTATGAGGTTGCCAACTGTCTCTGCAACTATGCGCTTGATCAGGTCAGCCATCTCAAATGAGATAGGTGTTGCCTAAGGGAGTGATCTCCATAGCCTTCCATATCTTCAGGTCGCTTGGTAGTCGACCTGTCTGACTACAGACTCCTATATGCAGGAGGCTGATCAGATGGCGTTTTATCAGGTGTCCTCGATCTGTCATCCTCTTCTTCAGACTGAACTGAGCTGGGGGCTTGATCAGGTGACCCAGGCTCATCTGCATCATCTTCATCTTTGACATCCTCCTTATTCTCTTCCTCTTTTTCTTCTTCATCATCATCATCACCTTTATTTTCTTCTTCCTCCTCATCTCCTTTTTCTGCCTCCTCTTCTTTTTCTTTTTCTTCCTCTTCTTCAACCTATTCTCCTTCTTCATCTTCTTCTAATTCTTATGTCTTTTCAACTTCAACTCCTTCAGACTGTTTTTCAACTATTATTTTTTCTTCTGCTTCTTCTACCCTTTCTTCCTCCACAATTTCTTCTATTCTTATACCTTTTTCTTTTTCAGCTTCACCTTTATCTTCATCTACCTTCCCAGCCGCTACACCCTCCATTACTAAAAGGACGAACTGGTGCATGTTGGTTTTGAAATTTGACAGGAACCAGTTCTCCTGGAGCATTAAAAGCACGTTTGTCTCATGGCAAAAACACATGAGCACTTGCTCCGTAGCCTGGGGAAATTCCCAGCTACTCATCTCAATAAATGATTGTAATTGATTAAATGAAAGAGATTTTAAGTTCTTCCATTCTTCAAAAAACAATGACAAAAGAAACTTTAAGAGAGTGGTGTTTTACCATGTGTAGTTGTTCTACTGATAGCTCCAAAGGGTTGTTCACCAGAAGATTTAGGGAATAACATGCTTCAGAAATGTTAATAGTCAGGTCTGCCTCTTCCTCTTCTATCATGCTTGGAAGAGTCGGCAGAGGGATGATATCAGCTATCAGGTTTGGGTGATCAGGCTGATCCTCTTCATCAGGGATACCAGCAGGTGCAGGTGAGTGAGAAGTTTGCTCTGCATCTTCAAAATCAAGGCGTCTAGGCCTTTTTGGTGAATGATCTGAGGATGAGACAACATGGACAACCTCCTCTTCAACATGTAACTTTCTTTTGAATCTCAGGGCTAGAGGGGAGTTGTCTGAGTCCGAGTGATCTGCAGATGATTCATGCTCTACAGGTCGGGTAGATGTGATCTCCTCTGTAGATAGGTCTTCGGCTGGCTGTTCTGTAGCATCAGAGCAGACCTTATCGGAGTCCGAAGGCGCTCTGTATGGAGTGGGTCCACTAGTCATCTCTTTCAACAGCTGGGCGGATTTCCTTTCTACGCCCAATTTCTTCAGCGTTTCTTGGTCCAAGTGACCAAGCCTTTTGTTCGCATGGAAGGGGTCTGCATATCCCTTCGCCTTACCGAGGAACTCCAAGATCCAACTGATATGGGTTCCGTATGCCAGCTTTGTCTAAAATTTCTTTTCCTCTTCAATCCAACTGGCCTTGTTGACTTCTCGGACTATCTGCCTGTAAATATAATCAGGCCTGTTAATCCTCTGATCCTGGATAAGTGCTTCCAGCACCATAAATTTAGTAGATGAAAACTGGTCATAGCTGCCTGCCATCCCCATCACAATTTTATTTGTGATGTCCAACGCATATCGGTACTCTTTTTTCAGGTCGCCTCTCTTTGCCGTCAGTTTCATCTTGGACGGCTGTTCTAGTAGTTTGATTTCATACCATGTTTCCACTAAGCTCTATTTGAGGGCTTCCACCACAATGCCTCGTGCTTTCTGTAATACCCGGTTGTAATTCAGTCATTAACATTCAGTATTTATCATCTAGTAATTGTCACTCAGTATTTTTCACTCATTTATGATCATTTGTCACTCATATTCAATCATTGTATTCATCGTTCAGAGTAATTGTATCGTCATTCATCATCAATCTAGTTGGAGAATCGTGCGGTGTTTACCATTGTTGTCATTTCATAGTGTGCTGTGTGTGAGGAGTAGCGCACGCTACGTACTCTCTTTAGCGTGCGCTAATTGAGTACTGGTAGCGCACGCCACCTCTCAACACTAGCGCACGCTAGTGTAGTTGAGCGAAGCATCCGGAAGGCACTGGACTGCAGTTGGGATTGTAGGTAGCGCACGCTACGAATGGTAAGTAGCGCGCGCTAGTGAGCCGGAGTAGCGCACGCTATGCAGTCGGTGTAGCGCGCGCTAAGGTCGGATCAAGTTGAGTCCAGTGGCTACTGGACTGAATTGAATTTATTCATAGCGCACGCTAAGAGTGGTTTTTAGCGTACGTAAACGGTGTAGTAGCGCACGCTAATCGTTGGCTGTAGCGCACGCTACCGAGATCAGATCAGAGGACAGAAGGTTCTGGACTCCAGTACTGGGCATCAGATAATTCGTTAGCGCACGCTAACATTTTGGGGTTAGCGCACGCTAAGTGCATAGCCGTAGCGCACGCTACAAAAAGGTACGTAGCGCGCTCTACCGTTTCCGGACAGTGGGTACTGAACTACCCAAAATACCCATTAGCGCACGCTACGCACAAGAGCTAGCGCACGATAAACTGGAGTGACTATAAATAGGACAGTGCAGTCCATTTCGTCATTTCTTTATCTCACTTCACTCCTTCGGCGGTTTTGGGCGATTTCGGGCGATTTGGAGAGTATTCTTCGAAGTGTAATCATCAATCATCATCTTCAAGCTCATCATTCGAATTAATCATCATTTCATCATCTTCATCACATCAAATCAAAGGTATTAATCTCTTGGATCTAGGAACTCGGATTTTTGGGTTTTCCTTCTGATTTTCTTCATGTAAGCTTGGATTGTTGTTGGAATATTGTTAGGCGTATTTTTATACGCTTATTTACCATTATTTTGTATTATTTTGGCGAGTAAATTTGCATAAATGAGCTTTTAATGCCTTAATCTTGTATGTTTGTCAGGAGATTGGAGTCCGGAAGCTAAAACGAGGCGAAACGGGCGAATTTTGGCCGTGGGCCGTGGCACACGCAGAGGACCAATGGCACGAGTAGATCGTACTGTGCCACGGCGATCCAGTGAGACGCGCCCGAAGAAAATCACGCGCCCGTGTTTTAACTCGACGCCATGTGCCGCACGATTAAGTGAGCCGCGGCACACAAGGCGGTTTTGGTGTGCTCCGCGCGGATTTGGGCCGTTTTGAAGCCAGTTCTCGACCTACTCACATGGACGCGATTTGGAGACTGTTGAGAGCTATAAATAAGGGTTTAAGACCCTAATTAATCATCAGGGGAAGCTTGGGAAAAGGAGGATCACAAAATATTATCGCAGAGGAGAGAGGCAGAAGAGATCAAGGGCAGGGGGCGGAACCCAGAAGAACGGAGGAATCCGAGATCTTCATCTGTGTTTGATTTTCATGCTTTTAATTATTAATTCTGTATTTTCATTATTTAGCATGTCAGGCTAAAACCCTAATCTAGGATTTTGATGAAACCTATGTTTTGACGGATTTGCTTGAGATTATCTATTTAATTCCCTTTTTGTTGAGTTTTCCTAATCGTGTTTAATGCTTTCAATTATCTGGCCAAAAGTTGTATTGTTTTAATCATTCAATTCGAATCGGGAGAGGAGAGTTGGTGAGGAACTATTGGTGAGGACCGTTTTATCTTGTGAGATAGGAATATACTCATAGGAACTACGTCGCCTTTTGGAGATTTTATGCTTTTTGCCTATTGACGAATTAATTCACCTAGGGATAGAGTACGTTATTCGCCTTTAGAAAAATCTATTGACCTCGGGAGAGGCGGTAGAGTATTTTAGCAATCTTTACCTTCAATAAATTGGGAAAATCATTAACTTCAGATAATCGAGAGTAAATTCGGATAAACCGAGGTGGATTCAGAATTCTAGACTTATTCATCATTTGATTCTCTTTCTTCAAGTGATCGTTTTTACTGTTTAGTCTTTTATTAATTTTCTTTAGTAATTAATTGCTACCCAAAGTTCGATTGTTCAAATAAAACTGGAATACACAAAAATCGGTAGTTAGTGATTCAGTCCTCGTGGGAACGATACTCACTCATCACTTTATTACTTGTATACGATAACGTGCACTTGCGTTAAAGAAATATCGCAACAAGTTTTTGGCGCCGTTGCCGGGGACTGAAATTTTTGCTAATATCGATTTCAGTATTTCTAGTCTTAGTTTGAACGTTTTTATTTACTTATTTTCGTTTATTTTATTTTATTTGTTCTTCCTTTCAGGATCTTTCACGTAGTGCATGAGAAAATTCAGTAACGAAGGCCTACTACCTTTGGATACCGAACTCGAGTGCACTCTTCGAAGGAACAAGAAGGAGAAACGAGAGTTACAGACGACAGTGACCATGGCCGAAAATATCGAAAATCACGGAGGAAATAATATTGTGCAGCAATCTCAACCGGAAATGGCACTTCGAGATTATGCTATGCCGCAAATTAACGCAAACTTTTCGGGGATTCGGCGTCCCACCATTCAGGCGAACAACTTCGAAATCAAGCCTGCGATCATTCAGATGGTGCAAAGCAGCCGATTTGTGGATTGCCGAATGATGACCCCAACGCACATATTGCTTCTTTTCTCGAGATTTGTGACACGTTCAAGAACAATGGTGTCACCAACGATGCTATCCGATTACGGCTTTTCCCTTTCTCTTTGAGGGATAAAGCGAAATTTTGGCTGAATTCCTTACCGCCGGGCTCGATCACGACATGGGCAGAGTTAGCGCAAGCCTTCCTTGCTAAATTCTTCCCACCTTCTAAGACGGCGAGACTGAGAAACGAGATCACTACCTTTGGTCAGTATGGTATGGAATCGCTTCACGAGGCGTGGGAGCGATACAAAGATTTGTTACGGAGATGCCCACATCACGACCTTCCGGACTGGCTTCAGATTTAGACGTTCTACAATGGTTTGAGTGCTTCCACACGCACTCTCGTAGATGCAGCCGCCGGTGGAGCTTTGATGGGAAAGACGATGGCTGAAGCACACTCGTTGTTGGAAGCTATGGCCGTTAATTCTTATCAATGGCCATCCGAACGAATAACGCCGAAGCAAGTTATGGAAATTTCGAGTAATGACCCGATATCTACATTGTCAGCCCAAGTCGCAGCATTAACACAGCAGCTTCAAGCATTTTCGCATGCTCCTTCCCCCGTTGCCATTGAGTCTTGCAATTGGTGTAACGGATCTCACCCTAGCGCGAAGTGCCAAGTCGGAAACCCATTCGAGCAGCCCCCAATTGAACAAGCTCAGTTCGTAGGAAACGGAAACCGGCAAAATAATCCGTACTCCAACACGTATAATCCGGGATGGCGTAATCATCCCAACTTCTCATGGAGAAACAGACAGAACTCGAACCAGCCTCCGTTCACTCAAAACCAACAGCAGCCTCCTCCCGCTCCAAAAGTTTCTCTCGAGGAAGCAATTGCGAAATTGGCAGCGAATACGAGTCAATTCATGACCCGTACTGAAGCAACATTGCAAAATCATTCCGCCTCCATTCGCAACTTGGAAGTCCAGCTGGGCCAGATTGCTAATGTGTTGACAGCCCGCCCGGAGGGATCATTGCCAAGTACGACCGAGACAAATCCTAGAGAAAGTCTAAATGCGATAAGTTTGAGAAGAGGGAAGGAGGTGTGTGACCAGCCCGAGAGAAGTGAAAAGAGAAGTGAAATTGAGGAGAAGAAAAATTTAGCGACGGAGGAATCACAAGAATGGAAACCCTCGATAACGTTTCCGGATAACCCGAAGGCATATGTGCCACCCGTCCCGTTTCCGCAGAGATTACAGCAGAAAAAGGCGGACAAGCAATTCTCTAAGTTCCTTGACGTGTTCAAGAAGCTTCATATTAACATTCCATTTGCCGACGCGTTGGAACAAATGCCAAGCTACGTTAAATTCATGAAAGAGATCTTGTCAAAGAAAAGAAAACTCGAGGAGTTTGAGACAGTCGCCTTGACGGAGGAATGTAGCGCGATTCCTCAGAAGAAGCTTCCACCAAAATTAAAAGATCCGGGAAGTTTCAACATACCGTGCACCATGGGGAATCTCTCTTTAAATAAGGCGTTGTGCGATCTCGGTGCTAGTGTTAACCTCATGCCTCTGTCTATTTTCAAAAAGATGGGAGTTGGAGAAGCAAAGCCGACGACGGTCTCCTTGCAATTAGCGGATCGATCTATTAAGTATCCGAGGGGAGTAATTGAGGACGTGCTAGTAAAAGTGGATAAATTTATCTTCTCAGCGGATTTTATTGTTCTCGACATGGAGGAAGATCAAGATATCCCGATTATCCTGGGACGACCATTTTTAGCGACTGGCAGAACTCTTGTAGACGTGGAAAAAGGGGAATTAACTCTGCGGGTTCAAGACGATCATGTTACGTTCCAAGTATTCAAATCCTTTTCATGGCCGGGAGGTGTTGATAAGAGCCCTCAAAGTGAAAGTGTGGAGGCCGTTGCGAAAGAAAGACACCGAAAAAATCGTCGGTCGAAAAATTCAGATTCCGTTTCAGATGATCCGACTTTTAAGAACGATGTAGAACGAATCACATTTCTCAAGCATGTGAACATGCCATCATCACCATCTGACCAGCCACAATCGGAAAAGTCTGCTGCTGTCATAAGTTCGTTCGTGAAAGAGGAAAATAAGCCGGAAGTCAAACGGACGTCTAGTCATGAGAAAAATGGGTGTTTCGGGAAGTTGTTCTCGTCAAAACCTTTCCGAAACCAACATTGGGTGTCCGAACCGAAAATCGAATCGTTAATGACCGATGGTCAAAATTTTAAAAACCATATTAACGGTTCGATGAACGGGGCGGAGATCAAATGGAGTTTGCGAAAAGCGAACTGATTTTTAATAGGTCCGGCTGAAGACTATAAACTTAGCGCTTCTCGGGAGGCAACCCGAGTTCTTAGTTGTAGATTTTTGCATTTCTGTATTTTTCTTGCATTCTTGAATTTTTATTTTTCATCATTTTGTGCTTTGATTTGCTTTTACCTCTCGCTCTTGACGTGTTCTTCTTGAAATTCTGTGCAGGAAAAGTCCCAGGGTAGAAATTTATGCCTGAGCCACGGCACAAGGCTTGTGAGCCGCGGCACACACAAGTCGAAAGGGAGAGCTAAACTTTCTGTACTATGTGCCGCGGCACAAAATTACTGAGCCGCGGCACACTTGAGTCCTGAGCCGCGGCACACGAAATCTGAGCCGCGGCCCACAACAAAACAAACAAGCAGGTAAAAGGGACTGTACTCGGTGCCGCGGCTCACTTGAGCTGTGCTGCGGCACACCATGCGGAATTTGAAGAGCCCAGGTATCTTATAACTCTCATTCGGCCGACTACCCAGGTAAGTTTCCCTTCCCTTTCCTCTCCCTTGTGCGCGCGATCGGCCAACCTTCGTCTCCCTTCTTCTTCTTGCAATTTTCTTGCACTTTTCACAATCCAAGCAAGGTAAGTCTAAATCTCTAATCTCAAATTGTTCTATGAATTTAAATGTGAAGATGTGTTATGCATTTGATGGTTGAATATGTTTATTTTTTCTTTCAAAAATTCTATGATGGTTAAGTGGAGGATATGATGGTTTTTGGTTGAATTTTTCATGATTATTTTCGATTATGAATGAGTTGAATATGTCATTTGTCATGATGAATGAGTCGTGTTTTTGTTCTTGGGGATTTAATCGAGCTATTCCCATATTTGTTCTTCAAGTGAACTCTTGCCCTTTAAGTGTTTGATGAAATGTCTGAATGAAAAATTTTCTTTGTTAAGGCAATATTTTGAATCTATGTGCAACGTATGCGTTCTGGAATTACAGCAACCCCAACTCGTATGTCTAGTTTAAATGTTATGGTTCAATTTCATTTTTCTCTCACGGGTGTGCTATCTCGTTAAATTTCTGATTTACGGCCGGATATCCTTAGCCGGGTGATGATTATTCTCGTTATTGTTTGAGTAAGTAAACTCCAGTGTTTAATTTTTTTCAGGACTCGCTATGGCTAGGACTAAGAAGCTGAGCAAGAGGGCCAGGATTCAGTCGTCCCCCACTCGAGGGGAAACTTCTCGTAGTCACGCCGAGTCGGAGGCGCACCAGTTTTCTGACCCGGAGATCCACAAAATCTTCAACGAGAAGATTCGGCCGCGACCTTTGATCCCGGAGAGGGGATTCACTCCAGCCCCCCAAGACGGGGAACTGCTTGCTATGATAGACGAGATGGGGTGGGCCCGATTCGCTGCACCCCCCGAGCCAGCGGTGATATCGATAGTGCAGGAGTTCTATGCCAACGCGTTATTGAAGCATATCCGGGCAGGCCAGATGTTGCAGCAGTCAGACACTCGGACTCAGGTTGATGTCCGAGGTGTTACGGTTGATTTTTCTGTAGCTGCTATTCGGAGGTTGTTTGGGCTGTCGGGGGTCAATGAGACGCCTTATGACCGAGTTATGAATAGCCTCACGAAGGAGGCTATGCTCGAGACTCTTACGCAGCCCGACTCCGACTGGGAGCGGCGTGCACCGGGTTCTTCCACTTTCCACTTCAAGAGCTCGCGCCTCAGTCGGCTCGGGCGTGCCTGGCTATATTTTATCTGCGCTCGTATAGACCCCACATCTCAGATCCGCACTGTTTTTCTCTTCCGAGCCCGGACACTATATGCTATCACATCCGGGCTGCGATTCAATGTGGCCCCTCTATTGGTCCGATCTATATTCCAGTACATTCAGGGAGGGTCCAAGACGGGGTTGAAGCACCCCTCTCTTATCTGCGCTCTGTGCCGGCAGTCGGGGCTGATGTGGTCGGACGACGAGCCGATGCTAGCTCCCCAGGCCCCGATCAACCACCGCATCATCTCACATTTTGACCAGTGGGGAGGAGCGCCGGCGCACGCTCGGGGGAGAGGATTTCTACTGGATGAGGCCCATGAGGGATCCCCCGAGCCCCTTCTGCTGACACAGGAGCAGGCAGATGCCAGCCCGCCGCCCGACAGAGAGAGATTGCAGGCGATGTTCGATGGGCTGAGGGAGGATATGAGGAGAGAGAGAGAGGATATGAGGAGAGAGAGAGGAGATGAGGAGAGAGAGAGAGAGTATGCTGGCTACCATGAGAGAGGAGCAGCGGACGGAGAGGGAGAGATTCATTGCTGCCGTCAGGGATGAGATGCGAGAGCAGGCCCGCCGGGCCAACCGGTGTGAGTCGAGGCGTCTAGCAGCGAGGGACGCCTACCATCAGGAGCACCTTTCCGCATGGACGGCTCACATTTTGCATCCGGATGGACCATTTATTGCACCTGCTCGGCCAGCCACACCACCCTCCTCACCGGATGATGCCGGCACCAGCTCGTGAGAGGACTGGAGGGGAGTACTTGACCTTTTACTTTTATTGCATATTATATTATGTCCATTGAGGTCAATGTACATCCTAAGTTTGGGGGGGGGGATTTACTTTCTGTTGCTACATTTACTGTTGTACTTATTTCGTTGCATTTTTTGTTATTTTTAGTTATCTTTTTGTCGATAGCCTTGCTTGTCATGATTTTTCTCTTATTCGTGAATTTTTCGTGCTTCTATTTGTGTAATACTGATGTTACGACACTGTTTTTCTCTCTAAAGAAACGATCGAGTTTTAGTAGGGTTGTAGTCAGTGATTTCTATTTCTGCTAAGTCTTCATTTAGGTCCGAATTTTTTTTCGTTTTTTGTAGAGATCTTAGCGGATAAGAGAGGATACATACGTGTTTTAAAATCACCGTCGATACGTTTGGTTACATTTTTCGGTTAGCTAGTCATCCAGTTACATAAGTCGTGTTGGCACTTGCTTTGAGTTTTAGAGTCGGTCAGTTTTTCCCAAAAGTCGAGATAATATTTGTTCTATGATGGGAAGTCTAGTAACCGGGGGTATTCACGTGACCCGTTGTTTACTCTCGCGTAAAACGACGACCCTGATTAGACTAGTGGTTTAGAAATTTCGCATGTGCCAATGATAGGGAGCCTAGTAACTGGGGGTACTCGCGTGACCCGTTGTTTACTCTCGCGTAAAACAGCGACCTTGATTCGGACATGCGGGAATTAGCTATTCGAGTTGTTTCTCCGCTGTGGAGGGGAACTTAGTAACTAGAAGCATCCATGTGCCCCATGAGTGTCTTTTACGTCAAACGGTTTCCCAATGCATGAGAATGGAAGTTCCACCCTAGGATTATCCCGATGAAACATCCCGAGATCCGAACCTAGTGGTCAACTCGAATCAATTTCTTGAGCATATATATAAGGGAATACTGTCCGAGGGTTATTTTTTATGAAACTCGTGAAAATTTTGCCATTAGACTGTGGAACGGGGCGAACTAGCTTGTTTATTTTAACCTTTCATATTAACGGTCGATTAGATTCACGTTTGTTAATCTTTGAGCTGGATTTTCTTCATGAACGAGTGATTAGGACTGAACTTGGTTACTTTGCGGAATCAGTGTTCTGAGTGTAGCTCGCCATTACGATACTCGTATTATTCAGAGAGAATTTCGGGATAGTATTGATTAGGTTGAGCACTATGAGTTGCACGATTATTCACGATATTCTTTTATTGAAATTAATTCTTTTTTGCTTGAGGACAAGCAAAGGCTTAAGTTTGGGGGTATTTGTTAGGCGTAATTTTATACGCTTATTTACCATTATTTTGTATTATTTTGGCGAGTAAATTTGCATAAATGAGCTTTTAATGCCTTAATCTTGTATGTTTGTCAGGAGATTGGAGTCCGGAAGCTAAAACGAGGCGAAACGGGCGAAAACGGCGAATTTTGGCCGTGGGCCGCGGCACAAGGCAAGTGGGCCGCGGCACACGCAGAGGACCAGCGGCACCGAGTAGATCGTACTGTGCCGCGGCCTGATCCAGTGAGCCGCGGCCCAGAAGAAAATCACAGCGCCCAGGTTTTAACCTGGACGCCATGTGCCGCGACACAGATTAAGTGAGCTGCGGCACACAAGGCGGTTTTGGTGTGCTCCGCGCGGATTTGGGCCGTTTTGAAGCCAGTTCTCGACCTACTCACATGGACGCGATTTGGAGACTGTTGAGAGCTATAAATAAGGGTTTAAGACCCTAATTAATCATCGGGGGAAGCTTGGGAAAAGGAGGATCACAGAAGATTATCGCAGACGAGAGAAGCAGAAGAGATCAAGGGCAGGGGGCGGAAGCTAGAAGAACGGAGGAATCCGAGCTCTTCATCTGCGTTTGATTTTCATGCTTTTAATTTTTAATTCTGTATTTTCATTATTTAGCATGTCAGGCTAAAACCCTAATCTAGGATTTTGATGAAACCTATGTTTTGACGGATTTGCTTGAGATTATCTATTTAATTCCCTTTTGTTGAGTTTTCCCAATCGTGTTTAATGCTTTCAATTATCTGGCCAATAGTTGTATTGTTTTAATCATTCAATTCGAATCGGGAGAGGAGAGTTGGTGAGGAACTATTGGTGAGGACCGTTTTATCTTGTGAGATAGGAATATACTCATAGGAACTACGTGGCCTTTTGGAGATTTTATGCTTTTTGCCCATTGACGAATTAATTCACCTAGGGATAGAGTACGTTATTCGCCTTTAGAAAAATCTATTGACCTCGGTAGAGGCGGTAGAGTATTTTAGCAATCTTCGCCTTCAATAAATTGGGAAAATCATTAACTTCAGATAATCGAGAGTAAATTCGGATAAACCGATGTGGATTCAGAATCCTAGACTTATTCATCATTTGATTCTCTTTCTTCAAGCGATCGTTTTTACTGTTTAGTATTTTATTAATTTTCTTTAGTAATTAATTGCTACCCAAAGTTCGATTGTTCAAATAAAACTGGAATACACAAAAATCGGTAGTTAGTGATTCAGTCCTCGTGGGAACGATACTCACTCATCACTTTATTACTTGTATACGATAACGTGCACTTGCGTTAAAGAAATATCGCAACAAATATGTTAGATATGGATTATCTATCTTGGATAAATATATTCCTACGGATTTAATGGCTATTTTGGGGATTTATATCAAGAACCCTTGGGGTTGACTTCGGTTAATTTGGGGATTTCCGATTGACGTTGTTGTAATCTTGAATTGTGGATTCCTATGGGATTATTGATATCATTGAAAGTATTTTGATGGTTTGAAATACTCATCTTGGAGTTGGTTTTGATATATTCGAGTTTGGATATTATTGTATCGACATTTGAGTCGGTAATGATCTTATTTGATTCGCGTAATGATCGAATTATTGGTAATTGTGTTATTCAAGGTTGTTCGAGCGACCGACATTTCATTTAGGACGTTGTTCGTGGACGTACATTCTTCATCGGTGTTGAGTAAGTTAATTCTTACTCAGTTAAAAGGATATTCATTCCTTTCGTTGTTGTTCATTTATAATCATAATTCATTCATAAAGTACTAACCGTATTAAAACTTGTAATTGCCACTTCATTACTTCATTCACGAGGAACGACGGTTTCAATTATTTTATTGAGCTATCATTCATTTCACTGTCATTTCATCTCGGTGAGTCATTATTGATTTTGATGTCACTTTTGTTATATCGTGGCATTCCGGGTCGCACTGGCGTGCCGGTTGGTATGTGTAGGATTTTCATGTCGGGCACATTTAAGTCGTGTGTTGGTTGGTGGCCTCACATTGGACTATGCACACGAGTTGATGGCTTCGTGAGACTGATTAGGTACAAGACCACACATGTATTCGATCGATACTCGTTGGTGGCTTGTACACGGACATATTTCCATCCCGTACGTAGTGTGGCGCCATTCCTTTGAGCCATACCGTTAGTTGATTCATATAGCATTTTTGATTGCGTATGTTTCGACAGGATATTTCATAACTTCAGATATATCATGATTGTGTATTTTCAACCCTTGAGGATTGTTGTTCTGTGTAACTGACCCCGTTGGGGAATATTGTTTTTCAGGTCATGGCAAAGCAAAAGCACGGGGAGGGCACATCGACGGCGAGGAGTCCCAATGATACTAATAGGGGCCCCCAGTCTTTTCAGTCATTTATGTTTTCTTCATTTATTCCGCTGCAGACATTCCGCTTTAATACTCATTTCACTCAGTGTTGTATATTTTATCTCCATATAAAATATACATGTATTCTGTATTATCCTGGGTGTGTTGTATGAAACTCCTCATCGGAGTAATTGATGTTGTAATGTGGTTCGGTACTACATTTACCCTGTGTAATTCATTCATTTTCATTCGCCTGGTGGGTCCCAGTCATGGGTCCACGGCACTGTAATATCCGCCTAGTTTGGGGTGTTACAGAGTTGGTATCGGAGCGTGGTTTTGAATACTACCTTCCGAGTCATGTCTCATTTGAAATCATCGTCATCGGACTACTATCATTGGACTTTCGCGTCACGTGTGACCTGTGCAAATGCCGAGCCAATCAGACCAAGAATTGTAAGATTTCTAACGCCATGGTATAATTTCTGGCAATAATCATTCATTCACAATTCATCAGTTAACAATCCTCATTCATCATTTTCAATTGTGATCAAGTCGATCATGTTAATTCATTAATCACTCATTTCATTTCATTGTTCAGTTATTGATCTTGAGGATCATGTCATTAATCTTGTTAAATTGTTCAAGATAATCATATCAAGGATTTCATCAGACAATCACGTCATTTCAGTTGATCATTCATGTAATCATTGTATTTGAGCGTGTATGCTCATTTTCATCATTTCATAATATAATCATAATGTGATACTCATGCGAGATATATAATCATCATACGACTTTACACTTCAGTATGGAAAGGGCTGGCAGAGGACGCGGGGGAAGAGGCCGTGGTGCAGGCCGGAACCCGAGAACTCGTGTGAATACACGCGCGAATGCTAGAAATAATGCTAACTCATTGAGCAGTGATGCTGCCACTCATTCACCTGGACGTAATCATTCACTATCAGGGAGCCGTACCCGGGATACAGCTCAGTCGGAGGGTGTTCGGGTTGACCCACTCGCTTTTATGCAGGGCATGATGGCCCAAATGACTCAGATGGCACAACTAATGGAGACGATGCATAACTCAACTACTCAAAATCAATAGGCTCCTCCGCCGCCACCTCAGAGGCAAGAGAGGGGTGTAAGCAGTATCATTGGCGATATCTCTCGCCAGCGACCACCTACTCTCGAGGGCTCATCTGAGCCGGCGAATATTGTTCATTGGCTTGAGCATTTCGAGAAGTTATTTGCTATGGTGGATTGCGCTGAAGGGCATAAAGTTTCAATTGTGGCCTACTATCTTGGTAAGAGCGCTCATTCATGGTGGTTATCGTTGAAGCCCACCGACGGATCATGTACTTGGGATCAGTTCAAAACTCTCATGATGGAGAGGTATTATCCAGCCCCACTCAGGGAGGCTAAATTGTCGGAATTACTCACTCCCGACCTCTCAGCGGACGACGATGTTCTTGCCATCGCCGAAAAATTTCAGGAACTTCTTCCGTTTGCCTCATCTATCATTCACTCTGAGGCAGACAAGATCAAGTATTTCAGCAAAAGGCTGAAACCTCATATGCGCCTACAGTTGCTTAATCATAATTGTACCACTCTGGCCGAGTTCATTGAGAAAGCTCTTACTTACGAGCTTACTGCTAAGGAAATTGCTAAGCAACAACCCTCATCAGCTGGCAAGAAGTCTAAGAACCGTAATCAGTCTGACGGCAGTCAGGCCACTTTCAAGAAACCACGTGCGGGCTCTACTTTTTCTGAGCGACCTCCTATGGTGCCTAGAACCGAGGAATCTCAGTCACGAGCGGCCAGTTCGGCCATCACCTGTTTCAACTGTGAAGAACAGGGTCATTTCAGCACCAAGTGTCCGAAGCAGACTGTCACGTGCCACAACTGTGGGATTGCTGGGCATAGGGCCCGTTTTTGCCGTAGGGACTCTAAACCCACTCCGGCGTCATCTAAGGCCCCAGGACATTCAGCGGTGCAGAACCAGGCCACTCAGTCAGCGTCGTTCAAGACGACAGGAGCTAATAAAGGCGGAGCCAAGAGCTATCAGACGGGAGCGTCCGGTTCGGGGTCCGGCAAGCCCCAAATTTATGAGATGAAGAAGACCGACGATCCAGAGGCCCGGATGATATCAGGTACGCTCGATATTCTATCTCAACCTGTGTGTACCCTTTTTGATACTGGTGCATCGCATTCATTCATTTCCGAGTCATGTTTGAGTAGACTACGTCTGGGTAGTGCTACTAGTTGTGAGCCTTATGTCATTGGTGTACCTGACGGTAGAAGAATTATCGGAAATCGTGAGATTCAGAATTATCCGATTCAGCTTCATGGCCGTGTATGGCTAGCAGACCTAATCGTGGTAGATTTACCGAGAGACGACGTTATTCTGGGTATTGACTAGATGGATCGTCATGATGCCATCATTAGTGTCCGTAAGCGTATGGTCACTATCATTTCAGACGATGGGGTTGAATGTGTTTTTCAGAGAGGTAATCCCGGCTGTTCTGTTAAAGTCATTAATTTGATGAAAGAGTGAGATTACTCAGTCAGGGGTGTGTTGGTTATTGGTGCTATATGATCAAAACCGAGAAATCATCAGTAATGTTGATGGATATTCCGGTAGTGAGGGAATATGCCGATGTTTTTCCAGACGAGTTACCTGGTTTGCCTCCACAGAGGGATGTGGAATTCACGATTGAGTTGGAGCCCGGTACGTCCGCGATATCGAAGGCACCGTACCGGATGGCCCCGACCGAAATGCAGGAATTAAAGAACCAACTTGAGGAGTTGTTCGAGAAGGGTTATATTCGACCGAGTGCGTCCCCGTGGGGAGCACCAGTGTTATTTGTCAAGAAGAAGGATGGTTCGTTCCGCTCGTGTATTGATTACCGGGAATTGAACCGGGTGACGATCAAGAATAAATATCCTCTACCCCGTATCGATGATCTTTTGGATCAACTTCAGGGAGCTTCAGTATTTTCCAAGATCGACTTAAGATCTGGATATCATCAGTTGCGGATTCGAGAGTCGGATATCGCGAGGACGCCGTTTCGAACACGCTATGGTCATTATGAGTTTGTGGTTATGCCGTTTGGGTTGACTAATGCACCTGCGGTATTCATGGAGTTAATGAATCGGGTTTTCATCGACTATCTGGATCAGTTCGTGGTTGTCTTCATTCGTGACATTTTGATTTATTCTCGTGACCGGGAGGAACACGAGTTTCACCTTCATCAAGTGCTCGACGTGTTGAGATGAGAACAACTTTATGGGAAGTTTTCCAAATGTGAGTTCTGGATGTCCGAAGTGACCTTTCTCGGACACGTAATTTCATCAGACGGAGTTCGTGTCGATCCTCAGAAGACGGAGGCTATTCGAGGTTGGCTACCTCCAAAGAATGTTAAGGAAATCCGAAGTTTCCTCGGATTAGCGGGTTATTATCGGCGATTTTTGGAGGGATTTTCTAAAATCACTCTACCCATGACGAACCTTTTACGGAAGGATAAGAAATACACGTGGTCTGACGCGTGTCAACAGAGTTTTGAGGAACTCAAGAGCCGGTTAACTTCAGCACCTGTCCTTTCTTTACCGCAAGGGACGGGGGGATTTGTGGTTTATAGTGATGCGTCCGGACAGGGTCTCGGATGTGTACTCATGCAGAATGAGAAAGTTATTGCTTATGATTCACGGCAATTGAGACCTTACGAGGTTAATTATCCGACCCACGACCTGGAGCTAGCAGCCGTGGTGTTCGCATTGAAGATTTGGCGTCATTATCTTTATGGCGTTACCTGTCAGATATTCACCGATCATAAGAGTTTAAAGTATATATTTACTCAGAAGGAGTTAAATATGCGACAGAGACAGTGGTTGGAACTAATCAAAGATTATGATATCGAGATCCTTTACCACCCGGGCAAGGCGAACGTTGTCGCCAACGCCTTGAGTCGTATGTCCGTTCAGGAGCAGATGCTTGCTCGATTAACAATTCAGAAAGAACTTCAGCAGGAATTTCTGAGACCCGAGATTGAGGTCTGGTTACAGCGAGTACAAGGGCAACTTTGTACGTTGGAGATTTCATCGCCACTTGAGGAGGCAATCAGGGAAAACCAGGGTGTGGACCCATTTTTGTTACGCATTCGAGAGGATGTGACTCAGGGGAAAGCCCCCGGATTTGTGGTTCACGAGGATGGACTTCTGCGTTTTAAGAATCGGTTGTGCGTACCGGCGAATGACGAGTTGAAAAACTCGATTTTGAAAGAAGCTCATACTACCCCTTATTCCATTCACCTGGGGTCTAGCAAGATGTATAAAGACTTGAAACAAAATTACTGGTGGAGTAATATGAAGCGAGAAGTCGCGGAATTTGTTTCGAGATGTTTAACATGTCAACAAGTCAAGATAGAACATCAGCGATCGGCGGGTATGCTGAAACCTCTCCCTATTCCAGAGTGGAAGTGGGAGGATATTTCTCTGGACTTCATCACGAGTTTGCCGACGAGTCGTCGTGGCATGAACACAATCTGGGTAATTGTGGAACGCCTAACTAAATCAGCTCATTTCCTTGAGATTAAGGATACGTGGGGTCCCGAGAGACTTGCCCTGTTATTTATCAAAGAGATAGTGAGATTGCACGGTACTCCTAAAAGTATCGTTTCCGATCGTGACGGACAATTCGTGTCTCATTTTTGGAAATCAGTTCATCGTTCTATGGGAACTCAGCTTAATTTCTGTACAGCTTTTCATCCTCAGTCCGACGGACAATCAGAGAGGACTATTCAGACTTTGTAGGACATGTTGAGGGCATGTGTCCTCGATTGGAAAGCCCAACTACCGTTGATCGAGTTCACGTACAATAATAGTTGGCATTCTTCGATTAAGATGGCACCTTACGAGGCCTTGTACGGTTGTCGTTGTCGATCTCCTTTGTGTTGGGATGACTTATCAGAATCAATCGGCACCGAGCCCGATATGCTTATAGCCGCCCGTGAGAAGGTAGCTTTGATCAGGAGTCGTTTGTTGACCGCTCAGAGTTGACAGAAATCATATGGAGATAATCGTCGTCGACCGTTAGAGTTCGATACGGGTGACCATGTTTTGGTCAAGGTATCCCCGAGTCGTGGTATCTTCCGTTTTGGGAAGCGGGGAAAGTTAAGTCCGAGATTCATTGGACCGTTTGAGAATTTGGATCGAGTAGGCGAGTTAGCTTATCGATTGGCTTTACCTCCGGCGTTGAGCCGAATTCATAATGTATTTCACGTCTCTCAGTTGCGGAAGTATGTTGCCGACCTGAGTCATATACTTCAGTTCGATGAAATCGAGATCGCCGATGATCATTCATATGAGGAGCGTCCTATACGAGTTTTAGAGCGGCGAATCAAACAGTTGAGGAATAAGATGATTCCTTTGGTTAAAATTCAGTGGTCTAGACACGGAGTCGAAGAGGCTACTTGGGAAACCGAGGATAGTATGCGGGAGAGTTATACCGAGTTGTTTGACCCTTAGTTTCGGGGACGAAACTCTTTTAAGGGGGGTGTATGTAATACCCGGTTGTAATTCAGTCATTAACATTCAGTATTTATCATTCAGTAATTGTCACTCAGTATTTTTCACTCATTTATGATCATTTGTCACTCATATTCAATCATTGTATTCATCGTTCAGAGTAATTGTATCGTCATTCATCATCAATCTAGTTGGAGAATCGTGCGGTGTTTACCATCGTTGTCATTTCATAGTGTGCTGTGTGTGAGGAGTAGCGCACGCTATGTACTTTCTTTAGCGTGCGCTAATTGAGTACTGGTAGCGCACGCCACCTCTCAACACTAGCGCACGCTAGTGTAGTTGAGCAGTATCCGTATGGCGTGACCGCAGCTGATTGTAGGTAGCGCACGCTACGAATGGTAAGTAGCGCGCGCTAGTGAGCCGGAGTAGCGCACGCTATGCAGTCGGTGTAGCGCGCGCTAAGGTCGGATCAAGTTGAGTCCAGTGGCTACTGGACTGAATTGAATTTATTCATAGCGCATGCTAAGAGTGGTTTTTAGCATACGCAAACGGTGTAGTAGCGCACGCTAATCGTTGGCTGTAGCGCACGCTACCGAGATCAGATCAGAGGACAGAAGGTTCTGGATTCCAGTACTGGGCATCAGATAATTCGTTAGCGCACGCTAAGTGCATAGCCGTAGCGCACGCTACAAAAAGGTACGTAGCGCGCGCTACCATTTCCGGACAGTGGGTAGTGGACTACCCAAAATACCCGTTAGCGCACGCTACGTACAAGAGCTAGCGCATGCTAAACTGGAGTGACTATAAATAGGACAGTGCAGTCCATTTCGTCATTTCTTCATCTCACTTCACTCCTTCGGCGGTTTTAAGCGATTTTGAGAGTATTCTTCGAGGTGTAATCATCAATCATCATCTTCAAGCTCATCATCCGGATTAATCATCATTTCATCATCTTCATCACATCAAATCAAAGGTATTAATCTCTTGGATCTAGGAACTCAAATTTTTGGGTTTTCCTTCCGATTTTCTTCGTGTAACCTTGGATTGTTGTTGGAATATGTTAGATATGGATTATCTATCTTGGATAAATATATTCCTACGGATTTAATGGCTATTTTGGGGATTTATATCAAGAACCCTTGGGGTTGACTTCGGTTAATTTGGGGATTTCCGATTGACGTTGTTGTAATCTTGAATTGTGGATTCTTATGGGATTATTGATATCATTGAAAGTGTTTTGATGGTTTGAAATACTCATCTTGGAGTTGGTTTCGATATATTCGAGTTTGGATATTATTTTATCGACGTTTGAGTCAGTTATGATCGTATTTGATTCGCGTAATGATCGAATTATTGGTAATTGTGTTATTCAAGGTTGTTCGAGCGACCGACATTTCATTTAGGACGTTGTTCGTGGACGGACATTCTTCATCGGTGTTGAGTAAGTTAATTCTTACTCAGTTAAAAGGATATTCATTCCTTTCGTTGTTGTTCATTCATAATCATAATTCATTCATAAAGTACTAACCGTATTGAAACTTGTAATTGTCACTTCATTACTTCATTCACGAGGAACGACGGTTCCAATTATTTCATTGAGCTATCATTCATTTCACTGTCATTTTATCTCGGTGAGTCATTATTGATTTTGATGTCACTTTTGTTATATCGTGGCATTCCGGGTCGCACTGGCGTGCCGGTTGGTATGTGTAGGATTTTCATGTCGGGCACATTTAAGCCGTGTGTTGATTGGTGGCCTCACATTGGACTGTGCACACGAATTGATGGCTTCGTGAGACTGATTATGTACAAGACCACACGTGTATTCGATCGATACTTGTTGGTGGCTTTTACACGGACACATTTTCATCCCGGACGCAGTGTGGCGCCATTCCTTTGAGCCATACCGTTAGTTGATTCATATAGCATGTTTGATTGCGTATGTTTCGACAGGATATTTCATAACTTCAGATATATCATGATTGTGTATTTTCAACCCTTGAGGATTGTTGTTCTGTAACTCTGGCTGTGGGTGTCTTCTTTACATCTATTGCCGGTCCCAAGCCCTAAAGAGGAGGGTTGTGGTAGGTTAATGGCAGCCAGCGTAAAACTCGTCACATTCCATGGACATGAATCAAACATTGAAAATCGTTGGGGCGTCTCCTCAGAAGCGACGCGCTGCATTTCATAGGCCCGGGTGTAGTGATAAGTATGCGAGGGTTGCTAGGTCGTCGCCCAGAAGCGGCGCGCCACCTTTACATCTGAGGGTGGTGTCAAATGAGCAAGGATGCGCTACACTTCATAGGCCCGGGTGTAGTGGAAAATATGCAAGGGTTGCTAGGTCGTCGCCCGGAAGCGGCGCGCCACCTCGAAGTATGGGTGTGGTGTCAAATGTGCAAGAATCCTTGCAGCGTGGACGGGGACAGACAAAGAAGTTAGTTCTTGCGGATAGTAAGGGTAGTAAGGTGCGGTTTGGAACTTGGAACATTGGCTCTTTGACGGGGAGATCAGCAGAAGTGGGGGAGGTTATGAAAAGGAGGAGAATTCACATAATGTGTCTACAAGAGACTAAGTGGGTTGGCGAGAAGGCAAGAGTGTTAGCTCCTTGGGGTTACAAGCTTTGGTACTCTGGAAAGGATAGAAGTAGAAATGGAGTGGGTATCGTCATTGATAAAGAATTCATTGATGATGTGGTGGAAGTGTCAAGAAAGAGCGATAGAATAATGAGTATTAAGCTTGTCATAGGGGATGAGTTTCTAACTATCATAAGTGCTTATGCACCACAAGTAGGATTGGATGCATCGATCAAACAAGAATTTTGGGAAGATTTGGAAGAGGTTGTCGAACGAATTCCTATGGGTGAGAAATTGATCATTGGTGGTGACCTCAATGGGCATGTCGGTGTTAGCAGAGATGGCTTTGAGAGAATTCATGGTGGCTTTGGTTTTGGTACAGGAATGAAGCAGGAAATGGTATATTGGATTTCGCATTAGCTCATGACTTGGGTATTATGAACACTTGGTTCGAGAAAAAGGACTCTTATTTGGTGACATATAGAAACGGAGGTAATGCAAGTCAGATTGATTTCTTTTTAGTAAGGAATGTTTGGAGGAAAAGTTTTACTAATTGCAAGGTAATACCCGGTGAGAGTGCTGCAACACAGCATAGGGTTGTGGTGCTTGACTTTCGAGGTAAGAGGCACTTAAGAAATATAAGACCACAAGTTGACCCTCGAATTAAGTGGTGGAAGCTCCAAGGGGAGAGTCGACATACTTTTGTGGCTAAGATTGCTGATAGTGGTATTTGGTCTGATTGCACGGAGATGGATATAGATTCGATGTGGAACTTGTTGGAGCATAACATAAAGGAAGTTGCAAAAGAAGTCCTAGGAGAATCTAAAGGAAACAGACCATCAAGTAAGGACACATCTTGGTGGAATGATGAAGTTAAGCAAGCGATAAAGACCAAACGTGAATGTTATAAGGTACTGGGTAAATGCTCGAGCGATGAGAATTATGAGAAGTACAAGAAAGCTCGAACAGAAGCTAAAAAGGCAGTGCGAAATGCCCGATCAAAGGTCAATCAAGAATTATATGCAAGATTAGATACTAAAGAAGGGGAAAAAGATATCTATAAACTTGCTAGAATGAGAGAGAAGAAGACGCGAGATATTGAAAAAGTTAAATGTGTAAAAGATACTGACCAAAAAGTTTTGGTTCAAGATAAAGAGATAAAAGAGAGATGGAGGTCATAATTTGATACCCTATTCAATGGCCATCAAGAACAAGATATTGGGAATTTAAACATCCCCTCAAGTATGGTTAACCGAGAGTTTAAGAGAAGAATCCAAAAGGGTGAAGTGACAATTGCATTGAAGAAGATGGGGTCAAAGAAAGCAGGACCAGATGGTATACCTATTGAAGTTTGGAGGTGTTTGGGGGAGGGAGGGATCGAATGGGTAACTATTCTTTTCAATAAGATTTGGATAAGCAATAAGATGCCATCAGCATGGAGGAAAAGTATTCTCGTCCCTTTGTATAAGAACAAAGGTGATGTTCAAGATTGTTCTAATTATCGCGGAATTAAACTAATGAGTCATACCATGAAGTTGTGGGAACGAGTGATTGAACAAAGGATCAGGAAATGTGTGAAGATAACAGAAAATCAGTTTGGATTTATGCCTGGAAGATCGACCATGGAAGCAATTTACTTATCCGGCAGTTGATGGAACATTATCGAGATAAAAAAAAGATCTGCATATGGTTTTTATTGATTTAGAGAAGGCATATGATAAAGTACCAAGAGAAGTACTTTGGTGGGCCTTAGCAAAGAAGGGTGTATCGCGGAAATATATTGACATTATAAAGGACATGTATGAGGGAGCTAGTACAAGTGTACATACTAATGTTGGGAGGACAGAAGAATTCCCTATTACGATTGGGGTGCATCAAGGATATGCTCTTAGTCCTTTTCTCTTTGCCATAGTCATGGACGAATTGACAAGAGAAATTCAAAATGACGTTCCGTGGTGTATGATGTTCGCAGATGATATTGTGTTGATTGATGAAACGAAGGTTGGAGTGCAACAGTAATTGGAACTTTGGAGGGATACTTTGGAAGCTCGAGGCTTTAGGCTGAGCAGAAGTAAGACTGAATATATGGAGTGTAGGTTTAGCGAAAACAGTGATAGAGAGGCGGGGATGATCACATTTGATGGGAAAGTTGTTCATGGATCCACTTTCTTTCGGTATCTTGGATCTATTATCCAAATGGATGGAGAGCTAGATGGCGATGTGGCTCACAGAATAAAGGCAGGGTGGTTGGAGTGGAAGAGTGCCACGGGGGTTTTATGTGATCCTGGCATGCTGTTAGGCGTATTTTTATGTGCTTTTATATCATTAATTTATATCCATCTTGAGCCTAAATCAGCATAAATGAGCTTTTAATGCATTACTTTTATATGTTTTGCAGGAAATCGGAGTCCGGAAGCCGAAACGACGAAAAACGGGCGAAAACAGCAGTTTTTGGTCATGAGCCGCGTCACCCATGTGCTGAGCCGCGGCACACGCAGGAGACTAGCAGAGTGCCGAGTAAATTGTACTCTGTGCCGCGGCACTAATAAGGTGAATACTTTTGTGCCAAAAATTTTATTAATAGTGATTTAGAAAAAATTATGCGTGGCACCGTTAATAAAATTTTTGGCACAAAAGTATTCACCTTATTAGTCGAAGTTTGATGACAATTTAATGGAATTTCTTTGGAAGCATCATCAATGGTAACTTCTTCTACAGGCTCATCACACTTTATGTAATTATCAGGTGCTGGGGGATCGACCCTAAAACTTAGCATGTCTTTATTCTCAACCTCCCCCTCAACTTCACTACTAAATATATGAGCTGGAATACAACCATAGTGAATCTCAAGACCACGACGTGCACATTCTAGCTCAAAAAGAGTACTATCAGGATTTCTGAGAACGTCTACACATTGTTCAAGCATGGTCTTTTGTTTTGGGGGAGGGGGCTGACTGACCCCTATTTGGCAAATTATTAAGAACATCGAAATTTATGAAATGCCAAGGGCCACGATACTCAAAGGAAAACATAATAAAAATAAAGAGACTAAAGAAAAAAAACTTCAAATTAAAATTAGAGTCGCTTGGTATTGATATTAGCGAAAAATCAGTCCCCGGCAACGGCGCCAAAAACTTGTTGTGGGAAAATCCCTCACAATATGCCGCAAGTGCACGGTGTCAACAAGTAATAAAGTGATAAGTAAAGTATCGTTCCCTCGAGGACTGATTTCACTAAGTACCAAAATATAATCGACTCACAATTTTATTTGAAGAACAATTATACGGAAGTTATGCCTAAACTAATTGCAGAAAATAAATAATAGTACTAATAATAATAATACTACTAATAAGGGCGTAGGATTATGATTTTCACCTCAAACAATCAGGAATGATATTTATTCAATTCAATTCACTTTTATTCAATTGATTGTAAGACAAAAATTCCTAAATTATTCTAAAGCCTTTCCCAAGGTCGATAGAAAATACTACGAATTATTAACTCGATATATCCCTATTCGAATTAGATAATTAATAGCTAAAACAGTTCAAGAATTCCCACAATAACAGGCTTCACAATTCGCATGAGTATATCCCTATCTCACGAAAATTATGATTCGTCTCACAAGAACTATGCCTAAATTTCATCTCCCGAATCCATAAAGACATTCAAAACAAATTAACTGTTAGCCAGACAATTAAAAAGCATTAAGAACAGTAAGAAGAATCCAATTCAATAGAATAACGAGTAAATCGAAATAATAATAAATAATCAAACCGTTATGAAATCGGCTACAATCAAAATCCTACTCGAATAGATCTAGGACTAAGATGCAGAAAAACCGTAGGGATCCGTGGTCTTGTCGTCGCCCACAAATATCCTCCTTGTGTTCTTCGCCCTAGCTGTCGATCCACCTTCCTCTTCCTTTCTGATCGATCCCCCTTGGTCTTCAGCCCTAAGATGCTTATTTATAGTCGTCCTCAGCCTCCAAAACGCGTCCGTGTGATTCAGTCGAGAACCGGCTCCAAAACGGCCCTAAACCGCGGAGAACACTCCAAAACCGCCCCGTGGGCCGCGGCTCACTTAATCTGTGCCGCGGCTCACGGCACTCAGCGGGATGCCTGGGCGCTGTTTATTTCTTCTGTGCCGCGGCTCACTATATCTGTGCCGCGGCACAGAGTACAGTTTACTCGGCACTCTGCTAGTCTCCTGCGTGTGCCGCGGCTCAGCACATGGGTGCCGCGGCTCATGACCAAAAACTGCTGTTTTCGCCCGTTTTTCGTCGTTTCGGCTTCCGGACTCCGATTTCCTGCAAAACATATAAAAATAATGCATTAAAAGCTCATTTATGCTGATTTAGGCTCAAGATGGATATAAATTAATGATATAAAAGCGCATAAAAATACGCCTAACACATGCCTCATAGATTAAAGGGTAAATTTTACCGCATGGCAATTAGGCCTGCGCTGTTATATGGCACCGAGTGTTGGGCTGGAAAACAGTGTCACGTTCAAAAGATGAATGTGGCAGAGATGCGTATGCTACGATGGATGTGTGGTCATACAAAAAAGGATCGGCTCAGAAATGAGGTGATCAGAGAGAAGGTAAGAGTTGCGTCTATAGAAGACAAGATGATGGAGAATCGATTACGATGGTTTGGTCATGTGAGAAGAAGACCTATTGATGCCCCAGTGAGGAGGCTAGAAAGTTGGGGAACAAGTAATGTTGTGAAAGGTAGAGGAAGACCCAAGAAAACTTGGATAAAGATGATTGAAAATGATATGCGATTTCTTGGAATTGGAGAAAGTATGGCGATGGAGAGGCAAATGTGGCGGGAAAGAATACAGATGGTGGATGGAGTCTGATCCTTTTTTTTTTAATTCCTATTTTCTTTTATTTCATGTTATCTTTTTTTCTTTTTTTTTTTTTTACATTCATTCTCTTTTTTTTATTTGCTTTTTTCTCTACTTTTTCCCTCTTTTTTCCTTTTATGTTATTTATGTAACGATTATTGACAGTTTCAAAGTTTGATTCATGTTAGCCGACCCCAAACCATTTTGGGACTAAGGCTTAGATGTTGTTGTTGTTGTTGTTGTTGAGGATTGTTGTTCTGTGTAACTGACCCCGTTGGGGAATATTGTTTTTCAGGTCATGGCAAAGCAAAAGCACGGGGAGAGCACGTCGAAGGTGAGGAGTCCCAATGATACTAGTAGGGGGCCCCAGTCTTTTCAGTCATTTATGTTTTCTTCATTTATTCCGCTGCAGACATTCCGCTTGAATACTGATTTCACTCAGTGTTGTATATTTTATCTCCATATAAAATATACATGTATTTTGTATTATCCTGGGTGTGTTGTATGAAACTCCTCATCGGAGTAATTGATGTTGTAATGTGGTTCGGTACTACATTTACCCTGTGCAATTCATTCATTTTCATTCGCCTGGTGGGTCCCAGTCGGGGGTCCACGGCACTGTAATATCCGCCTAGTTTGGGGTGTTACACTTTCATCTTGAACACGCCCGTAATAGTTTGGGGAGTATTCTTCACCTCTTCCCCGAAAACCGAACTTGCGATTCCATCTTCGGTGACCTCATCTTCTTTGAAGAAGCAGATAATCGCTTCCTTGTATAAGAATTTGGGGTTAATATCCAGAAAGGGATAAATCCCATTCTTCTTCATCATCCTAATGATGTAGTGTAAATACGTCGCTAGATTTGCCTCCAATCGACCCTCAAAATTGACCACGATGCAAAAAATAATCTGGTCCTTTACGAGCTTGATGTTAACGCCTTCGAAGTATTGGGTGGCCTCCATTTCTGTAAAAGATGAAGTTTTTCACTGAGTGTATTGAAGGTTCAAAGGATTTTCTGCTTTTTTGAAAATTAGGGTTTCTCGAGTTTGAAGACGATAAAGTTTCTGAGAAATGATTTCGCCGACTTAAGTAGCCATTCGAAAAGATGTTTTGAGTTTAATAATAATTAATTTAAGCGGCGGTTCAACTTTTGAGAATTTAAAAAAATGACGGTTGTATTTTTAATTGGACATAGTGGCGGTCGTGTGAACATGTATTTGCCACATGTAAATAAATAATAATATAATAGTCAAGACTCGGTCAAGGATAGGAAAACTTAGCTGGTTGACTGTTTGACTGCTCTGCATCAGTTAACTTGTGTTTCCTGTGGGACAGCTAACTTTTCCTTCTCTGATCTGCATCGGCTAGCAATCTGCATCAGGTAGGGTGTATTTTTTGAGGTCAGCTTCTTCGTTTGTCCTTCGTCTTCTCATCTGATATGATCATTAGGTAGCTCCTCCTTGTCTGCATCAGGTATCTCTTCCTCGCTTGCATCAGGTAAGTTCTTTCCCTCGTCTGATCTGATCATCAGGTAGCTTTCTCATCTGTACTAGATTCCCAATCTAGTAGTCCAAGTTCCCTGCACAGCTCCAAAAAAACCTTTCTTCTGGTAAATGTTTGATGAATATGTCAGCAATCTGGTATTCCGTGCTAACTCTTTCTACTCTGACTCTTTTATTAAGCACAAGGTCTCTGATGAAATGATGCTTAACATCAATGTGCTCTGTCCTTGAGTGCAATACTAGATTGTTGGTTATTGCAATTGCACTGTTGTTATCACACCATATTGGGACTTCATTTTCAATGATGTTGTAGTCCCTTAGGTGTTGTCAGATCCATAGAATCTGTGCACAACAGCTACCTGCAGGTAGGTAGTCTGACTCTGTGTTTGATATTGAGTTAGATACCCGCTTCTTGCTAAACCTGGATATCAATCTGGTTCCTAGTAATTGGCACGTTCCACTGGTGGTTTTTCTATTATTCTTGCATCCTACGAAGTCTGCATCTGAGTATCCTGATAGCTCAAAGTTGTCATCTTTAGGATAACATAGTCCAACATTGACTGTAGACTTAAGGTATCTGATAATCCTTTTAGCTGCTTCCTGGTGAGACTGCTTTGGCTTGGATTGAAATCTTGCACATACACCTACAGCATATGATATATCTGGTCTACTTGCAGTGAGATATATCAATAATCCAATAAGTCCTATGTAGTTGGTTGAATCCACTGATATGCCTCCTTCATCTGCATCTAGGTGTAGGCTTGTGCTCATTGGGATTCTTGCTGGTTTGGCTGATTCCATTCTAAATCTCTTGATTAAGTCTCTTGTGTATTTGGCTTGATTGATGAAAATTCCATTATTCATCTGCTTGACTTGCAATCCTAGAAAGAAATTTAGCTTTATCATCATACTCATCTCAAATTCTCCTTGCATGAGATTTGAGAACTTCACACATAGCTCCGGGTTGGTTGAGCCAAATATGATGTCATCCACATATATTTGTACTAATAATATGTGGCCTTCATGCTCTACTCTAAATAAAGTCTTGTCCACCTTGCCTTTACTGAATCCGTTCTTCTCTAGAAACACAGATAGTGTTTCATACCATGCTCTTGGTGCCTGCTTGAGTCCATATAGAGCTTTTGAAAGCTTGTAGACTTTGTCTCCTTTGACAAATCTAGGGGGTTGCTCCACATAGACTTCTTCTTCTAGAATTCCATTGAGAAAGGCACTTTTCACGTCCATTTGGTAGACTTCAAAATCCTTGAATGTTGCATATGCAAGGAATAGTCCGATGGCTTCCAATCTTGCAACAGGTGCATAAGTTACATCAAAATCTATTCATTCACATTGTCATATCCTTTGGCGACTAATCTGGATTTATTCCTAACAACAACTCCATCTTAATCACACTTGTTCTTGTACACCCATTTGGTGCCTATAACCTTCTTGTGATCTGGTCTGTCTGTTAATTCCCAGATATTGTTTCTCTCCATCTGGTTGAGCTCTTCTTGTATTGCATTGATCCATGAGTAGTCCTCCAGTGCTTGCTCTGTTTCTTGGATGAAACATGAGAACATTGCCATTCCTACTGGTACTGTGGATTGTCTGGTTCTGACTCCATCAGTTAGGTTTCCAATGATTTGTTGAATGGTATTATCTCTAAGCCATTTGGGGATTTCTTCTTCAGGGTTTGTTCCCCCTGTAGAGTTGCTTTGGTGGACTTCTTCTCTATATGCTTCAGCTTGGTTCTGACCTCCTTGGTCTGCAACTGGATCAGCTACGGTCTTGTTATCTGCAGGTAGGGATCCTGTCTGATCTGCAGATGGGTCTTTATCAGCTACAAATGGGTCTTCATCAGCTGCAACTGGATCAGGTAGGTTTTGAGGTCCTATCTGATCTGAAGTTGAGTCTTCAGGGTGATCTGCAGGTGAGTCCATCATTCGTGTATCATGAATGATGACTTCTTCTAGGGTGGCAGATTTGAGCTTATTCTCAATTAATTCCACTTGTTTCCCGTACTCAACAATAGATTCATCAAACACAACATGAGGTGTTTCTTCCATAATTAAGGTTCTTTTGTTAAATACTCTGTATGCCTTGCTTATATGTGAGTATCCCATAAAGAGATCATCATCAGTTTTATCATCAAAGGCATTCAGTTGGGTTTTACCATTGTTGTAGATGAAACACTTACAACCAAAAATATGGAAATATGCAACAGTTGGTGTTCTGCCATTCCAAACCTCATAGGGAGTTTGCCATGTCTCCCTACAATCATACTCCTATTCTGAGTGTGGCATGCTGTGTTGACATCTTCAGCCCAGAACCTCTTTGGCAGGTTAGCTTCAGCAATCATGGACCTGGCAGCTTCCTTCAAGGTTCTGTTTCTTCTTTCAGCAACACCATTCTGCTGAGGAGTCCTGGCTGCAGAAACCTCATGCTGAATCCCATTCTGATCACTATATTCAGTGATTGATTTGTTGATAAATTCTCCTCCTCTATCTGATCTGATCTTGATGATTGAGAGGGATTTCACATTCTGAATTTTCCTTAGCAGCTTAGGTAGCTTTCTCAAAGTTTCACTCTTTTTATAGAGAAAAACAATCCATGTATATCTTGAGTAGTCATCTACTACTACTAGAGCATGCTTTCTTCCACTCAATGTCCTTGGCTTGATGGGGCCAAAGAGACCCATATGAAGTAGATCTAGAATCCTTGTGGTGAGAGTGGTAGGCTGAACTGGTTTGAATGATGCTCTGGTTTGTTTTCCTTTCTGACATGTATCACAGAGAGCTTCCTTTCTGAAGACTTCTTCTGGAAGTCCTCTGGCCAGTTTTTGAGAACTAATCTTGTTGATGTCTTTGAAGTTCAGGTGGCATAGTCTTTTGTGCCACAACCATCCATTTTCAGCTATTGTCTTGGATAGAAAACAGGTGTTGGGAGTTCCTGTGTTCCAATCTATCATGTAGACATCTCTCCTCCTGAACCCTTGTAGCTTCACTTCTCCAGATAGGATATCTATCACCATGCATTTCCAAATGGTGAAGACTACTAGATTCTTCTCATCACAGAACTGACTTATGCTCAAAAGATTGTACTTGAACCCTTCGACATAATGGACTTTGGATATTGTTATGTTTTCTCTGTGTAGCTCTACAATCCTTTTGTCTGACCTCTAGAGCTATCTCCAAAGGTTACATCTGGGCCTCTTTCCTTGTTATAATTTGACGGCACCTTCTTGTTCCCAGTCATGTGCCTTGAGCATCCAGAATCTACAAACCATTCTTCACCTCCTATATTTGAATTTGAGGAGATGTGGTAGTAGTCCTTCCACCTTTTCTACAATCAAACAAGTAGAGATTTAGGTACCCAAATATGTGTGGGTCCTCAGGTATTAGTTGGTTTCCTGGAGAATTGATTTCTCCTTGGATTATGGAAGTTATGGTGATTGCCCCTAAAAGGTGTGTATGGTCTGGGCCTATATCCTCGGTTAAGATTGTGGACTGGATATGCCTCATTGGTGGTGTGGGCCATTTTTAAATTTTGGCTGAGAGCATTTATAAAATCTTTGGGGTCTCCACACCTGTTCATTTTGAAATCTTGGATAACCTTGAGCTTTCCATATGCCCCTCCCATTTTGAAATATACCCTTGTGGAGTCTTTGATAATAGTGGGCATGTTGTCTAGGCTACTGCTTTTGCCTTGGCCATTGCCTAGTCTCTTATCTACGTCGCTGCCTTGTATACATTGGCTGCTGCCTAAACTTTTGACTCGACTATTGCCTATTTTGAAATACAGGTTTGTAAGTTGGCTCGGCATACGGGACAAGTGTTTCTCCCTTGATGAAAGTAGTTTTAGAACTAGAGGGAGTGTTAGGGTCATATCCAAGGCCTGATCTGGAATAAAGTGGCCTTTTATTCATACAAAACTCATCCAAGGTTATGGATGCCTTGAGAGAGGTTATCTCCTTAGCTTGTGTATTACTTAGCTGTGTCGGTTTAGCAAACTCATATTTAACATGAGCAAGTGCAGCTGATTTCTCGCTATTTAAAACAGTTAATCTTTTGATCTCAGTTCTAGTATTATCAGCCTGGTTTTTCAACTGGTCTTCAGCCTGTTTTTCAAATTCAGATTTGGTTTTAATTAACTCTAGGCTGAGTTTTTCAAAGTTATTTTTCAGCTGCCTATTCTCATCTTGCAGCTGAGTCTTCCTGGCTGATACAATTAAGTGTGCAGATTTTAATTTCTCAAAATCTTTGAGAAGCTGATTGACAGAATCATGTAAGTCCATATCCTGAGACATGTCTGAGCTGTTATTATTTGAAATTTAGGGTTTTGATGTTACCTCTTCATCAGTTAAGTTGGCCATCAGACAATTGTACTCCTCATCATCATCAGAGAAGAATCCACTGCTAGATTCTACTCTTTCTTGGTCTTCTCCAATGAAAGCTTTTCTCTTGTCTTCTTTTCTGCCCACTTATTTCTTGCCTTCATCCTTCTCAGGATAGTCAATTTGAATATGTCCTGTCTTATGACAATTGTAGCATTCAACTTTCCAGCTTCCAGCCTTATGATTTCTCCTTAGATTTTTTTTATAATTCTTCTTATACTTGGAGTAGTTCTTCCGAAAGTTGTTGAATCTTTGCATTATGAAAGCCATTTCTTCCTCAAAATCTAGGAGATTTGGAGGCTTGACTTCAGATAGGCTCTTGGCAGGGGACTCAGCTGCAACAGCTATTCCCTTCTCTGCAGGCTCGGTTGATGATGAACATGGAAGCTCAAATTCATAAGCCTTTAGATCAGAGAACAGCTCCTGGATCTTTATCTTGTTAAGATCTTTGGAGTCTCTCATGGCCACTGCCTTCATATTCCATTATGGGTTGAGATATCTTAGAACTTTCAGGGCCATCTCCCTGTTGCCATATGTTTTTCCTAGAGAGTTGATTTCATTTATTATCTCTGTGAATCTTGTGTCCACTTGGTCGATAGATTCACCATTCTTCATTTTGAGGTTGTCAAACTTTTGGGTAGCGATTGACAACTTATTCTCTTTTATCAGCTCAGTTCCTTCGCACATCACAGCTAGAGTGTCCCAAATTTCTTTGGCATTCTTGCAATTCTTGATCTTGACCATGGTTGATTTGTCAAAAGTCTGGTACAGCACATCTCTGGCCCGGTTGTCAAGATTGACCAGCTTCCTCTCTTCAGGGGTCAGCTTCGTCCTCTTCTTGGGGATCTTCTCTGGCTTCCCGGTTGCAATTTCTTATGGGGAGTTGTCCTTATCGAAGATGAAAGGACCGTCTTCAATTATGCATCACATGTCGTCATGTATGGATGATAAATGTGCCTGCATCCTTATCTTCCAAAGATCATACTCGTCAACTGAAAAAACAGGTAACCTAGAGTGCATGTGTTGCATGTGTTCCATACTAAATGAGAGATTAAAGTATATATCCTTGATATATGGATCTGGTTCTGAAAAATTAAACCAACCTCTCTGATACCACTTGTAGGTCACAAGTTGTCAGGAATAAGTCTAGAGGGAGGTGAATAAACTTATTGAAACTCTTTTTCCATGAAGGATCAGGAGTTTCTCAGCTGTGATAAGTACAGATGACTTGAAGTCGTCTGTAGACAGGATATGCAGAAGACACAACTGATGACGTAAGCAAATAACTAAACAATGGAACTGTAATACCCGCTATTTTCATAATGCGTTATTATTATTTATAATAATATTATAATATATTTCATTTTATTTAATTTCACTTAGAGGTCCTGAACATTTATTTCGACGTATCACAAGTCCTAGCCCGAATCATTTCGTCAGATATATATTTAAGTGGTCCTTTTATTAATTATTTAAATATAATACTAACATTATTATTATTATTATTAATATTATTATTATTAATAATATTATTAACACCATTTTTATTAATTATTAATATTATTATTAATATCTTTATTATTTTCAGATTTTTATTATCGACATTTCCAATTAATTGTTATTCTACATTTACTATTATTATTATACTATTTATACTTTAACCATAGGTTAGAACTTAACCAAACTTAATTAAAATTAATTAACCACAATTAAGAATGTCGGTGCAGTCATCATTTCTTACCAGAGTTCTCACTTTATCAGAATTACTCAATGCTTATCCAACACAAACCTAATTCAACTAAATCACTTAAAAATCTACAACTATAAATAATACAAGTTATGCAGTGCAGAAATCCTTTACAAAAATCCATTGATAAACATCCTAAGAACCAAAAAAATATACAATGCAATACATAATTTTCGATACAAAGAGGAAGGAGAAGAAGACATCATCTTCATCGACCCGGCCGTCTCGAGAAAATTTTCTGCTCAGAATCGTTCCAGTCCCAAAACACCTACAGTTCCTCATTTTCTCCCTTCAGCAAAAGGTAAAATCATCTCCTAATTTTCTCTTACTAGTCTGCAAATTTCAATATTTTTGCTTGAATCTAACAATAACCGGATGCCAAATCCAAAACCAACGAATCAATAAAACCGAAACAGAAAACAAAAATCGAAACTTCAGACCCGAATTTGTGTATCCACCTCGATTTTCATCTTCTCAAAACTAATCAAAACAAAATCCGGGCCGAGCCCGATATCACATCTACTGGCCTGAAACCGTCGCTAGATTTGCCTATGTCCAGATTAAAACTGCAATCCAGATTTCACAATCAAAACACCAAAACAAATCATCAACCCAGAAATCAGAAACCAAACACTTTAAGCCCCAAAAACACCAAGCCAAAAAAAAACCCACATGCATACCCGAATCCAGTAACCCTCGGAGGATTCCCAATCCGGCTGGAATCGGACCTTCGTCACCTTGGCCGCGAGCTGCCGCCGAACCGCCTCCACACCGCTCTCCGAAGAACCCAGGGCTTAAGCCTCTGTGCCGCCGCTGCTGCGACATCGCTGGCCTCGCCGGAAGCAGTCCGATCTGAACTTTCTTGGGTGTGTGTTCCGACTGTGTGTGTGTGTGTGAGTTTTATGTGTTTGTGTGGGTGTTGGATAGGGAGTGTGTTTACTGCGATTTTTGTTTGTCGGCCGAGAAGAAGAAAGTGGAGAGAAGATGGATTTTTTTGAGAGAGTTTAGAGAGGGATTCAGGAGGAAGCGATGTGAGAAGGAGAATAAGGTTTTGGTCGTCTGAGGAAGACAAGAGGGTATTTATACCCGCGAGAAATTAGGGCTTAGCATTTTAGTCCTCTCATTCTCCAGCAGCCTTCAATTCAGCCCCAGACAGTTTAAATTAATTTGATTTTTACTCAGTCAGCTTCTCAATTCTTTCGATTTGACCCCAATCAACTTTTAAAATTCACTTCCAGTCCTATTTTGACCCAAAACGTTAAATGATTGATTTTCAATTAATATTAATAACTAATCCGAAATTATTTCATAAATATTTTAATTTCAATCATTAATAATATTAATTCTTCGATTAATATTAATAAGCAATTGTAATTTATTTTCAGTTATTATATAGTGATATTTGTATATTTCATTTATGGTATAAATAATAAATTGTAAAGATTATAATTATTATTATTATATGTAGACTTTATCGAGGATTTACGGGTTTAGGACTGTGAGTCTAGCATCTTCATTTCAAGTCAGACATCATCATTTATTCAGGTGGAAATTTTCACTATCACTTTAATTGCTTTAATTGGACTATGTATGTGATGTTCTATTCATGTTTAAAATTTTTATGCACGTTGTAAATCAGGCTAACTTGTTTTCGTGTAAGGGGCTATCTTAATATATATGTTGTTGCGGGGACACCTGCGCAACCTCAATATTCACATGCGTGCTCGATTCATGTTATGTGGTATTGTGTTTATGTTTGATGTTGTTGCGGGGGCACCTGCGCAACCTCAATATTCGTGTATGCGTGCTCGATTCATGCTATACGTAATATTGTGAGTATGCATTTACGTTGAGGAAAAATGTGATGGATTATTCATGTTATGCTTTCCATGATATTGTATATTACTGTGATCAGTGTGATTTCCACAAGCTGAAGGAAGCTCACCCCCACCTTTATTGATCCCGCAGGTTGAACTGAGCCGGATGGATGAAGGAGCGAGCCGAGAGGGCATATGAAAGAGGAATTATTATATGATGTTTCTTTATGTCTAAGGTTTGGAACTCATTTGGGGAAACTTCGATTTGAAAATTTATAAATTATGAATTATTCTTCCGCCGCAAATTTTTACCTCGTATTTATGATGAAATGTTACCTTATTTAAATGTATTTATTTTTATATCATTGTAGCGACTCGACTTTGTAGGCGAGAATTTTTATATTCTCTAGAAAATTATTTTTCGTCAAATTTACCTTTTATTTATTTTCCCGAATATTTACCCTAGAAAGTCGGGGTGTTACAGGAACAGTAAATATATATGCAGCAGGTAAGTATGATGTTTAAAGCAGTAAAACACACAAGCAATTATAGTGGTCTCAGAGGTGGGATGATCCTCTACTAATCCACTTTTCTCCAACCCAGTTGGAGATGAATTCACTATAATTCTCAACCAAGTGGTAAATATTACAGTGATTCTTCCTTAGCTACAACAACTTCCAGCCAGTGGAAATCACGTCATTGCAACACCTTTGACTGCTTAGCACCTCTTGATCTAAAATCCTTGGATGCCTATCAGTCTCGCAAACTTCAACTAGTGAAGTACCCCGAACTCAGGTTTAAAGACATGCGTGGTTTGTCTTCTCCAACTAGAGCTTCTTCAAATAAGAACTTTGAACTCTTGCTCTTCACGATGCTATTGTTCGCTTGTTTTGCTTTGATTGCTTTGTTCGCTTGTAAGTGTTGTTCACATCGTACTTTGCTCAACTCAAATCTTCAGGTATATATAGATGTCGATCCTTGAGCTTCCTTCATAGCCGTTGCATTTCCTGTAACAAATCCGTCCGTTGGAGAAATATACTTCTTTGTTTTTCTTTCCGAACGTTGCAAGGCTGGATTCCCTTATTTAATCCATTTCCGACCGTTGTGAAGACTTTCACATTGTAGCGCTGAGTCTTTAGATTATAATATGCTTAAAGTATTCAGAGGTGGGTCTTGATGAATATTTAATTCATTGTTTTCTGGAAATCTCTACAGTCTGTCTCTCTATGCCTGCATGTGACTTTCCATGATTATTAACTTTTCAACGCATGCTGACGTGGGCTGGGATTACTTGGCTGATAACTTATCTGATCTCGTACATTTAGCCTTATCTGATGTCGGACTTCTCTGATGTAACTTCTCTGAGATGAAGTTCTCTGTCCCGACTAATCTTCTCTGATCTGAAGTCTTCTGACCTAATGAACTTATCTGATCTTATGGTCAAACTTCAGATGACTCGGACTCCGTCTGATCTCTTTACTACAGTTTGGTCAAACTTCTCTGATAATTATTTTGACCAGGACTTCTCTGATAAATCTCTTTCTGCAGAACGTTGTCTGATGATAAGTTGTATGTGGTCAACCTTCTTTAAGTTGACCAAGCCTTCTCTGATTAAACTTGTTTGCAACTCGGCTTTCTGCAGTGTTTGGTCAAACCTCTCTGATGTATCTGTTTGACTAAAACTCGTCTGATATTGAACTTCTATGTGATTTATACTTAGCTGATTTTTAGCCTAACTTACATGGCCTACAGAAGATACTCATTTGGTTCTTCTTTACATTTTGCCAAGTATTCAACTATACATAATCTGGCCTGCAGAAGATACTCATTTGGTTCTTCTTTACATTTTGCCAAGTACATAAAACATACATTTGAATAATCAAATACAGGGATGACATAATCAAAATCTAATAAGTATTCCTAACATTTAATTGTGTTACCAGTCTGGTAGATCCTTGAGAGAAGGGTTTACGGCGTGTAATATCCCTGAATGGATTGGGGGTGTTACATAAATGGTATCAGAGATTACGTTGAGGAAACCTAGACTGTTGGGTTGAGTCGTGTATCATTCGGTCGTGTTTGTCCAGTCCTATCAGATTGAGTCGTGTCGCGACGCGTCGTCTGAGTTTGTTGGTCGTGATTAGTATTGTGGGGCGATCATCATCTTCGTGCGACCTGTGGATGTAAGTCTCCCTTCTTTGTATTGTGTCTCGTGTGACATGAGCTACTTGTATGATTATTTGTTAAGTGATGGAATCCTTCTGTGGATTTTGATTTCGTGATGTGTGGTTATTCGACTCTCATATTTTGTTTATATGAGGAGTGGTGTCGCTGCTAATGTATTTTTTATTGCTGGTTTCGCCCGCTGCGTGTGTATTTCAAAATGATTTGCTCATTTTGTGAGTATTCTTGTGAAACCTTTGTGCTTAATATGGAATGGGAATGTATATGTGTGTGATTTGCTCACTCCGGGAGGGTCCGACGAGGCCTCGGAGGAATCCGTGACTTCACTCCGGATTTTCTAGTTTGTTCGCTAGCCAGTTCGGGAGGGTCCTTAGAGGCCTCGAATGGGATCAGTGGTTTCGCCCCGGTTCTAGGTGGGTTTCGACTGTGATATTTGACTACTTGTTTTCTAGGAAAGGACATGTCTTGTTTTGAATATGAGCAATTTGATGTGTGTACTATGAGATGTTAAGCGAATGTCGATACATGTGAGTTTGGGCATTCTGGCCTAATGGATTTTTTTTAAACCTTAAGTATCTTATAGAATAAATTTCGAGACATACTTTTAAAATGGATTATTTTCTCGCGGTATTTTCAAGGTGCCTACTAGTGCCACTGTATGTTTCAAAATTATTCCACTCTGAGGACCAAATTATTTTGAGATATTCTCAGTAATTTAGAAACGCATTTGCTTAGACCCGAGGGTCGAATATTTCTGAAAGTTTTTAACCAAAGAAAGGTGTCCACATTTCTATCAAACGTAAGATGGTTTTTAAAAGTCTAGATAACAATGGTTGTGTTGTTTTTTTCGAAATATGATACTCAAGATCAACAGATGTTCCCAAAATTATTTTCAAAAGGTGGTTTTCGTTTTAAAACCTATTATTCCTGTGTGTGGTCTGGGAATGTATGTATGATGTTCGCACTGTCTTTAGGGTGTTAACTCCCAAGTTGTGATTGAATTGGTGGTGTGAGTGTTGAGCCGTTCGCCACGCATTTGTTGTCTTAGCTCTCTGTGAGAGGTGTGATGTTGGTCTTTAATGCAGTCGTTTCGTGGTGATTTGCATGTTATCACGCCTGTTCGAGCTGTTAGAGCTTGGGTTTATATGATCGTGTACATCTGTGATTGTTTCATGATGTTTTGTGATTGTGTGCTGGTTATCGTTTGGGCCGTTGAAATCGCCGAATGTATGCCGTCGTTGTTGTGATTCTGTGTATGTGGGTTGCCTTACGTTGATATGTTGTGCTGAGTTGGCATCTCCGATATGTTGTTTTGCGATGTTATATTCCATCGTACCTAGCAGTTGCATATTCGGTATGCCGAGGTGCTTCAACTGTAATGTACCGGGGCAGGTACGTACCGATTGTCCTTCTCGCCAGTAACGCATTACAAGTGTGAACTCGAGGGACACATAATCTAGTTTTGCGAGTTTATTACCGAATCTTTTGGGGCACGAACTTCAGCACAGATATCAAGATCGACTCTGAGAGGACCTTGAAATATGTTTCTGTCGGTTACTTGTTGTGTTGTTACCTTGCTTCCGTTGTTGTGAGTTTCGGGGAAGAAACTTCTTTTAAAATAGGTCGAATGTAATACCCGTATTATTTTTGACTTCTACATTTTATCTTTCTCAATTCTATTGACTCACTCGTGTTCGCTGATACTTTATGAACTTGTTCGGTAACTCGGTTGTCATCATTCGAACGGGTTGTGACCTTGTTTCGGATCAATCTGTTTATCGTTGTGACTTTTTAGAGTTCGGTTCGATTCTTGTGGACCTTGTTCGAAATTAATGTCTTTTAGTTTCTACAAGTTCTTTTAACATCTTGAGTTGAAGTGTGAACTTCGGGGTCGCTGTTCGACCATTTTTGTTCGATCGTTGGTGTTCGATCATTGTTATTCGACTATTTTTGTTCGATCATTGTGTTCGATCGTGTTGTTCGATCATTGAAGTTCAATCATGGTTGTCCGATTCTTGATTGCCTGATCTCGTATAGTGAAGAATTGTCGTTCACCGTTAGTCAGGTGTTTCAATTGTGGTCGATTGGGACACCGAGCCGTGCATTGCGAGATGGTAGCTGAGAGGTTTGGGGATCGAGTTTGCGTCTCTGCTCCAAAGGGACATGGAGATGCCTAGTATGGTTTTCGAGAATTTCGGCATGGTCAGAGTTCTCCATGGTTACCTTTGTGGATCGTTGTACGTTTCATTTCTATTTTTCGACTGTGCATGTTTTCTTGTATATGTTCCTTTTGTCTCTTGATTGTTCGGATATTCGACTTGACTGCGTTATTTGTGTGGTGATGCTTGACACTTGCTGATTGTGTTATGCCCCTTCTTGTGGCATTGTGATGATTGTCGTTGAGCGTGTTTCCACGCCCTATGTTCCCTTGTGTTCTTGTGTATCTCATTGAGATTTTCCTTGTGGGATGTTGTTCCTCCCTACTTATTTTTAAGTTTCGGGACGAAACTTCTTTTAAGGAGGGTGGTATGTAATATCCGCTATTTCGATTTTTGGTAAATTTCTTTTTTTGGAAGGAGTCCATTTTAAAGGCTCGCTTGTGACCGTTTCGTCATTCTGAGAATGATTAGTTCTGCACTTCTTGACATCCGAGTTCATTTCGGTGTCGTTTTGCTGAGTTCCGTGCTTTTTGGCGACTTTCCGCATTTGAGTTTGATTCTTGCAAATCTCATTCGAAACTGTTGTTTCGCGTTCCCCGGAAGTCCGTTTAACTTTTTTATACCTGTTGGGAACTTCGGTTTGGTTATTCGATCACGTATTGTGATTTTGTGCGTTTTGGGCCATTTTGTAATTTCCTAAAGTTGTGGGCATCTGCCTTCGTATTTGTCGTTTCGACCTTTTCCATGGTCGCGTATGAGTTTGATTAGAGCTCAAGCTCTTAGCATGATCATATTCTGGAGTTTTTCCATGCGTATCTTGAACTTGACATTTCGATCAGAGGAGTCCGTCGTTGTACCCGTTTTGAGAACTCTACTGCTGTAGTTTCTGGGGCGCATTAGCGCACGCTAATGGATTTCCTTAGCGCACGCTATCGAGCAGCAGATTCAGAAAAATGGGTACTGGAGTATCCCGTTAGCGCACGCTACCATATGTGTAGCATACGCTATTTATGCTTCTTTACGTACGTAACGCGGCCTTCGTTACATAGGTTATCGCGATCAGGATTTCGGACAGAACGTCTGGACCAACCTTTACGTACATAAGAGATCGTGCCTTACGTACGTAACCTTGCTAACGTACGTTAAGAGCTTACTGCTTACGTACGTTAGCCTCCCGCGGGTTTATATACCTGGAGTTGACCGTTTTCGAACCATTTTTATCTTCCTCCTCCCTTCGGTTTTGGCGATCTGGGCACATGTGGGACGTGTTTTTGCCGGTATTTGATGATAGTGATCATCTCGGTGGGTCTTATTCATGGTCATCATCATCTAGTCTTCCTTCTTCTCTGGATCAAGGTAATTTCTTGATTTCTCTTCAAGTTGACTTTTTGGGAGTTTTGTTCTTGATTCCGAATCCAATCCAGAATAGATGAATTGATTGGTGTTAGATGTTGTTGTTAAACATGTTCTATGGATTGTATATCCATATCTTCGGTTCGTTTCAACCCAAAGGGTGATTTCGGTGTTCTTGAGGTGTAGTGAACATTTAATGTTCGATTAAATGTTCGAATGAGTTTTTGTTCGATAGTTTGATGTGATCTCTGTTGTTTTTGGTCTTGATCCTCGTCATAATCATGTTTTTGTTGTTTTTTCTGGAAGGATTTTAGGTGCTCGAGGATTCCGAGTTGATCCCCATTCCGTGTTGGTAATTCGTGTGGTGTTATTCTCGTAGTGTTCAGTGCTATTATATTCTTGATTATGTTTAGGAGTTCGGGGCTGCCCGACCGCATCCCGTTCATCATCTCATTTCGATCGTGGTTTCGAGGCAAGTATTTTTCTTATACGATTTGTGTCATGCAAATAGAGTTTACATGTCGGATTTATGATGGTTGGTCTACCCTCATGAGTATGATTCGTGTGAATCGATTATGATTTGATTATTTTGATCGTTGAGGGCTTTATTGATACCCCTGATTGTTTAAAGTTGTGGAGTCGTGTATTCCGTGTTAATTGTGTTGTTGTGTTGGGATTTGTTGTTCATGATGGAGGCATTGTGAAGAGTATGATAATAGTGTCGGGTAAGTGGCCATCTCTAGTAAGTATTCTTAATGAACTTACATTCTTAACATATTAGTATTGCATGAGTGACATGTGTGTGTATATTCTCACTACGGGTTAGATCCGACGGGGTCTCGGTAGGGGTGCACAGAGGCGTGGATCGATAATCTTTGCTTTTAACCAATACGGGTTAGATCCGACGGGGTCCCGGTTGGGGTCCACAGAGACGTGGATCAACAGTTAATTGTGGATCATTTTTACAAATGTGTTTTGGGTTATGGCGTTTACGGAAACGAGTGTTTTTGAATGGTGATTTCATGATTGCATGTATTGACTAAATGTGTAAGAGGTAAGTTGTTCATTGGCCTACTTGGCTGGGATGGCACTAGAATATTTTGTCGTATGTGTTTAGTCCTTTAGTTGTAAGGTTTTGATGTTGGAAAATGGACCTTGTTATTGTTCTCGTGTACTGTGATTTGATGATAATTTGGGTTAAGATCACAATGGTTTTGTAAAGGTCATTTTATGGAAAGTGATTTTGGGCCGCTACCCATTCATCTTGAAATGGTTATTTTTGAACTAAGGACTTGAGGTCCAACGAGGTTTCTACTCTTAAAATCGAGATGAGGAATTTATTTTCAAACACTTCATTGATTGCTTTCTATTTAATAAAACCTCTCGGGAAGGCTTCGGTAGTTAATTGTCGTATCCGATTCGTGATTTCTATTGGATTGTTACTTTTCGTATGATTATGTACTTGCACTAGCAAAATAGTGGGATTTTGCTAACCCCCGAGTAATCGGGGGGGGGGGGGGGTGTGGATGTTTGTATTGCATTCAGGTACGTGCATGGCCTTGGGGAGCATAACACAGGGTTGGTACGAAGGATGATGAATGATGATCGGTACTAATCACATGAGGATCCATACGATATCGTATCGGTTTAGTTGTACTTTATTTCCACTATAGTATTTTCCCCGTTATACGGGAGTGTGTTGTATTTTCACCCCTGCGTAGGTATGTATTGAGATTGAGTTGTATGTATTGATTGAAAGACCAAATCGGTCTACTGAGTCATTTTTTTTAGCCTTAAAGGCGATGTTGAGGTGTTTAATTGTGTTACCAGCCTGGTAGATCCTTGAGAGAAGGGTTTACGACGTGTAATACCCTTGAGTGGATTGGGGGTGTTACATCACCGACTCGAGGAGTTTACCGCTTCGGTCGGAAGGGTAAACTTAGTCCGAGGTATATTGGGCCCTTCGAAATTTTAGAGCGAGTTGGAGATCTTGCATAACGCATTTCATGTCTCCCAGCTAAGAAAGTACGTACCAGATCCTAGTCACATTATCGAATTCGGAGAGATTGAACTGGGACCCGACATCATATTTGAGTAGAGACCGATTCAGATTTGGAGCATTGGGTAAAGAAACTTAGGCATAAAACCATTCTTTTGGTTAAAGTGCAATGTTCAAGTCACGGATTAGAGGAGGCGACATGGGAGACTGAGGATAATATGAAAGCGAGGTATCCTGAGTTATTCACCTTGTAAGTTTCGTGGCAAAACTTGTTTTTAGAGGGAGAGAATGTAATATCCGCACTTTCTATATTTAATTTCTATTTTTAGTGTACTTCATTTCGGACGACTCGCTTGTAATTATTTTGGTATTCTGAAACTATTTTGTCTACATGTATGGCCATCCGAACAAGTTTCGGAGTTGTTTTACGAGATTTTACATATTGAGTAACTTTTCCGCATTTAGGTTCGATTCTCGTAAATCTCGTTCTAAACTGACGTTTCGTTACTTCTGCGAGTTCCTTTAATATTTTTGGATATGTTATGACTTCTTGAGATTGTTACTTGGCCTCAAATCGTGATTCTCGGGGGTTTGGACTGTTTTGTAATTTTTTATAATTTTGGGTACCATTATTGGAATTGTTGTCCATTCCGACGAATGATTGTAGTCATGTGTTTTGATGGGAGAATGAGCTCGGTTGTTGTTGTTTCTTATTAATGCTTCATTACGTTAATAACTATCGCGTTTTATGCCTTCCGAGATATGTACATTCTGACTGGGATTCACAACTGTATTCTGTATCAGATTAGTTAGCGCACGCTAACAATATGCATAGCGCGCGCTAGGGTGGTATCTCTAGCGCATGCTAATTAGGCTGAACAGTAAGTTTTGACTTCTGGAATGAGTTGTTTAACGTACACTATAGATTTCATTGCGTACGCAATAAGTCAATTAACGTACGTTATCATTTCATTGCGTACGCTAATGCATACGGGCAGAATATTCTGGATTTAGACAGAAGGTTCAGTGATTCTGGACCGAACCAGGTAGCGTACGCTAAGACAGAGTTAACGTACATTAACACTAACATTAACACACGCTAAGTCGAAATTAACGTACGCTAACGGGCAGGACAGAAGCCTATGGACTGCGCATTGCCCAAGATAGCGTACGCTAAGCATGACCATAGCGCACTAATCTTTTCCAGTATAAATAGGACTGCAGCAGTTGACTTCGTCATTTTTCCTACCTTTTATTCGTCCCTGGAGATTCTCGGCGATTTACAACTAAGTTGTGTGAATTCCGACTAGACATCATCATCTATCCATATCTTTGAGTTCATAGCAAGGAGTAATCAACGTCCTAGCATCTTCCACCATCTGAATCGAGGTAAATCAGCTTGTACCCTAATTTTGGGAATTTTGGGGGAATTTATTGTGATTTCATCTTCTTAATCCGATCCGGTCGAGATTGTTGTTATATTATGGGTGTACACTCGAAATCCTTCATTATCATGATAGTTTGAGGAATAAATTTCGTAAATTCTTCCGTTAGTCGATTATGTTAGATTGTGCCCACGTAGTATCCGATGAATTGTTCCTTTGGGTAGAACTTAATATGGTTTCCTATGGTTCTGTAGTGTTGTGATTGATTATGTGTCGTTGTGATTTAGGAGCAAAACTTTGAAGGGAGTTGGACCAAAACCCTCTCCTTTCACCGTTTCCTTCACGTCGTGTTATTCGAGACAAGTACATAAGTTACATTATGTTATATATAATGTAAATTCGAGATATATGATAATTTGTGATAAATGTGTGGATGTGTTGTTGTTCTTACACCTGGGGACGGTTCAACGGAACCGCTAGGGGCCGCTACTAAGGGGTACAATCGCGGAAGTAGTTTCCCACGTGGGGACGATCCGACGGGGCCTCTAGGGATTGATACTAAGGGTATGAACACGGGTTACCAAGTGTGGATTTTATGGTAATGTGATGTGATGCTATGGTTTTCTTGATGATCATGTCTTGATGAAAATCATTACGCCATAAGTGCTCATATGCAATGCTTCCTATTGTTGCATTATGCCCCATTTTCTGTTGCCTTAGGCCGAAAATTGATATATCCAACACTTTGTGGGTGTTGCATCTGATCACGTGGCATTTGACCTCTAATCCAACACTTTTCCATTCTAATGCAACAGAAGAAAAGTATTGCATTATGTACGTAGTGCAACACATAACTAAATATATGCAATAGAAAATAGTGTTGGCTTAGAGGATAATACAATTTAGAAAAGTAGGGCCCACAATCAATGACACATCATCAGTGAGCCCTTTTGCCATGTCAATAGTGGGTCCCACTTCATCCACATCAGCAGCGGCCCCTTTTTCCATGCCAACAGTGAGTCCCACCAGACATAATGCAACACAACTATTCTTATATCCGATAGTAACATGATTGTTATATACAACACTAATTTAAAAATATGCATCATTACCGAAGATAAATGCAACAATAATTGAATGATAAATGCAACACTTTAAATAAAAATTTCGCAATAACCATTTCGTATGTACATCATTCCATACAAATAGATATGATCCAAAATTCACATCCTGCCATTCAGTACCAAATACCAACATCCCAACAAACATTCGACGCAAAATACCAACATCAACTACTATTCAACAAGTCTTATACTAATAATTCGACACGTTGTCATCTTGTTCACTTGACATAGATCATAAAACACCATTCCAGTTTCATTTGTTGAACTTTCACGGCATGGTCCTCTCTGTAAAATGTGCTAAAAAGTAAGTATGAAGTGTGCAGTCTCGAGTTTTTAATATGTAGTGAACTGTTTTTTAGTACCGACCTTTGTTTGCAGATATTCAAGCTTGAAGATGATGCGGAACATCCAAATCCCCTTTAGGTATATGATCTACAAATAAAATTGTTAGTATTTTATGTGCAAGATGATAGACAGGTAGCAAATATTATTGATCAACTATATGCACTTACTGCTTGAAGGAAAATTTTGAACAAAAAACAAGGAGCAACCACTATATAGGGACCACTCATTTAGGATAATGTGAAGTCCCATCCTATTCATATTATATTTGGATACAAATTATAAGGGTATGGTTTTGTATACAGGCAAACAAACACAACCACTAAATTCAGTAATTGACTGTGGTTATGAACTAGCCCTGTTTGCGTCAACTATTGATCACATGCATGCAAAAATGAGGGAGTAACCACCATCCTCAAAAAACAAGCTATAAAAATAAAGAAAACCATAACATCAGACTTACTTTTAGATTGCTCAACATCTTCATGGTGGCATGATTGAAGTAGAGCTGCAAAGAAAGCTTTGAGTTAAGAAACTGCTTGTCGACAATACAAGTACAACCACATTGACCTTTACCCAATTAATTACTCCTCCCAGAGGATGAATAACAAGACATGGATGGCAAAATGCTTAGCAATAATAGACCCCAAATTCATAGGTAAACGATTGGGTACACAACTTGAAATCGTGTTATTTTCGGTTCTACCCACCAAGTACACGAAACATAAAAGTACACGACACGAATGTACACGACATAAACGACTTGCCAGGTCTAGTTCCTCCTGTACACGTAGGGCACGAATTCAGACTTTATGTAATAGATAATGTGTTAGGTTACAGAGGTGCTACTATAAAGACTAACAAAACAACAACCAATCAAAATATTTCTGAGCAAATTAGACGAGTTGAATCAGTAAATTATCTGCATGTCATTCTTACCACTTCTAAAGAAAGGTTGTCCACTGGATTTTTCTCAGCTAAATGTACGGCAAGCTAAACATCACAAAGTTCAACAACTTCAGTATTTGCAACCCCATTCAGCAAATTAATTAAATAAGAAGATACATAATCACATACAACTCAACAAAGAAGTCTGATAATAATATACTCTACACTACCGGAAAGCAACTCACCAATTCTCTTCCAAGTGGTAGAAAATTGAGCACACCGATTGCTCCCAAATGAAATTATCTGTATCAGATAAGATAAAAAACTGTAAGAAATCCAACAACAACAGAGAGTTGCAGGATCAAATGTATATTTCAAAGAGGACTAATATGAAGGCCACCAGTTGAGATTTCTAAATTTTGAAATTTATTAAAGCCCTCTGTAGTGAAGAAAAGTTGAATTTTATTCCAAGATCCGATTTCATATCTTAATCAAGCACAAAAAAGTTTGTTTTAAGCTATGTGCCAAACAGAAGAAAAATTGGAGCAGAATCCAACAGAATTAAATTTGAATTGGAATGTGGATGTTCCTTAAGAGACTTTGCGGAAAACATTGTCAAATAAATTACATGGCTAATAGTATGAAGTTTAGGAGTTTCATACCAGAGAAGCTTTCCACTATCGTGGAGTATGTAAAAGATCTTAGGTATTCAAACCTAAGAAGATCAATGGGTTGCGCACATAAAACAACTTGGTCTATGATTCCCTTACTTCGTAGCAAGAAACAAATATATTCAATTGCGAACAGAAAGATCCCTCTTCAATAAACAAAAAGTAAATAATTTCAACTCTCGTCAATCATGACAATCACACTAACTTACACAAGAGATACAACAAATCAGCTGCCTGATATTTCGTTCAATCACGATAAGAAAAAATATCACGGTGCTCTATCAAGCAATTAATTAAATCTCAAGTAAGAAATTTATGAGTATAAAAAAACACTAAAGCCACAGTCATAATAATTCACATTACAAACTCTGACATTTTTATTTTGAGCAAAATGAGCACAACCAAACGATAATCAATTATTGCAGTAGAAATCTGAAGATAAAAATAAAAACAACCAAATTAAGTAATTATAAATCAAGATCAAGCAGTAGAAATCTGAAGATGATGGGTTAGCTCAGTGGAGGAGAGAAGTTATACATCATGAGTTACCCAAATTACAACATATAAAATCTCAGTACATAACTCACGCTGCAGAGTGGAAACACACACACACACACCAAAATCTTAATTTTAGCAAAAAACATTCATCTCTGAAAATTTACACATAAAATCCTTATGCACTGACATAAGCAAACAGGTACGTTCCCTGTAAATCTCCCTAATCACAAAAGCCTATTATCTCATTTCTCACAGAAAATTCGTCTCCCATATTCACTTTCATCAACTGAGGCCATCGCCTGAAAAATGTCTCGGTCTTCATCCCAATCAATTCATCTTCAAACAATCACACACAGAAATCAGAAACAGGAACCCAATTTCCCAAAATCGTTCAATACCAAAAATCCATATTTGGTTTAGAACAGAAAAAAACCTGAAAAATTCTCCTCGGCCGCGACAAACTCCAGTCCTCATCCACTAGCCCGCCGCCGCCGCCCCAAATTCTTTCCCTTCCAGTCGGCTTCTTAACCCTAGTCGTTGCCGACCAATTCACGGCAAGGCTGCAAAACCCTCAAATCCTAGCCCCGATCGGTCACCCATCGTCGTCACCTCGAAACCACCATCACCGCCACCACGGTTTATGTGCGCGTGTTTACCCATCGATTTTGAGGAAGAAGGTCGGTCGACTTGCAGACGGTAAGAAAGTGGGGGAGGCTAATCGAGTTTTTGGTGGAGGGGATGTAAAGAATAGCGAGACAAGTGCCTTCCGCCCGTGGAAGAGGGATTTGGCCGATTAAACATTTCATCCAATTGGGCCAATACCCTCTTCAGGCCCAGTATTTTTTATAATATTAATATACATAACTTTTAATTTACATTTCTTATTATATTTAAAGCGTTGAATGTATAAATTCAATTTTTTATTTTGATTTTAGATTTTAATATTTAAAAGAAAAATATATGTATTCATATAATATATTTTATTTATTATCATTTTAAGGAATTAATTTCTTTTTTAATATTTTTTAAATTTACTAATTTTGATCTGAAATTTTTTTAAGTTAAAAACAATATGTGCTCCTATAAAAAGTCCGTTATAAAATGATCAAAAAATTCAAATAATTTATTTCGTTTTAGTGTAAAAAATTTAAATTTGATGAATTTTTTTTGAAAATATTTAAAATATTTTTCGTAATTGTTAAGATGATTTATTCTATTGCAACACTTTTAAGTTCACGTATAATCCAACACTTTAGGTTGGTGTTGCATTAATGTCTTTTGCAACAGTGCATTCAGGTCTAATGCAACACTAATTGAGTAGTATTGCAAACGACCAAAGATCAGAGGGCTATTGCAATACTTTTCGTTGCAACACTGGGAATATGCGTTGCATATGAGCACTTATGGCGTAGTGTAATGTAGTATTCTGGAATATTATTTTCTTAAATATTTTCAAATGTGATAATCATGTTGGATTGTATTCGTATATACTATTGTGTAAATGTGTACTTGCACTAGCTATTCAAATACTAACCCCTTAAATGAGGGAAATGCGTTTCATGCATTTCAGGTATCGGGCAGACTAAGGAGCCGGCATGAGAAGCGCATGCAAAGGATGGTCAAGCATAATGATGAGGCTCGAGTCTGTGTCGTTTATTTTGTTATGTCTATGTTGATTGTTGGAGTCAGTCAAATAAACGTAATTGTGTTTTTAAGATATTGTTGAAGGCCCCTGCGTGGGCAATGTATTCACTTTACTTTATGTTTTCCTTCATTTAATCCAAATGTTTTGGCCGCGGCCACGGCCTTATTTATATTATGAATATTGTCGTCATGAGTTTATTACAAATTGTGGGAGTTGTAGGTCACAAGTCGCCAGGAATAAGTCTAGAGGGAGGTGAATAGACTATTAAACTCTTTTCCTTAGTCAGGTGAGTTTCTTCAGCTATGTAATATGCAGCTAACAAACCTTAGTTGCAGATGAGTAGTGCGGAAGTACAGCTGGTAACAGTGCAGGTGACTTATATCAACTGTAGGTGACTTATATGAACTGTAAAGACTAGACAATGCGGAAGACAGTTGACTGATAAATGGAACAGTAGATATGAATGCAGCAGATAAGTATGATGAATGCAGTAAAACATACAAGCACTTATAGTGGTTTCAGAGGTGGGGTAATCCTCTACTAATCCACTTTTCTCCAAACTAGTTGAAGATGAATTCACTATAACTTTCAACCAGTGAATAACGTAACAATGATTCAAACCAGTTACAACAGCTTCCACCTAGTGGAAACCCGTGGCCGTTGCTACTCCCTTGACTGTCTAGCATCTCTTGATCGAAAACCCGTGTATGCTTCAACAACTCTCGAGCTATCTATCACCTTCCAATCAAGAACCCGTGGATGCCTTATCAGTCACGAAACTTCGGAAACCTCGTTCACAGAAGTACCCCGTACTCAGTTTCTAAGACAAGAGTGTTATTCTCCAACTTCAAGAGCTTCTAAGAATATGATCTTTGAAACTTTGCTCTTCATGATGCTATAGTTCTCTTGATAGCTTTGATAGCTTTGATTGCTTGTAAGTATTGTTCGCATCGTACTTTGCTCAATTCTGATTTTCAGATATTTATAGTGCGATTCTTTGAGCTTCCTTCATAGTCGTTGCATCTCCTGTAACAAATTCATCCATTGGAGAGTGGACTTCTTTGTTTATCTTATCAGGCTTGATTCCCTTTTCAATTACGACTGATTGAAAAAATTCTTTTGGTCGTGCCGCTTTTCTTGATTTGTATATTCTTAAGTCTTCAGTATGCGGATCTCAAGGAATATTTTATTCCTGACTTTTTGGGAATCTTTTCGGTTTGTCTCCTTACGTCTGCATGTGTATTTCAGTTATTGTTGACTTCAACGCTTGCTGACGTGGACCGAGTTTCTTAAACTTGGCTGATATCTTGTCTGAAAAGCTGATCTGTTATAACTTGGTCAGACCAGCCAGATGTGCGGTCAGCCCTCTCTGATGTAAAACTTCTCTGATATAACTTTGTAGAAGTTCTCTGATATGATGAGGTGAAGGTCCTTTGATCTGGTGATTAACTCCTCTCTGATCTGATGGTATTATCTGATCTCATGAATGTTCTCTGATCTGATAGTATTCTCTGATCTGATGAATGTTCTCTGATCTGATGGTCAAACTTCAACTAACACTTGTGTTGATCAACCTCGTTTTATATTCAGTTGTCTGCGATCAAAACTTCTCTGATAATTTCCGTTTGACAAAACTCGGCTGATAACTAACTTATCTGATATCTAGACAGTTCTATACTTAGATGATTTTTAACTAATCAACTTCAAATCAATCTTAGCCTACATCAATGTCTCTTAGAAGATACTCATTTGGTTCTTCTTTACAATGCCATGTATTTAGAGTATACATTTAAATAAATCATAAGTACAGGGATGACATCCTCAAAATCTAACAGGAATTCCTAAAAATTTACCCCTATTTTGATGATGGCAAAACTTTAAGCATTCAAATGTAAAAACAAGTTTGCACAAAGATCGAATGCAAGGAAAAAACCAAACTCAGTCTGTTTGAGACAACTAGTGGTTGTCATTCAAGTGACTATTATAAACTTTTAGAGTTATTACATTACAGTGCAGTACAGTCTGAATGAAAAATTACAAGTAAAACTGAAATTTATAAATAAACTGTAAGTTACAAAACCAACAAAAATGAAAAATCATCTTCCTCCTCTGCCTCTACCTCTTCCTCTGATCTGCTTTGGTGGAGGGAGTGACTTCAAAGGTTTGGCTCCAATGGGTCTTCTCGTAATTGGGGCTAACCCATATTTCCTTTTGGCCACTAATGAAGAATTGCTGCTGCTATGGAGATGTGAAATTATTTTCAATGCATACTTCTCTAATCTCTTCCTGAAGAGCACTTTCGTCAAGTTCTCCATTCATGAGAGTTGGTGCTTCTTCAGGTTTGAAACTCGGAATCATGGGGTATGCATTGAAATCCTTTGCAGCATATTTCTTCAAAATTTCCCAGAGCTTGGGGAAATTCATCTCCATGAAATTGATGAACGTTTCCTGTGGGGAGCAATCGTTGTCTTGAAGTATTTCCCAGAGGTAGTACTTCTCTATGAATTGCTTCCTTGCACTTCCCCACATATGTTCTACCTCAGCAGGCATGAACTCTTCAACATATTGAAGTTCTTTGCCTTCCCATTGGAATCTCACTTCAGGATCTTGTCTTGTCCTTTTTCTTTTGGCTGTAGATGGGTCTTCAGGTGCAGATGGCTCTTTCTTTTTCAGGGTAGAGGTTCATGCCTGAATGAGTGGAAGATCTTGCTTGGTCTTCATTTTTTCTCTACCTTCCCCCTCATTCATTGCTTCCCTCTGTCTTCTCTCTTCCCCCTTTTTGCTAGCATCAACAATACATGCTAGTTGCTCCTTCACCTTGTGCATGAAATCAGACATGCCAAGAGGCATTCTTGAGCTTGAAGGTGTTGGAGAGGGTTCCTTTCTGTTGATCAGAGTGTCCATTTTTGCATTGAGGGACACTAGCTCAGGTTTTACATCAGTTGCTAGGAGCTTAGCAACAATCTCTTTTACTATGCCTCTGATCATCTCAGTGATATTTGGAGGTAGCTGATACACAGGTGGCTCTGCATGAACAAAGTTCTCTCCTGAATCCTCTTATGCAGTTGGCCTCTGAGCAATAGATTTCTCAGATGAGACCTGCCTGTCTGCTAGCGCCTGATCAGATGGGGTCTAATCAGGAATTCTTGATTTATCATCTTATAAGTCCTCATTTGTAGGGGACTTTATCTTCTTTTATGCAGAGGACTTCCTCTCTGCAGATGACTTCTTGTTTTTGGAGGGGGTTTTCTCAGGCTGTTCCCCCTGATTATCTGCTTCATCAGCTTCAGGAGTATGATCAGGTGACTGTCGATCATGATTCTCATCATCCTGTATTCTCTCTTCTTCCTTCTTTTCTTCATCTTTTTCCTCCACCTTATCTTCTTCTTTCTCATCTTTCTCTTCAATCTTTTCAACTTATTCTTTTTCAATTTTTTCTTATTCTTTCTATTCTTCAATCTTTTCAACTTCTTCTTTTTCAATTTTTTCTTCTTCTTTCTGTTCTTCCTTTTCCTCAACTCCATCTTCCTTTTCTTTTTCTATTATTTTTTCAATACTTTCATCCTTTTCAACTTCAACAATTGTGATTTTGTTTTCTTTTCCCCCTCATTCTTCTTCCTTTTCTACTTTGTCTTCCTCTCCAAGGGTTTCACCTTGTGATACACCCCTCATAACATGAAGGACGAAGTGGTCCATGTTTTGTTTGAAGTGAGACATGAACCAGTTTTCCTAGAGAAACAACTTTACATATGTCTCTTGACAAAAAACATGATAAGTTGCTCAGTAGCCTGGGGGTGTTCCCAAGTACTCCTATCAACAAACTCTGTCAATTGAGTGAAGGTGAGTGTTTTTAATTCCTTCCACTCTTCAAAAATATTGATAAATGAAAATTTAAGAGATTGTTGTTTTACCATTCTCAATTGATCCGAGGTGAGGTTCAAGGGATTGTTCTACCTGAGATTGAGATGATATCCAGCTTCTGGTATAACAATGGTTTCCTCAGACTCTTTTTCCTCAGTAACACTTGGGAGTGTTAAGAGGAGAATTATCTCTGCCACTAGCTTTGAGGAGTGAGAAGGTTGATCCTCAGATGCAACTGGTGCAGGTGATATGACTATCTGCATCTGATCAGGTTGAGATGCAATTGGTGCAGGTGATGTGGCAGTCTGTGGTTCTTTTTCTTCTTCTTCTCCTTCTTCTTCTTCTTCTTCTTCTTCTGAAGAGTAGTCTACCAGACCTCTCTGTCTCTTGTAGGGCTGATCAGGTGAGGAGTGGATGTGGACGACTTCAAGTGATTTCCTTTTGAACATCTTGGACAGAGGAGCGTTGTCTGCGTCAGAGTCTGCAGGTGGGATCTCAGGTGCAGGTGACTTTGACAAAATTTCAACTGCAGGATGAGCTGACGTCATCTCCTCTGCAATAGCTTCAGATGGGTGTTGGGCAGATGCATCTGACTGCTATGCTTCAGAGTCTGAGGGTCCTCTGTACTCGAACGTTCTAGAGGTCATTTTCTTGATTTTCTCAGCTGCCTTTTGTTTCTTATCCCCTATATTCTTTAGGGTTTCATGGTCCAAGTGACCAAGTCTCTTGCTGAGGTGAAGGGGGTCTGCCCTTGCCTTGGCCTTTCCAAGGAACTCCAAGATCCAACATATTTGAGTTCCATATGCCAGCTTCTGCCTGAATTTCTTCTCACCCTCATCCGAGCTAACTTTATTAATTTCCCTGACTAACTGCCTATAAATGTAGTCAGACCAGTTAATCCTCTTCTGCTGTATCAGTGCTCCCATCACCACATATTTGGCTGATGATAGTTGATCATAGCTGCCTGCTATGCCCATGAAAATTTTGTTATTGATGTCTAGGACATACTTGTATTCTTTCTGAAGGTCATTTTTCCTCGCCGTAAGTTTGACCTTAGTTGGCTCATGTGGTAACTTGATCTCATATCACGTCTCGGATGGATTCTGATTCAGAGCTTCGACGGTGATGCCCTAGTTGTCCATTTTGAAAGCGTCGGTGATGGTTTGTGGTGTGATGTTTATTTCTTCTCTGAAAATCGAGCTCGTGATACAGTGCTCTGTGACTTGGGCTTCCTTGAAGAAGCAAATGACAGCTTCCTTAAAGAGCTGCTTGGGGAAAATGTCCCGAAAGTGATAGATGCCATTTTTCTTCATCATCCGGATTACATACGCCATCTCATATGTGTTGTTGGTTGCCCGTAATCCTTCAAAGTAGACAACAATACTGAAGATGACTTGCTCCTTCACCAGCTTTAGGTTCACACCTTCGAAGTAAGAGTCTATTTCTGCAAAAGTAAGATCTTCGATTGAGTGTAGTGAAAATTCTAGGATTTTTCTGCTTTTGAAAAATCTAGGGTTCTTGAGCTTGAAGACAATAAGGTTTTTCTAAAATGATTTACGCCGTATTATATACCCAGTTGAAAAGACCTTTTGAATTTTAATAATTAAATAATCAAGCGGTGGTCCGATTTTTGATAAATAAAGAGTGACAATTGAAATTGATTGGACATCGTGGTAGTAGCGTGATCATGTGTTTTGTCCACGTGTAAATAAATAATATAATAATTATAAGTCGGTCAATGAATGGAAAACTTAGATGGTTGACCGTTTGACTTCTGACGCAGCTGTGAGTTTAATATCATCTCTGCTCTGATCAGGCGACTTTTCTGTCTTTGCTCTGATCAGATCGCTTTCCTACGTCTTCTGCACTAGGTGAGATATGTCGCTTGTGGTTGACATCAGCTAACTTTCTCATCTGTCCTTTGGATCCTCGTCTGGTCTCATCAGTTCACTTCATTGTCTCCTTTCCGAGTCAGGTGATACTCCTTGTCTGGTCTCCGCATCAGGTACCTTTTTATTCGTCTGGTCTCCATATCAGGTAGCTTTAGTTCAGACGAATCTTGTTTGCTTCAGGTCAGATGACTTCTCATTCGTTTGTCTTTCAACTAAGCACTAGATTCCCAATCAAGTAATCCAAGATTCCTGCTAAGTTCTAGAAATCTTTCTTCAGGTAGAGGCTTAGTGAATATGTCAGCAATTTGATATTCTGTGCTGACTCTTTCCACTTTTACTTTCTTGTTAAGCACATGGTCTCTAATAAAGTGATGTTTGACATATATGTGCTTTGTTATTGAGTGAAAAACTGAATTGTTTGTTATTGCAATTGCACTGTTGTTGTCACACCATATTGGAACTTCATTTGCACTGATGTTGTAGTCCCTTAGCTGTTGTCAGATCCAAAAAATTTGAGCACAACAGTTACCTGCAACTAAGTATTCTGACTCAGTTGTGGATATTGAGTTAGATACTTGCTTCTTGCTGAACCACGATATGAGTCTGGTTCCAAGGAACTGACATATTCTACTTGTGCTTTTCCTACCAATCTTGCATCCTGCAAAGTCTGCATCTGAATATCCTGAGAGTTCAAAGTTGTCATCCTTGGGATACCATAATCCAACATTGATTGTGGATTTAAGATATCTGATTATCCTCTTAGCTGCTTCCTGGTGAGACTACTTCGGCTTGGATTGGAATCTGGCACACACTCCTACTGCATATGAAATATCTGGTCTGTTTGCAGTGCGGTATAAAAGGGATCCAATTAGTCATCTGTAGTGTGTTGGATCCACTAGAATACCCCCCCCCCCCCATCTGCATTAAGGTGTAGGGATGTGCTCATGGGAGCTCTTAGTGATTTGGCTGAGTCCATGCCAAATCTTTTGATTAAGTCTCTGTATACTTTGCTTGGTTGATGAACATTCCATTGTCAACTTGTTTGACTTGTAAACCAAGAAAGAAATTTAGCTTTCCCATCATACTCATCTCAAATTCTCCTTGCATGAGACTTGAGAATTTTTCACATAGCTAAGGGTTGGTTGAGCCAAATATGATATCATCCGCATATATTTGAACAAACAATATGTGGTCTTCATGTTCCACCCTGAAGAGTGTCTTGTCCACCTTTCCTTTGCTGTATCCGTTATTCTCCAGAAACACAGATAGTGTCTCATACCATGCTCTTGGTGCTTGCTTGAGTCCATATAGAGTTTTCAAAAGCTTGTATACTTTATCTCCTTTGACAAATCCGGGGGGTTGCTCCACATAGACTTCTTCTTCTAGTACTCCATTGATAAATGCACTTTTTATGTCCATTTGATAGACTTCATAATCATTGAATGTTGCATATGCAAGGAATGGTCTGATAGCTTCTAATCTTGCTACATGTGCATATGTTTCATCAAAAACTATTACTTCACATTGACTATATCCTTTTGCAATGAGTCTGGATTTATTCCTAGCAACAGCTCCATCTTCATCACGTTTGTTTTTATACACCCACTTGGTGCCTATGACTTTCTTGTGCTCTGGTCTATCTGTTAGTTCCCAGACATTGTTCTTCTCCATTTGGTTGAGCTCTTCTTACATTGCAATTATCCATGAGTAGTCATTCAGCGTCTGCTCAGTTGTTTTGGGTTCCATATGAGACACGAAACATGAGAACATAGCTATTCCAGCTGGTTCTGTAGATTGCCTGGTTTAGACTCCATCAGTTAGGTTTCCAATAATTTGTTGTATGGGGTGATCTCTGAACCATCTCTGGATATCTTATTCAAGGTTTGTTTCCCCTGTTGAGTTTCTTTGATGAACTTCGTCTCTCTATGCATCAGCTTGGTTCTGGCATTCTTGAACTGCATCTGGTTCAGCTGCGGTCTTGTCATCTGCAGACGGGGAGCCTGTCTGCTCTACAGGCGTGTCTTTATCTGCTGTAGTTGGAACAGGTACGGTTGAAGATCCTGTCTGATCTGTAGTTGGGTCTTCAGACTGATCTGCAGTTGGGTGTTCAGGAGAGTCCATCATTCCTATGTCATGGATGATAATTTCTTCTAGGGTGGCAGATTTGAGCTTTTTCTCAATTGATTCCATATGACTTGCTCCTTCACCAGCTTTAGGTTCACACCTTCAAAGTAAGATTCTATTTCTGCAAAAGTAAGATCTTCGATTGAGTATAGTGAAAATTCTAGGATTTTTCTGCTTTTGAAAAATTTAGGGTTCTTGAGCTTGAAGACAATAAGGTTTTTCTAAAATGATTTACGCCGTATTATATACCCAGTTGAAAAGACCTTTTGAATTTTAATAATTAAACAATCAAGCGGTGCTCCTATTTTTGATAAATAAAGAGTGACATTTGAAATTGATTGGACATCGTGGTGGTAGTGTGATCATGTGTTTTGTCCACGTGTAAATAAATAATATAATAATTATAAGTCGGTCAAGGAATGGAAAACTTAGATGGTTGACTGTTTGACTTCTGATGCAGCTGTGAGTTCAATATCATCTCTGCTCTGATCAGGGGACTTTTCTGTCTTTGCTCTGATCAGATCGCTTTCCTACGTCTTCTGCACCAGGTGAGATATGTCGCTTGTGGTTGACATCAGCTAACTTTCTCGTCTGTCCTTCGGATCCTCGTCTGGTCTGATCAGTTCACTTCCTTGTCTCCTTTCCGAGTCAGGTGATACTCCTTATCTGGTCTCCGCATCAGGTAGCTTTTTCTTCGTCTGGTCTCCATATCAGGTAGCTTTACTTCAGACGACTCTTGTCTGCTTCAGGTCAGATGACTTCTCATTCGTTTGTCTTTCAACTAAGCACTAGATTCCCAATCTAGTAATCCAAGATTCCTGCTAAGTTCTAGAAATCTTTCTTCAGGTAGAGGCTTACTGAATATGTGAGCAATTTGATATTCTGTGCTGACTCTTTCCACTTTTACTTTCTTGTTAAGCACATGGTCTCTGATAAAGTGCTGTTTGACATATATGGGCTTTGTTCTTGAGTGAAAAACTGGATTGTTTGTTATTGCAATTGCACTATTGTTGTCACACCATATTGGAACTTCATTTGCAATGATGTTGTAGTCCCTTAGCTGTTGTCAGATCCAGAGAATTTGAGCACAACAGCTACCTGCAACTAAGTATTCTGACTTAGTTGTGGATATTGAGTTAGATACTTGCTTCTTGCTGAACCACGATATGAGTCTGGTTCCAAGGAACTGACATGTTCTACTTGTGCTTTTCCTACCAATCTTGCATCCTGCAAAGTCTGCATCTGAATATCCTGAGAGTTCAAAGTTATCATCCTTGGGATACCATAATCCAACATTGATTGTGGATTTAAGATATCTGATTATCCTCTTAGCTGCTTCCTGGTGAGACTACTTCGGCTTGGATTGGAATCTGGAACACACTCCAACTGCATATGAAATATCTGGTCTGTTTGCAATGCGGTATAAAAGGGATCCAATTAGTCATCTGTAGTGTGTTGGATCCACTGGAATACCCCCCATCTGCATTAAGGTGTAGGGATGTGCTCATGGGAACTCTTAGTGATTTGGCTGAGTCCATGCCAAATCTTTTGATTAAGTCTCTGTATACTTTGCTTGGTTGATGAACATTCCATTGTCAACTTGTTTGACTTGTAAACCAAGAAAGAAATTTAGCTTTCCCATCATACTCATCTCAAATTCTCCTTGCATGAGACTTGAGAATTTTTCACATAGCTAAGGGTTGGTTGAGCCAAATATGATATCATCCGCATATATTTGAACAAACAATATGTGGTCTTCATGTTCCACCCTGAAGAGTGTCTTGTCCACCTTTCCTTTGCTGAATCCGTTCTTCTCCAGAAACACAGATAGTGTCTCATACCATGCTCTTGGTGCTTGCTTGAGTCCATATAGAGTTTTCAAAAGCTTGTATACTTTATCTCCTTTGACAAATCCGGGGGATTGCTCCACATAGACTTCTTCTTCTAGTACTCCATTGATAAATGCACTTTTTATGTCCATTTGATAGACTTCATAATCCTTGAATGTTGCATATGTAAGGAATGGTTTGATAGCTTCTAATCTTGCCACATGTGCATATGTTTCATCAAAAACTATTACTTCACATTTACTATATCCTTTTGCAATGAGTCTGGATTTATTCCTAGCAACAGCTCCATCTTCATCACATTTGTTTTTATACACCCACTTGGTGCCTATGACTTTCTTGTGCTCTGGTCTGTCTGTTAGTTCCCAGACATTGATCTTCTCCATTTGGTTGAGCTCTTCTTGCATTGCAATTATCCATGAGTAGTCATTCAGGGTCTGCTCAGTTGTTTTGGGTTCCATATGAGACACGAAACATGAGAACATAGCTATTCCTGCTGGTTCTGTAGATTGCCTGGTTTTGACTCCATCAGTTAGGTTTCCAATAATTTGTTGTATAGGGTGATCTATGAGCTATCTCGGGATATCTTATTCAAGGTTTGTTCCCCCTGTTGAGTTTCTTTGATGAACTTCGTCTCTCTATGCATCAGCTTGGTTCTGGCATTCTTGAACTGCATCTCGTTCAGCTGCGGTCTTGTCATCTGCAGACGGGGACCCTGTCTGCTCTGCAGGCGTGTCTTTATCAGCTGCAGTTGGAACGAGTACGGTTGAAGATCCTGTCTGATTTGCAGTTGGGTCTTCAGACTGATCTGCAGTTGGGTCTTCAGGAGAGTCCATCATTCCTATGTCATGGATGATAATTTCTTCTAGGGTGGCATATTTGAGCTTTTTCTCAATTAATTCGATCTGTTTCTGTACTCAATAGTAGACTCACCAAACACAACATTGGGTTTTTCTTCCACAAATAATGTTCTTTTATTAAATACTCTGTATGCCTTACTTATTTGAGAGTATCCCATAAAGAGACCATCATCAGTTTTAGCATCAAAGGCATTTAGTTGGGTTTTACCATTGTTGTGGATGAAACACTTACAACCAGATATATGAAAGTAAGCAATAGTTGGTGTTCTGCCATTCCAAACCTCATATGGAGTTTTGCCATGTCTCCCTACTATCATACTCCCGTTCTGATTATGGCATGCTGTGTTGACAGCTTCAGCCCAGAACCTCTTTGTGAGGTCAGCTTCTGCAATCATTGACCTGGCAGCCTCCTTCAAGGTTCTGTTTCTTCTTTCAGCAACACCATTTTGTTGTGGTGTTCTTGCGGCAGAGATTTCATGCTGGATTCCATTTTGATCACTATATTTAGTGATTGCCTTGTTGAGAAATTATCCACCTCTGTCTGATCTGATCTTGATGATGGAGAGGGATTTCTCATTCTGAATCTTTCTCACCAGCTCAAGAAGCTTTGTTAATTTTCACTCTTTTTATAAAGGAAAACAACGCATGTATATCTGGAGTAGTCATCCACTACTACTAAGGCATGCTTCCTTCCAGTCAATGTCCTTGGCTTGATGGGCCAAAGAGATCCATATGAAGTAGATCTAAGACTCTGGTGGTGACAGTGGTAGGCTAAACTAGTTTGAAAGATGCTCTGCTTTGTTTTCCCCTCTGATAGGCATCACATATACTCTCCTTCTTGAATGCTTCTGCTGGAAGTCCTATGACTAACTTTTGAGAGCTTATCATGTTGATGGCTTTGAAGTTCAGGTGACATAATCTCTTGTTCCAGAGCCATCCATTCTCAGCAATTGTTTTTGATAAGAAACAAGTGTTTGAAATGCCTGTATTCCAATCTATCATGTAAACGTCTCTTCTGAATCCTTGTAGCTTCACTTTTCCGGATAGGATATCAATCACCATGCATTTCCAAATAGTGAAGATTACTAGGTTCTTTTCATCACAGAATTGACTTATGCTGAATAGGTTGTATTTGAGCCCTTTGACATAATGTACTTTAGATATGGTTATGTTTCTTCTGTGCAGCTCTCCAAATCCTTTTGTCTAACCTCTAGAGCTATCTCCAAAGGTTACATCTGGACCTCTTTCTTTGATATAGTTTGAGAGCACATTCTTATTACCTATCATGTGCCTTGAGCATCCAGAGTCTAAAAACCATTCTTCACCTCCTCCTGTTGAACTTTAGGTGACATGGTAGTAGTCCTTCCACCTTTCTGCAATCAAACAAGCAGAGATTTAGGTACCCAAATTTGGGGTTAGTAGGCTTCCTGGAGAATTGGTTTCTCTTTGGGTTATAAAAATTATGTTGATTACCCCTATAAGGTGTGTGATGCCTAGGTCTATATCCCTGGTTAGGATTGTGTACTGGATATGCCTCATAATGTTTGTGGTGTGGGCTATTCCTAAATCTTGGCTGAGACCATTTGTAAAATCTTTGGGGTCTCCACACATGTTCATTTGGAAAGTTTGGATAACCTTGAGGTTTTCACTTACCTCTACCATTTTGAAATCTGTTTTTGGGGAGTCTTTGGTAATAGTTGGAATAATGTTTTGGCTGCTGCTTCTGCCTTGGCCATTGCATAGTCTCCTGTCTAGGTGGCTGCCTTGTAAACCTTGGCTGCTGCCTAAAATTTTGACTGGGATGCTGCCTATTTGGAAATACGGGTTTGTTTATAGGCTCAGCAGTCGGGACATAAGTTTCTCCCTTGATAAAAGTGGTTTTTGAACTAGAGGGAGTATTGGGGTCATATCCAAGGCCAGATTTTGAATAAAGTGGCCTCTGGTTCATACACAAAGCATCAAGGGTTATAGATGCTTTCAGAGATGTTATATCTTTAGCTTGTGTACTATTTGTCTGTTTCAGTTTAGCAAACTCAGATTTGAGATGAACAAGTGCAGCTGATTTCTCACTGTTTAAAACAATTAGCCTTTTAATCTCAGATGTGCTATTATCAACTGAGTTTTTCAATTTGTTTTCATCATGTTTTTCAAATTCAGATTGATCTTTGTTAACTCTAGGCTGAGTTTTTCAAAATTATTTTTTAGCTGCCTATTCTCATCTTGCAGCTGTGTTTTCTCAGCTGTCACAGTTAGGTGAGCCGATTTTAAGGTTTCAAAATCTTTTAGTAACTGATTTACGGATTCATGAAGATTCATATCTTCAGACATGTCAGAGATGAAACCTTCTGTAGTTTGAGGTTAGGAAGTTACCTCTTCATTAGCTAGATTGGCCATCAGGCAGTTGTAGTCATCGTCATCATCAGAGAAGAATCCACCACTTGATTATACTCTTTCTTCAATCTGGTCTTCCCTAATGAGCACTTTTCTCTTGTCTTATTTCTTGCCCATGTTCTTCTTATCTTCATTTCTCTTGAGATCAGGGCAGTCAAATTGGATGTGTCCTGTCTTGTGGTAATTGTAGCATTCCACCTTCCAGTTTCCAGCTTTTTGATTCCGCCTTAGATTGTCTTTGTAATTTTTCTTGTACTTGGAGTAGTTTTTCCTGAAGTTGCTGAATCTTTGCATGATGAATGCCATTTCTTCCTAAAAATCTAGAGGATTTGGAGGTTTACCTTCAGACAGGTTCTTGGCAGGGGACTCTGCTGCAAATGCTACACCTTTATCTGCTGGTTCAGTTGATGATGAGCAGGGCAGCTCAAACTCATATGCATTCAGGTCAGAGAACAACTCCTGGATTTTTATCTTGTTAAGATCTTTTGATTCCCTCATGGCTACGACTTTCATGCTCCATTCGGGGTTTAGAGACCTTAGAACTTTCAGGGCCATCTCCCTGTTGCCATAAGTTTTTCTAAGCTAATTGATTTCATTTATTATCTTTGTGAATCTCCCATCCACTTGGTCAATGGTTTCTACATTCTTCCTTTTGAAGTTGTCAAACTTTTGGGTGGCAATTAACAACTTATTTTCCTTGATCAACTCAGTTCCCTCACACATTACAGCTAATGTGTCCCAGATTTCTTTGGCATTCTTGTAGTTTTTAATCTTAACCATGGTTGCCTTGTCAAGAGTCTGATATAGTACATCTCTGGCCCAGTTGTCAAGATTGGCCAACTTCCTTTCTTCAGGATACATCTCGGTTCTCTTCTTGGGGATCTTCTCTGGCTTCCCAGCTGCAACTTCTTCTGGTGTGTTATCTTTTACAAATATGAACGGTCCATCCTTAATTATACACCACATGTCATCATGAATGGATGACAGATGAGTCTGCTTTCTTATTTTCTAGAGGTCATATTCATCCACAGAAAATACAGGTAATGTAAAGTGCATGTGTTTCATGTGTTCCATTATAATATGAGAGATTAAAATATACTCAAGTATATGGATATGGTTCGGTAAAATTGAACCAACCTCTCCGATACCACTTGTAAGTCACAAGTCGTCAGGAATAAGTCTAGGGGGTAAAAAGACTTATTAAACTCTTTTCCTTAGTCAGGTGAGTTTCTTTAGCTGTGTAATATGCAGCTAACAAATCTTAGATGCAGATGAGTAGTGCGGAAGTACAGCTGGTAACACTGCAGGTGACTTATATCAACTGCATGTGACTTATGTCAACTGTAAAGACTAGACACTGCGGAAGACAGTTGACTGATAAATGGAACAGTAAATATGAATGCAGCAGATAAGTATGATGAATGCAGTAAAACACACAAGCACTTATAGTGGTTTCAGAGGTGGGGTAATCCTCTACTAATCTACTTTTCTCCAAACCAATTGGAGATGAATTCACTATAACTTTCAACCAGTGATAAACGTTACAATGATTCAAACCAGTTACAACAACTTTCAACCAGTGGAAACCCGTGGCCGCTGCAACTCCCTTGACTGCCTAGCACCTCTTGATCGAAAACTCGTGGATGCCTCAACAACTCTCGAGTTGTCTATCACCTTGCAATCAAGAACCCGTGGATGCCTTATCAGTCGTGAAACTTCTGAAACCTCATTCACAGAAGTACACCATACTCAGTTTTTCAGACAAGAGTGTTGTCTTCTCCAACTTCAAGAGCTTCTCAGAATATGATCTTTGAAACTTTGCTCTTCATGATGCTATAGTTCTCTTGATCGCTATGATTGGTTTGATTGCTTAGATTGCTTGTAAGTATTGTTCGCATCGTACTTTGCTCAATTCTGATTTTCAGATATTTATAGTTGTTACGTATTTCGGTGAACGCAAGTGCACATTGTCGTAAGCAAGTAATAAAGTGATAAGTAAGATATCGTTCCCTCGAGGACTGACTTACTAATTACCAATTTATTTGTATTCTAATTTTATCTGAACGATCGAATTTTGGTGGTGCAAGGAATATTAAAGAAAACTAATAAAGTGATAAACTAAGAACAATTAATAAAATCGAATATTCGAAGAAAGAAGATCAAATAGGAGAATAATCTAGGATTGAGAATCCGCCTCGATTTATCCGAATTACTCTGGATTTATATAAATTAAGTGATTTCCCAATTTATTGAAGGGGAGGATTTCTAAGGTACTCTAATGCCTCTCCCGAGGTCAGTATAATTTTCTAAGGTAAATAAATCATTCTATTCCTAGGTGAATTAATTCGACAATAGGCAAAAAGTACGAAATCTTCAGACGGGCCACGTAATTCCTATGAGTATATTCCTATCTCACAAGATAAAACGTTTCTCACCAATTTTTCTCACTAACTCTCCTCTCCCGATTCGAGTTGCGTAATCAAAACAATTCAATCATATGCCACATAATTGAACGCATTAAAAACAATTGGGGAAAACTCAATAAAGAAGGGAGATATATATTAATAATGTAAAATCAAAAGTTAATTCGTCAAAATCTCGGTTTATCACAATCCTAGAATAGGGTTCTAGCCTGGCATGCTAGAAAATATTACACAAAGAATTAAAGAAAGCATAAGAAAAATCAAACACAGTTGAAGAACTTGAATTCCTCCGTTCTCTGGCTTCTGCTCTCTGCTCCTCGGTATTTTCTCCTTCTGTTTGATGATGATATCTGCTGACCTTCAATGCCTATTTATACTTTTTCATCTGCCTCAAAAACGCGCCCAGAAATTAGGTCAGAAACGGGCCTCCAAACCGCCAAAATCGCGAGCTGTGAATAGGGACCCTGCGCGGCGAGCCGCGGCCCCTATCTTCATGCAGCCAGGCCTGGGCGAATTCTCCTTATGGGCCGCGGCTCAGAGCTTGCGTGCCGTGGCACCTGGTACAGTTTGGACCGGGTCCTTCTGGGCGCCTCCTGTGCCACGGCCCAGCGTCTGTGTGCCGCGGTTCCTGACAAAAAAATGTCATTTTGGCCCGTTTTTCTTCATTTAAGTTCCCAAACTCGAATTTCCTTCAAAACATATAAAGATAATGCATTAAAAGCTCATTTACGCAGATTTAAACTAAAAATGGGTATAAAATAATGATGATTAAGCGCATAAAAATATATCTAACAAATACCCCCAAACTTAAGCCTTTGCTTGTCCTCAAGCAAAAATTAATTTCAAATGATATGACAAGTATCGTGGGTAAAAGTGCAAATCCACAGTATTTACCTAATTAATACTACCCTGAAAATCTCAAAGAAAAATACAAGTATTGTTTTAGTGAGTCACATCACGAACAAGGATTCCACAAAGCAATCATTGTTAGTGCTGATATATCGGTCATGAAGAAAATCAAAGATCAAAGATTAACAAGCTTGAATTTAGCCGACCGCTAATATAAATGGGTAGATTAAACAAGCTAACTCTCCCAGTCCCACAGTCTCGTGGAAAAAATTCAAGAGTTTCATCATAAATAGTAATCCTCAGACAACATTCCCTTATATATAATAATGATTCGAGTTAACCACTAGGTTCCGATTCTCGGTATGTTCCATGAAATGACCCTAGGGTGGAAATCCATTCTCATGTATTGGGGAACCGTTTGACGTAAAAGACACTCATGGGGCTCATGAGTGCTTCTAGTTACTAAGTCTCCTTCTACAGTGGAGAAAAAACTCGAATGGCTATTCCCGCATGTCCGATTCAAAGTTCCTGTTTTACGCGAATGTAAACGATGGCTCACGTGAATACATCCTGTTACTTGGCTTCTTTTCATCATCATGCGATTTTTCTGAACCATTAGTCTATTCAGGGTTGTCGTTTTATGCGAGAGTAAACAACGGGTCACGTGAATACCCCCGGTTACTAGACTTCCCATCATAGAACATGTATAATTTCACGAATTTTTGGGAAAGACTGTCCGACTCTAAACTAAAATTAAATGCCAAGAAGACTCATGTTACTGGACGACTAGCTACGTGAAAAGTGTAACCAAATGTATAGACGGCGGTTCGTAAACATGTATGTCTCATTTCTTATATGCTGGGATTTCTAGAATGACGCAAAAAAAATCAGACCTAAATGAATACTCAAGGGAAAGAAATTTCGCAGAATGCAAACTCAACCACAACTCAACTATTTCTTAAAAAATAAATCAGTATCATATCATCATTTTTACACAAGGCTGCATGAAAAATCCACGAATGCAAATAAAGTCCAGAATATTTTAGAAGACAAGCAAGGCTAGAGTCAATAACAACAAAAAATAGCAACGAATAAGTAAATAACAACTGAAAGTAACCCCCCCAAACTTAAGACGTACATTGACCTCAATGGACACAGATAGTAATATGCAATATGAGAAAAGGTCAAGTACTCCCCTAATATCAGCTCAGGAACTGGTGCCGGCCTCGTCCGGCGAGGAGGGTGGTGTAGATGGCCTGACTGGTGGAATGAAGGGTCCATCCGGATGGAGCATATGGCTCGTCCACACAGCTAGATAGTCCTGATGATAACCATCCCTCGCCGCTAAGAGCCTCTCCTCACGTCAATTGGCCCGGCGGGTCTGCTCGCGCATCTCCTCCCGAACAGCTGCGAGGAGGTTCTCTCTCTCTCTGCCCGCATCTCCTCCCGAACAGCTGCTAGGAGGCTGTCTCTCTCTTCCCGCATCTCTTCCCTAAGGCTGTCAAAAATTGCCTAAAGGTGCTCTCTCGCTGGCGGTGGAGTGGACTCAGTCCGATCCTCAGCATCCGCCGTCGGCTCATGTGTCAGGAGTAGTGGCTCGGGAGAGTGCTCGTGTGGTTCATCGATAAGAAATCCTCGCCCCCGCTCGTGTGCCCTCGCGCCACCCCACTGGTCGAAATGAAAGATAATACGGTGGTCGATCGGACCCTGGGGTGCAATAGACGGCTCATCGTCGGACCACGTCACGCCTGACTGGCGGCATAGAGCACAAATCAGCGAGGGATGTTTTAATCTCGTCTTTGCCCCTCCCTGGATGCACTGAAATATAGAACGGGACAAACATGGGGCCACATCAAACTGGAGTCCCGTCGTGATAACATACAATAATCGGGCCCGAGGAAGCAAGATCGAGCGGATCTGTGATGTAGGGTCGACTCGTGCACAGAGGAAATAAAGTCAGGCTCGCCCGAGCCGACTGAGGCGAGAACTCTTGAAATAGAAAGCTGTGGAACCCGGGACGCGCATCTCCCAGACAGAACCCGGCTGAGCAAGTGCCTCCAGCAGAGCCTCCCTCGTGAGGCTACTCATAGTCCGTGTGTACTCCGAGTCGTCCACCTCCGGTAGTTCGTACAGCCTCCTAATCGCGGCCACCGAAAAGTCTACAGTTTGGCCTCGGACGATGACCTCAGTCCATGTATCTGGTCGCCCCATCATCTGTCCCGCCTGGATTTGTCGCAATAGAGCACTGGCGTAGAACTCCTGGACAATAGAAATCACCGCCGGCTCGGGTGGCGCAATGAATCGAGTCCATCCCATTTCATTGATCATAGCTAATAGCTCGCCGTCTGGGGGGTGGGAGTGAATCCCCGCTCCGAAATTATTGGACGAGGACGGATTCTCTCACTGAATATTCTATGGATGTCAGGATCAGAGAATTGGTGGGATTCCATATCTGTTCGATTTTGTGACGTTTCCCCTCTTGTGGGGGACGATCGCGTCTTAGCCCTCGTGCTCAACTTCCTTTTCCTAGCCATAATGAAGTTCCTGAAAAATAAATGCCGGAAATTAAACAACTTTAAAGATAACTACACCACTCTCAACATAAAACGTGCGGAAAATGAATATAGAGTCAAATGAACTCGCACTTTCGTATGAGGGAAAGGAGGCACAGATTTAAGCTCAAACTTGACGTAAGGGTTGGGGGCATAATTTAATTCGATAATCGAATTCGTTGCAAACAATTTGGAGATGTTTGGCTCAAAAATTTTCATTGGTGCATTTTATCGAACACTTTGCATGCGTTAGCTTAATTGAAGAACAAAAACAGTAATTTACTCAATTCAATCCTCCACAACAACAATTTCTATCGACAATCACAGCAATTCACGACACAATAACAAAACACCATCAATCAATCAATAATTTTCGCATAATCCGATACAAATTTCGATAGAAATTTAGGAAATAAACACAAGTTCATCAAAGAATATTACCCCAATCATTAATCCATGTTGCATTGAAACTTAAGGGAATAGAATTACCTTGTGTTGGATTGAATAAGGTGAGAAGAAAAAGAGATTTGAAGGGAGACCTACGGTGCTGCGCGAAGAAGAAAGGATTGTAAGGTTACCTTGTGTTTCAGCCGATTGAATTCTGGGCAACCCAGCCCTTCTTATATTTTCGGCAGGGGCCGCGACACATAAGAAGTGAGCCGCGGCCCGTAGTACAGTTAAGTCTGGGCGCTGGGTATCTCGACGTGTGCCGCGGCTCATTGAACGGGTGCCGCAGCTTGCAATGTTAGTGTGCCGCGACTCAGAGCTTGTGTGCCGCGGCACACAGTACAGGCTCCTTGGCACATATTTTGGTTTTCGGCACGCCGCGACTCAGCTTCAACGTGCCGCGGCTCTTTGGCCGAGTGTCCCGCAGCTCAGCCTCTTCGTGCCGCGACACGTAGTACAGAAAGTTTTCCAGAATGTTGGACTTATGTGTGCCGCCGCCCGCCATGAATGTGCCACGGCCCCTGGCCTGGAATGCTCCTGCACAAAAATTTTTTAAAGCGAAATCACATAGAACGTGAGAGAGAAGCATATCCAAGTAAAAATGACGAAAAATTAGACTCCTAGAAGGAATGAAATCAACGAAAAATTAACATCTACAACTAATACTCGGGTTACCTCCCGAGAAGCGCTAAGTTTATAGTCTTCAGCCGGACTTTTCTAGCATTCACTCTGCGGTGGATAGGACGACGCTCGTCTTCTGCGTGTCTATTGGATCACCCGTGTAGGCCTTCAACCGCTGCCCATTTACTTTATTTTTCGGTCATCTTTTTGTACTTCCACTGCTCCATGTGGGAATACTTGAACTACAGTAAACGGTCCCGACCATCGTGAACGCAATTTCCCAGGAAACAACCTCAAGCGAGAATTAAATAATAACACTTCTTGACCCGGAACGAACTCTCGATGTGTGATGTGCTTATCGTGCCAAATATTTGTCCGCTCTTTATAAAGCTTCGCATTCTTGTACGCATCATGACGGATTTCCTCCAGCTCGTTCAACTGCAAATAGTGTTTTTCACGAGAAGATTTAAGATCAAAATTCAATTTCTTTATCGCCCAGTATGCACGATGCTCCATCTCTACTGGCAAATGACAACTTTTCCCCAAAACCAAACGGTATGGTGACATGCCGATAAGTGTTTTGTATGCAGTACGGTATGCCCAAAGTGCATCATCGAGTTTAAAAGACCAATTTTTTCGGGATGAGGTGACTGTTTTTTCTAAGATCCACTTTAGCTCTCGATTTGATATCTCAACTTGACCACTCGTCTGGGGATGATAGGCTATAGCAACACGATGAGTGACTCCGTATTTTCTTAAGACAGCATCAAGGAATTTGTTGTCGAAGTGTGAACCACCATCACTGATAATAGCACGTGGAGTCCCAAAACGCGTGAAAATATATTTTTTTATAAATTTGATCACGACATTAGAACCATTTGTTGGTAGAGCCACCGCTTCGACCCACTTTGAGACGTAGTCCACTGCTACTAGAATATAGAGGTTCTTATTTGATGGAGGAAATGGACCCATGAAGTCAATCCCCCATACGTCGAACAATTCAACCTCAAGTATTGTGTTCAACGGCATTTCATGTCGTTTTGAGATGTTTCCCGTCTGTTGACACCGATCACACGTGGACACAAAGGAGTGAGCATCTTTGAGTAACGATGGCCAATAGAAACCCGATTGCATGGCCTTTGCCGCTGTTCTATTTCCGCTAAAATGCCCTCCGTATGGTGATGCATGGCAATGATTCAGCACACTGCAGATTTCCTCATCCGGAACACATCTGCGAATAATTCGATCAGGGCATCTTTTAAACAGAAAAGGATCATTCAGAATTATTTTGCTCGCCAGATAGTTCACTAGATCAGCGTACCAAGGCGCGTGTTGCGAACCCAACTTGTAGAGCTGTTCATCGGGGAAGTTTTCCACAATTTGTGGATGACTCTCCCCCTTCTCATGGGGATTTTCTAAACGTGAAAGGTGATCGGCAATAACATTCTCCGTCCACTTTTTGTCGCGAATTTCCAAGTTGAATTCTTGGAGGAGAAGCACCCACCTAATCAACATTGGTTTAGCATCCTTCTTCTCCAAAAGGTATTTGATCGCCGAATGGTCTGTCCACACCACTACTTTCGTCCCCAATAAATATGCCCGAAATTTATCAAAAGCAAAGATCACAGCTAACAATTCTTTTTCTGTTGTGGCATAATTTCTTTGGGCGTCGTCAAGAGTTCGGCTTGCATAATACACGACGTGGAACACTATCCCTCGTCTCTGTCCCAAAACAGCCCCAATGGCAAAATCACTAGCATCACACATCAACTCGAATGGAAGGTCCCAGTCTGGAGCGACTATTAACCGGGGCGGTGCTTAGAGCTTTCTTCAATAGGTCGAAACTTTCTTTTCAAGACTCGTCAAAATTAAATGGAACATCCTTCATGAGCAAATTGCACAACGGCTTCGTGATCTTTGAAAAATCTTTAATAAAATGGCGGTAAAAACCGGCGTGTCCCAAAAAAACTCCTTACCCCCTTTACCGAAGTAGGCGGAGGCATCTTCTCGATTGTTTCAATTTTTGCCCGGTCGACTTCAATTCTATGGGAGGATATGCGGTGGCCTAGTACAATGCCCTCATGGACCATAAAATGGCACTTCTCCCAGTTCAAGACCAAATTTGTTTCTTCGCATCTTTTGAGGACTTTCTGCAAATTCTGCAAACATATATCAAACGAATCACCGAAAACAGAAAAATCATCCATAAAAATTTCAATGCAATGCTCTACCATGTCAGAAAAAATAGCCATCATACACCGTTGAAAAGTGGCCGGCGCATTACATAAACCAAAAGGCATGCGCCTATAAGCGAAAATGCCATAAGGACATGTAAACATCGTCTTTTCTTGGTCTTCTGGGGCTATATAAATCTGATTATACCTAGAATAACCATCAAGAAAACAATAGAAATCGTGTCCGGCTAATCCATCCAACATTTGATCAATAAATGGTAAAGGAAAGTGGTCTTTTCTAGTGGCTTTATTTAATTTCCTATAATCTATGCACATATGCCACCCCGTAACAATCCTAGTTGGAATCAATTCATTATTATCGTTTTGGATAACCGTTATTCCACCCTTCTTTGACACAACTTGAACCGAACTTACCCACTTGCTATCAAAAATAGGAAAGATCATACCTGCGTCGAGGAGTTTTAAAATCTCGACTTTTACCACCTCTTTCATATTTGGATTTAAACGGCGTTGGTGCTCCACAGATGGTTTGTAGTCTTCCTCCATCAGAATTCTGTGCATACAAATGGACGGGCTGATTCCCTTGATATCCGCAATAGACCATCCGAGGGCAGATTTGTACTCCCTCAAAACCCTCAATAATTTCTCCTCTTGATCCCCCGCCAAAGTGACCGAAAGAATGACTGGCAGGGAATCGCCGGGTCCCAAAAATGCATATTTTAAATGATTCGGTATCTGCTTGAGCTCCAGCTTTGGGAGTCCCTCAATTGATGGGACGGGCCGAGTTGGTGAACTTCCGAGCTCCTCACATGGTCGACGAGTGAAAAATGGTGGGGAAGCATCCATGTGTCGTAAATAGGCTACATGCTCGAATTTAATTCAGAAATGGACCCAACTAAAACGGACTCCAATGGGTCTGATGGATAGTGTAGGTCACAAGTCGTCCAGGTACAAGTCTAGAGGGGGGGGGGGCGGTGAATAGACTTGTAGAAACTCTTAAACTCTTTTTCACGAAGAGTGAGTTTCTTCAGCTGATAGTTATTAAACAAATGACTTGGAGTCGTTTGTTCTTAAATATATGCGGAAGTCAGCTGATGACGAATAGAAAGCAACTAATGAAACACTTAACAATGAATGCAGCAGTTAAAGTATGATGCAATAAAATAGTAAATAACGCAGGCAATTATAGTGGTCTCAGAGGTGGGGTAATCCTCTACTAATCCACTTTTCTCCAAACCAGTTGGAGATGAATTCACTATAATTTTCAACCAGTGATAAATATTATAGTGATTCAAACCACACTACAACAGCTTCCAACCAGTGGAAATACGTGCCGTTGTACACACTTGACTGCCTTGCACCTCTTGATCCTCAATCCTTGGATGCCTTTACAGTCTCTTACTTCAACTAGTGAAGTACCCCGTACTCAGGATTATAGACAAGAGTTTTTGTCTTCTCCAACTAAGAGCTTCTTTAAGCATGAACTTTTAGAACTGCTCTTTTCACGATGCTATTGATTGCTTTAGATTGCTTGATTGCTTTGATCGCTTGAATGTATGTTCGCACCGGTAGTTGCTCAGCTTCAAATCTTCGGATATATATAGGTCACGATCTCTGAGCTTTTTCCTTGTAGCCGTTGCAAATCTTTTGAACAAATCCGTCCGTTGGAGGGAGACTTCATTGTTTAATCTTTCTGAACGTTGCAAAATTTGGATTCCCATTATTTTATTTTATCTTCCGACCGTTGTGAAGACTTCTGCATGTGAGCGCCGAATCTTTTGAATATAAAATGATTAAAGTCTTCAAGGTGGGTCTGGATGATTTATTTAAATCATATCTCTTGCGGGAATCACTCCAATTTGTCTCTTCACATTGCATGTGACCTTTCCGTAATACTTGACTTTTCAACGCATGCTGACGTGGACTTTGGAGTACTTGGCTGACTTCGAGTAGGCTGATATGCAGCTAACATCTCTGCAGACAGGACCTCTCTGCTGTTCACTGTTTGTGACTTAGCTGATCAGGTGACTTCCCTGAGGTACCTTGGCTGCAGTCTGGTCAAACTTCTCTGATAAATTCTGTTGACCAGAGCTACCCTGACTGGACTCGGCTGTTCCTCTCTGATGGACTTATCTGTACTCAGTATTTAGCTGATTTTCAGCCTAACTAATTTTTGGCCTACAGAAGATACTCATTTGGTTCTTCTTTACATTTTGCCTAACATATTTGGCCTATGGAAGATACTCATTTGGTTCTTCCTTACATTTTTGCCAAGTAATAAACATTTGATTTTTTTATATTAATGACATCATCAAAATCTAACAAGTATTACTAACAAATTCCCCCTATTTTGATGATGGCAAAACTTTAAGTAAGTAATCAAATGACCAAGTCTGCACTTAAGTGCAAGACACAAACTAAAATCAATCTAAAATTGAGACAACTGGAAATTATCATTCAACAGACTGTTATAAAACTTTTCTGACTTGATTATGATTGAAATTTACAAGAAAGTTTTTACAGGTACAGAAAATAAAATTACAAGTACAAAGAAATAAAGTCATCTGCCTCTTCCTCTGCCTCTGCGAATAGGCTGTTTGGCAGGTCTGAATGTTTTGGCTCCAATTGGTCTAATCTTGACTGGAGCAAGACCATATTTCCTCTTCACAACAAGAGCTGCAAAGTCTTGTTCTTGCTGTGATGTAAATCTATTCTCAAGACATAACTGCTTGATTTCTTGTTGAAGCTGTAGCTCATTTAGCTCATTGTCCAGACGGGTTGGCGCTTCCTCTGCTCTGAATGATGGAATCATAGGATAAGCATTTAGTTCCTTAGCCTTCTTCTTCAGAATGGTCCAGAGTTTTGGGTAAGCTTCTTCCATGAAATTGATGAAGGTCTGCTGTGGGGAGAGATTATCATCCTGGAGTAATTCCCAGACGTAATAATCTCTGATGAATTTCTTCTTAGCAGCTCCCCACATGGGCAGGGCTTCATATGGAATAAAGTCCTCAACATACCACAACTCCTTTCCTTCCCATTCTAGAGTAGGCCCAAAACCTCCTCTAGTCCTCCTTCTCTTTCCTTCAGGCTGGTCAGCCTGGTCATCTGGATCCACAGCTTCCTTCCTCTTCAGACTTGAGGGTCCTTCAATTTGAAGAACATCTTGCTTCTTCTTTGACCTTATCTCTCTCTCTTCCCCCTGAACTCTCTCTTCCCCCTTTTTGCCAGCATCAACAAGGGTAGTTAATTGCTGCTCCATTTTGCTCATCCAATCAGACATGCCAAATGGCATTCTGTTGTTGGTAGGGGGAGGGGGCTGAGGAATCTCTCTCTGCAGTAGAGTGTCGATCTTGGCATTGATTGATTGAAGGTCAGGAGTGACCTGAGACATTAGCATCTCTCCAATTGTATCTTTGACGATTTGTCTGATCAGCTCAGTCATGACAGGAGATATCTGAGCTGAGGGAGAGTGCTCTCCTGAGCCTTCTGCAAAAGAGCCACTAGACTGCAGGCTTCTGTCTGCAGCTGGTAGGTCAGAGGGGGTTTTCTCCGGGGTCCCTGACCTGGAGTCTTCAGCCAGCTCTGCGTCTAGGCTGGTGTACCGGGCAGGTACCACAGTCCTATCTGCAGCTTCGTGAATAGGCTCTGTCTCCGGCTCTGGTTCTGGCTCCTTTTCTTCTTCTTTCTCTTCCTCTTTCTCTTCTTCTGCCTTCTCTCCAGAATTTTCTTTTCCTTCCTCCTCATCTTTTTCCTTTTCATTTTCTTTTTCGGCTCCTGCATCTCCTCCATCATCATCATCATTATCATCATCATTATCATCATCATCATTATCATCATCATTATCATCATCATTGTTATCATCATCCTTCTCCTCTTCTTTTCCTTCATCATCACCATCCTTCTCATCCTCATCCTCCTTTTCTTCTTCATCTTTTTCTTGTTCTACCTCTTCTCCTTCTTCTTCATCTCCTTCATCAGCCAACTCTTCTGTTTTCTCAATTTCTCCTGATTGTTTTTCAACTAGAATATTTTCTTCTGTTCTCCTCTCTTCCTGCTTTTCTTCTTCTTCTTCAACAACCAAATCAACAACTTCATTATTTCCTTCTCCATCTACTTCCTCAATTCTAATCTCTTTTTCAACTTCCTCCTCCTCCTCTTCTCCAAAGGAACCATCAAAAATGCTACGCATGATAGAATGGATAAATTGGTCCATGTTTGTTTTAAAATGGGACATGAACCAATTATCCTGGAGGATTAATACTAAGTTTGATTCTTTGCAAAAGTGAATCAGAACCTCCTCAGTGGCTTGGGGATATTCCCAACCACTATTTGCAATGTAGGTTTGAAGGTTTGAAAATGTCAGAGTTTTCCACTCTTCAAAAATATGTACAAAAGAGTGTTTTAATGCTTGTGGCTTAACAAGCTGGAGTTGTTCAATTGAAAGGTTGAAAGTGTTGTTTTCTAACAGGTTAAAGGTATAATCAGCTTCAGGGATAGAAATTATGAGACCTGCTTCTTCTTCTTCGGAAATGTAGACTGGGGGGTGAGAACAGGTACAATCCGAGTCTCGAGGGTGCCTGGTGCAGGCAGGTCTTCCGGATGAATTGGTGATCGGACTGAGGGGCTGGCAAGGTGTTCAGACTGCTCTCCCTCACTAAATTGCAGTTTCCTTGGCCTCTTGGGAGAGGGTTCTGGTGATGACTGCAGAATAGAGGGTCCTTCGGGGGCTGGTCCCCTTCTCTTAAATCTAACTGCAATGGGTGTGTCGTCGGACTCGGTGTCGGACTCGACTGCAGTTGCGATATCAGCTGCAGGTTTGTCCGACTCTCCTGATGAATAGTATCTTGGATATGTCCTTGAGTCCGGCAGCTCCTTCAACAACTGAGCTGCTCTCCCAGTGCCTCCGAATTTCCTCACCTTCTCGTGGTCCATATGACCAAGCCTTTTATTGGGGTGGAAGGGGTCAGTGTTTCCCTTTGCCACACCAGTCTTCTCCAAAAACCAACTGAGGTGCGTTCCAAACGCCAGCTTTGTTTTGAACCTCTTCTCATCGTCAAGCCACTCGACTTTGTTGACCTCTCGCACAATTTGCCTGAAGATGTAGTCTGCCCAATCAACTTCTTCCTGAATCAGTGCTCCCAGCACCATAAACTTCGATAACGACAGTTGATCATAACTGCCCGCCATCCCCATTATTATTTTGTTGGTAATGTCCAACGCAAACCGGTAAATCCTCTTGAGTTCATTCCTCTTGGCTGTGAATTTCAGTTTTTCTGGGATATTTTCCACCTTAATCTTTTTCCAGGTTTTGGCGGCGGATTGCTTGAGAGCTTCGACCGCTAAACCACGGTGCTTCATTCCGAAGACACTACGGATCGTCTCTCGAGATATGCTGACTGGTATTCCGCCAACTGTACTATGAATTCCGTCTTGAATCAGATAAGCTTCGCGATAGAACTCGACGGCATCCTCTTTGAACAGATGTTGCGGGTTGATGTCTAGAAATGGGTAGATCCCGTTAAGCTTCATTGCGCGAATCAGATTAAACATGTCATAGTCCTCCAGATTGGCTTCCAATAAGCCTTCAAAGTCGACGACCAACGAGAAAATGATCTGGTCTTTCACCGCCTTCAAATTAACTCCTTCGAAAGATGCCATTTCTGCAAATAGAAGATTTTAGTGTATTTGGTATTCAAGAAATTTTTGCTCTGAAAAATCTAGGGTTTCTGTAAGCGTAAAGAGTAAAGTGAAAGGTCTTCTTTCCTTATAAAGAAGATGAAAAGACGTTTGTATTAATTTATTATATATTTGAAACGGTGGTACGCCTTTTGATATTCTTTTGAATTTCAAATTTGAATCTGTGGCCCATTTTAAAATTTGACGGTTGATTCTGATTGGCCACTGTGGAGGTTGATTTAATAGACGATTGACGCGTGTATTAAAATTTCCACTTGGCTTAGGAAAATATATATTTAACTGCCAGTTGTTAACCAAAATTAATATAATATAATAGATGTGGCAGATAATAATAAAATATTCAGAGGTCAGTTTAGAAAACTTAGCTGGTCTAATTTGTTGACTGTTGACCGCTCTGTATCAGGTGAGTTGACTTCTCGCCTGGTATTCTGATCAGCTAGGTTGCTTTGTCCGTCCTTCGTCTTCTCGCCTGCATCAGCTAGGATCTGATTCTTCAGCTGGGGTCCGTCCTTGAAATGCTTTAACTTGCTTCAGTACTAGATTCCCAATCTAGTAATCCAAGGTCTCTGCTCAGCTCCAGGAATCTTTCTTCTGGCAAGGGTTTAGTGAAGATGTCAGCTATTTGGTAGTCTGTGCTGACTCTTTCAACTCTAACCCTTTTGTTAAGCACATGGTCTCTAATGAAATGGTGCTTAACATCAATGTGCTTCGTCCTTGAATGCAAAACCGGATTGTTGGTTATTGCAATAGCACTATTGTTGTCACACCAGATAGGAACTTCGTTTGCAATGATATTATAGTCCCTTAACTGTTGTCTGATCCATAGAATCTGTGCACAACAGCTACCTGTAGCTAGGTATTCTGACTCTGTAGTGGAGATAGAGTTAGAAACCTGCTTCTTGCTAAACCAGGATATCAGTCTGGTTCCTAGGAATTGACACGTTCCACTAGTGCTCTTCCTGTTGATTTTGCATCCTGCGAAATCTGCATCTGAGTATCCTGACAGCTCGAAGTTATCATCCTTGGGATACCATAGTCCAACATTAATTGTAGACTTAAGGTACTTTATTATTCTCTTAGCTGCATCTAGGTGTGATTGCTTCGGCTTGGACTGGAATCTTGCACAAACTTCAACGGCATATGATATGTCTGGCTTGCTTGCAGTGAGGTACAGAAGAGATCCAATGAGTCCTCTGTAGTGGGTTGAGTCCACTGATATGCACCGCCTAAATGCGCATCCAGTGAGTACTTGTGCTCATTGGAATTCTTGCGGGCTTGGCTGATTCCATTCCATATCTCTTGATAAGATCTCTGGTATACTTTGCTTGGTTGATGAAAATTCCTTTTTCCATCTGCTTAACTTGTAGTCCGAGAAAGAAGTTAAGCTTTCCCATCATACTCATCTCAAATTCTCCTTGCATGAGGTTGGAGAATTTCTCGCATAGCTCTGGATTGGTTGATCCAAATATGATGTCATCCACATAAATCTGGACTATTAATATGTGGCCTTCGTGCTCCACTCTGAATAGGGTCTTGTCCACCTTCCCTTTGCAAAATCCATTTTTCTCAAGAAACACAGACAGTGTTTCATACCACGCTCTTGGTGCTTGCTTGAGTCCATATAGAGCCTTCAACAGCTTATAGACTTTGTCTCATTTGACAAAACCTGGGGGTTGCTCTACATAGATTTCTTCTTCTAGAATTCCATTCAGAAAAGCACTCTTTACATCCATCTGATATACTTCAAAGTCCTTAAATGCAGCATATGCGAGGAATAGTCTGATGGCCTCTAATCTTGCAACAGGTGCATAGGTTTCATCAAAATCTATTCCCTCACACTGTGCATAACCTTTTGCTACAAGTCTGGCTTTATTCCTAACAACAGCTCCGTCTTCATCACTCTTATTTTTGTACACCCATTTGGTGCCAATAACTTTCTTGTGATCAGGTCTGTCTGTTAGTTCCCAAACTTTGTTTCTTTCCATCTGCTCCAATTCCTCTTGCATGGCATTAATCCATGAGTAATCTTCCAAGGCTTGTTCTGTAGTCTTGGGTTCAATTTGCGACATAAAACATGAGAACATCGTCATTCACCTTTAGTAGGGTTGGTATCTCGTCTTAACTCCATCAGTCAACTTTCCAATTATTTGCTGGATTGGGTGATCCTTGAGCCAGTTGGGGATATCGTCCTCTTATGGGTTTGTTCCCCCTGTTGGATTGCCCTGGTGGTTATCTGCATCAGCTGGGTTCTGGTTTGCAACTGGATCAGCTACCGTCTTGTCATCTGCAGGTTGGTTCTGATCTGCAGATGAGTCTTTGTCGACTCACATTTGGGTCTTCTTCAGCAGCAACTGGATCAGATAGGTTTGGTGATCCTGTCTGATCTGCAGTTGGGTCTTCAGCAGCTACAGTTGGGTCATCAGGCTGGTCTGCAGGTGAGTCCACCATTCCAGTGTCATGAACATTGACTTCTTCAAGGGTTGCTGACTTGAGCTTGTTCTCAATTAGCTCAACTTGTTTCCTGTACTCAACGGTAGATTCATCAAAAACAACATGGGGTGTTTCCTCCACAACTAAGGTTCTTTTATTAAAAACTCTATATGCCTTGCTTCTTTGGGAATATCCCATAAAGAGACCGTCATCAGTTTTAGCATCAAAGGCATTTAGCTGTGTTTTACCGTTGTTGTGGATGAAACACTTACAACCAAAAACATGAAAGTAATCAACAGTAGGAGTTCTATTATTCCAAACCTCATAGGGAGTTTTGCCATGTCTCCCTACTATCATACTCCTGTTCTGGGTGTGGCAGGCTGTGTTAACAGCTTTAGCCCAAAACCTTTTGGGTAGGTCCGCTTCTACAATCATGGACCTTGCTGCTTCCTTCAGGGTTCTGTTCCTTCTTTCAGCAACGCCATTCTGTGGGCGTCAGTGCGCAGAGCTCATCTTTGGATCCCATTCGATCGTATGTCGATTATCGCCTTGTTGAGAAACTCTCCTCCTCTATCCGATCGATCTTGATTATGGAAAGGGATTTCTCATTACGGATCCTTCTCGGCTCGAGTAACTTGGTCAAGGTTTCACTTTTCTTGTATAGGAAGATAATCCAAGTGTACCTTGAATAATCATCTACTATTACAAGTGCATGCTTTCGGCTGCTCAAAGTCCTTGGCTTGATAGGACCAAATAGATCCACGTGGAGTAGATCTAAGATCCTTGTTGTGAGCGTTGTAGGCTGAACTGGATTGAATGATGCCTTGGTCTGCTTTCCTTTCTGACATGCATCACAGAGTGCTTCCTTCTTGAATGCTTCATTTGGAAGTCCTCTGACCAGCTTCTGAGAGCTAATCTTGTTGATGGCTTTGAAGTTCAGGTGACATAGTCTTTTGTGCCACAGCCATCCATTCTCAGCTACTGTCTTGGATAGGAAACAGGAGTTGGGTGTTCCTGTGTTCCAATCAATCATGTAGACATCTCTTCTTCTGAAACCTTGTAGATTTACTTCTCCAGATAAGATGTCTATCACCATACACTTCAAGATGGTGAAGACTACTAGGTTCTTCTCGTCACAGAACTGGCTTATGCTCAGGAGGTTGTACTTGAGCCCTTTGACATAATGGACTTTGGATATCACAATGTTTCCTCGGTGCAGCTCTCCAAAGCCTTTTGTCTGTTCTCTAGAGCTATCTCCAAAGGTTACATCGGGACCTCTTTCTTTGATGTACTTGGACAGCATCTTCTTGTTCCCGGTCATATGCCTCGAGCATCCAGAGTCTACAAACCATTCTTCACCTCCAAAATTTGATCTTGAGGAGATGTGGTTGTAGTCCTTCCACCTTTTCTGCAATTAGACAAGCAGAGATTTAGGTACCCAAATTTGTGTGGGTCCTTTGGGGTTAGCTGGTTTCCTGGTGAATTGATTTCTCCTTGGATTATAGAAATTGTTATTATTATTATAACCCTCATAAGGTGTCTGTGGTCGAGGTCTGAATCTCCTGGTTGGATTGTATACCGGATATTCCTCAAAATTTTGATAGTGTGGGCCATTTCTAAATCTAGGCTGAGACCATTTATTAAATCTTTGTGGTCTCCACACTTGTTCATTTTGGTGATTAGGATAACCTTGAGGTTTCCATCTGCCCCTCCCATTATGAAATCTGTTTTTAGGAAGTCGTTGGTAATAGTGGGCATGTTGTGCAGTCTTGCTTTTGCACAGGCCACTGCCTAGTCGCCTGTCTAGGTGGTTGTCTGGTGTAACCTGACTGCAGCCTAGACATTTGACTTGGCTGTTGCCTATTTTTGAATATCGGTTTATATACAGGCTCAACAGTCGAGACAATTGTTTCTCCCTTGATAAACTTGGTTTCAGAACTAGAGGGAGTGTGAGAATCATATCCAAGGCCTGATTTGGTATATAGTGACCTTTTATAAGTACACAATTCTCCCAGAGTTGAAGACGCCTTCAGGGAGGTTATTTCCTGCGCTTGAGTCTTATTTATCCGAGCTACTTAGTAAACTCGGCTTTGGCATGAGCAAGTGCGGTGATTTTTCTTTAAGTAAAATGGTTAGTCGATCTATCTCGGTTGTATTAACATTTGCCTGTTTTTAAAGTCACCGTAGTTATCTCAACCTTATTCGGATCTAGGTGAGTTTTTGAAATCATTTTTCACCGCCTATTCTCATCTTGCGGTGAGTCTTCTCTTGTCTGACTTGGTGTGCAGATTTGAGTGTTTCAAAATCTTTAAATAACTGATTTACCGATTCGTGTAGATCCATATCTTGTGACATGGCCGAGCTGTTATTTGAACCGGTGGGTTTAGAAGTTACCTCCTCATCGGCTAGGTTTGCCATCAGACAGTCATACTCCTCATCTTCATCAGAAAAGAATCCGCTGCTTGATTCGACATGCTCATGGTCTTCTCCAATGAGGGCCTTTCTTCTATCTTCTTTTCTTCCCACCTCCTTCTTGGTTTCGTCCTTCTTGAGCTCGGGACAATCCATTTGGATGTGTCCTATTTTGTGACAGTTGTAGCATTTTACTTTCCAGCTTCCAGCCTTCTGGTTCCTTCTTGGATTCTCCTTATAATTTTTCTTATATTTGGAGTAGTTCTTTCTAAAATTGCTGAACCTTTGCATTATAAACGCCATTTCTTCCTCAAAATCTAGAGGATTTGGAGGTTTCACATCAGATAGGCTCTTGGCAGGGGACTCGGCTGCAAATGCGTTTCCCTTCTCTGCAGGCTCAGTTGAGGATGAACTTGGAAGCTCGAACTCATAAGCCTTCAGATCAGAGAACAGCTCCTGAATATTTATCTTATTCAGGTCCTTGGACTCTCTCATGGCCACGGCCTTCATGCTCCATTCGGGGTTGAGAGATCTGAGAACCTTTAGTGCCATTTCCCTGTTGCCATAGGTTTTGCCCAGGGAGTTGATCTCATTAATAATCTCAGTGAACCTTGTGTCCACTTGATCTATGGATTCACCATTCTTCATTTTAAAGTTGTCAAATTTTTGGATAGCAATTGACAGCTTGTTTTCCTTGATCAGCTCCATTCCTTCACACATTAGGGCTAATGTGTCCCAGATTTCTTTGGCATTCTTACAGTTCTTGATCTTGACCATGGTGGATTTGTCAAGAGTTTGATATAACACATCTCTGTCCCGGTTATCAAGATTGGCCAGCTTTCTTTCTTCGGGAGTCAGCTCCGTCCTCTTCTTAGGAATCTTCTCTGGCCTCCCTGCTGCGATCTCCTCTGCTGTGTTGTCCATCTCAAAGATGAATGGACCGTCTTCAATGATGCACCACATGTCGTCATGAATCGAAGATAAGTGTGCCTGCATCCTTATCTTCCACAGATCATACTCGTCAACTGAAAACACAGGGAGTCTAGAGTGCATGTGTTCCATTATAAAGTGAGAGTAAAGATATATATCTGATATAGATCTGGTTCGTGAAATAAATGAACCAACCTCTCTGATACCACTTGTAGGTCACAAGTCGTCCAGGTACAAGTCTAGGGGGGGTGAATAGACTTGTAGAAACTCTTAAACTCTTTTTCACGAAGAGTGAGTTTCTTCAGCTGATAGTTATTAAACAAATGACTTGGAGTCGTTTGTTCTTAAATATATGCGGAAGTCAGCTGATGACGAATAGAAAGCAACTAATGAAACACTTAACAATGAATGCAGCAGTTAAAGTATGATGCAATAAAACAGTAAATAACGCAGGCAATTATGGTGGTCTCAGAGGTGGGGTAATCCTCTACTAATCCACTTTTCTCCAAACCAGTTGGAGATGAATTCACTATAATTTTCAACCAGTGATAAGTATTACAGTGATTCAAACCACACTACAACAGCTTCCAACCAGTGGAAATCCGTGTTGTTGTACACACTTGACTGCCTTGCACCTCTTGATCCTCGATCCTTGGATGCCTTTACAGTCTCTTACTTCAACCAGTGAAGTACCCCGTACTCAGGATTATAGACAAGAGTTTTTGTCTCCTCCAACTAAGAGCTTCTTTAAGTATGAACTTTTAGAACTGCTCTTTTCACGATGCTATTGATTGCTTTAGATTGCTTGATTGCTTTGATCGCTTGAATGTATGTTCGCACCGGTAGTTGCTCAGCTTCAAATCTTCGGATATATATAGGTCATGATCTCTGAGCTTTTTCCTTGTAGCCGTTGTAAATCTTTTGAACAAATCTGTCCGTTGGAGGGAGACTTCATTGTTTAATCTTTCTGAACGTTGGAAGGCTGGATTCCCATTATTTTATTTTATCTTCCGACCGTTGTGAAGACTTCTGCATGTGAGCGCCGAATCTTTTGAATATAAAATGATTAAAGTCTTCAAGGTGGGTCTGGATGATTTATTTAAATCATATCTCTTGCGGGAATCACTCTAATTTGTCTCTTCACGTTGCATGTGACCTTTCCGTAATACTTGACTTTTCAACGCATGCTGACGTGGACTTTGGAGTACTTGGCTGACTTCGAGTAGGCTGATATGCAGCTAACATCTCTGCAGACAGGACCTCTCTGCTGTTCACTGTTTGTGACTTAGCTGATCAGGTGACTTCCCTGAGGTACCTTGGCTGCAGTCTGGTCAAACTTCTCTGATAAATTCTGTTGACCAGAGCTACCCTGACTGGACTCGGCTGTTCCTCTCTGATGGACTTATCTGTACTCAGTACTTAGCCGATTTTCAGCCTAACTAATTTTTGGCCTACAGAAGATACTCATTTGGTTCTTCTTTACATTTTGCCAAGTTTTATACTTAACATATTTGGCCTATGGAAGATACTCATTTGGTTCTTCCTTACATTTTTGCCAACTAATAAACATTTGATTTTTTTATATTATTGACATCATCAAAATCTAACAAGTATTCCTAACAGATAGCTCTCCCGAAAAGCTCTACTTACACATGAGTCAATGATGTCAATTTGAAAACAGTTCTCAACTTCACTAGGATATTGCAAGGATCGAAATATATTGAAAGTAACTTGCTCCTCTTGAACTCGTAGAGTAAGCTTCCCTTTTTCCACATCAGTTAAAGTCCGGTTGGTTGCTAAGAATGGTCTTACCAAGATGATTGGGATGTCATGGTCCTCCTCCATATCGAGTACAATAAAATCGGCCGGAAAGATGAATTTATCGACTTTGACCAAAATGTCTTCTATTACTCCCCTCGGATACTTGATAGATCTGTCAGCTAATTGCAAAGAGACTGTTGTCGGCTTGGCTTCCCCAATACCCAGCTTCTTAAAAATGGAAAGGGGCATAAGGTTTATGCTGGCTCCTAGATCACATAAGGCTCTGTCAAAGGATGAATTTCCAATAGTGCATGGAATAGTAAAGCTTCCTGGATCCCTCAATTTAGGTGGGAGCTTCTTCTGTAGAATAGCACTGCACTCTTCCATCAATGCCACTGTCTCATACTCTTTGAGCTTCCTTTTGTTCGATAAGATCTCCTTCATGAACTTCACATAGCTTGGCATTTGTTCCAAGGTGTCGGAAAATGGAATGTTGATATGTAGTTTCTTGAAGACGTCAAGAAACTTGGAGAATTTCTTGTCCAATTTTTGCTTTTGCAGGCATTGTGGGAATGGAATTGATGGAGTGGGATGAGTAGTCGACACTGCTTTTGGCTTGGGCTCCTCGTCCTTTATTTTCTCACTGTGGTTGCTCTTGTCCTTGCTATTCTTAGGCTGCTCTTGTAGCTCCTTTCCAATTCGTAGCTCGATTGCTTGCACATTTTCCTTGGGGTTCATCTCGGTGGCACTGGGTAATACACCTTGAGGTCGAGAGGTCAATAAATTTGCGATATTCCCCATTTGTAGTTCCAAGTTTCGGATAGAGGCGGAATAATTTTGTAGAGTAGTCTCCCCGCGAGTCATGAATTGGCTCGTATTAGCCGCTATTTGAGCAAGAGCATCTTCCAAAGACACCTTCGATGGTTGAGGGGGATGCTGTGGGGGCTACGCGAATTGAGCTTGCGGAGGTTTATTTAAAGCTTGCCCGTTCCTCCACGAAAGATTTGGTTGATTTCGCCACCCTTGATTGTAAGTGTTGGAATATGGGTTATTCTGCCGATTTCCGTTCCCCACAAACTGAGCTTGTTCCATCGGAGATTGCTTGAAAGGATTTACGACTTGGCACTCAGCACTAGGATGAGACCCGTTGCACCAATTACATGTTTCCATGGTATTGGTAGAGGGGGTATGTGAAAAAGCTTGCAATTGTTGAGTCAGCGCTGCAACTTGGGCTGATAGTGTAGAGATCGGATCGTTGTCAGAAACTCCCATAACTCGCTTTGGGTTCACACGTTCGAAAGGCCACTAATAAGCATTTGCAGCCATCGCTTCCAATAAAGAATGAGCTTCTGCCATCGTCTTGCCCATTAAAGCTCCTCCAGCGGCTGCATCAACAAGAGTGTGTGTAGAAGCACTTAACCCGTTATAGAATGTCTCGATTTGGAGCCAATCCGGTAGGCCATGGTGTGGGCATCTCCTTAGTAAATCCTTGTATCACTCCCAAGCTTCATGAAGCGATTCCATCTCAAATTCACCGAAGGTCGTTATTTCGTTCCGAAGTCTCGCTTTCTTTTTCGGCGGAAAGAACTTAGCCAAAAAGGCTGGTGCTAACTCCACCCAAGTCATGATAGAGCCTGGCGGAAGTGAATTCAACCAAAACTTGGCTTTATCCCTCAAAGAAAATGGGAAAAGCCATAGACAAATGGCGTCATCAGAAACTCCATTGTTCTTGAACGTATCGCATATCTCGAGAAAGGATGCGATATGAGCATTAGGGTCGTCATTCGCTAGTCCGCAGAATTGGCTTACTTGTACCATCTGGATTATAGCTGGCTTAATCTCGAAGTTGTTTGCTTGGATAGTTGGGCGCCGAATCCCTGGAAAATTCGCGTTGATTTGAGGCAATGCATAATCCCGGAGTGCCAATGCCGGTTGAGCTTGCTGAATAGGGTTGTCCACCCCGTGATTTTCTATGTTATTGGCCATGGTATCTTTTGTTGACATCTCACGCCTTTCCTTCTTGTTTTTCCTCAAAGTGCGCTCGAGTTCAGTATCCAAAGGTAATAGACCTTCGTTACTGAATTTTCTCATGTACTAAACGAAACTCCTGAAAGGAAAACAAATAAATAAAAAAATATACAAAAAAATAAAATAATGTTCAAATTAAGACTAGAAATACAATAATTGATATTAGTAAAACAATCAGTCCCCGGCAACGGCGCCAAAAACTTGTTACGTATTTCGGTGAACGCAAGTGCACGTTATCGTAAGCAAGTAATAAAGTGATAAGTAAGATATCGTTCCCTCGAGGACTGACTTACTAATTACTAATTTATTTGTATTCTAATTTTATCTGAACGATCGAATTTTGGTGGTGCAAGGAATATTAAAGAAAACTAATAAAGTGATAAACTAAGAACAATTAATAAAATCGAATATTCGAAGAAAGAAGATCAAATAGGAGAATAATCTAGGATTGAGAATCTGCCTCGATTTATCCGAATTACTCTTCATTTATATAAATTAAGTAATTTCCCAATTTATTGAAGGCGAAGATTTCTAAGGTACTCTAATGCCTCTCCCGAGGTCAGTAGAATTTTCTAAGGCGAATAAATCACTCTATTCCTAGGTGAATTAATTCGACAATAGGGAAAAAGTACTAAATATTCAGACGGGCCACGTAATTCCTATGAGTATATTCCTATCTCACAAGATAAAACGTTTCTCACCAATTTTTCCTACTAACTCTCCTCTCCCGATTCGAGTTGCGTAATCAAAACAATTCAATCATAGGCCACATAATTGAACACATTAAAAACAATTGAGGAAAACTCAATAAAGAAGGGAGATATATATTAATAATGCAAAATCAAAAGTTAATTCGTCAAAATCTCGGTTTCATCACAATCCTAGAATAGGGTTCTAGCCTGACATGCTAGAAAATAATACACAAAGAATTAAAGAAAGCATAAGAAAAATCAAACACAGTTGAAGAACTCGAATTCCTCCGTTCTCTGGCTTCTGCTCTATGCTCCTCGGTATTTTCTCCTTCTGTTTGATGATGATATCTTTTGACCTTCAATGCCTATTTATACTTTTTCATCTGCCTCAAAAACGCGTCCAGAAATTAGGTCAGAAACGGGCCTCCAAACCGCCAAAATCGCGAGCTGTGAATAGGGACCCTGCGCGGCGGGTCGCGGCCCCTGTCTTTATGCGGCCAGGCCTGGGCGAAATTCTCCTTACGGGCCGCGGCTTAGAGCTTGCGTGCTGCGGCCCCTGGTACAGTTTGTACTGGGTCCTTCTGGGCGCCTCCTGTGCCGCGGCCCAGCGTTTGTGTGTCGCGGTTCCTGACCAGAAAATGTCGTTTTGGCCCGTTTTTCTTCCTTTAAGTTCCCGGACTCGAATTTCCTTCAAAACATATAAAGATAATGCATTAAAAGCTCATTTACGCAGATTTAAACTAAAAATGGGTATAAAATAATGATGATTAAGCGCATAAAAATACATCTAACAATAGTGCGGTTCTTTGAGCTTCTTTCATAGTCGTTGCATCTCCTGTAACAAATCCGTCTGTTGGAGACTGGAATTCTTTGTTTATCTTACCATTCCGTTGCACGGCTTGATTTCTTTTTCACTTCCGACCATTTGAAAGAATTCTTTTGGGCACGCAGCTTTTCTTGATTTGTATATTCATAAGTCTTCAGTAAGCGGATCTCAATAAATATTTTCGGTTTCTCTCCTTACGTATGCATGTGTATTTCCATTATTGTTGACTTCAACGCTTGCTGACGTGGACTGAGTTTCTTAAACTTGGCTAATATCTTATCTGAAAAGCTTCTCTGATATAATTTTGTCAGACCAGCCAGATGTGCGGTCAACCCTCTCTGATGTAAAACTTCTCTGATATAACTTTGTAGAAGTTCTCTGATATGATGAGGTGAAGTCCTCTGATCTGGTGATTAACTCCTCTCTGATCTGTTGGTATTCTCTGATCTGATTAATGTTCTTTGATCTGATGGTATTCTCTGATCTGATGAATGTTCTCTGATCTGATGGTCAAACTTCAGCTGACACTTGTGTTGACCAGACCTCGTCTGATATTCAGTTGTCTGCCATCAAAACTTCTCTGATAATTCCTTTTGTCAAAACTCGGCTGATAACTAACTTATCTGATATCAAGATGGTTCTATACTTAGCAGACTTTTAACTAATCAGTTCCAGATCAATCTTAGCCTACATCAATGGCTCTTCGAAGATACTCATTTGGTTCTTCTTTACAATGCCAAGTATTTAGAGTATACATTTGAATAAATCATAAGTACAAGGATGACATCATCAAAATCTAACAGGTATTCCTAATAGGAGTGTCCTAGCCTAGTAAACCTTGATGAAGGTTTTACCGCGTGTAATAACCCATATGAGAATTGGGGTGTTACATGGAAGACGTGTTGTTTATCGACCTTGCCTGTCGATTTGAGTTATGGGGTATTATTATGCAACTTGGTCGGTCGATGCATTGTTGTGTTGCAGGATTCTGCCTTGTGGATCACTAAAATGGATTCAGGGCACTGTGGTAGTCTTGGCCCGGAATGGGGTTGTTACAGAATGTAGCCTTGGGCAACTAGATGGTATTTATTTCTCACCGGATAACCATCTTCACTGTACTTAATTTTATGCACCCATTTGGTGCCGATAATAGATTTATCTTTTGCTGCTCGAACCAAATCCCAGACTTTATTGCGCTCGAATTGCATAAGTTCTTCTTGCATTGCAATAACCCAAATCTCATCATGCAGAGATTTAAAAAATATTTTTGGGTTCAATCTCGGACACAAAGGCATAACTGTTCATATAGTCACGAGTTCTCCCTTCGAGTTTGAACACCATCTTCAATGTTTCCAATAACGAGATCTTTTAGATGATCTTTGATGTGCTACCAACCTTTAGGAAAATCATCAAGAGTTCTTTCTTGGATTTCAGGACTCTTCTACATTTTGATTGAGGGTTGAAAATTCAAAAGTGTACCTGAATCATCAACGCACTCTACCTTTCTCGGAATTGAGATTGCATCATCGAATTTTACGTGGATGGACTCCTCTACTTTATTTGTTCTCATGTTATAAGTACGAAAGACTTTGCTATTTGATGAATATCCTGTAAAAATACCCGAGTCGGATTTTTCATCGAATTTTCCCAGGTTCTCTTTACGTTATTTAAAACAAACACTTTGCATTCGAATAGATGAAAAATAGAAAATGTTTGGCTTTTTACCCTTCAATATTTCATACAGATTTTTTAAGTTGAGCTCTACGAAGATAAACTCGCTCTATTTTACAACATGCCGTGTTGATAGCTTCGGCCCAAAATTATTATGGATGAGAGTATTCATTTAGCATAGTTCTAGATATTTTCCAAAGTGTGATTTTTTCTTCAACAACTCCATTTTGTTGAGGAGTTATGGAAGATGAGAAGTTATGATTAATACCATACTTATCACATAATTTCAAAAGAACAGCAGTCAAATTCTTCACCATGGTCAGTTTAGATAGAAATAATAGATAGATTTTTTTTTTCATTTTCTACTAAACGACACTATTAGAAAACTAAATAAACGTATCATCTCTGACTGAGAAATCTAACCCATATAAATCAAGAGAAGTCATCTACAATTACCAAAGTATAAATTTTTTCATTCAAACTAGCATATATAGATGGACCAATTAAATCCATATGAACAAATTCAAGAATGCGACTATTAGAAATTTCAAAATTAGGTTTAAATAATTCTCTTTTGTGTTTTCCTTTATTGCATGATTCACAAAAGTATTTTCATCAAATTTTAGTTTTGAAAAACCACGAATTAACTCATGTCTTGATAATTTTAAAATGATTGGTAAAGATGTATGTACTAATTTAGATGCCATAAAAATGCATTTTTATCTAAAGTCATAAGATATTTTTCGTTGAAAGAGTTTTCGTCACAAAGATCAATAATGTAAATATTACTACATCTTAGTCCAATAAATGCAACTTTGTTATTTTTGAAAGCAGTGCAATGCGTTTCTTCAAAAAGGATTTTGAATCTGTCATCACAAAGTTGAGATACATTAAGTATATTATGATGTAAACATTCAACAAACAAAACTTTATTAATAGAAGGTGAAGTTTCCTTACCTACCTTGCTGGTGCCCATAATCTTCCTTTTTTGTTATCACCAAAATTACGTATTCTTGTTCTTGGTATTCAAGATTTTCGAACAACTCTTTGGTGCCACACATGTCTCGAGCAACTGCTATCTAACCATTTGATTCTCCTTGTAAAAGGTACCTACAAAAATAGTTTATTTCATTTGTTTTGGTACTCAAGCCTTTTTTGTCCTCCAAAGTTAATGATTTTAATAGCAGTTGGAACTATCGTCCCTTTAGGAACCCAAATTTGTTTGACCTTGATAATTTTCAATTTTGAACAAATCTTTATTATTTCCGACATTAAGATATCTTTGTTGAGGATGAACTTTTACATTCTCGGCTTCTTTGTTTTTAATCTTGTTAGGATTTTATAAGAGATTTTTATCTATTAATGCATCAAAACTAAGACCATGTTTTAACACTGGAGATTTCTGGATGGATGAGAGGTTTTCCAATTTCTGGTTTCCAAGAATATATTTATTCATTATATATTTTAGTTCCTTTTGAATTTTAGACAACTCAATATTCAAATTATTTTCTTTATCAAGGCAAGAGGTGTGGTCTATTTCAATATTTTTACTTTTGTTTTGAAGTTTTGAATTTTTGAGTTCTAGAGATTTTATTTTTCTTTTCAAACTCATATTAAGTTTTACCATCTCGTCGTACTCGTATTTAAATATTGAAAAGCACTTAAAAGTTCATCGTCATGATTTGACTCTTGTGGGTAGCAGATATCTAAAATATCATCATTGGAAGTAGATCTTACCTCTATTACGTTTTTCGATTCAAAAGTCATAAGGGTGAGATATGCGTCTAAGGATCCTTCATTTTCATCTTCATCATCACTCCAAGAAGCGACTGACAATTCCTTCTTTTTATATTTCTCGACTTGAGGTTTGGAGGTAGATCCTCGATATTCTTTAGCATAGTGTCCTAGTTGACCACACTTTCGACAATTATTGTCGAATTTCTTGGTAGGAACATAAGTATTTTTCTTTTGTTCCATTCTAGAATCCCGACCAAGGAAGTTTCAGCTTTTCTGAATTAAATTTTTATACCTTCTAAAGTTCCTGACATATAAGGTAAGTTCCTCGCCGTCTTCATCCTTCAGACCTTCTTTCTTAATGTCGCTAGCGGCATTGAAAGCAACCACTTTTCACGAGGATTAGGTTTGGATCCTCTCGATTTGAACATAATCTCATAATTAATAAGTGGCCCGATAAGGGCACTAATTCATGTTTATTGAGATCTTTAGACTCTATAATTATGGTGACTATGGCATCCCATTCACGAGGTAGAGCGAGAAGATTTTTCTTGGCCTCATCACTGCTTGATATTGGTTTTCCAAATGAAATGATCCATTCATATTGGTGATTATTTTGTCGTCTTTCATAGAAAATAATTCGTAATCATGAAGGAACATATTGATTTTGGTCTCCTTGACCTGAGCCGTTTCTTCGTAGCTGACCTCGGGAATTTCCCATATTTCTTTGGCACTCTCATATGCAGATACAATTGAGTTCTTTGGAATTGAGAAAATAGTAAATAAGTTGAGTAGCACGAGAGTTGATATGCATGTTTTTCCAATCTTTGTCATTGTATTCATAAAATCATTTCAACGATCCATCTTCTTTCATGACAATTTTAAGACCAAGAGCAATGACCTTCCATATTTCGATCTCGTAAGCTTTGATAAAAATGGCCATATTCGTTTCCATGTTATGAAGTTAGAACCGTCGAAGAACAGTGGACGGTTGATAGCATTGCCTTCGGTTTGAGCCATAAGTGCTATTTGTGGATACTTTTCTCTTTGGTTGTTAAACCGGTTATAAAAAGAAGAGACCCGCTCTGATACCAACTGAAGAGTGAATAATTCCACTAGAAGGGGGGTTGAATAGTGGAGATAGTAATGCCTGATTTTACTTGCTAAGATTGAACGCAAATTTGGAAAATAAAAGACACCGAGATTTATAGAGGTTCAATAATTTACGTCCTCTCTTCATTCCTTTTCCTATTGGATAAAGAAGAACCACATTCAACTTGGTCTCATCTTCTACAGGTCCGGGCGCAACTGCTACACAGCTTGTCTTCGATTGGTCCAAGCGCAACCAAACAATCAGTAAGTATTTTCTTTCTAGTATTCTTCGGAACTAGGTTAACCTCACTTAGATCTTAGAATTCAATCTTAACAATATCGGATCAATGATCCTAATAACACCGAATTGAAGTTCTTGATTCATTTCTCTCAACTCGTGTAGGAGTGATACAACACTCAAAACACATAGATCAAAGAAGGCATGACGTATAAGTGATAATAGAATATAAGTACAATACTCATATCTTTCTTGGCACAACTAGATATGAACAAATAGCTTATATCAGTAATCAGAGATCAAAATATATAGAAATCGAATTGTAGTTGTGTGCCTTGAAGTACCCAAAGGTGTGGGTATTTATAGCATTGAGCAAGACTTGATCCCTTGTTATTTGACATCATTAGCAAGCGCTAATATATCAGTTTATTGTGCGTTATCTGTGTAGTAAAGCATCTTAATTTTGACTTTGAAAAGGAAGGGTCTTATTACTGAAAGTTTTTGTCCAACAGATCTAATTTGAACTTAGCGTGCGTTAATCATCCTTCATAGCATGCACTAGTTAGTCAATCTTTACTTTCCAGATTTTACGCGATCTCCGTGTCAGAAAGGTGTCCAATGGATATATGATTAATAATAGGATTTCAAACCTTGTGTGCGCTAACACTAGCCTTTAGGTTGCGTTAACTGGTTGTGTTTAGCGTGTGTTTGGGTAACCACATAGCGTATGTTATCTGCTTCTATTTTCAGACCATCCTGTCCTGATTCATAAACTGTCTTAATCTCATACTGTGCATTAAATATTCTTGATAACGTGCGCTAAATAGGTATATATCGATATGCTTCTATCTTCGAACCTCTCTGCCTTGATTCTATATGTGACTTGATCTCTTTAGCGTGCATTAGATGCACGGTAGCGTCCGTTAATTTTATGTATGTTGAAGACTGGGAGTAGCAGGTTGCATGTGTTATTGTCGTTAATTACCATCCTTATGGAGCGCGATAGCATGCACTAATACATATGCATAACGTGTACTATTTTACATTGTTTGTAGACTTTTGCTTTGAAGCGATACTCATCGTTTTTTTGTAAAACGAGTCTTGATATTTTATTTTACTAAAAGTTTGTTTAGAGAAAGTACATCATCAAAATTGATTTTTTCAACAATATTTCCTCTCTTTAGGAATATACAAGACGAGACCTGTATGACATAACACTATATCGACCGTAAAGGCCGAACAATAACTCAGACAGCAACACATCGACCGTCCAGGATGAATACAACAAGATAGTTAAGTACAATTCACATCGACTTGAGGACTGAACTTTAATACAAAGCTAAATAGTAACAGAGCCTCTTCACGGGCTCAATATATTCTGACATACACTTTGTTGCGCTGCTATCGGGATCGAATTACCTTACTCTTAGATTGATTAGTAATGTGGCGGTTCTTCGTCTCTGCATTGATCCTGTGGTTTCTCCTCTGCCTGGAAGTACCTGGACACACATAATGTATGCACCCCCGAAGGGGTCACCAATTTTTGGTGCAAGTAAAACAAACACATAAAACATACTTTTACATCGTTGAGACCAATAATCATACATTTCCGACTAACCATAGTATCACATAATATTATACATTGATTTTCAAAATATCTTTGGACGGATCGAGAGTTTTCGAAACAATTTTGCAATAATCTATTTTGAAGGAAAATAATTGAGTTTCATGAAACATAATTCACAACCCCGAGTAGTTTTATCAAAGCTATCTATTTGAATTCATGTTAAATCTTTGTCAAGATATTTCTAAATCAATTTAGGGTTCACGGTCCCATATCCATTTTCATGAACCGACGAGGAATTATGTCCTCTAAGAAAACTCCATCTCAAATCACTAGGGCCCAAGTCCCAAAGACATCAAATACTCAACAAATCATTAGGGGTCGTGGCCCAGCTAAATCACTTTTTCCAAAGAAGGGTCCACGAACTAGACTACGTTTCACAATGGTCTCAAGGTCAACCCTAATCACAACTGTAGGTTCACGACATCATCACACCCTTGGTTCACGAAATCCAGGGTTCTAATAGGACTTGACAAGCCTCACCTGGTAGGATGATCCTTGATTCCAGCCGCTCAGATACCAACACTTCCAAAGAAGTGTTTTGAGCACGTCACACACATAGTTGGTATCATTCACTCAGCACATAATAGGTATCCTCAGTCGAGAAGCTAATCTAAGAAGTTCACTTGGAATCTGTGAAACGACATTCACTACCTATCAACGGCCATACCTTGAACATGGCACCACGCTCCTGTGCCTAATTGGTGACAATGAATGCATACCTCCATATAGGATCCGCACATTGCAGCAGAACATGGCCTGACAACACTCCCGCCCTCATTGATTTTGGATCACACTCCGTAAAAGCACATATTTCACATAGGCCACATAGTTCACGCAATTCACATAAGTCATTTAATTCAATGAACTCACAAGATCCCAATCAATACCAGCACAAACATGAAACCATTAATCTCATACAGAATAGTCATCACACGCACCCTTCTAACCCAACTATACACCACATGATGCAATCTAAATATAACACATATGTACCCGATTAGAGCAATGCATACTATAATTATATACCTTTCCACATTGGCAAAGGGATAACTGTAACACTCACTAGACTCTTGATCGTTTTTAGCTATTCATAACCTTAAAATCGATGGGATTACAATAATTTAACATGCAGTGATTATACCATTTACCTCATATTAACTCATACTCTGAGTATGCATCACATCGTCATGTATTTAGTATAATTATAGCAAAGTATAAGAGATGTGATCGTAAAACTTGCCTGACAAGTTAAGAAATTGAAAAGCTTCAAATGATTCGCAAATGGAGCTCTATACCACCCGATTTAGACATAAAGCGGATAATACGGTACAACCGCCATTAAGTCTAGGCATTCCAAATCAAAAAAACCTTAGGAAATCTTGTCAAGTTTCATTGAGGCATTCTATTGGTCATTGTTGGTCACGATATACTTTACTTGCAGTTTAGAAGGGGGGGTAAATAAGCTGTACTCTTTTTTGAAGTTTGTTATGCATTGCGAAAGTCTTAAACTAAGTTGTTGTAAGTACACCAACTAGATAGTCTCCTGTAAAGATAGTCTCCTGTAGCTTGATGCTTACAGGCTTTTCATAGTAAGTATACAATAAATCACAGGCAGTTAGAAGACAGTAAATATAAGAAGTAATAACACATAGGTTTAGTATGGTTCGAGGCAAACCCATCTATGTCCACATGTCCTCCACAGAGCAGTGAAAAATTTATTAAAATCACGGCATACACAACTGTATGATTTTAACTAACCCGGTCGTTGTATCGTTCACACAGATTGATACAACAGACTTTAGCTTGAGCCGTTCACATAGATTGGCTGTACGCTTATTTGAATTGCTTTTTCTCACATAGACTGAAGATTCATATTCGAACTCTCTTCTTCCCACATAGGTCGGAATAGTTCAACTTAGTTCACAAGGGCTAATGATCTCAACATTAAGGTTTTGAATCACACGAATCAGAACAGCAGTTGTAGGCTTTGTAAGTCTTCGTTGTAGTGTGCTGTTCTCAGCTGAGGACTTAGAATTTCTTCACTCAAGGATATAAAATGTATGCTTGAATAAATGGATTGCTCTTAGATAATGAATGCTCCAGATTCTTGATCAATCAGTAAATGAGCAATGTCCTCTTGCTTGAGCTATTTATAACCTTGAAAATAGATCCATTATAAATGTGTCATTGGCCTGTACTTGCACCAGCTGTTTGTTGACCCCTTCAGAGTGAATATCTTTTTGTGTATTCAGGTTCAGATCTTCATGACGAGCAGGCGTAGGAGGGGCATGACGACGACGAGCAGCAATGATATTGCCTCGGGTAGTTGTTGCCTTTTATTCGTGTGTTCTGGTCTTGGTTTGTATATGTATTCGTGAGTACTGTTATTGTTGATGTTATGTCCGTTTATAGGTTTGGGTACTGTATTGGGTTTGTTATCTGTATTTTGGTCACATTAAGATTGTCGTTTTGTTCGACCTTGCCGGTCGTGATATTGTGGTTGTTCTATAGAGTCAACCTTGCCCATTGATGAGAGTTGTTTTAGTTTCATGTTCGACCTGATTGGTCATTGTGTGTGTGTATATGGGTTAAATAGGTCTTGCCTTGTGGTTTCCTGAAATGTATCCACGGCGTTGTAACAGTTCCGACCCGGGACGGGGTTTTTACACGTTGAATGTTGGCGAAAATTTGAACATCCCTGAAATCATGGCTTTATGGATGTAGAAGACTTTCCTTACTCATCTTTTCATTTAATGCGGTATTTTCTCTTGGCTGCCAAACTCTTATTTTGTCAGACACCATTTAATGCGTATCACATCCATATTAAATGCTTTCACACTTGCTTCAATAGTTTACGAATAATATTCTAGTCTAACGGATCTTTGTTGTGACTTATTGAGAAGTTCTTTGTTGTAGCATATATGTTTCATCTGTAGAGCCTACAACTCACCGCTGTATCTTTTCTTTTGAACCCTGAATTGTTGTATGCTAGTTGTCTGCTATTGCACCCCAACATCTTTTTTACTGTAGTTTCTGACTGTTGGAGTTTTTAACAGTTGTAGAACTACGTTGTAGGTTTTGCACTTCTCAACACTCTAGGAGGATTTATCTCCACAGTTTCCCCCTTTTTGATAATGCCAAAACCTAATGAATTCTAACTAGGCTAAAAGTTTAACAGCTTGCTCGCATGTCCTAAAAATAGTAAAGGATGTAAATGGCTGAAACTTAATCTATAAACGGCTTGCAGGCATGTTCTTATAGGAAAGTTGTACAACATGAAGCAAGGATGTAAATAAATAAAGTAAATAAGATTACGATTTGTATTCTTTAAAAGGACACAAGCTGCAACTTTCGACTACAGACTCAAAATAGCTATTATAGCACCTTTTTGGAAGCGGGACGGTGAAATGGGCAAGACTCACAGCTTCACGGTGACATTCATGGTCCAGAGCCCAAATATTTTCGTTTTCAGGGCTATTCATCACTTCAACAGTTTGTTATAGCTCATCGTCTAATCCTTTATTTATGTATCAACATCAGTTCCCTACAACAATGGGTGAAAAATACTATATTCTTGGGTCCTATAGTATTCCCCTATAGTTAAAACATCATATAGATGTAAGTATGAGTTACTTTATTCTACAGTGTTCCCCCTTAATTGTTGTATTATACAGTGCTAAGTGTGGATTGCTGTATTCTTGGGTCCTACAGCATTTCCCCCCAGTTGATGCACTTTCTGGAATTGATATACTTACAGTGATTGTGCTTCGTTGTAGAGGTGCAAGACCTTTTCTGGATGATAGAGACTTCATTCACTTGATATATTGGTCATTTTTAGGATTTCATGAACTTGCTTAGGCAAGACCATATATGGCATTTCAAAGCTGTAGACACCTGCCACCAATTCTACTACATTAGCTCTAGAGTGTTAGATTTGATAACACAACCCTCCAGCACCTTTCTCCAGTATACCAAATTTGATCAACCGGTCCTCCAGCACTTGATTATAGCATCTATTCTAGTTCAATCATCCTGTGGATGTCGAGCGTTTTCTATCCTGTATTTATAGGTGCGCTCCTACAAAAATTACTACCAATATTTCATCGATTGGGGCTTTCATCCCTTGACATGTAAAATCATCAATCAAAAGAATTAATACACATTCTAATCATAAGATGAGTCTATCAAGAATATGACCATGGAAGAATGAGATGAATAAGCAAAAAAAAATATAATTTTAAATACTTGAATTAGTTTTTAGACAAAAAGATAAATCTATGTCACGACCCCTTATCCCTAAGGACGTCACAGCCAGGGCATCACCTGGAATAGGAATTAAGAAGCGGGTAAGAAAGGGGGAAACATATGTTTCATAAGGAATGGGGGTAGATTTCCATGAATAACCTATCAAGGCATCATGAAGGGAAATCAATCCTGTAGGAATGACTTAAAATCCAAGGTAAGAGTACATAGTAATAATATTGATATTAGACTTGAAGTTTAGAAAGGCTTCACAGTACATTACAAACGACGTGACCTAGAAAGCAAATCATAAAGAGCGTTTGCAGCGGAAAAAACATGGTTGGTTACATATATGAAGATATGTAACCAGGGTTTAACATTGTTTGAGATAAAAGACTTCCACTCAACACCCTCCGTCACATCTCCTGCTCAACCTGCAAATTTTAAAAGATATACAGGGCTGAGTACAATGTACTCCGTGAACATATTGCCAAAAGATAAAACATGCTTTCGTATTTCTTATCATGCATATAAGCAATAACACATGGGGGTTTTAGGAAAAAGCCCACGTTTACTAAATCATTTCATTTCAGTACATATATCATCAGATTCACCATATCCATAATTTATGCCGGGGAAGGTGGCCACCTCTCGCGAACGTTACTCCCCGAGATCGGCCACTCTAAAGAGAGCTCACAATCCCAAGTACTGTGTAAATTAACCCTGGCCAGCGACCATTGTCTAGCTCAGGATCCGATCATTTCATAGTTAGCAAGCCAACAATGATAGGTTCATAACAATCCACATAAAAGTTTTTATGCATCATAATCATTGAAATCATAATTTGCTTGTAAAACATTTCATCAAAAGAGAGCAAAGCTCAAATCATTTTAGTATAGAAAGCCCACCCGGACAATTAATAAATGCAAGCAAAATGATTCTCGGCTCTTCCTTACACTTCAATATGCTGCTCTATCATTCATCAGAAACAACTAAGTTTAGCGGTCGATCGATCTTAACGAAGTCTAACGGACAACGGACTCGATCTACATGTTTGGACTTTAGGGTTTTATATTCAACTTAAGTTTAATAATAAAAGCTACGATTCTATCACAGAACCCAACTGACCATATAACATATAAAGATAGTAACAATGGCAAATGACACTCAATTCCATTACACATTTCTTGGTTCCAAAACCATTATCAAACACTCAACATAATCAAAAATATAATGTGCACAAAGGCTGGAAAGAATTAGAATTCTGTAATTTCACATTATGAACTGGACAATATATCTTATACCACTGGAAATCCACTGAAGTTTAGCTTCATACCCAATACAGATCTCAAAAATATTAACCATGGAGAAAGTTATGACCGTTTCCGTGAAATGTAGCTAAACTGCCAATTTCCCGCGAATGAGAAGAACGTCATATTAATCTAGAGCTCGTTTATAGCAACAAAAACCCTAAACATGCAAACCTAATCGTGCATATCATACTTAGAATACATATAGGAGTCGACATACAAGCATGCTTCTCGATACTACGTACTCCATTTCATAATTATTTTTCTTTTGAAAAATGACTACTAACACATTTTTATATTTCCAACATAAACAAATATCAAACTTCATCAATATCAAGCATCATCAACATCAAACATCATCAACATCAAACATCATCTAATATCTAGCAACACATTTAATCCATACTCATGTTGGTCCTAACATGAAAATGACCTAAACATGATTTAAAAATCCTCAATACATAACATGCTCTTTAGTTACATCAACTATTATCTAACACATAATCAAAATCTAACTTCATGTCTTTGTTTTCAATTAAATTTCTAAATTTTTTATAAAAATCTAGTACAAATATATCATGTACTCCTGTCATACATCATCACAAATATCAAGTCATTTGGAACATATGTTAACATATCAAGAACTAAGCAGGTTTCTTCCTTTCTTTCAAAATATCAAACATTTTATTACAATCTCATAAATTCATCATAGCATCATCTCATCAAGTAGAAACATATTGTGTAAGAAAATTATAAGAAAAACAACACATGCTTGAGCTATGAACCCTAATATTTTTGGCCTAAATGACAAAAATCGAAGCGAAAATGAAGCTTTTTTTATACACTCCCAAGTACCTTAGAATCAACTTAGAAACAACGTATAAAAGACTAGAAAATCAAACCTATGTTACTTTCATCAACTTTCAAGTTTTAAAGTTAGCTAGAATCTATTTCTACTAGGATAGAAATGAAGAGGGAAGCTAACGTACTTGAATATGAACTTTGATTCAAGTTTGGAACACCAATGAAGCTGGGTTGTGGAGATTCATGTAATACCCTCGCCTTTAATATTGTATTTCATGATTTAAGTTAAGTATTTTCGCACCATATCTGTGATGTTGTAGCAAGTACCGACGAATTATGTTAAATTGGATTCATGATCATTCATACTATATTAGTTGTTGGGTGATATTACGAGAATTCCATTTATGCTTGTATAGTACTTAACGTACGTTAACATGTATTCTTAACGTACGCTATATAGGCCGCCTTACGTACGTAATATCAGTACGTTAACGTACGTAATGCGGAAGATCCTCCAGCAATCCGCCTTTCGGCGGGTGGGGTCGAGCAAGGGTACGTGGTCGGGAGTCGATCGCGACAGCCAAGTCAACGGCTATTACGCATTAATAGCCGCCGTTACGACGTAACGAACTGCGTGTTTTTAGGCAGTGAGTTTTGATGAAATTGGTTACGTACGTAATGATCATAAGATTACGTACGTAAAGGCTATAACGTACGTTAACCACGTTCGTTAACGTACGTAATGTCCAGTTCAGATTATAAATGTATGACTTGCCATTCACTTCCTACTCGACCTCTTTCAATCTCCCAACTTAGGAACGATTCCTTTCCCTTCCAACTTCATTTCTAAGCCTTCCTAACTTGTGTGGAGCTTCAACACTTGATTGGTGACTTGGAGAGCTAGAGATTGAAGTGTATTCCTTGGAGTGTTGGTGTTGTTCTTCATTTTAAGGTTGGTCTTTCTTTAACTCATATCAATTTCATGCTTATGATGATGTTAGTAGATAAATACTTCACATAATGTTAGCTTAAATTAGTGTAAACATGATAAGTTAATTGAATCATACTCAAATCAAGTGAAGATTAATTTTGAAGGTATTAGTGTTGCTTCTTGAGGTAAATAACTTCATAATATGATTGTGTTGATAATGATATACAAAGCCTGAGGTATAGCATGATAATCGGAAGTTGATTTTAGTCTCAACACTAGGAACATGTTAGGGATGATATCCTTAATGATTAAAAGTAAGAAATGTTAAATTGGTCTTGAACATTCTATTGATTCTTGAAGGTAGTATGGAACCATGATTTTTGGCCTCTAAAACCTTTGTAATAAAATTGTTGGAAAGATGATATTAATCCTTTGTAGATGATCGTTGTTAGATGAATGAAGTTACTTCAAAAATCTCAAGTATCCAATGGTATAACTAGGCATTTAATAAATTCTTCAAAGTAAAACAATGAATGTCGATAGGAGGAAGTTGTAATCTTCGTACGTTCGAATTTATCGATTTCGTTAAAGAGTGTTAATCACTACATTAATAGGTTAATAATGTTCTTAAGAGAATTGTGTTGAGTATGATGATACAAATGCAGTAGATGAGTAGCCGAATTCCATTTCATTAATCCGTGCGTGTTTAGAGACGTAAATTAAGATGATGTTCTTAATTCACTAAAAACTTAAACTTATGTTTCATATAGTAATCAAGTTTTGAATGAAGTCGTCGGTAAATAATGAAGAATGTAATTAAACACAACTTATATCGTAATTGGAAGTGTAGATGATTTGAAAAGATATTTTCACGATATTACATTGATGATAAACTGGATATCAAGAATTTGACATCAAGATTAGAATATGTAATGAACATGATAAACATACGATGATTTGTAATACGAACATTAAAATGGTCAATTGGATAATCTATTTATTCAAGTAAATTTACGAATATTGTTTATGCGATAATACCATTATCATACGAATGTGTTGTTGAATGAATTATATTTCATTCAAGGTTGCTTGTTCACGTGAGTATTGTTAGACGAGGATACCGTTCGTTTGACCATTCAAAGAAGGATTATTCGTCTACGGAATTGAGGCAAGTTATCTTGCTTGGTTATAGTGATGGTTGAATTCTTGTGATTATTATGCGTTTCGTGTGTATGAAATCTTCTGATAATCTATGATTCGTGATATGGTGATACCCTTGATCGTATTGTCATGGTGTTGGGGATGATACCCCCGAAATTACCGTCCTTATTACCGTTAGTCCTTTTGAGCTTTGTTGACACTTCGGTGAGTTGTTCGATTCCCTGGTAAAAGTGTAATTCGTTGAGTTTCGTTGTCATGTTGTATCGTGACATCTCTGGAGTCATATCTGCGCGCCGATTGGTTATGTGTAGGATTTTTAGTCGGGCACTTGATGATCATGCGTGGATGTTTTCCGCATTTAGATCGTGCACACGAGACGTAGTTCGTGAGGATAATTAGGTACATCGTCCCACGTATATTCTGAATTCCGTATACGGGGTGGACATGTGCACGGACACATTTCCGGATCGGGCGTACTGTGATGTCCGTCTTGAGCCATAGTATATGGTCGTTCGTATATTTGATTATGTTCGAATTTGGGATCGATTGTTTATACGCCTTCGGGGTATATTCGTGAGTCGGTGGAATTCTTTGAAATCAGATATATGAATTGTATAATGTCATGAGAATTATTATCATGTATAGTCGACTCGTGGTTTGGGGCGAAATACTTGTATTTCAGGGCGAGGAAAGGGCAAGGCACAGGAGGAGCATAATGGCGACGGAGGATTCTGATGTATGCTATTTCGGGGGCCCCGAGTCTTTTGGTTGTTCGGTTATGTTTTAAGTATGACCTTCGTTTTATTTTTGTGTCGGATGAATGTACTAAAACTTGTTAGGTACTGCCCATCGTCATATGGTCTGTACTAAGTTTGGATCCTGTGTATGTTTGCTTGTATTTAAAAACATGAATAACTCATACTCCACACCGGGGTTTTGATAAATGTTGTGGTACGGTGCCACGTTGTCAGATTTTAAGTGTATATTGTGATATTGCCTGGTGGGTCCCAGGAGGGATCCACGGCACTATAATAGCCACTGTTTTTGGGCTGTTACAGAAGATGGTATCGGAGATCGTGTTTTTATTTTGAGTCATTGTAGAATCGAAATAGCATCAAGAAAACTTCGTGCCACGTGTAACCTGTGCAAGCGCCTGACCCGTCGAATACGGTATGTTCTCATGAACCATAATTTGATTACTGGCCTGATATTGACGATGTATTGGTCTCCTTACTTATCTTGGCATCTTGCTACCATGAGGCAAAATTCATCTGTTTAAAGAGAACCTAAATTAATTATGTGATTGGAATTGTTTCGACTTAATGTTGATATGATATTGAGTGTGTAACACCTGTAGTGCCAGTGATTCTTTACAACTGCTTTGTTGGATAGGAAATTCCCTGTTGTTATTAACTTAGCATGAATTATGATTGATAAATCAAATCAGATTGTGACTTGGTTCTTTCGGTATGGAAAGGAACCTTAGAGGCCGTGGGCAGAGGGGGACGAGGCCGCTAAGAGGCCGAATTCGATACCACGAGCTAACAGACGCGCGAATGTGGAACAGAGTTCCGCAGTGGATTCGCCTTCTCGACCAATCGCACCACACCGGAGAGAATGCACGTGCCGATCCTTACACCGTGATGCAGGCATGATGGCCCGCATGACCCAAATGGGTCGGTGATGGAAACTATGCAAAGGAATACTACCGGTCGGCAGCAGGGGACAACGCCTCCGCCTTTGGTGCTCAAGGGATCGTGAGCCGGATTATTAGTGACATATCACGTCAGCGACCTCCGACTTTTGAAGGCTCATCCGAGCCTGCCGACATTGTACACTGGATAGAGCATTTCGAGAAACTGCTCAAGATGGTGGAGTGCCCAGAGGAAAATCGAGTTGCCGTGGCCGCCTACTACCTCGGAAGAGTGCCCATACTTGGTGGCTTTCTCGTGAGGCTCGCCAAGGCGCGAGTACTTGGGAGGAATTTAAGACTCTTATGCTAGATCGTTACTATCCCGCACCCTCCGTGAAGCCAAACTGTCCGAATTACTAAACCCCGACCCATCTAAGACGAAGATGTGTTAGCGATTCTTTGAAAAATTCCAAGCACTTCTCCCTTTTGCTACGTCGGTCGTCCGTTCGAAACCGATAAAATCAAATATTTCCTCAAGAGGCTTAAACCCGAATGAGGATGAAATTACTCAATCACCACTGCATTTACCTTACCGGAGTTTATTGAGAAGGCTTGGAGTATGAACTTACTGCAAGGAGATTTCTAAGAAACATTTCGCTTTCCAACAAGAGATCCAGAACTGCACTCAAGGAGACAAAGAACCGGGGTATTCAAGAAACCCCACTGTACTAAATCCTTCCGAGCGGCCACCTATGGCACCGAAACCGGCAGAACGCACTCTCGGGCAATCACCACCGCCGTGTGTTATAACCGTGGGGACCAGGGCATATCAGCTCCAAGTGTCCGGCCGGCCGTTGCTGTCACACTTGCGGAAGAACGGCCATCGCGCTCGCTATTGCCGGGTGGACTCGGGCGTGCCCAAAGAAGATCTCTTGCTCCAAAGACAGTCTGCTCAGAACGTGCTCCTCCATCCGCTTCTTACCGGACTACCGGGCGAACAAAGGGATGGGCCGTGGAAATCAAGTTGGTACACCTGCTTCCGGGTTGCAAAACCCAGAGTTTACGAGATGAAGAAAGCCGATGATCCCGGCCGCATGATTGCAGGTACTCTCGAGATCCACTCTCGGCCGTTTGTGTTCTTTTTGATACCGGTGCTTCACACTCCTTTTTGTCTAGTTCTTGTTTAAGTCGTTTGCATTTGAATCGTGTTATCAATTGTGAACCTTATGTAATTGGTCTACCCGATGGTAGAAGAATTATTGGGAGTCGTGAAGTACGTAATCGTCTGATTAGCATAAACAACCGTGAGTGGTTGTCGACTTGATTGTGGTGGATTTACCTAAAGATGATGTAATCTTGGGTATTGATTTGGATGGATCGTCACGATGCCGCCCTTAGCGTCCGTAAGCGAATGGTGACCGCTACATCGGATGATGGTGTCGAGTGTATTTTTCGGGTGATAATCCCAATCATTCTCGGGAGAGTCATCGCGCTATGAAGGCTATGAGATTACCGAACGTGGATGCATTGGTTATTGGTGTTACATGACTAAGACAAATGACCGCCACCAAATTGATTGATATTCCAAGAGTTCGAGACTATCCGGATGTATTCCTGCACGAGCTTCCAGAATACCCCCACGAGAGGTGGAATTCACCATTGAGTTGGAGCCGTGGACGCCCCCGCTTTCAAAGCACCATACCGTATGGCCCCGACCGAGATGCAGGAATTAAAAAGACAACTCGAAGAATTAATCGAGAAAGGGTACGTTCGACCCAGGCATCCCCTTGGGGAGCGACGGTGTTATTCGTGCGGAAGAAGGACGGATCGCGCGTTTGTGTATTGATTAATGGAGCCGAACAAGGTAACAATTAAGAACAAATATCCTTTACCCCGCATCGATGATCTATTGGATCAGCTCCAAGGAGCCGTATTTTCCAAGATCGACTTGAGGTCCGGGTACCACCAATTGCGGATTCGAGAGTCCGACATCCCGAAGACTTTTCGCACTCGCTATGGGCATTATGAGTTCGTTGTCATGCCATTCGATCGACTAATGCACTGCAGATTCATGGAATTGATGAATCGGGTTTTTATTAATTATCCGGATCGCTTTGTAGTCGCTTTTATTGACGATATCTTGGTCTACTCGTGATCATGAGGAGCATGAGTGTCACCTCCGCCGTGTTCTCGATGCGTTAAGGCGAGTACAACTCTGCGGAAAATTTTCTAAGTGTGAATTCTGTATGTCTGAAGTTATTTTTCTGGGTCTTGTGATATCAGCAGAGTGAGTAAGAGTAGACCCACAGAAGACGGAAGCTATCCGAGACTCAAGCTACCCCAAGAACGTGAAGGAAGTTCGTAGTTTTCTCGGGTCTAGCAAAGGCTATTACATGCATTTATCGTGGAAGGATTTTCCAAAATTGCTCAACCGATGACTAATGCTGAGAAAAGATAAGAAGTACTTGTGGTCGGAAGCATGTCGGAAAGTTTTGATGAACTCAAAGGTCAATTAATTTCAGCACTGCTTTGGTACTACCTAGAGGAACGGAAGGATTCGCGGTATACGCCGATGCATCGAGGCAGGCCTTGGCCGCGTGTTAATGCAGGGACGGAAAGTGATCGCCTATGCATCCGCATACGAGGCCCTTACGAGGTCAACTACCCGACTCATGACTTGGAGTTAGCAACCGTAGTGTTTGCTTTAAAAATCGGCGCCACTATCCGTATGGAGTTACTCGCGATTTTTACGGACCACAAGAGCTCAAGTATATTTTTACCCGAAGGAGTTGAATATGAGACAAAGGAGGTGGTTAGAGCTAATCAAAGACTATGATATCGAGATCCTTTATCATCCGTGCAAGGCAAACGTGGTTGCCGATGCCTTGAGTCGCAAGACGGTGCAGAGCAGATGCTAGCTCGTTTGACCGCCTGCAGGGAGTTGCAATTAGAGTTCATGAGACCAGAGATTGAGGTCTGGATACAACGCATTCGGGGACAACTGTGCATGCTTGAGATTACACCATCCATTGATGAGACGATCAGGACGAAACAAATGTCGGACCCATTCTTATCCAGAATTCGAGGAGAAATCGATCAGGGGAAGGCCCCTGGATTTGTGGTTCACGAGGATGGACTGTTACGCTTTAAAAACCGAGTGTGTGTACCAGCAGACGAAGAATTGAGGAATACTATTCTGAAGGAGGCTCATGCTACCCCGTATTCCATACACCCGGGATCAAACAAAATGTATAAGGATTTGAAGCCGTATTATTGGTGGGGTAACATGAAACGGGAAGTTGCCGAATTCGTTTCGAAATGTCTGACCTGTCAGCAGGTCAAGATTGAGCATCAACGACCAGCTGGCATGATGAAACCGCTTCCGATTCCCGAGTGGAAGTGGGAAGACATATCGATGGACTTTATTACTAGTTTGCCGACGAGCCGTCGAGGCATGAATACGATTTGGGTGGTTGTGGATCGATTGACTAAATCAGCCCACTTCTTGGAGATCAAGGATACTTGGGGCCCTGAGAGATTGGCCCAATTATTCATCAAAGAGATTGTGAGACTGCATGGCACCCCTAAGAGTATTGTATCAGATCGGGACGGACGGTTCGTGTCGCACTTCTGGAAGGCGGTTCATCGTGCTATGGGTACACAGTTAAACTTCAGTACGGCTTTTCATCCTCAGACCGACGGTCAGTCTGAGAGGACAATTCAAACTCTAGAGGATATGTTGAGGGCATGTGCTCTCGATTGGAAGCCTAACTGGGAAGCCCAACTGCCGTTGGTAGAATTCACATACACAAACGGTGCACGCCTCGATCATGATGGCACCTTATGAGGCATTATATGGTCGTCGTTGTAGGTCCCCTTTGTGCTGGGATGAATTATCTGAATCTATTGGTACGGAACCTGATATGTTATTGGCAGCCCGTGAGAAGATTTCCCTGATCAAGAGCCGTCTATTAACGGCCCAAAGCCGCCAGAAATCATATGCAGATAATCGTCGACGACCACTCGAGTTTGAAGTTGGTGACCATGTACTGGTCAAAGTATCTCCTACTAGAGGTGTTTTCCGATTCGGGAAGAGAGGCAAATTGAGCCCAAGGTATATTGGTCCGTTTGAGATCCTGGAACGAGTAGGCGACTTAGCCTATCGTTTAGCATTACCACCAGCTTTGAGTCGAATTCACAACGTATTCCATGTATCTCAGTTAAGGAAGTATGTTGCTGATCCAAGTCACGTTATTCAATTCGACGAGGTTGAAATAGCCGACGACCATTCGTATGAGGAGCAGCCTGTGCAGACACTCGAAAGAAGAATTAAACAGCTGAGGAACAAGACGATTCCCTTATTAAAAATTCAGTGGTCAAGACATGGAGTCGAGGAAGCTACGTGGGAGACTGAAGATAGCATGCGAGAGAGATACCCCGAACTGTTTACCCCTTAGTTTCGGGGACGAAACTCCTTCTTAAGGGGGGGAGTATGTAATACCCTCGCCTTTAATATTGTATTTCATGATTTAAGTTAAGTATTTTCGCACCATATCTGTGATGTTGTAGCAAGTACCGACGAATTATGTTAAATTGGATTCATGATCATTCATACTATATTAGTTGTTGGGTGATATTACGAGAATTCCATTTATGCTTGTATAGTACTTAACGTACGTTAACATGTATTCTTAACGTACGCTATATAGGCCGCCTTACGTACGTAATATCAGTACGTTAACGTACGTAATGCGGAAGATCCTCCAGCAATCCGCCTTTCGGCGGGTGGGGTCGAGCAAGGGTAGGTGGTCGGGAGTCGATCGCGACAGCCAAGTTAACGGCTATTACGTACGTAATAGCTGCCTGGTTACGTACGTAACGAACTGCGTGTTTTTAGGCAGTGAGTTTTGATGAAATTGGTTACGTACGTAATGATCATAAGATTACGTACGTAAAGGCTATAACGTACGTTAACCACATTCGTTAACGTACGTAATGTCCAGTTCAGATTATAAATGTATGACTTGCCATTCACTTCCTACTCAGTTCAGATTTTATTCTACCCATTTCTTTGCTGTTCCATTGTTCGATTGCTGGAGATTCGTTGTTTTGTTGAGTTCTTAATCAACGCCTTGAAGGTGTCCTGTGAAAGTTCTTAAAGGGGGTTTCGGGTGTTCTACGATTATTCTTCCTCGTACGATCGTTGATTATTGATGATGTGATGTTAGGGTCAGGTTCCTTGCGAAGAATCCGAGTCGGAGCTCTTCCGTTTGTCGTTTCCCGATCGATCGTGTTATCGTTGTTCTGCCTGAGGAACTGTGGGTGTTTGAGGCTTCCTGGTTGAGCCATGTTTGTCGGAGTTATGGTATAAATTATCAAGGCAAGTATCTTGCCCATAAATCTCATATTTCGTAGATGTGATAGTTGGTAATTGACTATATGTGGAACTTGAATGTTTTAATGAACCTTCTAAAGGATCGGTATATTCTCGATAAATATTGCATTTCAAAAGCTAACTCGTACGTTTTGAGAGTAGAGGTGCCTTTCTGTATACATGTATTAATTGTTGCTCTTTCGTAAGGAGGTTGTGATACTCAGTGTTGCTTGGTATTGGTATTTGCTTGTGTTGAGTGATGTGCCACCGGGTAAGATTTGTGAATCTCCAGGATCCGTCCTTGCTAGTGCAGATCGGGCGTGACCGTAGGGTTATCCAATCGGGTATGTCTTTCGGGGACCCCGAGGTTTGTGGTTTGCTAGCCCGATGCCGGGATAACATATGGGTTGTCCAATCGGGTATGTCTTGCAGGGACTCCGAGGTTCGTAGCCTGTTAGCGCGATGCCGGGATAACTTATGGTTGTGGTTTGGTTGTGTGATGTATGTGTCATGGGTTGTCCAATCGGTTATGTCTTGCGGGGACTCCGAGGTTCGTGCCTTGCTAGCCCGATGCCGGGATAACGTGTGGGTTGTCCAATTGGGTATGTCTTGCAAGGACTCCGAGGTTCGTAGCTTGCTAGTGCGATGCCGGGATAACTATGAACGTATGTATGATTGTGGTTATGTGACTGTTGTCATGGCGATATGTGATTTGGTATGGTTTCCCATTGGGTTATTCACTCGGGTATGTTCTGCGGGTGCATCTAAGTTTCGTGGCCTGTTAGCACGGGGCGCGAATAATCCGTGGGAATGTGTCGTTATGGATGATTGGGTCTTGGACCCTGTGTTTTGTGATTGGAATGGTATGATTGGGTCGTGAACCCCGTGTTTTGTTATCGGAATTATATTTTGGAAAAATGATCTTTGGGCTGTGTTCCCAAGTAGTTATTGAAAGGATTGAGAATTCTTAAATCCCAAATGTTTTCAAAACTCCCGAGATCATAAATGTTTTGTATGATGTATATGGGTTTTATTCCCACCTTTCATGATTTGAACTGTCTTGATCAAGTGACTTATTTTGGGAAGCATGTTCACGATTATTATGCGCTTGGAGTATGTTGTGTATGGCTTGTATTTGTATTTTATACTTGTACTAGCAAAATAGTGGAGTTTTGCTAACCCCCGAGTATTTGGGGGGTGGATGTCTGTATTTCGTCTAGCGGATCACAAGATCGTTATGAAGGATGATGGAAGACGACGATACTAATCACATGAAGACCAGTGTTGAGCATTTTGGGTAATGTCTTGTTGTTTGGTCTCTTCGTTGTGTTGTTCTCCCATTTTATGGGAATGTTTATGTATGTCAACCCCTGCGTGGGTATGAGTTATGAGATAGAGTAATGTATATTTGATGTGTGTGTTGTGGCAAAAGACCAACTCGGTCTAATGGTTCGTTATTAGCCATGTTGGCACGTGTTGTATTATTGTGTTTTCTGTATTTAGCCTGGCAGATCCTCACGGAGAGGGTCTGCGGCGCTGCAATATTCCCAATTGGTTTGGGGGTGTTACAGATTATGGTATTGGAGCTTAGGTTACGGAAACCTAAGTTGTCGGGTCGATTTGTGTGTATGTCCAGTCTTGTCTTATCAAATTTTATCTGACTGAGTCATGTCGTGATGCGTCGTCTGGGATGTCGGTCGTGATTAGTATCGAGGTGCAACCATCATCTTCGTGTGATATGTGAATGTAAGTCTCCCTACTATGTTGTGCCTTGTGTTATACGAGCTTGTGTGATTTTTTTATGATGTGGAGTCTAAATGTGAGTTGAGCATACGTAATCCATACTTGCTGATTCCCGTAATGTACTGGAATGGAGAGTTATATATATAAATATATATATATATATAGATATATATATATATATATATATATATATAAATTGTTTTTTCAAGGGCAATGGTTTTGGTGTGACTGCGTAAGAAAAGGTTTATCAATGGAATATTTTGACTACGTAAGAAAAGGTTTATCAATGGAATATTTTAAAGCTTTAAATATTTTAGGAAGTCACGTAAATTTCGTTTTAAAACATCCTTCAAAAGAGGAAAAAAATTTTGATTCCCGTTGTTGTGTCACGATTAACACATCTCGACGGCGATCGACGTAAAGGATCGAGCGACCTAGTCAGCGTCAAATGTGCCACGGCACACCTGCCAGACGAAGATCCCAGATCAAGTCCAAGTGCCGAGCGATCGACATCCAGGGCGATCGTCTCTTGCCACATAGCGAACGACTTCGGTGCCCGGCCAAGGACGACCGCCTCATGGCACGTGTATAACCAACATCCGTCGTATCTACCAAGACCAGATCTCGGAGTAAAGACCCGCGTGCAGATCCAGAAAAGGTGCCGTAGGAGAAGGCCTTTGACTCCAGCCCATCAACAGCTGTCAAACGGCAAGGACAAACCTCACCTATCGACAGACCCGCCGAAAGGTCCAAAGTGGACTTCCCAAGACAACGACGTAAGGCACATGGCGTCTTCTCACTGGTTCGCACAGCTGGCTGTCAGTAGCAGCCGCGGACTTTAAGGGAACCGACCCATGTGCTAAAGATGATCGCCCGTTATAATGCAGTAAAGGCGATCGCCCAACTACCTCATCTCCTATAAATAGAGGACTTCCAGCATTTGGAAGGGGGCTGGCTGCTTCTTCTCTCTCAGGCTGTTCCCAGACACTCAAAACCTCTCTCTCATTCTCGACCAAAAGACGGTGGGCAGAAACTCCCTACAGTTTAAGAACTCACAGAGCAGCACTCAAGAACTAGATAAATAGGGTCTTTACACTCATTGTAATTGTACTCTTACGTTAATATTTGTGCTCCCAATTATTCGTATTAATAATATCTCGCGAGAGCATTCAAGCCCGTGACTAACAACCCCGGCAAATCTTGTGTTATTTACTTCCCCACGGACGTGCTCTCGCATTTTGTTTGTTACTCGTCCATTCCAGCATATCATCTCCAGATAATATTTTGGGTAACAAAAATTGGCGCTAGAAGGAGGGCATCTTAACCTTCACTTTCATTCTGACCGTCCTGAAGAACACTCACTGTTCTCCGGGGCATATACTTGAAGAAACACTCACTGTTCTTCAAAGAAAAACCTTCAGAATCATGACGTCTGCCACCACATCGAAGAGAGCCACTCTCCGATCCGCCGGATGCCTTATTCCGGCTCAATCCGAGTCCCAGCCTACGGTAGAGGGTAGCCGCGGCGACGCGAGACTCTCGATCCCGCCCCTGAGGGATGGCCCCAGCCTCTCGCTCGACCAGTTCCAAACCTCGGAACAGATCGAGGAATCTATGGCCATCCTAAGGGAGCGACGGAGAGCATGCGCAGCGCCCGCTATAACCGCCTCATCCATCCGCCGCGCGGGCAAACGGAAGCTCAAGGGGTTACTGGTCGAGCAATCATCAGAAATCCCCGATTCACGAGAAAAGGCTCTCGCGAGGCGGGACGGTTCCATTTTCAGCCGCCTAGGAAGCGATCCATCGTGGCGACCGGGGCATTCTAGCCCGAACCACGAGACGACGGAATCCGAGTCCGTCACCAGGAGTTCGGCATACCCAACTCCGAACCAAATACAGGTCAGCCGTTTGGCCCCCATCTGCCGAAGAGTCGAGCCACGCGACAAGGACAACATCGACAGCGGAGCCAGGGGATCAGTACTTGATCGCCTCGGCTCCCGCTCCGAGCGCCTAGCTACGAGCAACCAGGCCACGGTGATGGCCGCTATGCAATGCCAGCTCGACGAGATGAAAGCGCTCATGGAAACTGGGGCAAACGCCAGTAGAAAGATCATCGGACCGACTGAGCCACTCGCAGTCCACATCGAGCTTGCCCCCGTGCAACCAAGGATCTCCCTCCCCAAACACCTTTGTATGAAGGTAGATCGGACCCCAAGACTCACCTAGGCAAGTTCCAGATTTACATGACCGGGTGTGGGGCATCAGATGCGACCAGGTGCCGAATATTCCCGTTAACATTGGGCGAGCTGGCCCATAGGTGGTACATCTCACTACCACCGCGATCAATCATTTCCTTTGAGAAATTGGCGAGTGACTTCACGTCATACTTCGCCGCCAAGGTCGCCAGACCAGAAGGCCCCCACCGCATGATGAAAATCAGGCAGGGGGAAGACGAATCCGATGCAGACTACATCGACCGGGTAGATGAAATAGTCCTCACTGGCGAGCCCGTCAGCGACGAACTCGCTCTCTACTCGGTCCTTGGGGGATTCTATGGTCATTCACCCATGTTTAAGCACCTCACAAAGGACATCCCCCCGACCTACGCGATCTTCCGCGCTAGGGCTGCCGATTTCCTGGCCAGGCAGAGGCTGCTCACCCTCCGCCTAGGCGAGGGGATTCCGCCTCCAATCCGAAAGACGGCGATCGTCAAAACCAACAAGGCGGTCGACAAGCCACCTGGTGATTTCAAGGCCTTCGAGGATGTGGAAGCCCATCTCCTCCACAAGTTCAACCGAACTCCGACCCACATTTTTTATGCCATCAAGGGGCGCGAACCGCTAAGCAATCTAAAGGCGATAAGGGACAACGGTCATCTGGACCATAATAAATATTGTGCTTACCACAAGAGTCCCGGTCACAGCACCAACCAATGTCGCGACCTCCTCAGACAACTCTGGAGATTGTTCGAGGAGGGCAAGCTGGATAGCTTATTGGCTTAGTCGGAACCCCATAAACCTCCTGATACGGTCACCAGAGTCGAACGCGATAGGCCCAAAATCTCATATGAGTCGACCCCTCGATCAACCTCGGCGGACATATCTATATGCTTCAATCAAGAGATGGGAACTTCGGAAGTCTTTCCCCGATTCCCACCATGTCAAACCAAAGGCCACTGCCTAAAGAAACGTCTCTAAAAAATGGAGGACTCGCTCGCCATCTGAAGTTCATCATCTAACATGATTGACCTAGGCACGAGATCGCCTCCCTCAGCACAACATATACCGTCGAGGATCTCCATCTAACATGACGATCTGAGGTAGAAGAGTGCAGCTAAGCTCCTGGAGGTCGATGGGACTGACAACTTCGTCCATGCAAGGTTCCTTTGGGTTGTGATCGCTCACCCTTCATTTAAATACGAGGCGGACATAGCCGAAGGACCCTCTAAACAAATATGTGGACATGCTCGCCCGCCCTCAAAGGTTCATCATCTAACATGGTGGACCCGGACAATGCGACGCGTCCCTACCCCGTCACAATGTATACCATCGAGGATTGCCATCTAACATGACAATCCGAGGTAGAAAAGTGGTAACAAGCCGCGGACGTAGATCCGACGACTCCCTGTGTAAGGACTCCTCTAGACCAAGACCGCTCGCCCTTCGTTTAAATACGAGGCGGGCGCAGCCTAATGGAGGACCCTCACAATAAAGTGAGTCGCGAGACAAACCTACAGGTGGAATGTCGCTCGCGCACAAGTCATGGTCATGGAGGTCGGTCCATCGAACTCCTCAACCGTGCACGGTTCCTCAAGACCGAGATGATCGGCCTTCTTCGAGGAATCTGCAAAATTGAAGATCCCAAAGAGCTAAACCAAGGACCAGTCCGCTCAAGAAAACGGTCATCAGGTCCATAAGAGTTGAGTCGCTCGTCTGTAATTCAAACGATCGTCGGTAACACCACCTCACCCAATGCCTTCAGCATCGGAGTGAGCTGGGGGGCAATTGTTGTGTCGCGATTAACACATCTCGACGGTGATCGACGTAAAGGACCGAGCGACCTAGTCAGCGTCAAATGTGCCACGGCACACCTGCCAGATGAAGATCCCAGATCAAGTCCAAGTGCCGAGCGATCGACATCCAGAGCGATCGTCTCTTGGCACATAGCGATCGACTCCGGTGCCCGGCCAAGGACGACCGCCTCATGCCACGTGTATAAAGACCGGATCTCGAAGTAAAGACCCGCGTGCAGATCCGGAAAAGGCACCGTAGGAGAAGGCCTTTGACTCCAACCCATCAACAGCTGTCAAACAGCAAGGACAAACCTCACCTACCGACAGACCCACCGAAAGGTCCAAAGTGGACCTCCCAAGACAGCGACGTAAGGCACATGGCGTCTTCTCACTGGTTCGCACAGCTGGCTGTCAGTAGCAGCCGCGGACTTTAAGGGAACTGACCCATGTGCTAAAGATGATCGTCCGCTTATTATAATGCAGTAAAGGAGATCGCCCAACTACCTCCTCTCCTATAAATAGAGGACTTCCAGCATTTGGAAGAGGGCTAGCTGCTTCTTCTCTCTCAGGCTGTTCCCAGACACTCAAAACCTCTCTCTCACTCTCGACCAAAAGACGGTCGGAAGAAACGAGAACTCCCTACAGTTCAAGAACTCACAGAGCAGCACTCAAGAACTAGATAACTAGGGTCTTTACACTCATTGTAATTGTACTCTTACGTTAATATTTGTACTCCCAAGTATTCGTATTAATAATATCTCGTGAGAGCATTCAAGCCCGGGACTAACAACCCCGGCAAATCTTGTGTTATTTACTTCCCCACGGACGTGCTCTCGCATTTTGTTTGTTACTCGTCCATTCCAGTATATCATCTCCGGATAATATTTTGGGTAACAACACCCGTATAATGACCTCGAGACCGAAAATTTTGAGAATTCAAACTACTTATATTTTATTTCCATCTTATATTGCAAGTTTTCAAAATTTTGATTTTCAAAACTCAAATGAGGTCTACAAAATTTACTCAAGACGTGGCCCTCACTTTTAACTCCTCGATTTCATAGGGACAAACAGGAAGTATGTGTATGGTGTTGATTGTATGCTGTTGTATTATATGAATCGATGGTGTTTGGAGTTGTATGTTGTTGTTTACTTATAATATTAGGTTCTGGTATTGTTTGGTGTATGTTCATAAATTTGTTGCTGAATTAGAGCAGTTAGCGCACGCTAGGTCTGGAGCTAGCACGTGCTAATGTGGCATGGCTAGCGCACGCTAAGTCTCTATTGCAGGCGCGGTAATCAGTCTGAACAGAAGTTATGGAACTGCATACTGGCAGTTAGGTCTAACTTCTGCGATCGTTAGACCGATCATCTATGACCGTATTCTATGTGTGTTGTCTAGTGATGACAATTGTTGTGTGTGATTATATGTTATGCTTTCGTGCGTTAGGTTGTTGCTTGTTAGTATGCCGAGGGGCAGAGGTCGTGGTCGTAACCGTGGTACTGATGGCCACGGGGATCGGATGCGAAATCAAGAGAATATTGTCGGGAATGATATTGGTATGGGTGTTGCTACTATATTGCAACAAGTAGAAGCACAGATGACTCAGTTGACCCAGGCTGTTCAACGTAACACTGACGCGACTTGGAACGTCGGTGTAAATCAATGGCTTTGAGAGGTAGTTCGTATGAATCCCCCTCGATCGCTGGTGCTGCGGTTACATTGGGATGGGACGGATGGATTTTCCAGTAGGGAAAGGTATTTGAGGTTATCGATTGTCCCAAAGAGCGGAAGGTACCTATCGCTCAGTACCTTCTTGATAAAGATACCGCTAATTGGTGGGAAGTTGTTAAACCTCGTGATCGTGATGTTACTTGGGCGGAGTTCCAGGCATTTATGGAAATTGAGTTCTGTCTGAAACCGATCAGAGAACAGAGAATTCGTGAATTTTATTTGGCAGAACCACAGTATGTATCGGTGTCGCAGGCTATCATCGACTATAGCAAACAACTCAGTTATATGCGAGATCAGGTGAGGATTGATGAAGAGAAGATCCTTCATTTTGACAGACCGATGAAGCGGGAGATTCACCAGTATATGGCAAGATTCACTTGCACTTCGCTGAGAGATTACCAGGACCGAGCTTTAGCCTACGAACTAGCTTCATTATCTTCGGAATGTGTGCCCGAGTTGAAGAGACATAGAAAGTCTGATGACCTTGTGGACAGTATGGGAGTTGGCGTTTCTGGATTGCAACGTCGTGTTCTTTCTGCTATGAAGCCCCATCGCTCGATGCATGGGACCGAGAGTTCTAAGTCGTCTGTTTTGACTCCTGGTAAAACTAGGAGGTGTTTTAACTGCAATGTGTCGAGGTATGTTCGTGCACATTGTCCTCCGCCAGTAATGTGTTACAAGTGCGGACTCGAGGGACACCGGGATCGGTTTTACGAGTTAGTCACCAAGCCTTCCGAGGCATGGACTTGAGCACTGATATCAGGATTGACTCTGAGGAGTCCCTGAGAGAGTAGTCTATCGGTCGTATGTTATGTTATCTCCTTGCTTTGTTATTTCGAATTTCCGGGATGAACTTCTTTTATTAGAAGTGGATCGGATTTTTGAACTTCTGTATTTTCAACTCTATCGACTCGTTTGTGTACGTTGATATTTTCTGAACTTGTCATATCTTTTGTTTTTGTTGATTGAACGAGTTGTGGTAATATTTCGGATTAATCCGTTTGTCATTGTATTCGGCTCCATTTTATGGATCTTATATAAATGCATATCTTGTCATTTTTACCAGACCACCTATTATCTCGAGTCGAGGTGTGAACTTTGGAGTTGCTATTTGATTTTTGTTGTTCGTCGTGATTCGAAATTAATTGTTCGACCACAGTTGTCTTGATCGTTTGTTGTTCGATTTTTGTTAACCTCGTATCGTGATTTTTGGAGCGTTCGGGTCGCTTTGTAATTTCCTTAAATTCGGGAAATTACCTTCGTTCTCGATCTTCCGAACCTTGGATTGTGGAAATTTGTATTTGTTCAGTGATTAACCCGTATTTTGATTGATGTACTGTTCGGGTTGATCAACCGCATTGATTTTTGTTCGTTACGTTTTGTTATCATTCTGGCGTAACGATATGAATGGTAGCAGCCACGAGCTGCATGTGACTCGTTGGAGGTTGTCGGCAACGGATAGCATGTGTTATCTGGGATTGTTTTGCGTTGATCGTTTTATGTTTTAAGGTTCGGGATGAAACTTATATTTAAGGGGGTAGGATGTAATACCCGCGATTTTCGTTCCGGTTATTTTAAATTTTTCTTAGGATATTTCCTAGTTGCCGAGCATCGATATTATTTTCTCGACGACTAATTTTGTGTTTATGGTCGTATGTGGTGGTTTGTTATCGGTTGTTTTCATTTCAGATTGATGATGTTGTCCACGAGCATTTTCTCGTGTTCGTTCCGTGCGTTTCTGGATAATCGAGTCGTCAGGTCACGACGGCTGGGTACCAATTGCGTCAGGAACCGGCAAGGCAGCTGCGCACGCTATTCGGCCGACCAGTGCACGCTATCGGGTTAGGCAGAGAAGTTTTTGAGGTTCTGAAATCAGGAAGGATCGGTGGGTAGCACAGGTTACCGACGATCGTTGCGCGCGCTAATCGGCAGGTGTAGCGCACGCAAGCACCCGCACAGCACGCGCTACCACAGCCGGATAAGAAGGTTCTAGAAAGCAGGATAGGTCGACAGGATAAATGCGCATGTCTATAAATATGACCGAGCAGTGTTGTTTGCACTCATTTTCCATTGACCCACTTTCCTGTCCGAGGCTGGAGACTTGGTGAGCTTGGAGACCTGTTGTTATACGATGAATCCACGAAGTTATGGAGTTCATAACATCAATTAATCATTCCATAACATCCCCTGATCGAGCGAACTAGGTAAGTTTTCCTAAAATCTTAGTTTTGGGAAAATTACATATTTTGATTGATTTCGTCCGTTTGATCCGTATTAACCTAGATTAGTGATGGATTGTTGATTATTAAGTTGTATTCTAGCCATTTCCTTGTTGTTCCATGGTTCGATTGCTAGAGATTGGTCGTTTTGTTGAGTTCTGAATCAATGACTTGAAGGTGTCCGGTGAAAGTTCTTAGAGTGGGTTTCGGGTGTTCTACGATTATTCTTCCTTGTACGATCGTTTATTATTGATGATGTGATGTTAGGGTTAGGTTATCGATCAATCGTGTTATCGTTGTTCCGCCTGAGGAACTGTGGGTTCTTTAGGTTTCCTAGTTGAGCCGTGTTTGTTGGAGTGTCCAGTATCAATTATCAGGGCAAGTATCTTGCCCATACATCTCATATTTCGTAGACGTGATAGTTGGTAATTGACTATATGTGGAACTTGAATGTTTTAATGAACCTTCTAAAGGATCGGTATATTCTCGATAAATATTTCCTTTCAAAAGATAACTCGTACGTTTTGAGAGTAGAGGTGCCTTTCTATATACATGTATTAGTTGTTGCTCATTTGTAAGGAGGTTGTGATGCTCAGTGTTGCTTGGTATTGGTATTTACTTGTGTTGTATGATTGTGGTAAGTGATGTGCCACTGGGTAAGATTTGTGAATCTCCGGGATCCATCCTTGCTAGTGCGGATCGGGCGTGACCATATGATTATCCAATCGGGTATGTCTTGCGGGGACTCCGAGGTTCGTGGCTTGCTATCCTAATGTCGGGATAACGCGTGGGTTGTCCAATTGGGTATGTCTTGCATGGACACCGAGGTTCGCAGCTTGTTAGCGCGATGCCAGGATAACTTATGGTTTTGGTTTGGTTGTGTGATGTACGTGTCATGGGTTGTCCAATCGGGTATGTCTTGCGGAGACTCCGAAGTTCGTGGATTGCTAACCCGATGCCGGGATAACGTGTGGGTTGTCCAATCGGGTATGTCTTGCGGGGACTCCGAGGTTCGTAGCTTTCTAGTGCGATGCTGGGATAAATATGAACGTATATATGATTGTGGTTATGTGACTGTTGTCACGGTGATATGTGATTTGGTATGATTTCCCGTTGGGTTATTCACTCGGGTATGTTCTGCGGGAGCATCTGAGGTTCGTGGCCTGTTAGCATGGGACGCGAATAATCCGTGGGAATATGTCGTTATGGATGATTGGGTCGTGGACCCTGTGTTTTGTGATTGTAATGGTATGATTGAGTCGTGAACACCGTGTTTTGTTATCGGAATAGTATTTCGGAAAAATGATCTTTGGGCTGTGTTCCCAAGTGGTTGTTGAAAGGCTTGAGAATTCTTAAATCCCAAATGTTTTCAAAACTCCCGAGATCATAAATGTTTTGTAAGATGTATATGGGTTTTATTCACACCTTTCATGATTTGAACTGTTTTGATCAAGTAACTTATCTCGGGAAGCATGTTCATGATTATTATGCACTTGGAGTATATTATATATGGCTTGTATTTGTATTTTATACTTGTACTAGCAAAACAGTGTAGTTCTGCTAACCCCTTAGTATTCGGGGTGTGGGTGTATGTATTGCGTCCAGATACTTGCAGGTTGTTGGGGAGCGGACCACAGGATCGTTACGAAGGATGATGGAAGACGATGATATAAATCACATGAAGACCAGTGTTGAGCATTTTGGGTAACGTGTTATTGTTTGGTCTTTTCGTTGTGTTGTTCTCCCGTTTTATGGGAATGTTTATGTATGTCAACCCCTGTGTGGGTATGAGTTGTGAGATAAAGTAATGTATATTTGATGTGTGTGTTGTGGCAAAAGACCAAATCGGTCTAATGGTTCGTTATTATCCATGTTGGAACGTGTTGTGTTATTGTGTTTTATGTATTTAGACTGGCAGATCCTCACGGAGAGGGTCTGCGGCGATGTAATATTCCCAATTGGTTTGGGAGTGTTACAGTGTATGCCTTGATTCTAGTGCATTTCCTCTTGTGTGGATCAGAGTGGATGTAGAAGGATTATCCCACTTTCAAACCACTATAAATCTTGTCTTGCTTCATTAATTATCTCATGCATATCCATTTCTATATTAAACTACAACACCTTAAGCAGTTTGATGTGTGCAACATCTTTAAAATTCATATAGAGTACTTACTAAAAGCTTGAGCTATTAAGGACCAGAGCTATTTGCGTTAGAATTTTGGGACCAACAATTGGTATCAGAGCCACTGGCTCTAAAGAATCAATCGCAATGATTCAAATGAGCTAGCTCTATTTTTTGTCTAGAAACTAGCTAAAGTTTTTTAAATCATATTATTTTTTTGCTTATTCATCTCATTCTTACATGATCATATTCTCGATAGACCCATCTTATGATTAGAACATGTACTAATGCTTTTGATTGATGAGTTTACATGTGAAGGGATGAAAGACCCAATTGATGAAATACAAGAAGTAATTATTATAGGAGAGCACATATGAATAAATGAGAGAAAATGCTAGACATTCACAGGATGATTGAACTAGAATAGATGTTATAATCAAGTGCTGGGGGTTCGGTTGATCAAATCTGGTATACTAGAGCTAGGTGCTGGAGGGTTGTGTGATCAAATCCAACACTCCCGAACTAATGTAGTAGAATTACTGACATATGTCTACATCCTTGAAATGAACTATATAGTATTGCCCAAGAAATTTAACGAAAGCTTACAAATGACCAATATATAAAGTGAATGAAGCCTCTATCATCCAGAAAAGGTCTTACAACTTTACAGCCAAGTAAAATCATTGTAAGTATTTCGATTCCAGAAAGTGCATCGACTGAGAGAAAATGATGTTGGACCCAAAAGTACAGCAATCCGCATTTAGCACTGTATGATACAGCAAGTAAGGCAGAACACTGTAGAATACGATAAACCATACTTACATCTATATGATGGTTTAACTAAGGGGGAATATTGTAGGACCCAAGAGTACTATATCTTTCACCATTGTTGTAGGGAACTGATATTGATACATCAATAAGGCATTAGACGATGAGCTATAACAGACTATTGAAGTGCTGAATAGCCCTGAAAATGAAGAAATTTGGGCTTTGGACCATGTATGTCACCCTGAAGCTGTGAGTCTTGCCGATTTCATGGTCCCGCTTCCAAAAAGGTGCTATAATAGCTATTTTGTTCTGAAGTCGAAAGTTATAGCTTGTATCTTTTTAAAGAATACAACTCGTAATCTTGTTTACTTTATTTATTTACATCCTTGCTTCATGTTGTACAACTTTGCTGTAAGAATGTGCCTGCAAGGTGTTTATAGATTAAGTTGTAAAATCTAAGCGACTAGGCTATATTCTTACTATTTTTAGAGCATGTCTGCGAGTTGTTCAACTTTTAGCCTAGTTAGAATTAATTGGGTTTTGGCATTATCAAAAGGGGAAAATTATTGGGATAAATCCTCCTAGAGTTCTGATAAGTGCAAAACCTATTGAATAGTTATACAACAGTCAAAAACTACAGCAGTCAGAAGCTACAACAAGAAGGATGTTGGAGATCAACAGCAGATAACTAGCATACAACAATCCAGGGTTTAACAGGAAAGATATAGTAGCGAGATGTATGCTCTATAGTTGAAACATATATGCTACAACAAAAAACCTCTCAATAAGCCTCAACAAAGATCTGTTAGACTAGATGAATATTTATTCATAAGCTATTGGAGCGAGTGTGAAAGCATTTAATGCTGATATGATACGCATTAGATGGTGTAGGAAAAAAAAGAGTTTGGCAACCAATATAGAAGACTGCGAGAAAGGGAAGAATTCTATATCCATAAAGCCATGATTACAGGGATGTCAGAATTCTTGCTAATCTTCAATGATCGTATTTCCAAATAACTACTTTCGACCAGCTATATAAAGATGAAGTGCCCTACTAGAAAATTAACAAGCATGCATAAGTCGTGAACAGGAAACGACTAAATTCTACAATGACGGAATCGGTGTACAAGTCCAACATATATCCCAAAAACAAGAAAGACATGACGAGCTCAAATGCCATATCTCGAGCTCAGAATAGCCTCACTCCAGAGATAGAGTTTAAACGTTCACAGAGCTATTCGGTGATAATCAAACTTGCATTCTCAAGTGTTCCCACGAGTCCGATCTTGTGTAGGTCATGAAGCCAACTAATTACCAACCTATGTGGGCGGTGTTAGCTGTTGGGAGTTGGACACTGACCTGTATCAGAGAGTGTTGACTGAAGTTTAGTTGAACACCAATATGTGTGAAAAGTGTTGTTGTGTATACAAGCATGTATCAGTCTGTGTGAATGATATAGCTTGTGTATATTTCTAGTTCCATATCGTTGTGTATGCCTTGATTCTAGTGAGTTTCCTCCTGTTTAGAGCAGAGTGAATGTAGAAGGATTACCCCACCTTCGAACTTTGTATAGAGATCTAAAAGCATATATATTACTTACCTTCAAATTTTGTATACTGAGAAAGCATCAGTAGGAGCTAAACCCACATCATCTTTCTCTCAGATGGAGAATTCGATTGTCGTTTGCTTTAACTGTGATACTATAGGACATCACAGTACCCGGTGCTCGATACAAACTATTACTTGTTTTATGTATGGGAGGCAGGAACACCTCCAGAAATACTTCAGGAGTCCTAGTGCAGTAGATCTCAGGAGAGATCATGGGCATCGAGAGATTCTGTTAATCCAGTCCGTACTTCATCTAAGGGATCCTATCAGGCTTTAAGAGGCAGAGGTAAGGATAGCGAGGAGGATGTTGTTGCCCAAAGTATTTATCCGAAGATTAATACTGCTAGAAGACGGACAACAAACAACAATTGCGGGAGCACTTCCGAGAGAAGATAAATAATACAAGATTTGCCGGGTTTGTTAGGCCCGGGCTTGAATGCTCTCGCGAGATGTTATTAATACGAATATTCGTAGATACAAGTATTAATGAGAGAGATCTAAATACAATGAGTGTAAAAAGACTCTGTTAATCCGGCTCTTGAGCGAAGCTCGGTGTTCTTCGTCCCGTCGATAATCTGCTCGAGGAGAAAAGGCCGGGAGAAGTAAGACCGAAAGATAGCTGTTGCCAAGAGTTGGATGTTAGCCAAGTGTGTGTATTTGCTTCTGTATTGTGTGCTTGAATCGCGATATTGCTGAGAGGAAATACAAGTGCAGGCTGCCTTCTTTATATAGGGGTTGAGGTGCCTTGTCTCCTAGTGGGCGATCGCCTTTCGGCCATTAATGTAATGGGGCGATCGTCCTAAAGGGCACGTGGTCGCCCGCCAAAGTCCACAGATCCAAATCAGCCTAGCCGAGTGGCCCAATGAGGAGCCGGCACGCGTCCTAAGTACATCACAGAGGTCCCACTTTGTTACTTTCGGCGGACTTTGTCGATAGGTGCGAGGCGCCAGCCGTAGTCACATGTCTTGTCCGTCGGCTCCTTTCGCAGCACAGGCCTGTTGGTAGGTGAGGTAGGTGACAGTTTGTCGGCGCCTTTGTGGATCTCGCACGTGGGTGCTGTCCTGTTTGCTCGGCCTTGGCCGACTGGATGGCCATCGGCCCAGATCGTCATGATGCGGTCGTCTCTAGCCGACACCGAGGATCGTTCTCGGCCATCAAGGTCGGCAATGGTCGGTCACCAAGGGTCGGTCGGCAAAGCGCTGAGAGATGACCGTCCATAAGTCGGTCGCCAGAAGTCGGTCGCCGAGTACCGAGAGGCGATCGTATCTGAGGTCGATCGCTCGGCACCGGGACTTGCCCTGGGACCTTCGGCTGGGCGATTCATGCTTGTCTGCCGGGCTAAGGCTAGGCCGCCTGGTCGAGGTCGGCGGTTCTTCCTCGGACGCTCGGCAGCGACTTGGTCGCTCGACCTCCTAGGCGATCGCCAGTCGGAAGGTGTTAATTCTTGACACAACAATTGCCCCCCAGCTTGCTCCTATGTTGAGGACATGGGGCGAGGTGGCTTTTGCTGGTGATCGTGTAAGGATGAGGACGGGCGATCTGAGCTGACTTAGGACCAGACTTGGGCTATCATGGTCGATTGGCTTAGCTATCTTTCGGTCTTGTACCTGCAAAAACAACATTTGCCGATCCCCCACGGAAACTTGGTGGTTTCGCTTTGTTTGAGGAATCGTGCACAGTTGCGGAAATCGATGGACCGACTCCATGACCGTGTCTTGGTGCGCGAAGACAATGAGTGTCTCGTGACTCACTTTATTATGAGGGTCCTCTGTTAGGCTGCGCCTCGCCTCGTATCTAAACGAAGGGCGTGCGGTCTCGGTCTAGAGGAGTCCTTGCGCGGGGCAGCGTCGGATGAATCAACTCCACGCCCGCGGCTTGTTAGCTCTGCTTCCACCTCGGCCAGCCATGGAGATGGCCGACCTCGACGGTGTACGTTGAGACGGGGATTGTGGTATGTGTCCACTGATTAATGTTGGAGAGCCCTCAGACTACGCCGGCCTCGTATTTAAACGAAGGCGGGCGATCTTGGCGAAAGGACCTTGCATGGCGGCGGCCCGGTTCCATCGACTGCCAGACCATGGCTTTATGATGTGCGGTGGGCGATCTTATGCCTTAGTCCGTCATGTTATATCTTTGGATGTAGATGGCGATCGTGTTCTCCGGGTTGCGGATGATGTAGCGTGATGATCGCGATCGGGCGGAAGATCGCGATCGTCGCTCGCCGATCGCTTTATTCGTAGGTCGATATTGGCGATCGGACGGGAGATCGTCGTCCGGTGCCGATCGCGGCGCTCACGTGCTAAGAAGAAACCTTTGCACGGCCGTAAAATCTGCGGCTCTAGCCGGAAGGCTGCGTAGGTCGAGGTTGGGTCTTCGTGAGATGCCCGAACATAGGCGAAAAACCCCGAAATCCTCCTAGACCGCGTAGAGGCGGTCTCATCGCTTATGGGCTCGCCATTGAGGATGATTACGTCTACCCGGCCGATGTAGTCCGAGTCGGACTCTTCTTCTCCCGCTTGATTTGCATCATGCGGAGGGGACCTTGGGCGGACGACCACAGTGGCGAAGTACTCCGTGAAGACGTGCGCCGGCTCGTTAAAGGAGCCAATGGACCGAGGTGGCAATGAAGTGTACCACCGGTGGCGAGGTCGTCCAGGCGTCGGAGGAACATTCGGCATCCGGTCGCGTCGGATGCCCCACACCCGGTCATGTAGATGTTGAACTTTCTCAGTGCACTTGGGGGTCGATCGCCCTCGTACACGGGTGTTTGCGGGAGCGATCTTGTCTTTGCACGGGGCGAGCTCGATGTCGATCGCGAGCGGCTCGCTTGGCCGGCGATCGTCTTCTTGGCGCCGCCACAGATTCCAGGAGCGCCTTCATGTCGCCGAGTTGACGTTGCATCGCAGCCATTGCCGTGGCTTGGTCGCTTGCAGATCGGCTTTGGAGAGCGAGGCCGAGGCGATCGTGTACCGATCTTCGGCTCACGCCGCCGGCCTCGGCTATTCGGCGAGGGAGCCAGACGGCTAGGCGCCTCGGGAGCCGGGTAGGCCGAGCTCCTGGTTACGGACTCAAACTCCGTCGTCTCGTAGATGGGGCCGGGTGCCCGTGCAGTCGGAGTCACCGCCTGTGCGATCGAAGACAGAGGTGCCCAGGCGCGAGCGCCTCTTCTTGCGGGACGGAGCCTCTGGCGATCGCTCGGCGATGATGCCTTGAGCTTCCGCTTGGACTTCCGGCGGACGACGAGGCGATAAGCGGGAGCGCGTCGAGAGCACTCCGTCGCTCTGTAGACGGCGGGAGCCCCTTCGATCCGTTCCTTGGTTCGAACCGATCGAGCGAGAGGCTTGGGCCGCCGTCCGAGGGCGGATCGAGCGTCTCGATCACGTCGACTAACTTCCACCATCGGCTGTGGCTCGGACTGTGACGGAACAGGGGGTTTGGCCGGCTGGTCAGCGGCTTTCTTCGACGCAGAGGCGGAAGACATGATTTCTGAAGGATTTATTTGAAGTGCAGTAAGTGTCACTTCAAGTATCTGCCCCGAGAACAGTGAGTGTTCTTCGGGACAGTAGGTATAAAAAATCGAGGGTTGGATCCCCTTCCTCTAGCGCCAATTGTTGTTGCCCAAAGTATTTATCCGAAGATTAATACTGCTGGAAGACGGACAACAAACAACAATTGCGGGAGCACTTCCGAGAGAAGATAAATAATACAAGATTTGCCGGGTTTGTTAGGCCCGGGCTTGAATGCTCTCGCGAGATGTTATTAATACGAATATTCGTGGATACAAGTATTAATGAGAGAGATCTAAATACAATGAGTGTAAAAAGACTCTGTTAATCCGGCTCTTGAGCGAAGCTCGGTGTTCTTCGTCCCGTCGATAATCTGCTCGAGGAGAAAAGGCCGGGAGAAGTAAGACCGAAAGATAGCTGTTGCCAAGAGTTGGATGTTAGCCAAGTGTGTGTATTTGCTTCTGTATTGTGTGCTTGAATCGCGATATTGCTGAGAGGAAATACAAGTGTAGGCTGCCTTCTTTATATAGGGGTTGAGGTGCCTTGTCTCCTAGTAGGCGATCGCCTTTCGGCCATTAATGTAATGGGGCGATCGTCCTAAAGGGCACGTGGGCTGCCTGCCAAAAGTCCACAGATCCAGCCGGCAGCTAGCTGAGTGGCCCAATGAGGAGCCGGCACGCGTCCGGAAGTACTGTCACAGGAGGTCCCACTTTGTTACTTTCGGCGGACTTTGTCAGTAGGTGCAGTAGGCGCTAGGCTGTAGTCACATGTCTTGTCCGTCAGCTCCTTTCGCAGGCCTGGGCCCTGTTGGTAGGTGAGGTAGGTGACAAGTTTGTCAGCGCCTTTTGTGGATCTGCACGTGGGTGCTGTCCTGTTTGCTCGGCCTTGGCCGACTGGATGGCCATCGGCCCAGATCGTCATGATGCGGTCGTCTCTAGCTGGACACCGAGGATCGTTCTCGGCCAGTCACTGAAGGTCGGCAATGGTCGGTCACCAAGGGTCGGTCGGCAAAGCGCTGAGAGATGACCGTCCATAAGTCGGTCGCCAGAAGTCGGTCGCCGAGTACCGAGAGGCGATCGTATCTGAGGTCGATCGCTCGGCACCGGGACTTGCCCTGGGACCTTCGGCTGGGCGATTCATGCTTGTCTGCCGGGCTAAGGCTAGGCCGCCTGGTCGAGGTCGGCGGTTCTTCCTCGGACGCTCGGCAGCGACTTGGTCGCTCGACCTCCTAGGCGATTGCCAGTCGGAAGGTGTTAATTCTTGACACAACAGAGGAGCGGCAAGTTCATGTTTGGGTTTTCCTCGAATTGATGATATCGATTAGATCGATGATCTAGAGGATGTTGATGCCGGGTACACTTGAGATGTAGTCTTGAATTGTGTATTACTTTTCTTGATTTTTTTATTAATGTGTAACTTAATATGTGTTGTTCTACTGTGGTTGGGAACCATTCATTGTTGATCTATCTTGTAATGATAATATTTGAGAACCTTGGTATTTGAGATTGTTTGATTCAGTTTTTACCAATTTTTCTTTATTGGTTTTGTGCCCGAGATTTTGTGATTATTTGGGTAAATCTTGGTCGTATTTTTGAGGCGTCAAGTCATGAGGACTTGGGTGTGCGAATGATATGGTCTTGAGGACTATATATTAGTTGTTTCCATTCTTGTGTTGAGTGAGTCAGTGATTGCATGGGCGCATCCGATGCCGACGAGGACATGAAAGTATATCCCGGTGATTGTAGACATGTACAATGAGTGGCTACCTTGGGGATGTGCACGGCGGTGTTATACTTCATGCGGGTGGTACGGCTTTCTGGCTGGCCACTAGGCAGAGGAGTCATGATTCGACTGACGGGACACCTGGTTGAGTGTTATATCACTTGATTTTACCTTCCTCAGCCATAGGAGATACGGGGACCCGAGGGGTTGATCCAGTTGCTCAGGCAAAGTGGTTTGTATTGAGAAGTATTCTTGGGGGTGTTGTTTACGGATCTGGATGGACGTTTCATATTCCAAAATGTGTACCCTTAGTTTCGAGTACAAAACTCTTTTTAAGGGGGAGTATGTAATATCCGGGGGTAATTTCTTGCTACTGCTTTATTGAACGTATTCATTTGAAATTATATAAGTGATGTTGCATTGGACTTGTACAAGATAAATTGTATTGGGATATTTTAGAATCGAAATATTTATGTTTATCGTCAGTATGTTATTCCATTTGGACATTGCTTGGTGAGATTGCGATTTTGGCTAGGTATATTAGTCATAATATATGTTGCATGCATTGCTAGCATATGCTAGAGTTATGTACAATAAACCATGTTAGTTACGTATCTAATAATGGAAATCAGATCGCGCCCGACTTTTGGCATGTTGGGCCGTGCAGTGCTGGATCATTTTGGCTTGATTGGGATAGCCAGGTCAACGCCCATTACATACATAATGCATTGCTATTAACATACATAATGTTGAGGTCGTTACGCACGTCTGTTTGACAACGTACGTAGGATGATTACGTTTTGATGCAGTATCCTCTAGAAGGACGTAGCATACTGTAGGCTCTTACGTACGTTAAGCGTGGAGAGTAACGGCGTTAATGCAAGTGCAGATTATAAAGACATGTCTTGTCTTTCATTTTTAAATGATCCATTTCCGAGTCTTCTCTCTAGCAATCATCCTTCTGCACTCCTTGGTGATTCCTAGCCCCTTCCAACTTGCTTTGGAGCTTCATAACTTGGATTGGGGCTTGAAAGCTTGAGTATTGAGGTGAATTCTTGAAGTGTTTGAGGTTGTTTTTCATCTTCAAGTGGCATGTTGGTTAATCTTGTGTTAGTCTCGAGATTACGATGATGTTGTTGATGATTACTTAATGTGTTGATGAATTGTTTGAGTATAACATGATTCTTGATGGTTTGTATGAACATATGTGGAGAACATGATGATTATGACTTGGGCATGTGTTCTTGATGTTTGAAGAATACTTTGATGTTATAATCATGTCTAAGAAGAGTTATGTTAAGGTTGTTAGATGATTAACTTATCTTTGGGATGATTATTGATATGGATGATGTTCTTGGGAGGTTATAACCATTTTAGTGAAGGGTTATGATGTGTTTATCATAATTTTGAAATAGTTAGGTTAATCTTGTTGATTAATCCAAATTCTTGAGGAATTGGTGGTTGATTATTGTGTAGACATATTGTTTGTAGTGATGATGGTGTTCTTGAGGTGATTATAATGATATAAGGTGATATTATCATAATAGGATGATTAATATGATGTTTTTCTTAATAATTCTTGCTAAATTGTTTTTTGAAAGTACTAAGAACATTATGATCATGTTGATCATTGTGGTGATTGGAGGATATCATAATTCATAGTTGAGGACTATGATATTTGTTTGTGTGGTTTAATCGATTCGGGATCGAATCAAAGTTATCCATTGTGTTGTTTTCGACATCGATATTATGTTATTGAATTAGTTGTATTTCATTCAAGATTGTTCGAGTGCTTGTAATTATCGAAGGACGTCGTTCGCCATTCATGGGAGGACTTCATCGCCTTTGGTTTGAGGCAAGTTCTATACTTGTACTGGTCAATGAGATTTATGTTATCATTTATTTGTGTTGGTCACAAAGTATACAGTAAACAACTTAGATGGTAAAGATACTAAGTTGTATGTTTTTCGAAATTAATTGCGTAGCGGAAGTCTGTTTCGTGAGTTGCTGTAAATACAACAACTAAGTGTTCTCCTGTTCGCTTGATGCGTACATGGTATAATAATGTATACTTAATAAATCATAGTAGAATGAAAACAGTAAAGTCAGAAGGTAAATAACACATAGTTTAAACTGGTTCGAGGTAAACCCTTCTACGTCCACTGGTCCTCCACACAAGAGTAAAGAGTTTATTAAAATCACTACATAGACAACTACGTGATTAACTAAATCTGTCTCTATATCGTTCACACATATTGATACAGGGACTTCAGCTTTGGGCCGTTCACATAGATTGGCTTGAGTTCTTTCGACTCGCTTCTTCTCACACAGATCTTAATGCTATTCTTCCCAAATAGGTCGCAATACGCAAGGAACTTTAGTCCACACAGGGATAATGATAATCTCAACGGAAAGGGGTAGAATAATTCATAACAGCAGCTTTATATTTGATGAACAATCAATGTATGTTGTGTTATTTGCGTTGAGGACTTAGTATATTTCTTCGCTTGGACACTGTTGTATGCTCACGAAATATACTTCTCTTGCAATCACTAGAATGCCAAAGTAATTTGTCAGAGTATGCGCGATAATGAATAAATTCCGTGTTTAAGTCCTCTGGATTGGGGGTATTTATAACCTTGGAAATGTGTCCGTTATAAATGTAGCCATTGCTGGTTGGTGAGATATTGACGTCTCTGATTGGCGGATGCTGAATGATTGAATTAGACCAGATCACATTTAATGCTTCAGACATCCTTTCTGTATCTGCATTAAATGCTCTTCATAGCGTTCAAACTTGTCTCTCTCCAGCCGCATTAAATGTTGTCCGATCAGCAAAAAATTCTGCTTTTAACTATGAATACTTTATGAATAAAAAATATTTATTTCAATGGTTTAAAGTTATATCCTATTAGTCCTGTTGGATGTGTTTTACTTTTCCTAAGTAAAACACATACAGCCTTATTGTTGTATCCAACATACTCTCTTGTTGCTGTATGAAGTAGGCTTTGTAGGATGGACTCTGTAGAAGATCTCTTTGCTATATGGATGGGCTGTATGATGAATCCTGACAGCTTCCATAGATATTCTGACTTCTTTAAGACTTCTTTGTTGTATGTTGGCAATTATCAAAACAGGAATATTTATCCTAACAATTTCCCCATTTTTTATAATGCCAACACTTCCTCTAGATACATTCTTCTAGATATAGAGAGGTTGTCTTCAAGTATTCTATCGATTGATTTGATCTTCATAACTTAGTCTAGAAATTTGAAATGCTCGCAGGCAAGTTCTAGAAAAATGAAAATCCTATAAGACTTAAGTGTAATACCATTGATCTTATGATTGGCGCGTAGGCGCAATGTTAGAGGCTAAAAACTAAATTGCATACAACTTAATCTATAAACTGTTCGCAGACAAGTTCTTACAGCTTTGAGTATTTACATGTTTGTATTTGTTGAAAAATAAAGAAATTACGTAATCAAGGTTAAGGCAAAACAAGCGCTATTTAAGGAACTTTTGTCGGTTAGTGCTGGGGAGGAGAGAATCTTGAAGATTGTAGTGTACAAGGTGGCGAAAAGAGAGGCTAAGAAGGCAGTGGCTAAGGCTAAAGGTGAGGCTTACGAGGAGATGTACAAGCGCCTAGACACCAAAGAAGGAGCGAATGCTATTTTTAAACTAGCGAAAGCTAGGGAAAGAGGGCGGCGCGACCTGGGTCCCATTAAGTTTATTAAGGATGATTTGGGCCAAGTGTTAGTGAACGATGTGGCTATTAAGGAGTGGTGGAATAGGTATTTTTTCGAACTTTTCAATGAGGCTAGAGGTAGTGACTCGGTGGTGCAAGGAGTTAGTCTATCTTCTGCTCGTTCGTTTAGTTCCTGTGAGGGCATCAGCAAGGAGGAAGTAAAGAGTGCCCTAATGAAAATGGGTAGAGCTAAGGCTGTAGGTCCGGATCAGATCCCTATTGAGGTGTGGCTTTGTCTGGGGGAAGTCGGAGTTCAGTGGCTAGCAGAGCTGTTCAACATCCTCCTCAGAGGTTCTAAGATGCCGACAGAGTGGAGGCATAGTATTGTCGTGCCTTTTTTCAAGAACAAAGGCGATGCTCAGAGTTGTAGTAACTATAGGGGTATTAAACTCCTCAGTCATACTATGAAACTTTGGGAAAGAGTGGTGGAATGCAGGGTTAAAAGAGATGTTGTGATCTCAGAGAACCAATTTGGCTTCATGCCGGGAAGGTCCGCGACTGAGGCCATTCATCTCGTCAGACGCCTTATGGAGAAGTTTAGAGAGCGGCGTAAGGACCTTCATATGGTGTTCATAGATCTAGAGAAGGCTTATGATAGCATTCCGCGCGATGTTATTTGGAGGAGCCTAGTAGAGAGGAGGGTGTCGTTGCCGTTCGTTAGGGAGATCCAAGACATGTACTCCCAAGCTAGGACGTGCGTTAGGACCCTAGTTGGTGACACCCAGTATTTTCCGGTTGAGATAAGGCTACACCAGGGGTCGGCGCTAAGCCCTCTTCTCTTCGCTCTAATCATTGATGTCATTTCGCGAGGGATTCAAGATGGCATCCCGTGGTGCATGCTTTTTGCTGACGACATTGTGTTAGTGGCGGAGTCGAGGAGGGAAGTGAACGCAAAGTTGGAGCTTTGGAGGGCTAAGTTAGAATCCCAGGGCTTGCATGTGAGCCGGTCTAAGACTGAGTATCTCTGGTGTAACTTTAGTGGTGACGCCAACGAGGAAGATATAGAGGTAAGGATTGCGGATCAGATCGTACCCCGTACGGATAAGTTCAAGTATTTGGGTTCGATCATTCAGAAAGAAGGTGAATGTGAAGATGATGTCACGCATCGCATCAAGGCGGGGTGGTTAAGGTGGAGAGCAGCGACTGGGGTCCTATGCGACAAGAAAGTCCCTCTAAAGTTGAAGGGTAAATTGTATAGAGCGGCAATCCGGCCGGCAATGTTGTATGGCTCCGAATGTTGGGCGATGAAGAAGTCGCTTGAGAGCAAGTTGGAAGTGGCTGAATTGAGAATGTTACGTTGGTCGTTTGGTCGCACAATGTTAGATAGAATCGCGAATGGGGTTTTCAGGAACGCGCTGGAAGTGGCGCCCATTTCAGCGAAAGTTAGGGAAGGGAGATTGAGATGGTTTGGCCACGTCCGCAGGCGGAAGGCATCTGCTCCGGTGAGGAGGGTCGGGAGTTTATTAGTTGTCGGGGAGAGGAGGAGAGGCAGACCGAGGAGGACGTGGGAGGAGCAACTGAGATTAGATTTGAAGGCCTTAAACCTTTCCGAGACCATGACTGTTGATAGGTGCGCTTGGAGGCGCCAGATCAGAGTTGTGGATTCTTTTGTAGGGAGCGGTGCTGTAGTTGAGAGCCTCAAGGTTGGGTTGTCTTGGTTAGCTTTGACCTAGAGCATTGCTTTTTTACTTTTATTGTATATTTTATCCTATTGTATTTGCGTGTGGTGTATTTGTGACAGGGAGTTGTGCGCAGAGTCAACTTCTTTTTTGTTAGAGCAGCGTTCTTCGGGAGTGAAGTAGCCAAATTTCGCTTAGGTAAGTCCCATGTGGATTAAGCCATGGGCTCAGGTATGGTCTCGAGCTTTTTCGAATCATATGTTTTCCTTTGTATTTATCACACAAGATTCTACTGTGCACTAAGCTGGGGGTCTTCACGGAAACAGCCTCCCTACCTTAATAAGTAGGGGTATGGTCTGCGTACATCTTACCCTCCCCAGACCCTGCTCTGAGCGGGATATACTGGGTATGTTTGGTTTGGTTTGGTTTAAATAGTAAAAATAGTAAAGTGGATTACGAGATGTATTCTTTCAAGAAAACAAGTTTTATTCATACAAATGGGAAAAATTACAGGTTCTTGAAAAAAAAATGCAAATTGCGATGGTGAGCCTACAGAAGAAACAAATACAGCAAAAAAGCAAGCAGGCTAGCTCCTATACTGAGAATGCCGCCAAGCCTTCGGTTAGGATCATTCGCAGTCCATTTCCACTATTTGACTAGGGAGTCGTTGCCTCGATCCCGATAAATGCTTCTTCTATTAGGGGATTGATCAAAATCAAGTATCTAGTCTTTCGGGTGGGTGAGGCGTTCACCTTTTTGGTGCTTGGACTTCATCAGCATTTGCAGAGGGAGCCTTCCTTCCGCTAACAGCCTCGAGAATTCATTTGCGACATCCTGCAGCATCTTGAATCGGTTGAAGAGGGCAGACTCCCATAAGTATATCATCAGTTCATCTTTCTTCCAATTCTTCAAATCATCGGCTGAAGGCTGTAGGTCAGTGGCAGCAAAATCTCGGCGGGCTTTCGCACATTGTTCTTATAGGGGATGTTGGGATCCTGGAACTCAGGTCGAGAGCCAGATACCCTGTATATTCTAGTAGGTGAGGAAAGTCTTCCAATCAAAGCAACAACACTTTCTTCCAATGCTGCATCCATCTCTCTTTCTCTCTCCATTCTCCATCTTCGGGCAGCCTCTCTGGACTCTTCCCCCTTTTTGGCATCATAAATATTTGATACCTTGTTTGAATCTCCTGTAGGAGCTTCATAGACTCATCTTGTTTGGTTTTCAGATAATTTACATTTTGAATCAGATTACCAACTACTAAGCATAGATCATCGATCTTATGATCGTGCTCAGTCAGTCTAGTCCCGATCTGTTGAAAGGCGGCAACCATTTTGGCCTCGGCGATCCTGAGCTTCTTCTGTTCTTGCCTTAGGATTTTCTCCTGATGGTGCTTAAGTTAGTTGAGCGCCTGCCATAATGCTATAGGCATCAGGTGGAACGCGTCCTCCACATCATTGATAGAAGATTTCAGTCTGGGGAGCTCATCCTGGGCAGTCTCTCGCATCTAGTCGAGTTCTTTTCCAACGTCATACAGTGCTTTTACGGCGTCTTGCAAGAATATTGTCTGTCGACCAATAGCCTGGAGTTGCTCGATATGGGCTTCGGTGCATGGGGAGCCAGGGTGCGAAATTTTAGAATCCTCAGGCTCTTCAAGTTGATGAATAACCACATGATGACGGGGTCGTCGTGGTTTGTCATCAGGTAAGAAACCATCATCGGAATCTGATTTGGAGCTAACAGGATGATTGAACTAGAATAAATGTTATAATCAACTGGTGGGGGTTCGGTTGATCAAATCTGGTATACTAGATCTAGGTGCTGGAGGGTTGTGTGATCAAATCCAACACTCCCGAGCTAATGTAGTAGAATTACTGGCATGTGTCTACAGCCTTGAAATGCACTATATGGTATTACCCTAGAAAGTTAATGAAAGCTTACAAATGACCAATATATCAAGTGAATGAAGCCTCTATCATCCAGAAAAGGTCTAACAACTCTACAACCAAGTACAATCATTGTAAGTATTTAGATTCCAGAAAGTGCATCGACTGAGGGAAAATGCTGTTGGACTCAAGAATACAGCAATCCGCATTTAGCACTATATAAAATAGCATGTAAGACGGAACATTGTAGAATACGATAACCCATACATCAATGATGTAATACCCGAGATTTTTGAGATGTATTTGGAACTTGTGATATTGTAATTGTTGCACTTTAATCTGAGTAATATTCTCCGTATCTCATAGTCCGGTGTTGTTGAGCGTATGATTTCATGAATGTGATTTAAGATTGTGATTCTGCGCATGTAGCGCACGCTATCGTCTATGTGTAGCGTACGCTAACATGGATCCATAGCGCACGCTACAAAGGAACATTAGCGCACGCTATACGTGGTCAATATGATTGAGACGTGTGGTAGGTGAGATCAGGCCAGGGATCTTGGTCAGATTGTGTCGGGATGAACCTGGACGGCTTTCGAGAAAAGCCAAGTCAATGCCTTAGCGCACGCTACTGACATGAGATAGCGCACGCTAAGTGCTGAGTACAGTGAAGTCAGTAAACCGTTAGCGCACGCTACGAGTATGGACTAGCGCGCGCTAATAACCATTTCCTATAAATAGGACAACATCTTTTTCGTATTTTCAGTCCTTTCTCTTCCCATATCCGAATCCTTATACTTAGAGTATTACTCCCTACATCCTAAACACTTCATATCAGCTTCCTAGCTCGTGTTGAAGATTGTAGATCATTGAGGATTGGTGTTCAAGCCTTCGACGTTGGATTTGCTTCGATTTCCTCCTTGTTCTTCACTACTTTGAGGTAGGTGATTCTTCACCAATATTAGTAGTGTTCTAAAGGACGTTTGATCATGTTTATCTAGTCAGTTAGATTTGTTAATAGTCGAACATCATGTGTTAGAAAGATATTTTGACGTTTTGGCACTTATTCATCGTATAATCCTTTGAACCTTTTTAGTGTTGGACTCCTAAACGTATTCATGTATCTTCAAAACTGTTTATGACCAGTATGGGGATAGCATCAAGTTCTTATGTTTTGACATTATAGAATCATACGTTTGGGACATGAAATGGATTGGACTTAGGATGTTCTTGAAGATCAAAGATGAATTATGGTGTTGTGATGATTATACGTACCCTTGTATCTTGTAGTCGTTTAATCCGTAGAGATCTTTCACAAACCGCATGAGCATGATATACACTGAGATGCCTTGTATTAACACTGAGGACTTCATGAGTTTTCATCACCTTTAGCTCAAGTTTTACCCAGTAGTGACTGCCATGCACGATTAGCGCACGCTAAGATGTATATATTAACGTGCGCTATCGGGAACGAGTAACGTGCGCTACGTTGGATACGTAACATACGTTATATCATCAGGCGTGGCGATCGGTGCTCGAGAAGGCTGTCGGTACACAGCTAGCGCACGCTAAACCTGGTCATTTGCGTACGTTAACGGGCAGACTTAGCGCACGTTACGTATAGTATGTAGCGCGCGCTAAGTAGTTCAGGCAGAATTCATTTTTTTTAAGCTTGCGGTCGTAAACCGGATTATTAGACGTTCGTATGACTTGAGAGGAATTCTTTATTATTTCTTAGGTCCGAGCCTTGCATAGGGGACGATCGAGGGGCGGTGGCATACGGACGCGTGTCATTTGTTGGAGTATTTCCATTCTTGCCATTTTCGAGGCAAGTATCATATGTCGAGTTCGATTTATATTGAAACTTTGATCATGCTTATGGTTTTGTTCATGTTGTCGAATATGAGATGTATTTCTGTAATTTCTCGTGGTATTCGTTGTTAATTGTTCGTATTGATGAACATATTGAAATGCATATATGTATGCATAATTGATTGATTTATGGTATAAATGATCCAAGGGGATCATGAGGATCTATGCAGAGGGCGCTGGATCGAATGTCCACCATGCGTTGGTCCGACGGGATCATCATGGGGATCTATGCTGAGGGCGCTGGATCGCTGGACGGGTTTTCCACCATGCGTTGGTCCGACGAGATCATCATGGGGATCTATACCAAGGGCGCTGGATCGCTGGATTACCCTGTACTGTGTTGATGGAATCGTGAGGATTCGCATCGTTGGATTCCGATGACGGAAGTCCGTTTTGCATGTTTTATGATGCATTGATGATTTATGTATTATGATACTTGTACTAGCATTGTTTTGCTAACCCCTTCGGGGGTGGACATTGTTTTGATGTTCAGGTAGCCGAGGAGCGGGGAAGCAACCACGATCAAACGGAGACGATGAAATGGCTCAGTGATGTGGTTGATGTTTATTGTTATAGTAATTTGTCTTCTTGGTTCATTTAGTACTCGAGTACGTCTGTTTTAATAATGTCATTTCGATATGGTTGTATAAGTTAACTCATTTGATCGGTTGAATCAAATCTGTATTTGAACTTCAGTTGTACGATTGGATTATATTTATATTTCTTTTAAATTAGCCTTGTAAATCCTTACTTAAAGGGTTTACGGCTGTAATTATTCGAATATCTCGGGGTGTTACGAATATGGTATCGAGCTAAGATTCATGGATATCTTGGCAACGGAGTTAGTTGGGTGCATTTACGTTATTTGATTATTGGTCGTTCGTAACATCACTGCTGAGCCAGCATCGTCGTGTGGACCGTGGTTGTAAGTTTCCTACATCTCAAATACTACCGTTTTATTTAATTCATGTTTTGTGAACATTGATAGATGTACTTTTAGAAAGTTTGCCCTGGATATTGAGTATTTGTGTTTACAGTATGTTGAGGGGAGGTCGTGGACGCGGACGCGGTCGTGGACGCGGACGTGGAAATGCGAGACAAGAAGATTCGGTGTCTACCCCAGAAATAACCGCTAGCCGAACGGATTCCATTCCGGGGGACAACAGGGATCAGCAAATAATAATGCAGATCCTAACGTGCCGGGAGTGCTTCACAGTGGTTGCCCGTGATAAACCAGCTTTGCTCAAGTTGTGGATCGCATGCGACAGCCGATGAGACAAAGATAACGTGGATAATCGAGGAGATAAATGGCTTCGAGGTGATCAAATTGCATCCTCCGAAATTTGACCAGTTCTGTGAGACGCTTTCTTGGGATCACCGTCAAGGAATTAGAAAAGATTTTTGCGGGATTAAGCTGTCCCAACGACGAAAAGTTCCGCCGCCCAAGATCTTCGACAGGAGGCTTTCGGCGGTGGGAGGCCATTCGACCGGAGGAGCATAATGTTGACTGGACGGAATTCAAATTAATGATGGAAGCGCAGTATTGTCCTCGCCCAGTTAGAGAGGCCCGAGTTCGGGAGTTTTTCTCACCACAAAATTCAGAAGCATCTGTGACGGACGTGATTAAGACTTTTAATCACCAGCTGACTTATGTGCGCCACTTGGTCAGGATTGAGGCGGAGAGGATTTTTGATTTCGACATGCGAATGAAGCTGGAAATTCAGCAGTATATGTCCGGGTTTGAATATACCACTTTGCGACATTATCAGGACAAGGCGTTGGCCTATGATATGAAGGAGGCAGCAGTAGAGAAATCGACGGAAGCAAAGAAGCAGAGAGTGGCTGGCAACTTCACGGAGAATGAGAGTAGTGGGCCTCGCAGGGGCCAGTCCTCTTTTCATTCATCCAGAAGGCCTCCGCATCCTTCTCGAGGAGGAAAGAAGTTCCGGGCAGCACCAACCGTTTCAGACGCAGGGAAGAAATGTTATAACTGTGGCAAAGCGGGGCATATTCGACGTGGATCGCTTTCGCTGTGACTGTTTCGTATGGACAGGAAGGACATCGCGCAACATTTTGTGGGAATGCGACTAGATCTTTTGGCACTCGCACTCCTGTACCGGTTCCGAAGGACACTAGTGTAAACCAGACGCAGCAGAGCGGTTTCCCGCAGCAGAATGTTGGGAAAAGAGAGGCATCCAGCGCTGGGTCCGTTCCTCCGCGTATTTACGAGATGAAGAAGGATGATCAAAACATTTGTTGCATCGTGCGATTCAGATCCTTTTGCAACCAGTTAGTGTCTTATTCGATTCAGGAGCTACGCATTCTTTTATATCTTTGGACTGTGTTAATCGTTTGAAAATCTCGTGCTTGTATAATTGTGAACCTTATGTTGTGGGATTACCGAGCAGAGAGAAAATTGTGGGAACCCTAGAAGCTATGGATTTTCCAGTGTCTATAGAAGGGAGAGATTGGCTATCGAATCTTATTGTAGTTGACATCTATGGTGACGATTTAATTCTCGGAGACGATTGGCTCAACCGTTATGGAGCTATTCTGAATTACCGAAAGAGAGTTATTTCTATCATTGCTGATGACGGATCTGAACACTTATTCCGAGGATGGAGACCAGGAAGATCGGGAAAATTGATCAAAGCCATGAAAGCCGTGAAATTACTGAAGCAGGGATGTCATGGACTTTGGTGCTATGCCATGAGAAAGGAGGAAGGAATAGAGCTCTCATCGATTCCAGTTGTGAATGAATTCTCCGACGTATTTCCTGACGAACTACCTGGGTTACCTCCGCAGAGAGAGGTGGAATTCACTATCGAATTAGAGCCTGGAGCCGCTCCTATTTCTAGAGCACCATACCGCATGGCGCCAACCGAGATGTATGAACTCAAGAAGCAACTGGAGGAATTATTAGAGAAGGGATATATTCAACCTAGCGTTTCTCCTTGGGGAGCGCCCGTTCTCTTTGTCCGGAAGAAAGATGGATCACTCCGACTGTGTATTGATTACAGGGAGCTCAACAAGATGACGATCAAGAATAAGTATCCTATACCTCGGATCGACGACTTGTTTGATCAACTGCAAGGGGCAAGGGTATTCTCGAAGATTGACTTGCGATCAGGATACCATCAGTTGAGAATTAAGGAATCGGATGTACCAAAGTCGCTTTGTCCCGTGCAGACATTATGAATTTGTAGTGATGCCATTTGGACTTACCAATGCTCCTGCGGTATTCATGCAATTGATGAATCGGGTATTCTTATAATACTTGGATAAATTTGTGGTCGTCTTCATTGATGACATCTTGATATATTGGAAGGACGCAGAGGAGCATGCCGAACATTTGCGTGTGGTTTTGAGCACCTTGAGGAAGGAACAGCTGTATGCAAAGCTTTCCAAATGCGAGTTCTGTCTTAGGGAAGTAACTTTCCTTGGGCATGTGATATCAGCTGACGGAGTTCAGGTGGACCCGAAGAAAGTCGAAGCAATCTTGGAATGGGAAGTTCCTAGTAACGTGAAAGAAGTCCGGAGTTTCCTAGGACTTGCTGGATATTATTACCGCTTTGTAGAGGGATTTTCCAAAATTGCTCGTCCACTCACTCAGCTGTTGCAGAAAACTCAAAAGTTTACGTGGGATGAGAAATGCCAGACTGGTTTTGATGAACTTAAGAAGAGACTGACAACAGCACCTATATTAGCATTACCAGATGGAACTTATGGATTCATGGTATACAGCGACGCTTCAAATCAGGGTCTGGGTTGTGTGTTGATGCAAAAGGATAAGGTGATTGCTTATGCTTCTCGGCAATTGAAACCGTATGAGGTTAATTACCCGACTCATGATCTGGAGCTAGCAGCTGTGGTCTTTGCCTTGAAAATTTGGCGACATTATTTGTACGGCACTCGTTGCCAGATCTTCACAGATCATAAGAGCCTCAAGTACATTTTCAGTCAGAAAGAATTAAACATGAGGCAGAGAAGGTGGCTGGAATTGATCAAGGATTACGACTTGGAGATTCTCTATCATCCGGGGAAAGCAAACGTAGTAGCCGATGCTTTGAGCCGTAAACCTGTTTCTCTTCGAGTGTTGGAAGCACTTACATCCCAAACCAAAGATTCAATGAACTGATCCGCGAAGGGATTGAAGTATGGGCACCAGGAATCCAAGGGCAACTATATGTGATGGAACTGACTTCATCACTAGTCGAGGAGATCAAATCTAAGCAGTTGAACGATTCTCTGATCCTTCGGTTATGTGACGAAGTAAAGAAAGGAAAGGCCCCAGGATTCGTGATACAAGATGATGGAGTTCTGAGATTTCAGAGTCGATTTTGCATTCCCGATGATGATGGTTTGAGACGGACAATTCTGAAGGAAGCTCACAGTGCGCTCTATTCTATTCACCCGAGCAGCAGTAAAATGTATAAAGATCTTAAACAAAACTTCTGGTGGGGGAATATGAAGAAGGACGTAGCAGAGTACGTTTCGAAGTGTTTGACTTGTCAGCAGGTTAAGATTGAACATCAGCGACCTGCCGGAATGTTAAAGCCGCTTCCGATCCCTGAGTGGAAGTGGGAGGATATCTCGATGGATTTCATCACCAGTATGCCAAGGACTAGAACGGGAATGAACATGATTTGGGTTATAGTTGATCGACTAATCAAGTCGGCTCATTTACTAGGAATTAAAGATACATGGGGACCCGAGAGATTGGCGCGAGTATTTATTGCGGAGATAGTCAGATTGCATGGGACGCCGAAGACCATTATTTCGGATCGAGATGGTCGCTTCGTGTCGCACTTCTGGAAGGCAGTTCACAGGGCTTTGGGGAATGAGCTCAACTTTAGCACGGTTTATCATCCCCAAACGGACGGTCAGTCCGAAAGAACTATACAAACAGTAGAAGACATGCTTAGATCCTGTGCTTTGGATTGGTCAACTGATTGGGAAGTTCATTTGCCATTGATTGAATTCACCTACAATAATAGTTGGCATGCTTCTATTAAGATGGCACCATTTGAAGCTTTGTACGGGAGAAGATGTCGATCACCCCTGTGCTGGGATGATTCTTCGGACTTGATCGGGACAGAACCGGAATTGATAGTTCAGACTCAAGAGAAGATAGCTTTGATTCGGGAAAGACTGCTGATCGCCCAGTCGGCGAAGTCTTATGCAGACGTACGTCGTCGCCCTCTAGAGTTCGACGTTGGGGATCATGTACTATTGAAGGTGTCTCCTACACGAGGGATTTTCCGTTTTGGGAGGAGAGGTAAGCTAAGTCCGAGATACATCGGGCCATTTGAAGTCCTAGAGAGAGTTGGGGATTTAGCATACAGGTTGGCTTTACCACCATCGCTGAGTCACGTTCACAATGTGTTTCACGTATCCCAATTGCGGAAGTATGTACCGGACCCCAGTCACGTCATTGATTTCGACGAGATCGAGATAGCTAATGATGGCACCTTCGAAGAGAGACCAATCAAGATACTTGAGAGTCGGATCAAACAATTGAGGAATAAACCAATACACTTGGCTAAAGTTCAATGGTCACGACATGGAGCTGAAGAGGCCACTTGGGAAACAGAGGACAGTATGAAGGCTAGATATCCAGAGTTGTTTTCATCTTAAGTTTCGGGATGAAACTTCTTTTTAGGGAGAAAGGATGTAATACCCGAGATTTCTGAGATGTATTTGGAACTTGTGATATTGTAATTGTTGCACTTTAATCTGAGTAATATTCTCCGTATCTCATAGTCTGGTGTTGTTGAGCGTATGATTTCATGAATGTGATTTAAGATTGTGATTCTGCGCATGTAGTGCACGCTATCGTCTATGTGTAGCGTACGCTAACATAGATCCATAGCGCACGCTACAAAGGAACATTAGCGCACGCTATACGTGGTCAATATGATTGAGACGTGTGGTAGGTGAGATCAGGCCGGGGATCTTGGTCGGATTGTGTCGGGATGAACCTGGACGGCTTTCGGGAAAAGCCAAGTCAACGCCTTAGCGCACGCTACTGACATGAGATAGCGCACGCTAAGTGCTGAGTACAGTGAAGTCAGTAAGCCGTTAGCGCACGCTACGAGTATGGACTAGCGCACGCTAATAACCATTTCCTATAAATAGGACAGCATCATTTTCGTATTTTCAGTCCTTTCTCTTCCCACATCTGAATCCTTATACTTAGAGTATTACTCCCAACATCCTAAACACTTCATATCAGCATCCTAGGTCGTGTTGAAGATTGTAGATCATTGAGGATTGGTGTTCAAGCCTTCGACGTTGGATTTGCTTCGATTTCCTCCTTGTTCTTCACTACTTTGACGTAGGTGATTCTTCACCAATATTAGTAGTGTTCAAAAGGACGTTTGATCATGTTTATCTAGTCAGTTAGATTTGTTAATAGTCGAACATCATGTGTTAGAAATATATTTTGACGTTTCGGCACTTATTCATCGTATAATCCTTTGAACCTTTTTAGTGTTGGACTCCTAAACGTATTCATGTATCTTCAAAACTGTTTATGACCAGTATGGGGAGAGCATCAAGTTCTTATGTTTTGACATGATAGAATCATACGTTTGGGACATGAAATGGATTGGACTTAGGATGTTCTTGAAGATCAAAGATGAATTATGGTGTTGTGATGATTATATGTACCCTTGTATCTTGTAGTCGTTTAATCCGTAGAGATCTTTCACAAACCGCATGAGCATGATATATACTGAGATGCCTTGTATTAACACTGAGGACTTCATGAGTTTTCATCACCTTTAGCTCAAGTTTTACCCAGTAGTGACTGCCATGCACGATTAGCGCACGCTAAGATGTATATATTAACGTGCGCTATCGGGAACGAGTAATGTGCGCTACGTTGGATACGTAACGTACGTTATATCATCGGGCAATGGTCGCTCGTGAGAAGGCTCAGTATACGATAGCGCATGCTAAACCTGGTCATTTGCGTACGTTAACGGGCAGGCTTAGCGCACGTTACGTATAGTACGTAGCGCGCGCTAAGTAGTTCAGGCAGAATTCATTTTTTTAAGCTTGCGGTCGTAAACCGAATTATTAGACGTTCGTACGACTTGAGAGGAATTCTTTATTATTTCTTAGGTCCGAGCCTTGCATAGGGGACGATCGAGAGGCGGTGGCATACGGACGCGTGTCATTTGTTGGAGTATTTCCATTCTTGCCATTTTCGAGGCAAGTATCATATGTCGAGTTCGATTTATATTGAAACTTTGATCATGCTTATGGTTTGTTCATGTTGTCGAATATGAGATGTATTTCTGTAATTTCTCGTGGTATTCGTTGTTAATTGTTCGTATTGATGAACATATTGAAATGCATATATGTATGCATAATTGATTGATTTATGGTATAAATGATCCGAAGGGATCATGAGGATCTATGCTGAGGGCGCTGGATCGAATGTCCACCATGCGTTGGTCCGACGGGATCATCATGGGGATCTATGCTGAGGGCGCTGGATCGCTGGACGGGTTTTCCACCATGCATTGGTCCGACGGGATCATCATGGGGATCTATACCAAGGGCGCTAGATCGCTGGATTACCCTGTACTGTGTTGATGGAATCGTGAGGATTCGCATCGTTGGATTCCGATGACGGAAGTCCGTTTTGCATGTTTTATGATGCATTGATGATTTATGTATTATGATACTTATACTAGCATTGTTTTGCTAACCCCTTCGGGGGTGGACATTGTTTTGATGTTCAGGTAGCCGAGGAGCGGGGAAGCAACCACAGTACCGACAAGACGATGAAATGGCTCAGTGATGTGGTTGATGTTTATTGTTATTGTAATTTGTCTTCTTGGTTCATTTAGTACTCGAGTACGTCTGTTTTAATAATGTCATTTCGATATGGTTGTATAAGTTAACTCATTTGATCGGTTGAATCAAATCTGTATTTGAACTTCAGTTGTACGATTGGATTATGTTTACATTTCTTTTAAATTAGCCTTGTAAATCCTTACTTAAAGGGTTTACGGCGCTGTAATTATTCCGAATATCTCGGGGTGTTACAAATAAGGGATTAGATGATGAGCTACAATAGACTATTGAAGTGCTGAATAGACCTAAAAACGAAAAAATTTGGGCTTTGGACCATGTATGTCACCCTGAAGCTGTGAGTCTTGCCGATTTCACAGTCCCGCTTCCAAAAAGGTGCTATAATAGGTATTTTGTGTCCAAAGTCGAAAGTTATAGCTTGTGTCCTTTTAAAGAAAACAGCTCGTAATCTTATTTACTTTATTTATTTACATCCTTGCTTCATGTTGTACAACTTTGTTTTAAGAATGTGCCTGCGAGCTGTTTATAGATTAAGTTGTAAAATCTAAGCGACTAGGCTATATTCTTACTATTTTTAGAACATGTCTGCGAGTTGTTCAACTTTTAGCCTAGTTAGAATTAATTGGGTTTTGGCATTATCAAAAAGGGGGAAATTATTGGGATAAATCCTTCTGGAGTTTTGATAAGTACAAAACCTATTGAATAGTTCTACAACAGTTAAAAACTACAGCAGTCATAAGCTACAACAAGAAGGATGTTGGAGTTCAACAGCAGATAACTAGCATACAACAATCCAGGGTTCAACAGGAAAGATATAGCGGCGAGATGTATGCTCTATAGTTAAAACATATATGCGACAACAAAAAACTTCTCAATAAGCCACAAGATGAATATTTATTCATAAACTATTGGAGCAAGTGTGAAAGCATTTAATGCAGATGTGATACACATTAAATGGTACAGGAAAAAAGAAGAGTTTGGCAACCAATAGACAAGACTGTGAGAAAGGGAAGTCTTCTATATCCATAACGCCATGATTACGGGGATGTCAGAAATCTCACCAATCTTCAACGATTATATTGCCGAACGACTACCTTTGACCAGCTATATAAAGATGAAGTACCCTACCAGAAAATTAACAAGCATGCATAAGTCGTGAACAGGAAATAACTAAATTCTACAACGATAAAATCGATGTACAAGTACAACATATATCCAGATGATAAGAAAGACAGGACGAGCTCAAATGACATATCTCGAGCTCAGAACAGCCTCACTCCAGAGATAGAGTTTAGACGTTCACAGTGCTATTTGGTGATAATCAAACTTGTATTCTCAAGTGTTCCCAGGAGTCTGATCTTGTGTAGGTCGTGAAGCTAACTAATAACCAACCTGTGTGGACAGTGTTAGATGTTGGGAGTTGGACACTAACCTGTATCATAGAGTGTGGACTCAAGTCTAGTTGAACACCAATCTATTTGAGAGGTGTCGCTGAGTATACAAGCGTGTATCAATCTGTGTGAATGATATAGCATGTGTATATTTATAGTTCCATATCGTTGTGTACACCTTGATTCTAGTGAATTTCCTCCTGTGTGGAGTAGAGTGAATGTAGAAGGATTACCCCACCTTTGAACTTTGTAAACAGAGCTAAAAGCATACATATTACTTACTAAAAGCTTTCGCAATTAACTCATTCTTGAGCTATTTAGGACTAGAGCTACCTGTCCTTAAAATTTTGGGACTAACAATTTGTATCGAGCCATTGGCTCTAAAGTATCAATTGCAATGATTCAAATGAGCTAGATCATTTTTTTGTCTAAAAACAAGTTCATGTTTCTAATCATAAGATGAGCCTATCAAGAATATGATCATGGAAGAATGAGATGAATAAAAAAAATATGATTTTAGAAACACAAGAAGTAATTGTTGTAGGAGCACACATATAAATACGCGAGAGAAAATGCTCGAGATTTACAAGATTATTGAACTAGAATATATGCTATAATCAAGTGCTGGAGGACCGGTTGATCAAATCCGGTATACTGGAGCTAGGCTCTGGAGGGCTGTGTGATCAAATCCAACACTCCATAGCTAATGGAGTAGAATTGCTGGCAGGTGTCTACAGCCTTGAAATGCACTATATGGTCTTGCCGGAGAAAGTTCATGAAAACTTACAAGTAACCAATACATCAAGTGAATAAAGACTTTATCATCCAGAAAAGGTCTTACGCCTCTACATCCAAACACAATCAATGTAAGTATTTAAATTACAAAAAGTGCATCAATGGAATTTGGGCTCTGGACTATATATGTTACCGCGAAGCTGTCATTCTTGCCCATTTTGCCGTCCCGCTTCCAAAAAGGTGTTCTAATAGCTATTTTATGTCTGGAGTCGAAAGTTACAGCTTGTGCCCTTCTAAAGGATACAGCTCGTAATCTTATTTACTTTATTTATTTACATCCTTGTTTCTTGCTGTACAAGTTTGCTGTAACAATGTACCTGCGATCCGTTTATATATTAAGTTGTAAGATCTAAGAGACTAGGCTACATTCTTACTATTTCTAGAATATGCCTGCGAGCTATTCAACTTTTTAACCGAATTCGAATTTATTGGGTTTTGGAATTATCAAGAAAGGGAAAATTGTTGGGACAAATCCTACTGGAGTTTTGGTATGTGCAAAACCTACAGAATGGTTCTACAATAGTAAAAAACTACAGCAATCAGAAACTACAGCAAGAAGGATGTTGGAGTCCAATAGTAGACAACTAGCACACATAAAGTTAGGGTTCTATATAAAAGATACAGCAGTGAGCTGTTGGCTCTACAGGTGAAACATATATGCTACAGCAAAGAACTTCTCAATAAGCCACACCAAAATCCGTTAGACTGGATGAATGTTTATTCATAATCTATTAGAGCAAGTGTGAAAGCATTTAATGCGAATGTGATAAGCATTAAATGGCACCTGACAAGAGAAGAGTTTGACAGCCAAGAGAGAGGATTGCATTAAATGAAAGATGAGAAAAGAAAGTCTTCTATATCATAAAGCCATGATTTTAGGGATGTCAGAAATCTCGCCAATCTTAAACGATCATATTGGTGAACAAGTACCTTAGACTAGCTATATAAAGATTAAGTACCCTACCAGAAAATTAGCAATCATGCATAAGTCATGAAAAGGAAACGACTGAAGTCTACAGCGACAGAATCGGTGTACAAGTCCAACAAAGGTCTAGATGACAAGAAAGACAGGATGAGCTCAAATGCCATATCTCGAGCTCATAACAGCCTCACTCCGAAGATAGAGTTTAAACATTCATAGAGTTGTTTGGTGGTCAAACTTGTATTCTCAAATGTTTGTCGGGGTCTGATCTTGTGTATGTCGTGAAGCCAACTAATAACCAACCTTTGTGGGCGGCGTTAGCTATTGGGAGTTGGACATTGACCTGTATCGGATAGTGTTGACTCAAGTCTAGTTGAACACCAATCTCTGTTAATGGTGTTCCTGTGTATATAAGTGAGTATCAATCTGTTTGAATGATATAACTTGTAGATATTCCTAGTTTCATATAATTGTGTATGCCTTGATTTTAGTGAATTTCCTCCTATGTGGAGCAGAGTGGATTTAGAAGGATTACTCCACCTTCGAACCACTATAAATTTTGTCTTGCTTCATTTATCATCTCATGCAAATACACTTCTATATAACAACAATGCTCTAAAGAAAACTCTTCCAAAATATTAGTTTGGCAAACTTTGTACTATTGCTGTAGGCATTAAAAATACAGTACCTTAAGCAGTTTGATGTATGCAAAATCTTTAAAATATATAGAGAGTACTTACTAAAAGCTTCCGGTCTTAACTTAGTCTTGAGCTATTTAGGACTAGAGTTATTTGTCCTTAAAATTTTAGGACTAATAATTGGTATCAGAGCCATTGGCTCTAAAGAATCAATCACAATGATTCAAACGAGTTAGATCCATTTTTTTTTCTAAAAGCTAGCTCAAATTCTTAAAATCATATTTTTTAATTCATCTCATTCTTCCATGATCATTTTCTTGATAGACTCATCTTATGATTAGAACATGTAATAATACTTTTGAATGATGAGTTTACATGTGAAGGGATGAAAGCACTAATTGAAGAACTACAAGAAGTAATTGTTGTAGGAGCGCACATATGAATAAAGAAGAGTAAACGCTCGACATTTAAAGGATGATTGAACTAGAATAGATGCTATAATCAAGTGCTGGAGGACCGGTTGATCAAATCTTGTATACTGGAGCTAGGGACTAGAGGGTTGTGTGATCAAATCCAACACTCTAGAGCTAATGTAGTAGAGTTGGTGATAGGTGTCTACAACCTTGAACTGCATTATATGGTCTTGCTTGAGAAAGTTCATAAAAGATTATAATTGACCAATATTTCAACTGAATGAAGCCTCTATCATCCAGAAAAGGTATTACACCTCTACAACATAATCACTGTAAGTATTTAAATTCCAGAAAGTGCATCAACTGATGGGAAATGCTATAAGACCCAGGAGTACAACAACTTGCACATAGCTATATGTGATACAACAAGGGGGGACACTGTAGAATACAGTAACCCATATTTACAGCTATATATTGCTTTAACTAAGGGGGAATACTTCACCCTTGTTGTAGGGTACTGTAGAATGGTTCTTGAATGATTCCAATCATTCGTTCTCAATTGGGGTACAGTGTAGGCCGTCAGGCTGGCTAGGTGGTGCTACTACTCTTTGGTTTCTCCCATTACTGACTGAGACGGACCTACCGAGTCACGCAATAGGATTAACGAAGGAATGAATCGAGCTTATTCTCTCATTATGAATGTTAGATATTGGGTATCTAATTTTGGGGGCATTGGATGTCTAAATTGATTTATTGGATGAATTAATTTACGGCCAAATAAATTAAATAAATTAATGGGTGATTAATTTAATTCATAGATATAATTATTTCTTGGAGAAATTAATTATATTATTTTGTATTTGATATGATTAATTAATTGGATTAATTAATTGATATAAATATATCGGAACGAAATTGGAGTTTATCTGTTTGGACTCATGGGAGTCCGAAACGAACCGAGATCCATAAACTCTTCTAGATGCCCCCCCCCCCCCTCCACCTACCTTCCACTTGGTCTTTGTTTCCATTTTATAATGGAAGACAATGACTTTTGTAGGGGAATCTCTCATGTGTAATGAGTTGTATCATGTGGGTTGTAGGAATAAAACGAAGACTTGAAAAACTCTCACTTCACTTACTTCCATACGGTTCAAAGAGTAGAGAGAGATAGAATAATTTTTTCTCCAAGTCTTCTTCAACATTATTTCATATCTTGAGTTTTTCTTGGAGATAATTCAAGACATAATTGAGAGATTGTGAGTTATACACTTAGAGTGTTATAATCACAATTGTAAGCTTCATCATCCTAGCTCTAGCCGTATCCTTGGAGGATAGCAAGGTGTTGTCATTGCGATCGTCTTTCCGGCGCGTGGCAAGTAGAGACGCGGTGCTTTCAGCGCTGGATCATTCAAGAGCTTGGAGCGGATTGGATTCGTGGAAAGCATTTAAAGCTTAGGGAATCGCTCAAGAGAAGGACACCATTTAATCAACGGACTACGAGGGAATGTTTCTCGTATCCTCTTATGCTTTATTTTATATTCGTATATGTAATACCACCAGTATTACATGCTTTTTCACTTTGGGCGCTCACATCCATTTCTTCTGTTTGATAAATAAATGTACTCCATTGCAATAAAACATATTTTGTATAATATGGTTGTACTGTATTGTTCGCATCTGTTATTCGTGTATTATGATGGTATGATGATTGACGAACTTTCAGTGACATACCTCGATGTCGTTAGGTAATTATCGGTGCGAATATGACGGTGGCCAACGTCTTGTTCCCCGAGAGATTTCCAGACGACATGGAGAGGGAGTCGTGTCATAAGAAATTAATGTGATAATAATTTGGCAAACAAAACTGTCCTTTATGTACGTTATACTCCGAGTCGTTACGCACGCTATATCTGAGTCGTTACGTACGTTAAATATCGGCCCTTACATACGTAACATCGGTCTTCGGTCTTCGGACAGGAATCTTCGTCTGGTAGTACGCGTGCCGACCAACTTTCGGCGTGATTGCGACAGGCAAGTCAACGAGGTGTTACGTACGTTAACCCGCTTTCGTTACGTACGTAACAATGTGAGTGAATCGTTCCAGCGAGTTCATTACGTACGTTAAGTATTTTGCCATAACGTACGTAAAGCCTCTTACGTACGTAAACCGTAAGGCATAACGTACGTAAGGGCAATCTGAGTTTATAAAAGAACACTTTGCCTTTCATTTCTTCCGTCCCAAAAATCATTCTTCTTCCTTGTACACTACTCTCCACCATCATTGAACCAATTCTAACCTCCCAATTCAAGTGCTATCCTATTAGAGTACGTTAATCAAGCTTCGGGGAAGGTCTTGAAGGTGTTATCCTCTCGTTCTCCTTCGTCCACCGTCGTTCTTCATCATCTTTTGTCAGTAAAGGTAAGTTTATCCAACCTTGAACTCATTTCAGTATTGTTTAGTAAGTTTTAGTAAACCTCGGATGCCTTGGGTAGCTTAGAACCCTCAGTAATAATTGAACAGGTATATGACTATCGCAATTTTTAATCGATATCCATCAAAGCTATAAATTGGAATGAATAATGGTAGAACTCATAATCATATTGCTAATCACCAACTTATCGGAATCATCTTGAAGGATTTCATGTATAACCGTATTATCATGTTGAATAAAACCGTTAATGAATCCATGATGAAGTTACCAACAATTTCTAGCCGAATAGATACCGAAACATGTTAAGATGATGGATTAATCGTTCTAGACTTGCATATGAAGACAACGATGAAATCTTGGTGATTGTTGGTTATAATTAACTAGGAATGTTGTGTTAGAACACTATTGTTTAGCGGAAGGATAACTTATAAAGAATGTTGCCGAACCTAAGAAATTAATGGCACGCATTATGGTTAAAAACGGAGAAATTCGATTCCGACATCATAAGCAACTAGGATAGGGTTCTAACAGGCGGGAGGGGGAGGAACGTCGTTGATCATCATTATTATCATAAGATGTTAATCGACAAACATGTAATAGGTCGTATTTCCAAGTGCGATCGTTCGAGCCGTTGCCTTGTCAAGAAATAACTCGCGTCGGATTTGAGGCAAGTGAATCTTGCTCAGACTTTACGTCTTATAATTTTAGACATAGTAAATGTTACTATTGTGGAATGGTGCCCTTACGATTATCTTTTCCGGAGTATTCCCGAGTAGATACTACCGTGACCCTTGGCCGCGGCCTTGGGAGTTTTCTCGTTGGACCGTGTTGCGAGATAAAACCTGAATGGTACCCACGTCCAGAGTATTCCTGTGTAGATACTTCCGTGACCCTTGGTTGCGACCTTGGGAGTTTATGTGCTGATAAAAAGGAATAACATGGAACATTCGGTGATAACTTTATTCCTGGAAATTATTAGATTTTACCTTTGAGTTTGGTTGGGATTGTTTCTGACCTAGGTTACTGGCACGACATGTCGTGCCAGGTAAATTTGTTGAATTTGTGCAGGACACCCCCGAAGGTTACGGCCAGGCATGAGCTGTGTTGGAAGAAGGCTTGTTAATTTCTTAAATCAATTAGAACATTCCACGTTGTGTAATAACCGTATGTACGGACACTATTTGCTTTTGTACTTTGGGTTGTACGAATACTTTCTTAATTACTTCCGTATATTACCACTTTTAATAAAATATTTTAGAAAATATTTTCAAAAACTTGCCTTGTGGGTCCCTCATGGGATCTACGGCACTGTGGCGTCCCGGTTTATTTTGGGGGCGTTACAGAAAATGGTATCGGAGCCAAACACTCACGTGGAAAGTTTTACCAAAAATATTTTGAAAACGTTTTGCCTTCAAAATCCAACACTTCTGACGACCGTAACTCCTCGAGGGATGTTGAGGTAAAATACACGTAAATTCTTAAGGATCAAGTATGATGTTTAGATTCAGTAAGAACTCAGAGAATGTTTGCATTAAACTAACCTGTTAGATTGAACGAACATCACCAATGGCACGTCGAGGAGCTAGAAGAAACGTAAATGACGCACAAGGTTCCGCAATGAACAAGCAGGAAGAAAGAAACACCCGAGAAACTAAACCAGCCGTAAATCAACCACCGCCTGTTAATCGTAACGAACAGAAGCGGAAAACCGTAACAACGGGGATTTGATCCAGCCTTTGTTCGACTCTCGCCTGTGCCATTGCTATGGGAATCGCTCAGGTCAACCGGGCAGAACAAGTACCAGTCATTAACATAGAAGAGAACACCGGAAAGGACCATTGGCTGGGAGAAATGCTGAAGGCCAGACCGCCATTATTCGACGGGTCAGGGGATAAGCACGTGGACGATTGGATCTCGGAAATGGAGACTGCCTTCGAGGTGATTGGCTGCCCGGGAAACCGGAAAGTGCCACTTGGAATCAACCAGCTCCGTGACACCGCAGCCCGATGGTGGAGGACCTATAAGCCAGAGGACAGAATAGTCGGATGGCCCGAGTTTTCCAAACTATTGAGAGACGAGTACTGTCCCCGATCAGTTCAAACTGCACGAGCGGAGTTTCTTGGCCATAGGCCTCGTAATTTTCCAGCACTGAAATCATTCGGGCATACAGATCGAGCTAAGCTATGTCGCACAGATGGTTCCATCCGAAGACCAGCGAATTTGTCACCTTGCTCAACGGTTGCCGGAGGATGTTCAACGCTACGCGGCGGGGTTTCATTGCACCACGTTGAGGGCATATGAGGACGTGGTCATAGCATACGCCGGTACGGTTGTCAGTTCGGATGCCGGCACAACCAAAAGAAGCGAAGACAAAGAAATCCCAGGAGCACCAAAGCAGAGTGAATTTGGGAATTGGGTTCCCCTCCAAATCAGCCTTCGCCCCAACAGAAAGGAACATCCGACGGGCCTTCTCGCCATAGTCGTTTCAATTGTGGCATAGCAGGCATACCATGAGTCGGTCGTAAAGCATCGACAAAGTGCTTTTCATGCGGAAGGGGTGGGCACATGTCTCGCATCGTTCTCGGATCAAACCTACACCAAACCCACTCTCCTCGTAGTCAACAAGGCTCTGCAGACAGACATCCAGAGCGTCTGCCATGTCCGACTACCGATCTCCACCTCACCAATCTCCTCTACACGGTGCCGGAAGAGGACGTGGTCGCGGGGGAGGTACTGCACCCTCCTCGGGGACACTGCCGTCCCGCGTGTTCGAACTAAGGGCTACTGACGACCAGACTACTCCTACTGTCTCAGGTACACTCCTTATTAAATCTCAGCTTGTTCATGTACTGTTTGATACTGGAGCAACCCACTCGTTTATATCCGTAGAATGTGTTAACCGTTTGCATCTCCCTTGTGTACCCTGTGAGTCCTTTACTATTAAACTACCCGAGGGCAGCAGGGTGGAGGGTAACTTGGAAGTTTGAAACTGTCCGATTCGTATCAATAATCTGGGCTGGACAGCCAATCTCATGGTCTTTCCACTCCAAAACGAAGATGTGATTTTAGGTATGGACTGGATGACGATGCACAAGACGGTATTGGATACCTATCACCTGACCGTTTCTATTACGACCCCTGACGGTGCCACTCACACAATTAGAGGCCGAGAGCACTTCAGCACAAAAGGGTCCCTCAGTCTCCTTTCAGCAGTAGCATCTCATGATGATCGAGGAGCGTATTACTGGTGCTATATTCTTCAGAAGGGCACATCACAATTGTCGGTTGCTAATATTCCTGTAGTGAACGAATTTCCGGACATATTCCCCGAAGAACTACCTGGATTGCCACCATAAATAGAGGTCGATCTCTCAGTCGAACTTGAGCCAGGAACGACGCCTATCTCCAAGGCACCGTACAGGATGGCACCAGCCGAAATGAAGGAACTGAAGTCACAACTCGAAGAATTGCTAAGGAAGGGGCTCATTCGTCCAAGTACTTCGCCATGGGGTGCGCCAGTCCTTTTTGTGAAGAAAAAGGACCGCTCTCTGCGCCTGTGTATCGATTACAGGGAACTTAATAAGGTCACTATTAAGAACCGTTACCCACTTCCAAGGATTGATGATTTACTGGACCAACTGCAAGGGGCGACTGTGTTTTCAAAGATCGACTTACGTTCGGGATATCACCAATTGAGAATTCGAGAGGAGGATATTCCTAAGACCGCATTTCGATCGAGATATGGGCACTACGAGTACATGGTGGTGTCGTTTGTCCTGACTAATTCTCCAGCTGTTTTTATGGAATTGATGAATGTGGTTCCACAGAGTTTCTCGATAAGTGTGTGGTGGTTTTCATTGACGATATTTTAATTTATTCCCGAAGCCGATGGGAGCATGAGGAACACTTGAGGCAGGTGTTGAGCGTTTTAAGGCAACATCAACTGTATGCTAAACTTTCTAAATGCGAGTTCTGGATGCCAGAGGTAACCTTTTTGGGGCATGTGATTTCAGCATGAGGCGTTAAAGTAGACCCCCAGAAGATCGAGACAGTTATGATTTGGGAACCACCTAGAAACGTCAAAGAGGTGTGGAGTTTCCTGGGGTTGGCGGGATATTATCGACGGTTTGTCGAGGCTTTCTCCTGTGTCGCTCAGCCATTAACAAATTTGCTTAGGAAGAACACCAAGTTTGTCTGGACAACAGATTGTCAGGAGACTTTGACAAGCTAAAAAGGAAGCTTACTACTGCCCTAGTGTTGGTACTACCGAAGGGTACGGAGGGATTCGTAATATGCACCGATGCGTCTAAGCACGGGCTAGGATGTGTGTTCATGCAAAACGACAGGTTTATCGCTTACGCCTCTCGACAACTTAAACCTTATGAGGTGAACTACCCGACACATGACTTGGAACTAGCCGCAGTAGTCCACGCTCTTAAGATCTGGAGACATTACCTATATGGGGTTACCTGTAAGATCTTTACGGACCACAAGAGTTTAAAGTATATTTTCACGCAGAAAGAGTTAAATATGAGACAGAGGCGTTGGCTGGAGTTAATCAAGGATTACGATGTAGAGATTCTATATCACCCTGGAAAGGCCAACGTCAGAAAGGCACGCACTAAGTCGGAAAACTACGCAGAGATGACGCTATCTCGGTTTGACAAGACACCGGAGTTGCAGCAAGATCTCGGGAGAAATGACATTGAAGTGTGGATACAACACCGCTGTGGACAGCTTGTGCTCGATTGATATTCGCTCGTCTCTCGCCGGACGACATACGCCTAGCACGGATGGAGGATCCAGAACTCGTGCGATCGCGCAAAGGCCGAAGGGGGAGTTATTTCACTACAGGATCCAAGGGGCTTAGTCGATTCAAGAATAGGATTTGCATTCCACCTAATGACGAGCTTAAGCAAACTATACTCAAGGAAGCTCATTCTACTCCCTATTCGATACATCCCGGCGAGCAAATGTACAAAGACCTGCGAAAGAGTTTCGTGGAAGAATATGAAGCAAGAGGTAGCAAGGTTTGTCGCTCGATGTATGATATGTCAACAGTGAAGATTGAACACCGTAGACCGGAATCATGCGGCCCTTACCCATTCCTAATGGAAATGGGAGAGCATATCAATGGACTTTGTCACCAAGTTACCAAAGGACGGCGGGGAAAGGACACGATATGGGTTATTGTAGACCGATCGACAAAGTCGGCACACTTCATTCCAATTCAGAGGCCATCGGAGCAGGCAGTGGCTACCATCTTTGTTCGGGAAATCGTGAGATTACATGGCGTTCCTCGGGAATTATTTCGGATAGAGACACTAGATATGTGTCCCGCTTCGAAGGTCATCCACTGTGCCATGGGTACTCAATCGCATTTCAAGATCGCCTATCACCCTCAAACGGATGGACAAACAGACGCACCATACGGACCACTGGAAGATATGTTGAGAGCATGTGTACTCGATTGGGGCAAGGATCAAGCTAAACACCTCTCGCTTAGCGGAATTTTCGTACAACAACAATGGCATGCAAGCATAGGCGTGGCCCCCTTTGAGGCCTTGTATGGTAGAAGGTGCAAGTCTCCCTATATTGGGACGATGCATCCGATGTCATCGCCACCGAGTTGGATCTAATCCAGAATCTATTAAGAAGATATCCATTGTTCGAAAACACATGTCATGGCAGAGTCGCCAAAAGTCTTATGCTATGGACCGGCAACACCGTTGGAATTTATGGTTGGGGATCATATTTGGGTTAAAGTATCGCCAACGCTGGGCATTCGACGCTCGCCGTAAGGGCAAACTAAGCCCAAGATTTATTGGCCTGCTCGAAATCTTGGATCGAGTCGGAGACTCGCTTATCGCTAGCATTACCACCATCGTTAGACAGTGCATAATGTCTTCCACATCTCCCACCGAGAAAGTACGTGTACGATCCTAGCCACAAGATCAACTTCGAGGAAGTAGAGATTTCCAATGATGCTACCTTTAGGGAAGTTCCAATGATTTTGGATCGACGCGTAAAGACACTAAGGAACAAGAACATACCCCTTGTTAAAGTTCGGTGGTCGCACCACGGTACGGAAGAAGCGACTTGGGAGACCGAGGCGAGCATGAGAGAAAATCATCCCGAGTTATTTTCTTAGTTTCGGACGAAACTATTTTTAAGGGTGGTATGTAATACCACCAAGATTACATGCTTTTTCACTTTGGGCGCCACGTCCATTTCTTCTGTTTGATAAATAAATGTACTCCATTGCAATAAAACATATTTTGTATAATATGGTTGTACTGTATTGTTCGCATCTGTTATTCGTGTATTATGATGGTATGATGATTGACGAACTTTCAGTGACATACCTCGATGTCGTTAGGTAATTATCGGTGCGAATATGACGGTGGCCAACGTCTTGTTCCCCAAGAGATTTCCAGACGACATGGAGAGGGAGTCGTGTCATAAGAAATTAATGTGATAATAATTTGGCAAACAAAACTGTCCTTTACGTACGTTATACTCCGAGTCGTTACGCACGCTATATCTGAGTCGTTACGTACGTTAAATATCGGCCCTTACGTACGTAACATCGGTCTTCGGTCTTCGGATAGGAATCTTCGTCTGGTAGTACGCGTGCCGACCAACTTTCGGCATGATTGCGACAGGCAAGTCAACGAGGTGTTACGTACGTTAACCCGCTTTCATTACGTACTAACGATGTGAGTGAATCGTTCCAGCGAGTTCCTTACGTACGTTAAGTATTTTGCCATAACGTACGTAAAGCCTCTTACGTACGTAAACCGTAAGGCATAACGTACGTAAGGGCAATCTGAGTTTATAAAAGAACACTTTGCCTTTCATTTCTTCCATCCCAAAAATCATTCTTCTTCCTTGTAAACTACTCTCCACCATCATTGAACCAATTCTAACCTCCCAATTCAAGTGCTATCCTATTAGAGTACGTTAATCAAGCTTCGGGGAAGGTCTTGAAGGTGTTATCCTCTCGTTCTCCTTCGTCCGCCGTCGTTCTTCATCATCTTTTGTCAGTAAAGGTAAGTTTATCCAACCTTGAACTCATTTCAGTATTGTTTAGTAAGTTTTAGTAAACCTCGGATGCCTTGGGTAGCTTAGAACCCTCAGTAATAATCGAACCGGTATATGACTATCGCAATTGTTAATCGATATCCATCAAAGCTAGAAATTGGAATGAATAATGGTAGAACTCATAATCATATTGCTAATCACCAACTTCTCGGAATCATCTTGAAGGATTTCATGTATAACCGTATTATCATGTTGAATAAAACCGTTAATGAATCCTTGATGAAGTTACCAACAATTTCTAGCCGAATAGATACCGAAACATGTTAAGATGATGGATTAATCGTTCTAGACTTGCATATTAAGACAATGATGAAATCTTGGTGATTGTTGGTTATAATTAACTAGGAATGTTGTGTTAGAACACTATTGTTTAGCGGAAGGATAACTTATAAAGAATGTTGCCGAACCTAAGAAATTAATGGCACACATTATGGTTAAAAACGGAGAAATTCGATTCCGACATCATAAGCAACTAGGATAGGGTTCTAACAGGCGGGAGGGGGAGGAACGTCGTTGATCATCATTATTATCATAAGATGTTAATCGACAAACATGTAATAGGTCGGATTTCCAAGTGCGATCGTTCGAGCCGTTGCCTTGTCAGGAAATAACTCGTGTCGGATTTGAGGCAAGTGAATCTTGCTCAGACTTTACGTCTTATAATTTTAGACATAGTAAATGTTACTATTGTGGAATGGTGCCCTTACGATTATCTTGTCCGGAGTATTCCCGAGTAGATACTACCGTGACCCTTGGCCGCGGCCTTGGGAGTTTCTCGTTGGACCGTGTTGCGGGATAAAACCTGAATGGTACCCACGTTCGGAGTATTCCTGTGTAGATACTTCCGTGACCCTTGGTTGCGACCTTGGGAGTTTATGTGCTGATAAAAAGGAATAACATGGAACATTCGGTGATAACTTTATTCCTGGAAATTATTAGATTTTACCTTTGAGTTTGGTTGGGATTGTTTCTGACCTAGGTTACTGGCACGACATGTCGTGCCAGGTAAATTTGTTGAATTTGTGCAGGACACCCCCGAAGGTTACGCTGTGCATGAGTCATGTTGGAAGAAGGCTTGTTAATTTCTTAAATTAATTAGAACATTCCACGTTGTGTAATAACCGTATGTACGGACACTATTTGCTTTTGTACTTTGGGTTGTACGAATACTTTCTTAATTACTTCCGTATATTACCACTTTTAATAAAATATTTTAGAAAATATTTTCAAAAACTTGCCTTGTGGGTCCCTCATGGGATCTACGGCACTGTGGCGTCCCGGTTCATTTTGGGGGTGTTACAGTATATACGTAGCTCGATCGATCCTCATAGGGATTCGGATCGAATTGATTTTTGTTTTACCGCTTCCCCTGGGCCTTTGTTTTAGGCACCGAATCCCAACAAAAATGAGGTACTCAATATGAAACAGCATGTAATATTCGTGGTATTACAGTTGGTTCATGAATTTGTCCATTTTACCTTCCCTAGCCTCTTCACGGCTGATCCTTAGACTGGCCTGTAGAGCACCATCGTCGACGTCAGAGTCAGGGTCGGAGTGGTGGCTGGTCTAGGGAGCTTTGTCACTAGACTGTGACTTCCATTTGAATCCAGTCTTCTCCTTTTCCGTGTAAAAGTCAGGGATAAGCTCGTGGCAAAATTGACCCTACCAGTGGATAAGGATTTCGACGTTCTCGGTGTCCGTGACCTACAGAGCAAATACTTCTTCATACTTCCAGTCGGCCCAGTCGTACAGGGTGTCATACGGGGCGACCCTGTAGGACTTCCATATTTTGAAGCATTCGAAAGCTTCTTCGATTTGAACCTGGAGGAGGGTTGTATTTATTATCTTAGTTGGGGAGGGACTCCGTACATTAGTTGGGTCTACCATGCGGATGGGATCCTCAACAGGTATGGGAGCCTATTTCGGGGAGAGGTATCGAACAGGGCATGGTACCTTGTGGGGAGAGGGACTCCATATAGGGGTGGGTACCCTGTTAGGAGTAGCGACTTTCGGCTCCAAAGGGGCAGCCGTCGCATTAGATCCTTCCAACTTGCCAAGCAGTTGGTCATCCGTCATAACCGCTGTAACACCCCCAAAACCATCCGGGATATTACAGTGCCGTGGGTCCCGCACCGGAACCCACCAGGCTAAAAACCATCTCAAAAACGTTTAAAAACGCCAAAAGGCCGATGATGGTAATATTGTAGATACTCAAATATTTTCAAAAGCATAGTGCTCAAATCCCGTCATAAAATACCATTTGAAAATACAAGGCGAAATGCCAAATCTCGACAGTTCAAAGTGTACGTTAAGCCACTCCTTAAACGTACCGATAAAATAGTTAGGAAAAAGGGTTTGACGAAATAACCCAAGTTCGCCAAATGCCAAAAGGCCATTTTGAAAGTACACACGAGTTGGTAAAGATACCGAAAAGCCATTTTAAAATACACACGCAGCGGATAAAAATACAGTTCAAAATACACATTTGCAGCGGAATAAACAACTAGAAAAGAATACACAATTACAAGCCACAGCCAGTATCACCCGGGAAGATCACCCTTTCACGACCGCTACTAGCTCGATCTCCGAGTACATAAAAATAAAGCCCACGATGGGGTCAGCCACTATACTCAATAATGATATCGATCACATCAACATAAATAATTACATACCAATGTAATAATACTGTAAGGATACTACCAATGTAAACTTACTGTCGTAACCTCACCAATCCACGGCAATCCATACCAAACCGATCCTTACCATAATTCACATTTCGCATTCTCAAATGACGAAATGAACTCAACAAAAATTATACTATAATCCAAAAATACTAATAATCCTCACAACATCATCATAACTCATAAGTGCGGAAATAATCCAATCTGTGCCAAATCCTGTCCGTCGGATTACACAATAAAATCTCAACCTAGATAAACCAATAACACACAACATATCTGTAGATCAACTACCACATGATAAATGATAACAAATCCCGAAACATCGACGTACAGTACGAATGCTCATACGATATACCTGACATCCAAATCAGTTCAAGCTGATACAACATATCCACAATATAACTATCAATCAAACACGTCAATTACACAAGAATAACTGTATCGGTCCTCAATTTATTTTACACATACTGTATGGACACCAAGCTATACAATATATCTCAGATAAAATAACACAAAAAATTTATACTGAAAATCCGGTTATTACATACTACCCCCCTTAAAATATGTTTCATCCTTGAAACTTGCGACCTGTCACCATCAACAGATAAATCCAAAATTTTCCAACTCATCACAAAACAATCAAGTGTCGCCACAAGTGAAATAACCAAACCAATATACTTACAGGTGCGTGAAGCCGATGATCTCCCGTGATACTAGCACACGACTTCCGTACAAAGTCTCAACACAATCAACACACACCAATATCACAAATAACAATTTGAAATGACCTCAAAAATTTGGAAACTCCAAAAATCGGTTTGACTCAAAAGTCAGAAAAATCATTTTCAAAAGCCACGCTACTACCGTACTGGTAGAGCCACATAACACACACGCCTGGGTTTCACAAAACCCAAGCTCCGATACCATCTTCTGTAACACCCCCAAAACCATCCGGAATATTACAGCGCCGTGGGTCCCGTGCCGGAACCCACCAGGCTAAAAACCATCTCAAAAACATTTAAAAAGGCCAAAAGGCCGATGACGGTAATATTTTAGATACTCAAATATTTTCAAAAGCATAGTGCTCAAATACCGTCATAAAATACCATTTGAAAATACAAGGCGAAATGCTATATCTCGACAGTTCAAAGTGTACGTTAAGCCACCCCTTAAACGTACCGATAAATTAGTTAGGAAAAAGGGTTTGGCGAAATAACCCAAGTTCGCAAAATTCCAAAAGGCCATTTTGGAAGTACACACGAGTTGGTAAAGATACCGAAAATCCATTTAAAATACACACGCAGCGGACAAAAATACAATTCAAAATACATATTTGCAGCGGAATAAACAACCAGAAAAGAATACTCAATTATAAGCCACGGTCAGTATCACCCGGGAAGCTCACCCCTTCACGACCGCTACTAGCTCGATCTTCGAGTACCTAAAAATAAAGCCCACGACGGGGTCAGCCACAATACTCAACAATGATATCGATCACATCGACATAAATAATTACATACCAATGTAATAATACTATAAGGATACTACCAATGTAAACTTACCGTCATATCCTCACCAATCCATGCCAATCCATACCAAATCGATCCTTACCATAATTCTCATTTCGCATTCTCAAATGACGAAATGAACTCAACAACAATTATACTATATTCCAAAAATACCAATAATCCTCAAAACATCATCATAACTCATAAGTGCGGAAATAATCCAATCTGTGCCAAATACTGTCCGTCGGATTACACAATCAAATCTCAACCTGGATAAACTAATAATACACAACATATCTGTATATCAACTACCACATGATAAATGATAACAAATCCCAAAACATCGACGTATAGTCCGAATGCTCATACGATCAATAGCAATCATCAACCAATACATCACTGAGAATATCATCGACATGATAACTCCAATACGATCAACAAAGGATCAACGATAACCGAGAATACCCTTAACAAGGTAAACTCCAAACACGATCAACAAAGATCAATAATAACCGAGAATACACTCAACAAGGTAAACTCCAAATGATCAACAAAGGACCAACAATAACCGAGAATACCATCAACAAGGTAAACTCCAATTGATCAACAATAATGGATCTCAAAGAAATAACTTCGTCGAACATACCCCTCGGGCGTATGAATGATTAATCACAAAACGTCGAACACATCCAAACATTTAAATGGACTATGAACGACCAAATAATATGGCTCAAAGATGGACATCATAGTACGCCCGATCCGGAAATGTGTCAGTGCACATGTCCACCCCGTATACGGAATCTAGAATATATGTGGGACAATGTACCTAATTAGCCTCACGAACTACGTCTCGTGTGCACGGTTCAATGTGGAAATATCAACACATAACCATAGTGTGGCCAGCTAAAAATCCTACACAATAACCAATCGGAACGCAGATATGATTCTGATATGTCACGATGCAACATGACAACGAAACTCAAAGAATCGCATATCCAATAAGGATCAAAAGACTGACTAAAGTGAACAAAGACAAACTGAGAAAGAAAAGTCGACACGACTAATCAATATCCAAAACAACAATCCTGGGATCATCATCCCCAACAAATGATCAATACGATCAACGATCTCAATACAATCAGCCCTGGGATCATCATACCTCAACGAAATAATCAATATGAATCCCAATATACGAAACATCATCGTACAACATATACAACAACTCAACATTATAATTATCTTCATAACTGAACAATACTTAAATTACCTCAAAGCCGAAGATAATATCCTTCCCACGAACCAACATTCCTGAACGAATACATAGTTATACGAATAATCCCAAAATAGGTATAGTCCATTTATACCAACAAACCACCGTCCCGACATCGATATCGACACGATAACTACCCTCGATATCCGATATTCCATATCACTGACCAAATACAACTCACATCTCTGTATTCATCAACACGTTTAAACCATATACATTATGATTTAACCCAAACCAAAGCACAATATACAAACCATTATCCCAACAACTTACATTTCTAACAACATTGATATACGAATTATAAATGAAATGAAAACGAAACCATTCATCAAAAATTATAAACTGAACAAGTATAAACTTGCCTCGATACCGATACCACGAAGTCGTTACCAAAATCCATTGCCTTAGTCTGCGAGCTCCTCAGCCCCGACCAAAATCAATCTACGAACTCTTTAGCCTCAACCGCAACACAACGGTCATAATCCACAATCAAAACATATCAACCTGTTGCAATAACCGATTAACACACATTCGATAAAAATCAATTACCGACATACCCAATCAACAAACTCAACGGTTCAACGAAACCTCGATCATATACATAAAACCAAATAATCCAACTCAACAAATACGAACTCATATCCACAATACAAGCCGTAACTCGATGATCACAAATAACAATCAATAACCGATCAACAAACACAACGGTTCTACAATATCCCGATTAAACACATATCCAAACAACCCAAACCAATCAAACACGAACTCAAAACCACAATACGATTCCACAATCCGAAGATCATATCAATAATCAATTTAACCAAGTGCCTAAGCATTACCGATTCCACATTCAATCTTAAATACGATTACAAGTTTCCTCCTTGTACATTCATAATAAAAATCAATTACCGATTATCATCATCAATCCAGACAATCCGATTAGTTCAACATCATAGATAACCATATTCCAATGTATCAAATAATTCCATTATCCGAATAGAATACTTGTTCAATACATATGAATTCTCAAACTCAAAAGTGAATCATAATCTTATCAAACCCGGAACCATATTCGTATTCCTATACGAATATTGTACCAAAGCACATAACTTAGTTTTAGATATGAATATTCCATATCCATATCCAAAACACCAACACCTTCTAAATATGTTCATCAATTTATATAACCCAAGAGTTCCTTAAGAACACGACTTATTCCGACATCACATTCAAAATCCTCAAACGACATAATACGATGTGTTCTAAAATCTAAACAATCCTTATTCACAATTCAAGGTGTATATAATCATGTTCTTCAACATATACTTCTCATAACATCATGAATCGCAACAAACCACCAAGAACATCGAGAATACTACGATTCCATAATCATAACATAATCAAGGCATTTGATCATCAATTCATTATCTTCCCTTGATAAAATTCCCGTAATTACCAAGAATCGTCACAAAAATATCAATTCAATCACCATTCTATGAAAACATATAGAACTTCCCAAGTTCTACCTCATTGAAGCATTTTATCGGACACTTTGAGGGCAACATCTAATTTAATCGATTTAACGGAGAAATTCTCGAATTTGTTCCACAAAACTTCAAGAGTAATGAATAATCTCAAGAATACAACAAGGTTCCATCAATAATCTGAGTTAAAACGAATCAAATCGGTCAAAACATCAAGAAACCTCAAAAATATCCAAAACCAAGTGTTTAGGTGTTCTTACCTTCGATCCGGGCAAAAGATGATGTTATCCATGAATTTAATCTTCCAAATCATGTTTCTCTATGATGATCCATACAAATCCATCCACTTTTGCTGAAGGAATCGCAAAAAGCCAAAGAAAAAATGAAAAATGCCGAAGTGACCCGGTCCAGGCCTTAAATAGGTGGGACCTGTCGGTACCTTACGGCCGTAACCGGCCGTGGCTTACGCACGTAACCGGCCGTGGCCTACCCTCCTCTCCATTTTGGCCGACACCCTTACGGCCGTAACCGGCACCTGCTTACGCATGTAACGGGCCCTTACGGCCGTAACCGGCCACAGCCTTATGTAATACCCGTGATTTCGATTTCCGGTAATTTCTTTTTTTTTTTTTCTCTTTCGGCGGAAGTCCGTTTTGACGACTCTCTCATGACCGTTTCGTCATTCTGAGAATGATTAATTCTGCACTTTTTGTCATCCGAGTTCGTTTCGGTGTCGTTTTGTTGAGTTCCGTGCTTTTTAGCGGTTTTTCCGCACTTGAGTTCGATTCTTGCGAATCTCGTCCGAATCATTGCTTTGAGTTTCCCGCAAGTCTGTTTAACTTTGTTAGACGTGTTGTGAACTTCGGTTTGGTTATTCGATCACGATCGTGATTTCCTGCGTTTTGGGCCGTTTCGTAATTTCCCAAAGTTTGGGGTAATTACTTTCCGTTGTCGAATTTCGAGCCTTCGGTGGTCGGAATCGTGTGTTCTCTTAGTGCTCGGATTCGTCTTTGCGAGTACTTCAGAACCGTATCTTCGATTCGCACTCGTTCGGGTTTCGGTCGTCGGGCCGCGGAATTGGTCCCGGCCGAGTCATGGTCGGGCGTGCTCGGCCAAAGCCACCGCCGAGTAACGACGTTAGTGCTCGGCCGTTACGTCGTAAGGCCGGTTACGTACGTAAGGCCCCGTCCGTAACGCACGAGCGGCCGGCGATTTGGGCGATGACTGCTACGTACGTAACCCTTGGCCGATTACGTACGTAACCCTACGGGCCCTATAAAAGGCCCGGCGTTTTTCTTGACCATTTCTCATTCTTTTTCTTCCCATACGCGGTGGGTGTGTGAATAATCTAGAGATGTTGTCGACGATGAATACATGAAGTTTTGAGGTTCATATCATCAATCATCCGTCCTATAACATCCTCCGATCTACTGACCAGTCGATTTCCTAGAAATCTAGTTTTGGGAATTTGGGTATTTTGGTTGTTTTCGTCGATTAATCCGATTTAACTTAGGATTATGATGGATTGATGATTATTTGGATGTATTATATCATTTCCTTGTTATTCCATGGTTGGATCGTATCGATTCGTTATTTGGGTCGAGTTCTTGACCGATGCCTTGAAGGTGTCCTAGAAATGTCATAGAGGGGTTTTCGGGCGTTCTTCGATTATTCTTCCTCGCTTGATCGATGATTTATTGATTATATATTGTTAGGGTCGAATTCTTGTGAAGGACTCGAATCGGAACCCTCCCGCTCGTTGTCTTCTTGGTCCGAGCTTCCCGGTTGAATCGTGTTCTTCTGAGTGTTCCTAGCGGTCATTAAGTCGAGCTTTCCCGTTGCTCCGCGTGCGTTGGACTTGAGGCGAGTATCTCGTCTATATTCTTTATACTTTGAGAATGTGATGTGTCGTGAATTTAACGTGGACTCGTTAGTGACGGTATATTTAACCGTAACCTACTTTAAATGAAGATGTGATTTTATGAAGGTAATTACCAACGTAAACTTTAGTTTCAAGAATAATGATAACTACCTCTTCATGTTATTTTGTTAAAATAAATACTAGAAATGAGTAGTTAACTGAAGAATTTTGGAATCGCGTAATACTTGTATTATTTGCTCGTTGGCCTTTTTCCTGAATGATGGTTTGATGTGGATGTTATGCCTTGGTGGAAGTTATGTTACATTAACTTATATGTTACGTGTTTCCGGTTGTAGTGAATATTATGCCTTTGTTGTTGTTGTGTATCTTAGCGAATTGAGATGTTGTCCGGGTAGGGTCCCGTCGAGGCCTCCGGAGGAGCGTGCTTGCGAGTACGGCCAGACGTTATGTTGTGACCATAAGGTTATCAATTCGGGTAGGTCTGGGGAGGGCTCCGAGAATCGGCACTTGCGAGTGCGATGTCATGATAACTTATGGGCGTGCTTGAATGGTGTTATCCGGGTAGGGTCCGTCGAGACCTCCGGAGGCGCGTGCTTGCGAGTACGGCCAGATGTTACGATTTGACCATAAGGTTATCTAATCGGGTAGGTCTGGAGAGGGCTCCGAGAATCGTCACTTGCGAGTGCGATGTCAAGATAACTTATGGGTGTGTTCGAGTTTATTCTTGATGACTAATCCGGATGGGACCCTTCGGAGCCACGGAGACGCTTTATTTATTGATTTAATATCTCTGAATTGTTTATGTTTTGAATCTTGAATCCCGATTATATTGGTGAATATGGTTTTGGTCTTGAGGTTTGAGTTGAGAATAAAATCATTTGTATGATTTTGAAAGAAAACCTTTTGAAAAGGAAAAACATTCATATTTCAGGATTTTACACTGAGACCCCCGAAGCCTCTAAATAATCTCTTACAATGATTTCTGGAGTAATTCCCATGGTTTGTTTTAAAGGAATAAATTTTCAAAAGACTTTAGACTCGGGGATCGTGTTACTACCTTGTCGAAATGTTATTTTCATAACGGTTGTATTCTTTATGTATAATTGTATAGCTTGGTTACTTGCTAGCGATTCCATCGCTAACCCCTCGTTGGGGATTTTGTTATTTATTCCAGGTGTTCTGACTGGAGAGTGAGCAACCACAGGATTGGCTCGGAGGATGATGTAATGCAGCGATACTAGTCACAGTTGTAGTCTGTGCATCGCTGATATGTCAGTTTGAGTTCTTGTCATCCTTGAGGGGATGGACATTTTATGTACTATGTGATCGAGTTGTAATTTAGTTTCATCAGATGTACGGTTATGCTATGTTTTGAGAGACCTAATCGGTCTACGGTATTATGTTTTGGTCAAGTTGACCGCATGTGGGTTTTGATTTGTAGTCTCCCGCCTGGTAGCTCCTTGTGGAAAGGGGTCTACGGCGTGTAATATCCCTGAGTGGATTGGGGGTGTTACACCTTACATACATTATCGGCCAGTCCTTGCCCCCAGCGAGTCATTGCCGACCGCGATCGGCCATCCCTGCGAATCACTGCCGACCATGCTCGGCCACTACAGGTCCTCTCGGCCACGACTCGGCCAGCCACCCCGTAACGTACGTAACACTTATTCCGTTGCGTACGTAATACGTACGTTGACTTGCTACAGTATTATACTCGTATTACGTACGTAATACACCCTGTATAGCGTATGTAAATCCATCCGTTGACTCACCTATCCACATCTGCGCCGAAAGTCGCCGACCACGGGGCCCACTATCCGATCACAACTCGGTCCTGTCTGATTCCTCTTGTTACGTACGTAATGCCTTATGCATAACGTACGTAAAACGTAGCAACTTAGCGTACGTTAGCCCATAAACTTAACGTACGTAATGGCCTTTTGTACTTAGCCAATTCCAACTGTTCTTGTACGACGTCTCGACATACCGGATACGTATACACATACTGAATACACATATAGTCAACCCAAAAATATTCTCATACGATATACCTGACATCCAAATCAGTTCAATCTGATACAACATATCCTCAATATAACTGTCAATCAAACACGTCAATTACACAAGTATAACTATCTCGGTCCTCAATTTATTTTACCCATACTATACAGACACCAAGCTATACAATATATCTCAGATAAAATAACGCGAAAAATTTATACTGAAAATCCGGGTATTACAACCGCCATAGGCTTAGGATTTGCTGTTTTAGTAGCAACTGCTTCTTCCAGAGGGGTTGCGTCATGTGGGATTGGTTCAGCTATAATAGCAGTAGGAACATCTACAGTGAGCGCTGTAGTCACTGTAGCCTCGGCCTTAGAAGACTTCTTGGTCTTCTTCTTCTTCTCGAAAGCATGAGGTGACTTGCTGTCAGAGACGGTCCTCTTTTTCTTCTTTTCCTCGCTCGAGACTCTTCACAGTGACGTCCCTCGGGTCACTTGAGATCGGCATGCTGTGAGGTTTCGGCCTCTTAGCAATCAGGGGCGACTTGTTGAACTCGGTGGCTTCCATTCCACTAATGAATTTTTCGAGGCCAATCTTCTTAGCATCGGCATATTGCTTCACTCCGCAGTGGGTGAAGATGTAGTTCAAGATGAGGCTGAAAGATTTCTTGGCAGTTTCAGGTTTGGAACCCTCTTCCTGAATCCTCTTCAGCAGTATTTGGCACCAGTTTACCTTCTCTCCGGACATGATGGCTACCATCATTCTGAAGCATAGATTAGCACACATTTCAAAATCTCCTGTCCGGTTCTCAATTGCCCTACAATATAAGTCATGAAGATACACATACGGTACGGTGAAGTTTTTCTTGTGGCATGAGGGGTGAATGTTCTGGGCATTCTCATCACCCGTGAATAGTTGTCAGTAGGCAGATAGTAGGCTTTCTGACCCGGAGGTCTAAAGTTCTTTCATTTTCAGGCCATCAGACGGCAGCCTGTATAGTTTTTCCAACAGATCTCTGTTCACAGAGACCTCAATCCCTTGAACAATTGTAGAAATATCAGAGATCTTACCTCCTCTTGTAATGCCCAGATCTTTTATATATATGATTATTATAACCTCAAATGCGGCATTAGAGTGTTTGCATTCCTAAGTAATAAAATTTTGACTAATGGGATAAGTTTAGATCCATTTACACGTTTTTAATTCAGAAATTAGATGTTTGGTTATCTGGTTGGGATTATCTTTCAGATTTGATTTTATATTTCGATAGACAGAATTGTGATTCTGTCGCCTTCTATATTCACTATTTTTACATTGCGAGTATGATTTTTGAAAGTTTACTTTTTGAGTTTCGGGTATATTATGTCGAGTCATTTTCTCGGATAATTCGCATTCCGTAAATCATGAAACTTTTCTCCGATTAAGTTGTAAGTTCGACACAATAATTTAAGAATACGAGATATATTCAATACCCGAGTAATTTTATCAGTGGTAGAGCGAAACGTAAAATATTATTCGACCGCTTTATTAAAGGCTAGGGTTGACCTAGTATATAGAGGGACATAACCCTACTTCTCTCCACTTCATCCTCTCACCTCCTCTTGTAATGCCCCGATCTTTTATATGTATGATTATTATAACCTCAAATGTGGCATTAGAGTGTTTGCATTCCTAAGTAATAAAATTTGGACTAATGGGATAAGTTTAGATCCATTTACACGTTTTTAATTCAGAAATTAGATGTTTGGTTATCTGGTTGGGATTATCTTTCGGATTTGATTTTATATTTTGACAGACAGAATTGTGATTCTGTTGCCTTCTATATTCACTATTTTTACATTGCGAGTATGATTTTTGAATGTTTACTTTTTGAGTTTCGGGTATATTATGTCGAGTCGTTTTCTCGGATAATTCGCATGCCGTAAATCATGAAACTTTTCTCCGATTAAGTTGTAAGTTCGACACGATAATTTAAGTATATGAGATACATTCAATACCCGAGTAATTTTATCAGCTGTAGAGCGAAACGTAAAATATTATTCGACCGCTTTATTAAAGGCTAGGGTTGACCTAGTATATAGAGGGACATAACCCTACTTCTCTCCACTTCATCCTCTTACCTTCATTTTCCCCGTTGCCCCCCCCCCCCTCCCCCGTGAAGAAACTCCATTGTTCTCCCCTTGAAGCTCCACAAACCAGATCCATTGTTGTGCCAAACTTGAATCCAAGTTCATATTCAAGTAATTTACCTCCTCCTCTTCAATTCTATCCAAGTAAAAAATAGAATTTAGCTCACTTTAAAATTTGGTAATTGTGGAAGGAACTTAGGTTTGATGTTTTAATCCTTTGTATGTTGTTTCTAAGTTTATTCTAAGGTACTTGGAAGTGTTGAGAACAAGTTTTATTCATGCTTTAATTTTGTCATTTAGGCCGAAATTATTAGGTTTATAGCTCAAGCATGTGTTGTTTTTCTTGTGATTTTCTTACACAATATGTTTCTACTATATGATATGGTACTATGATGAATTTATGGGATTTTAATAAAATGTTTGGTACTTTGGAAAGAAAGGAAGAATCATGTTTAGTTCTTGATATGTTGATATATGTTCAAAGTGACTTGATGTTTGTGATGATGTATGAAAGATATACATGATATGTTTTTACTAGGTTTTTATAAAATGTTTTAGAATTTTGTTTGAAAACAAAGACATGAAGTTAGATTTATGAAGTGGAATATGTGTTAGATAATAGTTGATGTAATTAAAGAGCATGTTATGTATTAAGGTGTAATACCCTCGCCTTTACTATTGTATTCTTCGATTAAATAGAGCATTGTTGTACCATATCCGTGTTTATTGTAATGAGTATATTGAAGAGTTATGTTAAATTGAATTGTTGATCTTAGTCGTTCACACTATAGTTGATTCTTAGATGTTAAGTGGAGAATTTCATTTTTACTTGTTGTTGCCCTTAGCGTGCCCTAACATATTACCTTTACGTACACTATGTACGTAGCATTACGTACGTAACACCTCTACGCTAACGTACGTAATGCGGGGTCTCAATCAGCAGCTCACCTTTCGGCGGGTGGGACCAGACGTGGGCAGTGGTCGGTGATACGATCGTGACAGCCTAGTCAACGGCCATTACGTACGTAATGGCTATGCATTAGCGTACGTAATGTACGAGAGAATTATGTACGTAATGTGTTTAACGTATGTTAAGCTTTAGCTATAGCATACATAATGCTTAATACGGGTTATAAAAGTATGGGTTGCCTTTCATTTCTGCACGACTCTATTCCATCCTCCCTCTCTCAGAACCGATCCCCTGCCCCCTTAGATCATATTCTTGTCCTCCAATCTCGTGTTAGAGCGACAACACTTGGATTATAGCTTGGTAGCTAGAAGCTAGGAGTGTGTTCTTGGAAGTTGTGGTGCTATTCTTCATCCTTTATTAAGGTTGGTTATCTTACTCTTGTTGTTTCATATGATTGTTGATGTTAGTAAGGAGTAGTTCTTGTAGTGTTAGAATAACAGGTAGATCATCATGAACATTGAAGTTATGTACAAATTCAGTTTGGAACATGATAATATTCTTAGAACCATTCCTTAAATGATTGATGAAGTTGTGGAATAACATGTTCAATATAAAACCTTTAGGTAATCATGTTAAAACCAGGAGATTAGATTTATTAATATGTTCTTAATTGCTAGTAGGATCCTATGATGTTATAGCCATATATTGGAGAAGGTTTAACAACTCATTGGGAAGAATTTGATGATGTCTTTAGAGTTTTAAAAACCCTCAATGATATAATTATGTTTTGAGCAAATTTTAAGGGATGATAATGGATTATGAAGAACACAAGTATAACCTTTATATATTCAAGTTAATCGGGTGTTTTGATAACTCAAGAAGGTGTTGATCACTAAATTAATATGTTTATAGTATTCTTAAGACGATTATAATGATTATGGGTGATAATGTTGTGGTAGAATTAGTGGCCGAATTCAATTACATTGATCCTTGTGTATTAGGAGACATAAATTAGGATGATATTCTTATTATGCTTAAAACTTAAAGTTATGATTTCACTTCTAGTTTGGTTTAATGTAATCGTTGGAAGATGATGAAGAATGTTAATAAACACAAACTTTTAACATGTTAAACATTAATCGGTAGTGTTGATAGATTGAGAGTATGATTAATCATCATAGTATTACATTGATAAGTTCTTGACTTCAAATGATAGGCATTAATGTTAGAATGTTCGTTAGGATAGTTGAACTATTCGAGTAAAGTTACGGATATTGTTTCTATGAATTAATACCATTATCATACGAATGTGTTGTTAAATGGATTACGTTTCATTCAAGGTTGCTTGTTCAAGTGAGTATTATTAGATGAAGGTACCGTTCGTTTGTTCGTTCAAAGAAGGATTATTCATCTACAGAATTGAGGCAAGTTATCTTGCTTGGTTATAATGATGGTTGAATTCTTGTGAATATTATGCGTTTCGTGTATATGTAATGCTCTGTGAATCTATGATTCATGATGTGGTGATGTCTTTGATCGTGTTACCATTTGTGGTGGGATTATATTCCCAAGTTTATCGCCCTTGTTACAGTTGGTCTCCTTGAGCTTTGTTGTCACTTCGGTGAGTTGTTTGATTCTTTGATAAATGTGTAAGTTGAGTTTTGTTGTCATATTGCTTCGTGACATCTCTGGAGCCATATCTGCGTGTCGATTGGTTATGTGTAGAATTTTTAGCCGAGCACTTGATCGTCATGCGTGGATGTTTCCGCATTAGACCGTGCATGCGATACGTAGTTCCACGTATATTCTGGATTCCGTATACGGGGTGGACATGTGCACGGACACATTTCCAGATCGGGCGTACTATGACGTCCGTCGTGAGCCATGTTTTTGGTCGTTCGTATGATTGAATATGTTCGACATTTGGGATTGAATGTTTATACGCCTGAGGGGTATATTCAGTAGTCGGTTGTTTCCTTTGAGATCCGTATGTATATGAATTGTATAATGCCATGAGAATTATTATCATGTATAGCTGGCCCTGTGGTTTGGGCGAAATACTTGTATTTTAGGGCGAGAAAAGGGCAAGGCACAGGAAGAGCACGATGGGGGCGGAGGGTTTTGAAGGATGCTAATTCGGGGGGGGCGAGTCTTTTGATGTTCGGTGATGTCTTACTGTGATTTTTCATTTTATTTGATTTCGAATGAATGCATTATAATTTGTAAGGTATTTTCCATCTTCATATGGTCTATACCAAATTTGGATCCTGTGTACGGTTGTGTGAGTTGACATATATGATTTATACTACATATCGGGGTTTTGATTAATAAACGTGGTTTGGTACCACGTTTATGGATGTTAAAGTTTATGTTGTGATCTCGCCTGGTGGGTCCCAGTGGGGGTCCACGGCACTGTAACAGCCGCCGTTTTCGGGGTGTTACATAAGATGGTATCAGAGACAGATTTTTTTCTTTTGACCACATTTATTGGATGTTAAAGTTTATGTTGTGATCTCGCCTGGTGGGTCCTAGTGGGGGTCCACGGCACTGTAACAGCCGCCGTTTTCGGGGTGTTACATAAGATGGTATCAGAGACAGATTTTTTTCTTTTGAGTCATTGTAGATCGAACTAGCATCAAGAAACCTTCGTGCCAAGTGTGACCTGTGCAAGCGCCTTACCCATCGAATACGGTATGTTTCTCACGAGCCATGATTTGATTACTGGCATAATATTGATGAAGAATCAATCTCTTTGTCTATCTTGGCATGCGAGAATGTGTGGTAAGATTCATCGGTTTGATTTTCTCAGGAAATCCTAAATTGAACATGTAATCGAAACTGTTTCGATTTTACGATGATATGATATTTTGTGTGATACTCGCAATTGTTTTCTTAAATATATAGATCCATTGTTGCTAATAACTTAGCATAAATTCGTAAATCTGGCCGTAAGAATGTAAATTGAACTGTGCTTACGATTATTATTTGATCCTTTCAGTATGGAACATAATTTGAGGGGCCGTGGCAGAGGGGGTTGAGGCCGCGGAAGGGGCCGAATCCCGAGGCCACATGCTAACACGCATTCGAATGGGGTACAAAGCTCGTCGGGGAGTGATTCACCTACTAGGAGTCAGTCCCACCACATCGAACGGCATGAGGGTGCCCATGTCGACCCTTATGTGATTATGCAGGGCATGATGGCCCAGATGACCCAAATGGGTCAGATGATGGAAGCTATGCAGAGGAATGCTACAAATGGACAACAGCAGGGACAACAGCCTCCGCCTCCGGTGCGCGGTGTAATCGTGAGACGGATCATTAGTGACATATCGCGACAGCGACCTCCGACATTTGAAGGCTTTTCTGAGCCTTCTGACATAGTACACTGGATAGAGCATTTCGAGAAACTGTTCGAGATGGTGGGATGCCCAGAAGAGAACTGAGTTGCCGTGGCAGCTTACTACCTTAGTAAGGGCGCCCATACTTAGCTTTCTGTGAGGCCTACTGATGACGCGAGTACTTGGGAAGAATTCAAGTGTAACGCCCCGACTTTCTAGGGTAATTAATGGGGAAAATAAGTAGAAGGTAATTTTGACAAAAATAATTTTCTTTGAGAATATTAAAATTCTCGCCTACAAAGTTGAGTCGCTAGACTGACATAAAATTTAATACCTTTAAATAAGGCAACATTCCATCATAGATACGAGGTAAAAATTTGCGGCAGAAGAATAATTCATAAATTATAAATTTTTAGTCAAAGTTTCCCCAAATGAGTTCCAAAACATTTGACATAAAGAAACATCATGTAATAAATTCTCTTTCATATGCCCTCTCGGCTCGATCCTTCGTCCTTCCGGCTCGGTTTAACCTACGGGATCAATAAAGGTGGGGGTGAGCTTCCTTCAGCTCGTGGAAATCACATTGATCACAGTAATATACAATCTCATAGAAAGCATAACATGAATAATCTATCATATTTTTCCTCAACGTCAATGCATACTCACAATATTACGTGTAGCATGAATCGAGCACGCATAACACGAATATTGAGGTTGCGCAGGTGCCTCCGTAACAACATGAAACATACTCACAATATTACGTATAGCATGAATCTAGCATGCATAACATGAATATTGAGGTTGCGCAGGTGTCCCCGCAACAACATGAAACATACACACAATACCACATATAACATGAATCGAGCATGCATGTGAATATTGGGTTGTGCAGGTGTCCCCACACAACATGAATCTTAAGATAACCTCTTTACACGTATACTAGGGAGCCTGATTTACAACATGTATCATCAATTTAAACATAAATAGAATATCACATATACAATCCAATTAAAGCAATTAAAGTTATAGTGTAAATTCCCACCTGAATAAATGATGATGTCTAACTTGAATATGAAGATGCTCGACTCACAGTCCTAAGCCTGTAAATCCTCGATAAAGTCTACATATAATAATAACTTAATCATTATATAATATTATGATATAATGACTGAAATTAATATATATGTGCATAAAAATCGGACTAATTATTAATACTAATTGAAAGTCAACATTTTACTGTCTTGGTCAAAATAGCACTGAATCGAAGGTTTTTTTTTAGTTCACTGTGGTCAAATTTCGCATGAAATTAAAGGTTAAGGGCAGAAATTGAAGGACTAGGAAAAGAGATGGGGTTAAAAATTGAAGTAACTCGAAAACTGGGGTTAAATTGCATAACCCTAAAATTAAAGGGTATAAAACTCTTAACAATCGATCGGCCACCTCACCTCTCCTTCCTCTGTCTGGTCTCTCTCCAACCTCTCTCTCTCTCTCTCTCTGAACTTAGTCCCTCTCTCTAGAAATTTCTTTCCGCCGATGACCAAATCACAGAATATCACACACACGCATACACACACACACACTCTCTCTCTCTCGGTGTAATAGACAGAGACACACGCACATAGTTTCTGGCTCGCTCGAGCTTGGACTAACCAGTTGCGGCTACAAGGCGGCGGCGACGATGGCTTTCGACCGGAGTAGTAGTTACGGCGGTGACGTGCGACTCTAGGGCTGGGATGTGCATACGGGAACGAAATCAGGGTTGCTGAGTCCAGGTCTTGGTGTTAGGTTTTGTAACCGAAATCTAGTGTTTGGGATTCAGCCATGAGTAGATTAGAGTTGTGGTTGGAAAGGTAGGTCGATCTTGATGATGAATTCGGGTTTCAGATGCTCAGTTCCAAGCTCAGCCCAATTTTAGGTTCTGACTTGTGTTGAAATTTTTCATTTAGATTCAAATGCATGAAGAAAGTATTAGATCTTAAGTATTGAGTTTTACCTCGTTGGAGAAATGTTGAGGATAGGGCGGCGAACGGCTGGGCTGAGCGAAATTTCTTGAGACGTCGGATGAACGCCACGCAAAAACTTCGGTTGGGCGCTGGACGTTGAATCAACTACTTGGTGTAAATTTCTGTCGTGAAGAATCTCTCCCTTTTTGTGTAGAGCAGACTTCTGCTCTACAGATTTTCTTGTGCTCCAAAGAAGGTTGTAGGCAGTAATTTCTGTTTTTTTTTTGGATCTTGATCGTGAATTGTAAAAGAAATTCTGATTCTATGTATTAGTGTATTTATAGATATAGGTTTTAAAGTGTTTTTTTTTTTTTTTTTTTTTTGGTCGAAACCGGATATTCTATTAAAATGCCAAAACAACTGTACAAGATTTACATACGATATAAACTTCAAAAAGCAACGAAACTCTAAATACTAAAAATTAAGGCCATGCTAGTTTAAGCTCGCGAGCTCTCCGAACACTTTCCGCTATAAAGACATCTTTTGGTGGACGCAACCAATTTGGTTCGTGATAGGTTTTGTTTCGGTAATACCACAGTCCCAAAAGCACCTCCCGGAAAAGGTATCGCCAATACGTGATATTATCGTGTTTGTGCATGTTACGGTTGAGGCACTTTTCAAGCCAACTAGCGATATTCGATGGTGTCATGAAGTCCTCCCATTGATGTGGGTGTATGATCGTTCTCCAAACGCTTTGGGCCCAAGGGCATTGTCGCATTACATGTAAGCAAGATTCTGTGGTATTTTTGCAATAGATGCAAACATCCTGTATGGATAGTCCCCTACTAGCTAGCACCTGAGTCGTAGGTAACGCCTTGCGATAAAGTTGCCAAAGTATATAATTACCTCGGTGTGGCCCTTTGATAGCCCAAATGGTGCTCCAGGTTTTGTCATTTGAAGGGTAGTTCAGCCCCTGGAGTTGTCCATATGCAGATTTAATAGAAAATTTGTTGGAGGGATCGGCCTTCCAAACAAACGCCCCGTCTTCATCTTGCTCAAAAGCATTCCGCAGTGCTTGTATTCGCACATATATGACGCCATAAAATGGAGCGGCCGGTTTTGGTTGCTCCAAAGGTGAGCCATATTTTGATGTCACAAGCTCTACCCACACTTGTTAGTCCTGTCAGGTTGAAGCGTCCAAACTAGTTTCGCAAGAAAAGCTAGATTCATATTCCTCAAATCCCGAATGCCCAAGCCACCGAGAGCCTTAGGCTGGCAAATGTGTTTCCAAGCCACCAAGTGCACACACTTTTTATCGCTCCCGTGACCCCAAAAAAAATTCCGAATAATTTTCTCAAGTTCATCAATCACTGAGGCTGGTAGCAACAAAGTTTGCATTTGGTAGTAGGGAACGGTGGACAACACCGATTGTGAGAGAATCGCTCGGCCCGCTTTAGATAAATTACACGATTTCCAGTTTTGCAGCTTGTCACGGACTTTATCCAACAACACATGGAAATCCTCTTTTTTAACCCGAGAGTGGCGTAGTTGGACCCCAAGATATTTTTCTAGGTGTGTTGTGTGCTCCATGGCAAGTTCCCTTGCAAAGGTTTTAAAGTGTTTTGATTGAACTAGGATTGTATTTAGAATATACTGGTGAGGGGAACGATCGAAGGGGAAAGGAAGTGTTCTTAATTGTGGTTAGTTTAGTTTAATCATGGTTGGTTAATTTATAATGTGTGGTTAATTAAATTAAATTATAGTTTGGTTAAATTATAACTCATGATTAAAGTTTAAATAGTATAATAATAATACTAATAATAGTAAATGTAGAATAGCAATTAACTGGTAATAAAAATCTGATAATAATAAAGATAATAATAATAATATTAATACTTAATAAAAATGGTATTAATAATATTATTATTAATAATAAAATTAATAATAATAATAATAATAGCGTTAGTATTATAATTGAATAATTAATAACACTATTATAAAATAAATAATGACCACTTGAATGTATATATGATGAAATGACTCGGGCTAGGACTTGTGATACGTCGAAATAAATGTTCATGATCCTCTAAATGAAATTAAATAACATGAAATGTATTATAATATTATTATAAATAATAATATTGCATTATGAAAATAGCGGGTATTACATCCTACCCCTCTCAGAAAAATTTTCGTCCTCGAAAATAAATGACATACCTCGATTGAAGAAATTCAGATAACGAGCTTGAAGTTCTTCCTCGCGCTCCCAAGTGGCTTCATCTTTACTGTGGTTGCGCCATTGGATCTTGACAAACACCTTCTCTTTGTTTCTTTACTGCCGGACTGATCGGTCGAGAATCAGTTCTGGTTGTTCTTCATAGGTAAGATCTTTGTTCATCTCCACGGCGGTATAGTTGATGACGTGGCTGGGATCGTGCACATACTTCCTCAACAATGATACGTGGAAAATGTTGTGCATAGCCGAAAGTTCTCGGGGTAAAGCCAAACGGTAAGCTAACTCTCCAATTCGTTCCAGAGTTTCGAACGGTCCAATGTATCTCGGTCTCAACTTGCTCATTGGACCAAAACGAACAATTCCCTTGGTAGGAGATACCTTCAGGAATACTTTGTCGCCAACACAGAATTCGAGATCCTTCCTACGCTTGTCGACGTTCGACTTCTGACGATCCTGTGCTATCTTGATCCTCTCACGAATCTTATCCACCACACCAACTGTCTGTGCGATCATCTCGGGACCCAAAATTCTTCTTTCACCTACCTCGTCCCAATACAGTGGTGATCGACACTTCCTACCGCATAAGGCTTCATACGGTGCCATACCGATCGTCGACTGGTAACTATTGTTGTAAGCAAATTCTACCAAAGGCAACAGTTGTTCCCAATTATTTCCCATGTCTAACACACATGCTCGCAACATATACTCAAGGATTTGGATGGTCCTCTCGGACTGACCATCAGTCTGAGGATGATAGTCTGTACTAAAATTTAACTGCGTTCCCAAGGCTTCTTGCAAACTCTCCCAAAAAACAGGATGTGAAACGAATATCCCTATCGGATACTATAGAGACTGGCACTCCATATAATTTAATAATCTCACGAATGTAAAGTTGGGCATACTGATCCATTCAAAAATTCATCTTAACTGGGATGAAGTGAGCTGACTTTGTGAGTCAGTCCACAACAACCCAAATAGCGTGGTTTCCTCTTTCCGTTCACGGCAAACCTACCACAAAGTCCATCGTAATATGTTCCCATTTCCATTCTGGGATGTGAAGTGATTTAAGTAATCCAAAGGGACGTTGGTGTTCTGCCTTCACTTGTTGACAAACTATACACCTTCTGACCAAGTCTGCCACATCTCTTTTCAAACCTTCCCACCAAAATGTCCCCTTAAGGTCTTGGTATATATTTGTACTCCCAGGGTGTGTTGTATATGGAGTACTATGTGCCTCCTTTAATCTCGCTTCTCTCAACTTGTCAACCTTGGGCACACAAATTCTCCCTTCATAGTACATTGTGCCATCATCGGACACACTGAATCCCTTATCCTCACCTGAAAGAGTACGTTCTTTCATCTTGACCAAGAAGTCGTCTTGTCCTTGACCTTCTTTGATCTGTTCCCTCAAGATTGGTTGTACCACCAAACTAGCCAATAATGACTCAACTAGATTCGATGGTGTAGCCATCTCAAGGTTCATACTTGCAAATTCCTTGACTAAGCTTTCCTCTTTGGTCAACAAACAAGTTAGGTCTCCTTGCCTTACGGCTCAGTGCATCAGCAACTATGTTTGCTTTACCAGGGTGGTAATGAATTGTACAATCGTAGTCTTTGACCAACTTAAGTCATCTGCGCTGCCTCATATTCAATTCCTTCTGTGTGAAAATATAATTCAGACTTTTGTGGTCTGTATAAATTTCACACTTACCTCCATATAGGTAATGTCTCCAAATCTTCAAAGCATGAACTACTGCTGCTAATTCCAAATCATAAGTAGGGTAGTTCAGCTCGTGCGGTTTCAACTGTCTCTAGGCATAGGCAACTACCTTGCCCTCTTGCATCAATAAGCATCCCAAACCTTGCTTGGATGCATCACAGTAGATGACGAATTCTTTCGTCGGATCGGGAATCGTCAAAACTGGTGCATCAGTCAATCTTCGTTTAAGTTCTTGGAAACTCTTTTCGCACTTCTCATTCCATAAGAAAACTTCTCCCTTTCTAGTCAGTTTAGTCATTGGTGTAGCTATCTTCGAAAATCCCTCGATAAATCTTCGATAATAACCAGCTAATCCCAAGAAGCTGCGAACTTCATTTGCATTACTTGGTACTTTCCAATCATTTACTGCCTCAACTTTAATCGGGTCAACCTCAATTCCTTTAGAAGTTAGCACATGTCCCAAAAATGCAACTCGGTTAAGCCAGAATTCACATTTGTTGAACTTCGCATACAACTTCTCCTTGCGCAGTACTCCCAATACTGTTCTAAGATGCTGCTCATGTTCAACCTTGGTCTTTGAATATACAAGTATGTCATCTATGAACATAATGACAAAATTATCCAAATAAGGTTGAAAAACACGGTTCATGAGATCCATGAATACCGCTGGCGCATTAGTCAAACCAAATGGCATCACTATAAACTCATAGTGTCCATATCGAGTTCGAAATGCTGTATCATCATCCTTAATCCTCAGCTGGTGATATACGGATCTCAAATCTATTTTCAAGAATACTCCCGAGCCTCCAAGTTGATCGAATAGGTCCTCTATTCTAGGAAGTGGATATTTATTCTTTATCGTGAGTCGATTAAGTTCACGATAGTCTATGCACATCCTCAAACTTCCATCCTTTTTCTTCACGAAGAGCACAGGCGCACCCCATGGCGAAACACTCGGTCGGATAAATCCAGAGTCGAGCAGTTCCTGAAGTTGCACTTTCAGCTCTTGTAATTCCTTAGGTGCCATCCTATAGGGAGCTTTCGATATCGGTGCCACTCCTGGCACTAAATCAATCGAGAACTCAACTTGACGATTCGGTGGTACTCCGGGCAAGTCTTCGGGAAAGACATCTGGATACTCTTTGACGATAGGTACATCAGCTACCTTCTTCTCCGAAGTTGTTTTCCCCATCACATTCACCAAGAATCCTTGACAACTACGCTTCTTCAACATTTTCACCGCTTTCATGGCTGAAATCACCTTCGGGGTACTAGAGTATCTTACTCCCTCGAATACGGTCTTGACATCATTAAACGAACATAAAGTTACCCTCCTCTAGGAGCATTCAACTACAGCTCTATGTTTGTCCAACCAATCCATACCCAAAATGACATCAGAATCGCTAAGTTTAACTATGTGCAAGTTGGCTAAGAAGCTATGTTCGTTAATCTCTATCTTTACATTGTTAGTTATCGAGTCTACATGCACTACTCCCCCCGCAGGCATACTAACTAACAAAGATCTAGGGGCCTTACTACTTCTACAGCCAATCATAGTACAAAGCTTCCTAGAGATGAATGAATGAGATGCACCCGTATCAAACAAAACCAAAGCAGGAATATTTGCAATTGATAACATACCCGACATGGTTTGGGGCTCAGTATCTTCTTTGGCCTCGGCCATGATATATACTCAAGCTCTGCCTCCTGAGCTTTGACCTTGCACATTATTGCCTGGGCCATTTCCTTTCTTCGGACACGCTGAGATCATGTGTCCTTCCTCATGGCAGAAGTAGCACCGATTCTGACCAAGCATACATACATCTTTGTGTCCTTTTCCACAAGTAGCACATGTAGGTTTATCGGACTGGGGTTTCACCCCCGAAGATCCAACATTCTTCTTATTACCATCTCCTTGATCGTGCCACTTGCGCTTGTTATTTGCTGCAACTGGTGGTGCTCTTGCCTTCTCCACATCCAAACTGGCAGAAATGTCCTCTGCCCTTGAAACTGCTTCATTATAGCTCAGACGACCATGACCATCCAGATGGTGACGAATCCGGTCACGTAGCCCATCCCGTAATTTCTGAGACTTCATGTGATCCATCTCGACCATGTGAGGAGTGAAACGGCACATGTGGTTAAACTTGCGCTCATACTCAGTGACCAACATTCCACCTTAGGTCAGATCGAGGAACTCCTTTTGCATCTTGATTTTGTACACCCTCAGGTAGTACTTTTCCATAACTATATCCTTGAACTGATCCCAAGTGAACGTGTCCTTCTCGTCTTGGGTTTCGAGCCTTCACACTCCAATCCACCATGTCCTAGCATCTTCCTTGAGCTGGAACACGGCGCATGACACCTTCTGAGCATCGGTGCACACCATGTAGTTGAAGATGCTGTCTAAGTTCAACAACCACTCTTCTATTGCTGCTGGTCCCTCACGACCAAGGAAGACGGGCGGCTTGAAATGATTGAACCACTTGATAACTTGAGCTTGAGCTTTCTCAGGGTTATTAGGCGGTAAAATGGTTGCGCCTTGAAGTAAGGTGGCCAATCCAGCCAAAAGTTGATCTTGGGTGGGCGGAGCATTGCAGTTTCCTCGGTTAGCCATGAGTCTGCCAATGAGTTGTAAAACCCATTAGCCGACGCAGTGCGAGAAATAAGGAATGAGGAGATAGGTAGAACGCATATAATAGTCGCAACACATAGGAAAATATAAATGCAATAAAAGAAGTGATTTTCATTATATAATATGTTTGAAACATCCACTGGAAATTTAGACAATAATAGATATAATAACATGAGCTAAGCGTACGACTACTCTTAATTGTCACTGCTAATAATCTCTACAATAGGTATAGGGAGTTGTGGCTCAATCCACGAAATGACTTCATCTTCAGACTCGATATCCACCATCAACATGTCCTTCATATTTTCTGCGAGATCCATCTTTGAGCTCTCATCGGGAACTTCCTATGGATCTTCTTCAGGATCCTCCTCAGGGTATTCTTCGGGATCTTCCTCTGAGTCTTCCTCGTTCGTAGAGTCGGCATCCCAATTTACAGCCGGTATCGCCTCCCGAGAGTACAAGTCTAATAAGCATCTAGCGATGAACTGGAAATCATCCACGGCCTCTCGCTCTTCTAGCAATCTCTTGATGGCCTTTTTCCAAATCCGGAAGATGCAGCAACTCCAATCTTCGGATAACTTCTCCATCAGGTGCTCTAGCTATCGCTTGATGGAACCTTGTTTCCCAGATTGCAGCCACTTACTCAGCCTATTAATGACGTAGTGTGGTGCATTTTCTGGTAGACTAGGGTCGTCCCACCAGTCTTTGCGTGCTAGAAGACGCGAGTCAAAAGTAGCCAGGACCTTCTTACGTGGCGTCATCCTAGGTTTGGCCATTCTAACAGTTCGTACATACATAAATAATTATGTAATTAAAAATGAAATGACATATGCATGAATAATGACTGAACTTTGATACCTTTGACGGAGTGACGAAGTGAGCATATGATACTTTTACATTTTAGCGAGTCCATAGAAAGGTAAAACCCGCTCTGATACCACTATGTAACGCCCCGACTTTCTAGGGTAATTAATGGGGAAAATAAGTAGAAGGTAATTTTGACAGAAATAATTTTCTTTGAGAATATTAAAATTCTCGCCTACAAAGTCAAGTCGCTACACTGACATAAAATTTAATACCTTTAAATAAGGCAACATTTCATCATAGATACGAGGTAAAAAATTGCGGCGGAAGAATAATTCATAAATTATAAATTTTTAGTCAAAGTTTCCCCAAATGAGTTCCAAAACATTTGACATGAAGAAACATCATGTAATAAATTCTCTTTCATATGCCCTCTCGGCTCGCTCCTTCGTCCTTCCGGCTCGGTTTAACCTACGGGATCAATAAAGGTGGGGGTGAGCTTTCTTCAGCTCATGGAAATCACACTGATCACAGTAATATACAATCTCATGGAAAGCATAACATGAATAATCTATCATATTTTTCCTTAACGTCAATGCATACTCACAATATTACGTGTAGCATGAATCGAGCACGCATAACACGAATATTGAGGTTGTGCAGGTGTCCCCGCAACAACATGAAACATACTCACAATATTACGTATAGCATGGATCTAGCACGCATAACACGAATATTGAGGTTGCGCAGGTGTCCCCGCAACAACATGAAACATACACGCAATACCACATATAACATGAATCGAGCACGCATGTGAATATTGGGTTGTGACCTCTTTACATGTATACAGGTGAGCCTAATTTACAACATGTATCCTCAATTTAAACATAAATAGAATATCACATATACATTCCAATTAAAGTGATAGTGTAAATTCTCACCTGAATAAATGATGATGTCTGACTTGAATATGAAGATGCTCGACTCACAGTCCTAAGCCCGTAAATCCTCGATAAAGTCTACATATAATAATAACTTAATCATTATATAATATTATGATATAATGACTGAAATTAATATATATGTGCATAAAAATCGGACTAATTATTAATACTAATTGAAAGTCAACATTTTACTGTCTTGGTCAAGATAGCACAGAATTGAAGTTTTTTTTCTTTTAGTTCACTGTGGTCAAATTTCACGTGAAACTAATGGTTAAGGGCAGAAATTGAAGGACTAGGAAAATAGCTGGGGTTAAAATTGAAGTAACTAGAAAACTGGGGTTAAATTGCATAACCCTAAAATTAAAGGGTATAAAACTCTTAACAATCGATCGGCCGCCTTACTTCACCCTCATTCCTCACCTCTCCTTCCTCTGGTCTCTCTCCAACCTCTCTCTCTCTCTCTGAACTCGGTCCCTCTCTCTAGAAATTTCTTTCCGCCGATGACAAAATTTACAGAATTACACACACGCGCATACACACACACACACTCTCTCTCTCTCTCTCTCTCGGTGTAACAGAGAGACACAACACACACTTCTGGCTCACTCGAGCATGGGCTAACCAGTCGCGGCTACAGGGTGGCGGCGACGATGGCTTTCGACCGGAGTAGTAGTTACGGCGGTTACGTGCGACTCTAGGGCGGGGATGTATATACGGGAACAAAATTTGGGTTGCTGAGTCCAGATCTTGGTGTTAGGTTTTGTAACCGAAATCTGGTGTTTGGGATTCTTCCATGAGTGGATTAGAGTTGTGGTTGGAAACGTAGGTCGATCTTGATGATGAACTCGGGTTTCAGATGATCAGTTCCGAGCTTCGCCCATTTTTAGGTTCTGACTTGTGTTGAAATTTTTCATTTAGATTCAAATGCATGAAGAAAGTATTAGATGTTAAGTATTGAGTTTTACCTTGTTGGAGAAAAGTCGAGGATAGGGCGGCGAACGGCTGGGCTGAGTGAAATTTCTTGAGACGTCGGATGAACGCCACGCAAAAACTTCGGTTGGGCGCTGGACGTTGAATCAACTACTTGGTGTAAATTCCTGTCCTGAAGAATCTCTCCCTTTTTTTGTGTAGAGTAGACTTCTGCTCTGCAGATTTTCTTGTGCTCCAAAGAAGGTTGTAGGCAGTATTTGTTTTTTGTTTTTTTTTGGATCTTGATCGTGAATTGTAAAAGAAACTCTGATTCTATGTATTAGTGTATTTATAGATATAGGTTTTAAAGTGTTTAGACTGAACTAGGATTGTATTTAGGATATACATCAAGGAGTTTTGATAAGTTGAAAGAACCGGTGAGGGAAACAATCGATCGGGAAAGGAAGTGTTCTTAATTGTGGTTAGTTTAGTTTAATCATGGTTGGTTACTTTATAATGTGTGGTTAATGAAATTAAATTATAGTTTGGTTAAATTATAACTCATGATTAAAGCATAAATAGAATAATAATAATACTAATAATAGTAAATATAGAATAGCAATTAATTGGTAATAAAAATCTGATAATAATAAAGATAATAATAATAATAATAATATTAATACTTAAGAAAAATGGTAATAATAATAATAGCGTTAGTATTATACTTGAATAATTAATAACACTATTATAAAATAAATAATGACCACTTGAGTGTATATATGATTAAATGACTCGGGCTAGGACTTGTTATACGTCGAAATAAATGTTCATGATCCTCTAAATAAAATTAAATAACATGAAATGCATTATAATATTATTGTAAATAATAATATTGCATTATGAAAATAGCGGGTATTACATCAAGAATCTTATGTTAGATCGTTACTATCCCACACCACTCTGTGAGGCCAAATTATCAGAGTTGTTGAACCCCGATCCATCTGAGGACGAGGATGTGCTAGCTATTGCCGAGAAATTCCAGGCATATCTTCCTTTTGCTACGTCAGTTGTCCGTTCGGAAGCTGATATGATCAAATATTTCCTCAAGAGGCTTAAACCACGAATGAGGATGCAGTTGCTCAATCACCACTGTACGACCCTACCGGAATTCATCGAGAAAGCCCTGGAATACGAACTCGCTATGAAGGAGATTTCCAAGAAGCAGACCCAATCCTCCAACAAGAGATCCAAGAACCAGACCCAGGCAGACAAGAACCGAGGGACGTTCTGGAAGCCCCAGTCTGTATCGAACCTTTATGAACGGCCACCTACGGCGTCGAAACCGACCATGTCGCACTCTCGAGCGATGAGCTCACCTATCATATGTTATAACTGTGGGGACTAGGGACACATAAGCTCCAAATGCTGCCGGTCGTCGCCGGACACACTTGTGGGAAGAATGGACATCATGCTTGCTATTGCAAGGGTGGACCCGGGCATGCTCCAGTAGCATCTCTTGCTCCAGTACAGTCTTCTATTCAGGACCGTGTACCTTCGTCCGCTTCTTATCAGACTATCGGGGCAAACAAAGGGATAGGCCAAGGAAATCAAGTTGGTGCACCTAGTACCGGAGTTTCAAAACCCAGAGTCTATGAGATGAAGAAGGCCGACGATCCCGAATCTAGCATGATTGCAGGTGGCGTTGGATCATCCAAAAGCTTGACGAATAGGATTCGTGGGGAAGATCACCTAAAGCTTGGGGAATCGCTTACGTGGAGTACACCATTTATTCAACGGACTACGAGGTTATGATTTCGAATCTTCCTTTGTTCCGTTTTATATTCGTATATACGTAGCTTGATCGATCCTCTTAAGGGATTCATATCGAATTAGATTCGTATATTGCTTCCGTTGTGCCTTCGTTTCAGGCACCGAATCCCAACAGTGGTATCGTAGCATAGGTCTTGATTGAATGGTTAATGGTTTGGAATCATTTATTGTTATTATCGTGGTATATGTTCGATTGTTCATCGTAGATGTCTTTTTCGTAAATCTATATCTAAATATAAATCTTTATTTTCTAGGAAATATAATTTATATTGAAGATATAAATGTTGAAAAATATAGATATTAGATATCCGGTCGATAATCGAGTCCCGAATTGCCGTTGGACGGCCCAGGAATTGTCACGCCCCCAACATCGGGAAGGACGAGGGCGCGACGCATCGGTCGATCAATCAATCAAAATGCAACAATAAATAGTGGAAGCAAAATAACGATTGGATAATATTTCAAGACAACCATCTTAGCCCGATGTACTAAGATTCGCTGTGACAAAGATGATAATCGAAATTACACTGTTCATAAGTTTGCAGCGGAAAAATACCAAACGAATTAAGTACGAAGCATAATTAACTATTACAAATTGGGATAACAACAGAAATTCTAAGAACAGAAGTCCTAAATATTGAAGGCAATCTTCTATTCGGTCTCTTCCACGAAGCCTTCTTCGTCCTCTGATGTTCGCTCATTCTCTGGTTTAAAAGGGAAAACGGTGGGGTGAGACAAAAGGTCTCAGTGAGTGGGTGATCGTGTGCGAGTGTGGCTCTTTCCTTTGAAAATTTTTAAGTGATGCATAATTTTATCAATTATGAAAAAAAATGAGAACAATTACAATTACGTCGAAATTTTATAGAACAATAATCATTGTGTAGTTGTAACATTATAATCCTGTCCCCGTGGACGGATGTCAAGTCAAGCAGTCAGTCAATCAGTCGATCAGTAAATTCAGTTTCGAATGGTTCCGATGTGGACCTTGGATTCTAGACTCTCCTTATTACTCCTAGCAATATAAGCCGTCGCCACAAGATTTGGACCGTCACCCCAATAGCTGAGCCTTCGCTCCCACACTTAGCGTGTGCTTCCTTATCTATTATCTGGGCTCGGTATGTCCTTAGCTGTCGGTCAATACCTGGATCACACCATAATGACGATTATACCCCAAGTCTACGATTCAAGTCCCTCAGAACACTCCGTTACTCGGTTATGGGAATAGGAAACAACGGTAACCTCGTTCATGAACCGCAGCCGCGCTGCTCGATCCAAGACTCGGTCTAACCGTCCCGACATGATTTGGGAATCTAGAGGTGGCTCCTACAGCTCAAGAGATGGCCCCCGGATTGTAGGTCACCTCTCTGTTTCGTATGGGCTCAAGAGGTGGCCCCCATCTGTCGACGTGGCACTTTGTTCCGATAGAGTTAGAGGCGGACCCATCCGTGGAATTTTGTTTGTATAGCACTTAGTTCACGGACAGTCACAGTTATCAATTTGACGCGTTTCACAAGTATCACGTAAACGTTCGGTCAGCGAGGTTAATAGCGTCTTTTGATTAAGTATGGAATATGGTTAATTATATTTGTGGCCCGGTTATACGGAATAGGACTTGTATATAAATTCGAAAATATTCTCCATAATTTATTAACGGTCTGATGGGTTCAGGTCAGATATATTAAATGGGTAGGTTCGACGAAACGAAACGAGAGTTTCCGAAATAGTTCGAAAAGACGTTTTCACCCTTAGGTTCAAACCTAAGTGTTTGGAGTATGAAACAAAATCGGATGGTTATGAAATTTTATGAGGAAGCCAAAAATACTTCCTCCACTCCAGATTTAAGTAAAATTCAGAAATTTCCAGTTTCGGGACTGAAATTTCCAGAAATTACGATATTACCCCAAAACTTAAGGAAATCGTTCCAAGGCTTATAGAGCTATGAATTTAGCTCGGAATTTAACGAAATTTTACGAGATGACTTATGATGAACCTGGAATTCCAGATTTGTGAAAATTCCAAAAAATTTCGGACTTCGTCCAGAAGTTTGGAATTCTTGCATTTTGACCCCGAAATTATTTTAAATTTTGCGATTTGTACTATTAAGTTTAGATATCGAACTCCGAATCACTTGAAACTTTATGGACAGCCTATACATGGTATAATATGTACTGTCCAAGGTCCAGAATATTTTATTTTCGAAATTTTCAGTTTAGTCCCCAAACTTTAAGAAATTACAATTTATGCTCAAAACCTCCGTTTACTCGTTTCAAGTCCCGTTTTGGCCGCAAATAATTATTCATATATCATAACATAATTATATAACACAATATTTAATATTTTGGTAGGGTTTCAACGACATATAGAAGAAAACATATAACTTTCAATTTATCACAAAATCGACACCCGACTACCAAATCGGTTGTTGTTTAAATTCAATAAATCGTATTGCATGTTGTTATAATCATAACATACATCTTTAAAAATATGTATTTATACAAGAATTTCAGATTAGTACATACTTTCACATTTTTCATAATATTCGAGGATTATGTTTAAGAAAAATGAATTTCACATAGCTATACACAAAATCATAACATGTAATTTTAACATGAAGATTTTAACATAGATCATATCAATAGAATCTTGAAATACTTCAGATTTAACACATGCATCACAAGAAAAAGAAGAGATTTCTATTTTAAAGTTTGAAAGAGTTTTCACCCACCTCGATCTTGTCGGATTTAGTCGGTTATAGATCCTGAAAGTTAGAAAACGACTTCCCCTCTACCACTATATGGTTTGGCCGATCCACATGTACCCTAATGTGAGAATTATGTTTGCATGTATTAAGATTAAAGTTAGATTAGGGAGATTTTCATAAGAAATTATGGAAATGGTTATAAGGGATGAGATTACCTATTTCTTGTTGAAAATTTTCTTCCTCATCCTTCACTCTTCAATGGCTTGGCCCTCTCTCTCTCTAAGTCTCTCAAAATGCAGATTTTTGATTTGTGAAATGAAGAGTAGGTTAAGTGTAAGTGTGTATATTTAAAGGTGATATTATGGGGGTTGGAAAGTGTGATGACTTGGGAAGTAAAAAGGAGATGAATGGCTTAGCATGGGAGGTGAAGATTCTCCTCTCTTTTTCATCACCTTGGCCGTCCATAATGTATATATTTTATTATATTTTTTTTGTTAAATTAAGATTATAATTAAAATGGGAAATGATTTAATTAGTTGGGTTGGGCTTCGAATTGTAACTTCAAGTCTTATGATTTTATTAAGTTGGGTTGAGTCCATTAGTGAGTCTACATGTAATTAGGTATTGACAAATAGCCCAATAGATGAATCAACACACTATTTTAATTTTTATTATTTGGTTTATTAAATAAATTACAAAGTTAAAGAGTGAAATAAAATAAAATAGATGTAGGTTATATCATGTCATAAAATAACTATTATTCAATTACATCATGATTTAGTATATTGTACATGTGATAAGTCATCGAATTTAGGGGGTTTTACATCCTCCCCTCCTTAGAAGAATTTGGCCCCAAATTCCTAATTGAACAACTCGGGGTAAGATTTCTTCATTTCTTCCTCAGCCTCCCACGTCGCATCTTCCTCTCTGTTGTGATTCGACCAGACGACTTTAACCAAAGGAATTCGCTTCTTTCTCAATTCGCGTACTTGCCGATCGAGGATCTTGATTGGCTTCTCTTCATAAGACAAGTTATCCTTGATCGGCGGAATGTCAGAAGTAAGAATGTGCATTGGGTCTGGATGATACTTCTTTAATCACGAAACATGGAAAACTTCGTGCATTCCAGACAGATCGGGTGGTAGTTCCAATCGGTACGCTAGTCGTCCAATCCTTTTCGTGATTTTGAATGGTCCTACATATCGGGGACTCAACTTTCCTCCTTTTATTGACACTATCAAACCTTTCCGTGGTGTTAACCTCAGGAAGACTTGATCTCCTACTTCAAATTCTAGATCCTTCCGACGTTGATCGGCGTAACTCTTATGTCTACTTTGCGCTGTGCGGATCCTATCCTTGATTAGTCGTACTTTATCTACGACTTCCTTCACCAAATATGTACTCATCGCTGAAGGTTCTGTTCGTTGAGTCTTTGGCGTCCAATGGTCATCAATTTCCCAATGGAGCGGGGATCGACACTTCCTCCCATACAGAGCTTCATAAGGCGCCATTCCGATTGTCGCTTGGTAACTGTTGTTGTATGCAAACTCGGTTAACGGTAGGTGGTGATCCCAATTTTCTTGAAAGTCCAGTACGCAAGCTCGTAACATGTCTTCAAGGGTCTGAATGGTTCGCTCAGATTGCCCATCGGTCTGGGGATGCGCACGTGTGCTGAAGCTTAAGGAAGTTCCTAATTCCTTATGAAAGACTTTCCAAAAACGAGATACGAATCTAGGATCTCTGTCCGATACTATGTCCGCGGGTACTCCATGAAGTCGAATGATTTCTTAATATAGGTCCTAGCCAGCTTTTGCAAACTGTCGTTCTTTTTAACCAGCACAAAATGTGATGATTTTGTTAATCTGCCGACGATCACCCAAATGGTGTTATAACCTCCCCTTGTGGTCGGTAAATCCGTGATAAAATCTATGGTTACCATTTCCCATTTCTATTCAGGGACTTCTAGTGGCTGTAGTAGTCCTGAGGGTCGCTGATGCTCAGCTTTGACTCTCTGACATGTGAGACATCGTGCCACGAATTGTGCCACTTGGTTCTTCATGTTTACCCACCAAAAGTGTTTCTTCAAGTCTCGGTACATCTTGTTATCTCCTGGGTGTATCGTATATCTCGAGCAATGAGCTTCCTCGAGAATTCGTCTTTTGAGCTCCCCGTCGTGAGGTATGCATAATCGTCCCTTAAACCTTACAATTCCATCCTTGGTGATTGTAAACTCGGGTTTCTCGCCCTTAGCGATCTTGTCCTTAAACTCTTGAAGTTTTGGATATCTCTCTTGGGCTAATCGAATATCGTCTAATAGATTCGGTTTAACTGTGAGGTTGGCGCAATTTAAACGAGTACCTTCATGAATGGGTTTCAGGTAGCTCAGTTCCTCGAGAGCTTGCCATTCTCGGACCATGAGTCGGGCCACTCTAGCCTTTCTACTTAGGGCATCGGCCACGACATTCGCTTTCCCTGGGTGGAGTTGAATTTCACAATGGTAATCTTCTAAAAGCTCTACCCATCTTGTCTGTCGGAGATTAAGTTCCTTTTGAGAAAATAGGTACTTGAGGCTTTTATGATCCGTAAACACGGTGAATTCAATGTCGTATAAATGATGTCGCCATTTCTTTAAGGCGAATACTATCGCAGCAAGTTCGAGGTCGTGCGTTGGATAATTCTTCTCGTGCGTCTTGAGTTGCCTGGAAGCATATGCGATAACTTTACTATTCTGCATCAGTACGGCACCGAGGCCATCCTTTGAGGCGTCACTATATACGACAAATCCTTGGGTTCCTTCTGGAAGTGTCAGTATAGGTGTGGTGGTAAGTCTCTTCTTGAGTTCCTGGAAACTTGACTCGCATTTATCCGTCCATTCAAATTTTACTTGTTTCTGGGTTAGCCGGGTGAGGGGTCCCGCTATCTTCGAGAAGTCTTTGATGAATTTACGGTAGTAGCCCGCAAGTCCAAGAAAACTTCTGATCGCAGTTACATTTTCTGGCCTCTTCCAATCCATAATAGTTTCTATCTTAGATGGATCAACTGCAATCCCTTCTCCGGAAATAATATGGCCTAGAAATGCCACTTCCCTCAACGAAAATTCACATATTATGTACTTGGCGTACAACTTGTGTTGCCTTAGTGTATCCAACACTAGTCTAAGATGACTCTCGTGATCTTTTTCCGACTTAGAGTACATGAGGATGTCATCGATGAAAATTACTACGAATTGGTCGAGATATGGTCGAAATACTCTGTGGATTAAATCCATAAATGCCGCAGGAGCATTCGTGAGTCCAAAAGGCATCACTACAAACTCGTAGTGGCCGTATCTAGTTTGGAACGTAGTTTTAGGAACATCTTCATTCCTAATCTTTAACTGGTAGTATCCTTGTTGAAGATCGAACTTGGAATACACTGTAGCTCCTTGGAGTTGTTCAAACAACTCATCTATCCTCGGGAGAGGATACTTGTTCTTAACCGTAACGCTGTTGAGTTCACGGTAATCTATGCAAAGCCTCAATGTTCCGTACTTCTTTTTGACAAACAATACCGGAGCTCCCCATGGTGATACATTGGGTTGTATGAAACCCACATCGAGTAACTTCTGCAGTTGGACCTTCAACTCTTGCAGCTCCAGTGATGCCATTCGATATGGTGCCTTTGCAATGGGTGCCTTCCCAGGCATGATTTTGATATTGAATTCAACCTCTCTATCAGGTGGAATGGAGGTTAATTCTTCGGGAAATACGTCAGGGTATTCGGACACTACACGTATGGTTTCTATGCCCGATTTACTCTTGGGCTTGTTAATGATGAAGGCTAAAAATCCGGTTTCCCCTTTGGCAACTGCCTTCCTAGCCTTGACAGCTGATATTATAGGTGCTAGGTTGACTCTAGCGTCTCCAATTAATTCCACAATTGGCTTGTTAGGTTCGCAAAACCTAACTATCTTAGAATGACAATCCAATTGTGCATAGTGCTTAGATAGCCAGTCCATTCCTAGGATGACGTCATACTCTAATATTGGAAGCACTACTAACTCGGCAGAGTAACAGTTACCACTGATGATCACATCACACGCAGAATGTACTTTATCTGCTAGCTGACTAACTCCCATCGGGGTAGATACTTCTAGGCATAATGATAAAGATTCTAATGGTCTATCAAGTTTCTTAGAAAAATGTGGTGCAACAAACGAATGGGATGATCCTGGATCTATAAGTATTCGTGCAAGTTGATTAGATATCAGGAGTGTACCTTTCATCACATCGTTTTTCTCTGGTGCCTACTGACCAGTCAATGCGAACACTCGAGCTGGGGCTTTCCCTTTGTTGTTTCCTGGTTTGGCTGTAGTAGCTGGTTTGATCGCCGGGGTGTTCATATCTGGGCATTCTCAAATTTGATGATCTGGGCTGCCGCAACGTAGGCACTTTCCGAGCTTCCTCCAACACAACTCTGACTTATGCCCTTTCCTACCACAGTGGGTGCAAGGCGCTGTTGGTTTGTTGAGAGCTGGTGCCTTTGTTCCACTCGAGCTTCCTTGAGTCCCCGTCCTCTTAAACTTCTGTGGTGGCATTGATGTTGGTCGGGTAGCAGGCCTCTTGGTGTTGTTGGAGAAACGGATTTGCTGTTGAGCTAACCTCGCAGTTCCGCTCTCGATCTGGGTGGCGGCTTCCACTGCTTGGGTAAGTGTCATCAGCTGAACAGTTAAAAGACTCTATTGAAGCGACTATCTCAGTCCTCTAGTGAACTTATAGAGCTTGTCCTCCTCAGTTGTTACCAATCCGGGTGCGTATTTAGACAATCTGTTAAACTGGGCTTCATATTGAGCGACTGTCATGGCTCCTTGCTTTAAGTGGTAGAACTCATCTCATCTAGCCTCTCTGGCTGCTACTGACACGTATTGAGTTCGAAAGTCGGTCAGGAAGTTAGCCCATGTCCTGACACGGTTTTCTATCATCCAGCGCTCGTTTACACTCCTCCACCAGTCATGAGCTGCGGCCTCGAGTCGGAATGCATCCAGTGATATCCATTGTTCATCAGTATACTGAAGGGCGTTGAAAATTCCCTCAATTCTCTCCAGCCAGAGTTCAGCCTTGATATCATCGGGTTCCCCGTCAAAGGTAGGCGGGTTGAAACGTAAGAATCTTTACAGGGTACGATCATGAGTTTCATTGTGGTTCCCGTTGTTAGCAGTCTGTTGTTGTAGGAAGTTCTTCAATTGAGTGAGGGCTTGGGCCATGGCATCATTCCTATTTCCTCCTCGTAGAGGAGAGCGTGAGCAATTATCGCATTGATGATGCTCTTCACGATTCATGCGAGGGCGTCCACGTCTTCGGTCAGCCATTTATTATAAGTTAGGGAATATGTGAGGATTTACAGTCTTATGTGGAATTATTAGTATTCTATGTTGTCATGTAGAGTTAAGTGCACGATTGAACACTTATAGTTGTTTCTAGTTAAGTTTGGCTTATCCGCCTGAGCATAGATATCGAGTTGGGAGTATTTTGATTTTCCTTGGTCTAATTTTTCTCTCCAGTGGGGTCCATCTAATTCACAAAATAAAACTAAGTCAGTATCTCGGGAAGATCTGATATCCAATATACAACTCCATTAAGCATGAATAATCATCAAGACAGTGAATTTAATGATTCAACAAATATGCTTATACGCCACTAGCGACCAAGAAATAATAATACACCCATTTTAGAAGAGTAATGAGGTTTAGTGGAGTTTAAAGGAACTTCATCAATTTCGACTGAATAGTGATATGACTTTGAGAAATGGATAAGTGAAATAAACTATATCCATTTCAAGAGTTCAATAGAAGGATTGATTCAGTCGGGAAAATGACGTGGATACTTAATCAAGTACCTTGGCCAATGACTTAGGGAAATTTGAATTTGACTATGCATATTCCAAGTGAATAATGACAAGTCGAAAGAGATCTTTATGAGAATTAACTCGAGAAATCTATTTTAGGTCTCAATCATACGGTTCACTTCGTCCTAGGTGGAATTCCCATCTAAGTCTGAAGAATCTTATCCTGGTTAGCCCGTTGTAAGTGTCCTTCTCATAAAGCGGGCTCCGATACCACTCATGTCACGCCCCCAACATAGGGAAGGACGAGGGCGCGACGCATCGGTCGATCAATCAATCAAAATGCAACAATAAATAGCGGAATCAAAATAATGATTGGTTAATATTTCGAGACAACCATCTTAGCCCGATGTACTAAGATTCGCTGTGACAAAGCTGATAATCGAAATTACACTGTTCATAAGTTTGCAGCGGAAAAATACCAAACGAATTAAGTACGAAGCATAATTAACTATTACGAATTGGGATAACAACAGAAATTCTAAGAACATAAGTCCTAAATCTTGAAGGCAATCTTCTATTCGACCTCTTCCACGAAGCCTTCTTCGTCCTCTGCTGTTTGCTCATTCTCTGGTTTAAAAGGGAAAATGGTGGGTGAGACAAAAGGTCTCAGTGAGTGGGTGATCGTGTGCGAGTGTGGCTCTTTTCTTTGAAAATTTTTAAGTGATGCATGATTTTATCAATTATGAAAAAAAAATGAGAACAATTACAATTACGTCGAAATTTTATAGAATAATAATCATTGTGCAGTTGTAATATTATAATCCTGTCCCCGTGGATGGATGTCAAGTCAAGCAGTCAGTCAATCAGTCGATCAGTCAATTCAGTTTCGAATGGTTCCGATGTGGACCTTGGATTCTAGACTCTCCTTATTATTCCTAGCAATATAGGCCGTCGCCCCAAGATTTGGACCGTCGCCCCAATAGCTGAGCCTTCGCTCTCACACTTAGCGTGTGCTTCCTTATCTCTTATCTGGGCTCGGTATGTCCTTAGCTGTGGGTCAATACCCGGATCACACCATAATCGCGATTATACCCGAAGTCTACGACCGAGGTCCCTCAGAACACTCCGTTCCTCGGTTATGGGAATAGGAAACAATGGTAGCCTCGTTCATGAACCGCAACCGCGCTGCTCGATCCAAGACTCGGTCTAAACGTCCCGACATGATTTGGGACACTAGAGGTGGCTCCTACAGCTCAAGAGGTGGCCCCCGGATTGTAGGTCGGCTCTCTGTTTCGTATGGGCTCAAAAGGTGGCCCCCATCCGTCGACGTGGCACTTTGTTCCGATATAGTTAGAGGTGGACTCGTCCGTGGCACTTTTTTTTGTATAGAACTTAGTTCCCGGACAGTCACAGTTATCAATTTAACGCGTTTCACAAGTATCACGTAAACGTTCGGTCAGTGAGGTTAATAGCGTCTTTTGATTAAGTATGGAATATGGTTAATTATATTTGTGGCCCGGTAATACGGAATAGGACTTGTATATAAATTCGAAAATATTCTCCATAATTTATTAACGGTCTGATGGGTTCAGGTCAGATATATTAAATGGGTAGGTTCGACGAAACGAAACGAGAGTTTCCGAAATAGTTCGAAAGGACGTTTTTACCCTTAGGTTCAAACCTAAGTGTTTGGAGTATGAAACGAAATCAGATGGTTATGAAATTTTATGAGGAAGCCTAAAATACTTCCTCGACTCCAGATTTAAGAAAAATTCGTAAATTTCCAGTTTCGGGACTGAAATTTCCAGAAATTACGATATTACCCCAAAACTTAAGGAAATCGTTCCGAGGCTTATAGAGCTATGAATTTAGCTCGGAATTTAACGAAATTTTACGAGATGACTTATGATGAACCTGAAATTCCAGATTTGTAAAAATTCTAGAAAATTTCGGACTTGGTCCAGAAGTTTGGAATTCTTGCATTTTGACCCCGAAATTATTTTAAAATTTGCGATTTGGACTATTAAGTTTAGATATCGAACTCCGAATCACTTAACACTTTATGGAAAGCCTATAAATAGTATAATATGTACTGTCCAAGGTCCAGAATGTTTTATTTTCGAAATTTTCAGTTTAGTCCCCAAACTTTAAGAAATTACAATTTATGCCCAAAAGCTCCGTTTACGTTTCAAGTCCCGTTTTGGCCAAAAATAATTATCCATATATCATAACATAATCATATAACACAATATTTCAGATTGCGGTAGGGTTTCAACGATATATAGAAGAAAACATATAACTTTCAATTTATCACAAAATCGACACCCGACTACCAAATCGATTATCGTTTAAATTCGATAAACCGTATTGCATGTTGTTATAATCATAACATACATCTTGAAAAATATGCATTTATACAAGAATTTCAGATTAGTACATACTTTCACATTTTTCATAATATTTGAAGATTATGTTTAAGAAAAACGAATTTCACAAAGCTATACACAGAATCATAACATGTAATTTTAACATAAAGATTTTAACATAGATCATATCAATAGAATCTTGAAATACTTCAGATTTAACACATGCATCACAAGTAAAAGAAGAGATTTCTATTTTAAAGTTCGAAAGAGTTTTCACCCACCTCGATCTTGTCCGATTTAGTCGGTTATAGGTCTTGAAAGTTAGAAAATGATCTGGCCGATCCACATGCACCCCAAAGTGAGAATTATGTTTGCATGTATTAAGATTAAAGTTAGATTAGGGAGGTTTTCATAAGAAATTATGGAAATGGTTATAAGGGATGAGATTACCTATTTCTTGTTGAAAATTTTCTTCCTCCTCCTTTACTCTTCAATGGCTCGGCCCTCTCTGTCTAAGTCTCTCAAAATGCAGATTTTTGGTTGTGTGGAATTAAGAGTAGGTTAAGTGTAAGTGTGTATATTTAAAGGTGATATTATGGGGGTTGGAAAGTGTAATGACTTGGGAAGTAAAAAGGAGGTGAATGGCTTAGCATGGGAGGTGAAGATTCTCCTCTCTTTTTCTTCACCTTGGCCGTCCATAATGTATATATTTTACTATATTTTTTTTGTTAAATTAAGAGTATAATTAAAATCGTAAATGATTTAATTAGTTGGGTTGGGCTTCGAATTGTAACTTCAAGTCTTATGATTTTATTAAGTTGGGTTGAGTCCATTAGTGAGTCTACATGTAATTAGGTGTTGACAAATAGCCCAATAGGTGAATCAACACACTATTTTAATTTTTATTATTTGGTTTATTAAATAAATTATAAAGTTAAAGAGTGAAATAAAATAAAATAGATGTAGGTTATATCATGTCATAAAATAACTATTATTAAATTACATCATGATTTAGTACATTGTACATGCGATAAGTCATCGAATTTAGGGGGTTTTACAAGAATGGACCGAAAGAGGCTGCCGCGCGGTCCGGGACAAGGGGACCGCGCTACAGGGCTGTTGCCAGCCCCTACCCTGCGGTCCGCCCCTTGGGACCATGGTCCAGGGCTGCAGGGCAGGCCCTGCCAAGTTGTCCGGGGTGTCCGAGCGCGGTCCAGCCCCTTTCGGACCTGTTTCGGGCTCGGTTTCTTTGTGTATTCCTGAAAATTAATTTCCTGCATTTTAAATTGGATTTAATATGATTAAAATGATATATGGTATTTCATTTTATAAGGAAAAATTGATTTATTGGAATAATTGTGATTGACCGAATTACTTTGAACGATTTCATATTACCGATGGTGTGAATTGATTGGATCAATTCTATTTCATAGTTAATTATATATATTGGTTGGATCAATATAATTATTTGCAATCCATTTATTTAGTACTTATTGGATGAATGCTTTTGAATGGGGATGTGGTTCATGGACCTAGTTTTGAATCGTTCGGTTTTATTCGACTGGGTTGTAAAGGCCGTTTTGAGCCTATTTATTTTACTAGAAATATTTGTATCTAGGATGTAATTTTTCAATGTAAAATTTATATGTAATGACGAAGACCGGAGGAAGAACCGTTCGAGAAGATGAAGATTCAAGACCGAATACATGTAATTAGATTACGATGTTTTTTGTTCTAGGAACGGTCCATGAACTACATGTTGGTAGCTAGGTTGTGAATGTTTTATTCATATGGTATGAATGCTACAAACGCGCTTAAATGAATTAATGTGCAAAGTATAACATTAATCGCGAAAATTCTCCCACGACAAATTATTAAGTTTAAAAGGTTTCAAGGTTTTCCTTCCCTCCATCGAGCTTTCGGGAAATTGAAATCCAAACCAGATGGGCTATGCTTCCGAGTTATCGGGGTAGTCGTTCGGGGAGGGTCGATCGATTACCGAGAGTGCATTGGATGCCTTCGGTTGGAGCAAATTTTATCCTTAGAAACCTGTTAGGTTGCCGGATAAGATTCAATTGTGAAACTGATCAGCGCTGATGGTATAAACTTAACTTGTTCACGAACTATAGAAACCGTATAGGTTGAGGGGAGTGAATAAGGAGAAAAAGAAGATCGAATCATCCATTAGATGGGTTGGTGTTGGACACCACTCTATGAAGATTAATAGACCAGAAACCTATTCGATTGCCCTCTATTAAAATTTATAAAGAACCCGATCATCACTATGAAGTAAAGCGAACAAATACTTCCGGATTTCACATGGGAGTGTGTTATTCCGATAAAATAGTGGGAGATGGGTTAAAAGAATATAAAAGACCTTAATTCTAAACTCAGATCATAATCAAACGAGTCACTAATAAATCTGTTCTACTTAATGCAGACAAACTAAATAACAACTCTCATAATGACTATGAACCCACTTGCAATTCTACTCGAGAAGAACAACCTAACTGGACCAAAATTTATGGACTAGCTCCGCAATATGATGATTGTCCTCAGTATGGAGGCACTGGGATACGTCTTGGAGGCGGACATTCCGGCACCTCCAGTGCGGACCAGGGCCAATCAGTAAGAAGTTGAAAACCACGTAAAGTGGTTTAAGGATGATATGAAAGTCGGTGCCTATATGATGGCTTCTATGTCTAATGAGCTTCTGAGAGCTCGTGATAAAATGACTTCTACTAGGCAGATTTTATCTCACTTAACCGAGCTTTATATTAATCATAGTCGAACTACTAGATATGAGATATCTAAAGAGCTTTTCGGTGCCAGGATGAAGGAAGGTGAGAAAGTTGGGGACCATGTCCTCAAAATGATCTCTATGAACGAGAGATTGAAGGCTCTTGATTTTAGGATGCATGATTCTCTACAAATCGACCTCATCCTGCAATCTCTACCTGATTCCTTCTCAACGTTTGTTGTGAATTTCAACTACAATGAGATTGCTTGCAACTTAGTAGGGTTAATGAACAAACTGGTAACCGCTTAGTCTCAGGTGATGACTCCGTGGGTGAAGGAGTTTGCCCTTGTGATCTCTTCTGAATCTAGGAGGTCTAAGAATAAAAAGAAAAAGACCAAGAAGCAGATAGGCCCACAAAGCAAGGACCTTATCGGTAAGGGCAAGGCTCCGTTGGTTCCAAAGAGCAAGAAGAAGAAGGACGCATGTCTCAAATGCGGTGAGCTGGGCCACTGGGCAAGAGACTGTCCGATTCTTCATGGCACTTCAGGTACAGAACTTTTAGTTTTGGAAATAAATTGTTCTGCTACTGTATTTTCTACTTCTTGGATACTTTATTCAGGTGCTAGTTCTCACATTTGTACTGTGAATCAAGATGTGGAACAAAGTAGGAAGCTTGGAGCTATAGAAGTGATGATTACTGTCGGAAGCAGGCATAGTGTCAAAGCAACTGACATAGGATCACTTCTTTTGGATTTGGAATCCGGTTTTGTTTTGACATTAGATGATGTACTTGTTTTGCCCAAGGGGCATAAAAATATTGTATCCGTTCCGGTCATGGATCGGAAAGGCTTTTCATTTTTCATTGGTGATGGTTCCTGCAAAATTTATTTTTGAAATAAACTAGTAGGCACTGCTACAATTGTTAAATGGATTGTATCATCTAAACCTAAGTAACAAAGTCGTTATGAATATTTTAACTAGGAAGCGTGGTAGGGATGAAACTAATCAAGTTTTGAAATGGCATCTTAGACTTGGTCATGTTGGTCAGACCAAGGTTTACAAAATGGAAAAAGATGGACTTATGGGTTCATTGGGATCGGGACCCATTCCAACTTGTGAATTTTGCCTTAAAGGCAGATGACTAAGTTCCCCTTCGCAGGGGCTATTGAAAGAGCCACTGATAAACTTAGATTAGTCCATACCGGTGTATGTGGTGCTTTAGAAATAGCACGTGACGGATATCAGTATTTCATTACGTTTACGGATGATCATACTAGGTATGGTTATAAATACTTAGAGAAATATAAATCCGAGGCCTTTGAGAAATTCCTGGAATTTAAGGCCCTAGTCGAAAAACAAACTAGTAATCATATCAAAGCACTTAGGTCGGACCGAGGTGGCGATATATAAGCACTGGGTTTGACGAGTTCCTAAAGGAACACGGAATACTGTCACAACTTTCACCTCCAGGAACTCCTCAGTTAAATGGTGTGTCGGAAAGAAGGAACCGAACCTTGTTGAACATGGTTCATTCTATGCTTAGCTACACTGACTTACCAATTTACCTATGGACTTATGCACTCTTGACTGCTGCTTATATCTTGAATAGATGTCCTGTAATATCCGTGTTTTCTATTTTCGGTAATTTCTATTTTTGGTGTATGTTCGTTTCAGACAACTCGCTTAGCACTGTTTTGGAATTCTGAATCTATTTTGTTCTTGGAGTTTTTCCATCTGGTCGAGTTTCGAGGATGTTTTTGCATAATTTCATCTTGAATTATGTCTTGTCGCATGTGCGTCCGATTCTCGTAAAACTTGTTCGTTTTCGTTGTTTCTTGATCTGTATAAGTTTGTATGGTTGAGTTGGTCGTGTTGAAACTTTCGGTTTGTTAATCCGACGTTGTATCGCGATTTTTCGGGCTTTTGGGTCGTTCTTGTAATTCTCATAAGTTTGGAGAATTTCGCTTTATTTGTTTCGTTTCAGACTCTCTAGTGATCGAGATTTTATTCTCTTTCAACGCTCATCTTTGTCATCTTGATTATTACGTGTTTATGTTTCCGGATTCTGGTCTTGCTTCGTATTTTGGCACTTTTATCGTTGGCAAGTCTTGTGCGCATCAATCAATGCTCGAGTAGCGCACGCTACTGCGGATTTACTTGCGTGCGCTATCCTTTGTGTGGTTAGCGACGCTAACTGGGGTTCGTAGCGTGCGCTAACGATTTCGTAAGTTCGGGATGAGGTTCGATGCTTGATCGACTGTAGCGTACGCTAATCAGCGTTAACGCACGTTAATCCCTAGTACTAGCGCATGCTAACCATGTTAGCTTGCGTACGCTAACTGGAGGATAGTAGGCAGACTGTTCTGCCACGCCCCGCTAGCGCATGCTAATGCTTGTGCGTAGCGTGCGCTAAGGCTGTTTTATATTAATATGACAGCAGCAGTCAACTTCGTCATTTTTCCTTCATTTCTTATCCTTCTCGGCTTTGAGCGATTCCAGGCGAGGGTTAGGGCCGATTCCGACTGTAGATCATCATTCACTACCACCGGTCATTCCTTGCGTGAATTCTTCAAGTTCCTAACCACTTTCCACCTTCCGAATCAAGGTAAAAATTCCCAAAACCCTTGTTTTGAGATTTTGGGGGAAATTTGGGGATTTCTTGGGTTTTGACTCTTATAGTCCGAATTATCACTGGGTTATCGCTAGACTTCGATTGTGTGCTTGTAATCCTTCGTTTTATTGATGATTTGTGGTTTTGGACTTCAAGTTTTCCATGTTCGTCACTTATAGTCGACGATACCCAAGTCATGATCGACAAATTGTTCCAGCGGGTAGAATTAGGATTTATTCTTACCTTTCCGCATTATTGAGACTTGTGTATACCGTTATTGTGTTAGGAACGGATTTGGAAGGATTGTGTGGACCTAAACCTATTCCTTCGTCGTTTCTTTCGTTTTGTTTCATTCAAGGCAAGTACATGTATTACATTCCGTTATGTGCATATGATTTTGATGCGAATGATGTAAATGGTGTTATTGAACGAATGTGATTGTTTCTCTTCCACCTGGGGATGGCGTGTGGCCTCTGGGGGCCGATACTAATGGGTACGGCCATGGAAATGGACTGGGGTGCGTGTGTTGATGTTCTTCCACCTGGGGACGGTTCGACGGGACCTCTGGGGGCCGATACTAATGGGTACGGCCGCGGAAGTGGTTTCTCACCTCGGGACGGTCCGATGGGACCTATGGGGACCGATACTAATGGGTACGGTCGCGAGTTACCAAGCGTGGATAATTGTGATATGGAAAACTTGTTGATATACTGTTTTGGTGTTAATGTGATATTCCGGAATATTGATTTTCAAAATGATTTTTCCTAACGATTTATTTGCGTTGAATCGTGTATGTATATAATGTTGTGTAATTATGTACTTGCACTAGCTATTCGAATGCTAACCCCTTAAATGGGGGAAATGCGTCTTATGCATTTCAGGTACTGGTCGAGTTGAGGAGCTGGCACGGGATGCGCATGCAAAGAATGGGTTGGCATGATGATGTGGCTCGAGTCTGTATTTTTCTGTTTTGTCATTTCATCTGTTGAGTACTGGAGTTAGACTGTTTATTTTTAAACATGGTTTAAGTCCCCTGCGTGGGCAATAATTTGGTATTTAACTTATGTCTCATGTACTCCGTTAAAATGTTTTGGCCGAGGCCACGGCCTTATTTACTTTTTGGGTGCATCTTTTGGGTTATCATTGTGGTTCATGTGTCACGACTTAGCCTGGTAGACCTCACGGGGGTTCTACGGCGTGTAATGTCCCATCTGTGAATTGGGATGTTACAATTATGGTATCAGAGCTTAGGTTTTGAATACCTAGGCTGTCGGTGAAATTTGGGTATGTCAGTTGCGTCATTAGAGTCAGTCGTTGAGCCTAATATCATCATGCTACCGTCTTTTCGTGCGACCCGTGGTTGTAAGTCTCCTCGAACTCTTATATTTCTGTAATTCGTTTTCTCGCGTTGTTCGGAATTGTGACTTGTGTTACCAACCTTGTGAATTGTGAATCTTTCTGATCTTGTTCTTTTCCTTTTTCTCCTTCAGTATGTTGAGAGGTCGTGGTAGACCGGCTAGGGTACGCGGCCGAGGCCGTGGTCGTGGTGCTGATAATGAGGAGGGCTCACTTTCTCAGTCCTCTGCGGACTCAGCCTCTCACTCAGTGCCGTCGGGTAATAATGCCGACGCCGGGGCTACTGCCGTGCTTGAAGCTTAGTAGCCCAGCCTTGCTCGAATAGCCTGTGGTGGACGCTGAATCCGCCCCGACACCTAAGAGGAAGCTAGTAAGTGGCTTCAGACGGTGACTAAGATGCACCCACCTCGTTTCTCCGGATCTTCTGACCCTCTCGGTTGGGAGAATTGGCTCTTTCAGTTGTCCAGGACTTTTGATGCCGTAGCTTGTCCTGAAGATAGGAGGGTACATATTGCCCAGTACCTCCTGGATAAGGAAGCTGCGAAATGGTGGGAGGCCGTTGCGCCCAGAGACCGTCGGGCCACTTGGGATGAGTTCAGGGATGCTATGGAAGCAGAATATTGTCCGCCGCTACCAAGGAGCGCAGACTGTGGAGTTCTTCACCGCTACACCTCGGGATGTGCCTATTTCTCGTGCCATCATTTCTTACAATCAGCCGATTGGGTTTCGTGAAAGATCAAGTGAGAACGGAGGTGATAAAATCCATTTCAATATGCGCATGAAGCCGCATATTAGGCGAGTATGGCTCCGCTCATGTGTGCCACTTTGAAGGAATACCGTGATCGCGCCCGCGATCGAGATGGTCGTCCCTAATCGAGTCGGTTTAAGCTAAGAAGCGTAAGACTATTGGTGGGTTCTCGGCCGAAAAGGTGGTCGGGCCGAGGTCTCGTTCGCTCCTACACTGAAAGAGGCCGTTTCATCGGCCGGTGGATCTCGTGGTAACTGTTCACCGATCTGTTGCACTGGCGGGAGAGTTTGTTTTAATTGCGATCGGCCGAGCATGTTGTGAAGGATTGCCCACTTCCGTTAGTTGCTTGCTTTACTTGCGATGCACCGGCATCGAGCACTCATTGTGAGAGGGCCACTAGGCCGCTAGATTTACGACTTCCACTGCCGATCGGAGGATCACACCACCGGCTACTCATGTTCCGCAGGTTCGAGTCGTGGTAGAGGTCGGTGTCACCGGATCGGCCAGCTTGTCGAGTTCGGGCTCGATCCATCCCCGATTATATCGATGAGGCGCACGGAGGAGGCAGACATTCCGGTGGCGGCAGTACCACTCGATCCTTTCTCATCCAGCCGGTGCTTTTTGATTGGTGCGACCCATTCCTTTATAGCTTCGGATTGTGTGAGTCGTATTGGTTTTGACCGCTTGTTTGAGTGTGAGCCGTTTGTAGTGGGTACGCCAAATGGGATCGTATGGTTGGGGACCGGGAAGTTAGGGATTGCCCAGTGAGGATCGGGAGCCGGGATTGGCCCTCGAATCTCATTGTTATAGACCTTAAGGGTGAGGATTTGATCCTCGGGGACGATTGGTTGGATCGTCATGGTGCTATGATGAACTATCGAACTCGTACCATCTCGATAGTTGCCGAGGACGGCACCGAGCATACTCGTCACCGTAGCCGTAGATCGGGGTGTGTGATTAGCGCCTTGAAGGCGATGAAACTTCGAACTGTAATGTCGGCCATCGTGTTTCGCTCTGCAGGCGGAAGATGGTGGGGTTGACATATCGTCGATTCCAGTCGTTAGCGAGTATCCCGATGTATTTCTGGATGACTTGCCGGGATTACCACCACATCGAGAGGTGGAGTTTCCTATTGATCTTGAGCCGAATGCGGCCCCTATTTCTCGAGCACCGTACCGTATGGCACCGTCGGAGATGTTAGAGTTGAAGAATCAGTTGGGAGAGTTGTTAGATAAAGGGTATATTCGGCCGAGCGCATCGCCTTGGGGTGCGCCTGTACTTTTTGTTAAGAAAAAGGATGGATCGCTTCGTTTATGCATCGACTATCGAGAATTAAACAAGCTAACCATCAAAAATAAATACCCTTTGCCTAGGATTGACGATTTGTTTGATCAGCTTCAGGGGCCGACAGTCTTTTCGAAGATTGATTTGCGATCGGGCTACTACTAGTTGAGGATTCGGGAAGTCGATATTCCGAAAGCTGCCTTTCAGACGAGATATGGCCATTACGAGTTTGTGGTTATGCCTTTCGGGCTAACCAATGCCCCAGCAGTGTTCATGCAGTTGATGAACAAAGTTTTTATTGAGTATCTGGACAAATTCGTAGTCGTTTTTATCGACGACATTCTTATCTATTCACGGAGTCGGGAGGAGCACGCCTTACATCTCCGGATTGTATTAGACACATTGAGGGCCGAGCAGTTGTACTCTAAGTTCTCTAAGTGTGAGTTTTGGCTCGAGGAAGTGACGTCCCTCGGGCATGTGATTTCAGCAGAGGGAGTTCGGGTAGATCCGCAGAAGATAGAGGCAGTGATGGCTTGGGAGCTGCCTAAGAATGTGAAGGGGGTGAGGAGTTTTCTGGGTCTTGCCGGCTATTACCGTAGATTCGTTGAGGGATTTTCTAAGATCGCTAGACCACTCACTCAGTTGCTCCAGAAGACTCAGAAGTTCGAGTGGACTGCAGACAGGCAGGACAGTTTTGACGAGTTAAAGAGACATTTGACCACCGCACCCGTTTTAGCATTGCCTCAGGGGAACGAGGATTTCGTAGTGTATAGTGATGATTCGGGCCTTGGGCTCGGATGTGTTTTGATGCAGAGAGATAGGGTCATTGCGTATGCGTCCCGCCAGTTAAAACCTTATGAGGTGAATTACCCCACGCACGATTTGGAGTTAGCTGCGGTCGTTTTCGCCTTAAAGATCTGGAGGCATTATCTCTATGGGTCGTCGTGTAAGATTTTTACAGATCACAAGAGTTTGAAGTATATCTTCAGTCAGAAAGAGTTAAATATGAGACAGCGTAGGTGGTTGGAGCTAATTAAAGATTACGATCTCGAGATACTTTACCATCCGGATAAGGCTAACGTAGTGGATGATGCGTTGAGCCGTAAGCCGATAGCGTTACAGATGTTAGAGGTACTTACACCACAGAGTAGGATCCAGCGAGATCTTATTTGTCAGAATATCGAGGTTTGGGTTCAGAGAGTTCAGGTCCAGTTATGTGCATTAGAGATCACTTCGTCCTTGACTGATGATATCAAGGCGAAACAGTATGATGATCCGTGTTTGGTCCAGTTGAGGGAGGATGTGAGGCAGGGGAAAGCCCCTGGATTTGTGGTTCAGGATGATGGCGTTCTGAGATTTCGCGTACTATGTGTACCGAATGATATTGAGCTGAGACAGAAGATCTTGAGTGAAGCTCATACCACACCTTACTCCATACATCCTGGTACGAATAAAATGTACAAGGATGTGAGGAGCAACTACTGGTGGAGTAATTTGAAGACAGACGTTAGCGAGTTTGTGTCGAGGTGTTTGACCTGTCAGCAGGTTAAGATCGAGCATCAGCGACCCGCGGGGTTTTTGCGACCACTTCCTATCCCGGAGTGGAAATGGGAGGATATTTCTATGGATTTCATTACTAGTATGCCTAGGACTCGGAATGGAATGAACATGATTTGGGTTATTGTCGATCGACTGACCAAATCAGCTCATTTCCTGGGTATTAAAGACACTTGGGGCCCGGAGAGACTGGCACGAGTATTTATTGCAGAGGTCGTGAGATTGCATCGGAATCGTAAGAGTATTGTTTCGGATCGTGATGGCCGGTTCGTGTCACATTTTTGGCAGGCTGTTCATCGAGCTTTGGGGACTGAGTTGAGACTCAGTACATCTTATCACCCTCAGACTGACGGGCAGTCAGAGCGGACGATCCATACGTTGGAGGATGTGTTGAGAGCCTGTGCCCTAGAATGGAAGGATGATTGGGAGTCGCACTTGCCTTTGATCGAGTTCACGTACAACAATAGTTGGCACGCCTCGATCAAAATGGCGCCATTTGAGGCGTTGTATGGGAGGAGGTGTAGATCGCCGTTGTGTTGGGACGATGCGTCCGAGCTGATTGGTACCGAGCCCGATATGGTAGTTGAGACGAGAGATAAGATTACTCTGATTCGTGATAGATTGTTAAGGGCCCAGAGTCGGCAGAAGTCTTATGCCGACACGCGTCGCCGGCCGTTGGAGTTCGAAGTGGGAGATCACGTTTTGCTGAAGGTGTCGCTGACATGGGGAATTTACCGCTTCGGCTGGAAGGGTAAACTTAGTCCGAGATATATTGGCCGTTTGAGATTTTAGAGAGAGTGGGAGAGCTTGCCTATCGGTTAGGCTTGCCTCCGTCCTTGAGTCACGTTCATAACGTATTTCATGTTTCCCAGCTTAGGAAGTACGTATCGGACCCTAGCCATATTACCGACTTTGGAGAGATCGAGTTGGGACCCGACATCACCATCGAGGAGAAGCCGATTCAGATTTTAGAGCGTCGGGTGAAGCAGCTTCGTCATAAAACCATTCCTCTGGTTAAAGTTCAATGGTCGAGACATGGGTCCGAGGAAGCCACATGGGAGACGGAAGAGAGTATGCGGTCGAGATACCCCGAGTTGTTCGCGTTGTAAGTTTCGGGACGAAACTTATTTTTAGGGGGGGATAATGTAATATCCGTGTTTTCTATTTTCGATAATTTCTATTTTTGGTGTATGTTCGTTTCAGACAACTCCCTTAGCACTGTTTTGGAATTCTGAATCTATTTTGTTCTTGGAGTTTTTCCGTCTGGTCGAGTTTCGAGGATGTTTTTGCATAATTTCATCTTGAATTATGTCTTGTCGCATGTGCGTCCGATTCTCGTAAAACTTGTTCGTTTTCGTTGTTTCTTGATCTGTATAAGTTTGTATGGTTGAGTTGGTCGTGTTGAAACTTTCAGTTTGTTAATCCGACGTTGTATCGCGATTTTTTAGGCTTTTGGGTCGTTCTTGTAATTCTCATAAGTTTGGAGAATTTCGCTTTATTTGTTTCGTTTCAGACTCTCTAGTGATCGAGATTTTATTCTCTTTCAACGCTCAGCTTTGTCATCTTGATTATTACGTGTTTATGTTTCCGGATTCTGGTATTGCTTCGTATTTCGGCACTTTTATCTTGTTGGCGCAGCATCGTGCGATCAATCGCCGCTCGAGTAGCGCACGCTACTCTGGATTTACTTGCGTGCGCTATCACTGTATGGTTAGCGTACGCTAACCTGGGGTTCGTAGCGTGCGCTAACGATTTCAATGCAGGGGATGAGGTTCGATACTTGATCTGGACCGTAGCGACGCTAATCGGGCCGTTAACGCACGTTAATCCCTAGTACTAGCGCACGCTAACCATGTTAGCTTGCGTACGCTAACTGGAGGATAGTAGGCAGACTGTTCTACCACGCCCCGCTAGCGCACGCTAATGCTTGTGCGTAGCGTGCGCTAAGGCTGTTTTATATTAATATGACAGCAGCAGTCAACTTCGTCATTTTTCCTTCATTTCTTATCCTTCTCGGCTTTGAGCGATTCCAGTCTAGGGTTAGGGCCGATTCCGACTGTAGATCATCATTCACTACCACCGGGCATTCCTTGCGTGAATTCTTCAAGTTCCTAACCACTTTCCACCTTCCGAATCAAGGTAAAAATTCCCAAAACCCTTGTTTTGAGATTTTGGGGGAAATTTGGGGATTTCTTGGGTTTTGACTCTTATAGTCCGAATTATCACTGGGTTATCGCTAGACTTCGATTGTGGGCTTGTAATCCTTCGTTTTATTGATGATTTGTGGTTTTGGACTTCAAGTTTTCCATGTTCGTCACTTATAGTCGACGATACCCAAGTCATGACCGACAAATTGTTCCAGCGGGTAGAATTAGGATTTATTCTTACCTTTCCGCGTTATTGAGACTTGTGTATACCGTCATTGTGTTAGGAACGGATTTGGAAGGATTGTGCGGACCTAAACCTATTCCTTCGCTGCTTTCTTCTGCTTCGTTTCATTCAAGGCAAGTACATGTATTACATTCCGTTATGTGCGTATGATTTTGATGCGAATGATGTAAATGGTGTTATTGAACGAATGTGATTGTTTCTCTTCCACCTGGGGATGGCGTGTGGCCTCTGGGGGCCGATACTAATGGGTACGGCCATGGAAATGGACTGGGGTGCGTGTGTTGATGTTCTTCCACCTGGGGACAGTTCGACGGGACCTCTGGGGACCGATACTAATGGGTACGTCCGCGGAAGTGGTTTCTCACCTGGGGACGGTCCGACGGGACCTCTGGGGACCGATACTAATGGTTATGGTCGCGAGTTACCAAGCATGGATAATTGTGATGTGGAAAACTTGTTGATATACTGTTTTGGTGTTAATGTGATATTCCGGAATATTGATTTTCAAAATGATTTTTCCTAACGATTTATTTACGTTGAATCGTGTATGTATATAATGTTGTGTAATTATGTACTTGCACTAGCTATTCGAATGCTAACCCCTTAAATGGGGGAAATGCGTCTTATGCATTTAGTCTTGGTCGAGCTGAGAAGCTGGCACGGGATGCGCATGCAAAGGATGGGTTGGCATGATGATGTGGCTCGAGTCTGTATTTTTTTGTTTTGTCATTGCATCTGTTGAGTACTGGAGTTAGACTGTTTATTTTTAAACATGGTTTAAGTCCCCTGCGTGGGCAATAATTTGGTATTTAACTTATGTCTCATGTACTCCGTTAAAATGTTTTGGCCGAGGCCACGGCCTTATTTACTTTTTGGGTGCATCTTTTGGGTTATCATTGTGGTTCATGTGTCACGAGTTAGCCTGGTAGACCTCACGGGGGTTCTACGGCGTGTAATGTCCCATCTGTGAATTGGGATGTTACATGTCCTTCCAAGTCCATTCCTAAAACTCCACATGATATGTGGGAGGGCAGGAAACTATGTCTTAATCACATTAGGATTTGGGGATATCCGGCCTATGTCAAGAAGACTAAGGCAGAGAAATTGGAAGCAAGGTCCGTAAAGGGTTGTTTCATTGGATTCTCATCTGGGATGATGGGTTATCTATTCTACATGCCCAAAGATCGAAATATCATTGTTGCTTTACAAGCACACTTTATGGAAGATGAGTTCATTCCGGAAGGCGGAGCAGGTAGAAGTATTTCTTTGGAAGAATACAATGGAACTCCTCATGAGACACCTTTATAAGAAATTGGAACTGAACCTTCTGAAAGCACAAGTACAACCACCTCGTAGGTCTAGTAAGGTGTCTCAATTACCCGAGAGGTATGGTTTTATACACTTGGAGGAACTGGGTCTCCATGAGATTCTAGGTGATAACCAAGAGACCGACCCGCGACCTATGACCTAGCAATGGTGGATGTAGACTCCATGGAATGGACTGTAGCAGTCTTCACGTAGTTGGGACCTTCATTTTGACGAGGCAGTCAAAGGGTTTGACTTCGTGCAAAATGAAGAGGGACCTTGTGTATACAAGAGGGTTAGTGGGAGCAAGATCGCATTATTAGTACTATATGTAGATGACATTCTACCAATAGGAAAACGATGTGGGAATGCTCAGTTCTGTGAAAGATTAGCTTTTGAGTAGGTTCTCCATGAAAGACTTGGGAGAAGAAACCTATATTCTTGGGATTCGACTCTACTGGGATAGAGCGAAGAGAATGGTAGGTCTTTCCCAAGCCCTCTATATGGATAAAATCTTAAAAGTGATTTAAGATGGATTATTATAAAAGAGGGTTCCTACCGATGTGACATGGAATAAAACTCACCTTGAAGATGTGTCCTCAGAGTGAGGAACAACGAAAGGATATGAGTAATATACCATATGCTTCGACCATGGGTAGCCTTTTGCATGCCTTGTTGTGTACGAGACCTGACATTATGCATGCTGGGAGCATGGTATGTAGGTTTCAGGTAAACCCAGGCAAGGAACATTGGACCCCCATAAAGAACGTTCTCAAGTACTTTAAAAGGGATAAAGATTTGGTTCTTATGTATGGTGGTGGCGAACTAAATGTGACGAGCTTCACTGATTTAGACTTCCATGGACACAAAGACGACTCTATGTCTACTTCTGGCTATTACTCTTAATGGAGGAACAGTATCTTGGCATAGTGCCAAGCATAGCGCGACTGCTGATTCCACCTGTTAGGCTGAGTATAAAGCGGCCTCGGAGGCCTCCAAAGGAAGGGTTTTTGGATTAAAAAGTTACTGGGTGAACTTCTCGTGACACCATGTGTTGTGCTGCCTGTTTTTGTTTTTATACAATAACAATGGAGCGGTAGCACAGGCCTAGGAGCCGAAGTCTCACAAAGGTACAAAACACATTGAGAGAAAGTATCATCTCATGAGAGAATATGTTCGCAAAGGATACATTATGCTGCGTAGGGTAGACTCAGTAGACATCGTCGCTGACCAAGCCACTTTCTCAGATAAGCTTGGAGCCTCATCTGGAGAACATGGGTATTAGATGCCTTAGTGTGTGGCATTAAGTGAAAGTGGGAGATTATTAGGAGTATGCCCTCGAATGTTACTCAGAGGATGTTTGAGATAGGGCATTGTACTTGTTATTATGAAAATCATTATCAAAAGGCAATTGTATGTTTCTTTATTTACAGATAGTCACTGGCATTCCTGACTGGTAAATATATAGATAGAAACTTGTCCTTGTATTTGAGAGCAAAACGTTCCACTCCTTATTGGATAAGGGGATCGGCACTGGAAAGGTTTATGACTCAAACACTTAATCGTTCGCAAGTTAATGAAACTTGATTCGGAGTTAAGTGTATGTGAAGACTTGTATGATGTGTTCTTTGACTTGGAGAGTGCATGTCGAATGCTAATGGTTAGTGGAAGCACACGTTATAGGTATGCTAATTAGATTAGTATACTCGAACCGACTCACCCTCGATTCGTCACATGGGTTTCACTCTAAGACAGTCAATGACGGAATCGATAGGTTGTGATAGGTATTCGTGAACCTTCGACTTGAGGATTTAGTAGGGATGTGCTTGTGACGTTAAGATTTTCATTAGAGTAGTTCGACCCAGAAAACCGGAAGGTGGGGGTCAACCTCGACGTGCGTCTTGACGGGCAAGTAGCAGGTTCTACTAAATGCGAAGATAGAATTTTTTCTCCTATAAGTGAACGGGTATATGTCCTATACGGTTATTGTCAAATGAGATCATAAGTCTTTGGCCAAATCAATGGAGCGAGTTGTATTGGATACACGAGTGCTCAATAATCTCGGTTTGCATTAACTCATACATAGCATCAAGAGCAGATAGGGTTTGACTGACTGTGACCCTATAACTTGATCGGGATATTTGAAACAAGGGTTTATACGTATACTGGTGTTCACGACAGAATGGTTTTGGAATGATCCCCATCATTCGTTCTCAGTTAGGGTACAGTGTAGGCCGCCAGGCTGGCTAGGTGGTTCTACTACTCTTTGGTTCCTCCCATTGCTAACTGAGACGGACTTACCGAGTCGCGCAATAAGATTGACGACGGAATGAATCGAGCTTATTCTCTCTTTATAAATATTAGATATTGGATATCTAATTTATTGGACATTAGATGTCTAATTAATTTTGGGACATTGGATGTCTAAATTAATTTATTGGATAAATTAATTTATGGCCTAATGAATTAAATATAATACTGTGTGGTTAATTTAATTCATGAATATAATTATTTCTTGGAGAAATTAATTATATTATTTTGTACTTGATATAATTAATTAATTGGATTAATTAATTGATATAAATACATCGGAACGGAATGGAGTTTATCTGACTGGACTCTAGAGAGTCCGAAAGAAAACAAACTCGTACGTTTCTTCTAGATGGCCGCCCCACCTACTTCCCTTTTCTCTTGATCTTTGTCTCCACCTAATATCTCTTTTGATATGGAATAGGTGATTTTTTATGATTGATGAGTTGAAGAATATAAGATAAGACTTCACTTCCTCTTGGTGTGTTAATCTCATGGTCTCGAGAGAGAGAGAGACAGAGAGAGAGAGAGAGAGAGAGAGAGAGAGAGAGAGAGAGAGAGAGAGAGAGAGAGAGAGAGAGAGAGAGAGAGTTTTTGTCAATAGTCATCTTCTTCTTCATCCTTCTTCTTCATAATTTTCTTAGAGAAATATTGTGAGAAAATATTGAGAGATAATATATCTATAAACTTGGAGTGATATAGATTATGTAATATCTGGATTAATTATTGAGTATTTCATCTGTAATTGAGCCCTGTACTATTCGGATTTGTGATATCAATAATCGAAGAATGATATTTCTCGTATTTGTATCCTTGTGCATGATTATAGCAACATGTAAATTTTCTCATGCAAGTATGTGATAACGTACGCTAAGAAGGAAGCTTAATGTACGCTACGAATGAAGCGTAGCATACGTAAAGAGGCCAATAATTGAGCTGGGTGGCTAGCACATGCGCCAGCAGGACGATGGGTCCTAATAAGATTCCCGCGGATGAACCTGGACAGTTTTGAAGTCAACGAGTGTTAACGTACACTAAGGTATGTGTCTAGCGTACGTTAATGGGTGGTACTTACGTACATAACCTGATGGTGTAGCAAACGTAATCGAGTACAGAATGAGAACAGTTAACTATCCGTGACGATAGCATACGCTAAGTATACTGGGTAGCGTACGCTAAGCACTAACATACGTTATGCATGAAGGCTAACATACGTTAAGGTCATAAAGTTATAAATAAGACATCACCCAATTTCACTTCATTCGTTTCTTTCACTTGGCGTTCAACCTACTTCATCCCCAGAGAGTTCCCAGCCACTTTCTATACCGTTAGAACACCTTTTTATTGATCATTGAAGATTGGAGATTACTTATACTTGATCATTGAAGTGGAAAATCATTTTGGATTGACACACAAGCAACCGGAGTTGGATTCTACCTATTATCTCGGTGTTTTCTTTATCTTAAGGTATGTTAATGCTATATCCAACCTTGGATTCATGTTCTTAAGGATATGATGATCATGCTATCAAGATATTAAGTTCCATAGATGATTTATTCCACCAAACATTATGTCTAGAAGTTGGGATGATTATGCTTAAGATATCATTATTGAGAACATCATAGTTGGAATCCTATGTCGTAAAATGATGAGAGTAATGTTCTATTGATTATCCGTATTGAATAGTGTTGCCATAATGGTCATAGATTTAGTATTGGTATCATTTTTGCTTAACGTAATTAGATGAAGGATCACCAAATGTTGAAGTTGATTTAGTAAATTAATCTTCATGATGAAGCTGGAATATGTTGATGATATTGGTAACTAGATTATCAACCTCAGAATAACTGAATTACGTAAGAGAACTTGTGATCAAAGATTAGAGTATGACATCATGATGATATGATTATCCTTGAAGTTGTAAGACATTAGATCATTCAAGTTTTTACGAGTGTATCATGCATGGAGTTAACGTACATTAACACTGAGAATTTCGTGCGGCGAGTCAGTTGTCAGATCAGGGAAGAGACTATCGGATGCATGTTTAGCGTACGCTAGGCTCTGCAGCTTACGTACGCTAATGGGCATAATTAATGTATGCTACGTTGTGCACGTAACATACGTTATATCATCAGACAAGTCAGTCGCCTAATCAGAGAGGAACTGTCGATACATGGTTAGCGTACGCTAAACTTCGTACCTTACGTACGCTAACGAGTAGGTTTCATGTACGCTACAAAGGGTATGTACCGTACGTTATGCATGTCAGACAGGATACGTTTTATGAACTCCCGACCGTAATTTGGATTGTTAGATGTTCGTACGGCATGAGATGAACTCTATATTATTTCTTTTGTTTAAGGTTCGAGCTTTGCTACGTGATTGATCGAAGGGGCGACCTTCGAGTGTTTTGATATTCGTGTAAGTTTTATTCTTGTCATCGAATCGAGGCAAGTACTTTAATTGTTCTATGTATTGATGTTATACATATTATTGTGCATATATGTCGTTGTTGTGTGTCCACCTCGTGTTGGTCCGACGGGATCATCGGGGGATCTATGCTAGCATGCTCTGGATCATCGGACGTGTTTTTCCACCTCGGGTTGGTTTGATGGAATCATCGGGGGATCTAGGCAGTGAACGCTGGATCATTGGAATTACTATGTGTATGTTGTGATGTCATGTTGTGATTATCATTCGTGTATGATATTTATGAGTTTCTCGCAGGAAGAGGCTCGTTCGTATTTTATCATTTATGTTAGTTTTGTTCTTCGTGAACCGTTGAATAATATGTTGTGGTACTTGTACTAACATCGTTGTGCTAACCCCTTTGGGGGTGAACATTTGTTTATATTCAGGATCCAGGAGAGCAGGAAAACAACCATTGGAGCTGCATGACGACGAGGGTGCAGAGTGATGTTCCGGTCGGGTTTAATTGTCTGTTGTTTGTGTTGTTTTAAATAAGTACTCGAGTACGTCGTCGTTTGTGATGATTGGATTTGGTGATGTATTAATATTCTTCCTTTGGATATTTGTATTCTCGGTATTAGCCCAGAACTGTTGTATTTTATTTCAGTTACTTTCATATGTTGGTATCTGTTATTGTCATTTCATTACTTCAGCCTAGTAAATTCTTATGTAAAGGATTTACGGCACTGTAATATTCCTGAATATATCGGGGGTGTTATAGAATATGGTATCGGAGCTAAGATTATAGATATCTTGGCCATTGGGTTAAAATAGGGGTCATATATGTCTTTTGAGGTAACCGGCCGTGAATAACATTACTGTACTGCATACATCTTCCTGCGAACAGTGGTTGTTAGTTCCTAAACTCTATCTCGTCCTTTACATGTTATACCTCTTTATACTTGAACATTAGAACGATATTGTTTCCTATATATTGAGTATTTATGCTTACAGTATGTTGAGAGGTGGACGTGGACGTGGTCGCGGTTGCGGACGCGGACGAAGGAATGTTGAAAGAGAAGCTTCGCCTTCTAATCAAAGCCAACATACCAAAGCGAGCCACAAAGATCTATTAACAATGAACCGTAACTCACAGCCCGAAATCCTTCGTCAGGTGGTTAACCAGATGACTCAGTTTGCCCAGGTCGTGGACCGAATGCAGGTGGCAGTAGGATTACAATAGGGAGATATACAGCAAGGTATCCCAAACATGGGAAATCGAGGCGACTGATGGCTGCAAGAGGTGGCGAAGATGCAACCACCCAAATTCGACGTCTTTTCTGAGACACCAACGTGGGATCATTGGTTAAAAGAACTGGAGAAAATTTTTGCCGGGATTAATTGCCCAAATGACCGGAGAGCCTCCATTGCTCAGTATTTTCTGATAGGGAAGTGCCCGAGTGGTGGGAAGCCATTCGGCCTGTAGATCATGATGCCAACTGGGGAGAATTTAAATTGATGATGGAAGTTCAGTACTGCCCTCGTCCGGTGAGGGAAGCCAGAGTTCGGGAGTTTTTCTCCGCGTAGCCTTCGGATGTGCCAGTATCTTAGGCGATTAAGACGTTTAACCAGCAGGTGGCATTTGTTCGACATCTGGCCAGAACAGATGCAGAAATGATGATCCATTTTGATATGAGAATGAAACCTTAGATTCAGAGGTACATGTCTGGTTTTGAATGTACCACTCTCCATCAATATCAGCGGTGAAATCAAAGAAGCAGTGATGGAAAAGTCTGCAGAATCCAAGAAGCAGAAAGTCTCTGGTAGTTTGACAGAGCACAAGAGCAGCGGGCCCCACAAGGCCTAGTCATCCTTTCATTCGTTCATGAAACCTCCGCACCCATACAAGAGCGGAAAGAACATCGGAGCAGTATCAGCCACGACAAATGTGACAAGGAAGTGCTTTAACTGTAGTCAGACGGGACACTATCGGCGAAATTGCCCCCTTCCTGCCATGACTTGTTTTGATTGTGGTCGAGAGGGACATCGTGCGGTGTTCTGTGAAGAGGTTGCAAGGAGACGACCTGATACTCGGAGATGATTGGCTTAATCGATATGGAGCTATTGTAAACTACCAAAAGAGGAATATCTCGGTGATAGCAGACGATGGTTCCGAAATACTATTCGAATGATGGAAACCAGGAAGCTCAGGTGTTGTGCGGCGATTAATACGCCTCGATGGCGATCGGCATAATGGTCTGAGAGCCAACCATAGAAGACATACGCTGGGCAAACACCCAGCAGTCGGCGCCCATGGCGATCGTCTTCTGGTATCTGGCGATCGTCTTCTGGTATCTGGCGATCGTCTTTGATATCCGACATATGAATCCAACATCCGTCAAAGTCGTCGAAGACCGAATATTGGACGGAGACCCACGTGCAGATCCACAAAAGGCGCTGCAAGATAAGGCCTTTGACCCCAGCCTGTCACCAGCCTTTCACCTACCGACAAGCCCGACGAAAGGCACACGGTGGGTCCTCCCCATGCAGCGACTCAGGACGCGTGCAGGCTTCTCATTGGCTCGCATGGCTGGCGCCTGTCACCTGCCTTTCACCTACCGACAAGCCCGTCGAAAGGCACATGGTGGGTCCTCCCCAGACAGCGACTCAGGACGCGTGCAGGCTTCCCATTGGCTCGCATGGCTGGCTGCCAGCAGCAACCTCGGACTTTAAGGAAACAGCCCCACGTGATAGGACGATCGCCCACATTATTCTAATATAGAATACGGCGGTCGCCCGCGATCGCCGGAGAGGTCCCAGCAACCTTGTCTCCTATAAATAGGAGGCCTACAACAGTAGCCTAGGATCATCGGGAATACAGTGAAAAACGCACAGAGAGAGAATAAAGACTCATCTGGCAATTACTTACACATTCATAGTGATATTCATACACACTTACAGAACATAAAAAGCAAGAACTCACAGATCTTCACATCTGGTTCTTCCGGCAATCTACACGCTCTACAGCTTAGATAACTAGAAGTCTTTACACTCATTGTAATAGATTCTAACATTAATATTTGTACTCCAAAGTATCTATATTAATAATATCTCGCGAGAGCATTCAAGCCCGGGATTAACAACCCCGGCAAACCTTGTGTTATTTATTTTCCCACGGAAGTGTTCTCGCATTTGTTTGTTATTCGATCATTCCGATAATATTATCTCCGGATAATATTTTGGGTAACAACAATTGACGCTAGAAGGAGGCCATCTTAACCTTCATTTTTACTCCGACTGTCTCGAAGAACACTCACTGTTCTCCAGACATATACTTGAAGAAACACTCACTGTTCTTCAAAGAAAAGCCTTCAGAAACATGACATCTGCCACGACCTCCAAAAGAGCCACCCTGTGATCTGCCGAAAATCTCATTCCGGCCCAGACCGAATCCCAGCCTGCGGCGGAAGGTGACCGCGGCGATGCCAGACTCTCACTCCCGCCCCCGAGGGACGGTCCTAGCCTCTCACTCGATCAGTTCTAGATCGCGGAACATATTGAGGAGGCTATAGCCATCCTCAGGGAGCGACGGAGGGCATGCGACTCGCCCACCATTACTCCGTCAGCCATCCACCGAGCAGGAAAGCGGAAACTCAAGGGGATATATGTTTAGAAATCGACAGAAAGCCCCGAGCCGCAGGCAAAGGCTCTCGTCAGGCGGGATGATTCCATTTTCAGCCGCCTAGGGAGTGATCCCTCGTGGCGACCCGGGCATTCAGGCCCCAGCCGGGAGGCATCGGAGTCCGAATCCGTCACCAGGAGTTCGGCATATCCGACTCCCAGAAGACAAGGCGGCCAACGGGCCCCCGCTTGCCCAAGAACTGAGCCCGGTGGCAGAGAACTCATCATCTCCCCTGGGGCCAGGGGATCAGTACATGATCTCCTTGGTTCACGCTCCGGGAGCCAATCAGCGAGCAGTCAGGCTACGGCGATGGCCGCCATGCAGCGCCAGCTCGACGAAATGAAGGTGCTCCTAGAAACTAGGGCAGGCACCAGGAGATCGATCGTGGGACCGAGTGAGCCACACGCGGTCCAGATTGAGCTCGCCCCAGTTCAACCAACGATCGCTCCCCCTCAAACACCCCTATATGAGGGGAGATCGGATCCTGAGACCCATTTGAGCAAGTTCCGGATTTACATGACCGGATGTGGAGCATCGGACGCGATGAAGTGCCGAATGTTCCCATTGACATTGGGCGACCTCGCCCATAGGTGGTACATCTCACTGCCACCGCGCTCAATCAATTGCTTTGAGAGACTGGCGAACGACTTCACGTCGCATTTGGCCGCCAAAGTCGCTCGGCCAGAAGGCCCCCACCGCGTGATGAAGATCAGGCAGGGGAAGGACGAGCCCGACGAAGACTACATCGACCGGGTGGACGAAGTAGTCCACACCGGCGAGCCCATTAGCGACAAGCTCGCTCTCTACTCAGCCCTAGGGGGATTGCATGGCCATTTGCCCATGTTCAAGCATCTTACGAAGGACATCCCCCCGACCTACCCGATTTTCCGCGTCAAGGCCACCGATTTACTGGCTAGGCAGAGGATGCTCACCCTCCGTTTAGGCGAGGGATCTGCTGGAGAAGGGAAGGCGCCGTCCCAGATCCAGAAGAAGGCGGTCGCCAAGCCCAGAAAGGCGGTCGCAAAGCCGCCTGGTGAATTCAAAGCCTTCGAGGATGTGGAGGTTCACCTCCTCCGCAACCTCAACCTATCTCCGGCCCACATCTTTAATGCCATCAAGGGGCGCGAATGGCTCAACAAACCAAAGCCGATTAGGGACAACGGTTATCTAGACCGCATCAAATTATATGCCTACCATAAAAGTCCCGACCATAACACCAGCCAGTGCCGCGACCTCCTCAGACAACTCTGGCGACTGTTTGAGGAAGGTAAATTGGATAACTTGGTCACCAAGACAGAGCCCCGATCAGAGAGGTCCGGAGGACGCGAGCGCTGACAAAGTGATGGGATCCCTCCCAAACCGGTCGCTAGGATCGAGCAAAATGAGCCAGAGTATTCCGACGAATCAATTCCTCCGATCAACCCGGGCGTCCGGATCAATATGCTTCAGGCAGGAGGTGGAAACCTCGGGGGCCTTTCCCCGGTTTCCACCATGTCGAACAGAAAGAGAAAGGCCGAACTGAGGGCATTCGTCAGGGTCCATGTTGTGGTCCCACCGGAGCCGACCATCTCCAAAGACGAGCTCATCACCTTCTCCAACAAGGATAGGAAGGGGGTGCAGTGCCCCAAAGAGGATGCATTGGTGATCTCTGCATGTATCCTTGGGAAGATGGTCGATCGCGTGCTGGTTGACAATGGGAGTTTTTGCAATATCATTTTCAAATCTTCCCTGGACCAGCTCGGCAACCTAACCAAGTTCATCAAGCCGTTCAACACCGTGCTCCAAGGATTCGGCGACAGCACAGTCCAAGCCTATGGAAGGATCAAGCTCTCAGTCGAGCTAATATGCTACTTCGATCCCAAGGTTAGGATTACTAGGAACCTAAATTTTGTAATCATAGATAGGCCCAGCATCTATAATGGGTTCCTAGGTCGTCCATTCTTAGAAACCTTCGAGGCGGTCGCCTCTTCTTTCTTTTACTGTATCAAATTCCCCACTGCCGATGGGACGGTCGGTACTATAAAAAGAGATCAGCTAATGGCAAAGAATTATTCCTGTGTCCTAACCTCTTTCAATACTTCCCATGCAATTTGTAACGTCGAGACAATCGACAATCAACCGATAGAGATCGACGAGCCAAGCACATCGTACCAACCCGACGCAGAGGACGCCATCTCACGTCGATCAACGGATGACATCGAGCCAAGGATCGGTTTCGAGCCAAGCCTCGACATTGCTCCAAGGATCGAGTCCGGAAACTGTTCCAAACGAGAAGCGACCGTCCCCATTGAAGAGTTGGAAAGCGTAACGATAGATCCAGCTCGCCCGGAGCGGGAAGTACAAATCGGCACAAGCGTCGACCTCGAATTAAAGGAGGATCTGATCAATTTACTATGTGAGAACATCAGAGTCTTTGCCTGGTCGCATCAAGATATAGTTGGCATAAGTCCTGAACACCCTTGCCACTATCTAAAGATCGACCCGGCAAGGAAGCCAGTTCACCAGAAATGTAGGAAATTCGGTCCTGAGAAGTACGCAGCACTCGACATAGAAGTCAAAAAGATACTCGATAACAAATTAATCGGAGTAGCTACAGACGAACCACAGTGGTTCGCCAACGCGGTGCTCGTCAAAAAGCCGAACAGCTCCTGGAGGTTATGCATCGACTTTACCGACCTCAACGCGGCATGTCCAAAAGACCACTTTCCAATGCCTCATATTGATCACTGGTCGATAGTACAGCAGGTTGCGAAATGATGTCGTTCATGGATGCCTTCGCCGGATACCATCAAATCCCAATGGCGGAGAAAGACATAAAGCACACATCGTTCCACACGGAAAAAGACATATACTTTTGGGTCCGAATGCCGTTGGCTTGAAGAATTCAGGGGCGACCTACCAGCGACTAGTCAACGGGATGTTCGCCAATCAGATCGGCAAGACCATGGAGGTCTACATTGACGACATCGTGGTCAAAAGCCTCAAGAAGGAAGATCACCTCACTGACCTTGCCGAGACGTTCGCCATCCTCGAGAAGTTCAACATGAAGCTGAACCCCAAGAAATGCAACTTCAGGGTGAGCTCCGGAAAATTCTTGGGGTACATCGTGAGCCATAGGGGGATTGAGGCGAACCCCATCAAGATTCAGGCGATCCTCGACATGCAGGAGCCGTGGAATGTCAATCAAGTGCAACGCCTCACAGGTTGTTTAGCCGCCCTCAACCATTTCATATCTCGGCTCGGCGATAAATGCAAGCCTTTCTTCGCGACCATAAAGAACAAGAAGTTCACATGGACGAAGGAGAGTCAAATAGCATTCGCCAAAATCAAGGAGTATCTATCAAACCCCCATATCTTGGCAAAGCCGATCCCCGGCGAAAAGCTCTTCCTTTACCTGGCGGCCTCAGAGGGCGTGCAGAGCGCTGTTTTGGTGCGAGCGGAGGGACAAGTCCACTTGCCGATCTACTTCATGAGCCAAGCGCTCCACGACGCGGAAACGCGATACACACATTTGGAGAAGATCGCCTACGCTCTAGTCATGAGTGTTCGCAAGCTAAGAGCCTACTTCTTCGAACATCAAGTGAAGGTTCTGACGAATCTCCCCCTGAGGCAAGTCCTGCATCGTCCAGACACTAACGGGTGACTCCTCAAGTGGTCACTGGAGATCGCCCAATACGGTATCACGTACGCTCCTCGCATGGCGATCAAAGGTCAGGCTCTGGCGGATTTCGTGGTGGAATTAACATTCCCTCACAGTCCGATCCAGGTCGGCCGCCCTGCTTGGAAGCTGTACGTGGATGGCTCGGCGACCAACTCACGAGCAGGGGCGGGAATTGCCCTCATCAGCCCCGACGGGCAAAGTTTCACAAATGCTGTGCGTTTCGGGTTTCGAGCGACCAACAATGAAGCCGAGTACGAAGCCTTGGTAGGCGGGCTCAATCTAGCCCTCGCCCTTGATGTTCATCGCCTCCATATCTTCATGGACTCCCTCTTGGTCGTGAACCAAGTCAAGGGAGAATATGAGGCGCGCGGCGAACAGATGGTCAAGTACCAAGAATTGGTCGCCGAAATGTGCACGAAATTTGAGGAAGTGCTAATCGAACAAGTCCCGAGAGAGCACAATTCCCAAGCCGACGCCCTATCCAAACTGGCATCATCAAATGGGGCGTCCGATTTCTCTAACATCCAAATCACAAAATCAGCAAAGCCGGCGATCGACAGAAACCTGGTTACCCCAGTTGCCATTGCCGAAGAAAATTGGATGACACCTTTCATTAAATACTTAAAGGACGGGACGGTCCCCGACGACCGTATCAAAGCTCACCAACTCCAGCTCCGTGCAACCAGATACACCCTACTGGACGATCGGCTTTACAAGCGAGCTTTCAGCCTTCCCCTCCTCAAGTGCATTACGCCGGAGGAAGGCCAGCTCATTTTAGCCGAGATCCATGACGGGATCTGCGAAAATCATGATGGAGGCCGAGCTCTCATCCATAAAACAACCAGGCAAGGTTTTTTTTGGCCTACACTACAAAAAGATGCGACCGCAAGTGATGGGCCCAAACATCAAGATCTCCCCCGAGCAGCTCACCTCAATGTACAGCCCATGGTCGTTCGCTCAATGGGGCATCGACCTCATAGGTCCCTTGCCGACGGCGCCTGGGGGTTGCAGGTTTGCCATCGTAGGGGTCGATTATTTTACAAAATGGGCAGAGGCCGAGCCCCTCAACAAGATCGGCCAAGAGCAAGTAATCAAGTTCATCTGGAAAAATATCATATGCCGATTCGGTCTGCCCCAGGCTATCATCTCCGACAACGGAAAGCAGTTCGACGGTTTAGAAGTCATGCTATTCTGCGAAAAGTGGGGAATCAAAAAGTTGTTCTCGGCCCCTTACCACCCTCAGACGAACGGGCAGGTAGAGGCTGTAAACAAGATCCTCAAACATACAATCAAAGCACGACTCGAATCCAGACAAGGACGATGGGCGAGCAAGCTTCCAGATGTTTTGTGGTCATATCGAACGACGACCCGAAACTCAACCGGCGAAACCCCATTCGCCCTCGCCTTTGGAACAGAAGCCGTGATCCCGTCGGAGATCGCCGTCCTCAGCCACCGAACCGAACAAGAGATGACGACGGACAATGATGTGGCTCGGCGGATAGACTTGGACATGCTCGAAGAACGACGACTGACCTCGGAAATGAAGAACACAATCCACAAAAGGATATCCGAGAAGTTCTTCAATTCGAAGGTCAAGGAAATGCGTTTACAAGTGGGCGACCTAGTCCTCAAAAAGGTCCAGAATCACACAGGAGTCTTTGGCCCGAATTGGGAAGGCCCCTTCAGGATATCTAAGTGGCTAACTAAGGGAGCCTACGAGCTTGAACACCCTGATGGCACTCCGGACCAATATCCCTGGAACGCCGTACTTTGTGACACTGCCACTGCCAGGTTGCGCGATATCGCCCAAAGGATTGGATTTGAGCAAGACATCGCTTCTTCGAGACGTGAAATCTAGTTTAATAAAGTACCATCGATACTAGTTTAATAAAGTTTAAACCATCCTACACAACTTAAATCATCCTTACAAAGTTTAAACCGAATATCATCCTTACAACAATTATAAAAGTATCATCGATACTAGTTTAATAAATTACATATGTAGTCCAATCAAAATGCCTATCGATACAAGAGCAAGACCCAACAAACATATCATAATTCCTAATGAGAATCCGAACACGAAGCCACCATTTGCGGGGAAAATCTGGTTTTCAGCCGCTGCAGTGGATCGACGCGAGAATTCCGAATTCTCATGATCGTCATTTCTTTTCACCGAGTAATTTGATGGAGAAGGACAAGTAGAAGATGAGGAGTATTGTGGAGTTGCATTTTGAAACTCGCCAGCCCAAATGAAGTTCTTTACGTATTGGTAATAGTTTGGACATTTATAGTAATAACGATTAGGAAACGTTGCAAATTTGCGTGCACGGCGCAAAATCATATTTCCTGCACCACAACGACAAGGGATATCTGTACTCATTTCTGGACTTTGAGGACTTTCTCTGCAATAAATAGCAAACTATTAAGTTCATTGAAGACTTATGTTCTGGACACGAGTAATATGTATAACAAGAAAATCAAACAAGTTCTACTTATGTTCTGGACTACTACTATCAAATAGCACATGAATTTTTTACAAGCGATACACAGTGTTAATATATGATCTTCAAATTTAAACCATAGCAGAAATGCCAAGCAACCATCAGGAAACCATAGTTGCAAATGAAGTAGTGAAACACATCTGCAATCATCTAAGATCCAACAAATAAAATTTTATCAAAATTTTACCCCTACAACCAAGGTGAGATTAGGAAAAACAATTGCTTTAAACTGGACGGTTAAAAGCAGATCAAAACCAGAAATCCCTGCATTTTATGAGATCTAAACCAGAAAAACCCTGGATTTTATCAAATCAAAACCAGAAAAACAGATAAATATATTTCTAAGAAATCACACTGCTAGGGTAAATTCTTCAGCCATACGAAGACCAACAGAAATAAATCATATTCAAAAATGAACAAAAAACACATATCGAAAACCGCACGTTCAAACACATTCAATACAAGTATTTTTTTTTAATTTTGAAGCCAAGCAGCATCATGGTTGTTGCTTCTGTTGGCTAAGGAATGTCCGAAAAAATTGTTATCGCATGATATAGTAATTTCCAATTATCGAACATCGAATCCCCAAATCGTTACAGACCCGACGGTGAAACCCCAAAACGAAGATGAATTACTGACCTGCACAAACCGTCGCGGCGTCGATTGCACTGATAGCCACCGTCGCGGCGCCGAGTAGGGTTCTTGCAAGCTGGATCTCTTCGTCGATTGCACTGAGCGCGGATGAAAGAAATGGGGGGTGAAAAGGTGAAGAGAGGGGTAGAGATATCAGGACAATTTTGTCTTTTGAATAGTAAATCTGACTTAATAAAATTCCCAACCAAACAGAAACTTGTAGTAATAAGATGCAAATCAGACCTCAACCAAACAACATAATACCCCACATAAATATTACCATCTGCAATACATACCGGGCTATTTAATCTGGCGAATTAGTACCCAATGCAAGCAAACGGAGCATATATATATATATATATATATATAAATAACACGCACCCACCCACCCCTATGTTGCACAGGTGCGGGGGGGCGGGTGCGGGTGCGGGCAGATACGGGTGCGGGGATACGGTTTTTTGAAAATGTTAGGGTGCGATACGGCAAGGATACGTCTGTTTATTTTATATTTTATTATATATAACACTTGTTAAATATAAAAAACAACAATTCAAATATCACCATAAAATCAATTCAAATACATACAACAAGTCATACAAAAAACAATTCAAAATGGCTTTGAGCGTGAAGCTTTCTAATGTTGTCGTGAATCTGCTAAAGGTAAAAGTAATTACTTATTAAATGATTTACTTTTTGTATTTTAATTTATTTGATTTACTTTTTAAAAATTATAAAAATCTAAAAAAAAAAAAATTCGGACTCGCGTATCACATGGCACAGATACGCGTATCTATCTGCGTATCCTGTGCGGGGATACGCGAGTCCGAATTTTTTTTTTTTTTTCGCCACGTAGCGAATCCCGTCACGAATCCACGCGACCGCACCTTGGCACCCATGTCAAGATCCGCATCTGCATACCGCTTTTGAAGAATCCGTGCATTATAGGCCCACCCCTTCCATCTTCAAATTATGTTCTCACTGAAGAATTCTACCAACAGTTGCAAATGCCATCTTTATACTAGTAAATTTATCTTTTACCACCCTAGAATTATAAGATTATTTGTATAAGAAAATTTACAGTTCAACATTACTTAGCATGTCAAAATATGCATAGTTTTAAAAAGTGACTTTCAATTTATCATCCATATCTTGCTATTTTGAAAGAAATATCAAATATCTGTTAAAATATCAAATATCTGTTAAAAGACCAGAGACGTATTTCATTAATTAATTTTCGTGAATACAAACACACTTCCTGAAAATGTGAATTGGTAGTTACTAGTTATATACATAACTAATTACATAGGAAAACAAATGAATAATACGTATAAATTTCAAAACATGGCAAAATATTTGTCCAACATAACTTTGCACGATCCTAAACGCAAATTCAAAAACTTACTAAGATGACCGTATAATTTTAATACTTCTCTCAAAGTTTAAATGCAATGACTTCCTCGAACAATTTCCGAGAGCTTATAACAAACAATGCGTAATTACAGCAGCAATTCTTGCCAAGTCATACATACATCTTAAGATAATACAATCCAACCAATCCCCCATCTATACCGAGAAAAAAGAAGGAAAAAAAAATTCTACAGCCAAACAAGTAATTTCCACAAGCTGTACAACATGGTCGTTATCAAAACATGTTCAATTCGGCGAGGTCATCCATAGGTATCTCAAGTCCGACTGAATCAGGGTCCTGTAATCCATCCACATCAAAATTAAACCAAGAATTCAGATCATGCGGCTCACCAATCTCGGAATCTACACCGAGTCCATCTATACCGTCTATATCATTCAGCGGCAAATTAGCAAACTCCACAGATTCCTTCATATCAATCGATGAAGCTGGAGGTACATTACCAGACGACATAAATTTAACATCCGTTCTCCTAATGCCACTACTATTTGCCGACTCACCAGAACCGCTAGCTAAAGAATATTTGGTGTCTATGAATTTATTGACAAATCCATTTGCTGAAGTTGAAAGCTGCGCAGTTTTCTGCTTGGGTTTTGATTTAGCTTTCCTTTCGCCCTTAGAGCCACCCACCGGTGACCGCCCAGCCTTGACGACAGTATTTCTGTCCCTTCCGCTTCTCTTTCCTTTTGCACTATCCAAAATACCAAGAGCAGACGAGGCTCTAAAAACAGCACCACCAACATCATCAAGCATTAGCTCCTTTCTCTTGGCTCTGTTAGATATTGGCCCGCTTTTAGCAAATGCCTTATCAGATTGATGAATTGAAGTATCAAATACATCTATTGAACAGCCATCTACATACACATAAGAGATGGGTCAGCATTAACATAGAAGCAAAATTCTGCCAAGTGGAATGATTAGCAACATAAAAGCAAATAGAGACAACTAAAAACTACCCTTGAAGTTTGGTCAAAATTACCCCAAAAAAAAAACTATGAAAATCACAAATAAAGAACACATTTGTGGTTACGTTCGTCTTATACATTTTGCACATGTCGTTGGAGAGTTATAAGAAAAATTGCTGATATCATCAAATATTGTACCATTGCACCCAACTAATTCTATAAATATTACAAATAACCCATATTACTCATTTTACAGTTTACATGTACATCCATTGATTTCCAAATATCACACCAACTGAAAAATTGGATCTATTTGTAATATTTTGAAAAGTACATAGGTGTACTGGTAAAATATTTGATGATGCCTGCAAATAATTCCATCTGATCAACTAGCGGTTGGGGGGAAATTCAAGATGGTATCAGACACGAGTAGTTTTTGTATTTTCAAAGTAAGATTGCCTTTTTTTTTCGTAAACACCCCAAACCTCAGGTAGTTTTTCTAATTATCCAAAATAACAATCAAAAGGTTGGGTGACCAATTACAATTGCTATTCGAAGTGTTGCAACATATTTGTATTATAAAGGCCATGACCACTCACTGACACAAGAGCCACTTACTGTAGCTGCATTTACAAGATTAAAGTGCTTACTATTAGCAACTCGACTGGCAAAAGTAAGCAGCTCTGTTTCATCGAATCGTGGCGGTGTGCCAGAAATAATATCTCGGAGTGCAGGCTCGGAAAAGCAACTTGTTCTTGACTCTTCAAATCTCCTACATCTAGCAAGTGTCCTCTTTGCAAAAGCAAAAGCAACTTGTTTCGACACCTTAGCAATCCCATGTTTAGAGGCAAAGCTTCCTTTAGTTGCCTGTCAATTATTTCAAGAAATACTCCACCATTGAGATCTGAAGGTAGCTTGAATTTAATGCAACAGCCAGGTACAGCAAGTTGAAATACATAGAAATTTGAACTTGTCGTTCCCATCAATGAAATACATAGGAATTTGAACTTGTCGTCCCCATCAAAGAACTAGCTAGGTAACAATTAAGCCGGTTTGCAAGGCAGAGGTCATGAATCACCATTAGACTTCATGACGGGCAAGAACAGGCTGTTGTCTACAGAGCATGTTGACCCACAGCTTCACTAACAAACAGAACTTATTTATTTGTTTAGCTCTTTATGACAGTTCGCAACACTCAGAACTGACCCAGACAGTAACAAAAATTAACTTCCCTCCTGAGCTATGGCATAGAGATTACGGAAACCCCAGTACTTCTATAAGGGTGCGGCTACTTGTCTTATAAAGCAAATCACCTAATTTGCTTAGAAGCATAATTTACTTAAACCTACACATTGAGAAATAGTAATTTAATTACATTTTTGTTCTTTAAAAGAATCAGAAAATTTTCAATCTATCCAAGCACTTAAAACCAATAAAAGGGGAGTGCGACATGCAGGAAAACATTTGCATGCTAACGTGTTTTCTTAAAATGTTATTCTGATGCCCGATAGGCAGGCTACATAGAGTTCAAACCTCATGAGTCATGACTCGCACATTTGAGTTCAAAGGCAAAAACTAGTTTTAAACTGAAAGGTGAAGGAATTTGTTAGGCTTATAAGTTAGAGTCTTCACCCGAAAACATGGTCAAGGGTAATGGGTTAACTCCGACTTATATATCCTTCCACACTTTCATGTGGAATCGATGCATGATAACGTAGCAATCCATACCCCTTTCCGACTGGACGTCCGCGGACGCACACTCCGGGTGGAAACCCATACCAAAGCCCATTTCCTGGGTGGCAACCCCCCTTGGGTCCACATCCGGGGATACAACCCCTGACCCTGGGCCCATAGCCCCTTTCTGCATCCCGTTCAACTCCAGTAGGTCGGACCAAATTGTTAGACATATACTAGACCAATTTATTAGACATATAAGTTAGGCAGCCTTGCCTTGATACAGAATCATGGTCAAAGCGTCAACTCCCACTTATATACCCTCCACACTTTCATGTGGAACCGATGTGGGATATCATAACAGAATCACAACAGCAGGGTATCAGAGGCTACTCCTGACCCAATAACACATCTTTCCCGTGAGCTCCACGTTCCAACTACATTGTATATTCCCCTCGCACTCAAATCCTACTGCAAAAGGATTAACCAGCTTCTGTGCGTTCACGTTTGATATGCTTAATCGCCAAAATTTGAATTAAAATAAGCGCACAAATCAGGTATTTGATACAAATCTCGGCACAGAAGAATTAAGAGACAATTGGCAAAATATCACATCAGGTTTCCTGGCATTCAATAAATCACCAGTCACTTTCTTTATGGTTACTTCTGACCCAATAACACGTCTTTCCCATAAACTTCAGGTTCCAATTACATTCTACATTCCACTCGCCCTGAAATCCTATTGCAAAAGGATTAACCAGCTTCTTGGTGCGACACGAAGATCTTTCCCATAAACTCCAGGTTCCAATTACATTCTACATTCCACTCGCCCTGAAATCCTATTGCCAAAGGATTAACCAGCTTCTTGGTGCGACACGAATTTGATATGCTTAATCTCTAAAATTTGAATTAAAATAATTGCACAATATCTGGTATTGGTACCGATCTCAGCACAGAAGAATTAAGAGGCAATTGGCAAAATATCGCATAAATTTTCCTGGCATTCAAATAAATCACCAGTCGCTTTCTTTTATGGTCATTGCAAAATAAACCTCTCATTTCAGGAAATGTATAAGAAGCAAATAGAATATCAGGGCACATGCATGTACTTATGTCGCCCAATGAAATAATGATTTCGTAATTCAGACAAACCAAGAGTTTCTTGTAGGCCAACTCAACAAGTTTGTCCATTGCAGTCTGCTCAGGGTCCCTGAGGAACCAAAAAAATCATCATTACCGTTGTCGATCATCTTTGCCATTGCTCATACATCGCCTGAATTCTGATGAAAAAAAAGCCCGAAAAACACATTTTACCTGCTTTCAATATTGTTGCCTTCTTGAATATCCTTGTATATTTTATCCAAGCAAGACTTTTTCTTCCCTGTCTGGAGGTTCAAGCATGAGACGCATAGTAAAGTAAATAAGTAGACATACAGACACCGACTGGTAAGACTTTAAACAAAAAAAGGAAACAGTAACACATGGATTTGAAGAAAAATCAATGGCCAGAGTTGGAAAGTAATATAAAAAAGGGGGCAGCCCGGTGCACGAAGCGTCTCCGCAAGAGGAGGGTCCGGGGAATGGTTCCACCACAAGGGTGTAAAGGGGGCAATCCTCCCCTTGCCAATTAAATTGGCAAGAGGTTGCTCCTAGGACTCGAACCCATGACCACAGGTCACACAGCAACAGCTCTTACCGCTGCTCCAAGGCTCCCCTTCAGAATTGGAAATTAATATATATATATATATATATATATATATAGGAAAGAGATCATATGAAAACTAATTAGCTTGTGAAATCTAGAAACTTTTGTAGGCCATTGATATTAGTGATCTAACGGCTGTAGATGAGTAGGATTATATGCATTTATGTATTTTTTATTGCATTATTATTGCATATACTAGCGACCAGCTTGATGCAACAAATAATAACAAATATGCAATGAAAATGCTTAATAATGCAATTGGTTTCTAGATTTCACCATTAAGAGGGTTTCCACCATATCCAGTCCCTATATATATATATATATATATATATATATATATATAAAAGAGAATGCTACACAAGATGACCTGTTCATGGAACCCCTTCTCTAGTTGAACAATTTCCTCGTTAATCACGTCATCTTCTTTATCGTCCAAAGCAGGCTGTGTCAATTCAAGTAATTATCAAACATATGTATGTGCATGTGTTACTGCTCTTCCAAATGTTCAAATACAAACAAACAAGTAAAGCTCCACGAATTAGGATAGGACAATGGGGATTTACAACCAAAATCAGCCACTTAAACTATCTGAAATTCTGAACATTACCACGGCTTCCAAGAATAGACCAATGCTTTGCAGTTCTAGTATAAGCTTTTCTTCGACAGACATCTGCTCATACTGGCCGTCAAAGGACGAAAAGACGCAATTATTTGTCTGCAGACCTTGGAAAACATAATCACATCTTGAAAGTCTAACCAGCACTTCAACCTCAGAATGCACATATCCCCCATCTCTTTGCAGCATCTCACCATTACAGATCCGATCTTGAGCAGGACTCCTATCAAAGTCTGTGTTCCCATTACATGAAAAGATGATGTGTGCATTACCGGTTTTTGGAGATGGCGCACCAAACATTGGCTCACTGAGGAGGCGTGAACCATTAATTGAACTTCTTAGCCTCCCAAACCCAGTTTCTTCAGATTCTTCAATTTCATCTTCTATAATGAGAGCTGATAGTACCCTTTGATAAAGTGGAGAAACTATGCCGCATCTTCTCTCGGTTTCTGAGCACCCAAATACAGAAGAAGTTTGTAGCTGTTCGACATATTCCATCCTGTGCAAAGAGTCCTTCGCCCCGATATCACATTTCATGCTCCTATATCCTCCAAAACACAGAGAATTAGCTGCAATATCTTCATGGACATGGTCATCCTGGTATTACAAGAGCATGCTTTGGATATTAGTCAGAGTAGACTCGGAGTAGTGATAGATTGCAAACAACTTGCTCACGCAAATTTTTGGAAATAATAAAAATTACCTCTGAGGTTTAACCAAACTTAAAATGGAAAAAAAAATATTATTTATAAATTACATAAATCCTCCTTGAAGTATCAAAAACATCCTCTTGAGGTTTGTATTCACCTTACCCTTAGGGTGCAATTTGTAACAGAAGAAAATTTTTAAGGGATATTAGAGACACTTGCAGTTTTGGAAAAGCACTAGTGTTTTTGGTAGTTAAGCTACATATCTAGGCAGTTTTGGTAATTAACATATTTAAAAGAACTATATAGACAAAAGGCATAGCAACTTAATGCTAGACATGAAGCTCATGTGTTATCTTCCTCGGTAATGGTTCCCACTCGATAAGGTACATATGTAAGGGTAAAAACTGAACTTGGGGAAAAGCGTGGAAAGACAAGAATGGTTGTACGTACCAATTTCACTTGGACATTATTTTCATGGCCATAATTCTGATAAGAACTTGTGCATGATTCTTCAGCTAACTTGGGCTGATTCGAAGAAAATGTAAAAATCAAATATTAAGCATCAACTAGCTACAAAATCATACAATCTACCGAAAGTTTGACTTCATCACCTGTTCTGATAAGAATGACTTTTCATCAGGGCCAATAGAAGCAAATAAGGACTCAACTGTTTTCCAGAATGCACTCGTACAGGCATTAACTGCAGCAAGTAAGGATTAAAGAAAACTATTCAGCCACCATACCTGAAAAAATTCATAAGTATGACAAAAAGGATATGGGCCTTATACATACGGCTGGAATAGCAAGCTAGATTAGCAGCCGCTATGAGCTCTTCGCGGTCGTCCTCTGATTCACCTGAACAGTAAATAACTCTTCAGAATACTACTATAACGAAATCCAACGACTACAAAGATTCAAGTGTCTAGTTGACTATGAGATGCATCGCTATATCGTCTCCATTTTCCCTTTGGGTTTGAACCTTTTGTACTCCAATTACATTTGGGGCGGGTGGGGTACTAAACTAAAATCTAGCAGTTAATGAAAAGCCAATATTAGAAAGGAACAAAGTAGAAGTGTAGGACTAATTACAGCGGAAGGAGATAAACATGGACGTTAACAAAAGCTCAATTTAGAGCAGCAGGCAAGTTTTCCACACATTTAAATGGCTGATTTCAGCTAGATCAGAAAAGATATAATAAGATAATAATATATTGCTAAGAAGATAAAACAAGATGAGATTTACAAGTAATTTTCAGATATATTCTATACTAGAGCTAACATGGCCCATGCACACCCACATACAATACAGAGTTCAAACACATTCATAAGCGTTCAGTCAGCACAGCATGTAGACAAATCACTCACAGACAGACAGCTCTAAGAGGTTCATCATGACCCTCCTCAAGTGAATCATCAAAAGCTAATTTGCTCCACACTTGCATTGGCGTCAATACCCAAAAAAGCCCAAAAAAAAAAGACTAAGCTACATCCACAAAGGAAAATGCAAGGATGCATTATGTCAAGGTTTACCACTACAATCAGGGGAACCCCCACTAGCAATATGACCAAGACGGGAAAATCCTTTGCGATCTGAAAGCTTTTTCAAGGGACGACCTGACTTGCTGTGACCCGACAGGAAAAAAACCTTCATGAGTAACAGGAAGCAACCAGAAAAAAAAAAAAAGGAAAAAGAAAAAGAAAACTTAATGGTTAAAGTGCGATCATTGCAAGGAAGTTTATACAGCACCTTCCACTCTTTTCAGAGCCAGACCTTGCATTACGTTGAGGTTTGACTGGCCCCACATTATCCCTTTTCTCTCTCGTTGGTGACATGCTAGCCCCAGAAAATGGTGATGTCCTCCCACTACGCCCTTGTCTCCTCACACCATCACTACTTTCTTCTTTGACAACCATTTTATTTTTTTTTATTGGAATTGCAGTGGGGCAAACATTCTGACCAGCATTTGCATCCCTCTCGTCCCCATCTCCACTTCCTAAACCCTTCTCCTTTATTCTGATTTCACCAGCACCAGATCCTTCACTTTCCGACAATCTTGCAGGAGATGGAGCATTATCAGGTTTTTCTTTAAAGCTTGGGTTTCCACTGGCAGAACTCTTGGTGGGAAGAGCAGCATTGGTACCACCACTTAACCGTGGACTAAAATCTGAAGGTGAACAACCTTCAGATTGCATCTGGACATCATCATAGCTTGATACAGGGATAAGATTTGTCCTCCTAGTTCGAGAAATCTTCTGTGGCCTCTGACCAACCCATTGAGTTATGGGTGGAGATGATGATCCATTGGGTATTGAACGTTTCCGATTGTTGGCCACACCAATGGTGGGGGTCTTATTTACCGTCTGAGGCTGTTCCCAGCTCTCCAAATTTCCAGATACACGAGATACATTTGAACCTGAACTAGCTGCAACCATTGAGCCGCTTCGTGGTGCCCTTGAGGCCTTCCCTTTTAGTATTGAACTAGGACATGTGACATTGTTATCCTCACAATTACCCATCCTAAAAGAAAAACCAGCAAAACTAGACTGTGTTTAAAGGACCAAACGAGTGACGAAATAGCCAAAAGCAGAGGAAGCGATGTGCTAAGTATAAGTAAGAAATATGAGTATGCTAGTGACCTTTAGAATCATACAAAAATTTACCTAACATTAAGTTTTCCCAAGGTTCTCTCCTTCATTGGTCCGGAAGAGAGATCCCTTGAGAGCACAGATTTTTCTTGTTCATTCTTGAAGGCTGTGCGAGCACTAGAACCACCAGGAGATGGTGCAGGATCTAATTTGCTACTGCTCCCAGAAGCTCCTGATCTGTTAACCATGTTTCCAGAAAGCCTCAGTACATTAAAACCGAAGTCGATGTGAAGGATTTCCCTTAAAGCACGATACGCCTCAATCCATGAACCCTTAATCCAGAAAAACCCATGACTGGTTCTAAAATGGAAGCGATACATAACACTACAAAGTTCATAACATATAGAAAACTAAATTCCCTACATGGAGGTTTAAGATAGTTCTTCCGAAACCAGCCATGAGTTCAGTGATGCGACAATCATTTGTAGAAAGGAAGAGTTAACATGTATTATCATCAAAATTATGGAAGCATGATTTGTGTAAAATGAGAACACTACCAACCCAAAAAGAAGAACAGCCCAAAAAATAATCAAATCAAGAATACAAAAAAGGTGGCATATAACTTGAACTCGAGCACTTCCATTCTTCTTTGAAAGCAGGTAAGACATCCTTAAATGGCTAAAATAGAAACTCAATATTCAGCTCATATACTGTCTGCTGAAGTGCTTATTCAAAAAACTACTACCATCATACAGATTTTCATGCTCAACCAAACTCAAATCGAAATGCTAAGAAATGATATATTATATTGAAATCACCAAGCTACGTGAGTTCAAGTAATGCTCAACCCAAAAGGCAAACGACGCTCGTCGAATATATAAGATTCTTAAGATTGAAACCATGCTTGGAAAATGTGTTTTCAGCTCAAAAGCCTCAAAATTAATTTATCCCACTCCCATAATTAATTCATAACTCAAATAGCAATCGTTAGGCACATCTAAATAACATGAATGCTTAGATCTCGCCTAGATGAGAGTATCAATATTCTAAGCATGTAAACCACTTCAATAAAGATCAAAGACAAGCATTCAACTCGAAGAGTGCTACTAAGGTTCATTCAACTCGGAAAAGCCAACATATTTATCTTAAAAAAACTTGAGCTACTTGAGTTCAATTAATGCTTGGCTTGTTAACTACATATCCAAATATATATATATATATATATATTATATCTGTGTGTGTGTGAAGTATAGATGCTCACTCCAGAGACTGACTTGCTAAATAACCAAACTTACAATATTTTAGGCTTGTTGAGAATTTGAAACCAAGTTTGGCGAATGTAAATTCAGCTCAAATAACATAAAAATGCTCATGTCATCTTGATGAAAAATGAAGTCAAATTTCATGCAGGCCACTACTAAGGTAGATCTAGATTGAAGTCCAAAGTTCACAGAGAATGGTACCGACAGAGCTAAAAAGAATATCTATAAGAATCAGAATAATCAATAAAAAACAGCTCCAATCAACAAACGATGAAATAATTCAACTACACTTTACACAGGTTCCAAAAATTTACTTCCACCTTACGGACACCACGAAAATTTACTCCAATCCACGTCTTCCTAATAATAACATACATAAACAGCATTATGTATAAATTAGCAAATAATAAATTCAACAGAGGAATAATTGCTAAAAGAATATAGGTTCAAATTTGGTAATGGACACTGACCTGAAACTATGGGTGGAATCACTGGACTGCAGACTAGATTCACCAGGGAGCTTATGATGCATCGGTTTTTTCACTTCCCCATCTTTATCAGTAGATTTTGGAAACACTGCACCCACTGAGCGTTTCCTTTTCATTTTCTTGTCCCAGCCTTCTCCACTAGCGGCCAATCTCCTTATTTTACCTTCAACAACAATATCAGAATCCGTATTGCTATCTTTAAGAAGGTTTCTTTCTCTTGTAACCGTCATCACCTGCCGTGGTGCTCCACTAGCCCTACATTCTGCCTGAAAGTTGTTCTTTTTTTTTGGGGGCAGGTAAGAAAATTCTCAAATAATAAATGAATTGAAATGAAATTGCATGAAAATTACTCTCCAGGGTATGAGATACATAATGAATTATTATCATCACCTGGGTAAAGATTACTTGGACCCATACAGATCAAAAGGATGTCGATTGATAACTGATGTTTATTGAGTACATTGAGAACTAATGTTGATTGTGGAAATAAGATTTTAAGCTTTTATCTATGTTGCTCAAAAAACAGAAGCTTTGGAGATTCTGCTAGATCTTATGCTACATGCGTTCCATGATAATGTAAATCTATAGACTGTGTAACATGTGAGGTTTTTTGTAATTTAAATTAATGACAGACAACAATCTTTCCCACGGCCCTTCCTGACCATGGAAAGTAAACTACGTCACGATGAATGAGACATAGTCAGCACCGAATACTCAAGGATAAGGGATTGGAAAGAAAAAATCTACAATAAAACAATGTGGCACCTATGATGATCTTTTATCTGTCAAATAGGACAAAAAGATCCTAGTCCTAGCAATTCTATAACTACAAAAAACATTATGATAATAATAGTAAAAAGAATAATGCAGTAACAAACCCGAGTTTCTGCCACTGATGTACGTAAGCGCTTACTCAGCGTAACATTCTTAGCCCTCTCATCAAACTTTTGACTTCCAAATTCAGCAGTGTTTCGATGTATCTGAGATGCAGTCTTTAAGGTTGAACCACTAGTTCGTTCATTTGTCAGCATCTCGTTCCTCTGCTGCTGCTTTTTAGAGGACATGGCCTCGAAATATTTGTTCAACTTACTTAAATGATCATCCAACTTCTTTGCTCTACCACTGGTCGAAGTAAGATTATAAAATTTTAGAATAAGCAGACAAGGGTAATAACGTACGCCTCAGTGTGATTCTCATTTTGAAGTATTTAAGAATTTGTTTTTGTATTGGTTTTCATGTTAAAAGTGCATAATTGTTAGGATCACATAGGCTTGGAAGATAATACGGTCGAATATGTTTCTTTCATGTGATAAAAAAGAAACTTCATTTCTCTAAGTACTTTATATGACTACATTCAAAATTTTATGCATACACTAAATTTTGAAGTTAATAGTGGTGGAGTCCACTTTAAAACTATAGATTAAATTAGTGGTTATTAATTTGTAAGATTTCTAGTAGCAGGTCCAATCAGATTGATATAATTCGAAAATAGTAACAGAAAATGTTAATATAGTTAATAGTAGTGGTCCGACTAGTGTAATTTGGATTAAATAATGAATATCGTGCTTAATAAATTAAGGTTACTTTATATTACTTTTTTGTGAAAAAGGAAATGAAATGAACATGTTCATTTGAAAATAGATCAGACAAACACAGCTCTGGATTTTATATTAAAAAAATAAAAAGGGGTTCTAAAAGTATAATCACATAGGGCCCGGAGGTCAAAATATCAAGATTACCAGTGACAACAAAAGTCAATAGAATATCAAGTTTTACAATTCAGCTAAATTGTCACAAATTAGTAAATCGAGGACAGTGGAACATAACATATCAATAACAGGGTTCATAAGAATTATCATCAGCATAACCAAGAAAAAAAAAAAAAAAAAAAAGGATGCAGGGATAACAACTTCATAGGCATCAATGCAAATATACCAGCACCAGGCACATTTCCAGACAAACCAACCCCAAGGAGACAAATATTACCTTGCTTTAACGCAAGTATCTGCAACACTTGCTCTCAATCGCTTCAATTCTTCCACAGCCCCTAGAGATGAATTCTTTGGATGAGCAGCACCAAAAGAATTGTCTTCTGAACTGTTTCCAACAGAAAAATCGAGAAACCTCCTTAAGTCTCCGGACCGTGCATATTTTGGATCACCAATAACAATTGCATCCAGCATCAGGCATTGAGATAATGCAGTCACATCTCCTGAACTGGTAGCACTCCCCCTAGAATTTGCCTTTCCACAGGCAAAATTCCTGATATCCACACTCTCTCTGAAACTTGTAGGTCTATCCAAAATGGGAGTAGCGTATCCCCTTTGCCCATTTTGGTAATTCCCTGAAAAACAGCCCTCGGGGCTGGCCGACGTCAACTCAAACCTCACACTCCCAGCCATCACTAGGGTCAAAGTCTCATCTTTATACTCCAAAAAAAATGCCAGCTACTTAGCAAACTAGCACAACCAATAATAAAAAGTAAGCAAGAGGACCGGCAAACATAAAGAGCCCAACTTATTAATCAAGATAAATTCATAGCTCAGTAGAAAATATACAACTAAGTTGAAACTCTGCTCTAACTAATGCAGTCCCCTGAGAATTTTTAGAGCTCTAAATCCCGTATAGAAAGAAATTTTTAACTTGCATGATCAAAAACCAAAGGAGTAGCACAACTTTCAAGTATCCTACACAACCGTAAATAGACAGTATCATGTCAGTTTGCATCACTAAAACACAATCTTCATCTTCATACAATAAAAATGCCAATAATCATAAAATCAACTAGTTGATCATGAAAACACAAAAAGTACAGGGAAAATAACAACTGACGGTATTATTAATGGTTATTAACTATGAATTCAAAAACAGAACAAAAAAATTAAACGAACAATTAATTCGCCGAATTAAGCTAAAAAAATGTCATAGCAAAGAGAGAATTGACACCTTATTACCATCAATATACTTCAACGTTCAACTCAGACTCTGAAAAACCCTAATTGAGCAAAGTGCAAGATTAGGGTTTTCGTATAAATCTCCACCCTTCTTCAGAATTCCAAAAAAAGGACACAACTTCTAAGAACTATGAGAGAGTCCACAGGATAATCGTTATTCGACGATCCAGAAGATCGAAGAGAGAAACAGCGGAAAAGAGGAAAAGAAGTAGAGAGAGAGAACAAAGAAGCTCGTAGAAAGACGAATGCGAGTGTAAGAATACGTAACCAAGTGCCCCTTTTTGTTTGCCTCGTGGTAGTAGCTGAAATTTTGACGTAACGAATATATAGCGGATTTGGGTGCAAGTACAAGTGCCTAAAATTTAGTGTTCCAATTTTTTAGATTGCCTCCCTATTTTGGATAGAGGGTATGTTTGGATGGTCACTTAATCTAGATTATAATTTTAATTTAAATTAAAATTGATTAAATAATTTAATTTGACCTTCAAAATTTTGTTTGGATGGTGCTAATTTAATTTATATTAAATTCAAACCCTTTCGAATATAGCTTTCAACCCAAAGCTACCAAATTTTATTTTTTGTTCCGATTTTACCCTAAATGTATATTTTATATATATATATTTATATATATATAATATACAAATTTTATTTTTTCATTCTGATTTTACCCTTAATAAATATTTGTATAAAATTTGTATAATAATATAAGTGATAACATAAGAAAAACCTAAAATACCATTAGAAGTTGAAAACAAAATAAATAATAATATTGCATAATGTCAAAAAATAATAAGCAACATAAGAGTTAATATATAAATATTAAGATTGTTTTTGTAATATTATAATATAACAATAAATATAAAAGATGTACCTTTATGTCATTTTACAAATTTCAGCTAGTATGATAGCTAGTTTTGTCAAACACTTTTAAATACAATAATCTAAATTATCATACTACAGCTAGATTATCAATTTTCAGCTAAATTATCTGATATAATCTAGATTATTGGTTTTCAGCTAGATTATCAACAATCAACTAAATTATCAGTTAATGCATCCAAACATACCCAGAATGTCCAATCAGTTTGAATTGTCGGTTTTGATTTTGGACGGAAGTTTCTAAAATTTGGAACTGAAATGGAACCGATAAATTTTTGGTTTAGAAAGATTTTTTCAATTATCGGTTTTGTATTTGTCCGGTTTGAAATCAGTCGGTTCCTATTTGGTCCAGTGGTTTTTTTACAAAAAAATAGAAATAGTATTTTTTTCGGCTGAAAGGTAGGTAAATTGACATCATGCTTTACGCTAAAGATTGTATTATAATCCCTTTCCCTTAGCTTATACTTGATGGTTTGTGTTTAAGAATAGAAAATTTATCACTTAGTTAATAGTTAAGACTTAAGAGGGAGTGAGATAATAAGAGAATATTTAGAGTAGAGATAGAAGAGGAGTAGAAAGATGTAACCATAACTAATTGGTGTGAGTGTAGAGAGTGTTTATAGGTGATAAAAAATAAATAAATAATTGACAAACAGTCGCTTTGGCGGGTCGGTTAGTTCAACACGGGAAACATGCGATTTTACCCCAAAAATAATGTTTTAAAATATCTTATTATTTTAGTATGTATTTAATATTTAAAAATGAAGGTTCGAATCGAAAAACCGTGAATACGTCTAATTTTGGACATCCATTAAAATAAATCAAACTTCAATTACAAAAATATTTGCATGACTTTAATCTGTCTTTTTCCTACTTAGTGGATAGTATGTCATATTTCCATTTCCTTTACATTGCAATAAATATATTGAGTTAGACTCTACCTTCTAAACAACATTATAAATATTAGAGTTCCATGTTGGAATCGTTAATGATTTTAATTTTATTTTGTAAAATTAAATATCAGAGGATCGAGCTACGTTCCGAATAGATGATTGTGGTATATTCACTTTCTCTAAACCGATTCCCGATGAGTGAGAAATAGTGAATTAAAGTTTGTCACTTAAATGTGAATTAATAAGGGATGGTATCCCACATTGAATAATGAACCACCATTATTCTAGTATATAAGGAGTTACTTTTATTCATGTAATAATTAATGGCACATGTGTATGGGCTTAAAGCCCACACGCGCGCGCCGTCGTCGCCCGCCTCGCTGCGTGCCGCGTGCCGCGAGCCGCGAACCGTGGAACGTGGACCTTGGACCTTGGACCTTGGCCTTGGCCTTGGATCTTGGCAATTGGTCTTTGGGCTGGTCTTTGGGCCTGTTCGTGGGCTTGGCCGTGAGCTAGGCCTTGGGCTAGCTTAAAGATTTTTTGGACAAGCTCAACAACGTAGTTGGGCTCGTATGTGCACATAAGGATGTCCAGATACATCCCTCGAGCAGTTAAGGAGCTGAATACAGTCCAGGTGCGTCCTGACTGTTCAAATTCAGTACAACCCGGAAGTAACCTCCCAGGTGTTATGAGGAGGAGTTAATGGCAGGTTTGAATTTCGTAACCCCTGCTATTTGTTTGAAATTCGTAACTCATGAGCCGCGAACCGTGGAACGTGGACCTTGGACCTTGGACCTTGGCCTTGGCCTTGGATCTTGGCAATTGGTCTTTGGGCTGGTCTTTGGGCCTGTTCGTGGGCTTGGCCGTGAGCTAGGCCTTGGGCTAGCTTAAAGATTTTTTGGACAAGCTCAACAACGTAGTTGGGCTCGTATGTGCACATAAGGATGTCCAGATACATCCCTCGAGCAGTTAAGGAGCTGAATACGGTCAGTGCCCCGACTGCTCAAATTGAAGACAACCCTAAGTAACCTCCCAGGTGTTATGAGGAGGAGTTAATGGCAGGTTTGAATTTCGTAACCCCTGCTATTTGTTTGAAATTCGTAACTCATGAGCATAATGCAGCATAAATGACTGCATTATGACAGCCATAAGGGCTGTGTTTAAACCCCCTACAGGTGAGATGGCCTATAAATAGGCATGGATACCTTTGCTTCTGTACATGCAATTTTTTCGAAACTCTGGCATACAGCATAAAGCATACAGTTCATAGTTCATAGTAACAGCTTCGTCTTCACCTCGTTCAAGTTCGCCGGAGCTCGTAGGTCTTGTGGTGCTACTACCTTCGAGACATTGCCGTTTTATCTTTAGGGGCGATACATCAAAATCGAAAGCACAACCGGGGCGTATTTCGTCTTGCGGATAGAGGATTCCTCGACTCGGCATTAGTTTACGGTTTTACAATTTATTTTCTTGTATTTTCAATTCTGTTTCGAGTTTTGTATTTTTATTTCCGTACAAGTTTGTAGTTTTTGTTTTCGAGTTGTAATTTTTGTATTCCAGTTGTAATTTCTTTTTTCCGCCCAGCAAGTTTGTAACGCAGAAAAACAACAAGCGCAAGACAAAATATCTACTTGTTAAATCCTACAACTGGAGATGACGACCGTTGCTTCCACCGACTCTAACACCACCGCTGCCTTGACCTCCGCGACCGCCGCTTCGACCGTGGCAAACACCACCGCAACCATGTCCAGCATGATGAGCTCAACTACCTCATCAACAATTCCATGGGTACTTTCGAACCCCTTTCTGACTACCAGTGGATCCACCTCGAGTGGCACCGTAAGTTCCACTTTTAGTGGTACCGTTGGATCCATGTTAGGATCTAGTGTTGGAGACTACGGGTTCAATACGAGTGGTTTCTTTTTTGGAACAACCTCGGAGCCAAAGATGATGCCGACCGCCGAGAAGCCACCAAGGTTTGGTGGAGCCGACTTTAAAATGTGGCAACAGAAGATGTTGTTTTATTTGACAACATTGGGGTTTGCTAACTTCCTTAAGGAAGATGCGCCACCGGTGCCAAGTGCTCAAGAGACTAGGTTTACAGTCCGAGCTTCCTATGACAACTGGCACAATGGAGACTATCTTTGTAAAAACTTTATTCTGAATTCCTTAGAAGATAGTTTGTACAATGTTTATTCTGTTGTACACACATCAAAAGAGATGTGGGAAGCACTTGAAAAGAAGTACCGTAGTAATGATGCAGGTACAAAGAAGTTTGTAGTCGCTAAGTATCTGGACTACAAGATGGTTGACTCAAGGCCAATCATGGAACAAGTGCAAGAGTTCCAACTGATCATTCATGATGCCAATGTCGAAGGAATGGTTCTGTCAGACGCCTTCACTGTTGCAACTGTGATCGAAAAGTTGCCCCCCAGTTGGAAAGACTTCAAGAGCTATCTCAAACACAAGAGAAATGAGATGACTCTTGAAGACTTGATTGTGAAACTGCGCATCGAGTCAGACGTGCGCAAAAATGACCACAAACCAAAAGGCCTGATAGCTGCTAAGGCCAATCTGTTGGAGCATGGCGGTCCCTCCAATAAAAGAGCTCACCCAAGTGTCCAAAACAAGAGCAAGGGGAAGCAACCAGTTAAGAAGTTTGATGGCGATTGCTTCAACTGTGGCAAACATGGGCTTGCGGCGAAAGACTGTCGAAAGCCGAAGGCCAACAAGAAGAAGAAACATATTGCCAACATCGCCGAGACTAACGGAGGATGGAAAGAGGATGACCTTGCTACTGTGGTCACCGAAGAAGTCAACCACGTTGAGAACCAAGGTGGTTGGTACGTTGATACCGGTGCGACCGCCCACGTTGGTGCCGATAGGAGCCAGTTTAAGAACTATCAAGCTGTTGAGGGAAGGAAGCTCAACATGGGGAATCCAGCTTCATCTGAAATTATCGGAGTTGGATAAGTGGACCTCAAACTTACGTCCGGACAGACACTCACCTTGAAGAATGTGCTTTATGTTCCGGATATGAGGAAGAATTTGATCTCAGGCTCTATACTAGTTAAAAAGGGGTTTAAACTAGTGTTTGAGTCAGATAGAATTATCATAAAAAAGTTTGATAGGTTTCTTGGTAAGGGTTACCTCACGGAGGGACTCTTTAAACTTAATGCTTTGGTTAAACGCTATGTAACCAAGTCCAGTAATGCTAATGAAAATGCTACTGCTTCCCCTTACTTGACTGAGTGTTCTGATTTATGGCATTGTAGATTAGGTCATGTGAATTTAAATGCTATAAAAAGATTAGTAAACTTAGATTTACTAAAATTAAATGAAGTTAATACTCAAAACAAATGTGAGATTTGTGTTGAAGCAAAAATGACGAAACATCCGTTTCATTCGGTAAAACGAAACACACAACCCCTTGAATTAATTCACACAGATGTGTGTGATTTAAAGTTTGTACAAACTAGAGATGGTAAGAAGTACTTTATCATTTTTATCGATGACTGCACAAGATATTGTTATCTTTATCTTTTGAGAAGTAAAGATGAGGCTATTGAAGCTTTTAAGAACTTCAAGAATGAAGCCGAAAATCAATTAGGATGTCGTATCAATATGGTTCGAAGCGATAGAGGTGGCGAATATGTAGCCCGATTTGAGGAATTATGCAACGAAAGTGGTATAATTCATCAAACAACAGCTCCATATGCACCACAATCTAATGGCATTGGTGAACGTAAGAATCGAACACTTAAAGATATGATAAATGCCTTATTGATTAGTTCAGGGTTGCCCCAGAACATGTGGGGGGAAGTTGTCTTGACAGGCAACTACATATTGAACAAGATTCCACGCAAAGGTAAGGATATTACCCCTTATGAGTTGTGGAAAGGTGGAAAACTTCATACAAATATCTCAAAGTATGGGGGTGTTTGGCTAAGGTTGAGGTACCTCTACCTAAACAAGTTAAAATCGGACCTAAGACGGTCGATTGTATCTTTATTGGGTATGCACTGAATAGTAGTGCCTATCGGTTTGTTATCCACAAGTCAGAAGTTCCTGAAATGACTGTGGGAACAACAATTGAATCAAGGAATGCTGTATTCTTTGAAAACATATATCCTTGTAAGGATAATGATAAAGTTGAGAATAATTCTAGCAATAGAGTTGAAGATGAAGGAACAAGTTCAAAACCTGTGGATGTATATCCAAAGTCACGTAAGCGATCGAGATCTAATCTGGAAGATGTAGAACCGAGACGTGGTAGTAGGGTTAGGACACCAAAGACATTTGGACCTAACTACATAGCATTTGTAATACTCGTACTTTTATTGACTGTTTGACCTTTCCGTTTTATTATTTCGTCGCTCTGCAAACTCTTGGTGATGTTGTCGATATTGTTATAGAGTTTAGTATCTTGTTTGGATCACCATCGTGTTGTTTAAACCTTGCAGAAATATTCTGGGTCAGAGAATTAGTGCACGCTAGGCCTAGGCTAACGCACGCTAATTCTGCTTGAGTAGCGCACGCTAGCTTTGAGCCGTAGCACGCGCTAAGGGACCAGTCAGGTCAGAACCAGTAACACATACTACTTTCTGGACTGGCAGTTAACGTGCGGTAGGAGTTCATTAGCGCACGCTATTCGTGGTCAGTAGCGCGCGTTAACATCCGTCTGTAGCGGACGCTAACGGGCTGGTTGGCAGAGGCAGTGAGGTTGTTAGGTTTTCTGGACTATCAAGTAACGTACGCTAGTCTTCGGATAGCGCACGCTATAAGAGCTGCGTAGCGCACGCTAATCCATAGCGGTAGCGCACGCTAAGACTCGAGCATGGCAGAGGACAGTAGGTTCTGGACTCCAGTTTTTGGACACCATTTTTTGGTTAGCGCACGCTAAGATAAGTCGATTAGCGCACGCTAACGGGGCCGGCAGGAGACACTGGACTACCCGATGACCTCGCTAGCGCAGGCTATAATCGAGGCGTAGCGTGCGCTAGACTAGGCGAGTATATATTGGACAGTTGACTTCCTTTTCGTCATTTTTCATCCTCTCACTCAATTTCCGACCGGGAGCAGTGGATTTAGGCGATCCGGGGAGTATGGAAGTGATCTTTCTTCATATATCAACATCTTGGTTGGAGAACAAGGATTTAACAACATCTAATCCATTCTATCATCCAAATCAAGGTAAAAATTCTTAGAACCCTATTTTTTGGGAATTTTGGGGTTTTTCCTAGATTCGTCCGATTTATCCATTTTGAAGCTTGAGAACCTTGAGATTATGATGTATCTATCTCGTATACATGATTTTCCTACGATTTTATGGATTGGTTTGTGCCGTGTTCGGACTTGTAAGGGTTTGGGTAATTTTCCAAACTCTAGTTGTTTACCCTTGTATTTTTGTGAATCGTAAATGGGTTTCGGAAGTTTCTTCGTGAATTATGAGTATGGATTATTGATTATCATATCCCTTATGAATCGTTTAGGTGCTGGAAGTGCGTTCTTGGACCTACCGAACCCACACTCTTTTCCGTTCAATTTCTCGATGTCTCAAAGGCAAGTATATATTTATGATTGTACGTTCTCGACTTTGAAAGTAAGATATATGAATGGCATGTTTATTTATATCCACTCTGGGGTGGGCCGACAGGTCCTCTGAGGGTTTCGTAGCCTTTGGTGCGATTCCACAGATAATTTGGGTTAACCACTCTGGGGCGGGCCGACGGGTCCCTTGAGGGTTCCGTAGCCTTTGGTGCGGTTCCATGGTTGATCATGTATGCATTGTTGTGATGCTATGAGATTTAGTTATTCCGGAATATTAGTCTTGAGTTTATGAATTGACGGTTACCATTACTTTATTGTCGAGGAGTATTGTGTTTCATACTTGATATACTTACACTAGCTATTCGACGGCTAACCCCTTTATGGGGGAAATACCTTTTATGTATTTCAGGTTCCAGGAGGGCGGATAGGCAGGTATAGGGTCGGCACGAAGATGATGGGCAAGCGTGATACTGTGTTTTATCTCCAGTTATGTTTCGTGTTCCTCCATTCAGTGTTGTTGTACTGGAATGGTTATTAAATACTCGAGTATTATTTGCTTTCAGTCTTTCTCGATATTCCGGCCTGTGTTGCCGAGGTCTTGAATTTGTACTGTGATGTATTTGGATACATTGGACATGGTTTGAATACCCCTTGTATCGTCTTTCATTTCATTGTATTTGGACCTTCTCGGTCAATTTTTATAGTTTCGCGTATGATTAGCCTTGTGGGTCCCACAATGGGGTTCACGGTGCTGTAATATACCCTGAATAACTTGGGGGTGTTACAGAATATGGTATCAGAGCTTAGGTATATGGATACCTAGGCTGTCGGTCTTTTGGGTCGAATGAGTCGTCTTTTGTCCACAGTATCACTACTCTGCCATCATCACAATGCGACCGGTACTTGTAAGACCTCTTACTCTTCTGATGTTTTCTTATTCGTTTTGCTTCTATTTTTGGTATTTTCGAGAATCGATCACTTTGATGACGCGTGATTGAATTGTACTTACGTGCCTTGTGTGTTCTTCAGTATGTCAGCTGGTAGGGGCCGTGGCCGTGGACGTGGACGAGGACGCGGCGCGGCCGTTTCCCTCAGTTCTGTTGCGGGGTCGACCAACCCCAGTTTATCAAACTCGGTGCATCCAGACACCGAAAGTCAGCACGACCAGTCGACTGGCCAGGGGAACAACGCAGACGTTGGAGTTGCGAATGTACTTCAACAATTGGCCAACCAGATGACCATTTTAGCCCAAACCGTTCAGTTGAATAATCTGAACCCGAACGCGGATGCCTTGCTTCAAAATGTAATCCGTATGCACCCTCCACAGTTTGGCAGTGCCACAGACCCGTTAGGTTGGGAAGATTGGCTAGCGGAGTTGGAGAAAATTTTTGAAGCAATTGATTGCCCCGAAGTGAGGAAAGTACCGATTGCCCAGTATTTCCTCACTAAGGAGGCCGCTACCTAGTGGAAAGTCATCAAGCCACAGGATCGTGTTGCCACGTGGGATGAATTTAAAGAGCTTTTGGAGGCCGAGTTTTGTCCTTGGCCGGTGTGAGAGGGCCGAATCCGAGCCTTTTTCGAGGCTAAACCGCAGAATATTCCTGTCTCACAAGCAATTGTAGAGTACAACCAACAATTGATCCACGTGAAGGATCAAGTGAGAAATGAGCGTGATAAGATCCGTTATTTTGATATGCGGATGAATATGGACTTACAACGGTACATGGCCGGATTTTCTTGCACCACACTGAAGGAATATCAAGACAGAGCTTTAGTCCATGATATGTTAAGCGCCGACAATGATACCACGGAAGAATCGAAGAAGCATAAGGTCGCGGGAAATTTTTCTGGCTCTAAGAGTGGGAACTTCCAGAGGTCACAGACGACTAACCGTTCTACCGGATAGTCGTCACGTTCTGCTAAAGGAAAGAGGGGTTTTCGTTCTGCCCCGGGCACCGCAAATCGCATGGTAACTTGCTATAATTGTGGCCGTCCAGGCCACGTTAATTTGGAGTGCAATTTTCCGCCATTGAAATGTCACACTTGCGGACAGATGGGACACAGAATGACTTATTGTTCCGAACCAAATCAGACTTTGGACAATCGGGCATCTGCCGCAACACCACTTGACCAAGGCATTAATCAGTGGCAATCTTTTGGTCAATCTCATCAGAGTTACGGCAGGGGCCGGGGACGGGTTCAGAACGCTGGGGAAACTCTAGCGTTGGTTCGGTAACACCTCGGGTCTATGAGACGCGTCGATCAAACGAACCCGATACAGCGGTGGCTTCAGGTACCATTAATATTTTATCTCATCCAATCCGTGTGCTTTTTGATACGGGTGCTACGCATTCTTTTATTTCCTTGGAGTGTGTACGCCGTTTGAATATAAATTGTATGACTACTTGTGACCCCTTCATTGTGAAACTACCTAGCGGGGATAGGATTATGGGAAACCGGGAGATTAAAGATTTTCCGGTGATTATATCTGGTATGGAATGGTTATCGAATATGATTGTAGTTGATATGGTAGGCGAGGACGTGATCCTCGGCGAGGATTGGCTTGATAGTCACCAAGCGATTATGAATTACCGTACTAAGGTTATCAGCATGATGACTAAAGACGGAACCGAGTACTCATTTTTAGGACGTAAGTCGGGCCAATCCAAGTTACTTATCAGCGTTATGAAGGCCGTAAAACTGTTGAATAAAGGTTGTACGAGCTATTGGTGTTATGCCTTGAAAACGGAAGGGAACGAAGTCGATTTCTCTTCGATTTCGGTTGTTTATGAGTATCCCGATGTTTTTCCGGACGATCTCCCAGGATTACCGCCAGATCGTGAGATAGAATTTTTTGTGGACTTAGAGCCAGATGCGGCTCCGATTTCTAAGGCACCTTATCGTATGACACCTTCCGAGATGCAAGAATTAAAGAATTAGTTGGGAGAACTTCTGGAAAGAGGGTACATCAGACCGAGCGCTTCGCCTTGGGGCGCGCCTGTTCTTTTTGTGAAGAAGAAGGATGGTTCACTACGTTTGTGCATCGACTACCGTGAGCTGAACAAAGTAACCATCAAGAACAAGTACCATTTGCCTCGTATAGACGATTTATTTGATCAGTTACAGGGGGCTGCAATTTTCTCGAAAATTGATTTAAGATCGGGGTATTATCAACTCAGGGTGAGAGAGTCCGACGTTCCGAAAACGGCATTTCGGATGAGATATGGGCATTACGAATTTGTAGTTATGCCTTTTGGGTTGACTAATGCACCGGCGGTATTAATGCAGTTAATGAATAAGATTTTCATCGAGTATCTCGATAGGTGTGTGGTCGTCTTTATTGACGACATTTTGATCTATTCTCGAGATAAAGAAGAAAATGCCCGACACTTGCGTTTGGTACTAGATATTTTGAGAACCAAGCACCTCTATGCAAAATTCTCAAAATGTGAGTTCTGGTTGGAAGAATTTATGTTTCTCGGCCATGTGATTTCGGCCGAAGGGGTTCGTGTAGACCCGCAGAAGATTGAGGCAGTGCTAGATTGGGCACCGCCTAAAAATGTTAAGGAAGGCCGTAGCTTTTTGGGCCTTGCTGGATATTACCGTTGGTTTGTCGAGGGGTTCTCGAAACTCGCTCGGCCGCTTACGAAATTACTCCAGAAAATGGAAAAGTTTGTTTGGACGATGGAGAGACAACAGAGCTTCGATGAGCTGAAGAGACGTTTGACTTCAGCGCCGATTTTAGCTTTACCACATGGTAATGAGGGCTTTGCGGTTTATAGTGACGCTTTGGGTCAAGGTCTTGGCTGTGTGCTTATGCAGCATGATAAGACGATAGCTTTTGCATCACGACAATTAAAGCCGTATGAGATGAATTATCCTACTCACAATTTGGAGTTGGCCGCAATTGTCTTCGCACTCAAGATTTGGCGGCATTACTTGTATGGTTCTCCGTGTCGGATTTATACCGATCATAAGAGTCTGAAGTATATTTTCAGTCAGAAAGAGCTGAATATGAGACAGAGACGTTGGTTAAAGTTGATAAAGGATTACGATTTGGAAATTCTTTACCACCCCGGAAAAGCCAATGTCGTCGCGGATGCTTTGAGCCGCAAATCGGCATCTCTTCAAATGCTCGAGGTTCTTACATCTCAGACGAAGATTCGTCAGGATTTAATCGAGCAAGGGATAAAAGTTTGGCTTCAACGAGTACAGGGAAAGTTGTGTACTCTCGAAATTACTTCGTCCTTGGTTGACGACATCAAAGGGAAACGGTGGAGTGACCCGATGATTTCTCAACTGAAGGAAGATGTAATTAAAGGAAAAGCTCCTGATTTATGGTTCACGAGGATAGTATTCTGAGATTTCAGGGTAGGCTTTGTGTTCCGAATGATCTAGAGTTGAGGCAGAGAATTCTCCGAGAAGCCCATGCTACGCCTTACTCAATCCACCCCAGAACGAGTAAGATGTATAAGTACTTGAAACGAAATTTTTGGTGGAACAACATGAAGAAGGATGTCACGGAATTTGTACTACGGTGCTTGACGTGTCAACAAGTCAAGATCGAACATCAACGACCAGTGGGGTTATTGAAACCACTTCCCATTCCCGAGTGAAAGTGGGAAGACATCTCTATGGATTTCATCACTGGCATGCCGAGAACCAGGGCCGGAATGAATATGATTTGGGTAATCGTCGATCGGTTGACCATGTCTGCACACTTTTTGGGTATTAAGGATACTTGGGGAGCAGATATATTGGCTCGAACTTTTATAGCTGAGATCGTAAGATTACACGGTGCCCCCAAGACCATTATTTCTGATCGAGACGGTCATTTCGTATTGCATTTTTGGCAGGTCGTTCATCAGGCTTTGGGTACTGAGTTGAGATTGAGCACTTCCTTTCATCCTCAGTCGGACGGTCAGACAGAGAGGACGATTCAGAAGTTGGAAGATATGTTGCGAGCTTGTGCCTTAAACTGGAGTAATGATTGGGAACTTCACTTGTCGTTGATCGAGTTTGCCTATAATAACAGTTGGCATACGTTGATCAAAATGGCACCATTCGAGGCACTTTATGGTAGGCGATGTAGGTCGCCATTATGTTGGGACGAGGCTTCGAAGCTAATTGGAACGGAACCGGATATGTTGATGGAGACTAAGGAAAAGATTTCTATTATCCGGGACCGATTGCTGACTGCCCAGAGCCATCAGAAATCTTATGCTGATACTCGTCGTCGACCCTTGGAGTTCGAAGTGGGGCATCATGTCTTACTCAAGGTGTCGCCGACCAGAGGGGTTTTCCACTTCGGGAAAAAGGGGAAACTTAGTCCGAGGTATATCGGACCTTTCGAGATCTTGGACAGGGTTGGAGATTTAGCTTATCGCTTGGCGTTGCCTCCAGCTTTAAGTCACGTCCATAGTGTTTTTCATGTGTCTCAGTTGAGAAAGTACGTGCCGGATCCGAGCCACGTTATCGACTATAGTGAAATTGACGTAGCCGAGGATATTACCTTTCCGGAGAGACCCGTGAAGATACTTGAGCGTCGCGAGAAACAACTTCGGCATAAGACCATTCCACTGGTTAAAGTGCAATGGTCGAGATATGGAGTCGAGGAGGCAACTTGGGAAACGGAAGAGAAGATGCGGTGAGAGTACAACGAGCTTTTTATTTCTTAAGTTTCGGGACGAAACTTCTTTTTAGAGGGGGAGAATGTAATACCCGTACTTTTATTGACTGTTTGACCTTGCCGTTTTCTTATTTCGTCGCTCTGCAAACTCTTGGTGATGTTGTCGATATTGTTATAGAGTTTCGTATCCTGTTTGGATCACTATCGTGTTGTTTAGACCTTAAGGAAATATTCTGGGACAGAGAATTAGCGCACGCTAGGCCTAGGCTAACGCACGCTAATTCTGCTTAAGTAGCGCACGCTAACTTTGAGCCGTAGTGCGCTAAGGGACGGTCGGTCGAACCGGTAACTCATCGCTTCGATCGGCGCTAACGCGCGCTAGGAGTTCGTTAACACACGCTATTCGTGGTCAGTAGCACGCGTTAACATCCATTCGTAGCGCACACTAACGGGCTGGTTGGCAGAGGCAGTAAGGTTGTCAGGTTTTCTGGACTATCAAGTAACGTACGCTAGTCTTCGGATAGTGCACGCTATAAGAGCTGCGTAGCGCACGTTAATCCATAGCGGTAGCGCACGCTAAGACTCGAGTAGGGCAGATGACAGTAGGTTCTGGACTCCAATTTCTGGACACCATTTTTTGGTTAGCGCACGCTAAGATAAGTCGATTAGCGTACGCTAACAGGGCCGACGGGATCTACTGGACTACCCTGTGACCTCGCTAGCGCACGCTAGTAATCGAGGCGTAGCGTGCGCTAGACTGGGCGAGTATATATTAGACAATTGACTTCCTTTTCGTCATTTTTCATCCTCTCACTCAATTTCTGACCGGGAGCAGCGGATTTAGGCGATTCGGGGAGTTTGGAAGCTATCTTTCTTCAGATATCAACATCTTTGGTTGGAGAACAAGGATTTGACAACATCTAATCCATTCTATCGTCCAGAATCAAGGTAAAAATCCTTAGAACCCTATTTTTTGGGAATTTTGGGGTTTTTCCTAGATTCGTCCGATGTATCCGTTTTGAAGCTTGAGAACCTTGAGGTTATGATGTATCTATCCCGTATACATGCTTTTCCTACGATTTTACGGATTGGTTTGTACCGTGTTCGGACTTGTAAGGGTTTGGGTAATTTTCCAAACTCTAGTTGTTTACCCTTGTATTTTCGTGAATCGCAAACGGGTTTCGGGAGTTTCTTCGTGAATTATGAGTATGGATTATTGATTATCATATCCCTTACGAATCTTTTAGGTGCCGTAAGTGCGTTCTTGGACCTACCGAACCCATACTCTTTTCCGTTCAATTTCTCGATGTCTCAAAGGCAAGTATATATTTATGATTGTACGTTCTCGACTTTGAAAGTAAGATTGTATATTCGAGTGCTTCTCGCGATTGCTGCTTTGCACGATCTTAAGATTCATCAAATGGATGTTAAGACTGCTTTTCTGAACGGTGATCTGGATGAAGAGATCTATATGGAACAACCTGAAGGGTTTGTAGTACCTGGACAAGAGAAAAAGGTATGCAAACTGGTTAAATCTCTATATGGATTGAAACAAGCTCCACTACAGTGGCACTTGAAATTTGATAATGTAATGTTATCAAATGGTTTTAAAATAAACGAGTGTGATAAATATGTTTATATTAAGAACACTAATAACGGTTATGTTATTGTGTGTCTTTATATAGATGACATGTTAATCATGGATAACAATATATAAGTGATTAACGATACTAAGAACATGTTAAAAAGAAATTTTGACATGAAAGACACGGGGATAGCCGATGTGATTCTTGAAATGAAAATTTTGAGAAAATCAGATGGAATCATCTAGACACAATCTCACTATACCGAGAAAGTTCTCAAGAAGTTTAATGCTTTTGATAGCTTGTCAGCTAAGATCCCAATAGATTTAAATGATCACTTGAGCAAAAATTGAGGGAAGCCCGTAGCACAAGAAGAATATGCATGAGTCATTGGGTGTTTAATGTATCTTACAAACCGCACTCGACCCAATTTAGCTTGCGTTGTAAACAAATTGAGTCGTTACACGAGCAATCGAAGCAAAGAGCATTGGAAAGCTCTCGTCAGAGTTTTTAGATACTTAAAGTATACGCAAAACCTTGGGTTACACATACTTGAAGGGTACTGTGATGCGAATTGGATATCCGATACGAAAAGTTCATTTCTACAAGTGGTTACGTGTTTACCATTGGGGGTGGAACTGTCTCGTGGAAGTCCGCAAAACAAACATGTATAGCCCGATCCACCGTGGAATCGGAATTCATAGCATTGGACAAGGCTGGTGAAGAATCCGAATGGCTCAGAAACTTTCTAGAAGATATTCCATGTTGGTCCAAGCCAGTGCCTGTAGTGATGATTCACTGTGATAGCCAAGCTGCTATTGGTAGGACGAGAAGTAACGTGTATAATGGAAAGTCTCGACCTATTCGCCGCCGCCATAATACCGTGAGACATTTGATCAAAAGTGGGATTATCTTTATTGACTACGTGAGGTCACTAGATAATCTAGCGGATCCGCTAACCAAAGGGGTTAAACCGTGATCAAATGAATAAATTGCTAGAGGGAATGAGTTTAAAATCCACAAATTGAGAATTATCATAGTGGTAACCCAACCAAGATGACTGGAGTTCCCAAGAACTTGGTTCAATGGGAGAACTAAGCTATGAGAGTTCGTGTGAAACACTCATCTAAGTTTATTCCCTATAGAGCAATTGAGTGTTGAAAGCTTGCTTAGTGGTGAGGATAAGTCTATAACTTTTAATTATTCCTAAAGACCTCGAGGAGGTTGAGTATGACAAGATACTCGGTAAAGAATTACCTATATAAATTAGAAGCGGGGGCCGCTTCATGAAATACACTTATGAATCCAAAGGGGTGTCCAAGGCCCGCAAAGGACACAAAACGTGAGAACAGATGAGGTTGAGGTGTTCAAGTGTTAGCACCATTGTCTCGGTGCATGCCGTGGGGGAATAGTTCAAAGCATCAAGCCACTAATCCGCCTGTGTACCCGATGATGTTAACTATGGAAGGTTCAAAGTCACGAACTACCTATCCTTATACTGTAACGCCTCTTGAGGACTCAGATTGAGTCTGCATATTGCATTTGGGATATTTTCACTCATGTGAGAGGTTGTTGGAATCGTTAATGATTTTAATTTTATTTTGTAAATTTAAATATCAGAGGATCGATCTACGTTCCGAGTAGATGATCGTAGTATATTCACTTTCTCTAAACCGATTCCCGGTGAGTGAGAAATAGTGAATTAAAGTTTGTCACTTAAATGTAAATTAATAAGGGATGGTATCCCACATTAAATAATGAACCATCATTATTCTAGTATATAAGGAGTTACCTTTATTCATGTAATAATTACTGGCACATGTGTATGGGCTTAAAGCCCACATGCGCGCACACGCGCGCGCCGCCGCCGCCCGCCCGCCTCGCCGCGTGCCGTGAACCTTGGACCTTGGACCTTGGCCTTGGATCTTGAATCTTGGCAATTGGTCATTGGATTGGCCTTTGGGCCTGTTCGTGGGCTTGGCCTTAGGCTAGCTTAAAGATTTTTTGGACAAGCTCAACAACGTAGTTGGGCTCGTATGTGCATATAAGGATGTCCAGATACATCCCTCGAGCAGTTAAGGAGCTGAATACATACCCAAAGGCCCCGACTGCTCAAATTCACCCAACCCTAAGTAACCTCCCAGGTGTTATGAGGAGGAGTTAATGGCAGGTTTGAATTTCGTAACCCCTGCTATTTGTTTGAAATTCGTAACTCCTGAGTATAATGCAGCATAAATGACTGCATTATGACAGCCATAAGGGCTGTGTTTAAACCCACCTACAGGTGAGATGGCCTATAAATAGGCATGCATACCTTTGCTTCTGTACATGCAATTTTTTCGAAACTCTGGCATACAGCATAAAGCATACAGTTCATAGTTCATAGTAACAGCTTCGTCCTCACCTCGTTCAAGTTCGCCGGAGCTCGTAGGTCTTGTAGTGCTACTACCTTCGAGACGTTGCCGTTTTATCTTTGGAGCCGATACGTCAAAACCGAAAGCACAACCGGGGCGTATTTCGTCTTGCGGATAGAGGATTCCTCGACTCGGCATTAGATTACGGTTTTACAATTTATTTTCTTGTATTTTCAATTCTGTTTCGAGTTTTGTATTTTCATTTCCGTACAAGTTTGTAGTTTCTGTTTTCGAGTTGTTATTTTTGTATTCCAGTTGTAATTTCTTTTTTCCGCCCAACAAGTTTGTAACACAGAAAAACAACATTCCAAACTATAATATTTGCCTATTTTCAAAGTAGATTAGACCATTTACATACGATATAACTAGTTTTTCCATATGTGCGCTGTAAGGAACATATCAACCACATATAAAAATTAGTAAAAAGTTATCATTGCAGGTCTCCACCAAATTATAGAGGCACCAATATTACATTCTAACAGAAATAATATTACTTTACAAATAACAAATCTTATTTGTTAATTAACTCAACAAAAATATTACTCAATGTAGATTAAGAAAATAAATTATAATAAATAGTTGATAATGGATCCACCCCCTATATGCATCACATGGCCCAACTATTAATTCTTTTTTTATCAGAAAATGTCAATAATTTGTTAATTGTCATTAATAGTTAGTTCACCAAGCACCGAACACTGCTAGACTTCTTAACTCCAACACCTTTTACTCTTTAATTCATCCCCAAAGGGAATCGAACTTGGATCTCCACAAAGGGAAGAACCGGTGGTCAGTGGGCAAAAACCACATGGCCTGTCCATTAATTCATCATCTGTGAACTGTCTTTAGCTCTTCATTGGAGAGCCTACATTGAATACAAATTGACACAAACTTAGATATTTAATAACTTTGAGCAACTGTAAATACGAATTAACAAAAATAAATAAAAAAATATAGAGCGTAAAATTGCATCTTTCTCAAATATAAGTATCATATTTTATGTTTTTCTTGCTTTAAACTTGTGATGTTCTTACCAAAGTAGGACAATAAGGTAAGGGCTTTGTTTTCCTCACTTGGGAGAATTTTCTCTTTCGTGATCCATGACTTATTTTGTATTGGCACATTAAAAGTTTATACCCAAATAATTCGTTGTATGACCTCATTTTTTATACTCAATCTATTTGCTAATAAAGAAAAAAGAATATGAGTAAGAAATTCTTCTTGAATTTGATAATTTTAGTGATCAAATGCAACAAATTAAAAGAATATTTATTATGAAATACTAATATGGATTCTGACATTGGTTAAACCTATTTAACTGGAGTAATAGCTCCAGTTATATCTTTTGATTAATACCGTTCATTTTCATGTCGAACAATTTATTCTTTTTTAAGCACTTCTTTGAATTTATTCTAATTATTCATATGATGAAATTTATATGTAATTATAAACTTATAATCACTACTATTATCTAAACTCCATGATTTTATAGGGGAGAAAATCTTAAAACGAGGACACTTGACTTACATCGAAAATAATACAATAGTTAGCATTGAAATTTGGTCTAATTTGATGAATGTAGAATCAGGATGGAAGCCCATCTTGTATTCATGCACAAAGAAATAGTCTTCATGATATAAGAAGGACCTATCCGAATAATGAAGGTCAATACAACTGCCAGGATGGAAGGTCAGTCATTCGCTTAAATGCTGGAATAACCGCGAGAGCAATAGACGGCAGACGACGTGAAGCAAGCAAACTTGGAGAACATCGCCAAGAATATACTATTTGTCACTCTAGACAAATACACATTCTCGAAGATAAAGAGTTGTAAGACGGCCAAGAAAACTAGGAGAAACTCAAGAATGATGTGCGAAGGCACTGAGCATTTGAAATAAAACAAAATTTCAAATTAACTTAAGAGTTTGAGTCCCTTGAAATGTAATTATCTGAAACTCTTGAAGACCTTGATCTCAGATTCAATGGCATTGTTGGTGAACTTGAAACATTAAGCAAAATATACTCCTAAAAAGAGAAAAGCTTGAAATTCTTTAGATCACTCTGTTAGGAATATGCCCTCGCATGCCACTCAGAGGATATGGGAGTGAGAGCATTGTACTGTAATTATGAACATCACTCGAATAAGGTACTAAATATTGTAATTAATTGTATATCATTAGCATCATGATTTGATATATATAGAATAATTGACCTTGCATTTGAGAGAAAACATTTCACTCTTTATAAGATAAGGAGATAGGCACTAGAAGTGTTTTAGGCTCAAATACTTAACTAGTTCGTAAGTCGATAAAACTCAATTGGGCATTAATTTTAGACAAGACTTGTATAACGTGTACTTTGACAAGTATAGTGTCTGTCTTCACTAAGAGTTAGTGGGAGCACACGTTATAGGTATGTTAATGGGATTAGTATATTCGGACAAGACTTACCTCGATTCGGGCACATGGATTTCACACTTGGATAGTCAATGACTGAATCGAAAGGTTTTGATAGGTATATTGAACCTTTGACTTGCGGATTCAGTATGAGATGTGCTTGTGACATTAAGTATTCACTAGAGTATTTCGATCCATTCATCGATTGGTGAGGTCAACCTCGAAGTGCGACCTGATGGGCAAGTAACAGTCTCTACTAAATACCAAGATATGATTCTTTCTCCTACAAATGAACATGCAGATGTCCTATACAGTTAGTGGCAAAAGAGATCATAAGTCTTTGGCCAAAGCATGTAGAGTTAGTTATATTTGGTACACGAGAGATCGATAATCTCAGTTTGTACTAACAAATGCATAAAGTCAAGTTGCAATAGGATTTGACATTGTTGTGACCGTAATACTTGATCGGGACATATGATTGAAAGGTTTATACATATACGGTATTCATAATGTAAAGGTTGTGGAATGATTCCAATCATTCGTTTTCAGTTGGGTTACAGTGTAGGCCACATGACTGGCTAGATGGTGCTTACACTCTTTGCATCCTCCCAATGCTAATTGAGACGATCCTACAGAGTCGCGGAACAGGATAAATGGCGGATTATATTTAACTTATTCTCTCTTTGTTAATATTGGGCATTAGATGTCTAATTTAATTTATTAGATAAATTATATCGGTCTCGTGAATTAAATAAATTACGGAGTAATTATTTTATTTATATTATTTTTGAGAGAATTTATATTTACTCTAATTAATTAATTAGATTAATTAATTATATTAATATTGAAACGTACCAAGGTTTATCTATCGAACTCGATACACGACAATCCATTTTAAGGACCAAAATGAAGCGAAACCTCATCGTTGAGGCTTTGCCGCTCCGTGGTGTATCTCACCTTTGAAGATGTGGACAAAATAGTCTGAGCTTGCAAATCACATCTTATCTCTTAACTGTATTGTTACATAACAAGACATTGGATGGCTTGGAAAAATAATTTCAAGGCTTGCGTTTTTGAGAGCATTTTGGCCGTGAGGTTTAAGAGGAGAAGAGAGCCATTTTTCAAGTCTTATACACTTGTATTCAAAGTGTATTTTGAGGGTAAAAATAATATTCATAAAATACTTGGAGTATTTTTAAAATAAATATAAGCTATTTCTATTTACTTCTAGCCGTATTCTTCGATAATGAAAAGATAGAATTTATTCCGATAATGCGTAATAGGTAGAGGCACGGTGCTTGCGGTGCTCGGAATTTCACAAAAGATCGGTTCAAGGGTATGAGTTGTAATTCATGCTTTGAATTATTATACTTGTATATACGATGTTTGGCCGATCTTGCTCATGGGTTCAGTTTATTGATTGGATTGGTATAATTATTCCATGCGCCTTTGATTTTAGGTCCCAGATCCCAACAGCGGCATTGAAGCAAGGTCTATGTAAATCATATTCGCATTTAGAATGTTTGGTTGAATATTTTTATGATTCGGAATCATAATTGTTTTAATCGTTAATGTTTAATTATTCATCAAAAAATATATTTTTATGATTTTATATTACAATATAAATATACTTTTCTTTTGAAAAACTACTTTATATGTGTAATTTAAAATTTAAAAAAAAATATTATTTTTGAATTCAGAATGAAAAGACGAGGTGGAAAAGTGGTCAGACCCGACAGCTCGGGGCTGCCGGGAGGCTGCCCGCGGCTGTCGGTAGCAAGCTGCATGCCCTCGGCAGGCAGAGGCCGAGAGGGGCACACCTCTCGACCAGGGCCTGACAGCCCTGCCGAGCCGCGGACTTTGCCCGGGCCTTGTGTTTCCGACTCCATTTTTATATTTCATGTTTGGTAAATTAATTTCCCACAAATCAAATTAAATTTAATTTGATTAAAATATAAATGTGTATTTTTATTTTTTAAAGTGAATTAATTTAATGAAATAGTTATTCTCGTCTGGAACAAGTTAAAATTATCGATTGTATGAATTAATAGATTAATTCAAATAATTAGATTATGAGCCGTTTGACAGCTGCTGGATCATTTGCAGAATGACTAAGAGCCCAAAATGCTTAAAAGGCTCGGTATGATATAGTTTAGAATAAAAAATGACTTTTTGTTTTGTCCTCTGTATGGAAGCTCCAAATAACAGTAAATTATCATTATACCCCTCTCTATGATTTAGTGCTGAATGAAATATAACTGTTTGGTAAGCAACCAGATAAAACAAATAACTTTGCAAACGAAAACATCTGAACGACATAAATTATTCAAGTTCTAAACCAAACAAAAATATAACATAAATTGTTTAAGTTCAAGACCAAACATAAACATAACAATCAAACTAAACATTTTTTTCCCAAGTTTTAATTTGATGCATTTAAGAACTGATTTGCAATCTGATCACGTAAATTAGCCATGTATTCATTGTTTTCAAAACCATAAGGTGTTCCATCCTTGTCATCTTCATCACCTGCCTCAATCACTTCTTGTCCTTCGGCACTAAATATGGGGTCATTATCGGAATCCATGAATAGTTGGTAATATATTGCATTTTCTTATAAAATTGTGGACCGCAAAACAAGCAATTACGACATTTTTTTGTATTCTAAACGGATAAGAAGCCATTTGCTTTAAAATCGGAAATCTAGCCTTTAAGACATCGTAGGCACGATCGATAACATTTCTAAGTTGCGCATGGGCATGGTTGAACCTTTCTTGTTTTGTCAAAGCATGTTGTCGTCAAAAATCAGCTAGCCAATACCTTGTATTGCGATATGGAGTCATAAAACCACGAGTATTGACATAAGTAGGTGTTAGGAGTATGCCCTCGAATGCCACTCAGAGGATGTTGAGTGAGGGCATTGTACTTGTAATTATGTAAATCATTATCATAAGGCAATCGTTTGTTTCTTTATTTACTGGCAATTACTGGCATTCCTGACATGTAAATATATATATAGAAACTACTCCGTGTATTTGAGAGCAAAATATTCCACTCCTTATTAGATAAGGGGATCGGCACTGGAAAGGTTTATAGCTCAAATAATTAATCGTTCGCAAGTCGATGAAACTTGACAAGGCGTTAAGTTTATGCTAAGACCTGTATGACATGTTCATTGACGTGGAGAGTGCCTGTCGAACACTAATGGTTAGTGGGAGCACACGTTATAGGTATGCTAATTGGATTAGTATACTCGAACCGACTCACCCTCGATTCGTCCACGGATTTCACTCTGGGACAGTCAATGACGGAATCGAAAGGTTGTGATAGGTATTAGTGAACCTTCGACTTGAGGATTTGGTAGTTCGACCCAGAAAACCGGAAGGTGGGGGTCAATCTCGACGTGCGTCTTGACGGGCAAGTAGCAGGTCCTACTGAATACCAAGATGGAATTCTTTCTCCTGTTAGTGAACGAGTTATATGTCATATGCGGTTATTAGCTCATGAGATCATAAGTCTTTGGCCAAAGCATTGGAGCTAGTTGTATTGGATACACGAGAGCTCGATGATCTCGATTTGCATTAACGCATGCATAGCGTCAAGTACAAATAGGGTTTGACTGACCGTGACCCTATAACTTGATCGGGACATTTGAAATAAGGGTTTATACGTATACTGGTATTCACGACAGAATGGTTCTTGAATGATCCCAATCATTCTTTCTCAGTTGGGGTACGGTGTAGACCGCCAGGCTGGCTAGGTGGTGCTAGTACTCTTTGGTTCCTCCCATTGCTGACTGAGCCGGACCTACCGATTCGCGCAATAGGATTGACGACGGAATGAATCGAGCTTATTCTCTCATTATGAATATTAGATATTGGATATCTAATTAATTGGGATAATTCATAGATATAATTATTTCTTGGAGAAATTAATTATGTTATAATGTATTTGATATGATTAATTAATTGAATTAATCAATTGATATAAATATATCGGAACGGAATTGGAGTTTATCTGTTTGGACTCACGGGAGTCCGAAACAGACCGAACTCTTTCCTACCCTTCTAGATGCCCCCCCTTATCTTCCACCTAATGTGATGGAAGACTTCATGATTTAATATCATGAAGTGTTTTTCCTTAGGGGACATGGAATCACCTTATTATATTGAAAAGGTGATTTAATAAGATTGATTGAAGAATAAAAGGAAAGAAGACTAACCTCACCTTGGGCATTCATACGGTTCATTGATAGGCAAGAGAGAGAGAAAAACTTCTCCAAGTCTTCTTCTTCTTCTTCATTAGTTCTTGATTATTCTTGGAGAAAAATCGAGAGATCAATTGAGAGTTTGTGAGTTATACACTTAGAGTGTAATTTTCACATTTGATAGCTCCGTCATCCGATTCTAGCCGTAACCTTGGAGATTAATTGGGTGATCCTCATTCCGTTCGTTTCTCCAGCGCGTGGCAAGTAGAGACGTGGTACTTTCGGCGTTGGATCATCCGAGAGCTTGGAATTGATTGGATTCGTGGAGAGTATCTAAAGCTTGGGGAATTGCTCAAGAGAAGGACACCATTTAATCAATGGACTACAAGAGTATGTTTCTCGTATCTTCTTGTGCTTCTTTTAATATTCGTATATACGTAGCTCGATCGATCCTCGTAGGGATTCGGATCGAATTAATTTTCGTTTTACCGCTTCCGCTGGGCCTTCGTTTTAGGCACCGAATCCCTACAGTGGTATCGGAGCGTAGATCTTTCAATCGTATATACGATATTTGCATTTGGAATGCTTGATTGGATGGTGAATGATTTGGAATCATTTACAGTCATAATCGTGGTGTATGTTTTTCGTTCGTTGTAGTTGTATTTTTCGTAAGTTTATATATAAATATAAATCTTTAATTTCTGGGAAATGTGATTTATATTGAAGAATTGAAAGTGAGAAAATATTGATATTGGATATTCGGTCGAAAATCTAGTCCCGAATCGTCGTTGGACGACTTTTCGGACGAAGGGAAGGAAACTATCGGGCTGACCGGACCATATCAGCTCACACGGGCCGTGCCAGCAGGCTAGTCTCGGAAGACTGTCGGGGTAACCCGACCGTGCCATTCGGCACGGGCCGTGTCTGGCCGGCAAACTGTTGGGACAACCCGACCGTGTCATTTGACACGGCCGTGTCTGGCAGGTCAGCTTTAGAAGCTGTCGGGGTAACCTGACCGTTCCATTCGGCACGGGCCGTGTCTGGCCGGCATACTGCCGAGGATAACCCGATCGTGCCAATCGGCACGGGCCGTGTCCGGCAGGCAGTTTCGCCCCGGCTCAATTTTTCCGTGTATTCCAGAAAATTAATCTCCCGCATGTCAAATTAGATTTAATATAATTAAATAATTTATGGTATTTCATTTTAAAAAGGAAATTTGATTAATTGGAATACTTGGGGATGACCGAATTATTTTGAACGTTTTCATATTACCGCTTGTGTGAGATGATTGAATCGATTCCTTTTGTTGTTTATATATTGATTAGATCAATGTATCTCTACGCTATCCATTTATATAGTATTTATCGGATGAATGCTTTTGAACGGGGATGTGGTTCATGGACTTAGTTTTGAATCGTTCGGTTTTTATTCGATTGGGTTGTAATGGCCGTTTTGAGCCTATTTATTTCACTAGAAATATTTATATCTAGGATGCAATTTTTCAATGTAAAATTTATACGTAATGACGAAGACTAGAGGAGATCCGTTCGAGAAGATGAAGATTCAAGACCGAAGACTTGTAATTAGATTACGGAGTTTTTTTATTCTATGAACGATCCATGAACTACATATTGGTAGCAACTAGGTTGTGAATGCTTATTCATATTGTATGAATGCTATAAACGCGCTTAAATGGATTAATGTGCAAAGTGTAACGTTAATCACGAAAATTCTCCCACGACAAATTATTAAGTTTAAAAGGTTTGAAGGTTTTCCTTCCCTTCATCGAGCTTTCGGAAAATTGAAATCCAAATTGGATGTGCTATGCTTCCGAGTTATCGGGGTAGTCGTTCGGGGAGGATGAATAAATTACCGGGAGCGCATTGGATGCCTTCGGTTGGAGCAAATTTTATCCCTAGAAACCTGATAGGTTGCCGGATAAGATTCAATTGTGAAACTGATTTGCGTCGATGGTATAAACTTAACTTGTTCACGAACCATAGAAACCGTATAGGTTGAGGGGAGTAAACAAGGGGAAAAACAAGATCGAATCATCCATTAGTTGGTGTTGGACACCACTTTATGAAAATTAATAGACTAGAAACCTGTTCGGTTGCCCTCTATTAAAATTTATAAAGAACTCGATCACCACTATGAAGTAGAACGAACGATACTTCTAGATTTTCACATGGGAGTGTGTTATTCCGATAAAACTCAAAATTAAATGGAGAAGGCTGAGTTTTACAGTTTTACCTCGTCGAAGAAAAGTCTGATGTGCGGAAGGGGGTTGAACTTCCAGTTTCGAGATTGGACTCCCAGAAGAGAACTTCGAATGAGAAAACACGATGAATCCTTCTTGTTCTGTATCTATGTATTTTCTTCCTCCTCTAGTTGCAGAGAACCGGTGATGTATTTGTATATATTTTTTTGATCGATGAAAAATAGTGTAAAAGATTTTTGCGGTAGAACTTTGTATATTTATAGTTGTAAATTTTTAAGTGTTTTAGTTGATTTAGGTTTGTGTATTAGATAAAGATTGAGGAATTTTGATAAAGTGAGAACTCTAATGAGGGAACGATCGATCCGGGGAAAGAATTCTTAATTATAGTGTGGTTTAATCATAGTTGGTTAATTTATAATGGTATAATAATAATAATAATAATAATAGTAAATGTAGAATAATAATTAATTGGTAATATTGATAATAAAAATATGAAAATAATAAAGATAATAATAATATTAATACTTAATAAAAATAGTAGTGTTAGTATTATACTTGAATAATTAATAGCATTGTTATAAAATAAATAATGACTACTGGAATATATATCTGACAAAATGACTCGGGCTAGGACTTGTGATACGTCGAAATAAATATTCATGATCCTCTAAATGAAATTAAATAAAATAAAATGTATTATAATATTATTATAAATAATAATATTGCATTATGAAAATGGTGGCTATTACAGTTTGTGAATTATACAATTAGAGTGTAATTTTCACATTTGATAGCTTCGTCATCCGATTCTAGCCGTAACCTTGGAGGTTAATTGGGTGATCGTCATTCCGTTCGTTTCTCCGGCGTGTGGCAAGTAGAGACGCGGTACTTTCGACGTTGGATCATCCGAGAGCTTGGAGCGGATAGGATTCGTGGAGAGCATCTAAAGCTTGGAGAATCGCTCAAGAGAAGGACACCATTTAATCAACGGACTACAAGGGTATATTTCTCGTATCTTCTTGCGCTTCGTTTAATATTCGTATATACGTAGCTCGATCGATCCTCGTAGGGATTCAGACCGAATTAATTTTCGTTTTACCGCTTCCGCTGGGCCTTCATTTTAGGCACCGAATCCCAACAGTAGCATCACAAAGATAATACTTATCTAAAATAAAATGTGACAATTACAACGTTATATGACAAATACAAAATCCATACCTAGTTGAAAATCATAAAAAAGCATCTAAAAATATAAAAAAACAGCAAAAAACATTAAATAAAATAACAAAAACATAATAAAACAAAGCAGCAAAACAGCCCATCAAATAACAAAGGAAGCAGAAACCGTTGCAGGAGGTACCCAATCTCGTGCAGAAATGAAGTAAATAGAAGCAGAAATCTCGTGCAGAAATGAAGGTAAATCGAAGCAGAATCGCTGCAGAAAACGTGCAGAAATCAAAGGAAGCAAGAAGAAAATAGCATACCTGTGAAATCGAAGAAGAATCGTGCAAAAACAGTTAAAATCGAATAAGAATCGTGGGGGTGAATCGGTGAGAAATTAGGGCATCACAAGAAAGAGAAGCGTTGTGGAGTTAAGGGCAACCATGGAAATAGTGCCTCTAACCAATTTCGACTCCTCCTAGATGAAGAATCGTGGAGAGCCCTTTGTCATCCTCCAGAGGTTAATTTTTTTTTTGCCAAACAATGAAAACCTCTCACCGATTCAGAGGCTCCCTCTGTATGGCATCATCGAAATGCAACCAAATAGCCCCTATCTTATATTGATTTGATCAATATATTTAATATAGTATTTATGTAATTAATATGTATTTAATGCACTTTTATGTGATGGTGATTTCATGGACTTAGCTTTGACTATATATTCGATGAGGTTGTTAAGGCCGTTTTGAGCCAATTTATTTTATTAGAAAAATTTGTATATGATGTAATTTTTATTGTTGTAATAAATTAGCTATGATGAATAAACGAGGACGAACCACCATGAAGACGAAGATTCAAGACATGTAATTTGATTACTTGTATTTTTATAAGGTCGATGATGACTCGGTACTTAGGAACGGTCCATGAACTGTATGTTGGTAGACACTAGGTTGTGTATGTTTTTCATATTGTATGACGAACAAGCAAACCGACAAACCGCCCTTATAAACGGATTAATTTGCAAAGAATAACATATAATCGCGTAATACTCCCACTAATAAATACTAAGTTATAAAGATTATGAAGTTTTCTACACTCCATCAAAATGGAAAATTAAAATCTAAATCGCAATACTATTCTTCCGAGAATGTCGGGGTAGTATTTTGGGAAAGGTCAATAAAGTCATAGAGTGCATTAGATGCCTTCGTTTATGACAAATCAAACCCTAGAAGCCGTATGGGTCACCGGGTGAGATTTAATTGTCAGACTGATATGAGTTGGCAGTTTAAACCAAGATAGTTCAGCAAGCCGTATACGAATGGGTTGAGGGCAAGTGAACTAGGGGTAAGAGAAGATTGAATCATCCATTAGATGGGTTGGTGTTAGACACCACTTTACAAAGAATGATAGAATAGAAGCCAAATGAATTACCCTCTATTAAAACTTATAAAGAACTTGATCACCACTATGAAGTCAACTATGACTTCCGGATCCACATGGGAGTGTGTAACGCCAATAAAATAGTGGGAGCCGAGTTATGAATATAGAAAGTCCTTAATATCTTTACTCGGATCAAAATTAAACAATTACTAACGAATCTAATATTATTCTCTGCAGTTAATTAATCGACCCTCTCAAAGTAAATTAACCCACTGGTTATTTTACTTGAAAAAAAATACTCTTACTGCAACCAACTTTATTGACCGACTCTGCAATCTGGGTATAGTCCTCAGTATGGAATCGTTAGGTTACGTCTCTGAGGGGGACATCCCACCGGCTCCTGCAAGGACCAGGGCTAATCAGGTAGAGGTTAATGCCCATGAAAAATAGATCATAGATGATGTCAGGGTCCGTAGTTTCATAATGGCCTCTATGAACAATGAGCTTTAGAAGGCCCATGAAAAAAATGCCCTCTTCAAGGGCGATTCTAGCATATCTAATTGAGCTCTATGGGGAGCAAAGTCGAACCGCTTGGTATGAGATATCAAAGCAGTTGTTTAGTGCTCAGATGAAGGAAGGAGAGAAAGTTGGGGACCACGTCCTCAAAATGATATCATGATCGAGAGATCGGAGGATCTTGATTTAGTATGCATGCTTCTCTCCAGACTGACCTTGTCCTTCAGTTACTTCCTGACTCTTTCTCCCAGTTTTTTATGAACTTCAACTGCAATGAGATTTCTTGCAACATAACTGGTTTGATGAACAAACTGAGTACGGGACAGTCTTCAATAAAGACTAGGTCAAAGGAGACTGCTGTTGTCATTTCTTCTGGGCCTTGGAGGTCTAAGAATCATAAGAAAAATGGAAAGAAGTAGTTCAAGCCCAAAGATGGATACAAAAAGATAAGGGTAAAGCCCTTATGTTTCCAAAGAGTAAGGGGGTCATGAAGAAGGATGCATGCCTCAACTGCGGTGAGCTAGGCCACTCGAGGAGGCACTGTCTAAAAATTGACCGCAATGCGCTTTCAGATGCGGAATTGCTAGTTTTGTAAATGAATTGTTTTATAACTATATGTTCTACTTCTTGGATACTTGATTTTGGTGTGAGTTCTCATATATGTACCATGAATCAGGATCTTGAATGAGGTAGGAAGCTTGGAACTGGAGAAGTGATGGTGAAAGTCGGCAGTGGGCATAGTGTCGAGGCTAAATGACATCAGATCACTTATGTTGGATTTAGAATCCGGTTTTATTATTACTTTGGAAGTGCTTTAGGCTCGAATACTTAACTAGTTCGCAAGTCGATAAAACTTAACTGCGCATTAAATTTAGACAAGACTTCTATAACGTGTACTTTGACAAGTATGGTGCCTATATTCACTAAGAGTTAGTGGGAGTACACGTTATAGGTATGCTAACAGGATTAGTATACTCAGACGAGACTTACCTCGATTTGGGCACATGGATTTCACACCTGGATAGTAATGACTGAATCGAAAAGTTGTGATAGGTATACATGGACCTTTGACTTGAGGATTCAGTAGGAGATATGCTTGTGACCTTTAAGTTAGTTACTAAAGTAGTTCGATCCATTCACCGATTGGTGGGGTCAACCTCGAAGTGCGACCTAATGGGCAAGTAGCAGTCTCTATTAAATACCAAGATATGATTCTTTCTCGTGTAAGTGAACATGTAGCCTATGCGGTTAGTGGCAAAAGAGATCATAAGTCTTTGGCCAAAACATGTAGAGATAGTTGTATTTGATACATGAGAGCTCGATAATCTTGCTTTGTACTACCATATGCATAAAATCAAGTTACAATAGGGTTTGACATTGCAGTGACCGTAATACTTGATCGGGACATATGATTAAAGGGTTTATACGTATACGGTATTCATAATGTAAAGGTTGGAGTGATGCCAATCATTCACTCTCAGTTGGGTTACAGTGTAGGCCACGTGACTGGCTAGATGGTGCCTACACTCTTTGGATCCTCCCAATGCTAACTGAGACGATCCCATAGAGTCGCGGAACAGGATAGACGACGGATTATATTTAGATGTCTAATTTAATTTATAGATAAATTATATCGGTCTCGTGAATAAAATCAATTACTCATTTTTAGAGAATTTCTATTTAATATAATTAATTAGTTAGATTAATTAATTCTATTAATATTGAAACGTACCAAGGTTTATCTATCGGACTTGATACACGACGGTCCGTTTCAAGGACCAAAACGAACCGAAACCTCATAATTGAGACTTTGCCGCTCCTCCTCTTTCCTCACTCTTTCTTTTATTTTTATTCAGCATGTGGTGTATCTTAGCTTTGAAGATGTGGACAAAAGAGTGTGATCTTGCTTATCACATCTTCTCTGTTAAATGTATTATTATATAACAAGACATTGGATAGATTGGACAAACAATTTCAAGGCTTACACATTTGAGAGCATTTTGGCTGTGAGGTTTAAGAGGAGAAGAGAGAGATTTTTCAGTTCTTATATGTACTATCCGTATTTTTCCTTTTTTCGGCATTCTCATTTTTGTGTATTTTTTCGTTTTTAACGACTCGCTTGTAACCGTTTCGACGTTTTGAATCTATTTTATTCTTGGAGTTTTTCCTTTTTGGATGAGTTTCGGAGATATTTTGATGTAATTCCGTTTTATGTTATGTGTTGTTGCATGAACGTTCGATTCTCGTAAAACTCGTTCGACTTCATAATTTCTTTGGTTACACAAGTTCGTATGGTTGAGTTGTTCGTGCTGTGAGTTTTAGTTTTTTATCCGACGTCGTATCGTGATTTTCGGACGTTTGGGCCGTTTTGTAATTTCCTATAAGTTTAGGGAATTTTACTTCTTTGTCGTATTTCGGATTCCCCGATAGTCGGAATTGTATTTTCCTTCAGCACTCAGCTTCGCCGTCGTGAATATTTCGTATCTACGCTTTTGGTTCTGTCCTTGTGATGCGTCTCGACTTCGGACTGCTGCTGCATGCATAACGTACGTTATGCATGCTTTCTTGCGTGCGCTATCGGCACCTTCATAACGTATGTTATACCTTGGCGTTAACGTACGTTATGGCCTTCAGGGGATTGGGCAGATTGTTCTGTCGAGCCATTACGTACGCTAACTCCTGCGTGTTACGTACGTAAAGCTCCATTGTAGCGTACACTAACTGTCCGACGTAGCGTACGCTATTGAACTCAACGATTTGGACAGATTGTTCAGCCGAGCCATTACGTACGCTAACACTTGAGTGTTACGTACGTAATGAACGTGTTAACGTACATAACGAAGGAACAGGTTTCATAAACCTGGGTTGACCTTCACTTCGTCATTTCTTCATTTTTCTTCCTCCGACCGAGAGCTGCGTTCCAAGTGAGGTTTTGAGCGATTCTTCAAGTTTTGTCCGTGGAGTTCGTTGAGAGATTGATTGTTGTGTCCCAAGTGAAGTTTATCATCATCTTAATCCTCTTTCTCCGTCCTTAATCCAAGGTAATCTCCTAGAACCCTATTTTTGAGAAATTTGTGGGTTTTGGGGTTTTTGTCCGATTCGTTTCGTATTGTTGATTTATCCATGATGGGTTTGATTAATCTTAGTAGTATTCATGTGTTTCCTACGAAATTTCGGTGAACTTCGGTGTGTTTTTGAAATCGAAAGGGTTTGGGGTTGTTGTCCGCCCTTGTCGATTTTGTCGTATGAAATTACATGAATCGTAGGTGGGTTTCCGAGTGTTTTTCGTTATCATTGTTTTGTCGAGTTGTTGAAATCGTGTTTGACGAATCGTCTAGGTTCGGTGCTCGGTTTCTCGCAACCGCGATCGTAATCTTTCCTGTTTCTCGTCGTCGTTTAATCGAGGCAAGTATTCTTAAATGAACTCACACTCTTAACATGATAGCATTGCATGAGTGATGGGTCTGTGTGTATGCTCACTACGGGTTAGATCCGATGGGGTCTCGTAGAGGCGTGGATTGACGAGCTTTGCTTTTAACCACTACGAGCTAGATCCGATGGGGTCTAGGTAGGGGTTCACAGAGGCGTGGATCGACGGTTAATTGTGGTGCATTTTATAAATGTGTTTTGGTTATGGCATTTCTGGAAATGAGTACTTTTGAACTGTGTTTTCATGATTGCATGCATTGACTAAATGTGTAAGATGTAAGTTGTTCATTTGGCCTACTTGTACTAGCGTAATTGCTAACCTCTTTGGGGGGGACCCTTTTTGGGAAAATTCGTTTTATGAATTTCAGGTTATGTTCAGCCGGACGAGCGGGCATTGGGACAGTACGAGGATGCAGGCCAGGGTTGTTGACATGTGCAAGCGAGTTTCTTTATTTTCCGTTGTCCATTTCAATATGGTTGTTTTCCAACTTGATTTTGCAAAGTGTATTGAGTTGTCCGTTATGTTTTCGTTGGATTATTGTGTTGCTTGATTGACCGATCGAACCAGATGGATTATTACTGTTTTGCGTCTTTGTGATGTGGTGTTATTGTGTCAACTCCGTGAGTCGATGAGTGAAGTTGATTTCCTAGCCTGGTGGGTCCCATGTAGGAGTCCACGCTTCCCGAGATTTCTTGGGGGTGTTACCTTATACAATTGTATTATAAGTATATTTTGAGAGGAAAAATAATATTCATAAAATACTTGGAGTATTTTTAAAATAAATATAAGCTATTTCTATTTACTTCTACCCGTATTCTTCGAGAATGAGTAGATAGAATTTATTTCGGTCATCTTCCGATGCGTTATACATAAAGCAATGGTGCTTTAGGTGCTCAGGATTTAGCAAAAGATTGGATCATTTTTCTTCAACATTAAATCAAAAGACTTTCATGCTTTGAACTATTATACTCGTATATATGATGCTTGGCTAATCTTGCCCAAGGGATTCAGTTTATTGATTGGATCGATATTTATTCCCTGCGCCTTTGATTTTAGGCCCCAAATCCCAACAATGGTATTGAAGCGAGGTCTATGCGATCGTATAAACGATATCGTATTTAGAATGCTTGGTTGAATGTTTTTATGATATACATCATAATTGTTATAATTATTATTGTTTAATTGTTTATTGAAAAATTTATTTTTCATGATTTTATGTTACAATATAAATTTATTTTCTCAATATTTACTCCAATCAATTTTCAAGATGTATACTCAAAACCACAATCCAGGGTTGAAAACAAATACATGTATGTACAATCACACTTCAAACCAACACGATAAATAAAAAAAGTACACAATTTTAGTTATTAAAAGACAACTAACAAGTTTCACTTAGAGGAGCAATACCAACAAAATCTAAGGCCCCCTATTTACATACACTAGTTGATCTTGTACTCGTTGATGAATATCGTACTAGGCTCTTCAATCCCAACCTACAAACAAAATCCACTCATTTACATACACAGGCGGATGCGACATGCACAACATTTGAAAGGAGTTCTATCCTGAAAAACTTATTACAGTCCTTTTTGAAAACTATTCATAAACAATATTCGACAAGTAAAGGCAGGACTCATTCATGTTCATACATTATCTTCATATTTCTCTAAACATGTGTTTATGATTCTTGATGCAGATTCCAATGGCCCAAACTTGTTCGGTTTATTCTACTAACACTATTAGTTACTCTAGAAGTATGGTCATATGCGAGCATGATTATGAAAGAAAAAACGCATAAATATCCAAACTCATTTCCTTACAAAGGACCCTTCTAAATGCTTCCAGCCAGCTCTTTCTTCGTCTTCTCCAACCCAACACTGCCAATGACCAGATATGAACACTAAAACACTACTCGACATGCAAATTACAAGGAATGGTAATTGAAGAACACTAATCTTCTTTTATGCTCGTGTACCTTCCATATTCATTTAGTGGACCAAGTGGGTAGATTTCCTCGACTCCATTACGTCCACACCACACTCCTGAAGCAAATAATGGAAGTTCAGTTACCTGAGAACATAGTTGTGAAAGGCGCGCCTGAGGCGCGAGGCGCCTATAACAATTCGCAGGTCGCCTTTTATGGTCGAAGGCGGGCGACCTTCACCGGGCGATCGCCTGGTCGCGCCTTATGCCTTCTCTCCAGGCGCTAAAAAGGCGCGCCTCTAAACCTTTTGGGGGGCCAACATTTTTTTCTCTAGGTTTTTTTTTTCCAGCGTCTTTATCAAGGGCAGAACATAAACTTTTAAACCCCGAGCGTTTTAGGGTTTCAGTTTAAAAAAAAAAATTAAAGGTCCAGAGGACTTCAGCGCCGACCGCCGCAGCTCCACTTCCAGCCGCCACCGCCACCGCTCCACTTCCAGCCGCCGCCGCAGCGCCACTTCCGACCGCCACCGCCTCTGCCACTTTTTCCAGGTATTTGATCCTGCCTTTTTTTGTGTGTGTTTTTATAGTTGTCTTTTTTATCAGTTCCTAGTCAATTTTTATAGTTGTGTTTTTTTTTTATCAGTTCCCAGTCAGTTTTTTTATAACCGTTATAGTTGTGTTTTTTTTTTTATCAGTTCCCAGTCAGTTTTTATAGTAGTGTTTTTTTTTGTGTGTGCTTTCAAGTATAACCGTTATACTTGTGTGTGTTTTCTGATCAGTTCCCAATCAGTCCCTTTTCTGAAAGGGAGGATTTTCTTTACTGTTGCCAGCCCCTTTACTTTCGAATATGTGTTTCTTTATGTTTTTTTCTTATTTTTTAGCTGTTTTTTTCACAATGTTTGAATTTGTTATTCTTATTTTTTTGTGTTGACTTCATTAATAATGCATTGTTTCTTTTTTATTCTTAATTATTTTGCAGATTCATATAGTAAGTTTGTAACAAATGGAGCAAAGTGGTGGTTCAAGTGGACCTAATAATAATAGCAAAAATGATATATGTTGGAATTATGTACGAATGCTCAAGCCACCCCAAACGATTGATTTGGTTTGCAATTTCTATGACAAAGTTACCAGAGGGGGAATTTATTGTGCAAAACAACATCTTGCAGGAGGGCATCGTAATGTTAAAGCTTGTCCTAGATGTCAGCCTCATGTAAGGGAAGAAATTAGAGATTTTATGTCAAAAATTTTTTTAACAAAGAGTTCGATTCCCGATTTTGAAGATGTAGACACATATGGAGATGACGAAGATTTAGATGAGAGTGAGACAGTTGGGGGAAGTCAATTTTCAAAAGGCGGAAGTAGCAATACCAAGTCAATTAGCACCGCAAAAAGACCAAGAGTAAAAGGTCCGATAGATGTTTACTTTGCTCAAAACCCAACAAAAGTTGTTGAAGCTAGAAAAAAAGACAAGGCAAGACAATCCACAATCAATGAAGCATGCAAAAAAGAATTGAGAGAAAGAGCTTGTAGAGATATAGCTAGATGGATGTATGATGCGGCAATTGCATTCAATGCCATTAATTATCCAAGTTTTGATGTCATGATCGAATCCATTGGGATGAAACCTCCCACTTATCATGAGGTGAGGGTTCCTTTTTTGAGAAAAGAGGTTGATGAAGTTAATCAAATGAAGAAGTCCTATGAAGATGAATGGGTAAAGTACGGTTGTTCTTTAATGTGTGATGGATGGACAGATCGAAAAAGTAGGACTCTCATTAACTTTCTGGTAAATTCACCAAAAGGGACATTTTTTATCGAATCAGTTGACGCTTCCGAGTATTCAAATACGGGAGAGGATGTGCGAGTTGATTGATAGCTATGTAGTTCGTGTTGGAGTTGAAAATGTGGTACAAGTTGTCACTGATAGTGCAAGTTCAAATGTTGCTGTCGGTGAGAACTATTTTTTCATTAAATTTAACTTAAAAAATGTAATTTTACTGTTCTTTTTTTATTGGTTATAATTCAAAAAATATCTTCTGACTCTTAGCTTTTCTTTTATTGATTTTCAGGAAGAATGCTAATGGCAAAGAGACCGCATTTATATTGGACTCCGTGTTAGCCAATTAAGTACTGCGTGTAACTTTACCTAAGTTTTAATTAAGTACTTTCTTTCAAGTAGTTAGCCAATTAGTAAATAATGTATTTATGTGAATGTGACCATGTCTTGTTCTTAAATCATCGCACTGCAGCTGTGGTGGAAATCTTTTGGGTCCTCAACTCCAAATTTGCAGAAATTTTCTATGAAGGTGCTTAGTCTCACTTGTGCATCCAATTGCGAGCGGAATTGGAGTACATTTGAGCATGTAAGGATATAGACTTTACATAATACATATTTTTGAATTGGAGCACATCTATTAAAATTGTTTTAGTTATAATTGCAAATTCACAGCAAGAAGAGAAATAGACTAGCTCAAAAGCGCTTGAACAATTTGGCATATGTCAAGTACAACCGGGAATTAAAGCGGCGATATGATGCACGTGATCGTATTGATCCGATTACCTTGCGAGAAATAGATGATAGCAATGAGTGGTTGATAGGTGCAGTGGATGAAGAAAATCAGGGAGAAGAAGTTGATTTGGTATTTGATGATGATTCTTTGACGTGGGATGCAGTTGCTAGAGCCAATGGAGTTGGAGAAGAGGCTTATAATACTCGATCGGTTAAGGGAAAAGGAAAAAGTGTCGTTGGCTCTACATCATTTACTAAGTCTAGGGCTAAGCAAGTGGAAGAGAGAAAGAATTCTCATAAGAGAGCTCCTAGTGGACTTAGAGATGAGGAGGAGATAGTTTTCGACGTAGAAGGAGACAGTGAAGAGGAAGAGGAATTTATCGAAGAAGACAATCTTGAAGAAGAAGAGGAAAAAGATGATGATGAAGAAGAAGGCTATATGGAGCTTAGTGATGATTGATGGATTAATAAGTTGATGAAGTTGTTGTAGGAGGACTTATTGTTACCTATCACCTACTTTAGTTTATTTAAGTATTGTCTTTTGCTTGTTGAATTGCTTCTAAATTAAGTTTATCATTTTATTTTGTGTTATGTTATGGTTCTAGTTTTTTTTGGTTGGCGCCTCACCTCGCTCAGGCGTGCGCCTCGCCTTGCGCCTGAGGCGATACGAGCCCTCATCGCCTCGGTGCGCCTTTCGCCTTTAATAACTTGGCCTGAGAAGGAAAAAAATAGTTGAAAATCAAAAGTTGATAAAAAGTGCTTTATTTAAAACATTGTGAAAAAATAGAGAGAAAGGGGGGAAAAGTAGAGAGAAAGAACGTAAAAACAGATCCCCGCAAGAAGAATGAAGGCACTTATAACATATCCTCGCAAGAAGAATGAAGGCACTTATTCCCCATGAGTCGATATCACTCTAATTCATCCTTCAAACCAAATAAAGAACATAAGAACAGATCCTCGCATGAAGAATGAAGGCACTTATAACACATCATACAAGATATAAATATCCCTTGTATTGAGAAAGTATCTCCAACTGTCTTTGTATTCTTCAAGTCTAAGTAATGAGAGAGTACAAATTCGTCTTATAAAAATTACTTGCACACAAAAGTTTAAGACATGATAAAAGACTTACTGGGGTTTCACCCTTACAGGAGGAGCATATTCTGGGTCACCAGACTTGGCAAAATTATTGAGAAAGTGTGCCATACGTGGGAAACACATTACAACAGTTTCCCAAGTTTTGTTAGTATAAACAAAATTCTCACATTATTTTAAAGACTTCCAGCATTGCAATAGCAGCACAGACCTGTATACGGAGGACATTTTCCTCTTCTCAGGAGGTGGTTTGTATTCCAAAGGTTGACGAGGCTCAGAAGGCTTGCTGTTAAGTCAGTTGGGTGGCTCCGACCAATCGTAGGACTAGTCAAAAAATCAGTTACGTCTACAGCTTGTGAGTAAACACAGTCAAAGCCAGCCAGTTATGGACGTGTAAATATAGAAAAAAGGACATAGTGAGATAATGTGTTTTGCTCGTTTCAATTTCAAGGTATTCTAGCTAGCATAGACACCAAACACAACCTGAATTGATGATGAATCAAAGTTGCAGCCATCTAATTTGCTCGTAAATACCACAACCTTATTCAAACTAAAAATTCCCAATCTCCAGAGATCATCACCCGTGGTAGCAACATACAGAAAAAGCAATAAAATACACAATCCACAGATAAAATCATCAAAGTTAGACATCTGGCACAAAATAAAATTAAAAACAAATCCAATTAAATAAATAAAATATAAATCACGATTTGAGAATATAGAAGCGGAGTCAATAAAGAGAAACATACCATTTTTAGTTGCAAGATATTGGCGCGATTCTGAGCCTTGGTACGGGCCTGAACGGCGGCATTTTGGTTGCGCATCATGGCGTCGCCATAGTCCCCCATCCTTCCAACTTCCGGTGGACGGTTTAGGGTTTCTAAAGATAGGAACGGAGACGCATATCACGCACTATGGAGCATATGACAGTAGGGGTTTCTCCGATAGAACTTTGGTCCTAAAGCGGCGGAAGGTCGATGAATCCAAAATATAATGTTCAAGGGGAAGGGTTTATAACTTCCTGGAAATAAAGCACTTTTTAAGACCCCATATGTGAGGCAATTAAGAAAGCGGATGTGGTTGATGAAATATTGCAAGGTTTGTTCTTTGGGTTACGCCTCTCATTCTCTGCAGGCCGTATTATTAGACATCTCTCGATTTAACACCCGTCTCTGGCCGGGCGACTCTAATACAAGTGGAAAATTTTTATGTCTCTCCCTCAACAAAAAAAAAAGAAAACGGATCGGGAAAAAGTAGAGAGAATAAGAAAAATAAAGAGAAAGAAGAGGGAGGCGTGCAAGGTTGAGACTTAAAGAGAAATAAATGAAAATATGATATTAGGGTTGAGTTTGTTTTGGCTGAAGTTCTTTTATTCATTTTGTGCAAGTATTATGGCAGTTCTATTGTCATTTAACTTGAAAAATTTATAACTGCTCAAGGCAGTCACAACTCTTGTGACAGTCATGAACAGTCACAAATACTTGGATTTATCAAAGTGGTCTTTGTGATTGTTATTGGCAGTCACAAAGTTATAACTGTTATTGGGAGTCACAAATCCAGCGAGTTTCAATGTCACGAAATCATGTTTTTAGTATAGCGGAAAGGAACTCTACTTGTAGGAATTCAAAGTCGCCGACGTAGACTATGTTGAAGGACTACAGTAGAACCTTTTAAGTGTTAGCCAGTTATGTGACAAGCAGTTCTCGGTTAAGTTCTATGAAGGACAATGTAGGGTGAAGGACAGAAATACCAAACAAGTTGTCCTCATAGGAAGCTGGTCAGGTAATATGTACATTGCTGATCAGAAATCTACTAGTGTTGTAATTCCTTGTTTTGTTGCAAAACACCCTACAGATCAAACCTGTGATATGGCACAAAAAGATGTCACACATCAACTTCAAGACCATCAACAAGTTGGCCCGACAGGGAATGGTCAGAGGCTTGCCCAATGTTTCATTTCATGAGAACAGAATCTGCGGACCCTGTCAGAAAGGTGAGCATATCAAGACATCTTTGAAGAGAAAATCATATCTCTCACCCACAGGGTCCTCGAATTACTTCATATAGATTTTATGGCCCTGTAGACCCTGTCAGCCTAGGAGGTAAGAAATAATGTCTTGTTATAGTTGATGATTTTCCAGGTATTCATAGACTATATTCTTGAGAAAGAAGAAAGACATAACCACAGAGATGCCAGAACACCTTAAAAAGCTTCAGAATGAGAAAGGGCCATAGTATCCATTTGGTCCGACAGAGGCACGGAATTCAAAAAACGCGTCATGGAGCAGTATTATGGGGACAATGGCATACAACACGAATATTCAGCAGCCCAGACTCCTCAACAAAATAGTATCTCCGAGTGAAAGAATGGGACGCTGCTGGAGGCAACAAGAATAATGTTAGCTGGAAGCAAGTAGCCACAACGTTTCTTGGGAGAAGCAACAAATACAACGTGCTATACACAAAACTATTGTATCATCAACAAGCACCACAACAAAACCACATACGAGGTATGAAATAATGGAACTCCTATGGTTACGTATTTTCACAATTTTGGATGCAAGTGTTATGTTCTTAATAATGGGAAGGATCACCTCAGGACCTTTGGTAAGAAATCCGTTGAGGGTATATTTGTTGGGTACTCCTCTATCAGCAAGGCATTCAGGATTTCAACAAAAGGAAACTGACTATAGAGGAGTCAGTCCATGTGGTCTTCGATGAACCATATTGTGATCCTACAGGAATATATAACCTAACCCAAGCCGTCCAAACTTTTTCTGTTGAGGAAATCCCACAGTCTCAAAAAGAAACTGTTGCACTCTAGAAATTAACCCCACTATTGTAAGAACAGATGAGGTAGTTGGAGCTGATGCTGTGGTAGCTAAAGCTGATCCTACAACGCAACTAAACACAACAAGGGATGCTGAATTAGAACCCGACAGAAAGTGGTTAAGAGATCACAATCATGAGTTAATAATCGGTGATATTGAAGATGGTGTTTCCACCATAAGAAGAATACAGAGTTAGGGGTGGTATACCGTACCGTACCGATTTATTTTACTCATACCATATACCGTACCGAAACTTTCGTCATATAAAATTACATACCGATACTGTATCGAACCGTTCAGCATACCGAGACTCGGTATACCGAGATATCAGTATGAAACATTGCATATACCATTGCCGTACCGTTTTTCGGTATAACACACGGTAATTCGGCATACCGTATATTCAAGCTACACCGAAATTACCGTCATACCGTTCTGTACCGAATCGATATATTGATATACTCAAAAATCAAAACAAAACATACATCCACGGTTTGAATAAGGCACCACGAAACATAAAAAAAAAAAAGAACTCTTACACAGAAACATAAAACAAACACATTATAATAAAAAATTACAACATCAGTGTCTCACTGTCACATTATAGTTTGATAATGAAGTTCTAAAGATGTTGCTTTTAAAACAAGAGAAAATATGAGAGCAGTTGCAAGGTAATTTAAAGTCAGCAAAAGCACAGTGAGAAGATGCTCCAACTTAAAGTTGTTCAGCTCACAGTGATATACTCACTGCTTGTTTCAGTTTTAGAACCCCTGGAACAATTAACTAACGCTTGTACAAATCTACGGACGATCTTGAACGGCATTTGCAGCTGTAAAAATAAATAAAATTATCAGTACGCATCAAATTACATTATACTAAAGAAATATAATTTATATTTACACTTAATTAAATAAAGAAACTCTTACTCTTTTCAATTTCTTCAAGTTCCTTATATAAAATAAGGTTATCTTCGGTTGGATACTTACGAAAGTTGAACTCCACTCTTTACTAATTATTAGTACACACCAAAGCTTCTACCATTTTAAGACTCAAACTACTCATAAACGGATCCACAACTCTTTTTCCCAAACTAAAAGCGGACTCACTAGCAACGATTGAACTTGGAATTACAAAAATATCCTTCGCAATCATTGAAAGGACGGGGTACCTAGCTTCACTTCCTCTCCACCACTCTAACAAATTGAAAGATTGATTAGACCATTTTTCAATCTCATCGGCTAGGTACTTGTCCACTTCATTGGATATCTCTTGAAGTTGTTCCTCTTTATTTTGTGCTTGAACATCATTAAACAATTCATCCCAAAGACCGCCACCCGTACTAGTACTACCATCTCCATCATTACACCCTATTCGGACACACCTCCTCTCAATATCTAAGGTATCATTTATTCCCTTGTACTCCGCCCACAAAGTTACAAAGTCTTTTTTAACCTTATCAATGAACTCTTGGAATTTCGTTGAATTAGCCCCCAATTCCGTTGAATTTGACTTGCTAGAGAATGAGAAGATTCAGATTCCAATTTTATGATCCACTGCAAAAAAAAAGAGCAGCAAGTCAGATTTAAACCCCTTCACATCAATATTGTTGATTTTCAAAGCTGCACTTAGTTGAGTTAGTTCCAGATCTATTTCAATTTCTACAAGTTTATCGGCATCATCAATTTCTCTCAAATAAAAGATGTAAATATCAAAAACACTAGTCAATTTAATAACCTGGACAAAGTAATACAAGCAATCAGAATTTCTATATCTAATAATAGAATCATATCTAATAAAAAGGGCGATTTACACTGGTCAAATAACCTTTGTATATCATGATTCATTATATGATTATGCACTGGTCGATTTACAAGATATCAGAAACACTGATCGATTTACAAGATATGATTCTATTATGTCATGATTCAGAAACACTGGTCAGATTATATCCCTGTACAAGTAGATAATATCCCTATAAATTATTTTATTCTATACTCGAAGCTAAGTTAGAGAAATAAAAAATAGGGATTAAGATTAGGGATTATATTTAATCAAAATTAAAATTCTATAAATTGAAGATTGAGAAATAAGAATCACCAAAAATTTAAGAGACACTAGAACAGTAGAACTCGAACTCACCACGAAAATACGGACTGATTGCCCGTCGTGAAAGAGCTCCACCGTGAAAGAGCTCCGGCGTTATGGTTGATCCACCGTGAAAGAGCTCGTCGTGCAGATTCATCGTCGACTCTTCGCCGTGAAAGAGCCTCAGATTGAAAGGAATTTGAACGGAAAGGATTTCGTCGCCGTGAAAGAGCACCGCCGCACGGCCCGCACCGTTGTGTTGAAAGTGAAGGCAGTGTGTGTGTGACTGCGTGAGAAGTGAAGGGCTGAAGGCAGTGTGTTAGGTGTGTGTGAGTTTGACTTTGTGAATTAGCAATTAGGTTTAGCCGCCCCACATCATAATATTTATTAAGTATTAAGATAATATAATTTATATATATTATTTATTACGGTATGGCGGCATATCGCGGTATATACTGTTACGTAATGGTATACCATCATTTTGGTACGGTACGGTATACCGCCGGTATGCAAATATTCAAATCGTTGCCGTACCGAAAATATCTGGTACGGTAATATACCGTACCGTATCCTACGGTATACCGATAATTCGGTATTTTTTCGGTATTTGTCAGTACGGTAACTGCGGTATTTTGGTATTTCAGTATTATTTCCTACCCCTATATAGAGTACACAAGAAACTGTGCTCTGTGCACAAGAGGAAACAGAATCCGGACCTGAACAATCTCCATTCCCTGTATAGAAGTCCAAGGCTGAACGTCGGAAACTTGCCCTATGCACACTAGCTGTATTCTTGGCACAGTCTGAATCTATCTCGACCAATGAAGCTCTCAATAATTCTCACTAGATCTCATCTACGGAAGAAGGGCTGAATGGTTTCGGAAAGGAATAATGTTTGGTACCTAGTCCACAGACCAACCCGTCAAGCTGTAATTGGAACCAAATAGGTATTTCGAAACAAGAAGGACGAAAATGGCCTTTTTATAAAGAACAAGTCCAGACTAGTTGCCCAAGGCTACAAATAGGAAGAAGGCATCAACTATGATGAAACATTTGCCCCTATAGCCAGACTAGAATCCATTCGGATATTCTTAGCGTTTGCCGCTCATAAGAGCTTTATCGTATATCAAATGGACGTTAAGAGCGCATTTTTTAATGGAGACCTAGCTGAAGAAGTGTATGTTGAACAACCTCTAAGGGTTTGCCAACATGGAGGAAGGAGATCTTGTATACAGGCTAAGGAAAGCGCTATTTGGTCTTAAGTAAGCACCGATGTAATACCCCAGATTTTCATTCTGGTTATTTTGGATTTTTTGGATATTTCTCGGTTGCCGAGTATCGGTATCATTTTTCTCGATGATTGATATTTGTGTTTACATGGTCGCGTGTGATTATTTGTTGCATTGTGTTTCGTTTCGGATCGTTGATTTTGTCCACGAGCATTTCGTCGTGTTCGTTCCGTGCGTTTTCGGAAATCGAGTCGCCGGCTCATAGCGGTTGGGCACTGACCGGACAGTTGGGGCAGGAATCGACAGGGCGGCTGGGCACTGGCCGGATAGTTGCGGCAGGAATCGGGAGGGACCTGCATAGCGCACGCTATTGTCGGATGGCAGCGCACGCTAATCGGCAGGCATAGTGCACGCTATCGGTCGGTCAACGCGCGTTACCTGGCTGGACAGAGAGGTTTCTGAGGTTCTGGAATCGGGAAGGATCGGCAGGTAGCGCACGCTACTATCGGTTGTGGCTTGCGCTAATCGACAGGTGTAGCGCACGCTATCGGCCGACCAGCGCACGCTACATGGCCGAGCAGTTTAGTCCAGAGAGTTCTGGACAGGTGGGCTAGCGCACACAAGTGTCCGCGCAGCGCGCTATCGCGGTCGGACAGGAAGTTCTGGTCCGCAGGTTAGGTCAGTAGGACCGGGTCGTGCGGGCCCCGACCAAAGGTGTTGGGCCGAGACTGGTTGATAGCGCATGCTAGTCCGGAAGCCTAGCGCACGCTAGGGACGCGCCAGTATAAATATGACTGAGGAGTTATATTTTCACTCGGTTTTCATTTCCTTTCTTTTCTGTCCGCGGCTGGAGTCTTGGAGAAGTTGGAGGCATGTTGTCAGGCGATGAATCCACGAAGTCCTGGAGTACATATCATTGATTAATCCTTCTATAACATCATTTGATCAAACGAATCAGGTTATATTTTCTGAAATCCTATTTTTGGGAATTTGGGGTTTTTGCTTGGTTTTATCCGATCTAGCCCGTACTAACTTATATTTGTGACGGATCGATGATTATTAAGATGTATTCTATCATTTCCCTTGTGATTCCATGGTTAGATTGTATATGATTCGTCATTTTGTTGAATTCCTAATTGACGCCTTGAAGGTGTCCGATAAAAGATCTTCGAGGGGGATTCGGGCGATATGCGATTATTATTCCTCGTACGATCGTTGATTTATTGATGATATGTCTTAGGGACGAAATCCTTGTGAAGAACTTGAGTCAGAACCCTCCCGTTCTTTGTCTTCTTTGGATCCGAGTTTCCCGATTGAACCGTGTTCTTTGGAGTGTTCGGTTGTAACACCCCAAATTAGGCGGATATTACAGTGCCGTGGATCCCCGACTGGGGCCCACCAGGCGAATGAAAACTAATGAATTAAATAATATAATTGTAGTACCGAACCACATTATATTACCAACTACACCGATGAGGAGTTTAAGGACAACACACCAGGACAATATGTAACGCCCCCAAAATAAACCGGGACGCCATAGTGCCGTAGATCCCATGAGGGACCCACAAGGCAAGTTTTTGAAAATATTTTCAAAAATATTTTATTCAACTGGTAGTATGCGGAAGTAATTACGGAAGTATTCGTACAACCCAAAGTACAAAAGAAAATAGTGTCCGTACATACGGTTATTACACAACGTGGAATGTTCAAATTGATTTAAGAAATTAACAGGCCTTCTTCCAACACAGCTCATGCCTGGCCATAACCTTCGGGGGCGTCCTGCAAAAATTCAATAAATTTACCTGGCACGACATGTCGTGCCAGTAGCCTAGGTCAGAAAAACCCAAACCATACTCAAAGATAAAATCTGATAATTTCAAGGAACAAGTTTATCACCGAATGTTCAATGTTATCCCTTTTATCAGCACATAAACTCCCAAGGTCGCAACCAAGGGTCACGGAAGTATCTACACAGGAATACTCCGGACGTGGGTACCATTCAGGTTTTATCCCGCAACACGGTTCTACAAGAAAACTCCCAAGGCCGCGGCCAAGGGTCACGGTAATATCTACTCAGGAATACTCCGGACAAGATAATCGAAAGAGCACCATTCCACAAATAGTAACACTTACTATGTTTTGAAATTATAAGACGTAAAGTCTGATCAAGATTCACTTGCCTCAAATCCGACGAGAGATTTTTCTTGACAAGGCAACGGCTTGAACGATCACACTCGGAAGTCCGACCTATTACATGTTTGTCGATTAACATCTTATGATAACAATGATGATCAACGACGTTACTCCGCCTCCCGCCTGTTAGAACCCTACCTTAGTTGCTTATGATGTCGAAAATCGAAATTCTCTGTTTTTAACCACAATGCGTGCCATGAAATTCTTCGGTTCGGCAACATTCTTTATATGTTACCCTTCCGCCGAACAATAGTGTTCTAACACAACATTCCTACGTTAATTATAACCAACAACCACCGAGATTTCATCGTTTGTCTAAATATATAAGTCTAGAACGATTAATCCATCATCTTAACATGTTTCGGTATCTATTCGACTAGAAATTGTTGGTAAGTTCATCAAGGATTTATTAACGGTTTTATTCGACATGATAATACGGTTATACATGAAATCCTTCAAAGATGATTCCGAGAAATTGGTGATTAGCAATATGATTATGAGTTCTACTATTATTCATTCCAATTTCTAGCTTTGATGGATATCGATTAACAATTGTGATAGTTATATACCGGTCCGATTATTACTGAGGGTTCTAAGCTACCCAAGACATCCGAAATTTACTATAACTTACTAAACAACACTGAAATGAGTTCAAGGTTGGATAAACATACCTTTATTGACAAAAGATGATGAAGAACGACGGTGGACGAAGGAGAACGAGAGGATAACACCTTCAAGACCTTCCCCGAAGCTTGATTAACGCACTCTAATAGGATAGCACTTGAAGTGGGAGGTTAGAACTGGTTCAAGGATGGTGGAGAGCAGTGTATATGAAGGAAGGATGATTTTTGGGACGGAAGAAATGAAAGGCAAAGTGTTCTTTTATAAACTCAGATTTCCCTTACGTACGTTATGCCTGATGGTTTACGTACGTAAGGGACTTTACGTACGTTATGAAAAAGTATTAACGTATGTAAGGAACTCGCTGGACTAATCTACCCACATCGTTACGTGCGTAACGAAAGCGGGTTAACGTACGTAACACTTCGTTGACTTGCCTGTCGCAATCACGCCGAAAGTTGGTCGGCATGCATACTACCTGACGAAGATTCCTGTCCGAAGACCGAAGGCCGATGTTACGTACGTAAGGGCCGATCCTTAACGTACGTAATGACTCGGATATAGCGTACGTAATGACTCGGAGAATAACGTACGTAATGACCAGTTTTGTTTACTAAATTATTATCACATTAATTTCTTATGACACGAATCCCTCTCCATATCGTCAGGAAATCTCTTGGGGAACAAGACGTTGGCTACCGTCATATTCACACCGATAATTACCTAACAACATCAATGTATGTCGTTGAAAGTCCATCAAACATCACACCATCACAATACACGAATAACAGATGCGAACAATACAGTACAACCATATTATACAAAATATGTTTTATCGCAATGGAGTACATTTATTTATCAAATAGAAGAAATGGACGTGAGCGCCCAAAGTGAAAAAGCATGTAATACTGGTGGTATTACATACCACCCCCCTTAAAATAGTTTCGTCCCGAAACTAAGAAAATAACTCGGGATGATTCTCTCTCATGCTCGCCTCGGTCTCCCAAGTCGCTTCTTCCGTGCCGTGGTGCGACCACTGAACTTTAACAAGGGGTATGTCCTTGTTCCTTAGTATCTTTACGCATCGATCCAAAATCGCTGTTGGAACTTCCCTAAAGGTAGCATCATTGGAAATCTCTACTTCCTCGAAGTTGATCTTGTGGCTGGGGTCGTACACGTACTTTCTCAGCTGGGAGACATGGAAGATATTATGCACTCCGTCTAACGATGGTGGTAATGCTAGCCGATAAGCAAGTCTACCGACTCAGTCCAGTATTTCGAACGGACCAATAAATATCGGGCTTAGTTTGCCCTTCTGGCCGAAGCGTCGAATGCCCCGCATTGGCGATACTTTAATCCAACATGATCCCCAACCATAAATTCCAATGGTCGCTGGCGGTCCGTAGCATAAGACTTTTGGCGGCTCTGCGCTGCCAACATGTGTTTTCGAACAATGGATATCTTCTTAATAGATTCCTGGATTGGATCCAACTCGGTGGCGACGACATCGGATGCATCGTCCCAACATAGGGGAGACTTGCACCTCCTACCATACAAGGCCTCAAAGGGGGCCATGCCTATGCTTGCATGCCAGCTGTTGTTGTACGAAAATTCCGCTAAGCAGAGGTGTTTAGACCAGTCCTTGCCCCAATCGAGTACACATGCTCTCAACATATCTTCCAGTGCAGTATGGTGCGTTACTTGTCCATCCGTTTGAGGGTGATAGGCGATCTTGAAATGCGATTGAGTACCCATGGCACAGTGGGATGACCTTCCGAGCGGGACACATATCTAGTGTCTCTATCCGAAATAATTCCCGAGGGAACGCCATGTAATCTCACGATTTCCCGAACAAAGATGGTGACCAGCTGTTCTGTTCCGATGGCCTCCTGAATTGGAATGAAATATGCCGACTTCGTCAGTCGGTCTACAATAACCCATATCGTGTCCTTTCCCCCCGCCGTCACTGGTAACTTGGTGACAAAGTCCATTGATATGCTCTCCCATTTCCATTCCGGAATGGGTAAGGGCTGCATGATTCCGGCCGGTCTACGGTGTTCAATCTTCACCTGTTGACATATCATACATCGAGCAACAAACCTTGCTATCTCTTGCTTCATATTCTTCCACCAGAAACTCTTCTGCAGATCTTCGTACATTTTGCTCGCCCCGGGATGTATCGAATAGGGAGTAGAATGAGCTTCCTTGAGTATAGTTTGCTTAAGCTCGTCATTAGGTGGAATGCAAATCCTGTTCCTGAATCTAACTAAGCCCCCTTGGATCCTGTAGTCTGAAATAATTCCCCCTTCGGCCTTTGCGCCGATCGCACGAAGTTCTGGATCCTCCATCTGTGCTAGGCGTATCTCGTCCAGCAGATACGAGCGAATATCAATCGAGCACAACTGTCCCTGGCGGTGTTGTATCCACACTTCAATGTCATTTCTCCTGAGATCTTGCTACAATTGTAGCTGTACTGTCAAACCAGATAGTGTCACCTCCTGCGCAGTTTTCCGACTCAGTGCGTCTGCTACGACGTTGGCCTTTCCAGGGTGATATAGAATCTCTACATCGTAATCCTTGACTAACTCCAGCCAATGCCTCTGTCTCATATTTAACTCTTTCTGTGTGAAAATATACTTTAAACTCTTGTGGTCCGTAAAGATCTTACAGGTAACCCCATACAGGTAATGTCTCCAAATCTTAAGAGCGTGGACTACTGTAGCTAGTTCCAAGTCATGTGTCGGGTAGTTCACCTCATAAGGTTTAAGTTGTTGTGAGGCGTAAGCGATAACCCTGTCGTTTTGCATGAACACACATCCCAGCCCGTGCTTAGACGCATCAGTGCATATTACGAATCCCTCCGTACCCTGCGGTAGTACTAATACTGGGGCGGTAGTAAGCTTTCTTTTTAGCTTGTCGAAACTCTCCTGACAATCTGTTGTCCAGACAAACTTGGTGTTCTTCCCAAGCAGATTTGTTAATGGCTGAGCGACACAGGAGAAGGCCTCGACAAACCGTCGATAATATCCTGCCAACCCCAGGAAACTCCTCACCTCTTTGACGTTTCTAGGTGGTTCCCAACTCATAACTGTCTCGATCTTCTGGGGGTCTACTTTAACGCCTTCTGCTGAAATCACATGTCCCAAAAAGGTTACCTCTGGTATCCAGAACTCGCATTTAGAAAGTTTGGCATACAGTTGATGTTGCCTTAAAACGCTCAACACCTGCCTCAAGTGTTCCTCATGCTCCCATCGGCTCCGGGAATAAATTAAAATGTCTTCAATAAAAACCACCACACACTTATCGAGAAACTCTGTCAGAACCCTGTTCATCAATTCCATAAAAACGGCTGGAGCATTAGTCAAGCCAAACGACACCACCATGTACTCGTAGTGTCCATATCTCGATCGAAATGCGGTCTTAGGAATATCCTCCTCTCGAATTCTCAATTGGTGATATCCCGAACATAAGTCGATCTTTGAAAACACAGTCGCTCCTTGTAGTTGGTCCAGTAAATCATCAATCCTCGGAAGTGGGTAACGGTTCTTAATAGTGACCTTATTAAGTTCCACATGTCGATACAGTATGAGAGAGTTGTCCTTTTTCTTCACAAAAAGAACTGGCGCACCCCATGGCGAAGTACTTGGACGAATGAGCCCCTTCCTTAGAAATTCTTCGAGTTGTGACTTTAGTTCCTTCATTTCGGCTGGCGCCATCCTGTATGGTGCCTTGGAGATAGGCGTCGTTCCTGGCTCAAGTTCAATTGAGAGATCGACCTCCCTTCGTGGTGGCAATCCAGGTAGTTCATCGGGGAACACGTCCGGAAATTCGTTCACCGCAGGAATGTTAGCAACCGACAGTTGTGACGTGTCCTCCTGAAGAATATAACACCAATAATACATTCCTTGATCATCATGAGATGCTACTGCTGAAAGGAGACTGAGGGACCCTTTAGTACTGAAGTGCTCTCGGCCTCTAATTGTGTGAGTGGCGCCGTCATGGCTCGTAATGAAAACTGTCAGGTGATAGGTATCCAATACCATCTTGTGCATCGCCATCCAGTCCATACCCAAAATCACATCTTCCTTTTGGAGTGGAAAGACCATGAGATTGGCTGTCTAGCCCAGATTATTGATGCGAATCGGACAGTTTCGAACTTCCAAGTTACCCTCCACCCTGCAACCCTCGGGTAGTTTAACAGTAAAGGACTCACAAGGTACACAAGGGAGATGCAAACGGTTAACACATTCCATGGATATAAACGAGTGGGTTGCTCCAGTATCAAACAGTACATGGACAGGCTGAGATTTAATAAAGAGTGTACCTGAGACAGCAGGTGTAGTCTGGTCGTCAGTGGCCCTTAGTTCGAACACGCAGGACGGCAGTGTCCCCGAGGAGGGTGCAGTGCCTCCCCCGCGACCACGTCCTCTTCCGGCACCGTGTAGAGGAGCTTGGTGAGGTGGAGATCGGTAGTCGGACATGGTGGACGCTCTGGATGTCTGTACCGAGCCTTGTTGACTCTGAGGAGCTGGGTTTGGTGTAGGTTTGATCCGTGAGTAGTAGCGAGACATGTGCCCACCCTTTCCGCATGAAAAACACTTTGTCGACGCTTTATGACACTGACTCATGGTATGCCCTGCTATGCCACAATTGAAACAGCTACGGCGAGAAGACCCGTCAGATGTTCCTCACTGTTGGGATGAAGCTACTGATTTGGAGGGAAACCCAATTCCCAAGTTCACTCTGCTGGTGTTCCCGGACTGATTTGCTGTCTTCTGCTTCTTTTGGTTATGCCCGGCATCCGAACTGACAACCGTACCAGCGTATGCTGTGACCACGTCCTCATATGCCCTCAAAGTGGTGCAGTGAAACCCCGCAGCATAACGTTGAACATCCTCCGGCAACCGTTGAGCAAGGTGACAAATTCGCTGGTCTTCGGATGGAACCATCTGTGCGACATAGCTTAGCTCGGTCCTGTACGCTCGAATGATTTCTGGTACTGGCAAATTCTGAGGTCCTGCGCTGAAGAAGCTCCGTGCTCGTGCAGTTTGAACTGATCAGGGACAGTACTCGTCTCTCAATAGTTTGGAAAACTCGGGCCATCCGACTATTCTATCCTCTGGTTTATAGGTCCTCCACCATCGGGCTGCGGTGTCACGGAGCTGGTTGATCCCGAGTGGTGCTTTTCGGTTCCCTGGGCAGCCGATCACCTCGAAGGCAGTCTCCATCTCCGAGATACAATCGTCCACGTGCTTATCCCCTGACCCGTCGAATAATGGCAGTCTAGCCTTCAGCATTTCTCCCAGCCAACAGTCCTTCCCAGTGTTCTCTTCTATATTAATGACTGGTACTTGTTCTGCCCGGTTGACCTGAGCGATTCCCATAGAAATGGCACAGGCGAGTCGAGCGAAGGCCGGATCAAATCCCCGTTGTTACGGTTTTACGCCTCTGTTCGTTACGATTAATCGCGGCGGTTGATTTCCGGCTGGATTAGTTTCACTGGTGTTCCTGTCTTCCTGCTGGTTCATAGCGGAACCCTGTGCATCATTTACGTTTCTTCTAGCTCCCCGACGTGTCATTGGTGATGTTCGTTCGATCTAACAGGTTAGTTTAATGCAAACATTCTCTGAGTTCTTACTGAATCCAAACATCATACTTGATTCTTAAGAATTTACGTGTAATTTACCTCGACATCCCTCGAGGAGTTACGGTCGCCAGAAGTGTTGGATTTTTGAAGGCAAAATGTTTTCAAAATATTTTGGTAAAACTTTCCACGTGAGTGTTTGGCTCTGATACCATTTTCTGTAACGCCCCCAAAATAAACCTGGACGCCACAGTGCCGTAGATCCCATGAGGGACCCACAAGGCGAGTTTTTGAAAATATTTTCAAAAATATTTTATTCAACTGGTAGTATGCGGAAGTAATTACGCAAGTATTCGTACAACCCAAAGTACAAAAGAAAATAGTGTCCGTACATACGGTTATTACACAACGTGGAATGTTCAAATTGATTTAAGAAATTAACAGGCCTCCTTTCAACACAGCTCATGCCTGGCCGTAACCTTCGGGGGCGTCCTGCAAAAATTCAACAAATTTACCTGGCACGACATATCGTGCCAGTAGCCTAGGTCAGAAAAACCTAAACGAAACTCAAAGATAAAATCTGATAATTTCAAGGAACAAGTTTATCACCGAATGTTCAATGTTATCCCTTTTATCAGCACATAAACTCCCAAGGTCGCAACCAAGGGTCACGGAAGTATCTACACAGGAATACTCCGGACGTGGGTGCCATTCAGGTTTTATCCCGCAACACGGTTCTACAAGAAAACTCCCAAGGCCGCGTCCAAGGGTCACGGTAGTATCTACTCAGGAATACTCCGGACAAGATAATCGAAAGAGCACCATTCCACAAATAGTAACACTTACTATGTTTTGAAATTATAAGACGTAAAGTCTGAGCAAGATTCACTTGCCTCAAATCCGACGAGAGATTTTTATTTACAAGGCAACGGCTTGAACGATCACACTCGGAAGTCCGACCTATTACATGTTTGTCGATTAACATCTTATGATAACAATGATGATCAACGACGTTACTCCCCCTCCCACCTGTTAGAACCCTACCCTTCTTTATAACCACAATGCGTGCCATGAAATTCTCTGTTTTTAACCACAATGCGTGCCATGAAATTCTTCAGTTCGACAACATTCTTTATAAGTTACCCTTCCGCCGAACAATAGTGTTCTAACACAACATTCCTACATTAATTATAACCAACAACCATCGAGATTTCATCATTTGTCTAAATATGTAAGTCTAGAACGATTAATCCATCATCTTAACATGTTTCGGTATCTATTCGACTAGAAATTGTTGGTAAGTTCATCAAGGATTTATTAACGGTTTTATTCGACATGATAATACGGTTATACATGAAATCCTTCAAAGATGATTCCGAGAAATTGGTGATTAGCAATATGATTATGAGTTCTACTATTATTCATTCCAATTTCTAGCTTTGATGGATATCGATTAACAATTGTGATAGTTATATACCGGTCCGATTATTACTGAGGGTTCTAAGCTACCCAATACATCCGAAATTTACTATAACTTAATAGACAACACTGAAATGAGTTCAAGATTGGATAAACTTACCTTTATTGACAATAGATGATGAAGAACGACGGTGGACGAAGGAGAACGAGAGGATAACACCTTCAAGACCTTCCCCGAAGCTTGATTAACGCACTCTAATAGGATAGCACTTGAAGTGGGAGGTTAGAACTGGTTCAAGGATGGTGGAGAGCAGTGTATATGAAGGAAGGATGATTTTTGGGACCGAAGAAATGAAAGGCAAAGTGTTCTTTTATAAACTCAGATTTCCCTTACGTACGTTATGCCTGATGGTTTACGTACGTAAGGGACTTTACGTACGTTATGAAAAAGTATTAACGTATGTAAGGAACTCGCTGGACTAATCTACCCACATCGTTACGTGCGTAACGAAAGCGGGTTAACGTACGTAACACTTCGTTGACTTGCCTGTCGCAATCACGCCGAAAGTTGGTCGGCATGCGTACTACCTGACGAAGATTCCTGTCCGAAGATCGAAGACCGATGTTACGTACGTAAGGGCCGATCCTTAACGTACGTTATGACTCGGATATAGCGTACGTAATGACTCGGAGAATAACGTACGTAATGACCAGTTTTGTTTACTAAATTATTATCACATTAATTTCTTATGACACGAATCCCTCTCCATATCGTCAGGAAATCTCTCGGGGAACAAGACGTTGGCCACCGTCATATTCGCACCGATAATTACCTAACGACATCAAGGTATGTCGTTGAAAGTCCATCAAACATCACACCATCACAATACACGAATAACAGATGCGAACAATACAGTACAACCATATTATACAAAATATGTTTTATCGCAATGGAGTACATTTATTTATCAAATAGAAGAAATGGACGTGAGCGCCCAAAGTGAAAAAGCATGTAATACTGGTGGTATTACACAATACCGAATACTAGTATATTTTATATGAAGATAAAATACACAACACTGAATGAAACGGAGTATCCAAATGAAAATTTGCAGCGGAAAATAAATGACAACAACATGAATGACTGAAAAGATCGGGGGCCCCTACTAGTATCACTGGGACTCCTCGCCGTCAACGTTCTATTCCCGTGCTTTTGCCTTGCCATGACCTGAAAACAAAATCCCCAACCGGAGTCAGTTACACAGAACAACAATCCTCAAGGGTTGAAAATACACAATCATGAGTTATCTTTAGTTATGAAATATCCTTAGTTATGAATTGAGCTGAAGAGGAGCATCATAGTACGCCCGTAATGTTCTGTGCAAGTGTACAATACGAATGACCGGACACACCCGTCCTTGTACCTAATTAGTCTCACGGAGGTAATCGTTACTGTGTGCACAGTCCAATGTATCGATCCTAATACATGACCATCGCGTGCTCGACTAAAAATTCCACACATCCGCACCCGGCCACGCAATATGAGCCCAGAAGGTCATATGAACGAGAATGACCAAAATGAATATCAATGAATAATAATCCGACAAGGTCAAGAATGACTCACCGAGATGAAAATAATAGTGAAGTGAATGATAGTTCAATGAAATAATTGGAACCGCCGTTCCTCGTTATTGAAGTGATTATCCGACAATTACAAGTCTCAATACGGTTAATACAATGATGAATGAGTTATGATTATGAATGAACAACAACAAAAGGAATGAATATCCTTTTAACCGAGTAAGAGTTAACTTACACAACACCAATGAAGAATGTCCTTCCACGAACAAACATCCTAAATGAAATGTTGGTTGCTCGAACAACCTTGAATAACACAATTTCGAACAATCCATTCAACATACGAATCAAACACGATGATAGCCAACATCAAAACGTCGATACGACTAAACCAAGTTCATTGGGGCATAATATCAAACACGTTGTGACCAATCTCCGATTGCTAACAACCAAACTTCAATTATACCAATATCAAAACCCAAGAAGTGTTTCAAACCAACAAAACATCTTCAATACAATCAATAATCCAAAATGAATATCCGAATTCGTGATTTCAACAACAATTAATCGAAAACCCCCAAATCCAACTTAATATTCAAAGTATTCTTGAACAATCTTTCAATAATCCAATGAATAATCATACATATCCATAATCATGCGTACATCACTTCATACAACATGATTTTAACGGCTAAAACATCATATCTCAATACAAAATCGAAATCCAAGATGTTGACGAATATTACCTTTGAAGATACAAGCACTTCGATCCGATTAAAACGTGTTAAATCGACTATCCAAGCTCCCCAAACGAATGAAGATGATGAAAACCGAGTATTCAAGTGATTGATGAAGAAGGATCTATTCCTCAAGCTCTCTCTCTCGGACAAGATGAAGGAAATGAGAAAAATGAGGAAAAGTCCCGTCCAAGATCCTTATAAACTGCCGGAAGTTACAGCCGTAACTCGGCCTTCTTACGGCCATAACATCCCAGGTCAACGGCCTTACGGCCGTAACCCGCCCACTCGTACGGCCATAACTCGGCTTCGTCCAATCACCTGCCGACAGCCTTACGGCCGTATCCTTACCTGACTTACGGGCATAACTCACCCTCGACTCAAACACCTGCCGACATCCTTACGGCCGTACCCGCATGCCTTACGGGCGTAACTCGGATGATACGGCCGTATCCGGCCAAACTTACGGGCGTAAGCCCCCTTCGTCGAAAATGACCAGGCACCCTGCCTGTAACTTACGGCCGTATCCGGCCAAGCCTTACGGCCGTACCTTCCTCGTCTTACGGCCGTATGCCGCAACCCTTACGGCTGTAAGTCCCTTTCGTCTGACACATCCTGAAAAACACGAACACTCCTTACGGCCGTATCCTGCCCATCTTACGGCCGTAACTCGCCTTCGGCCCAAAACGCCTGGACACCCAGTTCGACACGTACGGCCGTAACCGGCCAAGCCTTACGGCCGTACCTGCTCAACTTATGGCCGTATGCCGCAACCTTACGGCCGTAAGTCCCGTTCGTCCAAAATGGCCTGAAATCAACGAATGCCTATTACGGCCATATTCGACAAATCCTTACGGCCGTAACTCGTTGCTGGACAAGATGAAAATCCGACAACTCCGATTCCTCGCTATGATTGATGAATGATCCGACATACCATACGTATGTGAAGTGAACAAGTCCAACACATGCCAAAGACGAAACTTCCAGCACAAGACTGCCAATCACGATGATAATGATAATACTCCCGTCTCGATCCATAAACGGAGATGAAATGACGATCGGTAACTGATACATGGTTACAACACGCCCACAATGAACGCAAATGAATGAATCATGAATGATGAATGATTATTAATGAGTGAAAATTACTGAGTGATAATTACTGACTGATTAATACTGAATAAAAATGAATGAATTACAACCGGGTATTACATACTCCCCCCCTAAAAAGAGTTTCGTCCTCGAAACTAAGGGTCAAACAACTCGGGATAAGTCTCCCGCATATTCTCCTCGATTTCCCAAGTATCCTCTTCGACTCCGTGTCTAGACCACTGAATCTTGACCAAAGGAATCATCTTGTTCCTCCACTATTTGATTCGCCGCTCTAAAACTCGTGTAAGACGATCCTCATATGAATGATCATCCGCGACCTCGATTTCGTCGAACTGAAGTATGTGACTCGGGTTGGAAACATACTTCCGCAACTGAGAGACATGAAACACAATATGAATTCGGCTCAACGCCGAAGGTAAAGCCAATCGATAAGCTAACTCGCCTACTCGATCCAAAATCTCAAACGGTCCAATGAATCTCGGACTCAACTTTCCCCGCTTCTCGAAATGAAAGATACCTCGACTCGGTGATACTTTGACCAAAACATGGTCACCCGTCTCGAACTCTATTGGTCGACGACGATTATCTGCATATGATTTCTGTTGACTCAGAGCAGTCAACAGACGACTCCTGATCAAGTCTACCTTCTCACGGGCGGCTATAAGCATATCGGGCTTGATACCGATTGACTCTGATGGGTCGTCCCAACATAAGGGAGATCGACAACGATGACCGTACAAGGCCTCGTAAGGTGCCATCTCAATCGAAGCATGCCAACTATTATAGTATGTGAACTCAATCAACGGTAATTGGGCTTCCCAATCGTCTCTCCAATCGAGGACGTATGCCCTCAACATGTCCCCCAATGTCTGAATAGTCCTCTCCGATTGTCCATCAGACTGAGGATGAAAAACGGTACTGAGATTAAGCTGAGTTCCCATAGCACGATGAACTGATTTCCAAAAATGAGACACGAATCGTTCGTCACGATCGGAAACGATACTTTTAGGAGTACCGTGCAGTCTCATTATCTCTTTGATGAACAACTGGGAAAGTCTCTCGGGACCCCCACGTATCCTTAATCTCAAGGAAATGAGCTGATTTAGTTAAGCGGTCCACAATCACCCAGATTGTATTCATGCCACGACGGCTCGTCGGTAAACTCGTGATGAAATCTATAGAAATGTCTTCCCACTTCCATTATGGAATAGGGAGAGGTTTCAGCATACCCGCCGGTTGCTGATGTTCAATCGTGTCTTGCTGACAGGTTAAACATATCGAAACAAATTCCGCGACTTCTTGTTCAATCGTGTCTTGCTGACAGGTTAAACATATCGAAACAAATTCCGCGACTTCTCGCTTCATATTACTCCACCAGTAATTTTATTTCAAGTCCTTGAATATCTTGATGGACCCCGGATGAAAGAAAAAAGGGGGTAGCATGAGTTTCTCTCAAAATCAAGTTTTTCAACTCGTCATTCACCGGTACGCATAACTGATTCTTGAATCGCAAAAGTCCATCCTCGTGGACCACAAATCCAGGGGCTTTCCCCTGAACCATATCCTCTTGGATGCATAACAATGATGGGTCTGAACCCTGATTTACTCTGATTGTTTCCTCAAGTGGCGATGAAAAATCTCTAACATGCAAAGTTGCCCTTGCACTCGCTGAAGCAAGACCTCGATTTCGGGTCTAAGGAATTCCTGCTGATGCTTCTTCTGAACTGTTAAACAAGCAAGCATTTGATCCTGAACGAGCTTACGACTTAAGGCATCGGCAACCACGTTTGCCTTACCCGGGTGGTACAGGATCTCGATATCATAATCGTTGATTAGTTCCAACCACCGCCTCAGTCGCATATTTAACTCCTTCTGAGTAACTATATACTTAAAACTCTTATGATCGGTGAATATCTGATAGGTGACGCCATAAAGGTAATGACGCCAAATCTTCAACTCGAAAACCACGGCTGCTAGTTCCAGGTTGTGGGTCGGATAATTAACCTCGAAAGTCTTAATTGCCGGGAAGCATAGGCAATAACCTTCCCGTTCTGCTCTAGTACACATCCGAGACCCTGTCCGGACGCATCACTATAAACCACAAATCCTTCCGTCCCTTGCGGTAAAGAAAGGACAGGTGTTGACATTAACCGGCTCTTGAGTTCTTCAAAACTCAGCTGACACGCATCGGACCACGTGTAATTCTTATCCTTTCGCAAAAGGTTCGTCATTGATTGAGCGATTTTAGAAAATCCCTCCACAAACCGCCGATAATAACCGGATAATCCGAGAAAGCTTCGGATTTCCTTAACATTATTCGGAGGTAACTAATCTTGGATAACCTCCGTCTTCTGAAGATCCACACGCACTCCATCTGATGAAATTACATATCCGAGAAACGTCACTTCAGACATCCAGAACTCACATTTGGAAAACTTTCCATAAAGTTGTTCTCGTCTCAACACGTTGAGAACCTGATGAAGGTGAACCTCGTGCTCCTCTCGGTCATGAGAATAAATCAAAATGTCATCGATGAAGACAACAACAAACTGATCCAAAAAGTCGATGAAAACCCGATTCATTAACTCCTTGAATACCGCAGGTGCATTACCACGAACTCATAATGACCATAGCGTGTACGAAACACTGTCCTTGCGATATCCGACTCTCGAATTCGCAACTGATGATATCCAAATCTTAGGTCGATCTTGGAAAATATTGAAGCTCCCTGAAGTTGATTTAAGAGATCACCAATACGGGGTAGAGGATACTTAATCTTGATCGTCACCCTGTTCAACTCCCGATAATCAATACACAAGCGAAATGAACCATCCTTCTTCTTGACAAAAAATACTGGTGCTCCCCACGGGGACGCGTTCGGTCGGATATAACCTTTCTCGAACAATTCCTCAAGTTGATTCTTCAACTCCTGCATTTCGGTCGGGGCCATCCGGTATGGTGCCTTCAATATTGGAGACGTACCAGGCTCCAACCCAATCGTGAATTCAACATCTCTCTGTGGAGGTAAACCAGGTAGCTCGTCTGGGAGTACATCATCAATCGATAACAATGATACCACAAATGATTGAATACCTCGATTGCCATAGAACGGTCAATCGATGACAATGATACAGTGAATGATTGAACACCTCGATTGCCTTAGGATGGCCAATCGATGAAAATGATACAATGAATGATTGAACACTTCGACTGAAAAATTTCACTGCTTCCATCATATTAATAATTCTTCTGGAACAACGGGGATTACCTCCCTGAAATACACACTCGGCTCCAATGACTGAAATGGTAGTGACCAACGCTTACGAACACTGATGATGGTATCATGACGATCCAACTCTGTAACACCCCAATATTACATCGTCCTTAGGTAAGTCCTCCACGATGAGGTCCGCCAACCAAATGCGGTCATTAAGCTTAATTCAGTATGATTTATAAAATTCTTCTACCGACAGGTAGACCCATGATATAAGGTCCACAATCAATAGGACCATCCAAATTAAGTTTACTCAAACATGATTCGAAAATGGATGAATGCGATGCACCAGTATCAAAAAGGGTACACACAGGTTGAGATAAAATTGCGAGTATACCTGAGGTCATTCGGGCCACCGGATCGTCGGTCCCTTTCCTCGTGTGAATCCCGGACTTGCCGGCCCCCGAACCGGACACTCCCGTCTGATAAATATGAGCTCCGCCTTTACTCGCTTCTGTCATCTTAAACGACGCTGACAGAGCAGCCTGATTCTGAATCGCTGATTGCTTCGGGGCCTGCGATGCCGTCGGTGTCGGCTTGGAGTCTCTTCAGCAATAACGGGCCTTATGCCCAGCAATCCCACAATTATGGCACATGATAGACGGTTTCAGATACTTAGTGCTGTAATGACCCGGCGCTCCACAGTTGGAACAGATGATGGCCGAACTGGCCGCTCGGGACTGAGATCCCGCACGATTAGGCGCCGTAGGGGGTCGCTCAGAAACGTTAGGGCCCGCACGAGGCTTCTTGAAAGATGACTGACCGCCTTCGGACTGATCGCTTAGTTGATTTCTTGCTAACAGACGAAGGTTGTTGCTCAGCAATTTCCTTAGCAACAGGCTCATACGAGAGGGTTCTCTCAATTAATTCGGCCAGAGTGGCGCAATGATGATTAAGCAATTGCATATGGGTCATCATGACCTGTATAAAAGTGAGTGTATCAACCCGAACATCTTCTGATCGAGCGGAGTCTTGGGTACGGTTTCCCGACAATGAGTGATTATTCCCCGGGTTTCAGCCCGCACCGCGGCCTCTCCCCGTGCATCCCCTGACAGCTCTCTCCATACTGAAGTAGGAAGGTCGCATGATAATCATAGATCTCGTATGAGTACCACATTATGATTTACGTCATGAAATGATGAAAATGAGCATACGCGCTCTAACACAGTGATTACATGAATAATTAACTGAGGTGACATGATTATCTGATGAAATTCTTGAAATGATTATCTTGAACAAATTAACAAGATTAATGATATGATCTTCCAGATCAACAACTGAGTAATGAAATGAATTGAGTGATTAATGAGTTAACATGATCGTCCAGATCAAATGAAAATGATGTTTGAGGATTGTTAACTGATGAATTATGAATGAATAATTATTGCCAGAAATTATACCATGGCGTTAGAAGTCTTACAGTTCCTTCAGTCTGATTGGCTCGGCATTTGCACAGGTCACACGTGACGCGAAAGTACAATGATACTAGTCTGATGACAATGATTTCAAATGAGACATGACTCGGAAGGTAGTATTCAAAACCACGCTCCGATACCAACTCTGTAACACCCCAAATTAGGCGGATATTACAGTGCCGTGGATCTCGATGGGCCCACCAAAGTAATGAAAACTGATGAATTAAATAATATAATTGTAGTACCGAACCACATTATATTACCAACTACTCCGATGAGGAGTTTAAGTACAACACACCAGGACAATACCGAATACTCGTATATTTTATATGAAGATAAAATACACAACACTGAATGAAACAGAGTATCTAAATGAAAATATGCAGCGGAAAATAAATGACAACAACATGAATGACTGAAAAGATCGGAGGCCCCTACTAGTATCACTGGGACTCCTCGCCGTCAACGTTCTATTCCCGTGCTTTTGCCTTGCCATGACCTGAAAACAAAATCCCCAGTCGGGGTCAGTTACACAGAACAACAATCCTCAAGGGTTGAAAATACACAATCATGAGTTATCTTTAGTTATGAAATATCCTTAGTTATGAATTGAGGTGAAGAGGAGCATCATAGTATGCCCGTAATGTTCTGTGCAAGTATACAAGACGAATGACCGGACACACCCGTCCTTGTACCTAATTAGTCTCACGGAGGTAATCGTTACTGTGTGCACAGTCCAATGTATCGATCCCAATACATGACCATCACGTGCTCGACTAAAAATTCCACACATCCGCACCCGGCCACGCAATATGAGCCCAGAAGGTCATATGAACGAGAATGACCAAAATGAATATCAATGAATAATAATCCGACAAGGTTAAGAATGACTCACCGAGATGAAAATAATAGTGAAGTGAATGATAGTTCAATGAAATAATTGGAACCGCCGTTCCTCGTTAATGAAGTGATTATCCGACAATTACAAGTCTCAATATGGTTAATACTAGGGGTGTTCAAAAATACCCGACCCGAACTACCCGGCCCAACTACCCGATGACCCGAAACAAATATTCCGGGTATTTTTAAAAATTTTAAATTTTTTTTGGGCCGGGTACCCGACCCGGAAAAAAGTCATATAATCGGGCCGGGTCATGGGCCGACTTGTTGCGTAAATTCGGGTACCCGAAAACCCGATTATTTTTAAATAGTTATTTTTTTTATAAATTTAATTATTTAATTTGTAATTATATGAAACTTTATAAGCAAATAATATGAATTATATTTGATATGAGAATTCATGTTAATTATATTTTCAGTAATGGTATTTATTCTCACTAGTTTGGAAATTTACAAGAAGATAAAATTTTTAAATAAAAAATAATATATTCTTTCATATATATAATTAAATATTGAATTAAGCATAACTACATAAAAAAAATATATATATATAAAAAATTTAGTCGGTTTTGAGATTTACTTATTGTATGGAAAATATTTATAATGTATTTAGTACTCAGGGAATTAATTTATATAATAAATTTTAAAATAAATTTATATTAAAATTACAAATTATTTATAAAAATTTAAAATTAGTGGTATTAAATTTTGGGCCGGGTACCCTATGACCCGACCCGAAAAAATAGGGTACCCGCTTTTTCGGGTACCCGACTTTTCGGGTCGGGTCACGGGCCGAATTTTTCATTACCCGAAAAACCGGCACTCAAATTGCATTCAAAACCGGTACCCGGTTATGAACACCCCTAGTTAATACAATGATGAATGAGTTATGATTATGAATGAACAACAACAAAAGGAATGAATATCCTTTTAACCGAGTAAGAATTAACTTACACAACACCGATGAAGAATGTCCTTCCACGAACAAACGTTCTAAATGAAATGTCGGTCGCTCGAACAACCTTGAATAACACAATTTCGAACAATTCATTCAACATACGAATCAAACACGATGATAGCCAACATCAAAACGTCGATACGACTAAACCAAGTTCATTGGGGCATAATATCAAACACGTTGTGACCAATCTCCGATTGCTAACAACCAAACTTCAATTATACCAATATCAAAACCCCAAAGAGTGTTTCAAACCAACAAAACCTCTTCAATACGATCAATAATCTAAAATGAATATCCGAATTCGTGATTTCAACAACAATTAATCGAAAACCCCCAAATCCAACTTAATATTCAAAGTATTCTTGAACAATCTTTCAATAATCCAATGAATAATCATACATATCCATAATCATGTATACATCACTTCATACAACATGATTTTAACGGCTAAAACATTATCTCAATACAAAATCGAAATCCAAGATGTTGACGAATATTACCTTTGAAGATACAAGCACTTCGATCCGATGAAAACGTGTTAAATCGGCTATCCAAGCTCCCCAAACGAATGAAGATGATGAAAACCGAGTATTAAAGTGATTGATGAAGAAGGATCTATTCCTCAAGCTCTCTCTCTCGGACAAGATGAAGAAAATGAGAAAAATGAGGAAAAGTCCCGTCCAAGATCCTTATAAACTGCCGGAAGTTACGGCCGTAACTTGGCCTTCTTACGGCCGTAACATCCCAGGTCAACGGCCTTACGGCCATAGCCCGCCCACTCGTACGGCCGTAACTCGGCTTCGTCCAATCACCTGCCGACAGCCTTACGGCCGTATCCTTACCTGACTTACGGGCGTAACTCGCCCTCGACTCAAACACCTGCCGACATCCTTATGGCCGTACCCGCACGCCTTACGGGCGTAACTCGGATGATACGGCCGTATCTGGCCAAACTTACGGGCGTAAGCCCCCTTCGTACATACAAAGCATGAATTAGATATCATACCACTGAAGCCCTTTGATTAAATGTTAAAAAAAGAGATCCAAACTTTTGCAAAATCCCGAGCACTGAAAACACCGTGCCACTACGTATCACGCATCGGAAGATGACTGGGATATTTTCTATCTTCTTATTCTCGAAGAATACGGCTAGAAGTAAATAGAATTTGCTTATATTTGTTTCTACTCTAAGTATTTTATAAATATTATTTTTTTCTCTGAAAATTACACTTTGAACACAAGTATAAAAATAAGTAAAAAATTTCTATCCCTTCTCACTATATATCGGCTGAAATCTTACATGAGCGAGGAGGATGAAGTTGTTTTATAACATCACAACACCTCAACACCTCATGCCAAAAGCCTCATATTTTTTTTATACACCATGTGTAAACTAATGTATAACAAATCTTATCATATCTCACTATGAGATAAAATGAGATGATCCACCATCAAATGGTGGGGAGGGGCGGCCATGTGTGAGAATACTAGAGTTGTTCATTTTCGATCCGTGAAATGGACCCTCGTGTATCTAGTCCGATAAATAAACCTTGGTACGTCTCAATATAAATACAATTAGTTAATCCAATTAACAAATTATATTAAATATAAATTCTTTAAGAAATAATATGAATAAAATTAATTACCCAGTAATTTATTTAATTGACGAGACCGACCTCATTTAAAAAATAAATTAAATTAGACATCTAATGTCCATTATTAACCAAGAGAAAATAAGCTAAATATAATCCATCGTTAGTTCATGTGCCGCGAGTCTGTAGGTTCGTCTCAATTAGCATTGGGAGGATCCAAAGAGTGTTAGCACCACATAGCCAGTCCCGTGGCCTACACTGAAACCCAATTGAGAGCGAATGATTGGGATCATCCCAAAACCTTTACATTATGAGTACTATATATCTATAAACCCTTAAACCATATGTCCCGATCAAGTATTAGGGTCGCGACAATGTCAAACCTGATTGTAACTTGTCTCTATGCATTTTTAGTGCAAACCGAGGCCACCGAGCTTTCATGTATCAAATACAACTAGCTCTAAATGTTTTGTCCAAATACTTATGATCTGTTTAGCTACTAACCGCATAGGGCATATACCTGTTCACTTGCAGGCGAAGAATCCTATCTTGGTATTTAGTACAGACTGCTACTTGCCCATCAGGTCGTACTTCGAGGTTGACCCCACCAATCAGTGATTGGATCGAACTACTCTACTGAATAATTTAATATCACAACCATATCTCCTGCTGGATCCTCAAGTCAAAGGTTCACGTATACTTATCACAACCTTTCGATTCAGTCATTGACTATCCCGAAATATAATCCATGTGACCAAATCGAGGTGAGTCATGTCCAAGTATACTAATCTCATTAGCATACCTATAACGTGTGTTCCCCCTAAATCTTAATGAAGACAGGCACCATACATGTCAAAGTACATGTTATATAAGTCTTGTCTAAAATTAATGCCCAGTTAAGTTTTATCAACTTGCAAACTAGTTAAGCATTCGAGCCTAAAACACTTCCAGTGCCTATCTTATAGAGACTGGAATGTTTGCTCTCAAATGCAAGGGCAATTATTCTATATATCAAGTCATGTTGCCAATGGTATACAATTAATATATCAATACTTAATGCCTTATTCAATTGATGTTCATAATTATAGTGCAATGCTCTCACTCCCATATCCTATGAGTGGCATATGTGGGTATATTCCTAACAATATTCCACTTGCACTCAATGCTATAAACTATGGTATCTAATACCCATACTCTCCACATGTCGCTTTAAGACCATATGAGGTAGTGATTTGGTTAGTGGATCAACAACGTTATTTTGTTTTGTCTACTCTCTACAGTATAACATTGCCCTTCCAAACCCTTTCTCTCACGAAATGATATTTTCTCTCAATATGTTTGGTGTTATGGTGAGCCCTAGTCTCCTTAGCCTGTGCAACAACTCTGTCCTTATCACAAAATTGGACCACGAGCTTCTTTGCATCAAGGACCACTAAGAGTTTCTCAGTGAACTTCTCAATCCGAAACCTTCTTTAACAGCCTCCGTGGCTGCCTGATATTCGGATTGACATGTAGAGATAGCAATCGTGCTCTGATTGGCACTTCTCCAAGATACTACTCCATCATTCAGAGTAAAGATATACCCTGAAGTGGACATATTCACATACATGTCTCTTGGAAAATCCGAGTCTGTATAACCCTCCACTTTAGTTCTCCACCGTCGTATCTAAGAACCAAGTCTTTAGTCCTCTTCAGGTACTTAAGAATGTTCTTTACAGCAGTCCAATGTTCCTGCCCTGGATTTGACTGAAACCGACTTACTACTCTCACAGCATAGGCAATGTCCGGTCTAGTGCAAATCATAGTGTACATGAGGCTATCAACTGCCGAAGCACAGGGTACCTTACTCATTTTCCTTATGTCTGTAACACCCCAAACTAGGCGGATATTACAGTGCCGTGGACCCCCGACTGGGACCCACCAGGCGAATGAAAATGAATGAATTACACAGGTAAATGTAGTACCGAACCACATTACAACATCAATTACTCCGATGAGGAGTTTTATACAACACACCTGTGATGATATCAATACAAGTATATTTTATATGGAGATAAAATATACAACAATGAGTGAAATGAATATTCAAACGGAATGTCTGCAGCGGAATAAATAAAAGAAACAAAATGATCAAAAGATCGGGCCCCCTACTAGTATCACTGACTCTCGCCGTCACCGTGCTCTCCCGTGCCTTAGCCTTGCCATGACACTAAAAGCAAGATCCCCAACGGGGTCGATTCTACGTAACAACAATCCTCAAGGGTTGAAAATACACAATCATGATATATCTGAAATTATGAATTATCCCGTCGAAACATACGCAATCAAACATGCTATATGAATCGACTATCAGTACGGCTCAAAGGAATGGCGCCACACTACGTCCGGGATGGAAATGTGTCCGTGCACAAGCCACCATCACACGTGGTCTTGTGCCTAATCCGCCTCACGAAGCAATCGACTCGTGTGCACACCCAATGTGAGGCCAACAACCATCACACGACATAATTGTGCCCGACATGAAAATCCTACACATTCCAACCGGCATGCCAGTATGACCCGGAATGTCACAATATGTCAAAAGTGACAACGAAAATGAATAATGACTCACCAAGATTAAATGATGGTGAAATGAATGATAGCTCAATGAAATGATCGAACCGCTGCTCCTTATAATCAAGTGATTAATTGACAATGACGAGTTTTGATACGGTTAATACAATGATGAATGAGTTACGATTATGAATGAACAACAACAAAAGGAATGAATATCCTTTTAACCGAGTAAGAATTAACTTACACAATACCGATGAAGAATGTCCTTCCACGAACAACGTCCTAAATGAAAAGTCGGTCGCTCGAACAACCTTGAACATCAATAGTTACCAACAACCGATCAATACACGAATCAAATACGATCATAACCGACCCAAACGTCGATACAACAATATCCGAACTCGTAGATGAACTCTAACGAAAACATTGAGATACCCGTTGGTTAAAACCAAACCCAAATTATCGAACCAACTCCAAAATGATTGATTCAAACCCGCAAAACATTATCAATGACATCAATAATCTCATAGAAATCCACAATTCAAGTTTATAAAAAAATGACAATCGGAAATCCCCAAAATAACCGAAGTCAACCCCAAGGGTTCTTGAAATAATTCCGAAAATAACCATTAAATCCGGAAGAATATACTTATCCAAGGTAGATAATCCATATCTAACATATTCCAATGATAATCCAAGCTTACACGAAGAAATCGGAAGGAAAACCCAAAAATCCGAAATTCTAGATCCGAGAGATTAATACCTTTGATTCGATACGATGAAGATGATGAAATGATGATCAATCCGAAAGATGAGCTTGAAGATGATGATTGATGATTACAGCTCGAAGAATCCTCTCCAAATCGCTTGAAATCGCCCAAAAATACCGAAGGAATGAAATGAGATGAATAAATGACGAACTCTGACTAAACTGTCCAATTTATAGTCAGTCCAGGTTAGCGTGCGCTAACCCTTGTGCGTAGCGTGCGCTAACGAGTAATTTGGGTAGTCCAGTACCCACTGTCCGAACACGGTAGCGCGCGCTACGTACCTTCTTGTAGCGTGCGCTACGGCCATACTACTAGCGTGCGCTAATACCCATTATTAGCGTGCGCTAACGAAATATTGATGCCCGGCCGAGTCCGTAAAACATCGACCTCGATTCGACTCCGATAGCGTGCGCTTCATCCTTTGTTTAGCGTGCGCTAATATATAGGTTGCGTACGCTAACAACAACACATAGCGTGCGCTATGAATTAATCGATGCGATCAAAGAGCCACCGGACTCAACTCGATCCGTCCCTAGCGCGCTACTCACACATATAGCGTGCGCTACTACAACCCGTTAGCACGCGCTACTTACCACTCGTAGCGTGCGCTACAAATAATCTCACTGCCGGTCAGACCTTCCGGATCGCACCAGGGCAACCTTAGCGTGCGCTAAAGCTGAGTGGTAGCGTGCGCTACCTATACCCAATTAGAGTACGCTAAAAGGAGTATGTAGCGTGCGCTACTCCTCACGCACAGCTCGCAACGAAAATGACAATGATGATAAACGCGGCACGAAACTCCAATCAGATTAGTGATGAATGACGATTGATACACGATACAATTACTCTGAATGATGAATACCATGACTGAAAATGAGTGACAAATGATCAATAATGAGTGAAATTACTGAGTGATAATGACTGAAGGATAAATACTGAATGATAATTACTGAATTACAACCGGGTATTACAATGTCTTCCTCACATTGAGGACATATTTATAAGGAAAGTTTTATGTCATTTCACATAGATAGGAACCCTGTTTTAGAATCTTCCATCCTAAATCACTTTAGGATCTTTTCGTTCTACCCGGTAGAGATGAATACATAGAATATAGGTATCTTCTTCCAAGTCTTTGATTGAGAACTCACTTGAAAACTAAGCTTGCTATTCCATATAGGACTCCTCCTCGAGGAATTCATTTAGAAAATCCATCTTCACATCCATTTACCACATTTCATAATCCAAATGAGCCGCTATACCAAGCATCAAACAAATAGACTTTATCATGGCTACAGGCGAGAGGGTTTCGAAGTAATCGACACCTTCTATTTGGGAATAACCCATTGCCACAAGCCTAGCCTTATAGGCATCAATCTTGCTATCTCCATCAGTGTTTCTCTTATAGATCATTTATTCCCAATGGACACTATGCCTTTAGGATGATCTACTAAAGTTCAGACATGATTAGCATGCATTGAGTCTTCTCTCCATTTCGTGGAGTCCACATCTAACATTGCTTGGTCATACATAGAAGGATCATTCTCTTGACTACTTTATATTATCTCATGGACACCTAGTTCCTCTTGATGCAGATAGCCATACCTCTCAGGTAATTGAGAAGCTCTACTAGTCCTGCGAGGTTGTGTTTGTATTTCAGAAGGTTCAGTCCTATTATCTTATAAAGGTGTCTTATTTGGTGTTTCTGTTATTTTTTTGAAAGAAATATTTTGACCTGCGCCTCCATGTATGAATTTATCTCCAAGAAAGTGTGCTTGTAAAGAAACAATGTTCCTATGATCTTCGTACATGTAGAATAGATGGAATCTCCTGGATATCCTATGAAAAAACCCTTCACAAACTAGCTTCCAACTTTTCTACTCTAGTGTTCTTGACATAAGTAGGACATCCCCAAAGTGTGATCAAGACTTGAATTCCTACCTTTCCACATCTCATGTGGAGTCTTAGGAATGGACTTGCAAGGATATCTGTTAAGATATGTGCAGCAATTTGGAGCGCATGACCCCAAAGATAAATTGGTAGATCAGTATAGTTAAGCATGGATCGAACCAGGTCCAATAAAGTTCGGTTCCTCCTTTCTGACACACCATTCAATTGTGGAGTAGTTGGAAGTATAAGTTGTGACACTATTCCTTTTTTTTTAAGAACTCATCAAATTGAGTACTCATATACTCACCTCTTCGGTCTGACCAAAAAGCCTTAACATGGAATACCTGCTTGGTTTTCAACTAGGGCCTTAAATTCCTTGAACTTATCAAAGGCTTCAGATTTATTTTTCATTAAGTACACGAACCCATACCTAGTACGGTCATCTGTGAATATTATGAAATACTGAAAATCATCCCGTGCCACTTCAAAAGGACCACACACGTTGGTATGGATCATTCCAAGTTTTTCAGTTGCTCTTTCAAACTCCCAGTGATGGGTAACTTAGTCATTTTGCCTTGAAGGCAAGATTCACAAGTTGGATAGGGATCTGATCGCAGTGGACCCGTAAGCCCATCTTTCTCCATTTTATGAATCTTGGTCTGACCAACATGACCAAGTCTAAGATGCCACTTAAGTTCATGGTTTCTTTCATCCCTACCACGTTTCCTAATTATAGTGTTCAAAGTAGTTTTATTTTTTAGATTCAAATGGTATAAACCATTTAATAAGATAGCAGTACCAACCAATTTATTTCTAATATAAATATGACAAGACACATCTCCAATAAAGAGATAAAATCCCTTATAGTCCATGACCAGAATTGATATTATTTTTATGCCCCTTGGGCAAAACAAGTACATCATCCAAAGTAATTATAAAACTGAATTCTGAATCCAATATAAGTGATCTGATGTCAGTAGCTTCTACAGTATGCCCCTTCTTGGCTGGCACCATCACTTCTCTAGTTTCAAGCTTCCTATTTCGTTCCAGGTCCCGATTCATTACATATAAATGAGAACTCGCACCAGAATCAAGTATCCAAAAAGTAGAATATACAGTTATAGAATAACTCATTTCCAAAACTAGCAGTTCCGTACCTGAAGGCGCATTGCAGTTAATTTTTGGACAGTGCCTCCTCCAGTGGCCTAGCTCACCGCGGTTTAGGCATGAATCCATCTTCTTGACCCTCTTACTATTAGGAAATATAGGGGCTTTACCCTTATCTTTATGTACCCCACCTTTGGGCTCGAACTGCTTCTTGCCCTTTTTTCTTATTATTCTTGGACCTCCAAGGCCCATAAGAAATGACAAGAGTAGCCTGATTTGTCCTAGTCTTCATCTGAGATTGTGCCGTACTCAATTTTTTCATTTGCCTAGCTATGTTTTAAGCAATCTCATTGCAGTTGAAGTTCATAACAAACTGTGAAGAGTCAAGTAAGTGATTGAAGGACAAGGTCGGTCTGGAGAGAAGCATGTATACTAAAATCAAGAGCCTCCAATCTTTTGATCATATATATCATTTTGAGGACGTGGTCCCTAAATTTCTATCCGTCCTTCATCCAAGCACTAAACAACTACTTCGATATCTCATACTGAGCACCTTGATTGTGCTCCCCATAGAGCTCAATCGGATGTGACATAATTGCCCTTGAAGGGGAATTTTCTCATGGGCCCTCTAAGGCTCATTGTTTATCGAAGTCATCATAAAACCATGGATGCTGACATCATCTTTGACCCATTTTTCATGGGCGTCAACCTCTTCTTGATTAGTGCTGATCCTTATAGGAGCCGATGGGATGTCCGCGTCCAAGTTCCATACTGAGCACTATCCTCAGATTGCGGAGCCAGTCCCAAAGTTGGGTCCAGTAAGAGTATTTTTCGCAAGTAAAACAGCAAGTGGGTAAATAGTCATTTTGAGAGAGTGTAGATAGATTAACTGCAGAGAATAATATTATATTCGTTAGTGATTGTTTAATTATGATACGAGTAAAGAATTAAGGACCTTCTATAATCATAACTCGACTCTCACTATTTTATCGACATTACACACTCTCATGTGGAATCCTGTGTTGGGATTCGATGCCTAAAACAAAGCGCAACGCAAGCAAAATGAATTTTAACCGAACCCCAAAACGGACAGATCATGCAACATATATACGAATATAAATGGACAAGAGTAAAGTAATCGAAACATACCCTTGTAGTCATGTGATTAAATGTTGATGAAGAGTTTGCCACAAACCTAATTTAGCAAGCCTTCTTGAAAAATCCCCGAGCACCGAAAAAACCGTGCCTCCACTAGCCACGCGTCGGAAGATGACCGAAAAAATTCTATATTTCCTTGTTCTCTTAGAACACAGCTGGAAGAAAAAATAATTAGCTTACTTATAATTTTACAAATACTCTAAGTGACGTAAAATATTTTTCTCTCATTTTTTCTTCACTTTTTTTCTTAGAAATGATGAAGAACTTGAAGAAGAAAACTCCTCATTTTCCTTGTTATTGCCGGGAGATGTTGTTGATTAGTGTGAGTTATAAAATGATTATGGTGGTGGAGATATAAAAATAAAAGTCCACACACCATGCCAAAACCTATATAAAAAAATATACACCAAGTGTATAAATTCCCAACCCCATCAATATAATCATATCTCATTAAAACAAATAAATATAGAGATATATTTAGGGGGGGGGGGGAGGGCAACAAGAAATAATGGAGAATATGGTTCGTTTCGGTCCGTGAAATGGATCGTCGTGTACCTAGTCCGACAGATACCCCTTGGTACGTTTCAAATAAAATTAATACAATTAATTAATCTAATTAATTATTTTCAAATATTATTTTCCAAGAAATAATTATTTATGAATTAAATTAATTACCAGTAATTTATTTAATTCACCGAACCGACTTAATTTATCCAATAAATTAAATTAGACATTTAACGTCTAGAATTTAATTAAGAGAGAATAAGCTCAAATTAATACGTCGTCTCCCTAATGCGCGAATCGATAGGTCCGTCTTAGTAAGGGTTTGATAATAATCGCCAATTACTACCTGGCGGCTTACATCAGAACCTTATCGAGAATGAATGATAGGGATCATTCAAGAACCATTATGTCGTGAATACCAGATACATATAAACCCTTCTTCCATATATCCCGATCAAATTGTAGGGTCACGGTCAGTCACACCCTATTTATATTTTGATGCTATGCCTGAGTTAATGCAAATCAATATCACCGAGCTCTTGTGTATCCAATACAACTAGCTCCAATGCTTTGGCCAAAGACTTATAATCTCATCTTCCAATAACTGCATTGGACATATACATGTTAACTTAAAGGAGAAAGAATCATATCTTGGTATTTAGTAGAACTCGTTACTTGTCCCTCAAGATGCACATCGGTTGACCCCCACCTCTCGATTTTCTGGGTTGAACCGCTTATCAAAATATTAACATCACAAGCACATCCCTACTAATCCTCAAGTCGAAGGTTCACAAATACCTATCACAACCTTCCGATTCCGTCATTGACTGTCCCAGAGTGAAATTCGTATGACGAATCGAGGGTGAGTATGTTCGAGTATACTAATCCAGTTAGCATACCTACAACGTGTGCTCACATTAACCATTAGTGACGACAGGGACTCTCCAAATCAAAGAACACGTCATACAAGTCTTCACATAAACTTGACGCCCAGTCGAGTTTCATCGACTTGCGAACGATTAAGCATTTGAGCTATAAACTTTTCCAGTGCCGATCTCCTTATCTAATATGGAGTGGAGTGTTTTCTCGCAAATACATGGACTAGTTTCTCTCTATATATATTTACGAGGAATAAATGCCAGTGACTTCCAGTAAATAAAGAAACAGACAATTGCCTTCTCATAAGAATTTACATAATAACAAGCACAATGCCCTTTCTCATACATCCTCTGAGTGTCATTCGAGGGCATATTTCTAACAATCTCCCACTTGCACTCAATGCCACATACTATGGTATCTAATACCCATGTTCTCTAGATGACGCTCCAAGCTTTTCTGAGAAAGTGGCTTGATCCGTGCATCAGCGACATTGTCTTCTGAGTCTATTCTATGCAGCACAATGTATCTTTTGCGAACAAATTCTCTCACGAGATGATACTTTCACTCAATGTGTTTGTAGTATTGTGAAACCTTGGCTGCTTGTCCTGTGCTACATCTCTGTCGTTACCGCATAAAATCGGAATAGGCAGCTCAGCACATGGTGTCACTTAAAGTTCACCCATAAACTTCTTAATCCAAAACCCTTCCTTATAGGCCTCCGAGGCCGCTTTATACTCAGTATGCAGGTGGAATCAGCAGTCGCGCTTTGATTGGCACTTCGCCAAGATACTGCTCCTCCATTAAGAGTAAAAATGTAGCCAGAAGTAGACATCGAGTCGTCTTTCTATCCCTGAAAGTCTGAATCAGTGAAGCTCATCACATTCAGTTCTCCACCACCATACATAAGAACCAGATCTCTAGTCCTTCTTAAGTACTTGAGAATATTCTTTATGGCGGTCCAATGTTCCTTTCCTGGGTTTGCCTGAAATCTACTTACCACGCTCACAGCATGTGCAATGTCAGGTCTTGTACACAGCATAATATACATAAGGCTACCCACAACCGACACATATGGTATATTACTCATTTCCTTTCGTTCTTCCTCACTTTGAGAACACATCTTCGAGGTGAGTTTTATTCCTTGTCGCATCGGAAGTAACTCTCTTTAAGAATCATCCATCTTAAATCGCTTAATCCCAGTAGAGTCGAATCCCAAGAATATAGGTAGCTTCTCCCAAGTCTTTCATGGAGAAACAACTCGAAAGCCAAGATTTCACAGAACTGAGCATTCCCACATCATTTCCTATTAGTATATGTCATCTACATATAGTACTAAGAATGCGATTTTTCTCCCACTAACCCTCATGTATACACAAGGTTCCTTTCATTTTACACAAAATGGGAATCTAATGAAATGTCCCTTCATAGACCTTGCTTCCAACTTCTCCACCTTAGTCTTCTTGACATAGACGGGACATCCCCAAATTCTAATATGATTAAGACTTCGTTTCTACCCTCCCACATCTCATGTGGAGTCTTAGGAACGGATTTTGAAGGACATCTGTTCAAGATATAAGCAGCAGTAAGGAACACATAATCCCCCAGATAAATCGGTAAGTCGGTTTGGCTAAGCATGGAACGAACCATATCCAACAAGGTTCGATTCCTTCTTTCCGACACACCATTTAATTGAGGAGTTCCGGGAGGTGTAAGTTGTGACACTATTCCATGATCCTTTAGGAACTCGTCAAACTCTGTACTCATATACTCGCCACTTCGGTCCGACCGAAGTGCTTTGATATGGTTACCAGTTTGTTTTTCGACTAGGGCTTAAATTCCTGGAATTTCTCAAAGGCCTCGGATTTGTGTTTCATTAAGTACACATAACCATACCTAGTATGATCATCCGTGAACGTAATGAAATATTGATATCCATCACGTGCTGCTTCCAAAGCACGACACACATCAGTGTGGACTAATCCAAGTTTATCATTGGCTCTTTCAAAAGTCCCTGTGAAGGGGGACTTAGTCACTTTGCCTTTAAGGCAAGATTCACAAGTTGGAAAAGGATCCAATCCCAATGGACCCGTAAGTCCATCCTTTTCCATTTTGTAAACCTTGGTCTGACCAACATGACCAAGTCTAAGATGCCATTTCAAAGCTTGATTAGTTTTGTCCCAACCATGATTCCTAACCATAGTGTTCACAAATAGTTTGTTACTTAGGTTTAGATGATACCATCCATTTAACAATATAGCAGTGCCTACTAATTTATTTCCAAAATAAATTTTTCAATTACTATTACCAATAAAAAATGAAAAGTCTTTCCGATTCAAGACCGAAATAGATACAATATTTTTATGCCCATTGGGCAAAACAAGTACATCATCTAAAGTTAAAACAAAGCCTGATTCCAAATACAAAAGAAGTGATCCTATATCAGTTGCTGCGACACTATGCCCGCTTCCGACAATAACCATCACTTTCCCAGCTCCAAGCTTTCTACTTTGTTCCAGATCCTGATTCATGGAACAAATGTGAGAACTAGCACCTGAATCCAGTATCTAAGAAGTAGAAAATATGGTAGCAGAACAATTCATCTTCAAAACTAAAAGTTCCATACCTGAAGCGCCAAGAAGGATCGAATAGTCTCTTGTACACCACATTTGAGACATGCTTCCATCTTCACCTTCTTGCTCTTAGGAACCATCGGGGCCTTGACCTTTCCCTTAAAAGCCTTACCTTGTGAGCCCATATGCTTCTTGGTCTTTTTGTACTTGTTTTTGTACCTCCGAGATTCAGAAGAAATCACAAGGGCAGCTTCCTTCACCCGCGGAGTCTTCATCTCAGACTGAGCGGTTGCAAGTTTGTTCATCAACCCGACTAAATTGCAAGCAATTTCATTGCAGTTGAAGTTTATAACAAACTTAGAGAATGAACCAGGAAGAGATTGTAGGATAAGGTCAGTTTGGAGAGAAACAAGCATCCTAAAATAAAGAGCCTCCAATGTCTCGATCATAGAGATCATTTTGAGGATGTGGTCCCCAACTTTCTCACCTTCCTTCATCCTGGCACCGAAGAGCTTCTTAGTATCTCATATATAGCAGTTCGACTATGCTCACCATAAAGCTCAATTAAGTGAGATAAGATCCGCCTAACAGAAGTCATTTTCCAATGAGCTCTCTGAAGCTCATTAGACATAGAGCCCATCATATAGCCACAGACTCCAATGTCATCCCTAACCCTCTTTTCGTGGTTTTCAATATCTTCCGGACTGGCCCTGGTCCGCACCAGAGCTGCTGTAATGTTCGCCTCTAAGACGTATCCCAACGCCTCCATACTGAGGACAATCATTAGATTGCGGATCCAGTCCACAAAGTTTAGTCCGGTTAAGTTGTTCTTCTCGAGTAGAATTGCAAGTGGGGTTGTCATGATGAGAGTGGATATTTTGTTTTTGTCTGCATTAAGTATGACAGATTGATTAGTGACTCATTTGATTATGATCTGAGTTTAGAATTAATGGCTTTTCTATTCATTTAACCCAGCTCCCACTACTTTTATCAGAATAACACAATCCCTTGTGAAATCCAGAAGTATTTGTTTGCTTTACTTCTGTAACGCCCTCGCTTTCTTAATTAAAAAGAACGTTACACAGCTCATTTTTTTTTCTTAATTTTTTTTATATAAATTCGGAGTATTTGCGGAAGCATTTTAGTCAGTAAATCTTCAATAAAACTCGTTTATTCAACCATCAGTACACTTTTACAAAAACATGGGAAATCAAATATTCGGACATAGTCCGTTGAAATTTATATTCGTCGAAGAACATCAAGTGTTTCGTAAAAATAATAATAATTACGGCGACAACATCTTTTATTATTTAGAACTTCATCGTGTTGGGAGTATGTATTCATCTTCTGCTTGTCCCGTTCGTCAATTCCTTAGCCTGAAAAACTTAAATGACGAGGTGTGAGTACGCGAGCATACTCAGTGAGATTAAACCCTTATAAATCGTCAAAATCATGTTGTGTAATGCACATAAAACATTCTTATCTGTGTGAGACTCGTCTCGGATTTCTTTCATTCTTTCGACCCCTCTCGGGTCGTCATTTACACGACACAACGATGACCATAACATATTAAAACAGTATAACCTCACCTCGTTTGCTGAAATCTTGAAATATCTTCCTTTGAATTTGGCTCGGTTGTCCTTCTTGGATCCCGGATACGCTTCTCCTAGCACTTGAAAATACTTTTTCATATTTCCGGTCATAAATTCTTGATGTAAAATCTGAAATCTCTTTGAGGACTTTTATCAAACACCTTTGAAAAACTGTCAGATTTGAGCTTCCTGTTTCATCGGACTTTTTGAAGCCTTTATAATTTTTGGAAGGGAAATATATTATGAGCGTTTTATAGTAGAGGTCCATAGCTTCAAATTTATATGTGATATGTACAAAAACACGTCCGGTAACATGTATAAATAGGGGTTCAAAATCGGTTAAAAATCAACCATACCCGGACAGCTGGAAGCCTTATCCGCATACCGCCGAGAAGCCTTTGGTCGTGACCGACCTTATCCGGACAGCTGGCCGAGAAGCTTCTGTCGGTCGTAACCGACCTTATCCGGACAGCTGGACATACTTATCCGGATAGTGGCCGAGAAGCTTCTATCGGTCGTGACCGACCTTATCCAAACAGCTGGACAGCCTTATCCTGATAGTGGTCGAGAAACTTCTGTCGGCCGTGACTGGCATCTGTAGGTAGGCGTGTCCGGCGGTGACCGGCAGATGTCCGGCAGTGACCGACAGATGTCCGTCAACTTGGCTCGGCCGGTTCGACCCCTTCCTGATGTCCAAATTCGATTTTCCGACCTGTTCCGGACTCATCGGAGTTAAATCTTCGATATGCTCGGAACGGATTTTCGATAATAGTAATATAATAATTTAATATTATTTTTGCAATATAAGTGTTTTGTAATGAAATTTTATCGTATCAAAATCGTCGGAACTTTTCGAAATCACTTTCATAAATTCTAAAAATGATCCTTATAATTTATTTTGAAATCTTTTCCTTTTAACTCCTTCATTTTATGCTAGGAACGTATCGGTCCAAGTATCGGACAACCTGTAAATATTTAAATCAAAATCCATGATCGTTAGCAAAATAAATAGCATTTAAATAAGTATTGGGGCGTTACAATCCTCCCCCCTTTAAAAAATTTTGTCCTCGAAATTGAGCTTCGTAAAGAACTTTGAAAATCTGTATCAAACTTTGTATGAGTATTTTCATCAATAACTTTAAAAATATTGTGTCACCAAAAATCATTTTGAAACCTTTCCTTGAAATCATATTTTGTCCCTTTCGGACAACATTTATATTTCACATATCCTTTCAAATCTTTTGCCGACACAATCATTCTATACTCATACCATTATTTTTAAGTTTTCATAAAAGAGTGAATACTTGAAAACATTACCTCAGAGTCGACGTTGGGCAGCAGCGATGAACCACATATTCTCCCGAAAATATAATCATGCCGTAATTATTCGTTATACCTTTAAAAATAAGAAAGTTTTGAAATATCTTGTTTTGTATAAGTAAATCTTTTTTTTTTAAACCTCCTTAACTGTATAGTCCCATACCTATACAGTCTTGGAATACCTCTCGTTCTGGTGAGAATTCGGTTCAGTCATGTCCCCCTCCGCCTAGAAGCCTTGTCAGGAGTCGCTCGTTGTCCGTGCCCTTTTTCTTATTGCGCCGGCGATCACTCCCCTTTCTCGGAGCCGCTCATTGTCCGTGCCCTTTTCTATTGCACCGGCGATCACTCCCCGCCCTCGTCGGCCCCGGGTGTCACATGGTCACCAGCTTCCGCTTGGTTCATCCCCAAATCTCACCGTACTGAGAGAGGTCTTGCTCCGATACCATTCTGTAACGCCCTGGCTTTATTAATTAAAAAGAACGTTACACAACTCATTTTTTTTCTTAAATTTTTTTTATATAAATTCGGAGTATTTGCGGAAGCATTTTAGTCAGTAAATCTTCAATAAAACTCGTTTATTCAACCATCAGTACACTTTTACAAAAGTATGGGAAATCAAATATTCGGACATAGTCCGTTGAAATTTATATTCGTCGAAGAACATCAAGTGTTTCGTAAAAATAATAATAATTACGGCGGCAACATACTTCCGCAACTGAGAGACATGAAACACATTATGAATTCGGCTCAACGCCGGAGGTAAAGCCAATCGATAAGCTAACTCGCCTACTCGATCCAAAATCTCGAACGGTCCAATGAATCTCGGACTCAACTTCCCCCTCTTCCCAAAACGGAAGATACCACGACTCGGGGATACCTTGACCAACACGTGGTCACCTGCCTCGAACTCTAATGGTCGACGACAGTTATCCGCATATGATTTCTGTCGACTCTGAGCGGTCAACAAACGACTTCTGATCAAAGCTACCTTCTCACGGGCGGCTATAAGCATATCGGGCTCGGTGCCGAATGATTCTGATAGGTCGTCCCAACACAACGGAGATCGACAACGACGACCATACAAGGCCTCGTAAGGTGCCATCTTGATCGAAGCATGCCAACTGTTGTTATACGTGAACTCGATCAATGGTAGTTGGGCTTCCCAATCGTCTTTCCAATCAAGGACGCATGCCCTCAACATGTCCTCTAATGTCTGAATGGTCCTCTTTGATTGTCCGTCGGACTGAGGATGAAAAGCGGTACTGAGATTAAGCTGAGTTCCCATAGCACGATGAACTGATTTCCAAAAATGGGACACAAACCGTCCATCACGATCGGAAACGATACTTTTAGGAGTACCGTGAAGTCTGACTATCTCTTTGATGAACAGTTGAGCAAGTCTCTCGGGACCCCACGTCTCCTTGATCTCAAGGAAATGAGCTGATTTAGTTAAGCGGTCCACGATTACCCAGATCGTATTCATACCACGACGACTCGTCGGCAAACTCGTGATGAAATCCATAGAAATGTCTTCCCACTTCCACTCGGGAATAGGAAGGGGTTTCAGCATACCCGCCGGTCGCTGATGTTCAATCTTAACTTGTTGACAAGTTAAGCATCTCGAAACAAATTCTGCGACTTCTCGCTTCATATTACTCCACCAGTAATTTTGTTTCAAGTCCTTGTACATCTTGCTGGACCCCGGATGAACAGAATAAGGGGTAGCATGAGCTTCTCTCAAAATAGAGTTTTTCAACTCGTCATTCGCCGGTACGCACAACCGATTCTTAAACCTCAAAAGTCCATCCTCGTGAACCACAAATCCAGGGGCTTTCCCCTGAGCCACATCCTCTCGGATGCGCAACAATGATGGGTCCGAACCCTGATTCTCTCGGATTTCCTCCTCGAGTGACGATGAAATCTCTAAAATACAAAGCCCCGAACTCGCCGAAGCTGCACTCGATCTCGGGTCTAAGGAATTCCCGCCAAGCTCCTTCTGAACTGTTAAACGGGCAAGCATCTGCTCCTGAACGGACTTACGACTCAAGGCGTCGGCGACAATGTTCGCCTTGCCCGGGTGGTAGAGGATCTCGATATCATAATCTTTGATTAATTCCAACCACCGTCTCTGACGCATATTTAACTCCTTCTGAGTAAATATATACTTTAAGCTCTTATGATCGGTGAATATCTGACAGGTAATGCCATAAAGATAATGACGCCAAATTTTCAAAGCGAACACCACGACTGCTAGCTCCAGGTCGTGGGTCGGATAATTAACCTCGTAAGGTCTCAATTGCCGTGAAGAATAGGCAATAACCTTCCCGTTCTGCATGAGTACACATCCGAGACCCTGTCCGGACGCATCACTATAAACCACAAATCCTTCCATCCCCTGCGGCAAGGAAAGTACAGGTGCTGACATTAACCGGCTCTTGAGTTCCTCAAAACTCCGTTGACACGCGTCGGACCACGTGTATTTCTTATCCTTCCGCAAAAGGTTCGTTAAGGGTTGAGCGATTCTAGAAAATCCTTCCACAAACCGCCGATAATAACCCGCTAATCCGAGAAAACTTCGGATTTCCTTAACGTTCTTCGGAGGTAGCCAATCCCGAATAGCCTCCGTCTTCTGAGGATCGACACGAACTCCGTCTGATGAAATTACATGTCCGAGAAAAGTCACTTCGGACATCCAGAACTCACATTTGGAAAACTTCCCAAAAAGTTGTTCTCGCCTCAACACGTCGAGCACTAGATGAAGGTGAGACTCGTGTTCCTCCCGGTCACGAGAATAAATCAAAATGTCATCGATGAAGACAACAACAAACCGATCCAAAAAGTCTATGAAGACCCGATTCATTAACTCCATGAATACCGCAGGTGCATTAGTCAATCCGAACGGCATAACCACCAACTCATAATGACCATAGCGTGTTCGAAACGCCGTCCTCGCGATATCCGACTCTCGAATCCGCAACTGATGATATCCAGATCTTAAGTCGATCTTGGAAAATACTGAAGCTCCCTGAAGTTGATCTAAGAGATCATCAATACGGGGTAAGGGATACTTATTCTTGATCGTCACCCGGTTCAATTCCCGGTAATCAATACACAAGCGGAACGAACCATCCTTCTTCTTGACAAATAACACTGGTGCTCCCCACGGGGACGCACTCGGTCGAATATAACCCTTCTCGAACAATTCCTCAAGTTGGTTCTTTAATTCCTGCATTTCGGTCGGGGCCATCCGCACGGTGCCTTCGATATCGGAGACGCACTGTGCTCCAACTCAATCGTGAATTCCACATCCCTCTGTGGAGGCAAACCGTAACTCGTCGAAAAACATCGGCATATTCCCTCACCACCGGAATATCCGTTAACATTATCGATGATTTCTGCTTTGGCCATATAGCACCAATAACCGACACATCCTCGATTGAGTAATCTTCGCTTTCATCAAATTAATGACTTTACTGCAGTAGGGATTACCTCCTGAAACACACATTCGACTCCATCGTTCAAATGATAGTGACCAAACGCTTTGACACTAATGATGGCATCATGACGATCCATCCAATCAATACCCAAGATGATGTCGTCCCTCGGCAAATCTACTACGATTAGGTCCACGGCCATACACGACCATGAAGTCAATCGACAATTTCAATCTCACGACTTCCGACAATTCGTCTACCATCGTAGGCCAATGACATAAGGCTCATAACTAGTAGCACTACCCGCACGTAGTCTACTCACACATGACTCGGAAATGAATGAATGCGATGCACCAGTATCAAAAAGGGTACACACAAGTTGAGATAGAATATCGAGTGTACCTGAGATCATTCGGGCCTCGGGATCATCGGTCTTCTTCATCTCATAAATTCGGGCTTGCCGACTCCCGAACCGGACGCTCCCGTCTGATAGCTCTTAGCTCCGCCTTTAGCTCTGCTGTCTTGAGCAGCCCGACCGAGTGTCCCGATTCTCGCATCGAATGACTGGGCTTGAGATGACGCCGGAGTGGGTTTAGAGTCCCTACGGCAAAAACGGGCCCTATGCCCAGCAATCCCACCGTTATGGCACGTGATGCATCGCCTTGAACATTTGGTGCGAAATGACCACTTCCTCACAGCTTGAAACAGTGATGGCGAACCGCCGCTCGCGACTGAGATTCCGTGGGTTTAGACGCCGGGGGAGGTCGCTCAGAAAAAGTAGAGCCCGCACGTGGTTTCTTGAAGGTGGCCTAACTTCCGTCAGACTGATTACGGTTCTTAGACTTCTTGCCAGCAGATGAAGGTTGCTGCTTAGAAATCTCCTTAACAGTAAGCTCGTAAGTGAGAGCTTTCTCAATGAACTCACCAGTGGTACAATTATGATTAAGCAAATCAAGTCTCATACGGGGTTTCAGCCTCTTGCTGAAATACTTGATCTTGTCCGCTTCGGAGCGAACGATAGATGAGGCGAACGGAAGAAGTTCCTGAAATTTCTCGGCACTGGCGAGAACATCCGCGTCTGATGAAGGGTCGGGAGTGAGTAATTCTGACAGCTTGGCCTCTCTGAGTGGGGCCGGATAATACCTCTCCATCATGAGAGTCTTGAACTGATCCCAAGTACATGATCCATCTGTGGGCTTCAACGATAACCACCATGAATGAGCGCTCTTACCGAGATAGTAAGCCGCAACTGAAACTTTATGCCCTTCAGGGCAATCCACCATAGCAAATAACTTCTCAAAATGCTCAAGCCAATGAACAATATCCGCCGGCTCAGATGAGCCCTCAAAGGTAGGTGGTCGCTGGCGAGAGATATCGCTAATGATATTGCTTACACCCCTCTCTTGCCTCTGAGGTGGCGGCGGAGGAGCCTGCTGATTTTGATTGACGGAGTTATGCATCGTCTCTATCAACTGAGCCATCTGGGTCATTTGGGCCATCATGCCCTGCATAAATGCGAGTGGGTCAACCCGGACACCCTCTGACTGAGCCGTGTCCCGGGTACGACTCCCCGATAGTGAATGATCGCGTCCAGGTGAGTGAGTGGCAGCATCACTGCTCGATGAGTTAGCATTATTCCTGGCATTTGCACATGTATTCGCACGAGTTCTCGGGATTCGGCCCGCTCCACGGCCTCGTCCTCCACGTCCTCTGCCAGCCCTTTCCATACTGAAGTGGAAAGTCATAAGATGATTATATATCTCGCGTGAGTATTACATTATGGTTATATTATGAAATGATGAAAATGAGCATACGCGCTCAAATACAGCGATTACATGAATGATTAATTGACGTGACATGATTATCTGATGGAATTATTGAAATGATTATCTTGAATGAGTTAACAAGATTAATGATTCGATCTTCCTGATCAACAACTGAACAATGAAATGAATTGACTGATTAATGAGTTAACCTGACCGTCCCGGTCAAATTGACACTGCTGTTTGAGGATTGTTTACTGATGAATTATGATTGAATGATTTATGCCGTAAATTATACCATGGCATTAGAAATCTTACGATTCTTGGTCTGATTGGCTCGGCATTTGCACAGTCACACGTGACGCGAAAGTCCAATGATACTAGTCCGATGACGATGATTTTAAATGAGACATGACTTGGAGGGTAGTATTCAAAACCACGCTCCGATACCAACTCGTAACACCCCAAACTAGGCGGATATTACGGTTGCCGTGGACCCCGATCGGGACCCACCAAAGCGAATGAAAATGAATGAATTACACAGTAAATGTAGTACCGAACCACATTACAACATCAATTACTCCGATGAGGAGTTTTATACAACACACCTGTGATGATATCAATACAAGTATATTTTATATGGAGATAAAATATACAACAATGAGTGAAATGAATATTCAAACGGAATGTCTGCAGCTGAATAAATAAAAGAAACAAAATGATCAAAAGATCAGGGGCCCCTACTAGTATCACTGACTCTCGCCGTCACCGTGCTCTCCCGTGCCTTAGCCTTGCCATGACTGAAACAAGATCCCCAACGGGCCGCCATACGTAACAACAATCCTCAAGGGTTGAAAATACACAATCATGATATATCCGAAATTATGAATTATCCCGTCGAAACATACGCAATCAAACATGCTATATGAATCGACTATCGCACGGCTCAAAGGAATGGCGCCACACTACGTCCGGGATGGAAATGTGTCCGTGCACAAGCCACCATCACACGTGGTCTTGTGCCTAATCGGCCTCACGAAGCAATCGACTCGTGTGCATACCCAATGTGAGGCCAACAACCATCACACGGCATAATTGTGCCCGACATGAAAATCCTACACATTCCAACCGGCACGCCAAGATGACCCGGAATGTCACAATATGTCAAAAGTGACAACGAAAATGAATAATGACTCACCAAGATTAAATGATGGTGAAATGAATGATAGCTCAATGAAATGATCGGAACCGCTGCTCCTTATGATCAAGTGATTAATTGACAATGACGAGTTTTGATACGGTTAATACAATGATGAATGAGTTACGATTATGAATGAACAACAACAAAAGGAATGAATATCCTTTTAACCGAGTAAGAATTAACTTACACAATACCGATGAAGAATGTCCTTCCACGAACAACGTCCTAAATGAAAAGTCGGTCGCTCGAACAACCTTGAACATCAATAGTTACCAACAACCGATCAATACACGAATCAAATACGATCAAACCGACCCAAACGTCGATACAACAATATCCGAACTCGTAGATGAACTCTAACGAAAACATTGAGATACCCGTTGGTTAAAACCAAACCCAAATTATCGAACCAACTCCAAAATGATTGATTCAAACCCGCAAAACATTATCAATGACATCAATAATCTCATAGAAATCCACAATTCAAGTTTATAAAAAAACGACAATCGGAAATCCCCAAAATAACCGAAGTCAACTGTTGGCCACTTAAGTATACTGGATACAGTTTGGAAAAGTAGTTTAAACAACAAACTGTATGGAATCTAAATCTGAGTGCGTAGCGGAAGTCTTGGATACAGTTAGTTGCCGTGGATACAGCAACAAAGTGTTTGGTGTATACTTAATATATTTCAGTTATTTCAAACAGTAAAAGCAGAAGGTAAATAACACAGTAATTTAAGTGGTTCGAGGTAAACCCCTCTACGTCCACTGGTCCTCCACACAGGAGTAAAAAGTTTGTTATATAATTACTGCGTACACAACTACGTAATTATAAACAAACCTATCCTTGTATCGTTCACACAGATTGATACAAAGAATATCACTTTCAACCGTTCACACAGATTGGTTAAAGCTTCCTTCTTGACTAGCTTCTTCACACACGCCCAAAGCTTCGTCCTTATTCGTCCCACACAGTCGAATAACTTGTTGAGTTCACACAGAGCTCGGTTTTTACACGAGGTAGAAGGTTAGGTAACTGTGTAAGAACAAAGACTTTGAATATCAAGATCCGATGATAGTCGTTTGATGTTTGAGCACCGTATATCTCTTTCGCTTTAACTTGCGCTTGCTCGAGATATGTTTGCTCGGATGATAACTTTGATAGCTTTGAGAGTTATATTACTTGGGGTAATCGATCTTCAATGTCTTCAAGGATATATATAGCCTCTGAAGAAAGTATCCGTTGAGATGTCCGTTTGAATAAGATTTTCCTTCAACGGGAATATGACATGATCCGGATTTCACGGGATTCTGAAGATCTGAAGACTGACAGTATTTAAATACTTTATCCTTGAGTATTTAAATACTTCTTTGTTCAACGGAACTTGACTTGTGTTCTTTCTTGTCCTTTTGTGAACTGTATGGAGAATGACTGTTTTAGGGATGTCGAGACAGTTTCCATACTTGGTCTTCTTACAAGTCTTCAAGTCAGATCGACGAGCTTCACTTATGCTGATTCGAGGCAGGTCTTCGATACATGAAAAATCCTTGAATCCTCGATACAGTTTTCCTTTACTGTATTTGGCATATATGTCAAAACCTTTTCAATAACAAATAACAATCGATACAGGGATCGGGTATCCCGGCTGAATCGATATAGGGTGTTTGTTTTTCCTAACAATTTCCCCCTTTTTGACAATTTGCCAAGTCTTAACTTAAACTCTTCGAGTCTTCTTGATGGTGCCAAAACCTTCTTCATGAAGCGTTCTTCTTCGATGACTTCGCATTTCTTGGTCTCTTGTCAATAGGTCGACTTAGTGACTTTAGTCTACAATAATGAACCGCCGCAGCACGTTCGATACAGTTTGAGATTTATTACAACTTAAGCCTATGATTGGCGCGCAGCACAATCTTACAATGTATTCTAAGTTTACAATCAAACTATGAACTGTTTGTAGATTAGTTCGTAAATGCCTTAATTTTTCAATCAAGTTTATCTAACTTGAGATTCCTATCAAACAATTTAAGTAATCATACATAAACACAAGATTACGAGTTGTAATCTTTCAAGACAAACAAACTGTTTTATTGATATTCAAAAAGATTGAGTACAAAGTTTGTGTCGAATAGAAATTACAAAAAAAATAATATACATAAATTTCAGCTCTTTATCTTTGATCCGCATGCCTCCAAGGTCTCCTTCCTGGCTCATTCTCGGTGCCGCGCCACCAGTTTTGAAGTGAATCATTGCCTCGTTCTTGGTAAATTGCTCTTCCTTCATAAGAACGATCAAAGGCAAGTATCCAATCCTCTGGATGGGTGACCCGATCTCCTCTTCTATGTTTTGATTTCATCTCGATTTGGAGAGGGAGCTTACCTTCTTCTAGCATCTTTGAAAATTTGTCTGCCGCTTCCGCCAATGTCTTATAATTTTTGAAGATGGCGGATTCCCTGATGAGTCTCGACAAAATATCTCATCAGCTCATTCTTCCTCCAGTGCTTCACTTCTTCGGCGGTTGGGTTGCGGTTGGTTGGCAGACGTATTTCCGAAGGTCTTTGAACAAGATTTTGCCAAGGGACATTTGGGTCATGGAATTCTGGTCTGGAGCCTGAAATTCTAAAACTTTGGGGTTGAGGTGCTAGCTTGTTCAATTCAGCAATGATATCGCTCCGAGCAGCCTCAAATTCCCTTTCCCGTTGCGCCTTAATCTCCTTGCAGCTTCTCGAGCTTCTTCCCCCTTTTTGGCCTCATCAAGACTTTGCAGATTTCGAGAGCGGCGTCTGTTTGGTCTCGATGCTGTTTATTCTTTCAACGAGGGAGGAAAGAGTCTGCGACATCTCTTGAATGGATTTGTCATGCGCACGCAGCTGAGAGCTGTTCTCTATCATTGCACAGGCGGTCTTGGCTTCAGCAATTCTTGTCTTCGAAGCTTCCTCCTTCAGCAGTTGCGCTTGTTTATCTTCCATGATTTTCAAGGCTTGCTTGAACACTTCTGGTAAGATGATGAATGCTTCGACAACTCGAGATACTTCGTGTTGAAGAGTTGTCATTTCTTCAACTGCAGAGGTGTGCATCCATTCAGAGCCTTTTCTACTAAGAGAGAGCGTTAATCGCATCTTCGATAAATACGACAAGGCCAAGAGCTTGCAGCGCTCTTTGCGTGCAGCAGAGATAGGAGAGTCAGCCGGGCGAAGTCTTCAAGACCATTTAACCTTCTTACGTTCACGGATGGGCGTGAAGTAAGTTGGACATCCTCGTGTTCGTTACCGTCCTCTGATTCCAAGGTTGCAGGGCGGGAGTAGCTTCTTGTGGAATGGCGACAGCTGGTTCGTAAGCGCCATGTGGCGAAGGTTCTTCGGCAGATAAGGATGCAAAGGGACCGAATCCTCCCGTTGGGTTGTAGGATCGCTTCTTTGGTCGCAATGTGCTCGGGTGCCTGCTCCAAAATTTCTTGATCTTCCACGACCGGGAGGGACCGATTCCTCCTGGGAATGTTCTCCGTGGCGAAGGTGGATTAGCTTGGGTAGATGGCCCTTCGTCGCTTCGGGTGGAGAGGTGGCTTGGGCTTCACCTCTTCACGGCTCAATCTCGCACTGCTTGAAGAGCATCGCTGCCGCCGCCCGAGTCGTGGTCGCCGCCGTCTTTTCGATTGATGGGAGAGTTCTCTCACTTCTTCTTTCCTTTTCTTCTCAAGCGCGGATTTGTGCAGCAGTGGCTTTCAATGAGATCTTTGCAAGAAGCGTTGTCCCATCGGCAAAGGCCTCAATTTCGGTTGAGTCGGTTACTTTGAGACAAATCGCTCTTCGTGGCTCCATTCGCTCCAATTATGCAGTGTCGCAATGAGCTAGCCTAAAGCTTTTCCATTGCAAATCTTTCGTACGCCCTGCTCAATTTGTACCAAAGAAGTGTTTGATTTATAATTGAGTCGGGAGGGACTTCAATCACGTCTGGAGACGCTGCTTCGAGGGATTCCAGACAGTATGGGATCCTGCACGGAAGATGGACTCCTTGCAGGGATGGTGCCTCAAGGAAATTGATCCTGTACGGGTGTGGAATCCCGTAGAGGAGAAGTAGCTTTGGCTCGAATGGGCAATGACGTGCTAACGTCTTGAATGTTGGCATGTCTCTAAATCCGTCGTAGCCGCCAAGGGCTCGGATCTACTGTCGATGCAGTAGGAGACACCTCTTCCGCAGGGGTTGGGCCCTGGGGTGCTATATCAGTGGGTTGCGCCACGGGCGAGACATCCTCGGAGTGTTTGGCTTTGATTTTTGAGAGCCTCCGGAGTCTCTTCTTTGACTTCTCATCAGCAGAGTGCTTCTTGCTGTGAGAACGCTTGCGCTTCTTCTTTGAAGATTCCAATTCAGGGACCTTCACGGTTTCGTCTCTGGGATTGTCAGAAATAGGCATGTGACGTGTTCTCGGGTGGTTGGCATGCATTGTGCTCTGGTTATAGGCAGAGGGTTTGACGCCTCCTAAATATATCCGTGAGCTGTTTTTCTTGGCATCGACGGATTGCTTGACTCCGCACTTCGTCAGAATGTAGTTTAGCATTAAACCGAACGATTTCTTTTGGGTGGTTGGTTTGCACACCTCTTCCTGAAGTCGTTTCAAAATGATTTGACACCAGTTGACCTTTTCACAGGTCAAGATGGCTACCATCATTCTGAACCTTAGATTCGTGCACATCTCGAACGCGCCGGTTTGATTTTCAATGATCCTGGAACAGAAATCGTGGAGATAAACGAAATGAAGAAGAAAATTTTTCTTGTGGCACGTGGTTGTCACCATATCAACCACTTTGGACCCGGTAAATAGTCCATAAAACTTGGTAATCAGCCCTTGAGACCCAAACGCCTCAAGTCGTCCATGGTCAAAGCCGTTGGCGGGCAGCCTGTAGATTTTCTGAAGTAGGTCGCTATCTGTGCAGATTTGCACTCCTTGGACTGTTGCAGTGATGTCAGCAACATGTCCTCCCTGGGCTAGTGAGAGAAAACGAACGGCAGCGTTGAGGTAGAATTCCTCAACCAGATGAGCGTCGTATTTGTCGGCGGTTTTGCTTCCAAAGCGATAAAGACCTTGTTGTTCAAGACGAGTAATGATATACTCCATCGGTTCGGTCGTTGGTTTCGTAGATGATACGCTCGATGATGACGGTTTTCGAGAAGATCCGTCCATCAATGATGTTGGAGGTCTTCTTGACTGGGGATGAAGATTGACTAGCCATGGATGTTTTCTTAAAGCGAAGGTGGAAGAAAACAAGAGAAATTGCAGTTGAATATGCAGAGAATATGTAGTCGCTTGCTTGAGATCTCTTGTAATTGCGTAAATGCGTAAAGAGTCTCTAATGGCGTATCTGATCCTTTTATACTTGGGCGGCGAAATAGGGTTTGCAGAGTACGAATGGTCAGATTTTAAGGGATGTGAACCGTTTTTGAAATCGACGGTCAGGATGGATTTAGTATAACTGGTACGCTAATCCATTAAAAGGTTTTAAAATACAGCGGGTCCCACTTCTGACATAGGTTGAATACCCTAAATGCCTAAAACGGCGGTTTAAAAATAATAATCAATTTGAAAACATCGCGGCTTTTGAGATTCAGTTGTCCAGATGTCGTGTAAGGCATTTAATGAACATGACGTTTGACATAAAACAGGGCACGTGGACAAAAATTATTTTAAAAAGGAAATAATATTATATTATATACTGAATCAAAATCCTATAGTATGTGCTGTTCTCCGCGTCGATACAGCGTTCCCCCTTAAAAAGGTACTAATAGGTTTTAAATTCCATACAGCAATAGTTGGATTAATGCTGTATTCATGGGTCCTGCAGTATTCCCCCTTAATTATTGCACACATCAGCTGTAGGATTCATATGCCTTCGTTCGCTACAGTACTGTATTGATGTTTCTGAGTGTACAGATAATTAATGTTGGATACTGTATTCACGGGTCTTACAGCATTCCCCCTCAATTGTTGAGTAAAAGCAGTAAATTTACTTACAGGGAGTCCGGGCCGTAGTATTCCCACTCGTTCTTAGCATGTTGAATCTTGCCGTGTCGAGAGGCTTGGTGAAGATGTCGGCCACCGGATGTCTCAGATGGACTTTTTCCAGCGAACATCCTTGTTCTCGACATGATTCCCGATGAAATGATGCTTCATGTTGATATGCTTAGTGCGCGAGTGCAAAACAGATTGTGCGTGATTGCATTGCACTCGTGCTATCACACATGATTCGAGTCTCTCTAGCATCGATTCCATAATCGGCTTGTTGCCGCATCCAAAGGATCTGCATACAATGCCTACCAAAGATAGTACTGATTCACTGTGGAAAGACAATTTGCCAATTGCTTCTTCAACCAAGATACGAGTCTAGGTCCAAGAAAGTGACAAGTTCCACTTGTACTCTTCCTATCTAGCTTGCACCTCCGAGATCCGAGTCGTCAGATCCAACTAAATCGAATCCGCCTTCCTTAGATACCACAGTCCGCATCGACTGCCTTTAACGTATTTCAGATTCGCTTAGCCGTATTGAAGTGTGATTCCTTAGGTGCAACTTGGTATCTCGCACACACTCCAACAAAGAAATCGATATCGGGCTGCTAGCCGTTAGGTACAGGAGCGAACCAATGAGCTTCCTGTAGAGTGATTGGTCAAACGGCTTTCCGGCTTCATCAAGACTAATTTGCACGGAAGTGCTCATGGGGGTTGGCGAGGATTTGGAAGTGTTCATTCCAAATTTGTTGAGAAGCTCCTTCGTATTTCTCCGGTTGATGAATATTCCCGTAGGCATCCGCTTTATCTCGCAAACCTAGGAAATAACTAAGTTCCCCATCATACTCATTTCAAATTTGCTTTGCATGAGATGTGAGAACCTTTGACATAGAGCAAGGTTAGTTGAACCAAAATAATATCATCGACATAAATTTGTACCATTAGGAGGTCATCACCTTCCTGTATTTTGAACAATGTTTTGTCGACAAAGACCTTTCTCAAATCCGTTATTGGTTAGATATCGGGACAGTGGTTTCGTACTGTGCTCTAGGGGCTTGTTTAAGTCCGTATAACGCTTTCCTTAGCCTCGTAAACTAGATCGATACCGTCTGTGTTGGCAAACCCCGGTGGTTGTTCAACATAAACTTCTTCTCAAAGCTCTCCATTCAGAAAGCACTCTTGACGTCCATTTGGTATACGATAAAATTCTTATGGGCGGCAAAGGCTAAGAATATCCTGATGGCTTCTAGTCTTGCTACAGGGGCGAAGGTTTCATCATAGTCGATTCCTTCTTCCTGACAATAGCCTTGTGCTACTAGTCTGGATTTGTTTCTTATGATAAGTCCATTTCCATCCTTTTTGTTTCGAAATACCCATTTGGTTCCTATAACCGATTGGTGTGTCGGTCTGGGTACAAGATACCATACATTATTTCTTTCGAAACCGTTAAGCTCTTCTTCTATAGATGTAATCCAATGAGAGTTGTTAAGAGCGTCTATGGTCGAAACAGGTTCGGACTGGGCTAAGAATACAGCGATAGTGCACATATTGAGTCTCCTAAGTTCGGATTGAGATTTCCATTCAGGAAACTGTGAGACTTCAGCATTAGATTCTTCTTGTGCACAAAGTACATTTCCTTGTGTACTCTGTATTCTCCTACGAGTAGAAACACCTGCATTAATGTTTCCAATGATAAGCTCTTGCGGGTGATCTCTCAACCATCTTCGGTCGGGTTCTAGTTCAGGATCCCGTACTGTATCGATAGTTTCTGTGGGTACAACTTCAGCTTGTACAGCGTCAGCTTCAACCACATCGATTCTTACAGCTGCGGGGTTGATTTCTAAATCAACTACAGGTTCTATGGGTGTAGGTGGATCCAAGATAGATAGATGGTGAATGTCCTGAGTGATATTATCTACTCCTATAGGGTCATGGTGTGGTTCGTCGAACACTACATGAACTGATTCCTCGATCGTCAGCCTCCTTTTATTAAAGATTCTGAAAGCTTTGCTGACGGAGGAGTATCCTACGAATATTCCTTCATCTGATTTTTCATCAAATGTTCTAAGTTGGTCCTTCCCATTGTTCAATACGTAACACCTGCATCCAAAAATGTGAAAATACGAGACTAATGGAGTTTTGTTGTTCCATACCTCGTAAGTCGCTTTGTTGTGGTGCTTGTTGACGATACACGGTTTTAGTGTAGCACGTATTGGTTGCTTCACCCTTAAACGCTGCGGCAATTTGCTTTCGGCAATCATTGTCCTTGTTGCTTCTTTCAACGCCCTATTCTTTCGCTCGGCAACACCATTTTGTTGAGGTGTTCGGGCGGTGAGTACTGTCTTTGTATTCCATTCTCCGAACAGATTGCTCTATAAAGCGGTTAGTAAATTCAGTACCTCTGCCGGAACGAATGCATACGATACTCGATGCTTTTTCATTCGCAACTTTCTCAGAGCTCGGGCAACCTTGATGTTGTTTCCTTCTTCTTGCTAAGAAAGATCGTCCAAGCATACCTCGAATAATCATCAACAACAACCATACAATATTTCTTACCTCCCAAACTTACTGGGTCTACAGACCATAGAGATCCATGTGTAGCATTTCCAATACTCTTTGGGTTGAAAGGTAGGATTTGCTCTTCGTGGTTGACTTGATTTGCTTGCCTTTCTCGCATGGTCCGCAGACCGTCCTTCTTGAATGACACATCGGCAAACCTCTTACCATACCTGTCTTGAAAGCTTGTTGATCGCCTTGAAGTTGACGTGAGACATCCTCTTGTGCCATAGCCGCCTAAGATCTGCAGCGCCTTTGGCAACAAAACATGGAATTGAGGAGCTCATAGGCTTCCAACAAGAATGTACATATTACGATCCGCTTCTGTATGCACAACTTCCTTGGTTTGGGTGTTCTTGACTCTACAACGATCTATATAGAACTTCACCGAGAACCGTTTATCACGTAATCAAGCTAATACTACGTAGATTATCCTGTAAGCCTTCACCATCAGCGACATCGGTGACTTTGAATTTCCCGACAAGTAGGTTTCCTTTCCCTCTTGTTCTTCCTTTAGATTTATCACCGAAGCGAACTTTTGGACCGCGACCTTCTACAAAATCAGATAGCTTGCTCCTGTCTCCAGTCATGTGATGAGAGCATCCACTATTGAAGTACCAGGTATCCTCCTCTAGAATGTCCTGTAACAAAGAAATTAGGTAGATTTAGGTCCCCTTTGATTTTTGGGTCCATGTATGTTAGTTCCTTTAGGTACCCAGATTTTCCTGACAGCAATTGGTTTACTGTAGGATGTACTCGGTACAGTATTGCGGTATCTACGGGGGGCATATCCGTAGTTGTTATAATCATGATAATTACTATGCATGTAAAATTCAGGATTATTATTATTATTATTCCAGTACGAGTGCCGTCTAGGAGGTGGAGCCATTTTCCTAGGCATAACAGCTTGTCTTCTGGGTCTCCAGTTGGATTCCCAATACTGTTGTTGATACGGAACTTGTATCTGCTGTCTTGAGGGATAACGGGGCTTCTGTATCCAATACCTAGGTGCACTGTACTGAGGGTACTGCTGTGCGGGCCTTTGGTGGTTGGATACCGTCTTCTTTCTGAATGACTTTCGGCTTTGATGATATGCTTGGGGAGCATGCTGTAGATTACGCCTTCTAAGTGGTTGTTGGTTCCACTATCTCGAATTGTAGAGTTGTGGAGGCGGAATGGCAGCTTTTGGGTTTCTCGGTACAGCAGGTTCCTTTATGGGACTAGGAACATCTTCCGATTCTGGAATGTGTTCCACACTCTTGACGAACACAGTACTAGTTTTACCTTTATTCGAACATGAGCTGTATCCTAAGCCACTTTTATCATGAGCATGTTGCCCAAAGGCTCTAATTTCTTCCATTCTTTTGGACGATTTTTCAAAAGACTTAAGAATGGTCTCAAGTTCGCTTCGCTTCTCGTGAGTTGTAATTTTGGTTTGTAGTTGAACCAAATCATTTGTCTTGCTCTCATTTTGGGTTTTTACCTCTTTTAGTTCATGAGCAAGTTGATGATTGCTCTCCATGAGTTTTTCAAAATCGACCTTGGCCGGTTTCACAATCAAGAGACATATTATCATAGTTTATCTTCAAAGAAGTCATTCTCATCTTTCACTCTAGATTTGTTAATTGAAGTCGTATATTCTCGCTTTTAGACTCTCATGGGCTTTTGAATGTTTTTGAATTCATTCATCATATTTTCGAAAGTATGAGATGCATTAGATGGAATAACCGAGGTTGAACTTACCTCATCATCGCCGTCTTCACCTTCTCGAACATCTTTAGCCATAAAGCACATGTATGCTTTATCATCGAACTCATCGCCGATGAATCACTCTCTGACCACCAAGACATTCTCACGATTTGATGGTGTGGGGAGGCTTCGATTCTCCAATCGTGGCCTTGAGCTTGTCTTTCCAAGCACGCCTTCTTTCATCTCGCTCTTGTTGCTCGCCTCCGCAACCTTTGACTTTGGGATGAGGACATTTGTTTGCATAATGGCCTCGGTTTCGCAGCTTATAACACGTGTTAGCATCACCGATGATGTTTCTGTACTTACCTTGTTGATGTGTTTGGGCTCGTAGGAGTCTTTCCATCGTTTAATGAACTTTTGAACTTATGCATTAGAAGCGCCATTTCATCTTGTGACAGATGTCGCTGCCGGCCGGGCCGTTTGTGACCGGGCTTCGACGAGCTAGGCATGCCGTGTCGACGTTCGATATGGGCCAAGCGAGCTGACCTTTGAAGGAGATTCTTCACCTTTCTCTCTTACAATGTCATACTCAAATGCTTTAAGGTCGAGAAGAGATCAAAAGTGGATATTTCATTAAGATTACATGATACACGCATAGTCATGGTCTTAATGTCCCATCGGGCCGAGGGATCTCAAAATTTTAAGTTCTTCTCCTTTGGGTGTAAATTTTGCCCAACGCTTCAAGTTCACCAACAATACCAAGAATCCGAGGTCAAGTTCCTCAAGTGTTTCGTTGGTTTCATTTCAAAAGATTCAATTCTGAGTGAGTTTTGAAATTTTGTTTTCTTTTGAGAGCTCGGCCTCACAAATTAACTTGAGTTTATCCTGCATTTCTTCGTCGCTTTGCGCCTTCTTTACCTTTGAGAACGTGCCTTTGTCAAGAGTGACAAATAACGCGTTCTTAGCCACGTTGTCTAGATTGGCTCGCTTCCTTTCATCGGTTGTCCATTGCTCGCTCCTTCTCGAGCATTTCAAAGATGGGCTTGGCCCTCAATCCTTGCGGCTGGATTGACCTTCATAATCTTGATCGGACCATCTTGTATAACAAAGATCATCTCTTCGTGCATTGCTGCAAGATGAGCTTCCATTCTAATTCTCCAGTCGTCAAATTCGTTAATAGAGAACATAGGGACTTTGTTAATCATAGAGGTATCCATACTGATGGGAATGAAAGAAACTGTTTTGAAAATAAGTGATTTGAATCTGATTCAGTTAAAAGAAATACGACTGATTCTTTTTAGAATCAACCTCTCCGATACCACTTGTTGGCCACTTAAGTATACTGGATACAGTTTGGAAAAGTAGTTTAAACAACAAACTGTATGGAATCTAAATCTGAGTGCGTAGCGGAAGTCTTGGATACGCTTAGTTGCCGTGGATACAAAGAACAAAGTGTTTGGTGTATACTTAATATATCACAGTTATTTCAAACAAGAAAAGGTAAGGTAAATAACACGCAATTTAAGTGGTTCGAGGTAAACCCCTCTACGTCCACCGGTCCTCCACACAGAGTAAAGTTTATTATATAATTCTGCGTACACAACTACGTAATTATAAACAAACCTATCCTTGTATCGTTCACACAGATTGATACAAAGAATATCACTTTCAACCGCTCACACAGATTGGTTAAAGCTTCCTTCTTGACTAGCTTCTTCACACGCCTAAAGCTTCGTCCTTATTCGTCCCACACAGTCGAATAACTTGTTGAGTTCACACAGAGCTCGGTTTTTACACAGAGGTAAAAGGTTAGGTAACCAGTAAGAACAACAGCTTTGAATATCAAGATTTGATGATAGTCGTTCTTGATGTTTGAGCACCGTATATCTCTTTCGCTTTAACTTGCGCTTGCTCGAGATATGTTTGCTCGATGATAACTTTGATTGCTTTGAGAGTTATATTACTTGGGGTAATCGATCTTCAATGTCTTCAAGGATATATATAGCCTCAAGAAAGTATCCGTTGAGATGTCCGTTGAATAAGATTTTCCTTCAACGGAATATGACATGATCCGATTTCACGGATTCTCAAGATCTCAAGATCGACAAGATTTAAATACTATATCCTTGAGTATTTAAATACTTCTTTGTTCAACGGAACTTGACTTGTGTTCTTTCTTGTCCTTTTGTGAACTGTATGGAGAATGACTGTTTTAGGGATGTCGAGACAGTTTCCATACTTGGTCTTCTTACAAGTCTTCAAGCTGTACTGACGAGCTTCACTTATGCTGATTCGAGACAGGTCTTCGATACATGATAAATCCTTGAATCCTCGATACGCTTTCTCATCGTATTTGGCATATATGTCAAAACCTTTTCAATAACAAATAACAATCGATACAGGGATCGGGTATCCCGGCTGAATCGATACAGGGTGTTTGTTTTTCCTAACATCAACCCCAAGGGTTCTTGAAATAATTCCGAAAATAACCATTAAATCCGGAAGAATATACTTATCCAAGGTAGATAATCCATATCTAACATATTCCAATGATAATCCAAGCTTACACGAAGAAATCGGAAGGAAAACCCAAAAATCCGAAATTCTAGATCCGAGAGATTAATACCTTTGATTCGATACGATGAAGATGATGAAATGATGATCAATCCGAAAGATGAGCTTGAAGATGATGATTGATGATTACACCTCGAAGAATCCTCTCCGAATCGCTCGAAATCGCCCAAAAATACCGAAGGAATGAAATGAGATGAATAAATGACGAACTCTGACTAAACTGTCCAATTTATAGTCAGTCCAGGTTAGCGTGCGCTAACCCTTGTGCGTAGCGTGCGCTAACGAGTAATTTGGGTAGTCCAGTACCCACTGTTCGAACACGGTAGCGCGCGCTACGTACCTTCTTGTAGCGTGCGCTACGGCCATACTACTAGCGTGCGCTAATACCCATTATTAGCGTGCGCTAACGAAATATTGATGCCCAGACCGAGTCCGTAAAACTGTCGACCTCGATCGGACCCGATAGCGTGCGCTACAACCATTGTTTAGCGTGCGCTAATATATCGGTTGCGTACGCTAACAACAACACATAGCGTGCGCTATGAATTAATCCAAAGGCGTATCCAAAGAGCCACCGGACTCAACTCGATCCATCCCTAGCGCGCGCTACTCCACACATATAGCGTGCGCTACTACAACCCGTTAGCACGCGCTACTTACCACTCGTAGCGTGCGCTACAAATAATCTCACCTACACCCGGACCTTCTGGATCGCAGCCTGTGGCAACCTTAGCGTGCGCTAAAGCCGAGTGGTAGCGTGCGCTACCTATACCCAATTAGCGTACGCTAAAAGGAGTATGTAGCGTGCGCTACTCCTCACGCATACTCGCAATAAAATGACAATGATGATAAACGCGCACGAAACTCCAATCGATTAGTGATGAATGACGATTGATACACGATACAATTACTCAATGATGAATACCATGACCAAAATGAGTGACAAATGATCAATAATGAGTGAAATTACCGAGTGATAATGATCAAGGATAAATACCGAATGATAATTACCGAATTACAACCGGTATTACAATGTCTTCCTCACATTGAGGACATATTTATAAGGAAAGTTTTATGTCATTTCACATAGATAGGAACCCTGCTTTAGAATCTTCCATCCTAAATCACTTTAGATCTTTTCGTTCTACCCGGTAGAGATGAATACATAGAATATAGGTATCTTCTTCCAAGTCTTTGATTGAGAACTCACTTGAAAACTAAGCTTGCTATTCCATATAGGACTCCTCCTCGAGGAATTCATTTAGAAAATCCATCTTCACATCCATTTACCACATTTCATAATCCAAATGAGCCGCTATACCAAACATCAAACAAATAGACTTTATCATGGCTACAGGCGAGAGGGTTTCGAAGTAATCGACACCTTCTATTTGGGAATAACCCATTGCCACAAGCCTAGCCTTATAGGCATCAATCTTGCTATCTCCATCAGTGTTTCTCTTATAGATCATTTATTCCCAATGGACACTATGCCTTTAGGATGATCTAATAAAGTTCAGACATGATTAGCATGCATTGAGTCTTCTCTCCATTTCGTGGAGTCCACATCTAACATTGCTTGGTCATACATAGAAGGATCATTCTCTTGACTACTTTATATTATCTCATGGACACCTAGTTCCTCTTGATGCAGATAGCCATACCTCTCAGGTAATTGAGAAGCTCTACTAGTCCTGCGAGGTTGTGTTTGTATTTCAGAAGGTTCAGTCCTATTATCTTATAAAGGTGTCTTATTTGGTGTTTCTGTTATTTTTTTGAAAGAAATATTTTGACCTGCGCCTCCATGTATGAATTTATCTCCAAGAAAGTGTGCTTGTAAAGAAACAATGTTCCTATGATCTTCGTACATGTAGAATAGATGGAATCTCCTGGATATCCTATGAAAAAACCCTTCACAAACTAGCTTCCAACTTTTCTACTCTAGTGTTCTTGACATAAGTAGGACATCCCCAAAGTGTGATGAAGACTTGAATTCCTACCTTTCCACATCTCATGTGGAGTCTTAGGAATGGACTTGCAAGGATATCTGTTAAGATATGTGCAGCAATTTGGAGCGCATGACCCCAAAGATAAATTGGTAGATCAGTATAGTTAAGCATGGATCGAACCAGGTCCAATAAAGTTCGGTTCCTCCTTTCTGACACACCATTCAATTGTGGAGTAGTTGGAAGTATAAGTTGTGACACTATTCCTTTTTTTTTTTAAGAACTCATCAAATTGAGTACTCATATACTCGCCTCTTCGGTCTGACCAAAAAGCCTTAACATGGAATACCTGCTTGGTTTTCAACTAGGGCCTTAAATTCCTTGAACTTATCAAAGGCTTCAGATTTATTTTTCATTAAGTACACGAACCCATACCTAGTACGGTCATCCGTGAATATTATGAAATACTGAAAATCATCCCGTGCCACTTCAAAAGGACCACACACGTTGGTATGGATCATTCCAAGTTTTTCAGTTGCTCTTTCAAACTCCCAGTGATGGGTAACTTAGTCATTTTGCCTTGAAGGCAAGATTCACAAGTTGGATAGGGATCTGATCGCAGTGGACCCGTAAGCCCATCTTTCTCCATTTTATGAATCTTGGTCTGACCAACATGACCAAGTCTAAGATGCCACTTAAGTTCATGGTTTCTTTCATCCCTACCACGTTTCCTAATTATAGTGTTCAAAGTAGTTTTATTTTTTAGATTCAAATGGTATAAACCATTTAATAAGATAGCAGTACCAACTAATTTATTTCTAATATAAATATGACAAGACACATCTCCAATAAAGAGATAAAATCCCTTATAGTCCATGACCAGAATTGATATTATTTTTATGCCCCTTGGGCAAAACAAGTACATCATCCAAAGTAATTATAAAACTGAATTCTGAATCCAATATAAGTGATCTGATGTCAGTAGCTTCTACAGTATGCCCCTTCCTGGCTGGCACCATCACTTCTCTAGTTTCAAGCTTCCTATTTCGTTCCAGGTCCCGATTCATTACATATAAATGAGAACTCGCACCAGAATCAAGTATCCAAAAAGTAGAATATACAGTTATAGAATAACTCATTTCCAAAACTAGCGAGCCTGCACTGAAGGCGCATTGCAGTTAATTTTTGGACAGTGCCTCCTCCAGTGGCCTAGCTCACCGCGGTTTAGGCATGAATCCATCTTCTTGACCCTCTTACTATTAGGAAATATAGGGGCTTTACCCTTATCTTTATGTACCCCACCTTTGGGCTCGAACTGCTTCTTGCCCTTTTTCTTATTATTCTTGGACCTCCAAGGCCCATAAGAAATGACAAGAGTAGCCTGATTTGTCCTAGTCTTCATCTGAGATTGTGCCGTACTCAATTTTTTCATTTGCCTAGCTATGTTTTAAGCAATCTCATTGCAGTTGAAGTTCATAACAAACTGTGAAGAGTCAAGTAAGTGATTGAAGGACAAGGTCGGTCTGGAGAGAAGCTTGTATACTAAAATCAAGAGCCTCCAATCTTTTGATCATAAATATCATTTTGAGGACGTGGTCCCTAAATTTCTATCCGTCCTTCATCCAAGCACTAAACAACTACTTCGATATCTCATACTGAGCATCTTGATTGTGCTCCCCATAGAGCTCAATCGGATGTGACATAATTGCCCTTGAAGGGGAATTTTCTCATGGGCCCTCTAAGGCTCATTGTTTATCGAAGTCATCATAAAACCATGGATGCTGACATCATCTTTGACCCATTTTTCATGGGCGTCAACCTCTTCTTGATTAGTGCTGATCCTTATAGGAGCCGATGGGATGTCCGCGTCCAAGTTCCATACTGAGCACTATCCTCAGATTGCGGAGCCAGTACCAAAGTTGGGTCCAGTAAGAGTATTTTTCGCAAGTAAAACAGCGAGTGGGTAAATAGTCATTTTGAGAGAGTGTAGATAGATTAACTGCAGAGAATAATATTATATTCGTTAGTGATTGTTTAATTATGATACGAGTAAAGAATTAAGGACCTTCTATAATCATAACTCGACTCTCACTATTTTATCGACATTACACACTCTCATGTGGAATCCTGTGTTGGGATTCGATGCCTAAAACAAAGCGCAAGGCAAGCAAAATGAATTTTAACCGAACCCCAAAACGGACAGATCATGCAACATATATATGAATATAAATGGACAAGAGTAAAGTAATCGAAACATACCCTTGTAGTCATGTGATTAAATGTTGATGAAGAGTTTGCCACAAACCTAATTTAGCAAGCCTTCTTGAAAAATCCCCGAGCACCGAAAAAACCGTGCCTCCACTAGCCACGCGTCGGAAGATGACCGAAAAAATTCTATATTTCCTTGTTCTCTTAGAACACAGCTGGAAGAAAAAATAATTAGCTTACTTATAATTTTACAAATACTCTAAGTGACGTAAAATATTTTTCTCTCATTTTTTTCTTCACTTTTTTTTCTTAGAAATGATGAAGAACTTGAAGAAGAAAACTCCTCATTTTCCTTGTTATTGCCGGGAGATGTTGTTGATTAGTGTGAGTTATAAAATGATTATGGTGGTGGAGATATAAAAATAAAAGTCCACACACCATGCCAAAACCTATATAAAAAAATATACACCAAGTGTATAAATTCCCAACCCCATCAATATAATCATATCTCATTAAAACAAATAAATATAGAGATATATTTAGGGGGGGGGGGGGGGAGGGCAACAAGAAATAATGGAGAATATGGTTCGTTTCGGTCCGTGAAATGGATCGTCGTGTACCTAGTCCGACAGATACCCCTTGGTACGTTTCAAATAAAATTAATACAATTAATTAATCTAATTAATTATTTTCAAATATTATTTTCCAAGAAATAATTATTTATGAATTAAATTAATTACCAGTAATTTATTTAATTCACCGAACCGACTTAATTTATTCAATAAATTAAATTAGACATTTAACGTCTAGAATTTAATTAAGAGAGAATAAGCTCAAATTAATACGTCGTCTCCCTAATGCGCGAATCGATAGGTCCGTCTTAGTAAGGGTTTGATAATAATCGCCAATTACCAGCCTGGCAGCTTACACTGTAACCTTACTGAGAATGAATGATAGGGATCATTCAAGAACCATTATGTCGTGAATACCAGTATACATATAAACCCTTCTTCCATATATCCCGATCAAATTGTAGGGTCACGGTCAGTCACACCCTATTTATATTTTGATGCTATGCCTGAGTTAATGCAAATCAATATCACCGAGCTCTTGTGTATCCAATACAACTAGCTCCAATGCTTTGGCCAAAGACTTATAATCTCATCTTCCAATAACTGCATTGGACATATACATGTTAACTTAAAGGAGAAAGAATCATATCTTGGTATTTAGTAGAACCTGTTACTTGTCCCTCAAGATGCACATCGGGGTTGACCCCCACCTCTCGATTTTCTGGGTTGAACTGCTTTACTGAAAATATTAACATCACAAGCACATCCCTACTAATCCTCAAGTCGAAGGTTCACAAATACCTATCACAACCTTCCGATTCCGTCATTGACTGTCCCAGAGTGAAATTCGTATGACGAATCGAGGGTGAGTATGTTCGAGTATACTAATCCAGTTAGCATACCTACAACGTGTGCTCACATTAACCATTAGTGACGACAGGGACTCTCCAAATCAAAGAACACGTCATACAAGTCTTCACATAAACTTGACGCCCAGTCAAGTTTCATCGACTTGCGAACGATTAAGCATTTGAGCTATAAACTTTTCCAGTGCCGATCTCTTTATCTAATATGGAGTGGAGTGTTTTCTCGCAAATACATGGACTAGTTTCTCTCTATATATATTTACGAGGAATAAATGCCAGTGACTTCCAGTAAATAAAGAAACAGACAATTGCCTTCTCATAAGAATTTACATAATAACAAGCACAATGCCCTTTCTCATACATCCTCTGAGTGTCATTCGAGGGCATATTTCTAACAATCTCCCACTTGCACTCAATGCCACATACTATGGTATCTAATACCCATGTTCTCTAGATGACGCTCCAAGCTTTTCTGAGAAAGTGGCTTGATCCGTGCATCAGCGACATTGTCTTCTGAGTCTATTCTATGCAGCACAATGTATCTTTTGCGAACAAATTCTCTCACGAGATGATACTTTCACTCAATGTGTTTGTAGTATTGTGAAACCTTGGCTGCTTGTCCTGTGCTACATCTCTGTCGTTACCGCATAAAATCGGAATAGGCAGCTCAGCACATGGTGTCACTTAAAGTTCACCCATAAACTTCTTAATCCAAAACCCTTCCTTATAGGCCTCCGAGGCCGCTTTATACTCAGTATGCAGGTGGAATCAGCAGTCGCGCTTTGATTGGCACTTCGCCAAGATACTGCTCCTCCATTAAGAGTAAAAATGTAGCCAGAAGTAGACATCGAGTCGTCTTTCTATCCCTGAAAGTCTGAATCAGTGAAGCTCATCACATTCAGTTCTCCACCACCATATATAAGAACCAGATATCTAGTCCTTCTTAAGTACTTGAGAATATTCTTTATGGCGGTCCAATGTTCCTTTCCTGGGTTTGCCTGAAATCTACTTACCACGCTCACAGCATGTGCAATGTCAGGTCTTGTACACAGCATAATATACATAAGGCTACCCACAACCGACACATATGGTATATTACTCATTTCCTTTCGTTCTTCCTCACTTTGAGAACACATCTTCGAGGTGAGTTTTATTCCTTGTCGCATCGGAAGTAACTCTATTTAAGAATCATCCATCTTAAATCGCTTAATCCCAGTAGAGTCGAATCCCAAGAATATAGGTAGCTTCTCCCAAGTCTTTCATGGAGAAACAACTCGAAAGCCAAGATTTCACAGAACTGAGCATTCCCACATCATTTCCTATTAGTATATGTCATCTACATATAGTACTAAGAATGCGATTTTTCTCCCACTAACCCTCATGTATACACAAGGTTCCTTTCATTTTACACAAAATGGGAATCTAATGAAATGTCCCTTCATAGACCTTGCTTCCAACTTCTCCACCTTAGTCTTCTTGACATAGACGGGACATCCCCAAATTCTAATATGATTAAGACTTCGTTTCTACCCTCCCACATCTCATGTGGAGTCTTAGGAACGGATTTTGAAGGACATCTGTTCAAGATATAAGCAGCAGTAAGGAACACATAATCCCCCAGATAAATCGGTAAGTCGGTTTGGCTAAGCATGGAACGAACCATATCCAACAAGGTTCGATTCCTTCTTTCCGACACACCATTTAATTGAGGAGTTCCGGGAGGTGTAAGTTGTGACACTATTCCATGATCCTTTAGGAACTCGTCAAACTCTGTACTCATATACTCGCCACTTCGGTCCGACCGAAGTGCTTTGATATGGTTACCAGTTTGTTTTTCGACTAGGGCTTAAATTCCTGGAATTTCTCAAAGGCCTCAGATTTGTGTTTCATTAAGTACACATAACCATACCTAGTATGATCATCCGTGAACGTAATGAAATATTGATATCCATCACGTGCTGCTTCCAAAGCACGACACACATCAGTGTGGACTAATCCAAGTTTATCATTGGCTCTTTCAAAAGTCCCTGTGAAGGGGGACTTAGTCACTTTGCCTTTAAGGCAAGATTCACAAGTTGGAAAAGGATCCAATCCCAATGGACCCGTAAGTCCATCCTTTTCCATTTTGTAAACCTTGGTCTGACCAACATGACCAAGTCTAAGATGCCATTTCAAAGCTTGATTAGTTTTGTCCCAACCATGATTCCTAACCATAGTGTTCACAAAGACTTTGTTACTTAGGTTTAGATGATACCATCCATTTAACAATATAGCAGTGCCTACTAATTTATTTCCAAAATAAATTTTTCAATTACTATTACCAATAAAAAATGAAAAGTCTTTCCGATTCAAGACCGAAATAGATACAATATTTTTATGCCCATTGGGCAAAACAAGTACATCATCTAAAGTTAAAACAAAGCCTGATTCCAAATACAAAAGAAGTGATCCTATATCAGTTGCTGCGACACTATGCCCGCTTCCGACAATAACCATCACTTTCCCAGCTCCAAGCTTTCTACTTTGTTCCAGATCCTGATTCATGGAACAAATGTGAGAACTAGCACCTGAATCCAGTATCTAAGAAGTAGAAAATATGGTAGCAGAACAATTCATCTTCAAAACTAAAAGTTCCATACCTGAAGCGCCAAGAAGGATCGAATAGTCTCTTGTACACCATATTCGAGACATGCTTCCATCTTCACCTTCTTGCTCTTAGGAACCATCGGGGCCTTGACCTTTCCCTTAAAAGCCTTACCTTGTGAGCCCATATGCTTCTTGGTCTTTTTGTACTTGTTTTTGTACCTCCGAGATTCAGAAGAAATCACAAGGGCAGCTTCCTTCACCCGCGGAGTCTTCATCTCAGACTGAGCGGTTGCAAGTTTGTTCATCAACCCGACTAAATTGCAAGCAATTTCATTGCAGTTGAAGTTTATAACAAACTTAGAGAATGAACCAGGAAGAGATTGTAGGATAAGGTCAGTTTGGAGAGAAACAAGCATCCTAAAATAAAGAGCCTCCAATGTCTCGATCATAGAGATCATTTTGAGGATGTGGTCCCCAACTTTCTCACCTTCCTTCATCCTGGCACCGAAGAGCTTCTTAGTATCTCATATATAGCAGTTCGACTATGCTCACCATAAAGCTCAATTAAGTGAGATAAGATCCGCCTAACAGAAGTCATTTTCCAATGAGCTCTCTGAAGCTCATTAGACATAGAGCCCATCATATAGCCACAGACTCCAATGTCATCCCTAACCCTCTTTTCGTGGTTTTCAATATCTTCCGGACTGGCCCTGGTCCGCACCAGAGCTGCTGTAATGTTCGCCTCCAAGACGTATCCCAACGCCTCCATACTGAGGACAATCATTAGATTGCGGATCCAGTCCACAAAGTTTAGTCCGGTTAAGTTGTTCTTCTCGAGTAGAATTGCAAGTGGGGTTGTCATGATGAGAGTGGATATTTTGTTTTTGTCTGCATTAAGTATGACAGATTGATTAGTGACTCATTTGATTATGATCTGAGTTTAGAATTAATGGCTTTTCTATTCATTTAACCCATCTCCCACTACTTTTATCAGAATAACACAATCCCTTGTGAAATCCAGAAGTATTTGTTTGCTTTACTTCTGTAACGCCCTGGCTTTCTTAATTAAAAAGAACGTTACACAGCTCATTTTTTTTTCTTAATTTTTTTATATAAATTCGGAGTATTTGCGGAAGCATTTTAGTCAGTAAATCTTCAATAAAACTCGTTTATTCAACCATCAGTACACTTTTACAAAAACATGGGAAATCAAATATTCGGACATAGTCCGTTGAAATTTATATTCGTCGAAGAACATCAAGTGTTTCGTAAAAATAATAATAATTACGGCGACAACATCTTTTATTATTTAGAACTTTATCGTGTTGGGAGTATGTATTCATCTTCTGCTTGTCCCGTTCGTCAATTCCTTAGCCTGAAAAACTTAAATGACGAGGTGTGAGTACGCGAGCATACTCAGTGAGATTAAACCCTTATAAATCGTCAAAATCATGTTGTGTAATGCACATAAAACATTCTTATCTGTGTGAGACTCGTCTCGGATTTCTTTCATTCTTTCGACCCCTCTCGGGTCGTCATGTTACACGACACAACGATGATAACATATTAAAACAAGATAACCTCACCTCGCTTGTCAAATCTTGAAATATCTTCCTTTGAATTTGGCTCGGTTGTCCTTCTTGGATCCCGGATACGCTTCTCCTAGCACTTGAAAATACTTTTTCATATTTCCGGTCATAAATTCTTGATGTAAAATCAAATCTCTTTGAGGACTTTTATCAAACACCTTTGAAAACTCGATTTGAGCTTCTGTTTCATCGGACTTTTGAAGCCTTTATAATTTTTGGAAGGGAAATATATTATGGGCGTTTTATAGTAGAGGTCCATAGCTTCAAATTTATATGTGATATGTACAAAAACACGTCCCAGAACATGTATAAATAGGGGTTCAAAATCGTTAAAAATCAACCATACCCGGACAATTGGAAGCCTTATCCAGATACCGCCGAGAAGCTTCGCTTGGCCGTGACCGACCTTATCCGGACACCGCCGAGAAGCTTCGTCGGTCGTGACCGACCTTATCCGGACAATTGGACATACTTATCCTGGATAGTGGCCGAGAAGCTTCGTCGGTCGTGACCGACCTTATCCGCATACCGGATGCCTTTATCCCGATAGTGGTCGAAACTTCGCGGCCGTGATCGCATCTGTCGGTAGGCGTGTCCGGCGGTGACCGGCAGATGTCCGTGATGACCGGCAGATGTCCGTCAACTTGGCTCGGCGGTTCGACCCCTTCCGATGTCCAAATTCGATTTTCCGACTGCTCCGACTCATCGGAGTTAAATCTTCGATATGCTCGGAACGGATTTTCGATAATAGTAATATAATAATTTAATATTATTTTTGCAATATAAGTGTTTTGTAATGAAATTTTATCGTATCAAAATCGTCGGAACTTTTCGAAATCACTTTCATAAATTCTAAAAATGATCCTTATAATTTATTTTGAAATCTTTTCCTTTTAACTCCTTCATTTTATGCTAGGAACGTATCGGTCCAAGTATCGGACAACCTGTAAATATTTAAATCAAAATCCATGATCGTTAGCAAAATAAATAGCATTTAAATAAGTATTGGGGCGTTACAATCCTCCCCCCTTTAAAAAATTTTGTCCTCGAAATTGAGCTTCGTAAAGAACTTTGAAAATTTGTATCAAACTTTGTATGAGTATTTTCATCAATAACTTTAAAAATATTGTGTCACCAAAAATCATTTTGAAACCTTTCTTTGAAATCATATTTTGTCCCTTCCGGACAACATTTATATTTCACATATCCTTTCAAATCTTTTGCCGACACAATCATTCTATACTCATACCATTATTTTTAAGTTTTCATAAAAGAGTGAATACTTGAAAACATTACCTCGTAGTCGACGTTAGCGCGATGATGAACCACATATTCTCCCGAAAATATACTCCTGCCGTACTTATTCGTTATACCATTACAAATAAGAAAGTTTTGACATATCTTGTTTTGTATAAGTAACTCTTTTTGTACCCCTCCTTAACGGTCTAGTCCCCTACCTATACAGTCTTGGAATACCTCTCGTTCTGGTGAGAATTCGGTTCAGTCATGTCCCCCTCCGCCTCGAAGCCTTGTCAGGAGTCGCTCGTTGTCCGTGCCCTTTTTCTTATTGCGCCGGCGATCACTCCCCTTTCTCGGAGCCGCTCATTGTCCGTGCCCTTTTCTATTGCACCGGCGATCACTCCCCGCCCTCGTCGGCCCCGGGTGTCACATGGTCACCAGCTTCCGCTTGGTTCATCCCCAAATCTCACCGTACTGAGAGAGGTCTTGCTCCGATACCATTCTGTAACGCCCTGGCTTTCTTAATTAAAAAGAACGTTACACAGCTCATTTTTTTTCTTAAATTTTTTTTATATAAATTCGGAGTATTTGCGGAAGCATTTTAGTCAGTAAATCTTCAATAAAACTCGTTTATTCAACCATCAGTACACTTTTACAAAAACATGGGAAATCAAATATTCGGACATATTCCGTTGAAATTTATATTCGTCGAAGAACATCAAGTGTTTCGTAAAAATAATAATAATTACGGCGACAACATCTTTTATTATTTAGAACTTCATCATGTTGGGAGTATGTATTCATCTTCTGCTTGTCCCGTTCGTCGATTCCTTAGCCTGAAAAACATAAATGACGAGGTGTGAGTACGCGAGCATACTCAGTGAGATTAAACCCTTATAAATCGTCAAAATCATGTTGTGTAATGCACATAAAACATTCTTATCTGTGTGAGACTCGTCTCGGATTTCTTTCATTCTTTTGACCCCTCTTGGGTCGTCATGTTACACGACACAACGATGACCGTAACATATTAAAACAGTATAACCTCACCGCTTGTCAAATCTTGAAATATCTTCCTTTGAATTTGGCTCGGTTGTCCTTCTTGGATCCCGGATACGCTTCTCCTAGCACTTGAAAATACTTTTTCATATTTCCGGTCATAAATTCTTGATGTAAAATCTGAAATCTCTTTGAGGACTTTTATCAAACACCTTTGAAAAACTGTCAGATTTGAGCTTCCTGTTTCATCGGGCTTTTTGAAGCCTTTATAATTTTTGGAAGGTAAATATATTACGGGCGTTTTATAGTAGAGGTCCATAGCTTCAAATTTATATGTGATATGTACAAAAACACGTCCGGTAACATGTATAAATAGGGGCTCAAAATCGGTTAAAAATCAACCATACCCGGACAGCTGGAAGCCTTATCCAGACAGCTGGCCGAGAAGCTTCTGTCGGTCGTGACCGACCTTATCCGGACAGCTGGCCGAGAAGCTTCTGTCGGTCGTGACCGACCTTATCCGGACAGCTGGACATACTTATCCGGATAGTGGCCGAGAAGCTTCTGTCGGTCGTGACCGACCTTATCCGGACAGCTGGACAGCCTTATCCTGATAGTGGTCGAGAAACTTCCGTCGGCCGTGACCGGCATATGTCGGTAGGCGTGTCCGGCGGTGACCGGCAAATGTCCGGCGGTGACCGGCAGATGTCCGTCAACTTGGCTCGGCCGGTTCGACCCCTTCCTGATGTCCAAATTCGATTTTCAATTGCTCCGACTCATCGGAGTTAAATCTTCGATATGCTCGGAACGGATTTTCGATAATAGTAATAAAATAATTTAATATTATTTTTGCAATATAAGTGTTTTGTAATGAAATTTTATCGTATCAAAATCGTCGGAACTTTTCGAAATCACTTTCATAAATTCTAAAAATGATCCTTATAATTTATTTTGAAATCTTTTCCTTTTAACTCCTTCATTTTATGCTAGGAACGTATCGGTCCAAGTATCGGACAACCTGTAAATATTTAAATCAAAATCCATGATCGTTAGCAAAATAAATAGCATTTAAATAAGTATTGGGGCGTTACAACTTCATAGTGGTGATCGAGTTCTTTATAAATTTTAATAGAGGGCAACCGAACAGGTTTATGGTCTATTAACCTTCATAAAGTGGTGTCCAACACCAACCCATCTAATAAATGATTCGATCTTATTTTTCCCCTTATTCACTCCCCTAAACCTATACGATTTCTGTAGTTCGTGAATAAGTTAAGTTTATACCATCGACGCTGATCAATTTCACAGTTGAATCTTATTCAGCAATCGGACATGTTTCTAGGGATAAGATTTGCTCCAACCGAAGGCATCCAATGCACTCTCAAAATTTATCGACCCTCCCCGAACGATTACCCCGATAACTCAGAAGCATAACACATCCGGTTTGGATTTCAATTTTCCGAGAGCTCGATGGAGGGAAGGAAAACCTTGAAACCTTTTAAACTTAATATTTTATCGTGGGAGAATTTTCGCGATTAATATTACACTTTGCACATTAATTCATTTAAGCGCGTTTGTCAACATTCATACCATATGAATAAAACATTCCCAACCTAGTTGCTACCAACATGCAGTTCATTGACCGTTCCTAGAACAAAAACATCGTAATCTAATTACATGTCTTGAGTCTTGAATCTTCGTCACCTCAAATAGATCTTCCTCCAGTCTTTTCATTACATATAAATTTTACATCGAAAAATTGCATCCAATAAACAAATTTTTCTAGTAAAATAAATAGGCTCAAAACGGACTTTACAACCCAATCGAATAAAAACAAATGATTCAAAAACTAGGTCCATGAACTATATCACTATTCAAATAATAATGCAACAATCACATTAAAATTAATGGTATAAATAATTAATCTAAATATTGATCCAATCAGCATAAAATTCATCCATAAGAATTAATCCAATTAATTCACACAACCAATCATTTTAACTTGTTCCGAATGAGAAAAATATTTCATTAAATTCATTCCTTTAAGAATAACTACCATATTATATCTTAGTCAAATTAAATCCAATTTAATTTTCGAGAAATTAATTACCGAACAAAATATAAAAATGGAGTCGAAAACACACGGCTGGAGCCAAGCCCGCGGCCTATCATGCGGTCTGAAATCTCAGACCGCGGTCCTTCACAAAATCGGACCGCAAGACAGCGACCGACAGTCTCCCGGCAGCCCCGAGCTGCCGGGTCTGGCCACTTTTCCGGTTCGTCTTTTTGTCTCGAATCCAAAAATAATATTTTTTGATTTTTTATATTACACATTTAAATCAGTTTTTTTAAAAGAAAAATATATTTATATTGTAACGTAAAATCATGAAAAACAATTTTTAGATGAACAATTAAAATTTAATGATTAAAACAATTATGATTCTAAATCATAAAAACATCCAATCAATCATTCCAAATGCTAAATATCATATATATGATTGCAAGACCTTGCTCCGATACCACTATTGGGATTCGATGCCTAAAACGAAGGCGCAACAAAAGCAAAATGAATTTTAACCGAACCCCAAAACGGACCGATCATGCAACGTATATACGAATATAAATGGAAAAGAGTAAAGTAACCGAAACATACCCTTGTAGTCCTATGATTAAATATTGATGAAGAGTTTGCCACAAACTGAATTTTGCAAGCCTTCTTGAAAAATTCCCGAGCACCAAAAAAAATGTGCCTCCACTAGCCACGTGCCGATAGATGACCGGAAAAATTCTATATTTTCATGTTCTCTTAGAACACGGATAAAAGAAAAAATATTTAGCTTATAATTTTACAAATACTCTAAGTAATGCAAAATATTTTTCTCTCAATTTTTCTCTTCATTTTTTCTCTTAGAAATGATGAAGAACTTGAAAAAGAAAACTCTCTCTCCTTTTCCTTGTTATTGCCGCGAGATGTTGTCATTGTAACACCCCCAGAATACGTCCGGAAATGTTACACGCCGTAGGCCCTTCTCACAAGGATCTACCAGGCTAAACTCCACTAGACTACACAATGATTGACCGACCGGGGTCAATCTAAATACAACACAGACCGACAAGGTCATTAAACAATTCAGAAACTATTGAATTTTACATCTCAATGACAAAAATAAACTTTCACACAAAAAGGGATGACAACTCCATTTAATAAATGAAAATCTACACCCGTGCAAGGGTGAATACTCAACCAAATGGGAAAATACCGACCCAGATGGAATAAAAGAAAAAGACTCTCACTCTTATGTGATTAGCATCGTCATCTTCCATCTCCTTCCAAGCCAATCCCGTGACTGCTCCCGAGCTGCCAAAACCTGAGCGCATAACAGGCACCCACCCCCCGAAAACTCGGGGGTTAGCAAACTGGAATTTTGCTAGTGCAAGTACATAATATACAAGATATACAAACAATAACAACACAAAATTCAACCGTCGTGAAGCCTTAACACAAACCATACATTCCCATAGTCAACACAGAATAGCACTCGCATACACAAGGTGAAAGATAATCACATAGTCATATTCTCTTTACGGAACATAACATCAATGAAACTTTAAACGAGCCCAAGGAGTCAGGAAAATCCCTTTTGTAAAAGGAAAAGTATTTTGATAAGATAGTTTACAAACGTTATTATTGACTCGGGCCATCTTGGGGTTTTGAAAATCGAATGGGAATACTTTTGGAAAATAATTTCAAAAGCTCTCGGGTTCTTGACCCAACATATGGAAAACAATTACACGAAAGCCATGTCACGTTATTCGGGGTCCTCAACCCAATTTATAGAACATTGTCACAAACGAAATCATTACAACATCTCACAGGGTTTTCAACCCAATCCAAATAACATTATTCAAGAGATCAATCATCTCAACATTTCACAGGGTCCTCGACCCAATACACAGAATAGCACCACAATACAATCAAAGGCACAATCTATCATTCGACATATCCTGCTCAAGACCCCCGATTAATTAACCCTCAGAGATTTCATCAAACCTCCTTGGTTAGTTAACCCTGATACCAACGCTTTAAAAACAAGTTGAAACAAACTTTCAAAAAAACACGAATCGCGGTGTATAACAAGACAAACATTTAAAAGTGAGTTGAAAGAATTTGAGATACGAACATCATTCGGTAATGGGGTCTTAGCTATCACTCAAATACCCATAACCAATAAGCCTGCCAGGCGCCTCCCTTGCGCACCTGTGTACCGGTGCTCACTCCACTATGTTGGCCGCTCCTTGAACATATCACCGCGCCGGCGATCACTCCCGCAAGAGCTGCCCCTTGCGCGCGCATTAGGTAACACCGGCGTTTACCACCCATATGGAGCCGCACATTGCAGCATACACCAGGCCGGAGTGCACGCCCCGCCCTCAGAGGTTCCCGGATACGACGTTTCTCACAACAAATATCTACATTTTTTCAAACATCAAGCACACAGACAAACGTCACAACAATTATCAACTCAGTACATCAAGTCACACAATTTCTCCGCCAGTCCATAACCACACAAATAAACAATAACACGCACGTTATCAATCAAAACTCAATCACAATAAGCCTTCAAGCATAACCAACCAACACCGCACATATATCGCTATATTGCGACTCAACCGAATATATATATATATATATATATATATATAACCTTACTATATTATTTGAATAAGTATAGTTCATCCATCAATCCAAGTTGAGTACGTCAACTAGTGTTAGCATTCATCACTCATCATTCATCGACATAGGCATATATATCAATATACGTATATACATACATATATTTAACATATAAATATATATATATATATATACACATATATATACATCCGTATAAAATCATACACTTCGACAACAATGATTTCACGCAGTTACAATTCATATATCAAGGTACTTGCCTTGGTAATCTCTCGCGGATACTCCGAAAATACGGTCGATTGGCAAAATCCGGAACTCCAATGAAAACAAAGATCGGAAGGGCTCAACACCAGATTTTTGTAGGGAATTCGTCCCTAATATCCTATCATCGAATAAACAGTCAATCACACGAGGAAAAACATCACAAGACGACCGAATCTCCCTCAGCGACATTTTCCCGGACACCTTGAAGGTGTCAAGTGAAAACTCATATAAATGACGAATCGGACATGAAAAAATCGTGGAAAGATGATGAAATTGATAGAATACAACTTAATCTACAATTATCCATCAGTAATCTAAGTTCATATGGCTCGAACGAACGAAATCTACCAAGATCCCCAAATTTCCCAAAGTTTGGATTTTAGGAAAATCTAACCTTGATTCGGTCGATTGAAGGATGTTATGGAATGATAGATCAATGATATGAACTGAGGATCTCCATGGATTTGTTGTTCAACAACATGCATTCTTGCTCTCAAAACCTCTGGCCGCGGAAGGAAAAGAATGAAATGAAAAATGTGTTGAAACAGGGCTGCTCGGTCAAATATATAGGCAGACCGCCCTAGCGTACGCTAGCGTGCCGGCAGCGTGCGCTAGCGGGCCGACCATGGTCCAGTCCAGAGGCTCCTGGACTGACCCTCGCCAGTAGCGCGCGCTAGCCGCCGAGCCGCATGCGCCACGCTCGCCGGTTAGCGCAGCGACCGCCAGAAGGCGGCGCCACGGCCAATCCTCCGAGTCTGTAACCTTAGGGCCTCACCGCCGGCCTGGCAGAAGGCGCTGGTGCCGCATAGCGTGCGCTTACGCCTGCCGGTTAGCGTCTGCAGCCTCCGGCAGATAGCGTCGCTATGCCGGCCTCGCGCGCCGTCCGCCCGGCCGCCACTGCCGTGCAGTTCCTCCCAGAACTATCTCGGCGCCTGGGCCAGGCTGCGGTTCCTCCCGCAACCGTCCGGCCAGCACCCGGCTGCTGTGGCCTAACGACTCGATTCTTAAAAATGCACTGAACGAACACGACGAAACGCTCGCGGACAACAACATCGATCCGAAATGAAATTAATATACAACAAATCACCACATATGGCCATAAACACAAAATCGATTGTCGAAAAAAATAATACCAACACTCGAAAACCGAGAAATTTCCGGTCTAAAAAAAGAAAAATTCGAATTAATCAGAATAAAAATCTCGGATATTACATTCTACCCCCTTAAAATAAGTTTCGTCCCGAAACTTAAAATAGAGAGCGGCGGAACAATCAAGGAAATAACTACTTGCTCAGCCCCAAAACATCACAAGCAATGCGCGAATGCGAGGTTCTAAAAATGTAAGTGAACACGATAAGTCGAGGTGGAGGAGTATGAATTTCGAGACAAAATCTCTAAGAATTAAGAAAATCACAAAACAGATCAGACGTCCTGAAACCATGTTTCGAGCTCGACCAACCGCATTCAAGTTCATAACACATTCAGAAGTGTTAATTGCATGCGTGGGAATAGTAGTTTCGAACAAAATTTTGCAAGGATCAAGTTCAGATGTGGAAAGACCACAATAATCCATGGAGTCTGACAAAACAACTCTGAAATTCATTCGGAGGATGGTAGGCTAGGTAGAACATGGTAGTTTGAAATCATCGATAGGATCACAATTGAATTACCAACAATGAAAGGTCACACAATACCGGAAATACTAAGAAAAGTACGGGTAATACACTCCCCCATACTAAAAGGACATTACGATCCCGAAACTTAGAACAACAAAAGATGGAAATGTAAAGCAATGAAACGAAAAACGATCGAAGTCACGATTGTTGGAATCAGCAACGATTAGGACATATTACAAAATATTCATTCTCCAATGTTAGGCTCCTCAGAAGGAGACATAGGGTTTCGGGACATTCTCCGGTCACTTGCTCTGTTCGCCAACAGGGTAGTATTCTTTGCCAGTTCGGAAATTATCTCACAATGTTTCTCCCGATGACCTTCACACCCGCACCGGTAACAAGTCAAGAGTGGAAAGGGACAATTTGCAGGAACATGTCCCCGACGATTGTAGTTGAAGCACCCTCCCTTCTTACTGAGAGTCACCGATGCTGGCTTGGGATTCCCAGCGCTCACTCCCGATCGCGAAGACGACGCGTTCGAACGACGTGGGGGTTTGGGAGCCTTAGACTCTTCACCGACCAAAAATTTCCCAGATGTCCTCGGTCTCTTGGCTTCGCTCGTGGACTCGACTACTGAGGAGATTTAATAGGATATCGTTTGATTTTGATACTCCTTCACTGTAGCATGAATCGTTGTCGTACGAACCAGCTCGCTGCTTCTATTCCCATCATCACGTCTACGTCCGCCGAGGCTCGACATACTAATGCAGATAATACCGTTCAACAATATTAATTTATCAGTCGTACAATATACCACAATTATCACCCGAGTTTTAGTTAGCATCCTTAGAATAACGGTAATATCGTAAAGCACAAAGTTTTATGAAGTCAATTTCGAGTCCTTCGACGAGGACGATTATTATATGTATGCACTTAATGAAAACAAATTTTTGGAAAAGAGGGCTAGTCACGTTGCGCCCAAGACTTGTAAATACTATCTTTTATTTCGGAAGAGGAAGTTTATATAATGACTCTAAAAATTATTTTCGAGTAATGTATAAAAGAAAAATTGAAAATTGAATTGTAACTAATTTGAAATATTTCAAAAGTGTTGAGTCCCAAATACCATAATTTTGAAAATCTTTCCTCTTCTACCAAAATGTTTATTCGAAAGAATTTTCCACCGAGACACGTGACCATTTAACATGACGACATTAAATCATGGCTTTTCACAATGTTAGAAAATTTCAAAGCACCACTTTAAAATATTCGTGATACTACAGCGCCGTGGGCCCCGTGCCGGAACCCACCAGGCAAAAATAAAACTCAATTTGCAAGATACCAAAAGCCATCTCGAAATACTCACGCAGCGGATAAAATTAACACTCAAAGATTTACTCTAATGAAATGTAGAAATCGATAAATATGCTCGACTTCTAAAGCATACTACATAGCCATTTTTACTCGGACCGTATACGCATCCTATATCCTAAAACAATAATATCACCAACAAGTTACAATCCCTAGTTCACATTAAACACATTAGCACAATATAATCAAATACATATATAAAGGGACTTACGATCGGGAGACTTACCATCACGGATTGCCTGAAGATGATGTCGGAACCACGATACTAATCACAACTCTGTTGCGCGCGACTTACACCGGACATGGACTTGACCCAACGGCCTAGGTTTTTCGCAAACCTAAGCTCCGATACCATAATTGTAACACCCCCAGAATACGTCCGGAAATGTTACACGCCGTAGGCCCTTCTCACAAGGATCTACCAGGCTAAACTCCACTAGACTACACAATGATTGACCGACCGGGGTCAATCTAAATACAACACAGACCGACAAGGTCATTAAATAATTCAGAAACTAATGGATTTTACATCTCAATGACAAAAATAAACTTTCATACAAAAAAGGATGACAACTCCATTTAATAAATGAAAACCTACACCCGTGCAAGGGTGAATACTCAACCAAATGGGAAAATACCGACCCAGATGGAATAAAAGAAAAAGACTCTGACTCTTGTGTGATTAGCATCGCCGTGTTCCATCTCCTTCCAAGCCAATCCCGTGATTGCTCCCGAGCTGCCAAAACCTGAGTGCATAACAGGCACCCACCCCCCGAAAACTCGGGGGTTAGCAAACTGGAATTTTGCTAGTGCAAGTACATAATATACAAGATATACGAACAATAACAACACAAAATTCAACCGTCATGAAGCCTTAACACAAACCATACATTCCCATAGTCAACACAGAATAGCACTCGCATACACAAGGTGAAAGATAATCACATAGTTATATTCTCTTTACGGAACATAACATCAATGAAACTTTAAACGAGCCCAAGGAGTCAGGAGAATCCCTTTTGTAAAAGAAAAAGTATTTTGATAAGATAGTTTGCAAACATTATTATTGACTCGGGCCGTCTTGGGGTTTTGAAAATCGAATGGGAACACTTTTGGAAAATAATTTCAAAAGCTCTCGGGTCCTTGACCCAACATATGGAAAACAATTACACGAAAGCCATGTCACATTATTCGGGGTCCTCGACCCAATTTATAGAACACTGTCACAAATGAAATCATTACAACATCTCACAGGGTTTTCAACCCAATCCAAATAACATTATTCAAGAGATCAATCATCTCAATATTTCACAAGGTCCTCGACCCAATACACAAAATAACACCATAATACAATCAAAGGCACAATCTCTCATTCGACATATCCTGCTCAAGACCCCCGATTAATTCACCCTCAGAGATTTCGTCAAACCTCATTGGTTAGTTAACCCTGATACCAATGCTTTAAAAACAAGTTGAAATAAACTTAAAAAAAACACGAATCGCGGTCTATAACAAGACAAACATTTAAAAGTGAGTTGAAAGAATTTGAGATACGAACATAGTTCGGTAACGGGGTCTTAGCTATCACTCAAATACCCGTAACCAATAAGCCTGCCAGGCGCCTCCCTTGTGTACCAGTGTACCGGCGTTCACTCCACTATGTTGGCCGCTCCTTGAACATGTCACCGCACCGGCGATCACTCCCGCAAGAGCCGCCCCTTGCGCGCGCATTAGGTAACACCGGCGTTCACCACCCATATGGAGCCGCACATTGCAGCATACACCAGGCCGGAGTGCACGCCCCGCCCTCAGAGGTTTCTCACAACAAGTATCCACATTATTTCAAACATCAAGCACACAGACAAACGTCACAACAATTATCAACTCAGTACATCAAGTCACACAATTTCTCCGCCAGTCCATAACCACACAAATAAACAATAACACGCACGTTATCAATCAAAACTCAATCACAACAAGCCTTCAAGCATAACCAACCAACACCGCACATATATCCCTATATTGCGACTCAACCGAATATATATATATATATATATATATATAACCTTACTATATTAAATGAATAAGTATAGTTCATCCATCAATCCAAGTTGAGTACGTCAACTAGTGTTAGCATTCATTACTCGTCATTCATCGACATAGGCATATATATATCAATATACGTATACACATACATATATTTAACATATATATATATATATATATACATATATACATCCATATAAATTCATACACTTCGACAACAATGATTTCACGCAGTTACAATTCATATATCAAGGTACTTGCCTTGGTAAACTCTCGCGGATACTCCGAAAATACGGTCGATTGGGAAAATCCGGAACTCCAATGAAAACAAAGATCGGAAGGGCTCAACACCAGATTTTTGTAGGGAATTCGTCCCTAATATCCTATCATCGAATAAACAATCAATCACACGAGGAAAAACATCACAAGACGACCGAATCTCCCTCAGCGGCATTTTCCCAGACACCTTGAAGGCGTCAAGTGAAAACTCATATAAATGATGAATCGGACATGACAAAACTGTGGAAAGATGATGAAATTGATAGAATACAACTTAATCTACAATTATCCATCAGTAATCTAAGTTCATATGGCTCGAACGAATGAAATCTACCAAGATCCCCAAATTTCCCAATGTTTGGATTTTAGGAAAATCTAACCTTGATTCGGTCGATTGAAGGATGTTATGGAATGATCGATCAATGATATGAACTGAGGATCTTCGTAGATTTGTTGTTCAACAACATGCATTCTTGCTCTCGTAACCTCCGCCGCTAAGGAAAAGAATGAAATGAAAATGTTGAAACAGGTGCTCGGTCAAATATATAGGCGGACCGCCTAGCGTGCGCTAAGCGTGCCGGCGTGCGCTAGCGGCTGACCATGGTCCATCCTGAGGCTCCTGGATCGACCCTCGCTCGTAGCGCGCGCTAGCCGCCGAGCGCAGCGCTACGCCTCGGTTAGCGCGCAGCGACCGACCGTAGCGTGTGCTACGGCCAACTCTCCGAGTCCGAACCTCGGGGCCTCACCGCCGGCCCGGGTAGCGTCTGCCAGGTGCCGCATAGCGTGCGCTATGCTCGCGGTTAGCGCGGCAGCCTCCCGGGCAGATGGCGTACGCTATGCCGGTCCTCGTTGCGCCTGTCCGGGCGCCATCTGCTGCCGGTTCCTCCCGCAACCGTCCGGCCGATGCCTGGGCCATGCGGTTCCTCCCGCAACCGTCCGGCCAGCGCCCGGCTGCCGTGGCCTGACGACTCGATTCCTAAAAATGCACGGAACGAACACGACGAAATGCTCGCGGGCAACAACATCGATCCAAAATGAAATTATTATACAATAAATCACCACATATGGCCATATACACAATATCGATTGTCGAGAAAAATAATACCAACGCTCGGAAACCGAGAAATTTCCGGTCTAAAAAAGAAAAATTCGAATTAATCAGAATAAAAATCTCGGATATTACAATTAATGTGAGCTATAGAATGATGATGGTGGTGGAGATATAAAAAGAAAAGTCCACACCCCATGCCAAAACCTATACAAAAAAATATACACCAAGTGTATATGTTCCCAACCCCACCATATAATCATATCTCATTAAAAAAACAAATATAGAGATATATTTGGAGGGGGGAGCAACAAGAAATAATGGAGGATATGGTTCATTTCGATCCATGAAACAGACCGTCGTGTATCTAGTATGAAAGATACACCTTGATACGTTTCAAATAAAATTAATACAATTAGTTAATCTAATTGATTAATTATATTCAAATATTATTTCTCCAAAAAATAATTATTTATGAATTAAATTAATTACCAGTAATTTATTTAATTCACCGAACTGATTTATTTTATCCAATAAATTAAATTAGACATCTAACGTCTAAAATTTAATTAAGAGATAATAAGCTCAAATTAATCCGTCGTCTCCCTAATGCGCGACTCGATAGGTCAGTCTCAATAAGCAATGGGGGGAACTAAAGAATTATAGCACTTGTAATACCCGTAATTTCAATTTTCGGTAAATTTTTTTCGGCGAAAGTCCGTTTTGACGACTCGCTCGTGACCGTTCCGTCATTCCGGGAATGATTAATTCTGCACTTTTTGTCATCCGAGTTCGTTTCGGTGTCGTTTTGTTGAGTTCCGTGCTTTTTAGCGGTTTTTCCGCACTTGAGTTCGATTCTTGTGAATCTCGTCCGAAACTGTTGTTTCGAGTTTCTCGTAAGTTCATTTAATGTTATTATTCATGTTGCGAGCTTCGACTTGGTGTTTCGATCGTGTATCGTGTATTTCGGACGTTTTGGGCCATTTTCGTAATTTCCCAAAGTTTGGGGTAATTACTTTCCGTTGTCGAATTTCGAGCCTTCGGGTGGTCGGAATCGTGTGTTCTATTAGTGCTCGAATTCGTCTTTGCGAGTACTTCGTAATCGTATCTTCGATTCGTATTCAGGTTCGGGTTTCGGGGTCGTTCGGGCCGTCGGAGTTGTCCCGGGCTGAGTCATGGCCGGCAGCCTGTGCCGATCGCCGAGTTACGGCCGGTAGTGCTCGGCAGTTACGTACGTAAGGCCGGTTACGTACGTAAGCCATGGCCGGTTACGTACGTAAGGCGGCCGGCAGACAACCTATTTAAGGCCCTGCAGTCGGGTTTTTCACCATTTTTCTCATTTTTCTTCGTCTTTTCCGCGGCTGGGGTGTGGTTAACATGGATCCATGTTGTTGAACAACAAATCCACGAAGTTCCAGAGGTTATATCATTGATCAATCATCCCATAACCTCCTCCGATCTACCGAATCAAGGTTAGATTTCTTGAAAATCTAGTTTTGGGGAAATTGGGGTTTTTGTTGTATTTCGTTCGTTTGATCCGTAATAACTTAGATTATTGATTATTAAGGTGTATTATACCTATTTCCTTGTTATTCCATAGTCGGATCGTATCGATTCGTTGTTTTAGTCGAGTTCTTGATCGACGCCTTGAAGGTGTCCGGTAGAATGTCATAGAGGGGTTTTTGGACGTTCTACAATTATTCTTCCTCGTATGATCGTTGATTTCTTAATTAAATGTTGTTAGGGTCGAGTTTCTTGCGAAGAAACCGTGTTGAACCCTTCCGTTCATCGTCATCTTCCTTTTCGATAGCATCGAGCGTTTTGAGGCTTCCCGGTTGAGCCGCGTTCGTCGGAATACTTGCGTGCTGATTTCGAGGCAAGTATCTTGTCCATACGTTTCATGTTTCGTAGGCATAATTATTGATAAATGATTTTATGCGAAATCCAATGTTTAATGAACGTAAAAAGGGATCGGTATGTTCTCGATAAATGTTGTCTTTCAACGATAATTCGTGTACTTCGTGAATATATGTGTTCTCGGAATATATGTGTTGGTTTTGTATGTTGAAAGATGCTATGATCTAATTGAGTGAGTTTAATAGACCGTAATCCTTTGCCGTGGATTACGTAATGTTATGTGTACTTGTTCGGTAAGAACGTAATGTGTGTGATATTAGTTGTTATTCCTTTGTGAGGAGGTTGTGACGCTTGTTGTTGTTTGGTATTTGTATTTGCTTATGGTTGTGTGACGTTGGTTGTGAGTCTACGTCGACTAAAGTAGCCATTCTAGCGAAGTACCTAGCATTTGTATGCATATTCTAGTATTCGAATTATGGCTTCTCGTGGCGTTGTGGATGATATGTGTATGTTCACCTAGGGACGATCTGACGAGGCCTCTAGGGATACATATTGCCGTGTGTGTGCGTATCGCAAACTAGGGTTAACCACCCAGGGATGTCCGACGGGGCTATGCGGGGTACGGCGACCGTGAGTCTCGTACCAATGGTTAACTTTGAAATGTTTTGGTGGAGAACTGTGACTTTTGGCGCATATTTCGTCTGATTAGAATGGCAGTCCAAATGGTATCGTACTTAGCTGGAATGGCACCAATAAATGTGTTGTGTGTGATTTGTCCCTTGATTGTGATAATTTGGTAAGGGTACGTGAGTCTTGTGGTTTATCTATGTATTGTAGCCCTGTGGTGTGTTGAGTTCGACCGTATGGTCCAGTTGCAAAGTTGTGTTCTCTGTTGTCGTTCTGTGAGACCGTCGTCATGGTAATGTTTGACACGGTGGACTTTATGTCGGGTTATTCTTGTGAGTATGTGATGTGAATAAGTTGATTCACGGACCCCTGTGCTTGTGGTTGGAATGTTATGATTGGATCATGGACCCCGTATTTTGTTATCGGAATCGTATTTTGAAATAAATGATTTTGGGCTGTGTCCCTAAGTGTTCGAAAGGCTTGAGACTTCTTAAACCCCAAATGTTTTCAAAAACTCCCGAGATCGTAAAATGTTTTGTAAGATGTAAAATGGTTTTATTCTTATCTTTCGTAATTCAAACTGTTTTGATCAAGTGAATTATATCGGGAAGTATATTCACGCTTTCTATGTTCTTGAAGTATGATATGTATGGCTCGTCCTCGTATTTATACTTGCACTAGCAAAACAGTGGAGTTTTGCTAACCCCCGAGTATTTGGGGGGTGGATGTCTGTTTTGCATCCAGGTACTTGCAGGTTGCTGGGGAGCAATTCACAGGATCGTTATGAAGGATGATAGACGACGACGATACTAATCACATGAAGACCAGTGTTGAGTATTTGGTGATGTCTTGTTTTGTCCTTCCGTTGTGTCTATTTTCCATTATGTGGGAACGTTGATTTATGTTAACCCCTGCATGGGTATGAGTTACGAGAAAGAGTAATGTATGGTTGATGTGTATGTTGTGGTAAAAGACCAAATCGGTCTAATGGTCCGTTAATTACCCATGTCGGTATGTATTGTATTGTATTGTATCATGGTGTTTCTGTATTTAGCCTGGTAGATCCTCATGGAGAGGGTTTACGGCACTGTAATATTCCCGAGTGGTTTGGGGGTGTTACAGAATATGGTATCAGAGCTTAGGTTGCGGAAACCTAGGCTGTCAGGTCGAGTTTTGTGTTGTCGGGTCTTGTCTTGTTTTGTCTTGTCAGATTTTATCTGACTGAGTCGTGTCGCGACGCGTCGTCTGAGGTGTCGGTCGTGATTAGTATCGAGGTGCAGCCATCATCTTCGTGCAACTTGTGGGTGTAAGTCTCTCTTCTTTGTGCTTGTGCCTCGTCTGATGCGAGTTACTTGTATGATTATTCGTTAAGTGATTGAATCCTTCTGTGGATTTTGATTTCGTGATGTGTGGGTATCTGACTCTCATCTTTTATTTGTATGAGGGGTAGTGTCGCTGCTAATGTATTTACGAACTGTATTTTATCCGCTGCGTGAGTCCTTTAAAAATGACTTTCAGTATTTTGCAAACTGAGTTCTCATTCGTAAAACCGATTCCCTAAATCGAGTTTTGGCATTTTGGCCTTGAATATTTTATGACGGCTGGATAAAGAATTTTTGTGAGTTTTGGGCATTCTGGCCTATTGAATTTTTGAAAACCTTGAGTATCTTAGAAAATTAAATTTCGAGACGTACTTTTAAAACGAATTATTTTCTTGTGGTGTTTTCAAGGTGCTTTCTAATGCCGCAATACGTTTCAAAAATTTTCCAGTTGAGGATCAAAAATATTTTGAGATATTTTCAAATGCATTCTGAAAGTTTTTCGCTAAAAGAAAGTGTCCTCATTTTTTATTAAACGCATGATGGTTTTCAAAGTCTCGACAATAATGTTTGTTCAACTTTTTGAAAGGTGATACTCAAGATCAACTAGTGTTTCCAAAATCATTTTTTTTCAAAGGTGGTTTTCATTTTTTTAAAACCTTTCGTTCCTGTTTGCGGTGCGGGAATATATGTATAAGGTTCGCACTTTCGTTAGGGTGTTAACCCCCGAGTTGTGATTGAATTAGTGGTGTGAGCGCTGAGTCGTTCGCCACGTAATCGTTGTATTAGCCCTCGGTGATAAGTGTGAGGTTGATCTTTAACGTTGTCATTTCATGGTGATTTGCGTGGTATCGCACATGTGCGAGCTGTTAAAGCTTGGGTTTGTACGTTCGTGTAAATGTGTGATTGTTCATGATGTTTTGTGATTATGTGCTGGTTATCGTTCGGGCCATTGAGATCGTCGAACGATGCCGTGGTTGTTGTGATCTTAGTATGTGTTGATATGTTATGCCAAGTTGGCATCTCCGGTTTGTTGTTTTGTGATGTTATGTTCCATTGTATCTAGCATTTGTATATTCGGTATGCCGAGCCGAGGCGTTTCAACCGTGATGTGCCGGGGCATGCACGTGTAAATTGTCCTTCTCGTCGGTAACACATTTCAAGTGTGAACTCGAGGGACACCAAATTCAGTTTTGCGAATTGGTTACCGAGACTTCCGGAGTTCGCGCTTAGCACAGTCATTAGAATCGGCTTTGAGAGGCCTTTGAAGGATGTTTCTGTCGGTTGCTTGTTGTGTTGTCACCTTGATTTCGTGTTGTGTGTTTCGGGAACGACACTTCTTTTAGAAGAGGTCGAATATAATACCCGTATTATTTTTGACTCCTGCATTTTCTCTTTCTCAATTCTATCGGCTCACTCGTGTTCGTTGATACTTTCTGAACTTGTTCTGTATTCCGGTTTCGTCGTTCGAACGAGCTGTGATCTTGTTTTGGGTCGATCTGGTTATCGCTGTGACTTTTCCGAGTTCGGTTCGATTCTTGTGAACCTTGTTCGGAAGTAACATTTTTTTTCGGTTCTACTAGTTCTTTTATTCGAAGTGGATCGGATTTTGAACTTCTGTATTTTCGACTCTGTCGACTCATTTAGGTTTGTTAACATTTTCTGGGCTTGCCGTGTCCCTTACTTTTGTTAATCGAACGAAGGTAGTATTGTTTCGGAATTACTCATTTGTCGTTGTGACTTTTCAATTGCTATTCCCTTTCCTGTAGATCTTATGTGAGTGCGCATCTTGTTGTTTTCACCGGATCATGTTTTGTCTCGAGTCGAGATGTGAACCTTGGTGTTGTTGTTTGAATTTTGTTGTTCTTCGTGTTTCGAACATGACTGTTCGATTTTTGTTGTCTCGATCGTTGTGGTTCGATCGTTTGATTATTCGGTTTTTGTTGATCTCGTTTCGTGATTTTTGAACATTCAGACTCCTTCGTAATTCCCTTAAGTTCGGGAAATTAGTCTCATTTTCGATCTTCCAACCCTTGGGCGGTGGAATTCCGTATTTGTTCAACGTTTGGCTCGCGTTTTGATTGATGTACCGTTGGGTTGGTCAATCATTTTGATTTTTGTTCGTTGTGTTTTGTGATTGTTCGGATAATTGACTTGACTATATTATCCGTTTGGTGACGCTTGTCACTTGTCGGTTTTATTATGTCTCTACCGGTGGCGTTGTGTTGGTCGTCGTGGAGCGTGTTTTCACGCCGTATGTCCCTTTGTGTTTCTTGCAGCGTTTCACCGTCGGGCGCGAGTTTTCGGTTTTTGTGTATCTCGTCGAGTCTTCCTGACAGTGGATATTACTTCTCCCTACTTGTTTTAAGTTTCGGGACGAAATTTCTCTTAAGGAGGGTAGAATGTAATACCCGTAATTTCAATTTCTGGTAATTTTTTTTCGGCGAAAGTCCGTTTTGACGACTCGCTCGTGACCGTTCCGTCATTCCGGGAATGATTAATTCTGCACTTTTTGTCATCCGAGTTCGTTTCGGTGTCGTTTTGTTGAGTTCCGTGCTTTTTAGCGGTTTTTCCGCACTTGAGTTCGATTCTTGCAAACCTCGTCCGAAACTGTTGTTTCGAGTTTCTCGTAAGTTCATTTAATGTTATTATTCATGATGCGAGCTTCGTCTTGGTGTTTCGATCGTGTATCGTGTATTTCGGACATTTTGGGCCATTTTTGTAATTTCCCAAAGTTTGGGGTAATTACTTTCCGTTGTCGAATTTCGAGCCTTCGGGTGGTCGGAATCATGTGTTCTATTAGTGCTCGAATTCGTCTTTGCGAATACTTTGTAACCGTATCTTCGATTCGTATTCAGGTTCGGGTTTCGGGGTCGTTCGGGTCGTCGGAGTTGGCCCGGGCTGAGTCATGGCCGGGCAGTCTGGGCCCAGGCCGACACTGGCCGAGTTACGGCCGGTAGTGCTCGGCAGTTACGTACGTAAGGCCGGTTACGTACGTAAGGCCCTGGCCGGTAACGTACGTAACGGCCCGGCAGATTTGGGGCAGTGAGTTCGGCCATGGCCGGTTACGTACGTAAGCCTTGGCCGATATTCGTCGTAAGGCGGCCCAGCATGACGGCTATTTAAGGCCCTGCAGTCGGGTTTTTCACCATTTTTCTCATTCTTCTTCTTCTTTTCCGCGGCTGGGGGTGTGGTTAACATGGATCCATGTTGTTGAACAACAAATCCACGAAGTTCCAGAGGTTATATCATTGATCAATCATCCCATAACCTCCTCCGATCTACCGAATCAAGGTTAGATTTCTTGAAAATCTAGTTTTGGGGAAATTGGGGTTTTTGTTGGATTTCGTTCGTTTGATCCGTAATAACTTAGATTATTGATTATTAAGGTGTATTGTACCTATTTCCTTATTATTCCATAGTCGGATCGTATCGATTCGTTGTTTTAGTCGAGTTCTTGATCGACGCCTTGAAGATGTCCGGTAGAATGTCATAGAGGGGTTTTCGGACGTTCTACAATTATTCTTCCTCGTATGATCGTTGATTTCTTAATTATATGTTGTTAGGGTCGAGTTTCTTGCGAAGAAACCGTGTTGAACCCTTCCGTTCATCGTCATATTCCTTTTCGATAGCATCGAGCGTTTTGAGGCTTCCCGGTTGAGCCGCGTTCGTCGGAATACTTGCCTGCTGATTTCGAGGCAAGTATCTTGTCCATACGTTTCATGTTTCATAGGCATAATTATTGATAAATGATTTTTATGCGAAATCCAATGTTTAATGAACGTAAAAAGGGATCGGTATGTTCTCAATAAATGTTGTCTTTCAACGATAATTCGTGTACTTCGTGAATATATGTGTTCTCGGAATATATGTGTTAGTTTTGTATGTTGAAAGATGCTATGATCTAATTGAGTGAGTTTAATAGACCGTAATCCTTTGCCGTGGATTACGTAATGTTATGTGTACTTGTTCGGTAAGAACGTAGTGTGTGTGATATTAGTTGTTATTCCTTTGTGAGGAGGTTGTGACGCTTGTTGTTGTTTGGTATTTGTATTTGCTTATGGTTGTGTGACGTTGGTTGTGAGTCTACGTCGACTAAAGTAGCCATTCTAGCGAAGTACCTAGCATTTGTATGCATATTCTAGTATTCGAATTATGGCTTCTCGTGGCGTTGTGGATGATATGTGTATGTTCACCTAGGGACGGTCTGACGAGGCCTCTAGGGATACTTATTGCCGTGTGTGTGCGTCTCGCGAACTAGGGTTAACCACCCAGGGATGTCCGACGGGGCTCTGCGGGGTACGACGGCCGTGAGTCTCGTACCAATGGTTAACTTTGAAATGTTTTGGTGGAGAACTGTGACTTTTGGCGCATATTTCGTCTGATTAGAATGGCAGTCCAAATGGTATCGTACTTAGCTGGAATGGCACCAGTAAATGTGTTGTGTGTGATTTGTCCCTTGACTGTGATAATTTGGTAAGGGTACGTGAGTCTTGTGGTTTCTCTGTGTATTGTAGCCCTGTGGTGTGTTGAGTTCGACCGTATGGTCCAGTTGCAAAGTTGTGTTCTCTGTTGTCGTTCTGTGAGACCGTCGTCATGGTAATGTTTGACACGGTGGACTTTATGTCGGGTTATTCTTGTGAGTATGTGATGTGAATAAGTTGATTCACGGACCCCTGTGCATGTGGTTGGAATGTTATGATTGGGTCGTGGACCTCGTATTTTGTTATCGGAATCGTATTTTGAAATAAATGATTTTGGGCTGTGTCCCTAAGTGTTCGAAAGGCTTGAGACTTCTTAAACCCCAAATGTTTTCAAAAACTCCCGAGATCGTAAAATGTTTTGTAAGATGTAAAATGGTTTTATTCTTATCTTTCGTAATTCAAACTGTTTTGATCAAGTGAATTATCTCGGGAAGTATATTCATGCTTTCTATGTTCTTGGAGTATGATATGTATGGCTCGTCCTCGTATTTATACTTGCACTAGCAAAACAGTGGAGTTTTGCTAACCCCCGAGTATTCGGGGGGTGGATGTCTGTTTTGCATCCAGGTACTTGCAGGTTGCTGGGGAGCAATTCACAGGATCGTTATGAAGGATGATGGACGACGATGATACTAATCACATGAAGACCAGTGTTGAGTATTTGGTGATGTCTTGTTTTGTCCTTCCGTTGTGTCTATTTTCCCTTATGCGGGAACGGTGATTTATGTTAACCCCTGCATGGGTATGAGTTACGAGAAAGAGTAATGTATGGTTGATGTGTATGTTGTGGTAAAAGACCAAATCGGTCTAATGGTCCGTTAATTACCCATGTCGGTATGTATTGTATTGTATTGTATCGTGGTGTTTCTGAATTTAGCCTGATAGATCCTCATGGAGAGGGTTTACGGCACTGTAATATTCCCGAGTGGTTTGGGGGTGTTACAAGCCTGCCAGCCTACACTGTAACCTTACTGAGAACAAATGATAGGGATCATTCATGAACCATTATGTCGTGAATACCAGTATACATATAAACACTTCTTTCATATGTCCCGATCAAATCATAGGGCCACGGTCAGTCAAAGCCTATCTGTATTTTGATGTTATGCTTGAGTTAATGCACATCAAGATCACCATGCTCTTGTGTAACTAATACAATTAGCTCCAATGCTTTGTCCAAAGACTTATAATCTCATCTGCCAATAATTGCATAGGACATATACCTATTCACTCAGAGGCGAAAGAACCCTATCTTGGCATTTAGTAGAAACTGCTACTTGTCCGTCCAGATGCATGTCGAGGTTGACCCCCACCTCTCGGTTTTCTAGGTCGAACTACTCTAGTGAAAATCTTAATATCACAAGCACATCCCTACTAAATCCTCAAGTCGAAGGTTCACGAATACCTATCACAACCTTTCAATTCCGTTACTGACTGTCCCGGAGTGAAATCCGTATGATGAATCAAGGGTGAGTCTGTTCGAGTATACTAATCCAATTAGAATACCTACAACGTGTTCTCCCACTAACCATTAGTGACAACAAGCACTCTCCAAGTCAAAGAGCACGTCATACAAGTCTTCAATAAACTTAACGCCTAATCAAGTTTCATCGACTTGCGAACGATTAAGTATTTGCGCCATAAACTTTTACAGTACCGATCCCCTTATTTAATAAGGAGTGGAGTGTTTTCTCTCAAATACATGGACTAGTTTCTCTATATATATTTACGAATCAGGAATGCCAGTGACTTCCCGTAAATAAACAAGCAAACAATTGCCTCCTGATAAGAATTTACATAATCACAAGCACCATGCCCTTTCTCATACATTCTCTGAGTGGCATTCGAGGGCATATGTGATGGTCAAGTTCTTTATAAAGTTTAATAGAGGCAACACATTCAGTTGCTATTCCATCATATTTATAAAGTGGTGTCTAACACCAACCCATCTATAGATGATTCGATCTTCTTTTACCCCTAGTTCACTTGCCCACAACCCATGGTTTATATGGGTTGCTGAACTATATAAGTTTAAACTATCAACTCCTATCAGTATAACAATTGAATCTCACCCGGTAACCAATCGGCTTATAGGGGTTTGATTTGTCACAACCGGTGGCATTTAATGGACTCTAGGAATTTATCGACCTTCCCCGAAATACTACCCTGACATACTCAGAATAATAATATTTCGGTTTAGATTTTAATTTTTCATGAGTTTGACGAAGGAAGGAAACCTCACAACCTTTATAACTTAGTGTTTACAAGTGGGAGTATTACACGAATATATATTACACTTTGCACATTACTCCATTTATAAGCGCGGTTTGTCGGTTTGTTTGTTCGTCATACAATAAGAAAACATCCACAACCTAGTATCTACCAACATGCATTTCATGGAGCATTCCTAAATACCGAGTCATCATCGAACCGGTAAAAATACAAGTAATCAAATTACATGTCAGAATCTTCATCTTCTGGTGGTTTGTCCTTGGCTCTATTGGGATTCGGTGCCTAAACCGAAGGCCCAGTGGAAGCGGTAAAACGAAAATTAATTCGATCCGAATCCCTACGAGGATCGATCGAGCTATGTGTATATGAATATTATACGAAACACAAGAGATATAGAAACCCACCCTTGTAGTCCGTTGATTAAATGGATTCCTTTTCTTGAGCTATTCCCCAAGCTTTAAACGAATTCCCTACGATCCAAAGCGCTCCAAGCACTCGAATGATCCAACGTCGAAAATACAACGCCTCTACTTGCCACGCGCTGGAGAAACGAACGGGATGACGATCACCTTGCTATCCTCCAAGGATACGGCTAGAGCTAGGCGATGAAGCTATTGATTATAACACTCTAGGTGTATAAATCACACACTCTCAATATATCTTGAGTTTTCTCCAAGAGAACTCAAGAACAAGGTGAAGAAGAAGACTATGAAAAGGAACTCTTTTATCTCTCTCACCAATCTCACGTCTGAATGCAAAGGGGGTGGTGGTAAGTGAGAGTTAGTCTTCCTTTTATTCTTCAATCAATCACATGAAATCACCTTTACACAATAAAATGAGATTTCATGTCCCCTAAGACTAAACACTTCATGATATTAAATCATGAAGTCTTCCACCACATTAGGTGGAAGACAAGGGGGGTGGGGGGGGGGGGCATCTAGAAGGGTAGGAGGAGTTCGGTCCGTTTCGGACTCCCGCGAGTCCAAACAGATAAACTCTGATTCCGTTCCGATGTATTTATATCATTTATTTAATCCAATTAATTAAACATATCAAATACAAAATAACATAATTAATTTCTCCAAGAAATAATTATATTCATGAATTAAATTAATCACACAGTGATATATTTAATTCATTAGGCCGTAAATCAATTTATCCAATAAATCAATTTAGACATCTAATGTCCCAAATTTAGATATCCAATATCTAATATTCATAACGAGAGAATTAGCTTGATTCATTCCGTCGTCAATTCTATTGCGCGACTCAGTAGGTCCGTATCAGTCAGCAATGGGAGGAACCAAAGAGTAGTAGCACCACCTAGCCAGCCTGGCGGCCTACACTGTACCCCAACTGAGAACGAATGATGGGATCATTCAAGAACCATTATGTCGTGAATACCATTATACGTATAAACCCTTCTTTCAAATGTCCCGATCAAGATATAGGGTCACTGTCAGTCAAACCCTATCTGTACTTGACGCTATGCATGTGTTAATGCAAATCGAGATTATCGAGCTCTCGTGTATCCAATACAACTAGCTCCAATGCTTTGGCCAAAGACTTATGATCTCATCTGCCAATAACCGCATAGGACATATAACCCGCTCACTAACGGGAGAAAGAATTCAATCTTGGTATTTAGTAGGACCTACTACTTGCCCGTCAAGATGCACGTCGAGGTTGACCCCCACCTTCCGGTTTATAGGGTCTAACTACTCTAATGAAAATCTTGACGTTACAAGCACATCCCTACTAAATTCTCAAGTCGAAGGTTCACGAATACCTATCACAACCTATCGATTCCGTCATTGACTGTCCCAGAGTGAATCCGTGTGATGAATCAAGGGTGAGTCGGTCCGAGTATACTAATCCAATTAGCATACCTATAACGTGTGCTCCCACTAACCATTAGTATTCGACACACACTCTCCATGTCAAAAAACACGTCATACAAGTCTTCACATAAACTTAACGCCCAATCAAGTTTCATCGACTTGCGAACGATTAAGTATTTGAGCTATAAACCTTTCCAGTGCCGACCCCCTTATCCAATAAGGAGAGGAACGTTTTGCTCTTAAATACACGGACTAGTTTCTATATGTATATTTACGAGTTAGAAATGCCACCAACTACCAGTAAATAAAGAAACATCCATTGCCTTATATTAATGATTTATATAATTACAAGTACAATGCCTTCACTCAACATCCTCTGAGTGGCATTCGAGGGCATACTCCGAACAGGCTCTTCGTCATAGCTAATTTATTACATCAAGTCAAATTGCATCCCATACAAAATTTTCAAAAAGAATAAATTGGCTCAAAATGCCCTTTACAATCCCATCGAATATAGATTCAATACTAAGTCCATGAACCACTTCACCATCATACTAAAATAAAATAAATACATTAAAGCAATGATATAAATACTAATTATGTTATATTAATCCATTCAATATAAAATAATATAATTATTAGAATTAATCCAATTAATTCACACACTCGATAATTTTAACTTGTTCCGGACGAAATAAATAGTTTATCAAATTAATTCCCTTAAAAATAAAAACACCGTATTTATACTTTAGTCAAATTAAATCCAATTTAATTTGTTGGAAATTAATTTACCAAATACAAAATATGAAAATAGAGTTGGAAATACAAGGCCCGGGCCAAGCCCGCGGCTCGGCAAGACTACCAGGCCCTGGCCGAGAGGCCCATCCATTTCGGCCGATGCCTACCGAGGGCAGGCAACTTGCTGCCGGCAGCCGCGACAGCTCATTTTTCGTCCCTAATTCAAAAATAAAATTTTTCTAATTTTTAGATTATACGTATAAATTAGTTCTCAAAAGAAAAATATATGTATGTTGTAACATAATCATGAAAAATGATGAACTATTAAATATTAACGATTAAAACAATAATGATTCCAAATCATAAAAACATTCAACCAATCATTCCCAATGCGAATATCATTTATACAATGGCATAGACATCGCCCTGATACCAATGTTGGGATTCAGGGCCTAAAATCAAAGGCGCAGTGGAATAATAATATTGATCTAATTAATAAACCAAACTCGTGAAACAAGATCATCAAGCATCCTATATACGAATATAATCAAAACATGAATTATAAATTATACCCTTGAAGTCTTTTGATACATTTTGAAGAAAAATGATCCAAGCTTTTGCAAAATTCCGGGCTCTGAAAATACCATGCCTCTACGTATCACGCGTCGGAAGATGACTGAATATTTTCTATCTTCTTATTCTTGAAAAATATGGCTAGAAGTAAATAGAATTTGCTTATAGTTATATAAATACTCTACGTATTTTATAAATATTTTTTTCTCTCAAAACACACTTTGAACACAAGTGTAAAAACATGAAAATACTTTCTCTCCTTTCTCACTATATGGATCGGCCGAACACTTATATGGGGGAGGAGGATGGAGTTGTTTTATACACCAAAACATCTCACTCCACACCTCATGCCAAAATCCTCATATTTGTGTATACACCATGTATAAACTAATACATCACAAATCTCATCATATCTCACTATGAGACAAAATGAGATGATACACCATCATATAGTGGGATGGGGCAGCCATGTGCGAGAATAATAGAGTTGGTTCATTTTTGATCCGTGAAATGGACCATCATGTATCTATTCCGATAGATAAATTTTGGTACGTTTTATAATTACAATTAATTAATGTAAGTAATTAATTATATTAAATATAAATTTCTAAAAAATAATATGAATAAGAAAATAAGCGAAATATAATCCGTCGTCAATCCCTGTGCCGTGAATCTATAAGTTCGTCTCAGTTAGCATTGGGTAGATCCAAAGAGTGTTAGCGCCACCTATTCGGTCTCGTGGCCTATACGGTAACTCATCTAAGAACGAATGGTAGGGATCATTCCAAAATCTTTACGTTATGAATATCGTATACATATAAACGCTTCAATCATATATCCCGATCAAGTATTAGGGTCACGACAATGTCAAACCCTATTGTAGCTTGACTCTATGCATTTGTTAGCGAGCTCTCGTATATCAAATACAACTAGCTCAAAATTCTTTGGCCATAGACTTATGATCTCTTTTGCCACTAACCGCACAAGACATCTACCTGTTCACCTACAGAAGAAAGAATCTTATCTTGGTATTTAGTAGAGACTACTACTTGGCCATCAAGTCGTACTTGTTAGGAGTATGCCCTCGAATGCCACTCAGAGGATGTTAGAGTGAGGGCATCGTGCTTGTTATTTTGTAATTATTATTCGATGGCAAATTTAATGTTTCTTTATTTACTAATAGTCATTGGTATTCTTGACTTGTAAATATATGTACTTAAAGATTTTCAAAAAACCACTTTGAGTGCTTAAGAAAATCAAGAGTGAAGATTAATTAGTACTTGGAGTGTATCAATAGATCACATAGCTCCAACCACCTTGTTCTAGCTGTACCCATGGTGGATAATAAGGTGGGTGTTGTTCCGGTCATTTTTTCCGGCGCGTGGCAAGTAGAGACGCGGTACTTTCGGTGTTGGATGTTTCTAGAGCTATTGCAGATTGGATTCGTGGTTGACATCATCAACACAACATTAAATCAAAGGACTTCAAGGGTATGATTTCGTATCTTACTTTTGTTTGTTTTATATTCGTATATACGTAGCTCGATCGATCCTCTTAAGGGATTCTGATCGAATTTATTTTTGTTTATTGCTTCTGTTGCGCCTTCGTTTTAGGCACCGAATCCCAACAGTGGTATCAGAGCTAGGTCTTGCGATCGTATATATGATATTTAGCATTTGGATTGCTTGATTAAATATTTTTGTGATTTGGAATCACAATCGTTTAATTCATTATTTAATTGTTCATCGAAAATTTATTTTTCATGTTTTATGTTACTATATAAATATGCTTTTAAAACTGATTTATATGTGTGATACTAAAATTAGAAAAATATAATATTTGAAATCGGGACGAAAAACGAGCCGAATAAGCAGCCGGACCGGCAATGAAATGCTGGCAACGCTGATAGAAGCCGCCAGACCGGGCGTGCAGAGGCCGAGAGGGCTGCTCCTCTCGGCCATGGTCCGACAGGGGCTGCCAGGCCGCGGGTCGGGCTCCGGGATGGTTTTTTGTTCGACTCCGTTTTATTTTATGTTTCGATATATTAATTTCCTATATTTTAAATTGGATTTAATTTGACTAAATAAAATACTTGGTATTTTATTTTGAGGAAATTAATTATTGCGAAATATTTAAATCGTCTGGATTATACGAACGAATTAAAATTACCGTGTTTGTGAATTAATTGGATTAGTTCTATTAGTTAGTTAATTTTTATATATTGGTTGGATCAATATATTGATTTACTTATTTCCGTTTATTTAGTTTATTAGATGAATGCTTGTGAATGGTGTAGTTCATGGACTTAGTTTTGAATCATTTGTTTTCGATTGGGTTGTAAAGGCTGTTTTGAGCCTATTTATTTTACTAAAGAAATGTGTATTTAGAATGTAATTTCAATGTAAAATTTATATATAATGACGAAGACCGGAGGAAGACCCGTTCGAGAAGACGAAGGTTCAAGACCGAAGAGATGTACTTAGATTACAATGCTTTTTATTCTGGAATGGTCCATGTACTACATGTTGGTAGCGACTAGGTTGTGAATGTTTTATTCATATGGTATGAATGCTACAAACGCGCTTAAATAAATTTATGTGCAAAGTGTAACATTAATCGCGAAAATACTCCCACAACAAAATATTTAGTTTAAAAGGTTTCGAGGTTTTCCTTCCCTCCATCGAGCTTATGGAAAGTTAAAATCCAAAGTAGATGTGCTATGCTTCCGAGTTATTGGGGTCGATAAATTCCAAGAGTGCATTGGATGCCTTCGGTTGGAGCAAATTTTATCCCTAGAAACCTGTTCGGTTGCCGGATAAGATTTAATTGTGAAACTGATTAGCGTCGATGGTATAAACTTAACTTGTTCACGAACTATAGAAACCGTATGGTTTGAGGGGAGTGAACAAGGGGAAAAAGAAGATCGAATCATCCATTAGATGGGTTGGTGTTGGACACCACTTTATGAAGATTAATAGACTAGAAACTTGTTCGGTTGCCCTCTATTAAAATTTATAAAGAACTCGATCACCACTATGAAATAAAGCGGACAAGTACTTCTGGATTTCACAAGGGAGTGTGTTATTCTGATGATAGTAGTTAGTATGGAGGCGTTGGGATACGTCTTGGAGGCGGACATTCCGGCAGCTCCGGTGCGGACCATAACCAGTCAAGAAGATGTTAAAAACCACAAAAAGTAGGTTAAGGATGATATTAGAGTCCGTGGCTATATGATTAGAGATGTTAAACGGGCTCGGGCCCGTAGGGTCGGCCCGTTTAAACCGCCAAAAAACCGGGTTAGGTCCGATATTTCCTAGCCCGTTTAAATCCGGGCTTTTTTGGCCCGGACCGTTTAACCGGCTTAGCCCGGCCCCTGGCTAGCCCGCTAGGGCTAGCTCGAAGCCCGATATATATATATATATATATACACACACTATATTAATATTATATATATACACTATATTAATATTATATATATATAATATATATTAATATTATATATAATATATATTATTACTGTATTTGGTAATATAGTGTATATATATATATACACATAAAAGTGTATTTTTTTGTTATATTTATTATAGTATAGTTGTTACTATATATATAAAATATATTGTTATTGTTTTTTTACTTATACAAAAATAAAAAATAGATTTTTTAAATATTTAGCCCGTTTAGCCCGTTTAGCCCGAAACCCGTTAGGGTTAGGGTTAGGGCCAATATTTCCTAGCCCGTTTAAATCCGGGCTTTTTTAGCCCGGACCGTTTAGCCCGAAGCGCGCTAGGGCTAGCCCGGAACCGCTAGGGCTGGCCCGTTTAACATCTCTATATATGATGGCCTCTATGTCTAATGAGCTTCAGAGAGCTCGTGAGAAAATGACTTATGCTAGGCTGATTTTATCTCACTTAACCGAGCTCTATGGTGAGCATAGTCGAACTGCTAAATATGAGATATCCAAGCAACTGTTCGGTGCCAGGATGAAGGAATGTGAGAAAGTTGGGGACCACGTCCTCAAAATAATTTCTATGATCGAGAGATTGAAGGATCTTGATTTTAAGATGCATGTTTCTCTCTAGACCGACCTTATCCTGCAGTCTCTTCCTGATTCCTTCTAACAATTTGTTATAAACTTCAACTGCAATTAGGGGTGGTATATTGTGCCGTACTGAATTTTTTTGTCGATACCATATACCGTACCGAAAATTTCAGTACAAAAAAATTCATACTGACACCGTACCAAAAGTTTAGGTATACCGAATCTGGTATACCGAAATTTCGGTATGGCTTTCGGTTCATACCGATACCATACCGAAATATCGGTATACCGAATTTTATTTCGGTATCGGTTTATACCGAACTTATCGAAATACTGAATTACCAAAATATCGAAAAAATCTTGATATACGGATATATACCGAAATACAGATTAAAAAAATACCGAAAATATCGATATACCAATATATATATATATATATATTGAAATACCGAATTGTTTTTTGGTATACCGGTATATACCAAAAATAAAAAAAATTCATGCCGTTACCGTACCGAAAATTTTCGGTATGGCACCATACCGTACTGAAAATTCGGTATACCAAAATTTTCGGCAATTTCGGTAATTTTTCGATACGGTAAATTCGGTATTTCAGCATTTCGGTATATTTTGCCACCCTTAACTGCAATGAGATTGCTTGCAATTTAACAGGGTTGATGAACAAACTTGTAATCACTCAGTCTCAGATGAAGATTCCGCAGATGAAGGAGTCTGCTCTTGTGATTTCTTCTGGATCTAGGAGGTCCAAGAATAAAATAAAAAGACCAAGAAGCAGATGGGTCCACAAACTAAGGACTTTAAAGGAAAGGGCAAGTTCCCGATGGTTCCGAAGCTTCATGGCACTTCAGATGCGGCAATTTTAGTTTTAGAAATGAATTGTTCTGCTACCGTATTTTCTATTTCTTGGATACTGGATTCAGGTGGTAGTTCTCACATTTGTACCGTGAATCAGGATCTAAAACAAAGTAGAAAACTTGGAGCTGGGGAAGTGATGATTACTGTCGGAAGCGGACATAGTGTCGAAGCAAATGATATAGGATCACTTCTTTTGGATTTGGAATCCGGATTTGTTTTAACATTAAACGATGTACTAGTGTTGCCCAAAAGGCATAAGAACATTGTATCCATTCCGGTCATGGATTGTAAAGACTTTTCATTTTTCATTGGTGACGGTTCCTGCAAAATTTATTTTCAAAATAAACTAGTAGGCACTGCCACATTGTTAAATGGATTGTATCATCTAAACCTAAGTAACAAAGTTGTTGTGAATACTATGACTAGGAAGCATGGTAGGGATGAAACTAATCAAGTTTTGAAATGGCATCTTAGACTTGGTCATGTTGGTCAGACGAAGGTTTACAAAATGGAAAAGGATGGACTTATGGGTCCATTGGGATCGGACCCTTTTCCAACTTGTGAATCTTGCCTTAAAGGCAAAATGACTAAGTCCCCCTTCACAGGGACGTTTGAAAGAGCCGCTGATAAACTTGGATTAGTCCATACCAACGTACGTGGTGCTTTAGAAGTAGCACGTGACGGATATCAGTATTTCATTACGTTTACCGATGATCATACTAGGTATGGTTATGTATCCTTAATGAAACATAAATTCGAGGCCGTTGAGAAATTCCAGGAATATAAGGCCCTAGTCGAAAAATAAACTATTAATCATATAAAAACTTGGGAGAAGCTACCTATATTCTTGGTATTCGGCTCTAAGGCTACTAATAGGAAATGATGTGGGAATGCCCAGTTCTATAAAAACTTGGCTTTCGAGTAGGTTCTTCATGAAAGACTTGGGAGAAGCTACCTATATTCTTGGTATTCGGCTCTACCGGGATAGAGTGAATAGAATGATAGGTCTTTCCCAAGCCCTCTATATAGATAAGATCTTAAAGCAATTTAAGATGGATGATTCTAAAAGAGGGTTCCTACTGATGCGACATGGAATAAAACTCTCCTCGAAGTTGTGCCTCAAAGTGAGGAACAACGAAAGGAAATGAGTAATATACCATATGCTTCGGCCGTGGTAGCCTTATGTATGTAATGTTGTGTACGAGACCTGACATTGCGCATGCTGTGAGCGTGGTAAGTAGGTTTCAGGCAAACCTAGGTAGGGAACATTGTACTGCAGTAAAGAACATTCTCAAGTACTTGTGAAGGACGAAAGATCTGGTTCTTATGTATGGCAGGGGAGAACTGAATGTGATGGGCTTCACTCATTCAGACTTCCAAGGACAGAAAGACGATGCGATGTCTACTTCTGGCTGCATATTTACTCTTAGTGGAGGAGCAGTATCTTGGCGTAGTGACAAGCAAAGAGCGATTGTTGATTCCACATGTCAGGCTGAGTATCAAGCAGACTCAGAGGCTTCTAAGGAAGGGTTTTGGATTAAGAAGTTTCTGGGACCATGTGCTGAGCTGCCTGTTCCACTTTTCTGCGACAACGACGGAGCTGTAGCACAGGCCAAGGAGCCAAGGTTTTACAACAGTACCAACATTGAGAGGCAGTATCATCTCGTAAGAGAATTTGTTCGCAAAGGATACATTATACTGCATAGAGAAGCCGACAACGTCGCTGATCCACTAACCAAGCCATTTTCTTAGATTAGCTTGGAGCGTCATCTGGATAACATGGGTATTAGATACCATAATGTGTGGCATTCAGTGCAAGTGAGAGATTGTTAGGAGTGTGCCCTCGAATGCCACTCAGAGGATGTTAGAGTGAGGGCATCGTGCTTGTTATTATGTAATTATTATCAGAAGGAAAACTTAATGTTTCTTTATTTAATAATAATCATTGGTATTCATGATTTGTAAATATATGTACAGAAACTCAAGAGGATCTTGACGGACAAGTAGCAGGTTCTACTAAGTACCAAGAGAGGATTCTTTCTCCTGTTAGTGAACGGGTATATGTCCTATGCGGGTATTGGCAGATGAGATCATAAGTCTTTGGCCAAAGCGTTGGAGCTGGTTGTATTAGATGCACGAGAGCTCAGTGATCTCAATTTGCATTAACTCATACATTGTAACACCCCCGATATATTCAGGAATATTACAGCGCCGTAAATCCTTTACATAAGAATTTACAAGGCTGATTAAAGGAAAAGACAATAACAGATACCGATTCATGAAATTTTTGAAATAAAATACAACCGTCTGGTTCAAAATCGAGAATACAAATATCCAATGAAGAGTTATTATTACATCACTAAAATCCAAACATTATAAACGGACGACGTACTCGAGTACTTATTGAAATAACCAACAAACAACAGACAGTAAACCCGGCCGGAACATCACTCTGCACCCTCGTCGTCATGCATCTCCAGTGGTTGTTTCCCCGCTCTCCTGGATCCTGAACATACACAAATGTTCACCCCCGAAGGGGTTAGTACAACGATGCTAGTACAAGTACAATAATCATACAACAATGATATAATCAACAATTATATCGTAACAAGTTTCTCCAACGAGAAATATTCACAACACATATCATATCATAACAGTTTCAACATACTGTTGGTATTCCAACGATCCAGCGCACACAGCTATAGATTCCCATGATGATCCCGTCGGACCAACACATGGTGGAACTACCTGTCCAATGATCCAGCGCACATAGCTATAGATTCCCATGATGATTCCCATCGGATCAACCCATGGTGGACATATAATCACAACATATTTACACGATACAATCACATTGTCATAATATAAACAATTCTAATTAGAGTACTTGCCTCAATTCGTTGACAAGAATAAACTTCCACGAATATCAAAATACTCGAAGGTCGTCCCCTTCGATCAATCACGTGTTAAGCTCGAACCTTAACAAAAGAAATAGCACAGAATTCATTTCATGCCGTACGAACGTCTAACAATTCAACAATTACGGTAGGAAATCCTTAATATGCAATCTGTCTGGATAGCTTAACGCACGCCACACATCTTATGTAGCGTACGTTAATGCTACTCGTTAGCACATGCAATACACATATCCTAGCGTACGCTAACCATGCACGGTCAGTACCTCACTGGTCAGCCGACTGACTCGCCTGATGACTTAGCGCACGCTAAGTTGCAAATGTGGCATACGCTAAACATACACGATAGCGCACGTTAATTCACGTAGCTTAGCGCACGCTAAGAGTGCATGGAAGTTCACTGGAGGGCAGCAGATTATACAAATGGTGATGAAGTAAGCGAATTCCTCAGTGATTTGATGTTTGTTGTGCGACTTCATGTTATGATCATAACCCTTATGAATGATCTCAAGGATAATAACAACTTCAAGATGCAAGTATACGTATAATCATCATAACACCATAATCCATCTTGATTACAATTCTCATGCGAAGTTGGTGATCTCCGGTTGATGTATTAGATTCTACTATCATTATACATATTCAGACTTCATCTTGAGGTGAACTAACAATTCTAACTTATACGAAAGAATATTTCCTAAGATGATTCTTCCTTTAAGTTCTTATAATATCACCTCCAATTCATGATCACAAAGATAACATAAATCATACGGATTGTTAACTTCAGAATGTTTCTCTCATCATTTGAAGTACTAGGATTCCGACTTCAAGGTTCCAACAATAATATCATAATTGTAGACATTCCAATCTTCTAAACATGATGTTGTTGAATAATTCACTAATGAAATTCAATATCTCGTTAACATGATCATCTTATCCCTTGGAATCCAAATCTAAGACTGGTGATAGGTTGAACATACCTTAATATGCCGAAATCACTGAACCACAAGGTAGAATCCGACTCCGGTTGATTATGTGCCACTCTAAGGTGTTACTTTTCTTCAATGATCACTCACAAGTGATAACCAATATTCAAGGATCACTAATATATGTTCTAAGTGTGTTAGAGGGATGATTAAAGCTCTCTGTCCTCTCAAGAATGAAGAATGGGCGAAAGAAATGAAAGCCAAAATGGGTTGTTGTCCCATTTGTAATCTTCTGCATTTTAGCTAATTAGCGCACGCTACAATACATACTTAGCGCGCGCTAATGAGCGTTGACTCCAAATCTGTCTGGGTTCGTCCGCGGGAATCTTATCCGGACCCATGTCCCGGCTGGCGCATGTGTTAGCCACCTACCTCAATAATTCAGTGTCTAGCGCACGCAACTCCTATACGTAGCGTGCGCTAGTAATAACCGATAGCGCGCGTTAAGCTACATTCTTAGCATGCGCTATCACGAGTTTGCATGAGAAAATTTGCATGATGTTATACTTAAGTACAAGGATGCCAATGCAAGAAATATCATACTCCAATAATCAAAACCACAAATCCGAATAATACAGGGTCTGAATACAGATGAAATACACAGTAATAAATCCGGATATTACATACTCTCCTACTAAAAAGGAGTTTCGTCCCGAAACTCAAGACGAAAATAACTCGGGATATCTAGACTTCATATCAGCTTTCGTTTCCCAGGTGGCTTCTTCCATTCCGTGACGTGACCATTGAACTTTGACCAAAACAATTGGTTTGTTCCTCAACTGCTTAACTCGACTCTCGAGTATCTTGACCGGTCTTTCTTCAAACGTCCCATCCTACGCGACTTCGATCTCGCCGAAATCAATGATATGACTGGGATCTGGTATATACCTCCGTAACTGGGATACGTGGAACACGTTATGAACATGGCTAAATGACGGCGGCAATGCTAATCTGTATGCCAATTCTCCAACTCTTTCAAGGATCTCAAATGGTCCGATATATCTCGGACTCAGCTTTCCTTTCCTTCCGAAACGAAAGATTCCCCGAGTAGGAGAAACCTTCAAAAGTACATGGTCTCCAGTATTGAACTCCAATGGGCGACAGCGTACGTCCGCGTAAGATTTCTGGCGACTCTGGGCGGTCAACAGCCTTTCACGAATCAAGGCTATTTTTTCTCGAGTCTGCACGATCAACTCTGGTTCTGTTCCGATCAAGTCTGACGAATCATCCCAACATAGGGGCGATCTACATCTCCTCCCATATAATGCCTCAAACGGTGCCATCTTAATGGAAGCATGCCAACTATTGTTGTAGGTAAATTCAATCAATGGTAGATGAATTTCCCAATCGGTTGACCAATCTAAGGCACAAGCCCTCAGCATATCTTCCACCGTTTGAATGGTCCTCTCGGATTGTCCGTCAGTCTGCGGGTGATAAGCTGTACTGAAGTTCAATTCGGTCCCCTAGGCCTTATGAACTGCTTTCCAAAAGTGAGACACAAAACGGCCGTCTCGATCAGAAACAATGGTCTTCGGCGTACCATGCAATCGAACTATCTCCGAAATAAATACTCGTGCCAACCTCTCCGGTCCCCACGTATCCTTAATGCCTAGGAAATGAGCTGATTTGGTTAAACGATCAACTATCACCCAAATCATGTTCATTCCTGTCCTGGTTCTCGGCATATTAGTGATAAAGTCCATCGATATGTCCTCCCACTTCCATTCAGGAATTGGGAGCGGCTTCAACATTCCGGCAGGCCGTTGATGCTCGATCTTAACTCACGACAAGTCAAGCATTTGAAACATAGTCCGCTACATCTTTCTTCATGTTGCCCCACCGTAAATTTTGCTTCAAGTCCTTATACATTTCTTGGTGCCCTGTGGATAGAATAGGCGCGAGTGAGCTTCTTTCATAATCGTCTGTTTCAGAACATCATCATCGGGAACGCAGAGTCGGTTCTGAAATCTCAAAACTCCATCATCATGAATTATGAATCCGGGGGCCTTTCCTTTGATCACTTCATCACGTAACCGAATCATCAGAGGATCATCTGAATGTCTAGATTTGATTTCTTCGGTTAATGACGAAGTTAATTCCATTACGCACAGTTGTCCTTGGACTCTTTGTAACCACACTTCAATTTCTTCTCGAATCATCTCTCGTTGAAGGCTATGTTGGGAGGTCAGCGTCTCTAGCATCTGAATAGAAACAGGCTTGCGGCTGAGTGCATCGGCTACTACATTCGCTCTGCCTGGATGATACAAAATCTCCAAGTCATAGTCCTTAATCAGCTCTAACCATCTTCTTTGCCGCATGTTCAACTCTTTCTGACTGAAGATGTATTTGAGACTCTTGTGATCCGTAAAGATCTGACAATGAGTCCGTGCGAGTAATGTCTCCAGATCTTCAAAGCAAAAACTACTGCTGCTAGCTCCAAATCATGTGTTGGGTAATTCACTTCATAAGGTTTCAGCTGTCGTGAAGCATAAGCGATCACCTTATCATTCTGCATCAATACACATCCGAGTCCTTGGTTCGAAGCATCAATGTAAACTATGAATCCTCCAGTCCCTTGTGGAAGTGATAAAATTGGTGCTGTCGTCAATCTCTTCTTTAATTCATCAAAACTAGTCTGACACGACTCGTTCCACTCAAACTTTTGAGTTTTCTGCAGGAGTCGAGTAAGTGGGCGGGAGATTTTGGAAAACCCTTCCACGAACCGACGATAATACCCAGCAAGTCCTAAGAAACTTCGAACTTCTTTCACGTTCTTTGGAGGTTTCCAATCCATAATTGCTTCGATTTTCTGCGGATCTACTCGGACTCCTTCCGCTGATACCACATGACCGAGGAACATTACTTCCTTTAGCCAGAATTCACACTTAGAGAGTTTGGCGTACAGTTGCTCGCTTCTCAAAAGCTCTAATACAATCCGCAAATCATGCATGCTCTTCCGGGTTCTTAGAATACACCAGGATGTCATCAATGAACACGACCACAAATTTATCCAAATATTCGATGAACACTCGGTTCATCAACTGCATGAATACAGCAGGTGCATTAGTGAGACCAAATGGCATCACTACAAACTCATAGTGTCCGTAGCGAGTTCTGAATGCTGACTTTGGAACATCAGATTCCTTAATCCTCAGCTGATGGTATCCTGATCTCAGATCGATTTTAGAAAATACTGTTGCCCCTTGCAACTGGTCAAACAAATCATCAATCCGTGGCAACGGATACTTGTTCTTAATCGTCATCTTGTTCAGCTCTCGATAGTCAATACACAGTCGAAGCGATCCATCCTTCTTTCGGACAAAAAAAACTGGCGCTCCCCAAGGTGAAACGCTTGGCTGAATATAGCCTTTGTCCAGTAACTCCTCCAGTTGCTTCTTCAGTTCGTACATCTCAGTAGGCGCTATACGATACGGCGCCTTAGAAATTGGGGTAGCTCTGGGTTCCAGCTCAATAGTGAATTCTACATCCCGTCGTGGAGGTAGTCCAGGTAATTCGTCAGGAAATACATCTGGAAATCCATTCACAACAGGAATGGATGAAAGTTTTATAATTTCATCTTCTTTCTTCATTGCATAGCACCAATACCCTGTACAACCCTGTTTCAACAATTTGACAGCTTTCATTGCTTTGATTAACTTTCCTGAACTTCCTGGTTTTCATCCTTCAAATAGTACTTCGGAGCCATCATCAGCGATCAGCGAAATATTCCTCCTTCGGTAGTTTACAATTGCTCCATATCGATTAAGCCAATCGTCTCCGAGTATTAGGTCATCTCCTTGCATTTCTATCACAATTAGATTTGAGAGCCACTCCCTACCCCTAAATAATACAGGAAAATCTCTAGTCTCTAAGTTCCCAACAATCGTCTCTCCACTCGGTAAACCAACAACATAAGGTTCAAAAGTATGAAAACCGGAAATATTCAAACGATTTACACAAGACAAAGATATAAAAGAATGCGTAGCTCCTGTATCGAATAAAACGCTAACTGGCTGGGAAAGGATTTGGACAGTACCTGATGCGACAGCAGCATCCTGATCGTATGTCCTCCTTATCTCATACAGACATGGGGAACAGATCCGGCACTCGATGTCCCCTTTCGGTCCCATTGTCCTCTGCCTCGTTCGCGGCCAAAATTTTGAGGCATCTGAACACTTTGCTGCGTCTGTTGGATACTAGCTTCCTTCTGAACTGGCTGTGATGAACGAGTTACATTGTACTTAGTGGCGTCCTTACAAAACGTCGCACGGTGCCCTTCCTGTCCGCACTCAAAACATGTAACTGGAGTGCACAAACAATCACGCCAAAGGTGGCTTGGGCGACCACAGTTAAAGCACTTCCTAGCTGTATCCGTCGTGGCTGACATTGTTACGTAATTCTTTCCGCTCTTAGATGGGTGCGGAGGTTTCTTGAAAGAAAAAGAAGACTGGGCCTTGCGGGGCCCACTGCTCTTGTGCTCTGTAAAAGTACCAGAGACTTTCTGTTTCTTTGACTCCATAAACTTCTCCATTGCTGCTTCTTTTATTTCGTACGCCAACGTCTTATCCTGGTATTGGCGGAGAGTGGTACATTCAAAACTGGACATGTACCTCTGGATTTATGGTTTCATCCTCATTTCAAAATGAATCATCATCTCCGCATGCATTCGGCCGGATGTCGAACAAATGCTAGCTCTTTGGTTAAACGTCTTAATCGTGCAGGATACGGGTTCATCGATGGCCGAGCGGAGAAAAGCTCCCGAATTTTAGCTTCCCTCACGGGGACGAGGCAATCGAGCTTCCATCATCATTTTAAATTCCGTCAATCGGCATCATGATCGTAGGTCGGATAGCTTCCCACCACTCGGATGCTTCCCCTATCGAAAGAAATCTTGGGCAATAGGAGCTCTCCTATCGTCCGGCAATTAATTCCAAAAAAATTTTCTCAGTTCCTTCAACCAATGGTCCCAAGTGGGAGTCTCGGAAAAGCCGTCAAATTTGGGTGGTTGCATCTTTGCCACCTCTTGTAACCATCACCACCTCGATTTCCCATTTCGGAATCCTTTGTTGTCCATCTCCCTGCCGAATTCCTGCCGCCACTTGCATTCGGTCCACGACACGGCGAGTCATCTGGTTCACGACTTGACGAAGGATTTCTGGTACACCCGGTTCCGGTTCGTTATTGATGGATTGTTGCGGCTCGCCTGAGCTATGACTAGCCTGATTAGAAGGCGACACCTCCCTTTCAGCATTCCTTCGTCCGCGTCCACGACCGCGACCACGTCCACGTCCGCCTCTCAACATACTGTAAGCACAAGTACTTAATATACAGGAAACAACATTGTTCTAATGTTCAAGTATAAAAAGTACAACATGTAAAGAACGAGATAGAGTTTAGGAACTTACAACCACTGTTCGCATGAAGACGTAGGCAGTACAGTGATGTCATTCACGGCCAGTTACCTCGAAAGACATAAATGACCCCTATTTTAACCCAACGACCAAGATATACACAATCTTAGCTCCGATACCATATTCTGTAACACCCCCGATATATTCAGGAATATTGCAGCGCCGTAAATCCTTTACATAAGAATTTACAAGGCTGATTAAAGGAAAAGACAATAACAGATACCGATTCATGAAATTTCTGAAATAAAATACAACCATCTGGTTCAAAACCGAGAATACAAATATCCAATGAAGAGTTATTATTACATCAATAAAATCCAAACATTATAAACGGACGACATACTCGAGTACTTATTGAAATAACCAAGAAACAATGACGATAAACCCGTAGGAACATCACTCTGCACCCTCGTCGTCATGCATCTCCAGTGGTTGTTTCCCCGCTCTCCTGGATCCTGAACATACACAAATGTTCACCCCCGAAGGGGTTAGCACAACGATGCTAGTACAAGTACAATAATCATACAACAATGATATAATCAACAATTATATCGTAACAAGTTTCTCCAACGAGAAATATTCACAACACATATCATATCATAACAGTTTCAACATACTGTTGGTATTCCAACGATCCAGTAGCACCTGGCTATAGATTCCCATGATGATCCGTCGGACCAACACATGGTGGAACTACTGTCCAACGATCCAAGTATAGCGACTATAGATTCCCATGATGATTCCCGTCGGATCAACGCATGGTGGACATATAATCACAACATATTTACACGATACAATCACATTGTCATAATATAAACAATTCTAATTAGAGTACTTGCCTCGGTTCGTTGACAAGAATAAACTTCCAAAAATATCAAAATACTCGAAGGTCGTCCCCTTCGATCAATCACGTGTTAAGCTCGAACCTTAACAAAAGAAATAGCACAGAATTCATTTCATGCCGTACGAACGTCTAACAATTCAACAATTACGGTAGGAAGTCCTTAATATGCAATCTGTCTGGATAGCTTAACGCACGCCACGCATCTTATGTAGCGTACGTTAATGCTACTCATTAGCGCACGCAATACACACTGCCTAGCGTACGCTAACCATGCACGGTCAGTACCTCACTGGTCAGCCGACTGAATCGCCTGATGACTTAGCGCACGCTAAGTTGCAAATGTGGCATACGCTAAACATACACGATAACGCACGTTAATTCACGTAGCTTAGCGCACGCTAAGAGTGCATGGCAGTTCACTGGAGGGCAGCAGATTATACAAATGGTGATGAAGTAAGCGAATTCCTCAGTGATTTGATGTTTGTTGTCCGACTTCATGTTATGATCATAACCCTTATGAATGATCTCAAGGATAATAACAACTTCAAGATGCAAGTATACGTATAATCATCATAACACCATAATCCATCTTGATTACAATTCTCATGCGAAGTTGGTGATCTCCGGTTGATGTATTAGATTCTACTATCATTATACATATTCAGACTTCATCTTGAGGTGAACTAACAATTCCAACTTATACGAAAGAATATTTCCTAAGATGATTCTTCCTTTAAGTTCTTATAATATCACCTCCAATTCATGATCACAAAGATAACATAAATCATACGGATTGTTAACTTCAGAATGTTTCTCTCATCATTTGAAGTACTAGGATTCCGACTTCAAGGTTCCAACAATAATATCATAATTGTAGACATTCCAATCTTCTAAACATGATGTTGTTGAATAATTCACTAATGAAATTCAATATCTCGTTAACATGATCATCTTATCCCTTGGAATCCAAATCTAAGACTGGTGATAGGTTGAACATACCTTAATATGCCGAAATCACTGAACCACAAGGTAGAATCCGACTCCGGTTGATTATGTGCCACTCTAAGGTGTTACTTCTCTTCAATGATCACTCACAAGTGATAACCAATATTCAAGGATCACTAATATATGTTCTAAGTGTGTTAGAGGGATGATTAAAGCTCTCTGTCCTCTCAAGAATGAAGAATGGGCGAAAGAAATGAAAGCCAAAATGGGTTGTTGTCCCATTTATAATATTCTGCATTTTAGCTAATTAGCGCACGCTACAATACATACTTAGCGCGTGCTAATGAGCGTTGACTCCAAATCTGTCCGGCTTCGTCCGCGGGAATCTTATCCGGACCCATGTCCCGGCTGGCGCATGTGTTAGCCACCTACCTCAATAATTCAGTGTCTAGCGCACGCAACTCCTATACGTAGTGTGCGCTAGTAATAACCGATAGCTCGCGTTAAGCTACATTCTTAGTGTGCGCTATCACGAGTTTGCATGAGAAAATTTGCATGATGTTATACTTAAGTACAAGGATGCCAATGCAAGAAATATCATACTCCAATAATCAAATCCACAAATCCGAATAATACAGGGTCGGAATACAGATGAAATACACAGTAATAAATCCGGATATTACATGCATAACGTCAAGTACATATAGGTTTTGACTAAATGTGATCCTATAACTTGATCGGGATATTTGAAAGAAGGGTTTATACGTATACTGGTATTCACGACAGAAATGTTTTGGAATGATCCCAATCATTCGTTCTCAGCTGGGTTACAGTGTAGGCCGCGGGACTGGCTAGGTGGTGCTATCACTCTTTGGTTTCTCCCATTGCTAACTGAGACGGAACTACCGAGTCGCGCATTAGGATAGACGACGGAATAAATCGAGCTTTAATCTCTCTTTAATAAATATTAGATATTTGATATCTAATTTACTGGAGATTAGATGTCTAAATAATTATGGGATATTAGATGTCTAAATTAATTTATTGGATAAATTAATTTACGGCCTAATAAATTAAATAAATTATCGGGTAATTAATTTAATTCAAATATATAATTATTTATTGTAAAAATTAATTGTATTATTTTGTATTTGATATAATTAATTAATTGAATTAATTAATTGATATAAAAACATTTAGACGGAACGAAGTGTATCTATCGGATTAGACACACTAGAGTCCGAAATGAACTGGACTCTCTTAATTCCTTCTAGAGTCCGCCCCACCTCTCTCACATGTTTTCACAAGTCTTGATTCCTTTCCTTAATGAGAGGAAGACCAAGACTTGTGATTAATAGGTTGGCATGTAATGTTTAATTAATTAATTGAGGTAAGACTTGAGATGTGAAGTGGTGACAATAAAAGAAGACTTATCTCCTCCATCCCACTAGCTTTGAGCCGTGAGTTTCCAAGAAGAAAGAGAGATAGAAGTCTTCATTTTGTTCTTCATCATTTCATTTCCAAAATTAAGAGAGAAAGATTTAAAAAAAAACCACTTTGAGTGCTTAAGAAAATCAAGAGTGAAGATTAATTAGTACACTTGGAATGTATCAATAGATCACATAGCTCCAATCACCTTGTACTAGCCGTACCCGTGGTGGATAATAAGGTGGGTGTTGTTCCAATCATTTTTTCCGGTGCGTGGCAAGTAGAGACGCGGTACTTTCGGTGTTGGATTTTTCTAGAGCTATTGCGGATTGGATTCGTAGTTGACATCATCAACACAATATTAAATCAAAGGACTTCAAAGGTATGATTTCATATCTTACTTTTGCTTGTTTTATATTCTTATATACGTAGCTTGATTGATCCTCTTAAGGGATTCAGATCGAATTTATTTTCATTTATTGCTTCTGCCACTCATTTGTTTTAGGCACCGAATGCCAACAGTACTTTGAGGTTGACCCCACCAACCAGTGATGGGATCGAACTACTCTAGTGACTAACTTAATGTCACAAGCACATACTGAATTTTCAAGTCAAAAGTTCACGTCTACCTATCACAACCTTTTGATTTAGTCATTGACTATAGAGTGAACTCTATTTGACCGAATCGAGGTGAGTTATGTCCGAGTATACTAATCCCATTAACATATCTATAACATGTTCTCCCACCAACTCTTAGTGAAGACAGGCACAATACTTGTCAAAATACACGTTATACAAAGTCTAAAATTAATGCCCAGCTAAGTTTTATCGACTTGCAAACTAGTTAAGCATTCGAGCCTAAATACTTCGTGCCTATCTCCTTATCTTATAAGGAGTGGAATGTTTGCTCTCAAATCCAAGGGCAATTAATCTATATATATCAAATCATGATGCTAATGATATACAATTAATATATCAACAATCAATGCCTTATTCCATTAATGTTAATAATTGCAATACAATGCTCTCACTCCCATACCCTCTGAGTTGAATACGAGGGCATATTTCTAACACCTACAACATATAGCCTAAGTACTTAGAACTTTTTCTGTAAAGTTTTTACTTCTGACTTTTCATCTATCTCTATGCGAATATGACTTCATCACAAAATTCATCCTTGTCCTTAAAGAAAAAAATACACTATCATCAACGGAAGGATATTTACTCGCTCTATGCTTCAAGAGTGCATCATCTCTGAAAACCAAGATATGGACAGGATGAATCTGGTGATATCCCGTATCAAACAACAAGGGTTCTACATATTGAGTAGTCAAAACTATGATGAACGGATTGTTGAAGAGTTCTACCAGTATGTGGTGTTTAAGTGTGCATCAGAAAAGAAGGGTGCTCCCGCCTCTGAAATTGTGAGCACGATGCACGAGAAGGAGATTTCTATTAATAGGGACCTTTTGGAAAAAGTGTATAAACTGCCATCTGACGGCCTGACACTGGAGGATCTGGAGACATTTCGGTCTGACAGTATGCTTAACCATATTAGAAGCTATTCACCGGGAACTCTAAAGCCGGAGATATCCGTTCCTCATGCCACAAGAAGAGTTTTACTCTTCCCTACTTCTACTTGCACGAATTCTGCTGCCGGGTTCTAGAGAATAGAACAATAGCGTTTAAAATGTGCAAAAACTTAAAGTTCAGAATGATGGTGGCCATCATGATTGAAGAAAAGGTGAACTGGTGCCAGGTGATTATGAAGCGTCTACAGGAGGAGGCTGCCAAGCCATAAACTGCAAGGACGTCCTTTGACCTGATGCTGAATCACATCCCTACTGTCAGGAATGCTTTTTGAGATTTTGATGATGTCATCCATGTATTCGAAGTTTATTTCAAATGTATGTTTAAAGTACTTGGCATTGTAAAGAAGAACCAAATGAGTATCTTCTATAGGCCTTTTAAATATTAGGCTACGTACTGATCATGTTGATAATGAGATTTGGCCAAGTATAGAACAACCTAAAATCAGTCAGGCAAAATATTAGGTGAGCTTGACCAGATAAAAATATCAGTTGGGTTTTGGTCAAAGCAAATCTCAGCTATGTTTGACCATATGAAATATCAGTCGGGTTTCGGTCAATAAAAAATATCATCCGGGTTTGACTAAGTCAGAAGTACAGCTAAGTATCACTGAAGATAACTTTGGCCAAGTATAAAACAGCCAAACATCATCCGGGTCTGGTCATAGGAGAATATCAGTGAAGCTTGACCATACAGACATCAATCGAATTTTTGGTCAAAACAAAATATCAACAGACTTTCATCAAGACAAAATATCAGCCGAATTTTTATCCAGATAAAATATCAGCTATGTCCACGTCAGTAAATATTGAAAAGTCAACAAACACGCCCAATCACATACATACGTAAAAGCCAAGGAGACAAGGTGATTGATTACCAAAATTTAAGGAATAGAATATTCGTTGAGATTCACACCCTGAAGACTTTCCAAATATAGTAATAAAAGAAAGACGGCATAGCAATCCTACATCTTCAAACGGTCAGCTTTGAAGAAGATACAAAGTCGTGCAAGAGGAGAAAAACTAAGCAATAAAGTCCAATCTCGAACGGGCGGATTTGTTCCAAGATGCAACGGCTATGAAGAGCTCAAAGATCGTACTATAAGTATATGAAGAACACTTGAGTAGAAGTTCGATGCGAACTATACTTACAAGCAATCAAAGCAGACGAAAGCAATATACAACTATAGCATTGTAAAGATAAAGATCATAAAGTATCATATACAGAGAAGCTCTTGGAGAAGACAAACACTCCTGTCTTAGAGTTTGAGTACGTGGTACTTTCTTGAATGAGGTTCTTGAGTGTAAGAGGTTGTACGGCATCCACGGGTTCTTGATTGGGAGGTGATAGGCAACTTGCTAGTTTTTGAGGCAGCCACGGGTTTTCGATCAAGATATGTTAGGCAACCGAGGGAAGGAGTTACAACGGCCACGAATTTTCACTGGTTGAAAGCTGTTGTAACTAAATTTATTGTAACATGATTTCACTGGTTGAAAGTTATAGTGAATTTATCTCCAACTGGTTTGGAGAGAAGTGGACTAGTAGAGGATCAACCAACATCTAAAACCACTATAAGTGTTGTGTGATTTATTGATACGAAACGGTCAACATCATCAAATACAAAAAAGAAGATTATCCGACCAAGCTTGGTTGAGTCGCAGGCATACATAAAATCTTCATGCAAAATACATTGACAAATTACCAATTCTCGCGCGCACGACGACTTCGTAGCAGTTTTAGTATTTTGTCCATAACTTTCTCGTCCGAAATCCGATTCAGGTGATTCAAGTGGCCATGGAAAGCTAAGAAAGAGAGCTACAAATCTTATGAGACCATAGGACCAAATTCGGACACATTGGATCCCAGAAATGACAAAACCGACAGCATCATATTTGGTCCAAGATCATGAAGATTTTTGTCTCTTCTAGTTTCAAGACTTGATACGATATCTAAATCGAAGAAGCTCCAATAAAAATAGACATCCACGACGATACAAATTCGCATGGTCATGCATCATTATACTTGGGAGAAAAGAATACGCAGATTGGAGTTACGTTGTTAATCGGAATCGGAGTAACGTAAAACTCGACGACGGAATCGGTCCGAAAGCATGAAATTCGGCCATATCATGCTTGAAAGGGACTCATGATTTGTCAAGATGCATGAAGATATTTTCTCTTCCCCACCATAATAAAAATCGGCCCTAGCATAAAGATTTGATGAAGACTTTCATCAAATATCTCCTTCATGTCACTTTCCTTCATGTCATGATCACCACAGTAATTCCAAAATACTTGATACCATATCACCACATAAATCCTCACAATCTCTCCACAAAATCGGCCATATTATACCTTGAGAAAGACTTTCATCAAGTCACCATCACCTTAGACCTTCAACAAGTCACCATCACCTAATAAAACCAAGATTCACCATATTTTCTCCTTCCCCACAAAATCGATCCAAAGCATGAGATTTGAGGAAGATTTTCATCAAGTATTTCGGCCGATTGGTGTGTTGCTAGGAAGCTTCGTTTTCTCGTTTTGTTGTATTTTCTTACGGTTGGAGACTACTATATATAGTAGTGCTCGTTGTATTGTAAAATATCTTGAATCTTGAAAGTAATAAACCTTGTATTTCTTTGAAATATACGTTGAACGAGTTCAACAAACTTTAGTTATTGTTTCGACGCGTCTCGAGATTTTAACTTGATCAATTCTCAATAGGTCTTGGGAAGAGATTACCTTTATGGAGTTATAGGTCTAGTTCGATAAAACACATCAAAATCCGTATATCATACTACCTCACGGCCGAACACCATTCAAATTCGGCCACCCCTTGTAATTTTCAAGTGATACTTTGATACTTGTCAAGACGTATTAATCTTCCGTTGTATTTTATACGCATTACTTACGTAATTCGTATCATAAGTGGTATCGGAGCCTAAGGTCATCTCCTTGGGCGAGTTATTCAACGAATTTTATTTTTTTTGTTGAGATTAGAGCAGTCGGAAGAAAACAAAGTTTCCCGTGGATTCGACCGTTGGATCATTACGAAATTTTGACAAAGGTAAGCCAACTTCTTGAACTACAGTCTGAACGGTGGAGATCAGATTCTTTGATCATCTTCTTGATTCATTCTTCACGGATTTCTTGGAAAATTTTCTGTCCGATTTCTTGTCAAGAACTATCTCTTGATTCTTGTTATGGATTTCTCCGAGCTCGATTTCTTGATGACACTCCGTGACGCACTAAACGGCTTACCGGAGCAACGTATGCAAGAAAGACGCAGAGACGATGCCAACAATATTGATTTCTTGGCCAAATTCCGCAGCATACCGGAATTTCACGGAGATAGTAATCCAAATGCGTGCATAGATTGGCTTCGTGCTTGTGAGGAGCACTCGGACTTCAAGGTCGCCCGATCAACCGCGCGTTTGCTGGTGACAAAGCGCCTCTGCGGTAGCGCCGCCTTACAGTGGCAAAAATTGAAACGGTCCCGTTCACAACAACGTAAGCCTAAAATTACAGTTGGCAAAAATTCGGAAAATATTTCAAGCAAAGGTTCAAAGCCACATCTTACCACCGGTCGTTGTTTCCCCACCACCAATCCTTTCGACGCCCCTCCGCCAACCTTTGATCAAAGATTTTTTTCATCAAAGAATTTCAGTAAGTTTTTTGACGAAGACGATGTCCCTACCAACATTTTCAATGAAGTAGACGAGACAGAGTTTTCAACGAAGCAATTCAACGAAGAAGATGAGTTGAGCCGTGTCTCCCTAGTCGACGAACCTAGATCTTGCTACTTTGATCATGGGCTAGTTGGTTGTGTTGGCCAAATTGACCAAAACGGACCAAATTATTTTAGTAACGCGAAACAAGATCACGGCCTTATGCTTTCTGAAACGGCTAATCTTGAAGATGAACTCTTTGTCACTGACGACTTTGATATGACAGAATTTCCTGCGGCATTTTTTGATGACAAAGAAGACGATGGTTGGAGTCGAGCTGCCCTATCGGAGCAAAGTGGGTCGTATGACTTTGTTGCGGTACGAAACGAGCCTAGTGGATTAATTTTTGATGAGACATTATTGGAGGAGCCCAGCAATATTGAAACGGAGTGTTGGTTAGATTATGACGGACCGCCCGCATTTGATGAGGAACCAATTGATGAAGAGGAATCCGTAATAAATCCTATGGTTCCCACCGTAATAAATTGTGTGTTTTCCATTTTTGATGATGAACCCGAGAAATCAGTGTTTCCAATTCTGGAGGAGGAACCCGATGTGGAGTTAACTGCGTCCCATTTCGTATATCCACTCATGTCATGATATCGGTATTACAGCGAAGTAATTATTATTATTTTATTAATAATGATAGTTATTTTGTTGGTGATTCTCGAGGGCCCCACTACCTATCGTCTCAAGATTTTGGGCCATGTACGCCTTTGCGGACATCTTCGAGATCAAATACTTAGAGGCTTTAGTCAATTATCTTGGTGACGAAGGGAGTTCGGAATTGAGGACAATTCCCTTTAAAGAGAGAGGGTATGATACGAATCGGTCAACATCATCAAATACAAAAAGAAGATTATCCGACCAAGCTTGGTTGAGTCGAGCATACATAAAATCCTCATGCAAAATACATGGACAAATTACCAATTCTCGCATACGACGACTTCGTAGCATTTTAGTATTTTGTCCATAACTTTCGTCCAAATCCGATTCAGGTGATTCAAGTGGCCATGGAAAGCTAAGAAAGAGAGCTACAAATCTTATAAGACCATAGGACCAAATTCGGACTCATTGGATCCCAGAAATGACAAAACCGACAGCATCATATTTGGTCCAAGATCATGAAGATTTTTGTCTCTTCTAGTTTCAAGACTTGATACGATATCTAAATCGAAGAAGCTCCAATAAAAATCGACATCCACGACGATACAAATTCGCATGGTCATGCATCATTATACTTGGGAGAAAAGAATACGCAGATTGGAGTTACGTTGTTAATCGGAATCGAGTAACGTAAAACTCGGCACGGAATCGGTCAAAGCATGAAATTCGGACATATCATGCTTGAAAGGGACTCATGATTTGTCAAGATGCATGAAGATATTTTCTCTTCCCCACCATAATAAAAATCGGCCCTAGCATAAAGATTTGATGAAGACTTTCATCAAATATCTCCTTCATGTCACTTTCCTTCATGTCATGATCACCATAGTAATTCCAAAATACTTGATACCATATCACCACATAAATCCTCACAATCTCTCCACAAAATCGGCCATATTATACCTTGAGAAAGACTTTCATCAAGTCACCATCACCTTAGACCTTCAACAAGTCACCATCACCTAATAAAACCAAGATTCACCATATTTTCTCCTTCCCCACAAAATCGATCCAAAGCATGAGATTTGAGGAATATTTTCATCAAGTATTTCGTGCGATTGGTGTGTTGCTAGGAAGCTTCGTTTTCGTTTTGTTGTATTTTCTTACGGTTGGAGACTACTATATATAGTAGTGCTCGTTGTATTGTAAAATATCTTGAATCTTGAAAGTAATAAACCTTGTATTTCTTTGAAATATACGTTGAACGAGTTCAACAAACTTTAGTTATTGTTTCGACGCGTCTCGAGATTTTAACTTGATCAATTCTCAATAGGTCTTGGGAAGAGATTACCTTTATCGAGTTATAGGTCTAGTTCGATAAAACACATCAAAATCCGTATATCATACTACCTCACGGCCGAACACCATTCAAATTCGGCCACCCCTTGTAATTTTCAAGTGATACTTTGATACTTGTCAAGACGTATTAATCTTCCGTTGTATTTTATACGCATTACTTACGTAATTCGTATCATTTATTGTCTTTATCATCATACTTAACTGTTGCATTCATCCTAACTGTTGCATTAAAAGTCAGCTGTCTTACGCAGAACTATTTTACAGCTGATAAACCTTAACTGCACTAAACTCAGTCGAGTTAACTTAGCTGTACTAAATCCCATCTGAGAGTTTTCAAATAGTTATTTAGCAAAATATTTTATAAGTCTACTCAACCCCCCTTTAGACTTATACCTGACGTACTTGTGACCTACAAGTGGTATTAGAGCGGTTGGTTCAAAACACAAAACCAGATCCATGTATACTTGAGTATAATTTGAAATATCTCATTAGTAATGGAACACACGCAATACATGCACCCTAGACTTCCTCTTTTCTCTGTTGATGAATATGATCTTTGGAAGATAAGAATGCAGGCACATTTGTCATCCATAAATGACGACATGTGGTGTATAATAGAAGATGGACCCTTCACCTTCCTGAAGGATAATTCAGATGAAGAAATTGCAGCTGGGAAACCAAACCAGATTCCCAAGAAAAGAAAAAAGTTGACCACCAAAGAAAGAAAGCTAGACAATCTTGACAACCGAGACGATCAAAAATTTCAAAAATGCCAAAGAGATATGGGCACATTAGCTGTAATATATGAAGGAACTGAGCTGATCAAGGAAAACAAATCGTCAATAGCTACTCAAAAGTTTGACAATTTCAAAATGAAGAATGGAGAGACCATAGACAATCTGGGCACCATATTCACTGAAATCATAAATAAAATCAACTCTCTTGGTAAAAATTATGGAAACTGAGAGATGGCACTAAAAGTTCTAAGGTCCCTCACCCCAGAATGGAGCATGAAGGCAGTATCCATGAGGGAATTAAAGGATCTCAACAAAATAAAGTTCAAGAGCTATTCTCAAACCTCAAGGCATTTGAGTTCGAGCTGCCCTGCTCATCATCCAGTGAGCCATCAGAAAAAGGAATTGCCTTTGCAACCGAGTCCCCCACAAAGAACTTAGCTGAAGTCAATCCTCCAAGTCCTTTGAATTTTGAGAAAGAAATGGCATTCATTATGCAAAGATTTAGTGATTTCAGGAAGAATTACTCGAAGTACAAAAAGAAATTCAAGGAGAATCCCAGGAGAAATCAAAAAGTTGGGAACTGAAAAGTGGAATGCTACAACTGTCATAAGACATGATATATCCAGTTTGAATGCCCTGGCCTTAAGAAGGATGAAGAAAAGAAGTACATGGGCATGAAAGAAGACAAAAGAAAAGATCTGATTGGAGAAGATCAGATACAAGAGATTGTGGAATCAAGCAGTGGATTTTCTCTGATGATGATGATAATTACAACTGCCAAATGGCCAACCTAGCTGATGAAGAGGTAACATCTAAACCTCAAATTTCAGAATGTAACAGCTCAGACATATTTGAAGATATTGATTTCCACAAATCTTTAAATAAGTTGTTAAAAGATTTTGAAAATTTTAAAAACTGCACACCTGAGTGTGACAGTTGAGAATACACAACAGAAAAATAAGAAAGGGCAGTTGAAAAATGTCTTGGATAAACTCAACCAAGAGTCAGCCATAATTGAAAACAACATAGCTGATTTTCAAAAGCTTTCTGATATTAACTCAACAAACTCAGCTGAAATAGCCACAATTGAGATTAATAGGCTGACTATTTTAAATAAAGAAAAATCAGCTGCACTAGCTCATATTAAAACTGAGTTTTCAAAACTAAAACATTTGAGCGATACACAAGCTATGGAGATAACGTATCTGAAAGCATCTATAACCTTAGATGGATTGTGCATAAATCAGAGGCCACTATTTAAAATCAGGCCTTGGATATGACCCCAATACTCCCTTAAATTCTAAAACCACTTTTATTAAGGGAGAAACACTTGTCCAGCCTGCTGAGCATATCAACAAACCTATATTTAGAAATAGGCAACATCACAGTCAACAGTTTAGGCGGCAACAAAATCTTTAAGGCAGCAACCTAGACAAAAGACTAGGCAAATGCCAAAATAGCATCCGCAGTCAAGACATTATTCTGCTTACTATCAAAGATTCCCTCAAAATTGATTTCAAAATGGGAGAGGAAAATAGAAACCTCGATGTAATCCAAGCTTTCAAAATTACCAGGTATGGAGACCCCAAAACTTTTATCGTAGGTCTCGGCAAAGATTTAACAAAGGCTCATACCAAACAAATTAGCAGCCATATTCTATATACAATCCAAACCAGGGATATAGACCCAGATACTATGCACCTTATATGAATAACCAACATTATTTTCAAAACACCAGGAGAAGCCAATTCTCCAGGAAATTCACTAATCGTAAAGGACTCACTCAAATTTGGGTACCTAAATCCCTTCTTGTCTGATTGCAGAAAAGATGGAAGGATTACCATAAAGTCACCTCTAATTCAACAGCAGGAGGTGAAGAATGGTTTGTGGACTCTGGGTGCTCAAGACACATGATAGGAAACAAGAAGATTCTGACAAACTACACCAAAGAAAGAGGTCAGATGTAACCTTTGGGGATAGCGCCACTGGACAAACCAAAGGTTCTGGAGAGCTGCACAGTGGGAACATTGTCATTTCAAAAGTGCAGTATGTCAGAGGACTCAAGTGCAATCTCTTGAGCATAAGCCAGTTCTGTGATGAGAACAACCTAGTGGTTTTCACTATATGGAAATGTATGGTGATTGATCACCTATCTGGAAAAGCGAAGCTACAAGGCTACAGAAGAAGGGAGCTACCTGATAGATTGGAAAACAGGCCCACCCAATACATGTTTCATATCCAGAACAATAGCTGAAAATGGATGGCTCTAGTACAAGAGGCTGTCATATGAACTTCAAAGCTCTCATCAAAATAAGCAAGTTAGTCAGAGGGCTTCCAGAAGAAATATTCAAGAAGGTGACTGTCTGTGATACATGCTAGAAGGAAAAGGAAACAAAGGTTTCTTTCAAATCGGTGCAGCCCACCACTCTTACCAGCAGAATTCTGGACCTACTTCACCTGGATCTATTTGGTCCTATAAAGTCAAGAACTCTAAGTGGAACGAAACATGCATTAGTAGTTTTAGATGACTACTCAAGATACACTTGGATAGTTTTTCTCTACAAGAAGAGTGAAACTCTAACCAAGCTACCTGAACTTTTGAGGAAAATCAGAATGAGAAATCCTTATCCATAATAAAGATCAGATCAGACAAAGGAGGAGAATTTCTTAACCAATCCATAACTAAATATTGTGATCAAAATGGTATTCAGCATAAAGTATCAGCTGCAAGAACACCACAACAAAATGGTGTAGATGAAAGAAGGAATAGAACCCTCAAGGCAGCAACCAGGATAATGATTGATGAGACTGATCTTCCTAAAAGGTTATGGGCTGAAGCTATCAACACAACATGCCATACTCAAAACAGAAGTATGATAGTAGGGAGACATAGTAAAACTCCCTATGAGGTTTGGAATGGCAGAACACCAACTGTTTCATATTTTCAGATTTTTGGTTGTAAGTGTTTCATCAACAACAATGACAAAACCCAACTGAATGCCTTTGATGCAAAAACTGATGCTGGTCTCTTTATGGGATACTCACAGATAAGCAAGGCATACAAAGTCTTTAAAAAAAGAACATTAGCTGTGGAATAAACACCTCGTATTATCTTTGATGAATCTACTATTGAGTACAAAAACCAGGTGGAACAAGTTGAGAAAAAGCTCAAAGCCACCTAGAAATTATTATCAATGACATAAGGTTGATAGATCAAGCTGATGAAGACCCAACTGCAGACCATCGAGGTTCACCTACCATAGCTGATCCCACCACAACTGAAGTTGATCCAATCACAGCTGAAGCAAACTTAGCTGCAAATCAACAAAACATTGCTAAAGGACAGTCTGTCTCAACAAATCCTCAGACCACTCCCGAAGGAACAAGAAATGATGATCAACAACCAAAAGCAGAAGATGAAGATAATACTCCTAAAGGATCACCCCATTCAACAACTAATTGAGAACCTAACTGATGGAGTCAAAACCAGGAAATCAAGAAAACCAATAGGAGTGACAATGCTCTCATGCTTCATGTCCCAAATAGAGCCCAAAACAATAGAACAAGCCGTGGATGAATACACATAGGTGATTGCAATGCAAGAAGAGTTAAATCAAATGGAGAGGAACAATGTATGGGAGCTGATAGATAGATCAGATCACAAGAAGGTCATTGGCACCAAATGGGTTTACTTTCTAAGCTGTATTCTGTATACTTAGTGACCAACAAGTGGTATCGGAGCGGTTGATTCTAAAAAAAATCAATCGTATTTTTGATCGAATCAGATCCTTAAATCACTTATTTTTGTTTAAACAGTCTTTTTCTTTCCTATATTCTCTTATGGATACATGAATGATCAATAAAGTCCCTATGTTTTTTATTAACGAGTTCGACGACTGGAGAATTAGGATGGAGGCTCATCTTGCAGCAATGCACAAAGAGATGATTTTTGTTATACAGGATGGCCCCATAAAGATCATGAAGGTAAATCCGGCCCCAAGAATTGAAGGCCAAGCTCATGCTGAGATGCTCGAGAAAGAGCGCGAACAATGGACTTCTGATGATAGAAAGCGCGCCAACCTCGACAATGTTGTGAAGAATACGCTATTTGTCACTCTTGACAAAGGCACGTTCTCTAAGGTAAAGAGCTGTAAATCAGCCAAGGATATCTGGGATAAACTCAAGTTAATTTGTGAGGGAACCGAGCTCTCAAAAGAAAACAAAATTTCAAAATTGACTCAGCAATTTAAATCTTTTGAAATGAAACCAACTGAAACACTTGAGGAACTTGACCTCAGATTCACTAGCATTGTTGGTGAACTTGAAGCGTTGGGCAAAATTTACACACAAAAGGAGAAGAATTTAAAAATTCTCCGCTCTCTCCCTGCCAAATGGGACATCAAGACCACAACTATGCGTGTATCGTGCAATCTTAATGAAATATCTATGTTTGATCTCTTTTCTGACCTCAAAGAATTTGAGTATGACATAGACAGGAGAGAGAAAGCTGAAGAATCTCCCGTGAGGACTACAGTAGTAGCCGCTGTATCCAACCAGAGACATATCATGCCTAGCTCATCAAAGTCTGCCCAAAAGAATGCTGACAGCGACGACGACATCCTGTCACAAGATGACATGGTGCTCCTCATGCATAAGTTCAATAAGTTCATCAAGCAGTCGGCAAAGACTCCATACAGGCCCAAGCCTGTTCACAAGGTAAGTACCGAAACTTCCTCCGGTGATGCTAACCTGTGTTATAATTGCAAGAAACCAGGACATTATGCAAATAAATGTCCTCTTCCTAAAGTTCAAAGGTTACCGGAAGCCGAGCAACAGGAAAAAGATGAAAGAAGACGTGCTTGGAAAAACAAGCTCAAGGCCCGGATTGGTGAATCAGAATCCTCCCCCACACCAACAAAGTCCGAAGAATGTCTACAGGCAGTTACTGACAGTGACTCGTCAGATGATGAATTCGAAGATAAAGCATATATGTGCTTCATGGCCAAAGACATAACGGAAGATGAAGATAGCGATGGTGAGGTAAGCTCAACTCAAATTATTCCTGCAAATGCATCTCATACCTTTGAAAACATGATGAATGAGTTTAAGAACATTCAAAAGGCCCATGAGACTTTGAAAAATGAAAACATACAGCTCCAAATTTCTAACCTAGAGCTGAGGGAAGAAAACGACTTGCTAAAAGTAAATAACGAAAATATGTCTGTTAATTGTGAAAACAGCAAAGTCGATTATGAAAAACTCATGGAGAGCAATCATCAACTTGCTCATGAACTGAGTGAGGCTAAATCTCACGGTGAAAGCAAGACAAATGATTTTGTTCTGCTTCAAGCCAAAGTAAAAGCTCTCGAAAAATGAGAAGGAGAACTTGAGACCATTCTGAAATCTTTCGAGAAATCATCTAAAAGAATGGGAGAAATTCTAAGCACTGGGCAATATGCTCATGATAAAAATGGCTTAGGATACAACTCATTTTCCAATAAAGGGAAAACTAGTACTGTGTTCGTCAGGGGTGTGGAAGCTATTCCTGTATCGAAAGAAATTACGAGTCTTGTGAAGGAACCTGTTGCATCGTGAACAGCAAAAGCTGCCATTCCACCACCACAGTCATGTTCTAGACAGAGAAATCACCAGCCATTCAGACCTGTAAGGCGAACCCAACAGCATGCTCCCCGAGCATATCAACAGCGCCAACAGCCGTTCAGAAAGAAGGCTGTATCCAAATATCAAAGACCCGCACAGCAGTACTTTCAGTACAACATGCCTAGGTATTGGATACAGGAGCCTCGTTATCCTTCGCGAAAGCAAGTTTCCGCACAGTATCAAAAGCAGCTTTGGGAATCCAACTGGAGACCCATAAGGCAAGCTGTAAGGCCGAAGAAAATGGCTCTACCTCCAAGACGGCATTCGTACTGGATTAATAATAATAACTCTGAATTTTACATGCATAATAATTATCATGGTTATAGCGACTACATACATGCCCCACGTAGATACTGCAAAAACGTACCTAACGTAACCTACAGTAAACCAATTGCTGTCAGGAAAATCTAGGTACCTAAAGGCACTAACATCCATGGACCCAACAATCAAAGGGGACCTAAATCTACTTAATTTGTTTGCAAACAGGACATCCTAGAGAAGGACATCTGGTACTTCGATAGCGGATGTTCTCGGCACATGACAGGAGATAAAAGCAAACTGTCAACTTACGTTGAAGGTCGCGGTCCAAAAGTGCGCTTCGGTGATAAATCTAAAGGAAGAACAAGAGGGAAGGGAACCCTGCTTGTGGGAAAATTCAAAGTCACCGATGTAGCTTATGTTGACGTCTTACAATACAATCTACTTAGTATAGCCAGTTCTGTGACAAACAGTTCTCGGTGAAATTCTATACAGATCACTGTAGAGTCAAGAACATTCTAACCAAAGAAGTTGTGCTCAAATGAAGCAGATCAGGTAATATGTATATTGCTGACTGGATGCCTACGAGCTCCACAATTCCTTGTTTTGTTGCCAAAGGCACTGCAGATTTAAGCTGGCTATGGCACAAAAGGATGTCTCACGTCAACGTCAAGACCATCAACAAGCTCTCCAGACAAGGAATGGTAAGAGGATTGCCAAATGTGTCATTCCAAAAAAACAGCGTTTGTGGACCCTGTCAGAAAGGCAAGCAAATCAAGACCACCCTGAAGAGCAAATCCTACCTTTCCACTCACAGAACTCTAGAAATGCTACACATGGATCTCTATGGTCCTGTAGACCCGGTAAGTTTGGGAGGTAAGAAATATTGTCTCGTTATTGTTGATGACTTTCCAGGTATGCTTGGACAATCTTCCTAAGCAAGAAGAAGGAAACAACATCAAAGCTGCCCGGGCACCTGAGAAAGCTTCAGAATGAGAAAGGGTTGAGTATCGTGTCTATTGATTCCGACAGAGGTACATAATTCACTAACCACTTTCTAGAGCATTACTGTTCGGAAAATGGGATACAACACGAATACTCAGCTGCCCGCACACCTCAATAAAATGATGTTGCTGAGCGAAAGAACAGAATGCTAAAGGAAGCAACAAGGACAATGATTTCCGCAAGCAAGTTGCCACAGCGTTTCTGGGGCGAAGCCACCAATACAACGTGCTTTACACAAAACCGCTGTATCATCAACAAGCACCACAACAAAACAGCATACGAGGTATGGAACAACAAAACTCCGTTAGTTTCGTACTTTCACATATTTAGATGCAGGTGTTACGTTTTGAACAACGGGAAGGATCAACTTAGAACCTTCGATGAGAAATCGGATGAAGGGATATTTGTAAGATATTCCTCTGTCAGCAAAGCTTATAGGATCTTTAATAAAAGGAAGCTGACAACTGAGGAATTAGTTTATGTAGTGATCGATGAACCTCTCCATGATCCTACAGGAATAGAAGATATTACTCAGAACATCCAACAACTTTCCATCATAGATCCACCAACTCCTATAGAACCTGTCGTTGACCTAGAAATCAACCCCCCAGCTGTAAGAACTGAAGTAGATAAAGCCGATGCTTTACAAGCTGAAGCCGGAACTACAACAACTCAAGATACAGTACGGGACCCCGAATTAGAACCCAACAGAAGATGGTTGAGAGATCACCCACAGGAGTTGATCATAGGAAATATCGATGCTGGAGTATCTACCCGTAGGAGAATACAGAGTACACAAGGAAATGTACTATGTGCGCAAAAAGAACCTGAATCTGAGAAATCTCCATTTCCTGTATGGAAATCTCAATCCGAGCTTAGAAGACTCTACATATGCACTATTGTTGTATTCTTAGCCTAATTCGAATATGTTTCTACCAAAAAAAGCTCTAGACAACTCTCATTGGATTACATCTATGGAAGAAGAGCTTAATGGATTCGAAAGGAATAATGTATGGTATCTAGTACCCAGACCTATGCATCAATTCGTAATTAGAACAAACTGGGTATTTAGAAACAAGAAGGATAGAAATGGACTCATTATCAGAAACAAATCCCGACTAGTCGGCCAAGGCTACAGACAGGAAGAAGGCATAGACTACGATGAAACATTTGCTCCTGTAGCCAGACTAGAAGCCATTAGGATATTTCTAGCCTTTGCTACCCATAATAGCTTCATTGTATATCAAATGGACGTCAAAAGTGCATTCCTGAATGGAGACCTTGCCAAAGAAGTATATGTTGAACAACCACCAGGGTTTGTCAATCCAGAAGGCGGAGACCTCGTATACAGGATAAGAAAAGCGCTGTATGGTAAGCAAGCCCCTAGAGCATGGTATGAGACTCTGTCCCAGTATCTAACCGACAATGGATTCGAGAAAGGTGCTGTGGACAAGACCTTATTTAAAATATAGGAAGGTGATAACCTCTTGATGGTTCAAATATATGTAGATGATATAATATTTGGTTCAACTAACCTTGCTTTGTGTCAAAGGTTCTCTCATCTCATGCAAAGTAAATTTGAAATGAGTATGATGGGAGAACTTGGTTATTTCCTAGGATTACAGGTAAAACAGTTGCCTATAGGGATATTCATCAACCAAGAAAAATACAACAAGGAGCTTCTCAACAAGTTTGGAATTAATACTTCCAAATCATCGTCAACCCCCATGAGCACTTCCGTACAAATTAGTGCTGATGAAGCTGGAAAGCCGGTTGATCTATCACTCTACAGGAAGCTTATTGGCTCACTCCTGCCTAACGGCTAGCAGGCCCGATATCCAGTTTGTTGTAGGAGTGTGTGCGCGATATCAAGTAGCACCTAAAGAATCACACTTCGCAACTGCCAAACGAATCCTGAAATACGTCAAAGGAACAGTCGATGTAGGACTGTGGTATCCTAAAAAAGGCGGATTTGATTTAGTTGGCCACAACAACTCGGATCTCGGAGGTTGCAAGCTAGATAGGAAGAGTACAAGCGGAACTTGTCACTTTTTTGGACCTAGACTTGTGTCTTGGTTTAGCAAGAAACAATTGTCAAACTCGCTTTCAACAGCTGAATCAGAATACTATGCTGCTAGTAGTTGCTGTATGCAGATCCTTTGGATACAACAACAGCTGTCACACTATGGAATTGAAGACAAAGAAACGCCGATAATGTGCGATAACACGAGTTCAATTGCAATAACGCACAACCCTGTATTGCAATTGCGTACTAAGCATATTCACATGAAGCATCACTTCATCAGGAATCATGTTGAGAACAAGAATGTTCGGCTGGAAAAAGTTCATACAAATATCTAGTTAGCCGACATCTTTACCAAACCTCTCGACACTGCAAGATTCTGCATGCTTCGACAAGAATTGGGATTGCTACATCCTGACTCCCTGTAAGTTTTTAATGCTTTTACTCAACAATTGAGGGGGAATGCTGTAAGACCCAAGAATACAGTATCCACCATTAATTATCTGTACACCCAGACTATCAGAACAGCACTGTAGGAACAAAGAGACATGAATTATCCTACAGCTGACGTGTGCAATAATTAAGGGGGAATACAGTATGACCCATGAATATAGCAGTAATCCGAAAGTTGTTGTATGGAATTGAAACCCGTATGTACCTTTTAAGGGGGAATGTTGTATTTTCGCGGATACAACACATACTATGGGAAATCAATTAATATGTTATTTCTTTTAAAATGATTTTTAGTCCACGTGCCCTGTTTTAATTAAAACGCCTTTAGCATTAAATGCTTTACACGACATCTGGACATTGGTATCTCAAAGCCGCAATGTTTCAAATTATTTTATAATTTCACACCGCCAATTCGGGTAATAAGGGAAATTGATACGTCAGATGTGGGACCCGCTCTCATTTCAAAATTGGATGAATAAGCTGTACCCGTTACACTCAGTCCATCATGTTCATCTATTTTAAACACCGGTTCCCATCCCTTAAATCTGACCGTTCACTATCTGGAAACCCTTCACCGCCGCCCACTATAAAAGGACTGTTAATGCCCTTTTTGACTCTTTAAGCTTTCTGCAAATTGAACGAGTCTTTGAGCATACAGCCTACAAGTTTTATTGCTTTTACTGCAATTTTCTTTGAATCTTCCTCACTTTTCTTCAAGAAACAACAATGGTATCTTCACAGACTTCCTCTCTCTCTCAAGAAGACCTCAAACATCATTGACAGACGGATCTTTACTAGATCTATAGTTGTTGAACGTGTTCGTTCTGAAGGAGACGATGTCGAATCCATGGAGTTTGTCGTTTTTAGGATTCGTCAACAAGGCCTCTATCGCCTTGGGAGTCACACCACTGAGCGTTACGATGCTCAAATGGTTGAGGAATTTGACCTCAACGCTTCTGTCCATTTCTTCTCTCTTGCTCAGGGAGGAAACGTCGCCGACATCACTGCTGTCATTCGTGGAGTGGAGATCCGCATTGACCAAGAACTGCTGAAGAGTCTTTACAGGCTACCTGCTGATGGCCTTTCCATGGAGGAACTTGAGACCTTTGGGTCCCAAGAAATCCTAACCAGATACTATGGCTTATTCACCGGTTCAGCATCGGTTGAAATGGTTCATACTTCATGCCACAAGAAACATTTTTGTCTTCCTTTTGTTTACTTACACGATTTTTATTGTCGTGTAATTGAAAATAGAACAGGTGCATTCGAAATGTGCACCAATTTGAGGTTCAGGATGATGGTCACCATCATGACCGGCAAAAAGGTCAACTGGGGCCAGATTATTCTCAAAAGACTGTAGGAAGAAGTATCCAAACCTGCCTCTCAAAAGAAGTCCTTTGGTTTATTTCTTAATTATATTCTGACAAAATGCGGTGTTCCGCAAGCCAAAGAAGCGAAGAAAATAAACTCTCGGATATACATTGGAAGCATCAGGCCCTCTGTTTTTAACAAAGAACCCCTGATTGTGAATAGAACTTTTGTCCGAACTTTGCCCCTTTTTGCTGATCCAAGGGACGTGTCTTCGAAGTCAAGAAGCAAGGAGACCTCGATGAAAAGGAAGAGATCTCACAGCAAAACTCCCATTACTGGTGAGAAGCCAAAAAGGAAGCTAAGGAAGCTTTCGAAATCAAAAACAGTGGCCCAACTCTCTGTATCGAGCCCCCAGGGCGCAACCCCTGCGGAAGAGATGCCTGCTACTGTCGAGACAGTAGATCCCGAGCCTTTGGTGGCTACGACGAATATACAGACATCTGCCAACTTAAAAGACTCTGGCGAGTCGGCTGCCTCTTTGGAGCCAATAGCCACATATCCTATACGGGATTCCACACGCGCAGGATCCATCTCCCCTCAGGGTACCAACCCCTGTAAGGGATCCCTCTCCAATACAGGAACCCACACCTGTAGTGGAACCTTTGCATACAGCGGACCCATGCGCTGTACGCAGCCCTACCCGGACACCATAATTAACAAAACATTGCTTTCTATGCAAATCGAGCAGGCACATGAATGTTTTGTCCAATGGAAAGCTTACAGGCTTGCTCCGTACAACACCTTGTATAATTGGAGCGAATGGAGCGAAGAAGAAAGGTTTATTTTGGAAGTGACGGACTCTCAAAGTGTTGAAGTCCTGATCCAATGGGATAGCCTTTGCTTTAAGGAGTTGATATCAAGCCACCTCATGGACAAAGCCGACGCCCGCAAGAATGGAAAATCGAAATCTACTGACTCAGCTCCCCAAAGTCCTAAATCTGATCATGACTCGGACGACGCCGCCGCCTTCCAAGCAGGTCTGAGAATGAGTCGTGAGGAAACTCAACACCAACCGGACCAAGGGACCTCAAACCAACAACAATCTCCTCCCCATTCACTAGATAATATTCAAGACAGCGAGGATTCAGTCCCTCCTGTTGCGGAGGAACAACCAATCACTCAACAGGCACCCAAGCCTGTCGCCACCGACGACCAGACCCACGCCATCCCGCACGAGGAATCAGTCCCTCTGCCGGAGCAGGGGGACGCTAAGAGACAGTAGGAGAATTCAGTCCCTCCTGTATCTATGTCTACAGAAACCATTCTAGAACAGGAAGATACAACCACCCCTGTTGCCGAGCCCACATCAGATGCTCCCGCACCTTCAACTGTATTGGAATCTGACGATGGTATCACACCTGAGGATATCCAACTCGAGTCACACACCCATGTGAACTTGAGACAGCTGAACGGAGCTGAAGATTTTGCCCAGCCCAACTCTCCCCGAACCGTAGACAAGAAAGAGCAACTGCATGCTCTTGACCGACAAATCGTTTTCCTGCAGGATGCCATTAATTCCCTGCATGCTGTTGAAAAGGAGATTAATTGGTTACATCAGTCTGCCATTGAAGAAATAACCGGTATGAGGCACGAAGTCTCAAAAGTGGACGAAGCCTTCCGCATCTTGCCCACCGTCTTCAAACAGGCACTCAACTAACTCCAACAGCGCCAGGAAGAGATCCTGAAGGCAGAACAAGTCAAGCTTCGTGTTTCTGAGGCCAAGACAGCATCCACTTTTATTGAATCCGGTTCCCAGCTTCTAGCACATGACAAAAAGATTCAAGATATGTCGCAAGTGCTGAATTCCCTAGTTGATAAAATGTCATGTTTTGAGACTAAACAGGACGATGCCTTGAAAATTCTCGAATGTCTTGATGAGAAGGTCTCTTACCTTGATGACGCCAAAACGGGGGAAGATGCTAGAGAAGCTACGAGGAGATTAAGGCTCGGCCAAGAGAAGGAGATGGAAGCTATATTTGGAGACAGCATTACTGCTGAAATTTCTCGATTATCATATCCTACTCACAATGTTAGGATACAGGGAGATCATCCAGAATTTCACGACCCTAATTTTTCGTGGAAAAACCTCGTGCAGAAGCCGCAAGCAATAAACCTCCCGGCCAACCGACGGCCAACTGCCGACGAGATAAAGAATTGGAGGAAGAATGAACTGTTAAGATACTTCGTAGTTCTTATCAGGGAATCCTCCATATCCAATAGTTGTAAGACTGTGCAGGAATCCGCCACGGAATTCAAAAAGAGGTTGGACAAAGGAACGCTCCCCCTACAGCAAAAGATGAAATCCAAGGATAGGCAAGGAGATTTGGTTACCCACCCAGAAGATTGGATCCTGGTGTTCGATAAATCTTATGAAGGTCAAGCCATCTATCTAAATCGAAACAGGAATGCACTACAAAATTGATGGAAGGAACCAAGAACGACCCTAGAAGGCCTTGGAGGCATTATGATTATAGGAGCTAGATTCCTTCCTGTATTCTTATTTCTTTTTTAGACAGCAAAATCTTGTATGCTTGCTATACATTGTAAACTTTTCCATACATCAATAAAATATTTTTCTGTCCTGAAAGATTATAACTCGTAATCTACTGTGTTCCTGTATGATTATAAAATTCAATTCATTTGCTGAAATCAAATAAGTATGAAAACTTGTTAAGCTATAAGAACTTGTCTGCGAACAGTTCATAGATTAAGTTGTATTTATCTAGATTACACTGTAAGATTGTGCCTGCGCGCCAATCATAAATTTAAAGATGTAATACTCTTTTTTTAAAAATTGAACTCGCCTACGAGTAGTTCTTAGTGTTAGACTAATTGCTGAAGGCCAGAATAGTCGACAAAAGACCAAGAAGTTTGCCCTCCTGTAAGACGTTTCATTAGGTGTCAAGGTTTTGGCATCATCAAGAATTTTTGGAAAACATCAAAAGGATTTAAGGAGACTTGGAAAATTATCAAAAAGGGGGAAATTGTTGGTATAAAACAACCCTGTATCGAAGTTTTGATAAAGTGACAAGCCAGCATACATCAAGCAGCTGTATCAAAAGACGATCGAAGTTGTCAATCCTGTATCGAAGACTTCTCATAATGCCAGCATACAGCGAAAGTATAAAGTGTCTTCATACAAGCCTTCACGTTGCCATTATACAGCAACAGAGTCTAAAAGCGCCAAGTATGGAAGCTATCTCTTCATACAACAATATTCCATACAACGACTACTCCAGTATACCCTATAGCATAAATGGATACAACATTCAAGTTATAAAGTATTGAGATCTTTAATACCTATCGAAACAGGACTGAAGACCATTTGAAAAGGAATCTTTGTCATTCGCTAAAGTCAAAGTCCCGTTTGAAAAGAAGTATTTAAATACCAAAAGGATAAAGTATTTAAATACTAAAACCGACAGAGATCTTCAAACAATGCAAAATCCGGATCTTGGTCTATACAAGTCAACCATCCAGTTGTAACAGACTTTTGCTCAACGGATCTTTCTCAATGGATCTATTCAGAGGCTATATATATCCCAGAGTTTAAAGATCAGTTACAACAAGCATTTACATGAAAATAAGACGAACTGCCCAACGATATAGACATGAATATATACATGTGAGCAAACATATTTCTTCATGCATACTGCCTATTCTAAGAGAAGAAATATACAAGTGCTCAACCTTGAATAACACATCATCAGCTCAAAGCTCAAGAAAGTCAAGCTGTTGTTCAACCAGTGATCTTACATTGAAGAAAACAATCAGCCCTGTGTGGACTGAGAAAGCCTTGCTTTTCCTGAACTGTGTGTGACGAATCTGCATTGAAGAGACAAAGCTTCGGAACTGTGTGTGAAGAAGTTAGTCAAGTGAAAGCTTTGACCAATCTGTGTGAACGGTTGAAAGCTACGATCTTTTTATCAATCTGTGTGAACAATACATTGATAGGTTTGATTATAAATACGTAGTTGTGTACGCTGTATTTATAATAAACTTTTACTCATGTGTGGAGGACCAGCGGACGTAGAGGGGTTTACCTCGAACCACTTTAATTACTGTGTCAATTACCTTCCGCATTTACTGTTTTAATAACTGTGATTATTTTAAGTATACACTGCATACCGAGTTGCTGTATTTACAGCAACTTACTTTTACAAGACTTCCGCTATGCACTCTAACTTGAAAAACGTACAGTTTGTTGCTTAAACACTTTCCAAGCTGTATTCTGTATACTTAGTGGCCAACATAAGGAGTTACAACGGCCATGAATTTTCACTGGTTGAAAGCTGTTGTAACTAAATTCATTGTAACACGATTTCATTGGTTGAAAGTTGTAGTGAATTTATCTCCAACTGGTTTAGATAGAAGTGGACTAGTAATAGATTACCCCACCTATGAAACAACTATAACTGCTGTGTGATTTATTATCTTTATCATCATACTTAACTGTTGCATTCATCCTAACTATTGCAGTAAAAGTTAGTTGTCTTCCGCAAAATGATTTTATAGCTGATAAACTAAACTGCACGAATCTCAGTCGAGTTAACTTAGATACACTAAATCTCAACCTAGAGTTTTCAAGGAGTTATTTTGGAAAAGATTTTATAAGTCTTTTCACCCCCTCTAAACTTATACCTGATGTACTTGTGACCAACACTTACTAGTTGTAGCATCCAACAATTGCCTACAGCCAAGAAGATTTTGGGTGGCTCCAAACCAACCCTGTACAATAAAGCCACACCCATCACCAAAAGGAATGTTCTAAATTCTATACCAATGTCGAGTGATCCGATGTCAATGATCATTCTTCAAAGGCCAAAGTTGGGGACAACGACAAGAAAAGTGGTCTGTTAGCAAGAAAGGGTAATTCCCGACTGCAACTCTCCCTCGGCTATCTGAGAAGAATAAAAGGCAGAAGACTAAAGAGCCTTTAAAGTCGGAGGCTGTTCCTACAGCACCTCAGCCGACTTCAGCGATTACTGAGGCAGTTCTTTCTACTGCAGTAGTCCACCCACAAGAAGCCACTCTTATGGAAGAAACACTGGCTGCTATGACAGATGACCAGGTGTTTATGATGCTAGATGAAGTAAGTGATTTGGCTGACCCTATGGAGCCAACAACCACTTCTCCTCACAGGTCCCCCACCCTTGTGAGGAGCCCCTCTCCCAACAGGGCACACCACCTTGTCAGGGATCAATCTCCTTAACAGGTTCCCATACCTAAAGAGGATGCCAACCGAGCACTAGAACCCTCTAATGTTCGGAGTCCCTCCCCCTTAGAAATCATCAAACAAACTGTCCTCTAAGTGCAGGTCGATGAAGCAATCGAATGCTTCAGAAAATAAAAGAATTGCAGGGTCACCCCATATGACACCCTTTTCAACTGCAAAGAATGGAAGGACGAGGACGTGTTTGTGATGGAGGTTACCGACACCCAGAAAGTCGAAGTCCTGATCAGATGGGATGAACCCTTTTGCCACGAGCTAATCACCAAATATTGCATGGAAAGGGATAAGGCTAAACTGAGGCAAAAAAACCATCCCCAGACGGTACTGGAGCTCAAGTCACCACTCTGATCCAGAATTTGATGGGGACAATGAGGCCCTAAAGTCTGGGATACGGATGATCCGTGAAGAGGCCTGAGAAAAAGAGTTTGCCAAAATACAGGTCGCCTAGGGCTAGGGGACATCCAGTCAAACCTCTAAAAAGTCTAAGCCCCGAATCCTGCAGAATGAAGCGGCCTAGGGTGATAACCTACAGGAGGAATCTGTCCCTCCTATAACTGAAGAAACTGTAGCATCTCCCGCCAATGATTAATCAGTCCCTCCGACCGAGGAGGACGCAACCAGCATCGTCCGACAGGAGGATTAAGTCTCTCTAAAGGAAGGCGAAAGCTGAGAGTTATCTGGAGGAATTAGTCCCTTCTGTTCAACAGACTACACACACCAAACCGAGGCAGGAGGAATTAGTCATTTCTGCCTCCCAGACAGTAAATCAGGGCGTACCGACAAAGATTCCAAACACCAAGCAGGTAGTCCCTCCTATTCAAATAGGTTCACCTTCTGAACCAGATGAGGATTTTTTACCTGATGACAGCCCGAAGAAGCCTAGACACAACATAGTCATCGAAAAGGTAGGATAGCCCTTAGACTCTCCAATTGCTCATCCTCACTCCCCTCTTACCAAATATAAAATCGAGTAATTATAATGCATCGATTGCCAAATTATAATCCTACATGATGTTGTCAAAACACTGTATGATATCAGGAAAGAACTCGACTAGATGCGAGGAACGCACTTGATGAATTCAGTAGACTCAAATGAGTTGTGCAGGAGGTTGGGAAAGCCTTCAGGATTATGCCTAATGCCTTATGGCAGGCCATGAACCAGCTCCAATAGTACCAGGCGCCTATCCTCAAGCAAGATCAAGAGAAGATGTGAGTTGCCAAAGCTAAAATGGTCACCTCCCTCGAATGCACCGGGTCAATATCCATGATCAGAAGATTGATGAACTAAATATAGTGGTCGCAAGTATTGTGGACTCGGTGAAGGATCTTCATAATAAGTACGCTGGATCTATGGATATTCTCCGGGATATTCATAGTAAAATCACTGAGCTTGATAATACCAAAAATGGGGAAGAGGCTCGGGAAGCTGGAAGGAGATGGAGGTTGGAGAGAGAGAATGATATGGAAGCACTACTTGATGACAGTGTAGCTACTGCAATTGGGAGACAGGTCGGACCCGGGCCAGGTCAAGGAGCTACAGGGTATAAGATGATTGGTTCTCGTCCTGAGTTCTAGGATCTGAATTTCCCATGGAAGAGTACAATTCAGAAGCCTGGTGAGATTCCCCTTCCTACGGACAGGCAGTCGAAATTAGAGAAACTGAAGGCATGGAAAATTAATGAACTGATGAGATACTTCTGTATTCTCATCATGGAGTCCACCATGTTCAACAAATTCAAGACGCTGGATAAAGCTGCTAAGGAATTCTCAAGACTTCTGGAAGAAAAAAAGCTTCCATTACAACTGAAGCTAGAGTTGAGACATCAAAGGGTGAATGGATAACTCATCCAGAAGACAAGATTCTCGCCTTTGATGTGACCCCAAAAAAGGAAACATATACAAGGACTGTCTGTTGGAGAGAAACATCAAAAGGCAGAGATTCGTTAGTGAAATCATGGAGAGGAATCGATAATAATCCTTCCAAGAAGTCTTTCAGACAACAACATTATAGAAGATAATCATATATGTTGTACCTTTAATATTTATTTTCCTCCCATTGTAAATTTCAAGTCTATAAGCACTATAATCTATTTGTTTTTATCAATAAAATTTTGATTTACCTCAAAAGATTACAACTCACAATCTTCATTTATAATATGATTGCGATACATATTTAAAATTTTGCTAAATATAAAACTTACAAAGTCTAAAAAGCTATAGGAACTTATATGTGAACAGTTTATAGATTAAGTTTTATTCAGATAGACTATTTGTTGTAAGATTGTGCTTACAAGGCAATCATAATTTAAGTTGTAATACATTTAATCTTGCAGGATTTAAAATTTATAACTTGCCTACGAGCAGTTCAAATTTTAATCTAAGTCTCGAAGATCAGACCATTCGACAGAAGACTTGAAGACAACCTTATGTTTTTAAGAGATTTTGGCATTATCAAAAAGGGAAAATTGTTGGGAAAATTTAATACCCCCAAGTGTTTTAATAAATGCTTCCTATAGCCTGTCCCTATAGCGAACTTCATACAACGCCCAAAAGATGTCTCCTACGGCCAAATGAAGGTTCCAACGTACAACAATAAGACTGTTGGCTACAACAAAAAAGCAGTAGGTGTTGTACTTAGGAAAAGTAAAACACAATCCAGCAGGATCTAGACTTAGACCTTTAAACTGCTGTGTGATAAATCTTTCTTAATTCACAAAATATTCACGATTTCAAAGAAGCATTTAATGCTGACAGGACAAAATTTAGTGCGGCCGAAAAGGCCGTGGACTGAAGAGCATTTAATGTTGATAAAAAAGAATGTCTGAAGCATTAAATACGAATATATTGAATTCAAACATTATGAAAGCCACCAATCTAATATATCCACACCTCACCAAGCGGTCAACGGCTACATTTGTAATGAGTCTATTTCCAAGGTTATAAATAACCCAAGAAATAGGACATTGCTCACTTACTGATTGATCAAGAATCCAAAGCATTCATTATCTAAGAGCAATATATTTCTCCAATCATATATTGTGTATCCTTGATTGAAGAATTACTAAGTTCTAAACAAGAACAACACACTACAATGAAGGCATACAAAGCCTACAGCTGCTGTTATGACTATTGTGAATCAAAACCTTAATGTTGAGACTATTAGCCCTGTGCAGACTAAGTTGAACTAATCTGACCTGTGTGGGAAGGAGAGAATTCAAAGACGAAGCTTCAGTATATGTGGTAAGAAGCAAGATAAGGAAGCCTGCAGCCGATCTGTGTGAACGGGTCAAGCTACACTTGGCTGTATCAATCTGTGTGAATGATACATCGACCGATTTAACTAAATATTAATTATTGTGATTTAAGTATTAGACATCATGTTTAAGGTGTCTATGATGTTCTTGAGTTAATTAAAATAATATAGAATGATATTATCACAATTGATGACGACTTGGATAAGTGTTCTTGGTAATTCTTGTAATTGAGTAGTTTGATCAATTCATGATGAATCGAGGGTATCCATTACGTTGAATTCGGTATCGATATCATGTAATTACATTATTGAATGAATTGTATCTCTTTCAGGGTTGTTCGGGTGATTGACTAAGTCTGTTCGTTCATCTATTTATTTGTTCGTATAGCTAGAGGACTTTTTGATCGTGCATGAGCATTTATTTTGTCTCCGATATTGAGGCAAGTGAATTTTTGCATGCTTATGATGATAATATATCTTATATATCTTGCACATTTTATGTACGTTTATGTTTTGTGAATTTCAACCATAATGATGTTGTTGTTGATCGTGTCTATCATTAATCGAGGAACAGTGGTTCCTGAACTTACTGATACTATCATTGCACTTTACTGAGTTATTGGTCGTTGTTGGACTCGTATTTCCTTCATCGAGTCGTTTGATCCCTTGTTGTGAATTGTTAAGTCATTATTGAATACCGATGTCACTTTTGTTATCATGGCATTCCGGGTCATAGTGTCGTGCGATTGATATGTGTTGGATTTTCATGTCGGGCACATATAGTCAGGTGTTGTTAGTTGCCTCACATTTGAATTTGCACTCGAGCGGGTTGATATCGTGAGACTGATTAGGTACATTATCACACATTTGTTCGGGGTTCCGCATACGTCAATGATATGTGCATGGAGACATTTTACATCCTGGGCGTAGTGTGGTGATATCCTTTGAGTCATAATTGTAGTTGACATACAACATGCTTGATTGCGTATTTTTTCAAGGGGAATGGGTTATACTCTGGTCGATTCACATGTGATCGCATGTATTCGATGATGTGAGATTATAATCGAACTTGGGTTTATACAACATGTATGATTGTGTATATTCCCATTTGAAATGATGATTTTTGGTTCATACAGAATGTATGATTGCGTTTGTTCGATATATTGACATTTAATATTTGTGTAACTGACCCTGTAGTTTTGGGCGAAATATGTTGTTTTCATCATATTTTAGGTGGCTAAGACACATGAAGGACAAGGTGACGGCGAATAGTCTCAAGGATACTAGTCAATGGACCATGTTTTCTTACTTTTACATGTGTTTTTTTCCTTTCCGCTGCATTTTTATTCTCCTATATTGGTATTGGTTCGATATATCCATCTTCATATGGAATATACTTGTATTTTGTTCATCTTGGATTGATTGACGCATGCTAGCCATAATGTATAAACTCCTCATTAGAGTAATATGGTTTAGTACTACAATTATATTATCTTGATTATTATACTGTGATAAGCCTGGTGGACCCCATCACGGAACTAATTGCACTGTAATATTATCGTTTTGGGGTGTCACATTATGTACTACAGACAACTCTGGTGGGAAATCCAACCGATAAGCTAGATCACGAACACTTCCCAAAATTCCAAATGGTCCGATATATCGAAGTTGTAGCTTCCCCTTATTACCAAATCATATCACTCGTTTCATTAATGCCATTCAAGATTAACTTCTCATTAGTCTCGAACTGAATATATTTTCTTCGCTTATATACATAAGATTTCTGCTGTTCTTGAGCATCCTTAATTCTACTCTTAATCTCGGCTTCCTTTTCTATAGTCTGCCCAATCAACTCCGGACCCAAAATATTTTCTTCCCTTACTGACTCCAATAGAGGGGGAATCGATATTTTTTTCCGTATAACACCTCATATGGAGTCATTTGGATGGTTGATTGATAACTGTTTTTATAGGCGAACTCTACTAACGGAAAAATATTTTCCCAATTTTCGCCAGTATCAAGAACACACGCCCCAGCAAATGTTCAAGCATTTTTATAGTCGCTCGGATTGACGATCAGTCTTCGGATGGTATGCGGTACTAAAATTCAATTTAGTACCCAAGGTACTCTAGAGACTTCTCTAAAACTTTGACGTAATAGTGACATCTCACATCGACTAGCGGAGAGGGGGCAAAGTTCCTTAAATGTGCATGCCTGCGTCCAAATAGCATGAGGCCTTTTCAGAGCTCACTGGATTCGAGAATATAAGAACGTCGAAATTAAGTGTGCTCAGGCTGGGAGCAATCTCATGACGGGTGACCTCCTGGAAAGTTGCTCGTGGGATCCCAAAAATAAAATCACGAGGGCCAGCTCAGAGGAGAGTGTCTAAAGGGGAAAACATCATGCTATGACGGAACGGTCTTATGATCTGACATTTTGGTGTCAGAGCCACTATGCCGTATGGTGCAAGTTTGTCGACGAGGACGTTGGGCCCCTGAGGGGGTGGATAGTGATATCCCACATCGACTTGCGGAGAGGGGGAAAAGTGCCTTATATGTGCATTACCGCCTCCAAATAACATGAGGCCTTTCTAGAGTTCACTGGCTACGGGGGGATAGGAACTCCGAAGTTAAGCGTGCTCAGGCTAGGAGCAATATCAGGATGGGTGACCTCCTGGGAAGTTTCTCATAGGCTCCCAGAAACAAAACCGTGAGGGCCAGCTCAGAGGAGAGTGCCCAGAGCGGAAAATATCATGCTACGGCGGAACGGTCTTGGGATGTGACAGTTTGGATCTCTATTGAATACAATCGATACCAGTATACCATGTAATCTCACGATCTCCCAAATATAAACCTTTGCATGCTGATCCATAGTAAAAGTCATCCTCACATGCAAAAAATGATATGACTTTGTAAAATGGTCCACTATTACCCAAGTGGCATCATTCTTCCTCGAAGTTCACGGCAGACCCACCATAAAATCCATAGTAATATGTTCCTATTTCCACTCTAGGATTTCCAATGGCAGATTACCAGTCCGTTGATGTTCTGTCTTCACTAATGTCATACCATACACTTCTCTACATATGCACCAATGTCCCATTTCATTCCTATGCACCAAAGAACTTTGCATGCTGATCCATAGTAAAAGTCATCCTCACATGCAAAAAATGATATGACTTTGTAAAATGGTCCACTATTACCCAAATGACATCATTATTCCTCGAAGTTCACGGCAGACCCACCATAAAATCCATAGTAATATGTTCCTATTTCCACTCTGGGATTTCCAATGGCAGATTACCACTCTGTTGATGTTCTGTCTTCACTAATGTCATACCATACACTTCTGTACATATGCACCAATATCCCATTTCATTCCTCTGCACCAAAGAACTTCTTCAAGTCTTGGCACATCTTTGTACCACCCAAATGAGCTGAGTATGGTGCATTATGTGCCTTCTTAGGAATATCCTTCCTAAGGGATTGATCCTTAGGAACACAAATCCTTATCTCATAAATCAATGCCCCAATTGCAGCAACTGCAAATTCTCTAATATTCCCAACTTGCGCTCGCTCTCTCATCTTGCACAAGATCTTATCACGCGACTGAGCCTCCTTAATACTGTATCTCAAGTTTTCAACCAAAAATTATAGAATCACTTTTGCACTATTTGGAGGCTCAGCTACTTCAATCTTCAACTGAGAGAATTCTCTTAGCAATTCTCTTGACTAGTGAGCAAACAAGCTAACCCGCCCCTAGTCTCTCGGCTCAAGGCATCGGCTACTATATTAGCTTTACCCGGATGGTAGTGTATGGTACAATCATAATTTTTTACCAACTCTAACCATCTTCTATGCCTAATATTAAGCTCTTCCTGTGTGAATATATATTTAAATTTTTATGGTCCGTGTATATCTCACACTCTCCTCTATAAAGATAGTGACGCCAAATCTTGAACGCATGCACTAATACATCTAATTCCAAATCATGCGTCGGGTAGTTCAACTCACATGGTGTAAGCTGTCTCGAGGCATATGCTACTAATTTACCATGTTTCATCATAACACAACCTAATCCCTGCTTGAGGCATCACTATGATAACAAAATATTTTTTCGGATCAGGAATCTCTAATACTGGTGTAGAGGTTAGTCTATTTTTGAGCTCCTGAAAACTTTCCTTGCATTTCTGACTTTAAAAAAATCTCACTCATTTCCTTGTTAACTAACTCATGAGTGTGTCTATTTTCGAGAACCCTTCAATGAATCTTCTATAATAGCCAGCTAAATCCAGAAAACTTCAAACTTCACTCGCATTCTTTAGTGTATCCCAATTACTTACTACTTACAAATTTCTTAGAATCCACCTTGATTCCTTATACAGTGACCCTATGGTCGAGAAAATTGATTCGGTCTAACCAAATTTATTCAACTTCACGTACAACTTCTCCTTTCGAATTGTCTCCAATACGATCCTTAAATACTCAAGGTGTTGTTCTTTATCTTTAGAGTACACCAAGATGTCATATTTGAAGATAATCACGAATTTATCCAAGTACGGGTGGAACACCTTTTCATCAAATCCATAAAGACTACTGGTGCGTCACTTAGACCAAATGGCATCACCACAAACTCGTAGTGTCCATAACGGGTCCTGAATGCCGTCTTTGGAATATCACATTCCTTGATTTTCAACTAGTGGTATTCAGACCTCAAATGTATCTTTGAAAAGGTGCCAGCTTCTCTCAGTTGATCAAATAGGTAATCAATCCTCGGTAATGGATACTTATTTTTCATAATTAGTTGCCCCCTGTAATCGATACACATTCATAGAGTTCCATCCTTCTTCTTCACAAATAAGACTGGTGCACCCAAAGGTGACACACCAGGACGGATAAATCCTATCTCCAACAATTATTGTATTTGTACCTGCAACTCTTGGAGCTCCTTTTGCGCCATTCTATATAGTGCCTTAGATATTGGGGCTGCACGAGGTACCAAATCAATACTAGACTTCACTTGTCGGTTTGTGGAATTTCTGGCAACTCTTCAGGAAACACATCCAAGTACTCTCACTATAGGGACATCGATAGTATCAATCTCTCGAGTGTCTACGAGCCTCACCAAGTATCCTTGTCAATATCATTTTCTTAAATTTTTCAACCTACTCATAGTAGTGATAACCTTGGTATCAATCGACTCTTTGTACCATAAAACTTAATCATCTCATTTCCAGACAACGACAGTGTCACTTCTTTCTCTCGGCACTTTATGTCTTCATCGTGTTTATCCAACCAATCCATGACAAGGATTACGTCAAAATACATCGTGATGATTAATACCCCCTCCATTCCAATTTAATAGGGACATCTTGACTTTTTACAGTCAATAATTTTCAAGTTTGATAATGAGTTGATCTCAAACTATAATGGTAAAATATTTAATGATATTATATTATTAAATTTAAATTATAAAGTGTCATAATATAATTTTGTTAAATATTTCACCAATATAGTTTGAGATTAATTCGTAGTCAAACTTAAAAATTATAACTGTAAAAAGTCAAAATATGTCACTTAAAGTGGGACGGAGGGAGTATAAGTTAGCACTGAATTCCTTTCCTCCTATCTCAATGTTCTCATCAACCTTTCTATTAGTGAGGATAGTATTTTGTGATGGTAAGCTAACTTCAAGGAGTTCAACAATTGTAACGCTTCTATGACCAATAGCATGATAATATTTGGCAGACATAAATGAGTGTGTAGCATGAGTGTCAAATAAAGCAAAAGCAGGCACATTAGATATCATTAGCATACTTGACACTGTGTCAGGACTCTCCTCTGCCTGGTTCATGGCGTAGACTCGGGCTTTGCCTCCCGAGGCTTGTCTCTTGCCCACAATGCTGAAAATTATGCCCCGTCTTCTTATAACGATAACACACACCATTCTCCAACATACATTCACCACCATGATTCTTGCCGCACTTAGGTCATGCAAGTCTAGCTTTCGGTGTACTCGGTACACACTTCTCATTAACCTTCTTCTGCTTGTTCGAAGCCCCAGTCTTCGTGTGGTTCTCATTTCAATTTCATTTTGCAGTAGAGGATTTGGCAGCTGGCTAGCCGGAACCTCTTGATATCGGAATACCATTTCCTCATGTGATTTACCTCTATTGTGGAAAAAAAATTCCAAAATACCACCACCCCAGTACAGAAACTAATTTGAGAAGCTAGAAGATATCTTTGTTGTTTTCATTTTCAATCATCTTCTAAAGTCCACTAAAGTTTTACTTGAACTATTGGAGATGCACCGCCCAAACCAGAAAACAAAATAGAAACTCAAGACTACTGAAACTCATGGATTAGCAACAGACTATCCTCTTGGTTTTATGTCGTGATCTTCGACTGTAGTGTAAATCGATCTGTAAATTTCGATAGATTATCGACGAGAATAAAGAAGAATAAAATACAAAAGCCAATATTTAAAGGAAAATCAGCTACCAAAATTCGTCGATTGAATGGAAATCCGACTTGCAACATCAAATCTACTCATTCGAACCGCTTCAGGCACTGCCCCAATTCCGGCAAATCATCAACGATGGCACCATCAGATCGTTGGGTTCAAAGATAGTGCCCGAGGCTGTGGACAGAATCTTAGCCGCCACTGCTAGAGGCTGAAAGCGATAGATCTGAGCCATACTCACTAACCAGCTCAAGCTTAGAAGCTGCCAACAATTGGATTACACCTACTAATGCAAGTGAAGTACGCATCTTATTAAGATTGGACGGCTACTATCGGAGATTTACCGAAGGTTTCTCTAAGATTGTCATGCCATTGACACATCTGACGAGTTAATTGTGAAGTTTAACTAGAGTAATAAGTGTGAGGAAAGCTTTCAGGAGGTTAAGAAGAGGTTTACTTCAGCACCTCTATTGATGATCCTGAATGAAAATGATGGTTTCATGATCTATAGTGATGTCTTTAAACAAAGATTGGCTTGTGTCTTAGTGCAATATGGGAAGATCATAGCCTATGACTTAAGAAAGCTGAAGAGTCATGAACAGAAGTATCCTACTCATAACTTAGAGTTGCCTGTCGTAGTTCATGCATTAAAGATTGGAGACAATAACTTTATGGGCAAAGTGTGAAATCTATACTGATTACAAGAGTTTGAAATATATCTTGACCCAGAAAGAGTTAAACATGAGGCAAAGAAGATGGTGAGAGTTTGTTAAGGACTACTATTGCTCTATACACCATCATCCTAACAAGACAAATGCAGTGGCAGATGCTTTGAGTCGAAAACTCCCGGACAAGTAGGTAGTCTCATTACGAGCCAGCTACAATCTAATTAGAGATTTTGAAAATCTTGAAGATTGAAGTGTTACAGCCTCCGAGTAAAACTAATGTCATCTTATAGTCCTTGACAATTCGCCCTACCCCGAGAGATAGGACGCGTAGGGAAAAAATAATATTCTTGCTAAGATGCAAGCTCAGGCTCGTAAGTGTAGCGTCATCGGGTTTGTGGAAGCTACAAATGGTACTTTTGTGTACGAAGTCAGACTTCGTGTGCCTAAGGATGAAGCATTGAGGAAAGAATTGCTAGAGAAAGCACACAACACACCTTATATGGCTCACCCAGGAGGTACAAAGATGTATCATGACTTGAGGAAACTGTTTCAGTGGAGGAGTATGAAAAGAGATATTGGATTGTTCGTCCAAAGGTGCTTGGTGTTTCAGCAAGTTAAAGGCGAACACCAACGACCATCAGGGTTACTTATACTTTGGAAATCCCATAGTGGAAATGTGAGCATGTAACCATGGACTTTGTTATTGGTTTGCCTCGATCAGCTCGGGGAAGTACCGCTATTTCGGTCATTATCGATAGACTGACTAATTCGGCACACTTCTTGCCAGTAAAGATGACTTTTAATATGGACCAGTATGCTCAGTTGTATATCCAGGAAGTATTAGAGACACAAGATTCAGTTTTAAATTTTGGAGAAGTTTGCGCAATGCAATGGGAACGAAGCTGAAGTTTAGTACAACTTATCATCCGGAGACTGATGGTGAGAGGACGATACAAACCCTAGAGAACATGATGTCATACATCCTATACCTTGGAGATTAGTGGGAAAATTTCTTGTCGTTAGTGGAACGTATAACAACAATTATCATGCGACAATTAGGATGGCCCCGTACGAGGCACTCTATGGGAGGTAGTGCATAGCACCGTTATTCTGGACTGAGGCTGGAGAAGGGAATATATTAGGATCCTAATTGATCGAATATACGGTTTAAGTAATTGCAAAAATCCAAGATCGGATCAAAGCAGCACAGAATAGACAGAAATTGTATGCCGATTGTCAAAGGAAAGACTTGCAGTTTGAAGTTGGAGACCATGTTTTTCTTAAGGTAGCTCCGGCAAGAGGAGTAGTAAGATTTGGTAATAAGGGTAAACTGAGGCTAAGGTTCATTGGTCCGTTTGATATCCTTAAGAGAGTCGGTGACTTGGCATATGAATTGGCATTGCCACCAGAATTATCATCTGTACACAACATATTTCACGTGTCAATGCTAAGGACGTATGTTCACGGCCCGAGTCATGTGTTCAACTATAAAGAAATACAAGCTGGCAAGGATCTTTCATACGAAGAGGTTCTGGAAGTTGTCTTGGAACGCAAAGTTTTGAGACTCAGAAATAAAGATGTGCTTAGTCAAGGTGCAGCAGCGACGTCATCACGAAGACGAAGATACATGGGAGTGTGAGGACGAGATGTCAACCGTTTATCCCGACTTCTTTTAACTGGTCAGTAATGAATTTCAAGGACGAACTTTTATTTAGGAGAGGTTGTAACGACCCGACCTTCTATTTTAATATCCGAATATTTTTGGACCCAGCTTGATTAATTTTACATGCATTTAAAATTGTATGATTTTACATTTTTGAAGTTACTGACTTTAGCCATTAAGAGTCTATCGAATTTTATTCATCAAAGCATATTAAAAGAATCTCCTCAATTAAATAATTAAACATAAATATTTTAATATATCAAATTATAATTAAACAAACTGTGAATAATTAATTACAATTAGAGGCAAAACAACATGGTCGATCTTTGCCTCTGCCATTTCTGAAAATAAAAATAAAATAAAAACAATAATAGAATTCTTAATAATTCCATAACTTATCTCCTAATCTAACTAAGAGTCTTATCTATACCCAAATCCTCTTGTAAGCCTACCTATAAAATCAAACTAAAACACGAAAAGAAGAACATCAAGCAACACAAGATCTCTTTCGGCTTCTACACCACCGAGTCCTCAATACCATCTTTTGTTATTTAAGTGACAACAAACCCCAGATAACAAACCCCGGATCAGAACCGGAGACTGAACGGCTTTTTGAAAAGTCACAGCAAATTCCCTGTGCTCGTCTGATCATCTTGAAACATCAGCTTTTTTTTTGATAGCAAGCAACATCCCCATAACTACTGAAAATAAAATCTCTTATACCCTCGGGTTGCAGTTTCTTCATTCTTTATAAATTACATCTCTCTTTCAATATCAACTTTTAAATCATCGATCCGTAAGTCTCCAATGCTAGTCGAACCATCATAACTTCATCACCTGCCTTTTTTATGTTGGATCTTCGCAGTCTCCCTTGAACAAAATTTCTCTGTCTATCTCATGGCGAGTCGTAATAGATGTCCTGCCCCAAAACTTATTGTTAAACACCATATTCAACTTCAACTTCAACTTCACAAGAAAATTCAGCTGATTCCATCGGATAAACCCAAACAACAAATAATAACTACACACACTCACTGCCTGACCCTTAATCGAGTCGAGCAGCCCGAACACCTGAGTTTCAAACAACTCCAGATCGAATCCCTTCTCCGAGTTCAAACCTCAGACCCGAAACGAACTTCAATCAAAGCCATTAGAAAATTCCGATCAATTGATAATCAATCAAACTCACCTGAGCCAGAACCTCCGTCGGGACCTCGCCGTCGACGTCGTGTGACCGCCAAAAACCGGGCAGGAGCCCTAACTCGCGCCTTACGTTGTTGCAATTTTCCAGTCGCCGAGATGCCAAGAGCGAGTGTATTCCAGCGACTATCGTACATTTTTGTGTGTGTGTTTTGCAGAGAGGGAGTGCGAGAGGAGAAGACATGAGATAGAGAGTTTTCACCGGAGAAGAATAGACATGTCGGCCTAATTTCTTGAGTCAGGGTTATATATATCCCTCTATTTCTTCAAGTTAACCCCCCAACTTATGGATTCCAGCTAATTGACCCCAGCTATCTTTTAATAATATTCAATCCAGCCCAAATTAAGTTTATTAAATTTTAAGTTTACCTCCTACATAATCCACTCAATTTTTGAACAACCCGCTATGACTAATAAGTTTTAATGAATTCTATCCTGTAAATAAATTTAAAGCATTAATCATCTAATTATTAATATAAATATTTACACACTATAATCAAAATTACGTGTAGATAATTGCGTGGATTCTGAGGATTAGAAGCATACATTATTGTCAAGTCAAGATTCGGTCTATTTAAGGTGGAGAAATCAACTCAAATACTTTTTAATATTCAAGTTCATATATATTGTGCAATAATGTTAGTCCTCCGTCCCGCACAAAACTTGATAGAGGGTGTATATTTGGTGTATTTAAGTAATGATTCGTGTAAGTAATGATGATAAATATGTGGTGGAGATTAAAAAGTAAAAAGTATTGATAGTAAGTGCGTAGTGGAGATTAAAAAGTAAAAGATGATTGTTTGATTGATTGTGTAAAGATGATAAATACAAAATTTGTAAAGGGGCAAAAAAATGAGCAAGTGTAAAGCTTTGATGAAATATTTTCTAAAGTGATGTTTAAGTATATTCCTCATCATTGCAAATGACATGAACGGGTATGCCCCACTTAGTTGTTAATGACTCACCCCTTTTTATATTTTCTCCTTTCAGGTTAGGCGGAGTCGGGATGTGACGTGGAAGGTGGAAGGCTAAAATAATAAATAATAATAATATTATTATGTTTAGGAAGGACTTTCCGTTTTGTTTTAGATTACTTGAACTCCTGAATTTCTTTTGGCACTTTCATTTATGTGAATGCACTATATTATTACTTTGATGGTCTTAACTTTGGATTTATTTTAATAAGTGATGTTTCTTCAGTTTTTTGGGTACTTGGAGAAATTCTTATGAATGATGTTTAAAAAAATACATATTCTTATGTCTCGTAGTATAAACGTTAGGATGTAACATGAATAAGGTAAAAACTCAGGATCAGAGTAAGACAAATGATTATGCCTTGTTAAAAGTGAAAATACATCTTCTTGAGGAGCAAGAGGGAGAACTCGAGACTATTCTCAAGACATCTGAGAAATCCTCCAGGAGGATGGAAGACATCGTTAGTATAGCCCAACATGTTCTTGATAAATATGGCCTAGGATACAATTTGTTCTCCAACTCAAATGGAAAATTCGATATGGTAATTATCAAAGGGATTGAACCTACTCCTAGTCCCAAGATCGAAGATATTATAAGCTCCGTTCCTGTAGAAAAGGGTAAAGCTAAAATTGTGCAATCGATACAGCGAGTAAACACTGTTATTCCGCCATCCATCTCTTATCGTAAGCAGCGGATAGCACAACCCTACAGAACTGTGAAAAAAAGAAGTGGTGCCCAATATCAATAGTATGATCCTCCTGCGTACCAATAACATCACAAAGAACAACAAAGAAATATTTTACCTCGACAATAATGTTTTAATCATTTGAACCATACAACACCTCAATATTGGGTACAAGAACCCAATCACCTCTCCTGCAAGCAAGCTGCCTCAATTCTATCAACAACAACTTTAGGAATCCAACTAGAGACCCAAGAGGCAATCTATAATGCAAAGAGAAATGATTCCTCCCCCTATACAACAACCTTACAGGAACCATAACTCTCAATTTTACATGCATAATTATCATCCATGCAGCGAATACGTGTCTGTCCTATAACACCCCAAAACCCTTAGGGATAATTACAATGCCATAAGTCTTGCCTTTAGGATTTACTAGGCTAAATACACAACAGAATCTTAACTGAAATGATAAATGACTAAATGATACATAAACTCCAAATGAAACACTCAACCAAACACAGACACGTTCACCACACCGGGTCTGGGAAGAAGAACTCAAACAACAAGGAAAGTAAAATTGTATTAGTTTTATTAATTATAGAACCAAATACTCAAGTACCAAATGCAAAGGTATGACAGACGCTTCATGCATGAATACTTAGACGACCACTTTGCAAACTAGTATCATGCTCGACTGCCGCCACTTTTGTACCGCCCAACAGTACCTATATGTAACACCCCCAAGACGCAGCGCCGTGGACCCCACACATTGGGATCCACCAGGCTAACGTACCAACACGACATTCGACAAAGACAAACATCATTAACACAGATAATTTCTCAATTCACGACATTCAAAACAAAAGACCGAAATTTGACAATACAATTCGACATCAAATTCACTCCCAAAACGGGTACACAATATTAATAAATTTAAGAAAGAAGTACTCGAGTACTTAAGCAAATGACATAATAAATAAACTCTAGAAACAAAATACCAACGGACAACCACTGAACAGAATCACGCTTGCCCATCATCCTCGTACGTCTCGCATGCTCATTTACTTCCATGACCTGTACCTGAAATACAAAAGTATTTCCCCCATTTAAGGGGTTGGCGACAACTGCTAGTGCAAGTACAATCTATTTGAACTACCATTCTAATCAGATGAAAATATGCGCCAAAAGTCATTTTAGAAATCATTTATATTCCGAAATATTGACGGTGCTCAAGCAGAAAACACATTTCTCCAACAAAACAATTCAAAGTTAACCGTTGGTACGAGACTCACGACCACCGTACCCCACAGAGCCCCGTCGGACATTCCTGGGTGGTTAACCCTAGTTTGTGATATGCACACAGATGGTAATACATATCCCTAGAGGACCCATCGGACCGTCCCTAGGTGAACATACACATATCCATCCACAACAACCACGAAAAGCCATAATCCAAATACTAGAACATGTAAACAAATGTAAAGTACTTGCCTTTGAGACATCCTTGACGAAACGGGAAAGAACAACAACGAATGATCCGGAGGGAAAACGGTCGTTCCTAAACGAAGGATTAACGTAACTCAGTCCTATACGATAACAATAATCGAATGGAAAATGCCCAAAACCCCGATTACAAGCTATGACGATATAGGTTCAATCGATACGGGCGAGGGTTTACGCAAAATCTCCCCGAATCGATAATTCACGGATTAAACTAGACGAAATCGGATTGGGAATCACCCAATAAAAACAATCGGTAAGGAATAATAGAACATACTTGAACAATTCGAGATTAATCAAGCAAAACCCGAAAACCCTCAAAATTGACAAATTAGGGTTCTGGACGAAACTACCTTGAATTCGGACGGAGGAAGATGATTAAATTGATGATGATATGATAGCACGACTCTACGGTGATGGAAAATGAAAAAGACCCGGATCAAGAACAGTGGGAATCTCCCTCTGACGTCGCTCGATGAAGAAAATGAAAGAAAGATGTGAAAATGAGGTTTCTGACCTCTGCCCGCTGTTTTAAAACAGTGGGATGTTATGGCCGTAACAAGGGCTATCTTACGGCCGTAACAAGGCCAACATTACGGCCGTAATGAATGGGGTGTTACGGCCGTAACACCCTACTGGACAGCAGTCTAGGAAGCTGCTGTCCGAATTGTCCCGGACGACTCCGAAACTCGGACCTACTATCGAACTAAAAATATGGTTACGAAGTATTCTCGATGACGAATCTAAGCATTAAATGGAAACACAATTCCGATTCCCCGAAGGTTCGTAATTCGACGCCGAAAGTAAATTTCCCTTAAGTTTAAGGAAATTACAAAACGGCCCAAACGCTCGAAAATCACGATACGACGTCGGATTGACAAACCAAAACTCACAACACGAACAACTCAACCATACAAACTTACGTAAACAACGAAACAACGAAAATGAATGAGTTTTACGAGAATCGAACGTACATACGACAAACATAACATAAAATGGAATTACGTAAAAACATCTCCGAAACTCGTCCAAATGGAAAACTACAAGAATAAAGTAGATTCAAAATGTCGAAACGGTTACAAGCGAGTCAATAAAAATAGACATACACCAAAAATGGAAACTGCTAAAGATGGAAAGGTACGGATATTACATTCTCCCCCTCTAAAAAGAAGTTTCGTCCCGAAACTTAAGACTAAAAAAGCTCGGGGTGCCTCGAATGCATATCCTCCTCCAACTCCCACATTGCCTCTTCTACTACGTGCCTCGACCATTGCACTTTAACCAAAGGAATGGTTTTGTGCCTTAATTGTTTATCTTGACGCTCCAAAATTTTAACGGGCCTCTCCTCGAACGTAACGCCCTTCTCGATCTCCACGTCCCCAAAATCAATGACATGGGATGGGTCCGGAACATACTTCCTCAGCTGAGAGACGTGAAATACACTATGCACATGACTCAACGACGGAGGTAAAATACCTCGGTCTGAGCTTCCCCTTTGTCCTAAAATGGAAAACTCCCTTCGACGGAGACACTCTCAACAAAACATGATCTCCCACCTCAACCTCCAAAGGTCGAGGCCTAACATCTGCATAAGACTTTTGTCGACTCTGAGCTGTCAACATTCTATTTCTAATCAATTCAACTTTCTCCCTCGTCTCTAATACAAGATCCGGCTCGGTGCCAACTAGATCAGATGGCTCATCCCAACATAACGGTGATCGGAAACGTCGGCCATAAAGTGCCTCATATGGTGCCATCTTAATTGATGCGTGCCAACTATTATTATTATTATAAGTAAACTCGATCAAAGCCAGATGCTCCTCCCAGTCACTACTCCAGTCTAATGCACACGCGCGTAACATATCCTCAAACGTCTGAATGGTACGCTCGGACTGCCCATCAGTCTGAGGATGGAAAGATGTACTCAAACGCAACCGTGTCCCCAATGCCTTATATACCGCCTGCCAGAAATGCAATACAAACTGGCCATCTCTATCCAAAATAATAGTCCTCGACGTACCATGAAGTCTCACTATCTGCATGATAAAAATACGAGCCAATTTTTTTGGACCCCAAGTATCCTTGATGTCCAGAAAATGTGCCAACTTAGTCAGTCGGTCCACGATCACCCACACCATATTCATTCCGGTCTTCGTCCTCGGCAAATTCGTGACAAAATCCATCGAGATATCTTCCCATTTCCATTCAGGAATGGGGAGTGGTTTCAACAATCCGGCTGGCCGCTGATGCTTGATTTTGACTTATTGACAAGTCAAACACTTAGCCACAAACTGAACTACCTCATTTTTCATGTCATTCCACCAGAAATTCTTCCTCAAATCTTTATACATTTTACTCGAGCCCGGTGGACTGAGTAAGGTGACGCGTGAGCCTCTCGCATAATACTTTGCCTCAATTCCAAGTCGTTCGGAACACAAAGCCGACCTCGAAATCTCAACACACCATCCTCATGTATCACGAATCCCGGGGCTTTCACCTTCCCCATATTCTCTCAAAACTGAATAAACATCGGATCTTCCAACTGTCCCGATTTAATGTCGTCGAGTAGAGACGATGAGATTTCAAGAGTACGCAACTGCCCGGAACTCCCTGGTAGTACAATCTCAACGCTCAACCTCATTAAATCTCGCTGAATTCCCGACTGGGACGTAAGTAACTCAAGCGCCCGAAGCGATACCGATTTCCGACTCAAGGCATCTGCCACCACATTTGCCTTGCCCGGATGTTAAAGGATGTCGAGGTCGTAATGCTTAATCAACTCTAACCATATCATCTGTCTCATATTTAGCTCTTTCTGCGTGAAAATGTACTTCAGACTCTTGTGATCGGTGAAAATCTAACACGACGATCCATACAAGTAATGACGCCAGATCTTCAATGCGAACACAACTGCGGCCAACTCAAGATCGTGGGTAGGGTAATTCAACTCGTACGGTTTCAACTGACTGGAAGCATAGGCAATCGTCCTCCCGTGCTGCATGAGTACACATCCGAGCCCTTGGCCCGAAGCGTCACTAAAAACTAAGAAACCCTCATTACCACTCGGTAAAGCCAAAACGGGGGCGGTCGTCAACCGCTTCTTCAACTCCTCGAAACTCTTCTGTCTCTCGTCGGTCCACACAAACTTCTCTGACTTTTGAAACAACTGAGTCAGCGGTCGAGCGAGCTTAGAGAACCCCTCGATAAATCTACGATAATACCTGGCCAAACCCAGAAAACTACGGACCTCCTTCATGTTTTTGGGCGGCGTCCAATCCAGTACTGCCTCTATCTTATGTGGGTCCATACGAACATCCTCGGCTGAGATCACGTGACCGAGAAACATAACCTCCCGCAACCAAAACTCACACTTTGAGAACTTCGCAAAAAGATGCTGAGTTCTCAAGATTCCCAACACGATATGAAAATGGCGTGCATGCTCCTCCTCACTCCTCGAGTAAATCAAGATATCGTCAATAAAGACAACTACACACTTATCGAGGTATTCGATAAAGACTTTGTTCATAAGCTGCATAAACACGGCTGGTGTGTTGGTTAGCCCAAAAGGCATAACCACAAACTCGTAATGACCCTATCTCGTCCGAAAGGCCGTCTTCGGAATGTCGGAATCCTTCACTCAGAGCTGATAATACCCCGATCTCAAATCAATCTTCGAAGACACAGTTGCCCCTTGCAATTGGTCAAACAAGTCATCAATACTCGGGAGCGGATACTTGTTTTTGATAGTCACTTTGTTCAACTCTCGATAGTCGATACAAAGACGAAGTGACCCATCCTTCTTCTTTACAAACAGGACTGGTGCGCCCCAAGGCGAAGCGCTCGGTCGAATATAACCCATGTCTAGCAGCTCTCCCAATTGTTTCTTCAATTCAAGCATCTCGCCAGGTGCCATACGGTATGGCGTCTTAGAAATCGGTGCTGCACCCGGCTCTAAATCAACAGTAAACTCAACCTCTTGGTCTGGCGGCAAACCCGGCAACTCATTTGGAAAGACGTCAGGATACTCACACTACCGGAATAGACGAGAGCTCAACTCCCCCTCCTTCTGATCTCAAAGCATAAAACCAATAACCAGTGTAACCTCCCTGAAGATGTCTCACCGCTTTCATAGCGCTTATCAGAAATCTCTGACTACTCCGCTTACGCTCCACAAAAGAATGCTCGGTATCGTCATAGGCTAACATCGAAACGATTCTCATTCTATAATTCATGATCGCCCCATGACGGTCCAGCCAATCCTCACCAAGAATCTGATCCTCGTCCTTAATATCTACCACAATCAGATTAGAAGGCCAATCCCTCCCCGCGATACTCACAGGAAAATCTCTAATCTCACGGTCCCCCACGATGCTATCCCCACTAGGCAGTTTAACAACAAATGGTTCACACGCAACTAGGTATTCAACATGCAGACGACGCATACAATCTAGATATATAAAAGAATGTGTAGCACCAGAATCGAATAACACGGAAACAGGATGGTCAAGGATGTGAATGGTACCTGTAGCCACCGTCGCGTCAGGATCTCCAGCTCGTCTCATCTCATACACACGGGGCGGAACAGACCCCGCACTAGAAGCTCCCCCTCTAGAAGGCTGCCCACGTCCTCGACCTCTGCCAAAACTCTACTGGGGCTGAGAAACTGTCAGTGCCTGATTCACGCTCGGTTCCCCTGCAGCTGGGGCTGACACCTAAGTAACTGATGCCCGAGCCGCATCTGTACAAAACTTAGCATGATGTCCCATCCTACCGCAAGAAAGACACTGAATCGGAGGCCTGTCACACTCACTCATCATGTATCCGGGATGACTACAGTTAAAGAAGGTAGGACCACGCCCAAATGACGGGGACTGCCTCCCGAAGACTCACGAACCAGACTGACCCTTCTGATACCCGCCAGACTTGCCTCTCGAAAACTGGCCGGAGGTATTCTGTTTCTTTCCTTCGGTTGCCGTATCTGTCACAGAAAACGACATCTCATAAGCCATTGCCTTATTTTGATAATCTTTCAGAGTTATACACCCGAGACCAGACATGTAGTGATGAACCCTCGGCTTCATCCGCATGTCAAAGTGGCGGATCTTATCAAGCTCTTATCGGACCTGGTTTCTCACATAGTGAAGTTGGTTGTAGCCCTTGATCGCCTGCGAAATAGGAACATCCTGGGGCTTAGCCTCAAAGAAGGCTCGGATCCTCCCCTCTTTCACTGGCCACAGACAAAATTCGTCCTCCATCAACTCTCGAAACTCTGCCCACGTGGCTGCCCAGTCACGTGGTTTCACCGCTTGCCACCACGTTGCCGCCTCTTTGGAGAGGAAGTAGTGAGCGATGGGTACCTTTCTCTCCTCAGGGCAGTCAGCCGCCTCGAACACTTTCTCCATCTAAAATAACCAACTCTCCCAACCGGAAGGGTCAAAAGTACCATCAAACTGCGGAGGACGCATACGAATCACGTCCTGAAGTAACTTATCATTGCCGAATCCAGTAGGCGGAACCGGGTTAGCATTAGCTTGGCCGACCAAGACGGCCTGAGTCAGTAGCGGCATCTGGTTCGCTACTTGCTACAAATATTTGCCACTCCGATATTCTCATGAGCATTACCGGAGCTAGCAGACTGATCCTGCTGGCCTCCGGAACTAGGTGGAACACTGTTCAACAAGGAAGGCATCGCCGAATCAGTTCCCGAGTTATCGGACATGGCCGCCCCATCGTCTGCGCCACGTCACCTACCACGTCCGCGACCGTATCCGCGTCCTCTACCAGCAGATATTATGAAGAAGTAACGGGTGAGTATAGTTCAACACAAAATGCAACAAAATAGCAAGAAGGGAATAGAACAGAACAACGTAACGAGTCAAGTTAAGAAAAACTTACGAGCACCGGCGTACTGAGATGATGGCGTAGCAGTGATACTGTTCAAAAACGACACTTAACTAGACCTAAATAACCGACAACCTAGGTATCCATAAAACTAAGCTCCAATACCATAATCTGTAACACCCCCAAGACGATCAGGGCATATTACAGCGTCGTGGACCCCACACATTGGGATCCACCAGGCTAACATACCAACACGACATTTGACAAAGACAAACATCATTAACACACACACAATTTCTCAATTCACGACATTCAAAACAAAAGACCGAAATTTGACAATACAATTTGACATCAAATCCACTACCAAAACGGGTACACAATATTAATAAATTTAAGAAAGAAGTACTCGAGTACTTAAGCAAATGACATAATAAATAAACTCCAGAAACAAAACATTAACGGACAACCACTGAACAGAATCACGCTTGCCCATCATCCTCGTACGGCTCGCATGCTCATTTACTTCAATGACCTGTACCTGAAATACAAAAGTATTTCCCCCATTGAAGGGGTTGGCGACAACTGCTAGTGCAAGTACAATCTATTTGAACTACCATTCTAATCAGATGAAAATATGCGCCAAAAGTCATTTTAGAAATCATTTATATTCTGGAATATTCACGGTGCATAAGCACAAAACACATTTCTCCAACAAAACAATTAAAAGTTAACCGTTGGTACGAGACTCACATCCACCGTACCCCGCAGAGCCCCGCCGGACATCCCTGGGTGGTTAAACCTAGTTCGTGATACGCACACACACGGCAATACGTATCCCTAGAGGCCCCTTCGGACCGTCCCTCGGTGAACATACACATATCCATCCGTAACAACCACGAAAAGCCACAATCCAAATACTAGAACATGTAAACAAATGTAAAGTACTTGCCTTTGAGACATCCTTGACGAAACGGGAAAGAACAACGACTACGAATGATCCGGATGGAAAACAGCCGTTCCAAACCAAGGATTAACATAACTCAGTCATATACGATAATAATAATCGAATGGAAAACGCCCACAACCCCGATTACAAGCTATGGCGATATAGGTTCAATCGATACGGGCGAGGGTTTACACAAAATCTCCCTGAATCAATAATTCACGGATTAAACTCGATGAAATCGGATTGGAAATCACCCAATAACAACAACCGGTAAGAAATAATACAACATACTTGAACAATTTGAGATTAATCAAGCAAAACCCGAAAACCCCCAAAATTGACAAGTTAGGGTTCTAGATGAAACTACCTTGAATTCGGACGGAGGAAGATGATTATGTTGATGATGATATGATAGCACGACTCTACGGTGATGGAAAATGAAGAAGACTCGGATCAAGAACGGTGGTAATCGCTCTCTGATGTCGCCGGATGAAGAAAACGAAAGAAAGATGTGAAAATGAGTTTTTGACCTCTGCCCGCTGTTTTAATACAGTGGGATGTTACGGCCGTAACAGGGGCTAGCTTACAGCCGTAACAAGGCAAACATTACGGCCGTAATGAATGGGGTGTTACGGCCGTAACACCCTACTGGACAGCAGTCTAAGAAGCTGCTGTACGAATTATCCCGGACGACTCCAAAACTCGGACCCGCTATCGAACCAAAAATATGGTTACGAAGTATTCTCAATGACGAATCTAAGCGTTAAAGGAAACACAATTCCAATTCCCTGAAGGTTCAGAATTCGACGATGAAAGTAAATTTCCTTTAAGTTTAAGGAAATTGCAAAATGGCCCAAACGCTCGAAAATCACGATACGACGTCGGATTGACAAACCGAAACTCACAACACAAACAACTCAACCATACGAATTTATGTAAACAAGGAAACAATGAAAACGAACGAGTTTTACGAGAATCGAACGTACATACGACAAACATAACATAAAATGGAATTACGTAAAAACATCTCCGAAACTCATCCAAATGGAAAAACTCCAAGAATAAAGTAGATTCAAAACATCAAAAAGGTTACAAGCCAGTCAGTAAAAATAGACATACACCAAAAATGAAAACTGCTAAAAATGGAAAGGTACGGATATTACACTATATCTGCACATATGAAAGACGTACACCCCAATGGGGTTAGCTTAGAATAGCTAGTGCAAGTATAAGAAAATAATGTTAAAGCTCAAATCACAACATACCTCGAAAAACAATCTCAAGTAATGATATAATAACATAAGACATCAATAATCCATTGTCCGCTACACTCAAGCGTCTACAGAACACTAGAAACCTTAAGGGGTCCTCCGTAGTTGGATTGTAATTCTCAATTATCATATCTCAATTCTCGAGTCTCATATCTCATTATTAAATCGAATATCCTCTGCACTATAGCCCATAAAAAACATTAGAGACATCGAAGGGTCTTTCCTAGATGGACTTGATTCTCAACCACAATCATAACGCAGTAATCAACAAAATTTTAATCACAATAATTCGCGTGAACATTTCAATATCACAATTCAAATATATACATGAATTAAAATATCAGTATTCTAAATACTTGCCCTAATAAGCAATGATGATGATGTTAGGAATATATTTTAGATTTTGATGATGTCATCCCTGTATTGGAAAGTTTAATTCAAATTGTTGGCCACTAAGTATACAGAATACAACTTGTAAAAGTGCTAGTACAACAAGCTGTACGACTTTCGAATGTGAGTGCGTAGGGGAAGTTTGATTAAGTGAGTTGCTTTAAATACAACAATTAGGTTTTCTCCTGATAGCTTAGTGCGTACAGGGTTTTGCAAAGTATACTTATATTAATCACAGTTTATGAAAACAATAAAAGTAGAAGGTAAATAATATGCAATATAAAGTGGTTGGAGGTAAACCCCTCTACGTCCACTGGTCCTCCACACAGGAGTAAAATATTTATTAAAACAACTACTTACACAACTATGTGACTTTAATCAAACCTATACTTGTATCGCTCACACAGATTGATACAAAGACTGTAGCTTTCAACCGTTCACACAGATTGGTTGTAGGCTTCGTTAACTTGCTTCCTCTCACACAGATTGAAGCTTCATCCTATTCTCCCCACACAGGTCAGAACATCTTTTCCTTAGTCCACACAGGGCTACAATTACTCAAACGTAATGATGGTGAAATCATTGGTTTGAACAGCAGCTTGAACACAGATCTTAGGCTGATGATGTGTTGTTCTTGGTGACTGCGTATATTTCTTCTCTCGGATATTGATATATGCTCGAAGAAATATATTTGCTCTTGTAAGCTTTGATTGACGATAATGAATATTCAGTCGTTCGTCTTCTTGTTCATCGTATATTCGTGAATATCGTTGAGTGCCTTGCAATGCCCTCCTGCATGGACTATTTATAGCTTGGAATAGATCCGTTATAATAATGTCTGTTGGTTGGTTGGTGAGCAAAGATCCATTCTGATTGGTTGATTGACTTTCAAGATGCTAGATCCAAATTTTGTTCCCTGTCTGAAGATCCTTGTCGATTGATATTTAAATACTTTATCCGATCACTATTTAAATACTTCTTTCAAACGGCGTTCTGACTTTAGCGAATAAAGTAGATTCCTTCACAACTGTCTTCAGTCCTGTTGGATAAGTGTTTATATTCCTAACACTTTCAGTCTGTATGTTGTATCCAACATGATACGTTGTTAATGCTATAGCTGTAGACTTCAACGCCGTAGGCTGTCTCCAATGCTGTATGGAAGGGTGCTGTATAGAGATTCCAGACAGTTTCCATACTTAGCGGTATTTCGAATCCTTTGCTGTATGATGACTAAACAACTTGCTGTATGATGGCAATTATCAAAACAAGGTACAAGATTGTTTATCCCAACACAAATGTAATACTATAAGTACTTGACATTGTAAATCATAACCGAATGAGTATCTTCTATAGTCCTTTTAAATAGTTAGACTAAGGATTGATCAAACAGGCTAAGTCAGAAGATTGGTTGAGTATCGCTAAGTTAGAGGATCAGCTGAGTATCGCTAAGTCAGAACATCAGTTGAGTACCGCTAAGTCAGAAGATCAACTAAGTATCGCTAAGTCAAAAGATCAGATGAGTATCACTATGCCAGAAGATCAGCTGAGTATCACTATGCCAGAAGATCAGTTGAGTATCACATGCAGACATAAATAAAGCTAAGGAGACAATATTAATGATTCCCACAAGTTCAGGAATAAAATATTCCTTAAGATTCGCGCTCTTGAAGACTTCCTATTATAGAAATCAAACAAAATGGTGCGAACAATTGTATATCATCAAAAGGGCAAATTTGAACAAAGCAAAAAGCCGTGCAAAGAGATAAACTTTTAAACAAAGAAGTCCCTCTCCAACGGACTGATTTGTTCAAGATGCAACGGCTATGAAGACGCTCAAGATCATACTATAAATATCTAAAGAACTAACGAGCATAAGTACAATGTGATTTACACCTTACAAGCAATCAAAGCAATCAAAAGCAATACAAGATACAACTATAGCACCGTGAAGAATAAAAGATCATGGGGGTCATATACTGAGAAGCTCTTAAAAGTTTGAGAAGACAAGCACTCATGTCTCAGAGTTTTGAGTACGGGGTACTTTCTTGGATGAGGTTCTTGAAAGTAAAGGGTTGTATGGCATCTACGGATTCTTGATTGGAAGGTGATAGACAACTTGAGAGTTTTTGAGGCATCCACGGGTTTTTGATTAATAGGTGATAGGCAATCAAAGGGAATGAGTTACAACAGCCAAGGGTTTTTACTGTTTGAAAGCTGTTGTAACTACATTCATTGTAACCATTGGAAGTTATAGTGAATTTGTAACACTCACAAATCCTATTGGGTTATTACAGTGCCGTGGACCCCATACCAGGAGATCCACCAGGCGAACACGACTAAAATACATCAAATTAACCAACACGGGAAATCACAGTCCCTACTATGATATCCGACACAATATTCCGATAAGGAATTTCAACGACAATGATGGGCTTACATGGCCAAAAATGAAAATACAACAACACCCACGAGCCTTGCTCGGGTAATACATAATGACAACGACTGACAAATTGGAGAACACTCCAAACTGACTGGCCAGCATGAGCAGCGAACAAGTCTGAACTAGTATCGCTAGGATGCCTCGTCGCCATCGTCATGCCCCTGTGTCTCAACTCTTTCCTCGCAAGCACCTAAAACATGAAAATATGTTCCGGACCCATGGGGTCAGTCATCCAGATAATGAACATCAAATACATGTATAACATGATATGCATCCAAAGGCAGAATGAAATAGTACAATAATAATAATAATACGAGATGCTCACCACCCAAGGTAAGAACCGAGTATTCGTGAAACACTATGCCCACGGCATATGATCAATACCTGCTCAACAGGTTAGGACATAAGTGCCCAATGGCGAATCATCGATATAGAACACCACAATGAATTACACGAAGATGAACCAAACTAGAACTAGATTAAATATGAATCACAATGCCTAAAGGCTCCAACGAAAATACCAAGACATCACAAAGGCCTGAAAGCCGCTCAGCCGAAGCTGCCAAATATCACAATTGCCTGAGAGTTACTCATCCGAAACTGTCAATCATCACAATGACCCGAAGCCAAACCAGCCCGAAGCTATATCACATGAGGGCCGAAGCCACGGCACGAAGCCGTATCACAATGAGGGCCGAAGCCACAGCACAAAGCCGTATCACAATGAGGGCCGAAGCCACGACACGAAGCCGTATCACAATGAGGGCCGGAGCCACGGCACGAAGCCGTATCAAAATGAGGGCTGAAGCCATGGCACGAAGCCGTATCACAATGAGGGCCGAAGCCACGACATGAAGCCGTATCACAATGAGGACCGAAGCCACGACACGAAGCCGCATCACAATGAGGGCCGAAGCCATGGCACAATGCCGTATCACAATGAGGGCCGAAGCCACGGCACGAAGCCATATCACAATGAGACCATCCAATAGCCGTGACCTACTGAACTGTAGGTGTTGGGAAAGCAACCACGAAGGTTCAAGCCCCAAACTTACCCATAATGAGATCACCCAGTGACTGTGACCTACTAAGCGGTAGGTGTTGGGAAACCAACCGCGAAGGTTCAAGTCCCAAACTTACCCATAATGAGCACTATCCGAGACTAGCCTCCAACACACAATTAATCACAAACAGCAACAATCCCAAGATTACTGAGTTCACAAGAATGATAGTGTGCTACCTTGAGTTGGCCAACACGACAACAATAACTCACGGATGGACACCGTCCTCGACAGTCCCAATTCAATACCTCGATTGCCTTAGAATGGCCAATCGATAACAATGATACAATAGATGATTCAATACCTCGATTGCCTTAGAACGGCTAATCGATAACATTGATACAACGAATGATTCAATACCTCGATTGCCTTAGAACGTCCAATTGATAACAATGATACAACAAATGATCAATACCTCGATTGCCTTAGAATGGACAACTGATAACAATGATACGACGACTGCCTCGGCACCTTTAATCGGTTACCGACGACGGGGATGATGAATGAATACGCCAATGCCTTCAATCGGATAATACAACATCAATGACAAAACACCAACATCAATAGCAATGATTACAACAATGTCTTAGATCGACATCAATATCAACAACAACAATCGATACATCGATACCGCGAACCGGCTATCGATAATAACATTAACAACAAGTATCTCAATGCCTTGAACCGGCCATTAACGAACAACAATAATCATTTGACATAATTGCCGAAGAGTATCGTATCAAACGATCCCTTAATATCAATGAACTCATGAAGAGTCTAAGTCTCGGAATGATACAACACATTCATACACATATATGATAACATTAATCTCATTGACTAGTACAAGTATAAAACTGGCCTCAAACCGACGGCGAGAAAGTCCTTCCATGATCAACATCCTTAAAGGGATTATCGGTCGCTCGAACAACCTTGAATAACACAATTACCAATAATTCGCTTAATATACATATCCAAATTGTCATAAACAACTCAAAAGGTCGATACAACACTACCCAACTCATTGGGGTAATTTAACAAACACGTTGTAAGCAATCTTCGATTGTTTACAACTAATCTCACTTATATCGATACAAAACCTCCAATGAATGATTCAATCCAACAAAACATCTTCAATACAATCGATAATCCCATAGGAATACACAATTCTATATTACGACAATATCAAATCGGAACACCCAATTCCAAAATCTACATTCGAAATGTTCTTGAATAATCCTCCAACAATCCAATGATAATTCATAGAAACTCATAATCATATGTATATCCCTTCACATATCATGATTATAACATCCAAAACATCATACTCCATCTCAAAATCGAAATCTAAGATTTTGAAGAAATTTCCTTTGAAGATCCAAACCCTTCAATCCGTCGAAACTCGAGTTAATCGACTATCCAAGCTCCACAACCGAAGGTAGGTGATTAGAACATGAATACACAAGTGTTTGATGATGAGAAATCCTCTCCAAAGAACCTCTCTCTCAGACTCAAATGAAGAAATGAAGAAATGAGCACAAAAGTCCCGTCCATATCCTTAAATACTGCGCAGAGTTACGACCGTAACTCTTCCACCTTACGGCTGTAACTTCCCAAAGTCAACGACCTTATGGCCGTAACAACCTTTACTTACGGCCGTAACTACACCTCGTCGAAAAACCATACTGACCGAACTTCTCGACTTACGGCCGTAACAAAGACTCCCTTACGGTCATAAGTAGCCTTCGTCGAGACACCCCTGAACACAAAGCTCCTCACTTACGGCCGTATCCTGCAAAATCTTACGGCCGTAAGTTGCCTTCGGCAAAATGACACTGAACCAACGAACGCATGTTACGGCCATAATGCATGATAGGTTACGTCTGTAACTCTCAGCTGGAAAAAGAAATGTGAAAACTCTGCCTTCTCGATACAAATGATGAGTGATCCGACACACATAACTTGCATGAATATAATTAAGACAAATAACACGTAATAATGATACTGCCAACACAAGGCTACCAATCACAATGATTATGATAATATTCTCGTCTCGATTCCCAAATAGGGTTAAACGACAGATGATAACTGATACACGGCTCAAAGATACGCCGAATGGTGAACATAAATGAAAGAACATGAATGATGAATGATTATTAAAGAGTGAAAAAATTACTGAATGCCAATTACTGAATGATAATGAATGAATTCACAACCGGGTATTACATCCTCCCCCCTTTAAAAAGAGTTTCGTCCCCGAAAATAAGGGTACACAACTCGAGATATGAACTGTAACACCCCCAGATCCGACCGGGAATATTACAGCGCCGTGGGCCCCAAGACGGAACCCACAAGGCTAAAAGATATTTTTGCAAACATTTACAAATGCCCAAGAGGCTAACGACGGTATTATCTAATAAAAACATTCGAAGACTTTATAAAACTCGTTTATCAAAACCATAGTAAAATCTCATTTGAACGGACAAGGCCAAACAGCCAAAACTCAATAGTTTAGAAAACAATTTTCCCAAAGTAACCTAAGTTACCATATAACGAAAGGTCGGTTAAAAATACCCATGCAGCGGAAAATATAAGTACTCTAGCGGCAGAATACAACAACTGATCAGGAAACACAATTCGCAAATAAATGCCCTATCCAGTATCCTTCGGGAAGCTCATCTCTCCACGACCGCTACATGCTCGATATCCCAAGAACCTAAAAAGAAAGCCCACAACGGGGTCAGCCATAATATCCAACAATGGTAACAATCACATCACATCAATAATTACATACCAATGAGATACTAAGTAAGAATACTATCAAAGTATTCCTACTGCCATACTCTACCAAATTTACGTCTCGTACTGATTCCTACACAATACCCAAAGTTCTCAAAACATCATCATAACTCACTGTTATGAAATCTACTAACTCTGTCCGATTCGATCCATCGGATATCATCATCAAATCTCAACACGAAAACCGATTGTCCATAAAATACAAATACCAAGGGAAATACGGAACATACCTCGAGATGCACAATACCACAACAATCACGGCAGTCTAATCCGAGATCAGATCAATACATCATACGGACACGGTCTTAACACAAGACCTACAAATGCATACTCATATGACAACGTCAATATGCTCAAAACAATAACAACAGTGTATACTCAATGGAAATCCCATGATCCAGCGCCCTCAGCATAGATCCCAAGATGATCCTACTAGATCCACACGAGGTGGATAACCAACAATATACATATGCACAACAACACATGTAAAACCAACGATGCGAATCCACATGATTCCATCAACACAACACTGGATAATCTAACGATCCAGCACCCTCAGCATAGATCCCAAGATGATCCCGTCAGACCAACACGAGGTGGAAAACCCGTCCAATGATCCAGCACCCTCAACATAGATCCCAAGATGACCCCGTCGGACCAACACGAGGTGGACATCTGATCCAACATCCTCAGCATAGAACACATAATCCCATCAGATCAACACAATATATACAATACAAATATGCATACACATATGCAAATCAATATGTTCATCAACATGAACAACATAATATGAACGACAATATGACAAATCAACTAGGACGACCTCGTGTTCAACAACATGAATGACAAATGCATGATCAAAATCATTAACACTAAACCAAATCAATTTAAGATACTTACCGCGAGTCCTTCAGGAGCAATCTCGATGTCAAATCACCACCGATGATTATCCTCAATGCTCGGCGATCCAAACGTACCACGGACTATAGATAACTCATATCCTCATCTTTACCGAAACATATCCTCGATACTCAATTATGCCAATAACCGAAGTAAATCATATACATTACGATTTAACTCCAAAATTGGAAAAACGATATACAATCCAAGTCCCCAGAGTTCACAATAATAATCATCACTATATGTATTATAACGAAATGAAACTGAAATCATTCATTAAACATTATAACTGAGTAAGTAATACATTGCCTCGATACCGATGAAGCCGTTACCAATTCCATTGCCTTCATCTACAAACTCCTCAGCCCCGACCAAAGCAATCTACGAATATTCTCGAATACGACCGCAAAGCATGGTTATAATCACCGATCAATTTTTTCAACCTATTATAATAATTCGATAAACAACTAGTTCAATAACAATCAACAATCCAATCAACAAACCCAACGGTTCTACAATATCTCGGTTAACCACTAGTCCGAACAATCCATCTCAATCCATTACGAACTCACAACCGTAATACAATTATGTACACTGTCTGTTGACATAGCACACTTTAATCACTTAACGTAGCGTGCGCTAAGTCACTTCCGTTAGAGTGGGCTAGCCAGTAACACTATCATGCACTAATGACATGCATTTGCATGCATTTCAGGTACTGATCAACATATGGCGATTACGAATACGAGTGTAAAGGAAATCATATTCCAAGATCAATCACAATCTTTCCAGATTCAATCTCGGTACCATACTCACATGATATATACCATTAATCAATCATCAATCAACATGACTTAATCCTAGATATGAACATTTCATCTTCGTATCTAAAACACCGATAATTCAACATATAATCATCTTGCTATGGTATATTCATCAATAAGTTCTTCAAGAACACCAAGTGATTCGAAACCATGTTCATAATCATCAAAGCAACATAATCTAACATCCTTTAACATGTATACAATCATCCAACTCATAATCCAAGTCATATATTCATAGATCATCTTATTCCACAATATCAACATATGAATACCAAGAACCATAACAACACTTCCATAATCTATCATTACAGAGAGTAATCATCAACAATAACACCAACATCCGAAAAGGAGGAGAAGGATTAACCAACTTATCTCAAGAAAACGAACTACACAATTCAACCATAAGAATCATATTAATATCATCATACTCTGGTAATCTATCTCATAATCATGCTTATCAACTTATTTATTTAATAATCATCAACTCAAGAACATCAAAATTCAATCCAAAATGAAATCCAAAGGTGAAGAGTAATTACCTTTTTGAAGGAATAGATTGAATCCCAAGTTTGAATCCGTTTCCAATCGATTCCAAGCGTAATATTGTTATGGATGATTAACTACACCATAATCCAGTGCTTCGAGCTTCAAACATCTCTCTAAGAACTCTCTCTATCGGTTGCAAGGAAGGAATGGAAGAAAATGAAGAAAATGGGTGAAATGTATCTTAACACCCGTCTGCCCATATATAAACTGTATATTACTAGCGTGCGCTACCTTCACAAAATAGCATGCGTTAATATTCTTAGCGTGTGCTAACTGTCTTTGTTAGCGCGCGCTATCGTAGTCCAGAGGCTACTGCCTTATTTCATACAATGATTTATGTACGCAATGCCCATGCAATAGCATACGTAAATGCCTCTATTTAGCGTACGCAAACTTTCAACCATAGCGTGCGCTACTCATAGTTGACTTGCTACAGTCTGCACCTACCCCCGTGTCCCCACATGCCAAAAACAACCAACAAAGCAAAGATCCCTTTGGACCGATCTGATATTAGCGTGCGCTAACCATATGCATTAGCATGCACAAGTCCTTTGTAGCACACATCCGTTGACCTTGTCGGAACATGCGCTGAAAGTGGCCGGGTCCACACGTAGATTCCTTGTGATCTGTTCTGCACTAGCGTGCACTAACTTTCGCTTTTAGCGTTCGCTAAACTTGCACGATAGCATGCGCTATGCTTGAATATTAGCGTGCACTAATAAGGCTATAGTTAGCCATTTTCAGCTATCCTTGTCCAATGTCTCAACATACTAGATACGTATACACGACATACTGAATATACATGCTCCTTCCAATAATATTCCCATATGATACACAATATCCTCAAATGCAATTGTCCACCAAGTACGACAATTATACTAATACAGATGTCTCAGTCCTTCAATTGGTTTATCCATACTGTACAGATTCCACGCTGTACAACATAACTCGGATAAAATAACATTAAATAATAGTAGTAGAAATTCCGAATATTACATACTACATCACTTAAAATAAGTTTCGTCCTCGAAACTTGCAATCCGTCATAAAGAAACTAACCGTTCAACCAAAATATTATGAAACCATCACGACAACGATCAATCATCATCATTACCAAATAACCAAAATAGCATAATTACAAATGCGCAAAGTCGACGATCTCCTGAGGTACTGGCAAGTGACTTCACTGTAAAGCCTCAATACGCTTACAATCACAATTCCATGAGTCTCACCAAAATATATCATCTTCGGATGAATTAATCTATCCGTGTCAAATCCTGTCTGCCTGATCGCACAATCAAGTCCCAATTATGATACAATCAATAATGCATGATACATCTGAGAAACAACTGCCCAACACAAAGATACAAATCCCGAAACATCGACACAAAATTCGAACGCTCATACGATCATTAAAAATGATCAACCAAAAAATTAACCGAGAATATGATCAACGTGATAAACTCCAATTTGACCAGCCAGAGGTCAAAACACAATCGAGAATATCATCAACATGATAAACTTCAATACTACCGACGAAGGATCAACAAGAACCGAGAATACCATCGCATGGTATGTAACACCCCAAACTAGGTGGCTATTATAGTGCCGTGGAACCCCAACTGGGACCCACCAGGCGAATGAAAATTAATGAATTAAATCATATAATAGCAGTACCGAACCACATTATATTACCAAATACTCCGGTGAGGAGCTTAAGTACAATACACCAGGACAATACAGAATACTAGTATATTTTATATGAAGATAAAATACACCACCCTGAATAAATAAACATCCCAAACGGAATTTGCAGCGAAATTACAAATGAAGAGAAACAAGAATGACTGAAATGACTGGGCCCCCCCTACTAGTATCACTGGGACTCCTCGCCATCAACTTTCTCTTCCCGTGCTTTTGCCTTGCCATGACCTGAAAACAATATCCCCCAACGGGGTCAGTTACACAGAACAACAATCCTCAAGGGTTGAATATACACAATCATGATATATATATCAATTATGAATTATCCTTGGTTATGAATTTAAACTGAAGAGGGGCATCGTAGTATGCCCATAATGGTATGTGCATGTGCACAAGACGAGTGACCGGACACACCCGTCCTTGTACCTAATTAGTCTTATGGAGGTACGTTACCGTGTGCACAGTCCATTGTGTCGGTGAACCCGAACACGTGACCATCATGTGCCAGTTACGGCCGTAAGCCATGGCCGATTACGTACATAAGGCGGCCGGCAGGCAGCCTATGTAAGACCCAGCAGACTGGTTTTTCATCATTTTTCTCAGCCATTTCATCCTCTTCCGCGGCTGGAGCTTAGTTAATCATGGAGGGATGTTGTTATACAATGAATCCATGAAGTTTTGAGGTTCAAATCATCATTCATCCGTCCTATAACATCCTTTGATCGAGCGAATCAGGTCAGATTTTCTAGAAATCTAGTTTTGGGGAATTTGGGTATTTTAGTTGTTTTCATCCGTTTAATCCGATTTAACTTAGGATTGTGATGTATTGATGATTATTTAGATGTATTATATCATTTCCCTTGTTATTACATGGTTGGATCGTATTGATTCGTTGTTTTGGTCGAGTTCTTAGTCGACGCCTTGAAGGTGTCCGACAAAAGGTCTTAGAGGGGGGATTGGGCGTTATGCGATTATTATTCATTGTACGATTGTTGATTTATCATTGATATGACTTAAGGACGAAATTATTGTGAATAAATCGAGTCGTAACCCTCCCGTTCGTTGTCTTCTTCGGGGTCCGAGCTTCCCGGTTTAACCGTGTTCCTCGGAGTGTCCGGTAGCGGTTATCGAGGCAAGTATCTTATTATACGACTTGCGAATAGTAATCACGTATGAGATTTATGATGATTTTGCTTGCCTTCGTAAATATGTTCCGTTTGAATTGGTTGTGTATTCCGCAATTTAAAGGCTTTGTGATAATATCGTTATATTGGTATATGTGTTAGGTGTTGTGCCATTTGCGCAGGATTGCGACGTACACATGGGATGGTTGTACACTTGGTTGTGCAATGTATTGTGTACCGATCGTGTGTTATGTTGGTTGTGTGTCATTGATTGATGATAGTTGTTGTGAGTGTTGAGATTGTGTTATGTGTGTGTGTGATGTACGATTTTGTGGTGATCAACGTGATTGATTAAGTGTGCTCAATGTCGTATGTAATGTGAATGTGAATGTGAATATGTGTGTGACCGCTAAGTTCACTCGTGTTGGATCGACGGGACTTACGAGGATTCGTGGCAGTGGACTACGGGGTCAGAACTTAGTGAGGTACTGAGGTCCAATCGTGCTGGTCTGACGAGGCCTACGATAATGCATGGCAGTGGACCATGAGTTTCGAACATAGTGCATCCAACCGGGTGAGCTCGACGGGGCTTACGGTGACACGTGGCAGTGGACTACGGTGTGAGGACTGTGTGTGATTGTTGTGATTGATATAGTCCGTGTGGGTTGTTGAGCCTACGGAGACACGTGACAGTGGATCACGGTGTCGGAATTGGTTATGTTTGGTTAATAATCCGTGTGGGTTGTTGAACCTACGGAGACACGTGACAGTGAATCACGGTGTCATGAACATGATTATTTTCAAATCAAAGTTTTGCAAGGAAAAGTTTTATGAAAATGAATGCTAAACCTAGTCCTAAGCTTGAGTAAATGTTTTCCATATTGTGAACTGTTGATTTATGAAACAAGATTTGGGTTAAAGCCCTCAACCCTTCTTTTGAAAGGTTTGGTGAACCAGGACTCGGAGTTTTAAAGGTTTCGAAATTCCAAAATTTTCGAGGCGATGAACTTATTTTCGAAATGCTTCATAGCTTAATTTTCCCTTATTAAAACCCCCGAGAATAATTTGATACTTGATTATTGTGTTTGATTCTTGAGTAATGTTTGCTCGTTACTTTTCGTATGATTTGATACTTGCACTAGTAAAACAGTGGAGTTTTATTAACCCCCAAGTAATCGGGGGGTGGATGTCTGTTTTGCGTCCAGGTACATGCAGGTTCAGGGGAGTAGTCACAGGATTGGCACAAGAGGATGACGAGCTGCGATTCTAATCAAGAGTCGAGAGTTGTTTTGATTTTTGTTGTGTTGTCAGAGTTGATTTCAGTCTTCCACTGTATTGTATTTCGACCCCTGTGTGGGTAATGTTGTTTAAGTCAGTTTTGTTGATTGGATTGAGTGACCTCATCAGTCTGTGTATTCATGTGTAAGTGACAAGAACGGTCTGTATTATTTTATTGTTTGACCCTGATCGGGCAAGCATTTGGTCATTTTGTAAGGTGTAACCTGGTAGATCCTCGTGAAAAGGGGTCTACGGCGTGTAATATTCCCATATGGTTTTGGAGGTGTTACATTTATGGCATCGGAGCTTAGGTTGCGGAAACCTAGGCTGTCGGGTCGAGTCAAGTCGTGATTTGTCGAGTAATGTGTTGTCTTGTCGTTCGAGTCGTCAGGTGACAAGTTGAGTTGTGCGTAGTCACAACGTGTCGGTTATGTTGTCGGACGAGATTAGTATCGTGGGCGACTGTCACCTCCGTGCGGCATGTGGATGTAAGTCTCCTCCTTTATGCGTAATACCTGTGTATCTCGATTTTATCTTAGTGAGTTAATTGTGGTGCATAATTTTATTTACACAGTATTGTGTAATATAGTTGTGTTTAATACTTGTGGCACATAGTATGTGTATAGAACTGGGCACATTATTGTTTTATCTTTGAACCACCGGGTGGTGATATGCGCATGAAGCCCCATATACGTGAGAGTATGGCTCTGCTCATGTGTACCACTCTGAAGGAATATCAGGACCGAGCTTTAGCCATTGAGATGGCCGTTTCTGTGTCGGAATCTGGTTCAGATAGTAAGAGGCAGAAGACCTCGAGTAACTTTGCAAGAGGCCCGAGAAGTGAGATCCGTGAGCCTGTTGCTTCGCATTTTCCTTCTGGGAGCACTCCTCATTCGGTTGACCAGTCTAAGAACCTTACTCTAGAGGCGAGTAAGACGATCGGTGTGAAGACCTGCTTCAACTGCAGTCGTGTGGGCCATGCGAGACAGAATTGTCGTTCGCCACCGGTTAATTATTTCAAGTGCGGCCAATTGGGGCACCAAGCGGTGCATTGTGAGACCGTTGCAAAGATGTTCAGGAATCGGGTTTTTGTTCCTACTCGGGGAGGCAGTGGTGTCCAGTGATGTAGTTGTGTGTCGTACTTTGTGCTGTAGATCGTGTAGAGATTGATACTTGTTGCGCGAACTTGTTGGTTTTGTTTGTATTCTACCCTGATGTTTTATTTTAAGTTTCGGGATGAAACTTATTTTTAGTAAGATAGAATGTAATATCCGGTATCCTCATTTTCCGTTATCTTGAATTGCTTGTGTTTTGACGTCGGATATTTTCTTGTTGATGAGAATCGGAGTGATTTCTATCGTGATACTCTATTTGTTTCTATTGCATAGCCGTTTTAGTCGGGTGCGACTTGTTGTCGCGTGCGTTTCTTTGATTAAATGTGTGCATGTGATGAGGTATGTGATGTGTCATTAATTGCTCGTTATTGTTTTGAATCATTGCCGGTGGCGTTGTGTTGGTCATTGTGGAGCGTGTGTTCACGCTGTATATTTCTTTGCGTTGCTGGTAATATTTCGCCGTTGGGCGTAAGTTACGCATTTCTTGTTTATCTCGTTGAGTTTTCCTGGCGGTATATTGCTTCTCCCTACTTGTTTTATGTTTCGGGACGAAACTTCTTTTAAGGAGGGTAGAATGTAATATCCGCAATTTTGGATTTCGGTAATTTTCTTTTTTCGGCAGGAGTCCATTTTGACGACTCTCTCATGACCGTTTCGTCATTTTGAGAGTATTTAATTCTGCACTTTTTGACTTCCAAGTTCGTTTCGGTATCGTTTTGTTGAGTTTCGTGTTCTTAAGCGACTTTTCCGTACTTGAGTTCGATTCGTACGAATCTCGTCCGAAACTGTTGTTTCGAGTTTCTTGTAAGTTCATTTAATGTTATTATTCATGTTGCAAGCTTTGGCTTGGTGTTTCGATCGTGTACCGTGTGTTTCGGACGTTTTGGGCCTTTTTTATAATTTCCCAAAGTTTGGGGTAATTACTTTCCGTTGTCGAATTTCGAGCCTTCTGGTGTCGGAATCGTGTGTTCTCTTAGTGCTCGAATTCGTCTTTGCGAGTACTTCGTAACCGTATCTTCGATTCGTATTCAGGTTCGGGTTTCGGGGTCGTCCGGGCCGTCGGAGTTGGCCCCGGCCGAGTCATGGCCGGGCATCTTGGGGCCAGGCCACACCTGGCCGAGTTACGGCCGCAAGGGGCCGACAGTAACGGCCGTAAGGCCTGTTACGTACGTAAGCCCCTGGCCGGTTACATACGCAACAGGGTCGGTAGTTTTGGGCAGGGAGTTCGGCCATGGCGGGTTACGACCGTAAGCTATGGCCGATTACGTACGTAAGGCGGCCGGCAGGCAGCCTATTTAAGACCCAGCAGACGGGTTTTTCATCATTTTTCTCACCCATTTCATCCTATTCTATGGCTGGAGCTTAGTTAATCATGGAGGCATGTTGTTATACAATGAATCCATGAAGTTTTGAGGTTCATATCTGTTGTGCGGTGATTTGTACGCCTCGGTGGCGATCGATAACAAGGCCGAGCGACTGAGTCCACAACCAATCAATCTATGGCGAACTCGCCTAAACGAAGAACACAGTCCACCTTCAAGTATCTAGCGATCGAATCTCAAGGCGATCGCCTTTGTCACCTAGCGACCGACTCTGGTGCCAAACCTAGGACGATCGTCTTGTGCCACGAACAAGACCATCGTCCGTAAAAGTCTACGAAGACTGGATCTCAAAGCAGCGCCCATGTGCAGATCCGCGAAAGGCACCGCATAACATGGATCGTTGACCACAGCCTGTCACCACCTTATCACCTACCGACAAACTCGCCGAAAGGTACAAGGTGGGACCGCCCGTGACAGCGACTCAGACGCGTGCAGACTTCTCATTGGACCGCACAGCTGGCTGCCAGCAACTCCTGTAGACTTTAAGGAGACCAACCCATGTGCTAAAAGACGATCGCACGCTTATTATAATACAGCAGAGGCGATCGCTCGGCATCTCCTAGTCCTATAAATATAGAACTTCCAGCAACTGGAAAAAGGTTGGCAATTCGTTCTCCTCTCAGTTCAGAGAAAACGCTCAAATACATACACTCTTCCAGGCTCTCGGCTTCCTCGTCTTGAATCTACCTCAGGATTTCTCTCTCAGCACCTCTCATCCAGAAGAAGGTCGGCAGAGGCATGAACTCCTTGTAGTACAGATTCAACGAGACTCACAAGCCCAGGAGCTCAAACATACAGCTAAAACACACCGTGAGAGACTGTCGATTTCTCACGGTCGTCACAGCTCATCAACGTTGTTACAAGAACTCACAGAGCATCATATCTGGTTCTTCCGGCAATCTTCACGCTCAATAGCTAAGATAACTAGGGTCTTTACACACATTGTAACTGTACTCTAACATTAATAGTTGTACTCCAAAGTATTTGTATTAATAATATCTCGCGAGAGCATTCAAGCCCGGGACTAACAACCCCGGCAAATATTGTGTTATTTACTTTCTCTACGAAAGTGCTCTCGCACTTTGTTTGCTGTCCATCCATTCCAGCAATATCTATCTGCGGATAATATTTTGGGTAGCAACAATTGGCGCTAGAAGAAGGGCATCTTAATCTTCATTTTTATTCCTACCGTCCCGAAGAACACTCACTGTTCTTGGGGCATATACTTGAAGTGACACTCACTGCGCTTCAAATAAAAGCCTTCAGAATCATGACGTCCGCCACCACATCGAAGAGTGCCGCTCTCCGAACCGCCGGACACCATATCCCGGCTCGATCCGAGCCCCAGCCGACGGCAGATGGAAGCCGTGGCAACGCGAGACTCTCGATCCCGCACCTGAGGGGTGGCCCCAGCCTCTCACTCGACCAGTTCCAAACTGCGGAACAGATCGAGGAGGCTATGGCCATCCTAAAGGAGCGACGGAGATCATGCGCGGTGCCCGCAATAACTCCCTCGGCCATCCGCCGCGTGGGCAAACGAAAGTTCAAAGGGTTACTGGACGAGCGATCGTCAGAATGCCCCCAATTCGCGAGAAAAGGCTCTCGCACGGACAGACGGTTCCGTATTCAGTCACTTAGGAAGCGACCCATCATGGCAACCAGGGCATTCTGGCCCCAACCTCGAGACAGTAGAATCCGAGTCACTCACCAGGAGTTCGGCATACCCAACTCCCAACCGAACACAAGTCAACCGTTTGGCTCCCACTCCGAACGCCAGGGGTTCAGTACTTGATCGCCTCGGCTCCCGCTCCGAGCGCCTATCTGCGAGCAGCCAGGCCGCGGCGATGGCCGCTATGCAATGCCAGCTCGATGATATGAAAGCACTCTTGGATACTGGGGCAAGCACCAGTAGAAAGATCATCGGACCGACCGAGCCACTCGCGGTCCACATCGAGCTTGCCCCGGTACAACCAAGGATCGCTCCTCCCAAAACACCTCTGTACGAAGGGAGATCGGACCCCAAGACCCACCTAAGCAAATTCCGGATATACATGACTGGGTGTGGGGTATCAGATCAACCAAATGCCGAATCTTCCCGTTAACATTGGGTGAGCTGGCCCATAGGTGGTACATCTCACTACCACCGTGATCGATCATCTCCTTTGAGAAACTGGCGAGTGACTTCACGTCATACTTCGTCGCCAAGGTCGCCAGACCAGAAGGCCCACACCGCGTGATGAAAATTAGGCAGGGGGAAGACGAATCCGATGCGGATTACATCGACCGGGTGGATGAAATAGTCCTCACCGGTGAGCCCATCAGCGACGAGCTCGCCCTCTACTTGGTCCTGGGGGGATTCTACGGTCATTCGCCCATGTTTAGACATATCACCAAAGACATCCCCCCGACCTACGCGATCTTCCGCGCTAAGGCCACCGACTTTCTGGCCAGGCAGAGGTTGCTCACCCTCCGCCTAGGCGAGGAAACGCCACCTCCTGTCCTGAAAACGGCGATCGCCAAAACCAAAAAGACGGTCGCCAAGACATCTGGCGACCATAAGTCCTTCGAGGATGTGGAAGCCCATGTCCTCCACAAGTTCAACCGAACTCCGGCCCACATTTTCTACGCCATCAAGGGGCGCGAACCGCTAAACAAGCCGAAGGTGATAAGGGACCACGGTCATCTGGACCACAATCAATATTGTGCCTACCACAAGAGTCCCGGCCACAACACCAACCAATGCCGCGACCTCCTCAGACAACTCTGGAGATTATTCGAAGAAGGCAAGTTGGACAGCTTATTGGCTTAGCCGGAGCCCCACCAATCTCCCAACACGGTCGCCCGAGTCGAATGCGAATAGGCCGGAAAGCTCATACGAGCCGACCCCTCGATCAATCTCGACGACCGTATCTACATGCTTCAATCAAGAGAAGGGAACTTCGGAAGTCTCTCCCCAATTTCTCGCCTCATCAAATCAAAGGCTACTGCTTGAGCAAACGCTTCAAAAAAGAGGATGACTCGCTCGACCTCTAAAGTTTGTCATCGAAATGATGGACCTAGGCAACGATCGCCTCCCCTAGCACAATGTATACTGTCGAGGATCGTCATCTTACATGATGGTTCGAGGTAGAAGAGTGCCGCCATGGTCGCGAAAATCGATTAAACTGATGATCCGTCCATGCAAGGTTCCTTTGGGCTCCGATCGCTCGCCCTTCATTTAAATACGAGGCGGGCATATCCGAAGGACTCTCCAAAACAAATCAAAGGATTACTCGCTCGCCCTCTAAAGTTCGTCATCTACATGAAGAACCTAGGCAGGCGATCTCCTCCCCTTACACAACGTATACCGTCGAGGATCGTCATCTGAATTGATGGTTCGAGGTAGAAGAGTGTCGCCATGGTCATGGAGGACGATGGAACCATTCTCTGTGCCCATGCAAGGTCCTTTTGGGCCACGATCGCCCGCCCTTCGTTTAAATACGAGGCCGGCGTAGTCTGAGGGCCCTCCAAAACTAATCTTTGGACACGTTCGCCTGGCCTCAAAGGTCCATCACTTAACGTGGTGGGTCCTTCTCGGACAATGCAACGCGTCCCTCCCCCCGTCTAAACGTATACCATTGAGGGTCACCATCTTAATGGCGGCCCGAGGTAGAAGAAGAGCTAACAAGCCACAGACATGGAGTTGATTAATCCTACGACGCCCCACGCAAGGAATCTTCCAGACCAAGACCGCACGCCCTTCGTTTAAATACGAGGCGAGGCGCAGCCTTCGGAGGACCCTACCAATTAAGTGAGTTGCGAGAACTTAGCCATCAGACGGAATGTCGCTCGCGCATAAGACACGGTTGTGGAGGTCGGTCCATCGAACTCCGCGATCGTGCATGGCTCCTCAAGACCGAGATGGACGGCCTTTCGAGGATTCGACAAAATTGAAGACCGCTCACTCAACGATTTATTTTCATCCCCTTACTTTCACTAGGTGAACAAAAACAAGGGGGAAGAGTGCAGAGCTATTTATACGACGATTGTCCCTATTCAATTACATACGGAGATCGACATTTTTCAGATGTTTGTGCAGCGATCGAATTTGTTGTAAAAGTTATCTATATGAGTTTATCAATTCACTTGGAGCTACACACGCAACAATCTCTCCTCACACATTTGTACAAAGTCATGCAAAAGACTCAGAAAAGCAATCATTCAAGTAATAAAATCGGAGAAACAAACATTCATTTCATTACTTGAAATATCGGAGTACATAAACAATCGCCCGAAGGTCTAAGTACTACAAGAGAAAGCTACAAAATTACAAGGCGAAAGAGCTAAAACAATAAGAACGAAAAGCCTCAGGCCCCTGCCTGGATTTCGCCTTCAACCTCCGGATCGGCCCGCGACCATTCGCCAGCTTCCGGAGTGACCTCCCCGTCCTCCGGAGCGTCAGGATGAACAAGGTTCACCGGAGTCGGATACCAGCTCAAGTCCACGCTGATTTCCGAGAGATCCAAGATCGGCACGGAGAAAGCAGGATGGAGAGGATGCTCCAACGCATACGCCTTGAAGTTTTCAGCAAGAGGGCCGACCTCCAACCCTCCCTTCTTAGCAGCTCGGAGCTAGTCAGCGAACGCCATATAATAGGCAAACTCGCTGACGAACTCCATGTTAATAAAGGGATCGGTCTCGGTCGCCTCTATCTTCCCTTTCATCTCCGCCATCGCCTGTTGCGCACCTTGAAGCTCGGCCTCCCTTGCAGCCGTCTCTCCTCTCGCCGCCGCCAGCTCTCTAGTCAGCCGAGCGACAGTCACCTTCAGTTGATCGGCCTCCTTCTCAGCGGCCGCGTGCAACCGTCGGGCATCTGTCATCTGGTCCCGATATCGGTTGACCGTCGCCCGAGCTCGCTCATAATTCTCTCTCATCAGCTCAGGATCATGACTCGCCCGTTTAGCTGCATCCAAGGAGTCCTTCTCCATAGCCACTATCCTATCGGCAAACTCGGCATTCTCTTTCCGAGCAGCCTCGAGGTCCGCCTGTAGACGAGTAGTAGAAGGACGCCCCTCGAATTCTTTCACAGCCTCGGTAGCCATCGTCGCCGCTGAAGAGAAAGAGCGAAAGCAGCCTGCATTGTATTCCCAGATCGCTGGCGAGAGATCACATCTAAGTCCGTCGTCCATGCCTTCGGCAAAGCGGAAACGGCCCGGTTGACGTACAGTGGGACATCGCAGGCTGCGCGAGGAGATCGGCTCGCGAGGAAATCCAGTACCATCGGCGGGCAAGATGGGTTAGTGCTACGGATCCTGCACCAAACAACAAAGAGTTAGCACATCTCCCACGCAAGTGACGAAATTCAACAAACAAACAAAGTCTACCTCTCGGCTCTCTCGGGGTCGCGACCAAAGTATGGCTTCCCGCGAGGGGTCTCAGCCTCAGCGATCGCCATCTCTTGCAAGAATGCCGCAGAGGGCGTAGACTCATCCACCGGAGGGACCGCGGTGATCGGAGGCGCGGCGATCGGCACATCACCGGCAGGGGCAGAAACCTAGGGTTCCCCCGACCTCTGCCGCCTGTGGTTCGTCCGGAGCCCCTCCTCCCGAGGTTCCTCCTCCGCTATGATCGGCTTAGGCCTCACCTCCGGAATGAGAGGTAACGCCACCGGAGGAACCGGAGAAGACTTCTTCTGGCGAAGACGGCTCAGAACTCCGGGGTTCTGCATGGCTATCTCCGCTAGAGGCTCCAAGAAACGAGGAAAGCGAATTTCTTCAATAAAGAACGATCAAACGATAGTTAGACATATTCCTCCAACAAGACGATCACCCAACAAATGGAGATCGTAGAGGGTCATACCTGGGACCGAAAGATGTCTCAGGAAACGGAATAGCCAAGCAGACAGCCAACGACTCTCCTTGTTAATCCAGTGAGCATCTAAGTCGTCGTCCGACAGACTATGTATCTGCTCCCAGACGACTAGAAAATTGAAAGGTATCTCTTCGATCGCTGGAATATGGGAACCTGAAAAAACGAAACCAAATTAGATCAGTTCATAACACATCCGAATAAAGGGAGAGTCAAAACCCTTACTTGGATTCCTCTCCCGGAAGCCTGTGGGAATGCCCAGCTCGCCCATAGAATTGTCACTCGCTGAGGACTTCCAGGCATCAGCGACCCAGAACCACTTCACCGGGTCGCCCCGCACCTTGTTCGGGACTCCGAGGATCACCCGACCGGATCGGCCTTGAATATTATAGCCTCCGACCGACCCTTTCTGAGCCGTCATCTTGAACAGGTGGTTCATCTCTAACGGCGAAGGAAGGCGGTATAGTCGGTGACCGCCGAACAAGGTGAGAGTGCAAATGATCTGGAGCCAGGCATTCGGCGTCAACTGTAGCGGCGCCACATTCCAAGCCGCCAGCAAATGGGAGACAGAAAAAGATAGAGGGAACCGTAGCCCAGCCTCCATGATTGCTTCATTCACGGCGACCATACCCTCCGGGGGTTGGTTGGCTCTTTCATTCTCTGCCGGCGCGAAAAGATCCACATCTGAAGGGACATGATACCTCGTCCTCCAAACGGCCAGGTCCTTCCTGGTGCCGAGCTCCTTATCTGGCCAAGGGACCATAGAGATCGCTGCGCAGCCCAAAACAGCGATCGCTTAGCAGGTTGATATGGGTGAGCGATCGAGTAATCCCGATAATCGAACTTAGGAGACGGACCGGCCAACCTCTCCATGATTTCAGCGAAGGCCAAATAGGCCTGGCCAAAGGCACTATGCTACTCCCAGTAGGCCCTCACCGCCGAATCTCTCTCCACCTGCGAGTGTCTTTGCTCAACCGCCGCCTCCCTAGCGACGTCGGCCTCATTAAATAGCGCCTCGACTTCTGCGGGATCAATACCGGCGTGGATAGCTTCGGCGGCCGTCTCCAGATGGAATCCTGCAAAGGGTCCTTCCTGGACATTGGAAGCCCAAGCGGCGAATGTGGTGCCCTTTCCGTGCGAAGAAGATGTTCCAGATATTCTCGAAACAAGAAGAGGAGAAATGGAGTGTTTTCTTACAAAGGATTAAGTTGATCGACGATCGGCAATCAGATCCTCAGAAAAAGTCTTCAGCAAAATCCTTCTTTCTCCGGTAAAAGCGCATAAGGGTCTTAAAACTGCAACGCAGCGCCTTTTTATAGGAGATGGCAGGGACTTCTATGCAATTAAGGAGAATCTCAGGGGTTGGAGTGCAACCGTCGCAACAAATGACTCCCTTGAAACCCGCAACGTGTCGTTTCAAGGACACGTCTGACGAGGAGTTGCACCTAACCGTCGGTCTCCCCTAACAGTAACCCGACGCGTGTCTCAGAGACTTTTCCACAACCGCTGCCATTTCCCGCTCAGTTCAGCGACCAACTAGGTCGTCCAAATTCGGAATCAAACCGCTAAAAGACGATCGCCCATTCCATAAAATGCTGAGTCACTCGTCATAATTCAGCGATCGCCAACAGAACCACCTCACCCCACGTTTCCAACATCGAAGCGAGTAGGGGGGTAATTGTTGTGCGGCGATTTGTATGCCTCAGCGGCGATCGATAACAAGGCTGAGCGACCGAGTCCACAACCAATCAAGCTATGGCGAACTCGCCTAAACGAAGAACATAGTCCACCTTCGAGTATCTAGCGATCGAGTCCACAACCAATCAAGCTATGGCGAACTCGCCTAAACGAAGAACATAGTCCACCTTCGAGTATCTAGCGATCGACTCTCAGGGCGATCGCCTTTGGCACCTAGCGACTGACTTTGGTGCCCAACCTAGGAAGATCGTCCTGTGCCACGAACAAGACCATCGTCTGTCAAAGTCTACGAAGACTGGATCTCAAAGCAGCGCCCATGTGCAGATCCGCGAAAGGCGCCACGTAACATGGATCGTTGACCACAGCCTGTCACCACCTTATCACCTACTGACCAACCCGCTGAAGGGTACAAGGTGGGACCGCCCGTGACAGCGACTCAGACACGTGCAGACTTCTCATTGGACCGCACAGTTGGCTGCCAGCAACTCCAGCGGAGTTTAAGGAGACCAGCCCATATGCTAAAAGACGATCGCCCGCTTATTATAATATAGCAGAGGCGATCGCTCGGCATCTCCCAGTCCTATAAATAGAGAACTTCCAACAACTGGAAAAAGGTTGGCAATTCGTTCTCCTCTCAGTTCAGAGAAAACGCTCAAATATATACACTCTTCCACGCTCTCAGCTTTCTCGTCTTGAATCTACCTCAGGATTTCTCTCTCAGCACCTCTCATCCAGAAGACGGTCGGCAGACGCAGGAACTCCTTGTAGTACAGATTCAATGAGACTCACAAGCCCAGGAGCTCAAACATACAGCTAAAACACACCATGAGAGACTGTTGATTTCTCACGGTCGTCACAGCTCATCAACGTTGTTACAAGAACTCACAGAGCATCATATCTGGTTCTTCCGGCAATCTTCATGCTCAATAGCTAAGATAACTAGGGTATTTACACACATTGTAACTGTATTCTAACATTAATATTTGTACTCCAAAGTATTTTTATTAATAATATCTCGCGAGAGCATTCAAGCCCGGGACTAACAGCCCCGACAAATCTTGTGTTATTTACTTTCTCTACGGAAGTGCTCTCGCACTTTGTTTGCTGTCCTTCCATTTCAGCATTATCTATCTCCGGATAATATTTTGGGTAGTAACAATATCATCATTCATCCGCCCTATAACATCCTTTGATCGAGCGAATCAGGTCAGATTTTCTAGAAATCTAGTTTTGGGGAATTTGGGTATTTTGGTTGTTTTCATCCGTTTAATCCGATTTAACTTAGGATGGTGATGTATTGATGATTATTTAGATGTATTATATCATTTACCTTGTTATTACATGGTTGCATCGTATTGATTCGTCGTTTTGTTCGAGTTCTTAGTCGACGCCTTGAAGGTGTCCGACAAAAGGTCTTAGAGGGGGGATTAGGCGTTATGCGATTATTATTCATCATACGATTGTTGATTTATCATTGATATGACTTAGGGACAAAATTCTTGTGAAGAAATCGAGTCAGAACCCTCCCATTCGTTGTCTTCTTCGGGGTCCGAGCTTCCCGGTTGAACCGTGTTCCTCGGAGTGTCTGGTAGCGGTTGTCGAGGCAAGTATCTTATTATACGACTTGCGACTAGTAATGACGTATGAGATTTATGATGATTTTGCTTGCCTTCGTAAATATGTTCCGTTTGAATTAGTTGTGTATTCTGCAATTTGAAAGCTTTGTGATAATAGCGTTATATTGGTATACGTGTTAGGTGTTGTGCAATTTGTGCAGGATTGCAACGTACATATGGGATGGTTGTACACTTGGTTGTATAATGTATTGTGTACCGATCGTGTGTTATGTTGGTTGTGTGTCGTTGATTGATGATAGTTGTTGCGAGTGTTGAGATTGTGTTATGTGCGTGTGATGTACGATTTTGTGGTGATCAACGTGATTGATTAACTGTGCGCATTGTCGTATGTAATGTGAATGTGAATGTGAATATGTGTGTGACCGCTAAGTTCACTCGTGTTGGTTCGACGGGACTTACGAGGATTCGTGGCAGTGGACTACGGGGTCAGAACTTAGTGAGGTACTGAGGTCCAATCGTGCTGGTCTGATGAGGCCTACGATAATGCATGGCAGTGGACCATGAGTTTCGGACACAGTGCGTCCAACCGGGTGAGCTCGACGGGGCTTACGGTGACATGTGGCAGTGGACAACGGTATCAGGACTGTGTGTGTGATTGTTGTGATTGATATAGTCCGTGTGGGTTGTTGAGCCTACGGAGACACGTGACAGTGGATCACGGTGTCGGAATTGGTTATGTTTGGTTAATAGTCCGTGTGGGTTGTTGAACCTACGGAGACACGTGACAGTGGATCACAATGTCGAAATTGATTATGTTTGTTTAATTTTGCGTGGTGTAGTCCGTGCGGGTTGTTGAACCTACGGAGACACATGACAGTGGATCACGGTGTCATGAACATGATTATTTTCAAATCAAAGTTTTGCAAGGAAAAGTTTTATGAAAATGAATGCTGGACCGAGTCCTAAGTTTGAGTAAATATTTTTCGTATTGTGAACTGTTTATTTATGAAACAAGATTTGGGTTAAAGCCCTCAACCCTTCTTTTGAAAGGTTTGGTGAACCAGGACTCGGAGTTTTAAAGGTTTCGAAATTCCAAAATTTCTGAGGCGATGAACTTATTTTCGAAATGCTTCATAGCTTAATTTTTCCTTATTAAAACCCCCGGGAATAATTTGATACTTGATTATTGTGTTTGATTCTTGAGTAATGTTTGCTTGTTACTTTTCGTATGATTTGATACTTGCACTAGTAAAACAGTGGAGTTTTACTAACCCCCGAGTAATTGGGGGGTGGATGTCTGTTTTGCGTCCAGGTACATGCAGGTTCAGGGGAGCAGTCACAGGATTGGCACAAGAGGATGACGAGCTGCGATACTAATCAAGAGTCGAGAGTTGTTTTGATTTTTGTTGTGTTGTCAGAGTTGATTTCAGTCTTCCGCTGTATTGTATTTCGACCCCTGTGTGGGTAATGTTGTTTAAGTCAGTTTTGTTGATTGGGTTGAGTGACCTCATCGGTCTGTGTATTTATGTGTAAGTGACCATAACGGTCTGTATTATTTTATTGTTTGACCCTGATCGGGCAAGCATTTGGTCATTTTGTAAGGTATAGCCTGGTACATCCTCGTGAAAAGGGGGTCTACGGCGTGTAATATTCACATATGGTTTTGGGGGTGTTACACCAAGATGATCCCGTCGACCAACACGAGGTGGACATCTGATCCAGCGCCCTCAGCATAGATCACACGATCCCATCGGATGAACACAACATATACAATACAAATATGCATACACATATGCAAATCAATATGTTCATTAACATGAACAACCTAACATAAACGACAATATGACATATCAACTAGGATAACCTCGTTTTCAACAACATGAATGACGAATGCATGATCAAAATCATTAACACTAAACCAAATCAATTTAAGATACTTGCCCCGAGTCCTTCGGGAGCAATCTCGATGTCAAATCACCACCGACGATTATCCTCAATGCTCGGCGATCCAAACTTACTATGGGCTATAGATAACTCATATCCTCATCTTTACCGAAACTTATCCTCGATACTCAATTATTCCAATAACCGAATTAAATCATATACATTACGATTTAACTCCAAAATCGGAAAAACGATCTACAATCCAAGTCCCCGGAGTTGACAATAATAATCATCGCTATATGCATTATAACGAAATGAAACTGAAATCATTCATTAAACATTATAACTGAGCAAGTAATAACTTGCCTCGATACCGATGAAGATGGTACCAATTCCATTTCCTTCGTATACGAACTTCTCAGTCCCGACCAAAGCAATCTACGAACATTCTCGAATATGACCGCAAAGCATGGTTATAATCACCGATCAATATTCTCAAACTATTACAATAATTCAATAAACATCAAGTTCGATAATAATCAACAATCCAATCAACAAACCCAACGGTTCTACAATATCGGTTAACCACTAGTCCGAACAATCCAGCTCAATCCATTATAAACTCACAACCGTAATACAATTATGTACACTGTCTGTTGACATAGCGCACGTTAATCACTTAACGTAGCGTGCGCTAAGTCACTTCCATTAGCGTGCGCTAGCCAGTAACACTAGCGTGCGCTAATGACATGCAGTTGCATGCATTTCAGGTACCGATCAACATATGGCGATTACGAATACGAGTGTAAAGGAAATCATACTCCAAGATCAATCATAATCTTTCCAGATTCAATCTCGGTACCATACTCACATGATATATACCATTAATCAATCATCAATCAACATGACTTAATCCTAGATATTAACATGTCATCTTCGTATCTAAAACACCGATAATTCAACATACAATCCTCTTGCTATGGTATGTTCATCAATAAGTTCTTCAAGAACACCAAATGATTCGAAACCAAGTTCATAATCATCAAAGCAACATAATCTAACATCCTTTAACATGTAAACAATCATCCAACTGATAATCCAAGTCATATATTCATAGATCATCTTCTTCCTCAATATCAACATATGAATACCAAGAACCATAAAACACTTCCATAATCTATCATTACAGAGAGTAATCATCAACAATAACACCAACATCCGAAAAGGAGGAGAAGGATTAACCAACTTATCTCAAGAAAATGAACTACATAATTCAAACCACAAGAATCATATTAATATCATCATACTCCGGTAATCCATCTCATAATCATACTTATTAACTTGTTTATGTAATAATCATCAACTCAAGAAGATCAACATTCAATCCAAAACGAAATCCAAAGGTGAAGAGTAATTACCTTTTTGAAGGAATGGATTGAATCCCAAGTTTGAATCCATTTCCAATCGATTCCAAGCTTAATATTATTATGGATGATTAACTCCACCATAATCCAGTGTTTGGAACTTCAAACATCTCTCTAAGAACTCTCTCTATCAGCTGCAAGGAAGGAATAGACGAAAATGAAGAAAATGGGTGAAATGCATCTTAACACCCGTCTGCCCATATATAAACTGTACATTACTAGCGTGTGCTACCTTCACAAAATAGCGTGCGTTAATATTCTTAGCGTGCACTAACTGTCTTTGTTAGTGTGCGCTATCACAGTCCAGAGGTTACTGCCTTACTTCATACAATGATTTACGTTCGCAATGCCCATGCAATAACATACGTAAATGCCTCTATTTAGCGTATGCATACTTTCAACCATAGCGTGCGCTACTCATAGTTGACTTGCTACAGTCTGCACCTACCCCTGTGTCCCCACATGCCGAAAGCACCCGAAAAAGCAAAGATTCATTTGGACCGATCTGATATTAGCGTGCGCTAACCATATGCATTAGCATGCACTCGTCCTTCGTAGCACACATCCATTGACCTTGTCGAAAGATGCGCCGAAAGTGGCCGGGTCCACACGTAGATTCCTTGTGATCTGTTCTGCACTAGCGTTCGCTAACTTTCGCTTTTAGCGTGCGCTAAACTTGCACGATAGCGTGCGCTATGCTTGAATATTAGCGTGCGCTAATAAGGCTATACTTAGCCATTTTCAGCTATCCTTGTCCAACGTCTCAACATACTAGATACGTATACACGACATACTGAATATACATACTGAATAATCAACAAATCAAACAGAAAGACTACCCGAGAAGTCTCATTTGAACAAGTAAATCAAAACCTCGAAAGGTAGTAAGAAAATGCATAAACGATTAGTGAACTGTTTTACAAATCTCGAGAGTTTTAGAAAACAGAAAAGCCTTTTGAAACATTAGGGTCTCAGCCCATATCTCGTTTCGCATTACAAGAAGTTTAAAAAGTAGAAAACCCTTCTGGACCCCAAGTCCTGAGTTATAAAACTATTTCAAAATCGATTGGGTCTCGGCCGAAAATCATTTTCCGTAAAACATCCGTAAAACATTCATTTTGGAAAGTATCATTTTGAAATGCTCAAAAACAGTTTCATATATCTTAAAATGAACTAACATGACTACATGTTCTTCTCAACAATCCACAGTCCACCTCCCGAACACACAACTCCATTTCCAAAATTTTAACCGACATATTAATTTCCAAAATCATAACTTGTCAAGATCATCAATCCTGTCCCAACTCTGTCACCTTATACTGTAACGCATAATATTCTGCTGAATCTCAAAGCATATAACGGCAATAAATCTCAATGCAATTCAAGAATCCAAATACTTACAGATCGTGAAGCCGACGATTCCCCGTGATACTGGAACATGTCTCAACTCTAGAAAATACTCGACACAGACATTTACAAAACACACATTTTGCAAACTCAGTTCAACTCGAGAACACAACACATCTCTATCCGAAGAAACACATTAGTATCATTTGAAAAAGTTTACAACAATCCCAGTACCACATTGGTAAACCACATAACGCACAAGCCCGAATGAACAACAAAAATCTAGGGCCCTAGTATTAGTTAATCGATAACTCGAATGACGCAACAAAACACGACCCAACTCGACCCGACTGCCTAGGCTTTCACAACCTAAGCTCCAATACCATATTCTATAACACCCCTATATCCGACCGGGAATATTACAGCACCGTGGGCCCCGAGACGGAACCCACAAGGCTAAACGATATTTTCGCAAATATTTACAAACGCCCAAGAGGCTAACGATGGTATTATCTAATTAAAACATTCGAAGACTTTATAAAACTCGTTTATCAAAACTGTCGTAAAATCTCATTTGGAAGGGCAAGGCCAAATAGCCGAAACTCAATAGTTTAGAAAACGATTTTCCCAAAGTAACCTGAGTTACCAAATAACGAAAGGTCATTTAAAAGTACTCACGCAGCGGAAAAGACAACAGTTAAAAGTACTCTAGCAGCAGAGTACAACAACTGATCAGGAAACTCAATTCGCAAATACATGCCCTAGCCAGTATCCTCCGGGAAGCTCTTCTCTCCACGACCGCTACAAGCGCGATATCCCAAGAACCTAAAAAGACGGGGTTAGCCATAATATCCAATAATGATAGCAATCACATCACATCAATATTTCCAATGAGATACTAAGTAAGAATACTATCAAAGTAATCCTACTGCCATACTCTACCAAATTCACGTCTCGTACTGATTCTCACACAATACCCAAAGTTCTCAAAACATCATCATAACTCACTGTTACGAAATCTACTAACTCTGTCCAATTCGATCCATCGGATATCATCATCAAATCTCAACACGAAAACCGATTGTCCATCAAAGACAAATACCAAGGGAAATACGGAACATACCTCGAGATGCACAATACCACGACAATCACGTCAGTCTAATCCGAGATCAGATCAATACATCATACGGACACGGTCTTAACACAAGACCTACAAATGCATACTCATATGACAACGTCAATATGCTCAAAACAATAACAGCGTATACTCAATGGAAATCCCATGATCCAGCGCCCTCAGCATAGATCCCAAGATGATCCTACTAGATCAACACGAGGTAGATAACCAACAATACACATATACACAACAACACATGTAAAACCAACGATGCGAATCCACATGATTCCATAAACACAACACTGGTTAATTCAACGATCAAGCGCCCCCAGCATAGATCCCAAGATGATCCCGTCATACCAACACGAGGTGGAAAACCCACCCATTGATACAGTGCCCTCAGCATACATCCCAAGATGATCCCGTCGGACCAACACGAGGTGTACATCTGATCCACCGCCCTCAGTATAGATCACACGATCCCATCGGATCAACACAACATATACAATACAAATATGCATATACATATGCAAATTAATATGTTCATCAACATGAACAACATAACATAAACGACAATATGACAAATCAACTAGGACGACCTCGTTTTCAACAACATGAATGAAAAATGCATGATCAAAATCATTAACACTAAACCAAATCAATTTAAGATACTTGCCCCGAGTCCTTCGGGAGCAATCTCTATGTCAAATCACCACCGACGATTATCCTCAATGCTCGGCGATCAGAATGTACCACGGGCTATAGATAATTCATATCCTCATTTTTACCGAAACATATCCTCGATACTCAATTATGCCAATAACCGAATTAAATCATATACATTATGATTTAACTCCAAAATCGGAAAAACGATATACAATCCAAGTCCCTAGAGTTGACAATAATAATCATCGCTATATACAATATAATGAAATGAAACTGAAATCATTCATTAAACATTATAACTAAGCAAGTAATAACTTGCCTCGATACCGATGAATCCGGTACCAATTCCATTGCCTTTGTCTACGAACTCCTCAGCCCAGACCAAAGCAATCTACGAACATTCTCGAATATGACCGCAAAGCATGGTTATAATCACCGATCAATATTCTCAAACTATTACAATAGTTCGATAAACAACAAGTTCGATAACAATCAACAATCCAATCAACAAACCCAATGGTTCTACAATATCGGTTAACCACTAGTCCGAACAATCCAGCTCAATCCATTACGAACTCACAACCGTAATACAATTATGTACACTGTCTGTTGACATAGCGCACTTTAATCACTTAACGTAGCGTGTGCTAATTCGCTTCCGTTAGCGTGCGCTAGCCAGTAAAACTAGCGTGCGCTAATGACATGCAGTTGCATGCATTTCAGGTACCGATCAACATATGGCGATTACGAATACGAGTGTAAAGGAAATCATACTCCAAGATCAATCACAATCTTTCCAGATTCAATCTCGGTACCATACTCACATGATATATACCATTAATCAATCATCAATCAACATGACTTAATCCTAGATATGAACATTTCATTTTCGTATCTAAAACACCGATAATTCAACATACAATCATCTTGCTATGGTATATTCATCAATAAGTTCTTCAAGAACATCAAGTGATTCGAAACCAAGTTCATAATCATCAAAGCAACATAATCTAACATCCTTTAACATGTAAACAATCATCCAACTGATAATCCAAGTCATATATTCATAGATTATCTTCTTCCTCAATATCAACATATTAATACCAAGAACCATAACAACACTTCCATAATCTATCATTACAGAGAGTAATCATCAACAATAACACCAACATCCGAAAAGGAGGAGAAAGATTAACCAACTTATCTCAAGAAAACGAACTACACAATTCAAACCACAAGAATTATATTAATATCATCATACTCCGGTAATCCATCTCATAATCATACTTACTAACTTGTTTATGTAATAATCATCAACTCAAGAACATCAACATTCAATCCAAAACGAAATCCAAAGGTGAAGAGTAATTACCTTTTTGAAGGAATGGATTGAATCCCAAGTTTGAATCCATTTCCAATCGATTCCAAGCTTAATATTGTTATGAATGATTAACTCCACCATAATCCAGTGTTTGGAACTTCAAACATCTCTCTAAGAACTCTCTCTATCGGTTGCAAGTAAGGAATGGACGAAAATGAAGAAAATGGGTGAAATGCATCTTAACACCCGTCTGCCCATATATAAACTGTACATTACTAGCGTGCGCTACCTTCACAAAATAGCGTGCGTTAATATTCTTAGCGTGCGCTAACTGTCTTTGTTAGCGTGCGCTATCGCAGTCCAGAGGCTACTGCATTACTTCATACAATGATTTACGTTCTCAATGCCCATGCAATAGCGTACATAAACGCCTCTATTTAGCGTACGCAAACTTCTAACCATAGCGTGTGCTACTCATAGTTGACTTGCTACAGTCTGCACCTACCCATGTGTCCCCACATGCCGAAAGCACCAGACAAAGCAAAGATTCCTTTGGACCGAGCTGATATTAGCATGCGCTAACCATATGCATTAGCGTGCACTCGTCCTTCGTAGCACACATCCATTGACCTTGTCGAAAGATGCGCCGAAAGTGGCCGGGTCCACACGTAGATTCCTTCTGATCTGTTCTGCACTAGCGTGCGCTAACTTTCGCTTTTAGCGTGCGCTAAACTTGCACGATAGCGTGCGCTATGCTTGAATATTAGCGTGTGCTAATAAGGCTATACTTAGCCATTTTCAGCTATCCTTGTCCAACGTCTCAACATACTAGATACATATACACGACATACTGAATATACATACTGACTAATCAACAAATCAAACAGAAAGACAACCCGAGAAGTCTCATTTGAACAAGTAAATCAAAATCTCGAAAGGTTGTAAGAAAATGCATAAACGATTAGTAAAGTGTTTTACAAATCTCGAGAGTTTTAGAAAACAGAAAAGCCTTTTGAAACATTAGGGTCTCAGCCCATATCCCGTTTCGCATTACAAGAAGTTTAATAAGTAGAAAACCCTTTTGGACCCCAAGTCCTGAGTTATAAAACTATTTCAAAATAGATTGGGTCTCGGCCGAAAATTATTTTCCGTAAAACATTCATTTTGGAAAGTATCATTTTGAAATGCTCAAAAACAGTTTCATATATCTTAAAATGAACTAACATGACTACATGTTCTTCTCAACAATCCACAGTCCACCTCCCGAATACACAACTCCATTTCCAAAATTTTAACCGACATATTAATTTCCAAAATCATAACTTGTCAAGATCATCAATCCTGTCCCAACTCTGTCACCTTATACTGTAACGCATAATATTCTGCTGAATCTCAAAGCATATAACGGCAATAAATCTCAATGCAATTCAAGAATCCAAATACTTACAGATCGTGAAGCCGACGATTCCCCGTGATACTGGCACATGTCTCAACTCTAGAAAATACTCGACACATATATTTACAAAACACATATTTTGCAAACTCAGTTCAACTCGAGAACACAACACATCTCTATCCGAAGAAACACATTAGTATCATTTGAAAAAGTTTACAACAACCCCAGTACCACATTGGTAAACCACATAACGCACAAGCCCGAGTGAACAACAAAAATCTAGGGCCCTAGTATTAGTTAATCGATAACCCGAATGATGCGACAAAACACGACCCAACTCGACCCGACTGCCTAGGTTTTCACAACCTAAGCTCCGATACCATATTCTGTAACACCCCCAGATCCGACCGGGAATATTACAACGCCGTGGGCCCCGAGACGAAACCCACAAGGCTAAACAATATTTTCGCAAAAATTTACAAATGCCCAAGAGGCTAATGATGGTATTATCTAATAAAAACATTCGAAGACTTTATAAAACTCGTTTATCAAAACTATCGTAAAATCTCATTTGAAAGGGCAAGGCCAAACAGCCGAAACTCAATAGTTTAGAAAACGATTTTCCCAAAGTAACCTGAGTTACCAGATAACGAAAGGTCATTTAAAAATACTCACGCAGCAGAAAAGACAACAGTTAAAAGTACTTTAGCAGCAGAGTACAACAACTGATCAGGAAACTCAATTTGCAAATACATGCCCTAGCCAGTATCCTCCGGGAAGCTCATCTCTCCACGACCGCTACAAGCGCGATATCCCAACAAGCTAAAAAGAAAGCCCACGACGGGGTCAGCCATAATATCCAATAATGATAACAATCACATCACATCAATATTTCCAATGAGATACTAAGTAAGAATACTATCAAAGTAATCCTACTGCCATACTCTACCAAATTCACGTCTCGTACTGATTCTCACACAATACCCAAAGTTCTCAAAACATCATCATAACTCACTGTTACGAAATCTACTAACTCTGTCCAATTCGATCCATCGGATATCATCACAAATCTCAACACGAAAACCGATTATCCATCAAATACAAATACCAAGGGAAATACGGAATATACCACGACAATCATGTCAGTCTAATCCGAGATCAGATCAATACATCATATGGGCACGATCTTAACACGAGACCTACAAATGCATACTCATATGACAACGTCAATATGCTCAAAACAATAACAGCATATACTCAATGGAAATCCCATGATCCAGCGCCCTCAGCATAGATCCCAAGATGATCCTACTAGATCAACACGAGGTGGATAACCGACAATATACATATGCACAACAACACATGTAAAACCAACAATGTGAATCCACATGATTCCATAAACACAACACTGGTTAATTCAACGATCAAGCGCCCTCAGCATAGATCCCAAGATGATCCCGTCATACCAACACGAGGTGGAAAACCCATCCCATGATACAGCGCCCTCAGCATAGATCCCAAGATGATCCCGTCGGACCAACACGAGGTGGACATCTGATCCAGTGCCCTCAGCATAGATCACATGATCCCATCGGATCAACACAACATATACATTACAAATATGCATACACATGCAAATTAATATGTTCATCAACATGAACAACATAACATAAACGACAATATGACAAATCAACTAGGTCGAACTCGTGTTCAACAACATGAATGACAAATGCATGATCAAAATCATTAACACTAAACCAAATCAATTTAAGATACTTGCCCCGAGTCCTTCGGGAGCAATCTCGGTGTCAAATCACCACCGACGATTATCCTCAATGCTCGGCGATCCAAACGTACCACAGGCTATAGATAACTCATATCCTCATCTTTACCGAAACATATCCTCGATACTCAATTATGCCAATAACCGAACTAAATCATATACATTATGATTTAACTCCAAAATCGGAAAAACGATATACAATCCAAGTCCCCAGAGTTGACAATAATAATCATCGCTATATGCATTATAACGAAATGAAACTGAAATCATTCATTAAACATTATAACTGAGCAAGTAATAACTTGCCTCGATACCGATGAAGCCGGTACCAATTCCATTACCTTCGTCTACGAACTCCTCAGCCCCGACCAAAGCAATCTACGAACATTCTCGAATATGACCGCAAAGCATGGTTATAATCACCGATCAATATTCTCAAACTATTACAATAATTCGATAAACAACAAGTTCGATAACAATCAACAATCCAATCAACAAACCCAACGGTTATACAATATCGGTTAACCACTAGTCCGAACAATCCAGCTCAATCCATTACGAACTCACAACCGTAATATAATTATGTACACTGTCTGTTGACATAGCGCACGTTAATCACTTAATGTAGCGTGTGCTAAGTCACTTCCGTTAGCGTGCGCTAGCCAGTAACACTAGCGTGCGCTAATAACATGCAATTGCATGCATTTCAGGTACCGATCAACATTTGGCGATTACGAATACGAGTGTAAAGGAAATCATACTCCAAGATCAATCAAAATCTTTGCAGATTCAATCTCGGTACCATACTCACATGATATATACCATTAATCAATCATCAATCAACATGACTTAATACTAGATTATCTTCTAGAACACCGATAATTCAACATACAATCGTCTTTCTATGGTATATTCATCAATAAGTTCTTCAAGAACACCAAGTGATTCGAAACCAAGTTCATAATCATCAAAGCAACATAATCTAACATCCTTTAACATGTAAACAATCATCCAACTGATAATCCAAGTCATATAGTCATAGATTATCTTCTTCCTCAATATCAACATATTAATACCAAGAACCATAACAACACTTCCACAATCTATCATTACAGAGAGTAATCATCAACAATAACACCAACATCTGAAAAGGAGGAGAAGGATTAACCAACTTATCTCAAGAAAATGAACTACACAATTTAAACCACAAGAATTATATTAATATCATCATACTCCAGTAATCCATCTCATAATCATACTTATTAACTTGTTTATGTAACAATCATCAACTAAAGAACATCAACATTCAATCCAAAATGAAATCCAAAGGTGAAGAGTAATTACCTTTTTGAAGGAATGGATTGAATCCCAAGTTTGAATCCATTTCCAATCGATTCCAAGCTTAATATTGTTCTGGATGATTAACTCCACCATAATCCAGTGTTTAGAACTTCAAACCTCTCTCTAAGAACTCTCTCTATCGGTTGCAAGTAAGGAATGGACGAAAATGAAGAAAATGGGTGAAATGCATCTTAACACCCGTCTGCCCATATATAAACTGTACATTACTAGCGTGCGCTACCTTCACAAAATAGCGTGCGTTAATATTCTTAGCGTGCGCTAACTGTCTTTGTTAGCGTGCGCTATCGCAGTCCAGAGGCTACTACCTTACTTCATACAATGATTTACGTTCGCAATGCCCATGCAATAGCATATGTAAATGCCTCTATTTAGCGTACGCAAACTTCTAACCATAGCGTGCGCTACTCATAGATGACTTGCTACAGTCTGCACCTACCCCTGTGTCTCCACATGCCGAAAGCACCCGAAAAAGCAAAGATTCATTTGGACCGATCTGATATTAGCATGCGCTAGCGTGCACTCGTCCGTCGTATCACATATCCATTAACCTTGTCGAAACATGCGCCGAAAGTGGCCGGGTCCACATGTAGATTCCTTCTGATCTGTTCTGCACTAGCGTGCGCTAACTTTCGGTTTTAGCATGCGCTAAACTTGCACGATAGCGTGGGCTATCCTTGAATATTAGCGTGCGCTAATAAGGCTATACTTAGCCATTTTCAGCTATCCTTGTCCAACATCTCAACATACTAGATACATATACACAACATACTGAAGGGTGCTTCCGAGTAAGCTCCTTGATCAAAAGCTATGCTCCAAGAGCCTTCTCGGTGAACTAACTAAGTGAATTACAATTGTTATTGAACAAATGCATCCTCATCTGCGGGTTTAGCCTCTTGCTAAAATACTTGATCTTATCCACCTCAGTACGCATAACAGATGAAGCAAACTGAAAAAGTCCCTGAAACTTCTCAGCAATAACAATAACACCCTCGTCCTCGACGGATTCAGGTTCAAAACCTCTGACAACTTGGCTTCACGAAGTGGATCTGGATAATACCTCCCTAACGTTAGAGTCTTGAATTCGCTCCAAGCACAACCACGATCGGTGGGTTTCACAGAAAGCCACCAAGAATAAGCACACTTGCTCAAGTAGTAAGCCGCTACTGCCACCTTACTCTCTTCCGGACACTGAACCATGTCGAAGAGTTCATCAAAATTCTCAAGCCAATGAACAATATCATCTGGTTCTGACGAACCCTCTAAAGTAGGTGGCCTCTGAGTCATCTGGGCCATCATGCCCTGCATACATATGAATGGGTCCACCGGAACACCTTCCGATTGAGCTGCATCTCGGGTATAACTCTGACAGTGAATGATTATCTGTCGGTGAATGACTAGAATCGCTACTTGTTTAACTAATGTTATCCCTCGCATTCGCACGGGTATTCATACAAGATCCCGGGTTTCGGCCCGCACCGCGGCCTCTTCCCCTGCGTCCTCTGACAGCTCTATCCATTCTGAACCAGGAAGGTCACATGATAATTATAGATCCTGCATGAAGATCGCGTTATTTTTAACTTTATATCCTTCTACTTTACTTGTACAATAAAACTTATTCGGAAACTATGAACATATAGTAATTTATGTAACCTATTCTACAACAACATAATTGTTCAAGAGAGTTTATCAAAACCCTTGAATAACATAACTTGTTTAGCTTATAACCGCTTGAATATAAGTTGGATTTGCATCAAATTTTGATATAACATCCCTAACATACTGAAGAACAAATATATGGGAACACCAGCCCCTGAACTATACGAAATATGCACAATCCATATATGTTTATAAAAGGTGGCAGAATTGAGTTCTATGTTGTCTAGTGATGATTTAGGCTTTATAAACCCACAATAAACACAAAGTTAAGCCATGGATGAATTCTTAAAATTATAATGACATGTCTAAGGTCCTGGAAAAACCCTCCTTTCATCGAAACAATCATTAAAGACATCAAGAACATGAAGAAAACAAAGGAAACTCACCTTGATTCTCAAAAAATATGAGGTGTTGGTGTTTTGATGGTTTTTCTTGAATTTTTGGTGATTTTTCGGAGATGGATGCTTTTAGGTCTAGTCCAGAGTGTTAATTAGGGTTGAGGGTCGGTTTTCCTCTCTTATCCAAGTGACAGGCGGTTTTGAGGGTGAAATACCGAAGATACCCTCAAATAGCTTCTATAAATCGTGTTTGAAAGATTGGATCAATTTAAGTAGTTATAGGCCGGTTATTGGTTGGTTTAAACCGGTTCTTAATATACATTGAACATATTTAGGGTATAAATGTCAGGTATAGTGGTTTTGTAGAATTTTAAGGTGTGTTTTTATTGTTTAAAACCGATTACTATGCAGAAAGCATTAAAAATGCTAATAAGGGATTTTATTGTCAAACTTTCTAGACCTTCCTACCTATAATGCTATAGATAAGAATTAAAGGGCTCACTTATCAATATGATATGATGATTATGATAAAACAAAATACAAGTTCAACTGGTTCCGACCGCAACTGGGATGAATATTTAAGTGATATATCCAATTACTTAACAAGCGATGCCGTATGCAACTACCAATTGAACCAATTATAATGTAGATAAGAATCAAATATTTGACACATTTTATTAGGTTAAACAAATGTTATCTACTTGATTCATATATCTAAATTTACTCAACACACATACACCACTAGGCTCCTGTGTTAAACTGGTTAACCGACGATAGACCTGTCAGTGACCCTATTAGTACTTATATGTTTGCCACCTATGCTTAGAGCTAATTTAATATGTTCAATACTCTTCACCATAGTGATTTAACTATGGGGTGGAATGAATCATCATATGTGAAAGTATTGTAAAAATGCAATTAACAAATAAAATCACCTGTAGTCATTTAGCACATCGATCTCCTTTAACCGAGAAACTGAGCTTCTCACTGCAATGAGACATTTATAAAGACACATTTTACCATGTTAGGAGGAATAAATAACATGTTGCATGTATCATAGACATAAAACATAATTAAGCACATAAATAGTAATTATTCATGCTCCTGCAATGTCTACTTGTATGCGATGCTTCCCTAATGCATATTATGTAAATGCATTTAGGTATAAAATGGTTATTGGCTTAGAAGGGGATAACCGGGCATTACAATCCTCCCCTCCTTATAAAATTTCGTCCTCGAAATTGACATACCGAACAATTCTGGATACTTGCTTTGCATTTCCTCCTCTCTTTCCCATGTAGCCTCTTCAACAACATGATTCCTCCAAAAAATCTTTACCAAATGAATCTCCTTGTTTCTTAGTTTCTTTACTTTCTTATCAAGAACCGGTACCGGCTTCTCTTCATAGGACAAATCTGGGGATAATTCCAACGGCTCATAGTTTAACACATGTGAGGGGTTTGAAATGTACTTCTTTAACATGGATACATGGAAGACATTGTGTACACCAGATAGCGAAGGAGGTAAGGCTACTCTATAAGCTCTGTCACCAACTCTCTCAAGGATTTCAAATGGGCTAACATATCTCGGGCTAAGTTTTCCTTTCTTTCCAAATCTCATTATGCTTTTCATTGGGGAAACCCTCAAGAACACATGGTCTCCAACTGCAAATTCTAAATCTCTTCTTCGAATATCTGCTTTGTGCAATCTGCATTCGTTCTATTATCTTTTCTACTACCATAGCAGTCTGTTGTATCGTCTCTGGGCCCAGTAGACTTCTTTCTCCAACTTCATCCCAGTGTACGGGAGATTTACATTTTCTCCCACACAGTGCTTCATAAGGTGCCATCCCAATTGTAGATTGGTAACTGTTGTTGTAGGTGAACTCTACCAATGGAAACTTTGTATCCCAATTGCCCTTGAAATCTAGTATGCATGCTGTCAACATATCTTCGAGTATTTGAATAACTCTTTCTGACTGCCCATCACTTTGTGGATGAAATGCGGTGCTGAAAGCAAGCTTCGTACCCATTGCGTTATGTAAACTTTTCCAAAATACAGATGTAAATTTAGGGTCCCTGTCAGATACTATTGATACTGGTACCCCATGTAGTCGGACTATCTCTTTAATATATTCCTGAGCATATCGATCCATACTATATGTGGATTTTACTGGAAGGAAATGAGCAGACTTGGTCAATCTATCAACAATACCCATATCTAATTATACCCACTTTGAGTCCTTGGTAGCCCAAGCACAAAATCCATTGTAATATGTTCCCATTTCCATTATGGAATTAGTAAAGGCTTCAATAATCCTGCTGGTCTCTGATGTTCAGTTTTGATCTGCTGGCAAGTTAGACATTCTGCAACGAATTTTGCAATATCTTTCTTCATGTTAGGCCACCAATAATGTTGTTGCAAGTCTTTATACATTTTTGTGCTACCTGGATGTATTAATAAGGGCTGGAATGAGCCTCCTTCAGAATGTCCCCTATGATGGTTGCGTCGGCTGGCACACACAGTCTCCCTTTATACCGTAATATTTTATCACTAGAGACTGAGAAGTTTAGTAATTTGCCCTCATCAACTTTTCCCCTCAATTTGCCTATGTACTGATCCGCCTTCTGGGTTTCTTTGATTATATCTTGAAGTGCAGGTTTCAATATGAGTGCTGATAACGAACAAATCTTCCTTTTGGGCACAATTTCCAGTTCTAATTTTTTCAAGTCTAATAATAGTGGCTATTGCGTGATTAGAAAGGAAGACATAGACTTTCTACTTAGTGCATATGCAACCACATTCGTCTTACCAAGATGATAATTGATCTCACAATCATAGTCTTTCACCAATTCTAACCATCTCCGCTGTCGCATATTCAGCTCCTTCTGTGTGAAAAATTACTTCAAACTTATGTGGTCTGTATAGATTTCGCACTTTTCACCATATAAGTAATTCCTCCAAATTTTTAGTGCAAACACAACAGCAGCCAGTTCTAGATTTGGATAATTCTTTTCATACTCTTTTAATTGCCTGGAGGTATAGGCTATTACCTTCCCATGTTGCATTAATACAGCACCCAAACCATTTTTAGAAGCATCAGTGTAAACTACAGAGCCACCTGTTCCTATAGGAGTGGCAAGGACAGGAGCTGTAGTTAATCTACTCTTCAATTCATGGAAACTCTCCTCGCAAGCATCAGTCCAAACAAACTTTGTATTCTTACTTGTTAACAATGTCAATGGGGTTGCAATCTTTGAGAATCCTTGTACAAAATGTCGGTAGTTGCCGGCTAGTCCTAAGAAACTTCAAACCTCTGATACATTTGTTGGTTTGGGCCAATTACTCACTGCCTCTACCTTGTTAAGATCAACTGAAATGCCATCCTTGGATACCACATGCCCTATACCACTTGTTCTATCCAGAATTCACATTTCTTGAATTTAGCATACAACCGTTTTTCTTTGAGAATTTGAAGCACAATTCTGAGGTGTTCTTTATGTTCATTTCTATCATGTGAATAGATAAGGATGTCATCAATAAACACCACCACAAATTTATCAATGAACTCTTTGAATACCCGGTTCATCAAATCCATAAATGCTGCTGGAGCATTTGTCAAACCAAAATGCATCACTAAAAATTCATAGTGACCATATCGCGTTCTAAATGCTGTCTTTTGGATATCTTCTTCTTTGACCTTTAGTTGATGATATCCGGAATGTAAATCAATATTTGAGAATACTTATGCTCCTTGCAACTGATCAAATAAATCATCTATCCTTGGAAGAGGATATTTGTTCTTGATGGTTACCTTATTCAGTTCTCTATAGTCAATGCATAATCGCAATGGGCCATCTTTCTTTTTCACAAATAAGACAGGCGCTCCCCAAGGTGAACAACTAGGACAGATGAGTCCCTTATCAAGTAATTCTTGTAGCTGAGTTTTTAATTCTTTCAATTCTGTTGGTGCCATTCTGTATGGGGCTTTAGAAATAGGGGTAGTCTGAGGCATTACATCGATTACAAACTCAATTTCCCGATCTGGGGGCAACCCTAATGAGCATACACGCTTACCACAATGAATGCATTAATAATGCAGTAAAATGATCGTCAACATGACGCCGGAATATGATAAGATCGCATAAAAGATCAAGTGAGGTAACATGATTATCTGATGAAATTCCTGAAATGATTATCTTGAACAAGTTAACAAGATTGAAAATTCGATCCACAAGATCAACAACTGAGCAATGAGATTGACTGAGTGATTAATATATTAACATGATCGACAAGATCAAAAATGATGATTGAGGATTGTTGACTGATGAATGAGTTGATCCTTATCGCTTGCACAGGTCACATGTGTTAGATTGATACCGCCACTAGAAGGGGGGTTGAATAGTGCGGTTAAGAGTATTGTACTCTTTTTCGTGCGGAAGCAAAAATAGCGGAGAATAAAAGTGCAGATAAAAAAGAACACAAGGAATTGTTCGAGAGGTTCGGCTATTAACGAAGCCTACATCCCCTACCTAGTTTTATCGACTAGGACTTTTCTTAGAACTTGGAATTTGCACTTTCTAGTTTAGTGCCAACTTCTTACAACTTCTTGATTTCCGGGCTCAAGAACAACCTCACATAAACACTCTTGTTTTTCTAGGTACAAGATAACCAATACACAAAATAAGTGCGAGTAGAAACTCGGCTTTCACGATATATCGCTCTAAGATACAAGAATGAAGATTGGAAATTATAGAACAAATCTTCTCGTATCACAATCTAGAATAAGAATATCTCTCAGAATGTTTGCTTGATATTGCTTGAATATGCTAGTAGGCTCAGAATTCTTGTATATTCAATGTCCATGAAGGTGGCTATTTATAGCCTTCTTGAGCTCATTTTCCGTTGGAACAAGAAATGAGTTACGTCGTTATATGATGCCGCTTACGTCGTTACATACGTTACGTACGTTATATGAACTGAATAACGGCCGTAATGAAAGTGCCAAAACTGTCCAGTGAACTCTGATGAAATGCGTTACGTACGTTACGATCCTTAGGGTTACGTACGTAATATCCTGGTCAAAGATCCGTTGATTGAGACGACTTGTTGCAACGGCTAGTGGCTTTTCCAACGGTCAGAATAATTCAAGCCTTACGTACGTTATATGCTCCCGGTTACGTACGTTACCTGTACAGAAAAGCTTACGAAAATAGTTAATGTTACGTACGTTAGAAAAGATGTTTTACGTACGTTATCTGTTAAATTTTACGTGCGTTAATGTGATATGTGTTACGTACGTTAACTGAAGAGAAAGTATGTTTTAAGTAAATTTTGGTTTTAATAATACATCATCAAAACGATCTAAAAAATATTGTTCCAACAATCTCCCCCTTTTTGATGATGACAAAATTTACTTTATGTGAGTTTTTGAAAAACATGATTTTAGAAACTCCCCCTGAACACGAGCATTGCAAAATAATATGCTCCCCCTGAAAACATGCACGGGTTAGTTCAAAAGTTGATTTCAAAAACGAATACACGAATACATATTATTCTCCCCCTTTTTGTCATTAACAAAAAGTTGAGAAAACCTGTAAGAGACATCAATGATACGCATAATAATCAACATAAACCAAGTCAATGATTAAACAAAACGATAACCAACATAATGTATGAAAAGATAGTCATTACAGGCAAGCATAAATATGAAATGTTTGGTCTTTTAATAAACAGGAAACATCATCATTAGAAAGGATAGCCCGACTAGTCAAGGTCCGCCTCCGGCGGTGTCGGCGGTATCCCGAAATGTGTGCAAATGCTCTTCACCATGATCTTGACCTCACTCATGTCCTTCTCAAGTCTATCCATACGAGAAGCCATCTGGGAAGAGGAGGATTCCGGACGAGGACAGGAGGAACCAAGCTGTGATGACGGACGAGGTTTAGTATGATCGAGCCCCCTCGATGTGATCCTCTCCTCCGGTCTCGGAAGAGTGCCCCCATCAATGAGCCGATCATCATCCTTAATATAAGCAAAGTATATCCAGCCACGATTTCTCGTGCGGAGATACCTCATCGTCCGTAACGTCCCTTCAGTGACGAGGCTCCCCCTTGGAATCGGAACCCCGTGGACCCCAGACAGGTCAACTCCAGCTTTCTCAAAAATTTCGGTTAAGATAGAACCAAAAGGCATTCCTGACTTTCTCTGACGATCAACTTTTGCGTAGCTCTTTTTGTGGAAAATTTGTCCCTTTTCCACAAACCATTTCAAAGACAATAGACGCGAAGTTGACTTGGTGATCCTTCCACACATGATAGATAATCTCCATATCGATATTCACAAGACGAAGTTGAGCATTAACTTTCGGCATAAGACAACGAGTGATAGCATCATGAAGCAACCGAATGTTTATCCCAAAGTCATTATTTTCAAACCGCCCGGAATGAACATTTAAAACGGCTTTGTCCGATAAGAAATCACGGACTTTCGACTCGTGAACACTATAACTTTCATCATCGGACCAGTCGTTAAATACTTCGTCCGGAGGAGCAAACTCTCCCTTGCAACGAAAACCCTCATTCGGGAGTCCAAAAATCTCCGAAAGTTTTGCTTCATCAAAAGATATAGATTTACCACGCACAAGCGAGTTAATAACGGCAAGTCCGTCGGCATCATAAGTGACAAAGAAATTCGCATAAAACTCTTTCACACATTCTTCATAAATAGGTCGAGCAAGACTAACGAACTTATTGATCCCAAGCATATCGAAAAATTCTTCGATAGCAACACCAGCATTATTCAGAGACTCAAAATCAAAGTGATGACTCGGAGTTACCTCTTCGTCAATAAGGATTTCGTTGAAGACCTTCATGGCTTGAGCATTCCGAAATGAAAGATCGCTGGAAACCGTGGGGGATGCTTCAGAGGTTTCTCCTCTTCTCCTTTTGCCAGTTCTGGGAGCCATGAGGATTGAATCGGTTGAAAAAAAATGAAGTTTTGATGAAGTTATTCGGAACAGTTTGTCAAATGTCGCTAGGGATTTTGTGGAAATGAACAGGGAAACTGACGATGGGTTTATATATGAGATGGTCAACGATCGCTACGTCGTTATATCCCTATGTAACGCATTTAGCGTAAAACTAAACTCTGGATCGATTCTGTGTTTCGTTACGTACGTAACGTAACAACATGTTACATACGTAAGGTCCTATTACGTACGTAATGGACCGCGTATACCGTACGTAAGCAAGACCAAATGAACAGTCTTTTCCTTTCGATGATGTCCCGTTTTGAACGACCATTTTAATGTGACTATGATGAGTATGCAATATTTAAAAATGATCAGCATGTCCCATTCCTAAATTTATGCGAATAAAGTTGAAAGCTTCTTCGGTAATGGTTTTGTAAAAATATCCGCCAATTGTTCATTAGTACCAACAAATTGAGACGAACATTCCGTTTTGGACATGGTCACGAATAAAATGGTGACGAATTTCGATGTGCTTTGTCCTACTATGCAAAATGGGGTTTTTACTTAAATTAATGGCACTTGTATTGTCACAAAAATAGGAGTATTTTTAAGTTCGATGCCATAATCAAGTAATTGATTTTGATCCAAAGAACTTGTGCACATGCACTTCCCGCACCCACATATTCTGCTTCACTGTGGAAGTAGCGACACTAGTCCTGCTTCTTACTTCCCCATGAAATTAAACATGAACTCATAAAATGACAAGTTCGGTGGTGCTTTTTCTATCAATTTTACAACCACCGAAATCGCATCACTATATGCAAAAAGTTGAAAATCAATGGAAGGATACCATAGCCTAAACCAAGAAAGATATTTTAAATATCGAAAAATTCGTTTACATGCTATGAGATGGGATTCTTTAGGATTAGCTTGAAAACGAGCACATAGACAAGTAGCAAACATAATATCGTGTCTAGATGTTAAGTAAAGTAAGGATCCGATCATACCTCGAAATCGCTTTTGGTCAATGATTTACCTTTTTCATCTTTATCGAGTTTAAGAGTGGAAGACATAGGAGTGGATATTTCTTTGCAATCTTCCATCTTAAATTTCTTTAGTAGCTCATTGACGTACTTGGATTGGTGAATGAATATTCCGTCATTGAGTTGCTTAATTTGGAGTCCGAGAAAGTTTTTCAACTCTCCCATCATACTCATTTCGAACTCTCCTTCATAAGATTTGAAAATTCCTTGGACAGAGTTTCGTTAGTTGCACCAAAAACAATATCGTCCACATAGATTTGACAAATTAACATATCATCATTTAAGACCTTAATAAACAGAGTATTATCAACATTTCCTCTTTTATAACCATTTAAGATAAGAAAAGAGCTTAGACGATCATACCATGCTCTCGGAGCTTGTTTTAATCCATAGAGAGCTTTATGGAGCTTGTACACATGATCCGGATGATCATAGTCTTCAAAACCCGGAGGTTGCTTGACATAAACTTCCTCCTGGATGATTCCATTTAGGAATGCACTTTTTACATCCATTTGATGGAGTTTGATCTTCTTGTATGCGGCAAAGGCACAGAGAAGACGAATAGCTTCAAGACGAGCAACAGGAGCGAACGTCTCTTCATAGTCCAAGCCTTCTTCTTGATTATAACCTTGGGCGACCAACCTCGATTTATTTTTAATAGGGAGACCATCATCATCGGTTTTGATTTTATGAACCCATTTGGTACCAATGATTGATTTGCCTACCGGTGCCGGAACTAATTCCCAAACTTTATTTCTTTCGAATTGGTTTAGCTCTTCTTGCATAGCAATAGCCCAATTCTCATCATTTATGGCCTCATCGATGTTCTTTGGTTCTGTAAGAGAAATAAATGCAATATTGTTAATACAATCATTTATATTTCTCCTAGTTCGTACACCTTCATCGATTTTTCCGAGAATTTGTTCCATCGGATGGTCCTTCACATTTGCCCAATCTTTAGGAAGGTTGTAAGAATTTTCCTCCTGTTTGTCCGAGCTTACGTCGAGCTTCTCTAATTCCTTTGATACTTCGGATACTTCTTTAGCTGGAACCATACCTGCATCATCATCAAAAACAACCTTTCTCGGGGGTAAAACTGTATCATCGAATTTTACATGAATGGACTCTTCTACCGAGCCTCTTCTACAATTAAATACACGATAAGCTTTACTATTAGTAGAATAACCAAGAAATATTCCAATATCTGATTTAGAATCGAATTTACCCAAATTGTCTTTTCCATTATTATGAATGAACACTTTACACCCAAATGGATGAAAATAAGATAAATTGGGCTTTTACCTTTAAAAATCTCATAGGAGTCATCATTTTATTTCTCCCGAGATGGACACGATTTATAACATAACAAGCAAGGTTAACGGCTTCGCCCAAAAGTATTTAGGAAGACCATATTCGTTGAGCATTGTTCGGCTCATTTCTTCTAGAGAGCGATTCTTCCTCTCGACAACTCCATTTTGTTGAGGTGTCCGAGGTGCCGAAAAATTGTGCCCAATACCATATTTATCGCACCAATCTTCAAAGAGATTAGAATCAAATTCTCCACCATGATCGGTTCGAATGGCGATAACTGGTAATCCTTTTTCCTTCAGGTAAAACTTAAACCACATAACAAACTCTTAAAAATAATCAACTTTATTGGCTAAGAATTTTACCCAAGTAAATCTAGAAAAATCATCGACAATAACTAAGGTATAAAGTTTACCTGTTAGACTGGCATGTCGAGACGGACCAATTAAATCCATATGAATTAGTTCAAGAATGCGACTAGTGGAAATTTCCATTTTTGGTTTAAACGAGCCTCTTGCATGTTTACCTTTAATACAGGCCTCACAAATGTGGTCTTTTCTAAAATTCAATTTTGGTAGACCACGAACAATATCATTTTTGGCCAATTTTGAAAGAAGTGGTAAAGAGGCATGTCCCAATTTTCGGTGCCAAACAACGGCATTTTCATCGTATGAAAGTAGACATTTTTCGTTAAACGAAGATTCATCTTGGAGATCAACAATGTAAATATTTCCATAGCGCAATCCAATAAAAACGATTTGGTCTTTTCTCATTGCTGCAATGCGTAATTTCAAAAATTAATTTAAGACCGGTGTCACATAGTTGAGAAACACTTAGGAGATTATGGCAAAGTCCATCAACAAATAGAACATTTTCAATAGTGGGTAAAGGTTTCTTACCAATTTTACTGTCCCTTTTATTTGCCCTTTTTATTATCGCCAAAGGTAACGCACCACGATCTTCCTTTTTCAGTCCGTGAAGAGATGTTCATTTCCACTCATGTGGTTTGAACATCCACTATCAACATACCATTTATTTGATAATGTTGTCTTCCTTGCTTGTACCTACAAAAACCATTTTCTTCCGTTTTATCGGTACCGTGCTAATTTGGGTCCCGAGGAGTTAGATATAAAAACTTGGTTTTTAATAACGGTCCCTTTTGGTACCCAAATTTGTTTAACCCTTATAGTACGTCTAGCGTCTCGACAAGAGGTTTCGGTATGTCCGTGTTTTAAACATTTTGGACATGATGGGATACCCGTTTTAAAGTGTCCGAATCTTTTGTGGTAATTTCTAAGGACTTTTCATCGGAAATGAATTATATCCAAGTCCTTGTTTTGAAAGAGAAAATTTTTGACCAAATAATAATTGCTCGAATTTGTCATTACCACATGAAAATTTTCGACATAGAGTTTAAATTCTTTCGAGTTTTATGCGTTCATCTTTCGAATCTTCTCGGTTTCCAAGCAATTTGTATGATCAATAGAAACTTCCTTGCTTTTCAATAATTTAGCATTTTCAATTTCAAGGAGTTTTATTTTCTTTTTCAAATCTTTATTGCTATTGCAAGCCTTTTCGTATTCATTATTTAGAGATTCAAAAGCATCAAGTAGTTCTTCATGAGAATCACTAACCTCGACTTCTTCGTCACTCTCTTCGGATGCGCGGGCCATTAGAGCAAGATTGGTTTGGACTTGTGGTTCATCATCCTCATCATCGTCACTCCATGTGGCGACATAAACCTCCTTCTTTTGAACTTTTCATGCGGTGGTTTTGATGAACTTATTGGAGCCGCAGACGACAATCTTTTGCAAAATGGCCTCGAACGCCGCACCTTCGACAAGTGTTGTCGAACTTTTTGTTTTGAGGGAAGTGAGTCTTTTGGATTCATCCCTTGATTCTTGCTTTATATCTCTCCGCGCCTTTGAAGAAGATTTTTAAATTTCTTTATGTTTTTGGCATAGAAGGCGGTTTCTTCGTCCTCTTCCTCGATAGGTTCATCCTCTAGGTCGCTTTCTTCTTTGGCTTTGAAAGCGATAGTCCTTTCTCTCTCCTTAGGTTTTGGTTTCGAGTGCGAGATTTGATGACGATCTCATAATTGATGAGAGATCCGATGAGAGCGCTGAACTCTATTGTATTGAGGTCTTTCGACTCCATAATAGCCGTAATGTAGCGTCCCATTCTCTTGGTAGAGACCGAAGGATTTTCTTGGCTTTATCACTACTTGATATCGGTTTCCGAATGAAGCTAGCCCATTTGTGATTGCCGAGAAACGGTCAAGCATTGTGGTGATGCTTTCTTCTTCTTTCATGGTGAAGAGTTCATAATCGTGAAGAAGCATATTGATTTTGGTTTCCTTCACTTGACTCGTACCTTCATGAGTGATCTCTAGCATTTTCCGATTTCTTTTGCCGTTTCACAGAAGAGATTCTATTGTGATCTTCTGATTGAGAGCACAATAAAGCAATTGTGTAGCTTTACCGTTGAAGTGATCGTTCTTCCAAATGGCATCGTCGTACTCTTCGAAACTTTTGAGAGAGCCATCCGATTTCTTAGGAATGGTAGGTCCAAGGGCAATGACCTTCCATATTTCAATATCATGAGCACGGATGAAGATGGACATCTTCTTCTTCCACGTCATAAAGTTTGAACCATCGAAGAAAGGAGGGCGATTGAGAGCATTGCCTTCAACGGAGGAGTGGATAAAGGCCATTTGGATCTTTTCTCTAGCGGGTGTTAATCCGGTGGTAAAGAGACCGCTCCGATACCAATTGTTAGATTGATACCGCCACTAGAAGGGGGGTTGAATAGTGCAGTTAAGAGTATTGTACTCTTTTTCGTGCGGAAGCAAAAATAGCGGAGAATAAAAGTGCAGATAAAAAAGAACACAAGGAATTGTTCGAGAGGTTCGGCTATTAACGAAGCCTACGTCCCCTACCTAGTTTTATCGACTAGGACTTTTCTTAGAACTTGGAATTTGCACTTTCTAGTTTAGTGCCAACTTCTTACAACTTCTTGATTTCCGGGCTCAAGAACAACCTCACATAAACACTCTTGTTTTTCTAGGTACAAGATAACCAATACACAAAATAAGTGCGAGTAGAAACTCGGCTTTCACGATATATCGCTCTAAGATACAAGAATGAAGATTGGAAATTATAGAACAAATCTTCTCGTATCACAATCTAGAATAAGAATATCTCTCAGAATGTTTGCTTGATATTGCTTGAATATGCTAGTAGGCTCAGAATTCTTGTGTATATTCAATGTCCATGAAGGTGGCTATTTATAGCCTTCTTGAGCTCATTTTCCCGTTGGAACAGTAAAATGAGTTACGTACGTTATATGATGCTGCTTACGTACGTTACATACGTTACGTACGTTATATGAACTGAATAACGGCCGTAATGAAAGTGCCAAAACTGTCCAGTGAACTCTGATGAAATGCGTTACGTACGTTACGATCCTTAGGGTTACGTACGTAATATCCTGGTCAAAGATCCGTTGATTGAGACGACTTGTTGCAACGGCTAGTGGCTTTTCCAACGGTCAGAATAATTCAAGCCTTACGTACGTTATATGCTCCCGGTTACGTACGTTACCTGTACAGAAAAGCTTACGAAAATAGTTAATGTTACGTACGTTAGAAAAGATGTTTTACGTACGTTATCTGTTAAATTTTACGTGCGTTAATGTGATATGTGTTACGTACGTTAACTGAAGAGAAAGTATGTTTTAAGTAAATTTTGGTTTTAATAATACATCATCAAAACGATCTAAAAAATATTGTTCCAACAACACGTGCTCTAAAACAATTAGTCATGAATCAATCATAACACTAATATCACATATAGGTTTCAACAACAACAAACAACGACATCTAAGCCTTAGTCCCAAAATGATTTGGGGTCGGCTAACATGAATCAAACTTTGAAACCGTCAATGACCGTTACATAAATAACATAAAAGGAAAAAAGAGAGAAAAAGTAGAGAAAAAAGCAAATAAAAAAAGGGAATGAATGTTAAAAAAAAGAAAGAAAAAAAAATGAAAAATCCTGAAAAATAAATTAAAAGATAACATGAAATAAAAGAAAATAGGAACAAAATACAGATAAAAAAAATCAGATTCCATCCACCATCCGTATTCCTTCCCGCCACATTTGCCTCTCCATCGCCATACTTTCTCCAATTCCAAGAAACCACATATCATTTTCAATCATCTTTATCCAAGTTTTCTTGGGTCTTCCTCTACCTTTCACAATATTACTTGTTCTCCAACTTTCTAGCCTCTTCACTGGGGCATCAACAAGTCTTCTTCTCACATGACTAAACCATCGTAATCGATTCTCCATCATCTTGTCTTCTATAGACGCAACTCTTACCTTCTCTCTAATCACCGCATTTCGGAGCCGATCATTTTTTGTATGACCAAACATCCATCGTAGCATACGCATCTCCGCCACATTCATCTAAGTTTGATTCATGTTCATGGAATGCGACGAGTTTTACGCTGGCTGCCACTAACATACCGCAACCCTCCTCTTTTATCTGGGCTTGGGACCGGAAATGAATGTCAAGAAGACACCCACAGGTTTCAATAAAACACGTATAATCAATGACATAATGAATGTATGAACATAAAGAGAATCGAGTCCTTACACAGGCGAGGTCTTGCGATACTAGTCTTCACTGATGACGACTCGATGAATGAATGACTCATGAAGTCGTACAAATATCACGACTCACAAAACCCGACTGTCCAGATTGTCATAACCTGACAGTCCCACTACTATAGCGTCGGTAGAGCCACATAACTCAGATATCAGTGTATCTCACAACCCAACGCTCTGATACCATCTTCTGTAACACCCCCAAATCCTATTGGGTTATTAAAGTGCCGTGGACCCCACACCAGGAGATCCACCAGGCGAACACGACTAAAATACATCAAATTAACCAACAAGGGAAATCACAGTCCCTACTATGATACCCGACACAATATTCTGATAAGGAATTTCAATGACAATGATGGGCCTACATGGCCAAAAATGAAAATACAACAACACCCACGAGCCTTGCTCGGGTAATACATAATGACAACGACTAACAAACTGGAGAACACTCCAAACTGACTGGCCAGCATGAACACCGAACAACTCTGAACTAGTATCGCTCGGATGCCTCATCACCATCGTCATGCCCCTGTGTCTCAACTCTCTCCTCGCAAGCACCTAAAACATGAAAACATGTTCCGGCCCCATGGGGTCAGTCATCCAGATATTGAACATCAAATACATGTATAACATGATATGCATCCAAAGGCATAATGATCAATACCTGCTCAACAGGTTAGGACATAAGTGCCGAACGGCGAATCATCGATATAGAACACCACAATGAATTACACGAAGATGAACCAAACCAGAACTGAATTAAATACGAATCACAATGCGCGAAGGCTCCAACGAAAATACCAAGACATCACAAAGGCCTGAAAGTCGCTCAGCCGAAGCTGCCAAATATCACAATCACCTGAAAGTTACTCAGCCGAAACTGTCAATCATCACAATGGCACGAAGCCAAACCAGCCTGAAGTTATATCATATGAGGGCCGAAGCTTTGGCACGAAGCCGTATCACAATGAGGGCCGAAGCCACGGCACGAAGCCGTATCACAATGAGGGCCGAAGCCACGACACGAAGTCGTATCACAATGAGGGCCGACGCCTTGGCACAAAGCTGTATCACAAAGAGGTCTGAAGCCACGGCACGAAGCCGTATCACAATGAGGGCTGAAGCCACGGCACGAAGTTGTATCACAATGAGGGCCGAAGCCATGGCATGAAGACGTATCACAATGAGGCCCAAAGCCACGACACGAAGCCGTATCACAATGAGGGACAAAGCCACGGCATGAAGCCGTATCACAATGAGGGCCGAAGCCACAGCATGAAGCCGTATCACAATGAGACCATCCAATGGCGTGACCTACTGAACTGTAGGTGTTAGGAAACCAACCGCGAAGGTTCAAGCCCCAAACTTACCCATAATGAGATCACCCAGTGACCGTGACCTACTGAGCTGTAGGTGTTGGGAAACCAACCGCGAAGGTTCAAGCCCCAAACTTACCCATAATGAGCACTAGCCGAGACTAGCCTCCAACACACAATTAATCACAAACGGAAACGATCCCACGATAACCGACTTCACAAGAATGATAGTGTGCTGCCTTGAGTTGGCCAACACGACAACAATAACTCATGGATGACACCGTCCTCGACAGTCCCAATTCAATACCTCGATTTCCATATAATGGTCAATCGATAACAACGGCACAACGGATGGGAACTATCATCGACAGTCCCAATTTAATACCTCGATTGCCTTAAAATGGCCAATAGATAACAATGATACAACGGAAGATTCAATTCCTCGATTGCCTTAGAACGGCCAATCGATAATAATGATACAACGAATGATTCAATACCTCGATTGCCTTAGAACGGCCAATTGATAACAATGATACAACGAATGCCTCGGCACCTTTAATCGGTTACCGACGACGGGAATGAGGAACGAATACGCCAATGCCTTCAATCGGCCAATACAACATCAATAAAAAACACAAACATCAATATCAATGATTACAATAAAGTCTTAGATCTACATCAATATCAATAGCAACAATCGATACATCGATACCGCGAACCAGCTATCGACAATAACATTAACAACAAGTATCTCAATGTCTTGAACCAGCCATTAACGAACAAAAATAATCATTTGACATAATTTCCGAAGAGTATCGTATCAAACGATCCCTTAATATCAATGAAATCATGAAGAGACTAAGTCTCGGAATGGTACAACACATTCATACACATATATGATAATATTAATATCATTGACTAGTACAAGTATAAAACTTGCCTCAAACCAACGGAGAGAAAGTCCTTCCACGATCAACGTCCTTAAAGGGATTATCGGTCGCTCGAACAACCTTGAATAACACAATTACCAACAATTCGCTTAATAAACATATCCACGTATAGTCATAAACAACTCAAAAGGTCGATACAACACTACCCAACTCATTGGGGCAATTTAACAAACACGTTGTAAACAATCTTCGATTGTTTACCACTAATCTCACTTATATCGATACCAAACCTCCAATGAATGATTCAATCCAATAAAACATCTTCAATACAATCGATAATCCCATAGGAATACACAATTCGAGATTACGACAACATCAAATCGGAACCCCATTCCAAAATTAACATTCGAAATGTTCTTGAATAATCCTCCAACAATCCAATGATAATTCATAGAAACTCATAATTATATGTATATCCCTTCACATATCATGATTATAACATCCAAAACAAATCATACTCCATCTCAAAATCGAAATCTAAGATTTTGAAGAAATTACCTTTGAAGATCCAAACCCTTCAATCCGTCGAAACTCGAGTTAATCGACTATCCAAGCTCCACAACCGAAGGTAGTTGATTAGAATATGAATATACAAGTGTTTGATGGTGAGAAATCCTCTCCCAAGAACCTCTCTCTCGGACTCAAATGAAGAAATGAAGAAATGAGCATAAAAGTCCCGTCCATATCCTTAAATACTGCGCAGAGTTACAGCCGTAACTCTGCCACCTTACGACCGTAACTTCCCGAAGTCAACGACCTTACGGCCGTAACAAACTTTAATTATGTCCGTAACTACACCTCATCAAAAAACCATACTGACCAAACTTCTCGACTTACGGCCGTAACAAAGACTCCCTTACGGCTGTAAGTAGCCTTCATCGAGACACCTCTGAACACAAAGCTCCTCACTTACGGCCGTATCCTGCAAAATCTTATGGCCGTAAGTTGCCTTCGGAAAAATGACACTGAACCAACGAACGCATGTTACGACCATAATGCATGATAGGTTACGGCCGTAACTCTTAGCTGGAAAAAAGAAATGTGAAAACTCCTTCTTCTCGATACAAATGATGAGTGATACGACACACATAACTTGCATGAATATAATTAAGTCCAATAATATGTAATAATGATACTGCCATCACAAGGCTACCAATCACAATGATTATGATAATATTCTCGTCTCGATTCCCAAACAGGGTTAAACGACGGATGATTACTGGTACACAGCTCAAATATATGCCGAACGGTGAACACAAATGAAAGAACATGAATGATGAATGATTATTAAAGAGTGAAAAATTACTGAGTGCCAATTACTGAATGATAATGAATGAATTCACAATGGGGTATTACAGAATTTATCTCCAAAAGGATTGGAGAGAAGTGGACTAGTAAAGGATTACCTCACTTCTGAAACCAGTATAACTGGTGTGTTGTTTACTATTTTAAGCATCATACTTAAATGTTGCATCCATCTTTAACTATTGCGTTAAAAGTCATCTAAGTCTTCCACACAATATTTATCAGCTAACTTCTGATTTGTACCTCGCTGAGATTTCAGCAAAATCAGCCAAGTTCACCTAGCTGCATATATAACAGATGAATTTCTTAAACCAGCCAATCCATGAAAGTGATTTTAAAAGTCTATTCACCCTCATAAACTTTTATCATACCTACTTGTGACCTACAAGTGGTATCAGAGAGGTTGGTTCAAAATCACCGAACCAGATCTATATACTTGCGAATATTTTAGCAATCTCACATTAAGATGGAACACATGTACTCTAGACTTCTTATTTTCTCTGTTGATGATTATGATCTATGGAAGATAAGAATACAGGCACACTTATCATTCATCCATGACTTCATGTGGAGCATTATAGAAGAAGGTCATTTCATCTACCTGAAGGATAACTCTGATGAGGAAATCATAGCTGGGAAACTGAAGCAGATTCCCAAGACCAGATCAGAGATGACCATTGAGAAAAGGAAGCTGTCTAACCTTGACAACCGGGCCGGAGATATTATATATCAGACTCTTGGTAAAGCCATCATGGTAAAAATCAATAACTGCAAGGATACCAAAGGAATATGGGACACATTAGCAGTAATGTGTGAGGAAACTAAGCTGATCAAAGAAACCAAATTGTTAATTGCCACTCAAAAATTTGACAATTTCAAAGTGAAGAATGGAGAAACAATTGATCAGGTGGATAATAGGTTCACATAAATCATCAATGGTATAAAGTTTCTTAAAAAAACCTATGGCAACCGAGAGATGGCTCTGAAAGTATTAATGTCCCTCAATCCAGAATGGAACATGAAGGTTATAGCCATGAGGGAATGAAAGGATCTTAACAAAATAAATATCCAAGAGCTAATCTCAGACTTCACGGCATTTGGGTTTGAACTACCTTGTTTATCATCATGAGCCAGTTGAAAAAGGAATCGCATTTGCAGCTGAGTGCCCTTGAAAGAACCTAGTTGAAGTCACCCCTCCAAGTCCTCTAAATTTTGAGGAAGAAATGGCGTTCATAATACAGAGATTCAGTAACTTAAGAAAGAATTACTCAAAACACAAAAAGAATTACAAAGAGAATCCCAGAAGGAACCAAAAAGTTGGGAACTGAAGGTGGAATGCTATAACTGTCATAAGACAAAGCATATCCAATATTACTGCATTGACCTCAAGATAGATGAGGAAAATAAGGACATGGGCAAAAGAGAAGACAAGTGTAAAGTTCTGATTGGAGAGGATCAGATGCTAGAGACCGTGGAATCAAGTAGCGGATTCCTATCTGATGATGATGATGATGATGATGATGATGATGATTACAAGTACTTAATGGCCAACATTGCTGATGAAGAGGTAACATCTAAACCCCAAACTTCAGAATATTTGAGATCAGACATGTCCGGGGCTCTTGATTTACACAAGTCATTAAATCAGTTTTTATAAGTTTTTGAAATTCTTAAAACAACACACCTGGTTGTAACAGCTCAGTATACCCAGCTGAAAAATGAGAAAAGACAGCTGAAAAATGGTTGTGATAAAATCAGCCAGGATACAACCAATTTCAAAAACACTCAGGCTGAATTTGAAAGTAATGTGGCCATAGCTGAAATAAATAGATTAACAGCTTTAAACAATGAAATATCAGGTGCATTAACTCATCTTGAGGCTGAGCCTCAAAACTTAAACAATTAATTAATGCACAAGCTATAGAGATAACATCACTTAAAGCATAAAAAACATTAGAAGAATTATACACTAACTAGACACCACTACACTTAAAATTAGGTTTTGGATATGATCCAAATGCTGCTCCTACTCTTAAAACTACATTTATAAAAGAAGATGCAAGTACAGCCAATTGAACTGAGTAGTCAAAAGGGAAGCAGCCAAGTCTTAAGGCTCAACAACAGTCTAGACAATCTGGGTAGCAACCAAAACAATTGAGGCATCAGCCAAGACAGTCTAGGGGGCAGCCAAGGCAGTTTAGGACTGAGCTGAGACATAAGACTAGGCAATGCCCAAATCAGAGTCAACAGCTGAAACATTATCAACAAAATCCATTTCTACCAAAAGTTCTCTACTTGGAGAGGTAGACTCACCAAAACTCTCAAAATGTGCGGTAACAAAGAATTATCATTCTAGATACAATAACAGACCACACCAAACAAGTTATCAACCCTAAGATATGCACAATCCATACAAAGGATATAGAATACAAAAAATGGCATATCAAATCGATTCTTACAATCACAAGAGAAATCACTTCTCCAAGAAAACCACTAACTCTAGAGGACCAACTCAAATTTGGGTACCTAAATCCTTTCCTAATGATTGAAGAAGAGATGGAAGTATTACTATAAAGTTACCTCAAAATCACCAGCAAGAGGTGAAGAATGGTTTGTGGACTCTGGGTGCTCAAGGCATATGACAGATTTAAGAAAATTCTATCAGACTACATAAAGAAAGAGGCCCAAATGTAACCTTTGGAGATAGCTCATGTGGAAAAACCAATGGACATGGGAAGCTGCACAGAGGAAATATTTGTTATAACAAAAGTACATTATGTCAAAGGACTCGAGTACAATCTCCTAAGCATAAGCCAGTTCTGTGATGAGAACAATCTAGTAGTTTTCACCAAATGGAAATGTATGGTGACTGACCTCCAAACGGTTAGAGTTGTATACTGCAAAGCATACTTTATGCTTGTTTTACCTTGTTTTCCTGTAACTACCTATGAGAATATTAATTACATTTAATCACATATTTTGCATATTTATTCACGTTATGGTTATGCAAATGAAATGTCTAATTATTTTATATCGTACATAATGTAGTGTGTTGATGTCACCCAGAAGATCACATTATCGGTGCACACCCTATATAGTTATTAGACAAATTATATGAAAGGTTTTAGTGTATGCTTGATATTAGTTGGTCTTGACTATTAGCATACATTAGCGTATTTGCATACGTTGAACTAGATCGTATTAAAGTAGGACGGAGGGAGTATAAGTTAGAACTGAACTCCTTTCCTCCTATTTCAATGTCCTCATCAACCTTTCTATCAGTGAGGATAGTATTTTGTGATGGTAAGCTAACTTCAAGGAGTTAAACAATTGTAACGCTTCTATGACCAATAACATGATAAAATTTGGCAGACATAAATGAGTGTGTGGCATGAGTGTCAAATAAAGCAAAAGCAGGCACATTGGATATCATTAGCATACTTGACACTGTGTCAGGACTCTCCCCTGCCTGGTTCATGGCATAGACTCGGGCTTTGCCTCTCGAGGCTTGTCTCTTGCCCACAATGCTGAAATTTGTGCCCCGTCTTCTTATAACGATAACACACACCATTCTCTAACATACATTTACCACCATGATTCTTGCCGCAGTTAGGGCATGCAAGTCTAGCTTTCGGTGTACTTGGTACAGACTTCTCATTAACCTTCTTCTGCTTGTTTGAAGCCCCAGTCTTCGAGAGGTTCTCATTCCAATTCCATTTTGCAGTAGAGGATTTGGCAGTTGGCTGGCCTGAACCTCTTGATATCGGAATACCATTTCCTCATGTGACTTACCTCTATTGTGGAAAAAAATTCCAAAATACCACCATCCCAGACTACAGAAACCAATTTGAGAAGCTAGAAGATATCTTTGTTGTTTTCATTTTCAATCATTTTCTAACATCTACTAAAGATTTACTTGAACTATTGGAGATGCACCGCCCAAACCGGAAAACAAAACAGAAACTCAAGACTATTGAAACTCATAGCTAAGCAACAAATATCCTCTTGGTTTTATATCGCGATCTTCGACTGCAGTGTAAATCTATCTGTAGATTTCGATAGATTATCGATGAGAATAAAGAAGAAGAAAATACAAAAGCCAAAATTTAACGGAAAATCTACTATCAAAATTCATCGATTGGATTGAAATCCGACTTGCAACATCAAATCTACTCATTCGAACCGCTTCAGGCACTGCCCCAATTCCGGCAATGCATCGATGATGGCACCACCATATCGTTGGGTTCAAAGATAGCGCCCGAGGTTGTGGACAGAATCTTAGACACCACTGCTAGAGGCCGAAAGAGATAGATCTGAGCCATACTCACTAACCAGCTCAAGCTTAGAAGCTGCGAACAATTGGATTACACCTACTAATGCAAGTGAAGTATGCATCTTATTAAGATTGGACGGCTACTATCGGAGATTTACCGAAGGTTTCTATAAGATTGTCATGCCATTGACATAGCTGACGAGTTAGATGTGAAGTTTGACTAGAGTAATAAGTGTGAGGAAATCTTTCAGGAAGTTAAGAAGAGGTTTACTTCAGCACCTCTATTGATGACCCTGAATGAAAATGATGGTTTCATGATCTATAGTGATGCCTTTAAACAAACATTGGCTTGTGTCTTAGTGCAATATGGGAAGGTCATAGCCTATGACTTGAGAAAGATAAAGAGTCATGAACAGAACTATCCTACTCATGGCTTAGAGTTGTCTGTCATAGTTCATGCATTAAAGATTTGGAGACAATAACTTTATGAGGCAAAGTGTGAAATCTATACTGATTACAAGAGTTTGAAATATATCTTGACCCAGAAGGAGTTAAACATGAGGCAAAGAAGATGGTGAGAGTTTGTTAAGGACTACTATTGCTCTATACACTATCATCCTAACAAGACAAATGCAGTGGCAGATGCTTTGAATCGAAAACTCCCAGACAAGTAGCTAGTCTCATTACGAGCCAGCTACAATCTAATTAGAGATTTTGAAAATCTTGAAGATTGAAGTGTTACAGCCTCCAAGTAAAACTAATGTCATCTTATATTCCTTGACAATTCACCCTACCCCGAGAGATAGGACGCGTAGGGAAAATATAATATTCTTGCTAAGATGTAAGCTCGGGCTCGTAAGTGTAGCGTCATGGGGTTTGTGGAAGTTACAGATGGTACTTTTGTGTACTAAGTCAGACTTTGTGTGCCTAAGGATGAAGCATTGAGGAGAGAATTGCTAGAGGAAGCACACAACACACCTTATATGGCTCACCCAGGAGGTACGAAGATGTACCATGACTTGAGGAAACTGTTTCAGTGGAGGAGTACGAAGAGAGATATTGGATTGTTCGTCCAAAGGTGCTTGGTGTTTCATCAAGTTAAAGGCGAACACCAACGACCATCAGGGTTACTTATACTTTGGAAATCCCATAGTGGAAATGTGTGTAACACCCCAAAAGGCGACTGTTACAGTGCCGTGGACCCCACACTAGGACCCACCAGGCGATACCAAATACAGATTAAATATTTATTACCTTGTGATACCGAACCACAATAAATAGTCATTACTCCGATTAGGAGTTTATAAATAGTACGACCAACGGCCTTAACATACACAGGATCCGAAGTACAAGTATAAACCATATGGAGATGGAATATACTTCAAATAACAATACAATCAGACAATAGTTTAAGTGGAGCGGAAAAATAACATTACACGGTTTGAACATAACCAGACAACAAAAGACTTGGGTCCCCCGACCTAGTATCCTTCGAACCCTTCGCCGTCACCATGCTCTTCCCGTGCCTTGCCTTTGCCTCGACCCAAAATACAACATAAGTATTTCGCCCAAAACACAGGGTCAAATATACATGATAAATGATTCTCTAGACATTATACAATTCACATATATTAGATCTCAAAGAAAACATCCCGACTATTGGACATACCCCTCGGGCGTATGAACAATCAGTCACAAACCGTCGTACATATCCAATCATACATGGACTATGAACGATCAAACAATATGGCTCAAGATGGACATCACAGTACGCCTAATCCAGAAATGTGTCCGTGTACATGTCCACCCCGTATACGGAATCCAGAATACATGTGTGACAATGTACCTAATTAGCCTCACGAACTACGTCTCGTGTGCACAGTCCAATACGGAAACATCCACGTATGACTATATATGTGCCTGGCTAAAAATCCTACACAATAACCAATCGGCACGCAGATATGATTCCAGATATGTCACGATACAACATTACAATGAATTCAACAAATCACATATCCGATTAAGAATCAAGAAACTTACCGAAGTGACAATAAGGATCAACAAGATCATTGATTCAAAGGTGATGAACTTGGGAATACAATCCCATGATGAAAAATGGAACATCGACAAGAACAATACCAAACTACGAATCAAAGATTCATAAGTGTTTCATATACACGAAATGTATAACCATCACAAGAATTCCATCATCATTATAACCAAGCAAGATAACTTACCTCAATACGGAGACGAGAATAATCCTCCCTTGTCGAACGAACGGATGGCCTCGACTAATATTGGTTACTCAAACAAGCAACCTTGAATGAAATACATTTCACTTAATAACACATCCATATAATCATCGATCTCGAATTCAGTGAGACGACACCCTAACTTCAATTGGAATAGTTCAACTATCTCAAGATATCAAAATTCTATTCCAAGAACTCTATTTACCTCAATTCATTCTTATGATCGGTTTACAAGATATTCTCAAATACCCGCATGATTCTTTATGAATAAGAATTAATCAAGAACATGTTAAACAATCATTTATGTTCGTTCATATCATCTTGTATCGTTTAACTTTCCAAGAACATCACTAATGATCAACAATATCTTCTTAAGAACATTATCAACTTACTATGATGTTCAATATATTCCTAAGGCATCAATACGACCGATTATTATGAACATAGAAGAGTTTGGTTGTCTTTAACAATATCTTTTATCATCTTACAAATGTTTGGCTAAGCCAAAACAGAAATGAAGTTGAAGTTTAGTTTCAAGAACAACACTCTAATTTCTAACATTCATGAAGGTGTTCTAGTACATTTTATGTCAACAATTCCAATGATTACACTTAACTATGATGAAACTAAGGATTATTATTGTCTTAATGATGTTAATAATCTAGCAAGAAGAGTATGATTCTATTAAACATGATCATTACCATTAAAACATCAAGAACACCTCATTCCAAACCCTTAATTACCATATTCATCATTAAGTGTTAAAAAGCTTAACTACAAACATGTTTTACTTGATTAATTCGACACTAGATGTAGTATACTATATCACTAACATCATAATGACGAAAATATAGAGTAGAATCATACAATATACCTTTAGAAACAAAGAACAACCACCAAGAACACAAGAACGCACTCCAAGCTACAAGAACAACTCTAAAATTCCAATCAACAAGCTCCAATCCGAGATGTGAAGCTCAAACACAAGTTGGAAGGATGTAAAAACAGTCTAGTGAGGTAGAGGGACGATTTTTGGAGAGAAAAATTGGAGTTTGGACGTGCAAATGAAAGACACAAGCTGTCTTTTTATAAACTGCACAGTTCGTTACGTATGTTATCGCATGAAGATAATATATGTTAACCCCTTTACGTACGCTACACCGAAAGTGTTACGTACGTAATCTGCCTCCAGATGTTACAGTCTCAAAACACTAACATCATTACATACGTTATGGGCCACGACATTACGTACATAATGTATGTCAACCTGGTTGCCTCCAAAAGGCCATCTATCCGGATCATTTCCGGCCCCCACTCCGAAAGTGGGATCAGATAAAATTCCAAGCATTACGTATCTAACCAGCACTCCATTACGTATGTAAAGCCAACGAAATAGCGTACGTTAGGTTAAAGCCTTAGCGTAAGTTAAGCACAGAAATTCTAGCCCAAAAATATAACAATATATACAACGTCAAGAAATCAACCACAATGCGAATGATAGTCATAATCAAGTCTATTCTGATATATCCCGACATCAATAAACATTAACTGAATGTAACATGATTACTACGATACTCAAATTATCCGAACAATACAACAATAGATAAGAAATTACTGTCGGATATTACATACTCCCCCCTATAAAAATGAACTAATGGGAATAGCTAACCATACGTGATCAGTAGAAACCGATATTCATGCAAAAATAAATCGTATCGCCTCTAGATTACTCCAGAACAACTTCCGATTTCGACCAAAAGTAGAAGGGTAGAAATAAATACGGATTTCGCTATGCAATGAGCAACCATTCAGAATACCAGTAAATAGGCTCGATGGATAATTGTACCAGTATGATCATGGAATAATTCAAAATGATTACGAAACTCATTCATTTCACAAAAATATAAGAAAGAAAATATATCACAAGGATCATGACGAGTGCAAACGAGTCGCTAGAATCTGAAAAAGGTACGAGAAATGGAAAAATATGAATCTTACATCCTCTCTTTAAAAGGAAGAGGCTCTGCCCCTGTTACACGGGACAAGGAAGACTTAAAAATCAAGCAGTGCAACAAACGGAATCAATCAGCAATTATCGAAAAGAACTAAGTAGGGCATTAATTATAAAATCTGTACGCCGAACTCGTTTCTGACCAACGACTCTCGTAATCTTCGTTTATTACCGCTTGGATCTTCAGGAGTAGAAACAGAAATTCGGTTCCCCAAAACATCTTAGCAGCGACTTCGTGATATAGGGACATCCCACATATCCACACCAGGTAGTTTAAAATTGAGCAGAACAAAGTAATTACGCAAAATAATATATCTTGAAATTGTCGAAGAGATTATATACGAGTCATCTACGATGAAATGTCACCCATTATGGAGATTATTAGGAAAAAATCGGGTAATACATTCCCCCATATTAAGAAGAAATTCCGACCCAAGCTTAACGCAATGAGAGCTGAGAATGTAGAGCACTGAGATGAAAATGACCAAGTCACAATTATTGGGTATAGAAACGGCTTAGAACATATTACAAAAATCTTCCAGAGGTCTTCTGCCTCTATGCCTCGGTCATTGACTTAATCACTAAGGAGGTTTCATAGGGTATCGTCTGATTTTGGTACTCTTTCGCAGTAGCATGAATCGTTGTCGTATGAGTCACCTCACTACTTCCACAACCGTCGTCACATCCTCTTTCGCCAAGAAACAACGAGAACGCATTTACAATGAAGAGCAAAACTAATAACAACGGAAATAGTCTCAAACCAATGAAGGAAAAATTCATATGAATATTTAATCGGATAATAAATGTTCACGGTTCATCAAGAACCCTAGAATCGTCAACTGAGTTGATTAAGTCGGAATTATTGATATGCAATCCATAGAACATGATCAACAACAATATTTAACACCAATCGATTTATCAAAATCGGAGTGGAAACGAGATTAAGAACAAAATGGTTATCTCAAGAAAAATCAAGGGATTACCTCGGTCTGACAAAGAACAACATATTAGATGACGTTATAATCATCTAGGATACTTCAAAACATCTTTAATTGGAACAAAGTCAGTCAAAACCATGAATCCTAGTCGCCCTCTACTCATACCCGCAGAAAAAGAGAAAATGAAGTGGAAATGATAAAACACAACTGTCCGGTTTATAATCCACACAGATTAGCGTGCTTAACACATATAAGTAGCGCGTTCTAACAAAACATCAACACAAGCATTCTACCAAATGTACAGTTAGCATGTGCTTACAAGCGTTAGCGTGCGTTATCCACAAGGTAGCATGTGCTAAATTGGTACAGTAGCGCGTGCTACACTACCTAGTAGCGTGCGCTACACCTATATCGAACTAAAACTCCTCACAACGACGATACTCCCCACCGGAACGAAAAACATGCAACGATCTGATTCGAAACCAACCACAGGTCCAATCATGACACACGATCCAACGACATGAACTAGAACAATCTGTTAAGCGGCAGAGAAATCCAACACAACCAGAATGAAATCTCAAGTATTATGGGTTCAGTCAACATCCCTGAATGTTTAAAGTTAGCAACACTAAGATGACAAGGAATTTGGGAAGCATGCGTACTATACACAAGTCCATATGTTCATATTATATCAAAAAAGGCCACTTAACGAGATGAAAAGAAAGGCAAAGGAAGATGCCTCCAGAGTTCTGGAGGATAAAAAACGACATTATATGAGCCGTAGATTTTTTTTGAACTCACAGTGTGTAAAATTCATAAAAACCAACTTTTAGTCCTTTGACGAGGACGATAATATCACGCCTGCACTATATGAAAAAAACGATCTCTTTGAAAATTAAAGGGGCGAGTCACGTTCCGCCCAAAACTTATAGATACTTTAGAAGAGGAAGTTTTATTTCACACGTCGACTTTTAAAATAGTTAATATTTTTAAAATTTTAAAGATATCGTAACTAATTTGAAATAATTCAAGAATTTAATTTCAAGTTTAAATACCAAAAGTTTAAAATCTTTCCTATTCTATCAAAGTTTTGATCGAAAAGAGTCTTCATCCAAATACGTGATCATTTGATATGTCGAGGATTCCACAATGTCTAAAAATTTCGAAACTCAACTTTAAAATGTTCGTGCAGTGGATAGAATTAATATTTAGGAGTTTATTCTTATGAAATATGAAAATCGATAATGTATCCAATTTTTCAAAAATACTCAATATAACCATTTTTTCCGGATCGTATATGCATTGTATATCCCAAAAACCCCCAATACTACCAACGAGTTCCAGCTCCTCGACCAAGGTTGATCGAATTAGTCACAACATAATTACCGCACACGTAAACGGGAACTTATAATCGAGAGACTTACCATCTCCATACACCCATATGCACAAGTTCCTCAAACGTATAAGGGGAGGAAAAATAATGGACGCAGTTCGAGGAAAAACAATAGGTTACTCTGGTTTCTCACAAGTCTCTTGATAGAATCAGAAATCAATGGGTACGACTCGAGTGGAATACAATTTACAAGAGGAGCCCAGAGTTTGCGTATGTTCAGAAAAGAGTTTCAAAGATTTTGGAAAAAGAAGCTAAGGATCAGAGAGACTTACAGCGTAGGTGGCACGAGACGGCGGCAGCCAATGATATTCCTCAACAATCAACACGACACGACAAAACTGACCCAATAACCGATGGCCTAGGAATTCAGAAACCTAGGCTCTGATACCATATTCTGTAACAATCTCGTCCCGGGCCGGCACTGTTACAGCGCCGTGGATCCATTTCGAGAATCCACAAGGCCAGACCTGTTTAACATACTTATACAAACACAACGACCACTCAGGTTGAACATAATAACGCAACGATAATCAACAAGAACAAGGTCATCAACACAATATACTCATAACATCTCGACCGACAGGTCGGATATGACCATAGCCAAAACCGGCTCAATAAACAAGTAACAACATCCAGACGGTACACACGACATGACATCGATAAAAAACACTACTCGCGAGTACATACCCAAAACAATATCAATTGACACGACACAATACATATCAAGAGAATATCACTGCTGCTCGTCATCCTCGTTCCCTTCCTGCGCCGGCTCAACAACTGTATATATACCTGAATACGCACAAACAATGTATCCATTCCCGAAGGGGTCAGCAAACAGCCGGTACGAGTATTTCATACACGAGTATGTATAACGTGCAATCATAACAAACATAGGGCCGAGTAAAGTAAAATACCAGAGACAAGAATAACCATCATTTACCAACGTCCCCACAGTTTCATGACATCGGCAACAAACTCCACGCCATTATTCCGGAATAATACGCGTATCATCAATCATGCACAAAACAACCCTCATGATTAGCCGTGGACCCGACAATGCGCGAATCCCTCCTAAGGCCTCGTCAGACCTTCAAGGAGTGGTTAACCCAAATGTTCGCGAAACCGACAATATGCGGATCCCTCCTAAGGCCTCATCAGACCTTCAAGGAGTGAACGAATATAACTCTCTCTCACTCATGTGCATTACTTTCACATTTGAGAATATAACCTTCACAATCCGTTGTCACATTCTTTGATGACGCCAGTTTCAAGTTATCAAACGTTACAACTATACTTTCAATCATAATCAGAAATAATATCTCAAAATCATTTCCATCAAAATGATTTTGAAGTGTCATCATGTCGATGAAATCTGCCCTTGACATTTTTGAAGAACTTTCCCGGAAAATATTTTGAAAATCCTTGGTTTGTAAAATATTCCCAAAAATATTTTCAAAACACCAATAAACATTAGTGAAAGTCAGAATACGGACCATTCAATTCTAAAAGCACATTTATACGATTTAAATGGCAAGACAATACATAAACATAATTAAATACTTGCCTGGTCTTTCAACGGATGAGAAAAGTTTGACTGATAGGAAAACATGATCAGGCTGGTCTTTCAAACGTTACAACTATACTTTCAATCACAATTAGAAATAATATCTCAAAATCATTTCCAACAAAATGATTTTGGAAGTGTCATCATCTCGATGAAAATCATCCATTGACATTTTTGAAGAACTTTCCCGGAAAATATTTTGAAAATCCTTGGTTTGTAAAATATTCCCAAAAATATTTTCAAAACACCAATAAACATTAGTGAAAGTCAGATTACGGACCATTCAATTCTAAAAGAACATTTATACGATTTAAATGGCAAGACAATACTTATTCAAATACTTGCCTGGTCTTTCAATGGATGAGAAAAGTTTGACTGATACGAAAACATGATCAGGCTGGACGATTCACTAGACTTCGACCTCGTCAAGTTCTGGGAATACTCCGAAGAACACGATCAATTGGAAACGGACTTTGATGAAGATGTCGAACGAAAAGGTCTAACATCAGCTCCTCGCAGGGAACTCGACCATAATATCCTAACATCAAACCAATAGTGATCACATAAGGAAAAACATCGTAGAACGCCCGAATTCTCTTTATGGCATTTCACCGGACACCTTGAAGGCGTCGATTAGAAGTTCACAAAACGAAGAATCCTTGGAAGTTAAACCATGGAACAATAAGGAAAATGATAGAATACAGCTTAATAATCATTAATCCGTCACCAATCTAAGTTATTATGGATTAAACGGATGAAAACAATCAAAACCCACAATTTCCCAAAACTAGGATTTTAGAAAAACTAACCTTGATTCGCTGGATCTAAGGATGTTATGGGATGATCAATCGATGATATAGGCTCAGGAACTTCATAGATTAATTGTTTAACATCATGCCTTCAAGTTCCTTAAGGGTCCATCCACGGAAGGGAAAAAGAGAAATGGGAAAAATGAATGAAACTGGACTACTCGATCACATTTATACTGGTGCGCACTAGCGTGCGCTAGTCCCGAGCCAGCGTGCGCTAACGGGAGGTCCTGGTCAAGAACGTTCGGCCGGGTCCCACCATCATGTGCTAGACGTGTGCGCTGTCGGCCTGTGCCATAATCCAGAGACTTCCTGGACTAGTCTTGCTCGGCCAGGTAGCGTGCGCTGCCTTCCGGCCGTAGCGTGCGCAACCTTCCGGTCGTAGCGTGCACTGCCTTTCGACAGTAGCTTGCGCTATGTCGGTTCGTGCCACACCTATCAGGCCAGTGCCTGCACCCGTCCAGCTAGTGCCCACCCGCCATGACTCGACGACTTGATTTTCCAAAATCGCACGGAAATGAACATGATGAAACACTTGGTAGGAGTCTCGATCATGCATTAACTTATTAATTATGTACCAAGAGAAATATAGCAGAAGAAAGGTCGTAAGGGAATATAATAATGTTATAAATCACAAAAACGAGACATCCAGAAACGGGACAAATAGGATTATTACAACTTTGACCCCAACATGATCCCCGACCATAAATTCCAACAATCGTTGTCGGTTCTTGGCATATGATTTCTGCCGATTTTGTGCTGCTAACATATGTTTTCGAACAACAGAGATCTTCTTAATGGATTCCTGGATCAGATCTAACTCGGTAGCCATGGTGTCAGAAGCATCATCCCAGCATAACGGTGACTTGCATCTTCGTCCATACAGGGCCTCAAATGGTGCCATACCTATGCTCACGTGCCAGCTGTTTTGTACGAAAACTCTACTAATTCGAGATGCTTAACCCAATCCTTACCCCAATCGAGCACACATGCCCTCAACATATCTTCCAAGGTTTGTATCATGCACTCGGTCTGTCCATCTATATGAGGGTGATAGGTTGTGCTAAAATGCAACTAGGTTCCCATGGATTTGGACGACTTTCGAAAAACAGGACACGTATCTGGTGTCTCTATCCGATATTATGGATGAGGGAATGCCGTGCAATTTCACAACCTCCCTGATGAAAATAGTGGCTAAATGCTCTGTCCCGATCGCTTCCTGAATTGGAATAAAATGTGCTGATTTTGTTAACCGGTCAACGATAACCCAAATTGTGTCCTTTCCTACCACCGCCGTTGGTAACTTAGTAACAAAATCCATTGATATGATTTCCCATTTTCACTCCAGAATGGGTAAGGGTTGCATGATTCCGGCTGGTCTGCAGTGTTTAATTTTTACTTGTTCACACGTCATACAACGTGCAACGAATCTAGCCACTTACCGTTTCATATGTTTCCACCAAAAACTCTGTCGTAGGTCCTTGTACATTTTGCTTGCTCCGGGGTGAATGGAGTAGGGAGTGGAGTGTGCTTCTCTCAGTATAGTTTGCTTCAGCTCGTCATTCGGCAGAATACAAATCCTATTCTTGAACCTCACCAAGTCCCCCTGGATCTTATAGTCGGAAACATTTCCCTTCTCGATTCTCGCACTGATCCACTTAGTTCGGGATCCTCCATCTGTGCTAGACGTATCTCGTTTAATAAGGACGAGTGCATATTGATTGAGCACAATTGTCCTTGCCTGCGCTGTACCCTTACTTCAGTACCATTCCTCCTGATGTCTTGCTGTAGTTCGGGTTGAACCGTTAGGCTGGATAACATTACTTCCTGTGTAGTTTTCCGACTGAGTGCATCAGCTCCGACATTAGCCTTTCCGGGGTGTTATGAGATTTCCACATCGTAGTCTTTGATTAGCTCCAACCAGCGCCTCTACCTCATGTTTAATTCCCTCTAGGTGAAGATATATTTCAGGCTTTTTTGGTCCGTGAAAATCTTACAAGTGACTCCGTAAAGGTAGTGCCTCCAAATCTTGAGGGCGTGTACCACTGCGGCTAGCTCTAAGTCATGTGTCGGGTAATTCACTTCATACGACTTCAGTTGTCGAGATGCGTATGTAACACCCCAAACTAGGCGGATATTACAGTGCCGTAGATCCCCAACTGGGACCCACCAGGCAAATGAAAATGAATGAATTACACAAGATAAATGTAGTACCGAACTACATTACAACAATAATTACTCCGATGAGGAGTTTAGTTACAACACACCAGGACAATACCGAATACTAGTGTATTTTATATGAAGATAAAATACACAACACTGAATGAAACGGAGTATTCAAATGAAAGTCTGCAGCGGAAAATAAAGGACAATAACATGAATAACTGAAAGATCGGGGCCCCCTACTAGTATCACTGGGACTCCTCGACATCAACATGCTATTCCCGTGCGTTTGCCTTGCCTTGACCTGAAAAACAAAATCCCCATACGGGGTCAGTTACAAAGAACAACAATTCTCAAGGGTTGAAAATACACAATCATGATTAACTGAAGTTATGAAATATTCTTAGTTATGAATTACGCTGAAGAGGAGTATCATAGTACGCCCGTAATGTTCTGTGCAAGTGTACAACACCCGTCAGTGTACCTAATTAGTCTCACGGTGTAACGCTTTCCCGTGTGCACGGTCTAATGTATCGGTGAACCCAATACATAACCATCGTGTGCCCGACTAAAAATTCCACACAGCCACACCCGGCCACGCAATATGAACCCAGAAGGTCATATGAACGAGAATGACCACACTGAATATCAATGAATAATAATTCGACAAGGCCAAGAATGACTCACCGAGATGAAAATAATAGTGAAGTAAATGACAGCTCAATGAAATGATTGGAACCGTCGTTCCTTATGACTGAAGTGATTAATTGACAATAACAAGTTTTGATACGGTTAATACAATGATGAATGAGTTATGATTATGAATGAACAACAACAAAAGGGATGAATATCCTTTTAACCGAGTAAGAATTAACTTACTCAATATCGGTGACAATAATCCTTCCACGAACGACGTCCTAATTGAGATATCGATCGCTCGAACAACCTTGAATTATACAATATTCAACAACCCGTTCAAAATACGAATCAAACACGAATATAACGAACTCAAAACGTCGATACGAATAAACCAAGTCCATTGAGGCATTAAAACAAACACGTTGCGTCCAAACTCCGATTGTTTACAATCAAACTTCAATATACCAATATCAAATCCCCCCAAGAAGTGTTTCAAACCAACAAAACATCTTCCAAATGATCAATAATCCGAAATGAATATCCGAAAACGTGATTATAACGACAATTAATCGAAAACCCCCAATTTCAACTCGATATACAAAGTGTTCTTGAATAATCCAATGAATCCTTATACAAACTCATAATCATATACATATCCCTTCATATAACATGATTATAACGTCCAAAACATCATATCTCAACACAAAATCGAAGTCCAAGGTGTCGAAGAAATTACCTCTTGAATATCCAATCACTTCGATCCGAAGAACACGAGTTTAATCGAGTATCCAAGCTTCCCAAATGATTGAAGGTGATGAAAAATACACACTCAAATGATAATTGATGAAGAAAACTCTCCCTCAAGCTTATCTCTCGTATGAAGGTGGAAGAGATGGAAGAAATGAGTGAAATGCTCAAAAAACGAATTTAAAGGGGTTGACTCGGCTGACAGGCTCGACCGTGTCCGCCTGACACGGTCGCGGCGCGCATCTCGCCGGCAGGGACTTGACCGTGTCCTGCTTGACACGGTCACGGCGCGGAGGGCCTTCTGAAAGTGACCCGTCCGACAGCGACTCGGCATGACTCGACCATGTCCTGGAACACGGTCGGGCGTGTCGGCGATCGGTTCGCTTATCCGAAGAGTTCGACTCGGCTGCCGAGCGACACGGTCGGGTCCTGAGACAGAAACTTCGGCATTTCCGGACGAGTACGGCACGGTCCGTGTCGGACGACACGGCCGAGTTCGGTCGGCAGTGATCGGCCATTAACTGAAAAAAATGAGCGGGTGAGCTAAAACGACCATAACTCTCTCGTCCGGACTCCGATTGACTCACCGTTTGAACCATTGGAAAGCTAACTCGATGCTCTATAATATTGAAAAGATTCAGAATTTTTGGAGTTACCAAAAATTAATGGTGATCTAACAAAGTCGAACTCATATGTGGAAAGTTGAAACAATGAACAATAACGATACACAACTCGAAGTTTCTACGAACGGTGAACACGGGTGAATGAACATGATTGATGAATGATTATAAATGAGTGAAAATCCACTGAGTGACAATCACCGAATGAAATTACTGAATGATAATGACTGAATTAGAACCGGGTATTACATACACCCCCCTTAAAAGAGTTTCGTCCCCGAAACTAAGGGTCAAACAACTCGGGATAACTCTCCCGCATACTATCCTCGGTTTCCCAAGTAGCCTCTTCGACTCCATGTCTGGACCACTGAATCTTGACTAAAGGAATCGACTTATTTCTCAACTGTTTGATTCGCCGCTCTAAGACTCGTATAGGACGCTCCTCATATGAATGGTCGTCGGCGATCTCGATTTCGTCGAACTGCAGTATGTGACTCGGGTCGGCAACATACTCTCGCAACTGAGAGACATGGAACACATTATGAATTCGGCTCAAATCCGGAGGTAAAGCCAATCGATAAGCTAACTCGCCTACTCGATCCAAAATTTCAAACGGTCCAATGAATCTCGGACTCAACTTCCCCCGTTTTCCAAAACGGAAAATACCTCGACTCGGGGATACCTTGACCAAAACGTGGTCACCCGTCTCGAACTCTAGTGGTCGACGACGATTATCTGCATATGATTTACGCCGACTCGAAATGTCAACATACGACTCTTGATCAAAGCTACCTTCTCCTGGGCGGCTATAAGCATATCGGGTTCTGTGCCGATTGATTCTGACAAGTCATCCCAACACAAGGGAGATCGACAACGACGACCGTACAAGGCCTCGTAAGGTGCCATCTTAATGGAGGCATGCCAACTATTATTATACGTGAACTCGATCAGTGGTAGTTGGGCTTCCCAATCGTCCTTCCAATCGAGGACGCATGCCCTCAACATGTCCTCTAATGTCTGTATAGTCCTCTCGATTGTCCGTCTGACCGAGGATGAAAGGCGGTACTGAGAGTGAGATGAGTTCCCATAGCTCGATGAACTGATTTCCAAATTATGAGACACAAATCGTCCGTCACGATCGGAAACGATACTCTTAGGAGTACCGTGCAGTCTTACTATCTCCTTGATGAATAATCGAGTCTCTCGGGACCCCACGTATCCTTGATCTCAAGAAAATGAGCTGATTTAGTTAAGCGGTCCACAATCACCTGCATCGTATTCATGCCGCGACGACTGCCGGCAAACTCGTGATGAAATCTATAGAAATGTCTTCCCACTTCCACTCTGGAATAGGAGAGGTTTCAACATACCCACGGCCGCCGATGTTCAATCTTGACTTGTTGGCAAGTTAAGCATCTCGAAACAAATTCCGCGACTTCTCGCTTCATATTACTCCACCAGTAATTTTGTTTCAAGTCCTTATACATCTTGCTAGACCCCGGATGAACAGAATAAGGGGTAGCATGAGCTTCTCTCAAAATTGAGTTTTTCAACTCATCATTCGCCGGTACGCACAATCGGTTCTTAAACCTCAAAAGTCCATCCTCGTGGACCACGAATCCAGGGGCTTTCCCCTGAGCCACATCTTCACGGATGCGCAACAATGAAGGGTCCGAACTCTGATTCTCCCTGATTGCATCCTCAAGAGATGATGAAGTCTCTAACATACAAAGCTGTCCCTGAACTCGCTGAAGCCATACCTCGATCTCGGGTCTAAGGAATTCCTGTTGGAGTTCCTTCTGAATTGTTAAACGAGCAAGCATCTGCTCCTGAACGGACTTACGACTCAAGGCGTCGGCGACAACGTTCGCCTTCCCCGGGTGGTAAAGGATCTCGATATCATAATCTTTGATTAGTTCTAACCACCGCCTCTGTCGCATATTTAACTCCTTCTGAGTAAATATATACTTTAAACTCTTATGATCGGTGAATATCGCGGTAACGCCATAAAGATAATGACGCCAAATTTCACGCGAAAACCACGGTTGCTAGCTCCGGCCGTGGGTTGGATAATTAACCACTAATCCGAGAAACATCGGATTTCCTTAACATCTTTCGGAGGTTGCCAATCTCGGATAGCCTCCGTCTTCTGAGGGTCGACACGAACTCTGGCAGATGAAATTACGTGCCCGAGAAAGTCACTTCGGACCTCCAGAACTCACATTAAGAAAACTTTCCATAAAGTTGTTCTCGTCTCAACACGTCGAGAACCTGATGAAGACGTACCTCGTGTTCCTATCGATCACGAGACTAAATCAAAATGTCATCGATGGAGACAACAACAAACTGATCCAAAAAGTCGATGAAAACCCGATTCATTAACTCCATGAATACCGCAGGTGTAATAGTTAGTCCGAACGGCATAACTACGAACTCATAATGACCATAGCGTGTACGAAACGCTGTCCTCGCGATATCCAATTCTCGAATCCGCAACTGGTGATATCCAGATCTTAAGTCGATCTTGGAAAATACTGAAGCTCCCTGAAGTTGATCTAAAAGATCATCAATAGGAGGTAAAGGATACTACTCTTGATCATCACCCTGTTCAACTCCTGGTAATTAATACACACACGAGACGAGCCATCCTTCTCCTTGACAGGTCACACTGGTGATCCTCACGGGGACGCAATCGGTCGAAAATAACCTTCCTCGAACTAATCCTCAAGTTGAATCTTCAACTCCTGCATTCTGGTCGGGGCCATCCGATACGGTGCCTTCGATAAAGGGGACGTACCGGCTCTAACTCACTCCTGAATTCCCCTACTCTAGGTGAAAGCAACCAGATAACTCGTCTGGAAATACATCGTCAATCGATGACAATGATACCACGAATGATTGAACATTTCGATTGCCCTAGAATGGTCAATCGATAAAAAGAGATACCAATAATGATTGAACAACTCGATTGCCTTAGAAAGGACCATCAATGAAGATGATACAAGGAATGTTTGAATAACTCGATTGCCTTTGAAAGGCCAATCGATGAAAATGATGCAATGAATGATTGAATAACTCGATTGCCCTAGAAAGGCCAATCGATGAAAATGATACAAAGAATGATTGAATAACTCGATTGCCTTAGAAAGACCAATCGATGAGAATGATACAAAGAATGATTGAATAACTCGATTGCCTTAGAAAGGCCAATCGATGAGAATGATACAATGAATGATTGAATAACTCGATTGCCCTAGAAAGGCCAATCGATGAAAATGATACAAAGAATGATTGAATAACTCGATTGCCTTAGAAAGGCCAATCGATGAGAATGATACAATGAATGATTGAATAGTTCGATTGGAATTTCTTCGCTTCCGCCATAATAAAATTTCTCTTTGGAATAACGGGATTACTTCCTTGAAGCACACATTCGACAACTAACGACGGAAAGATAGCGACCAAACGCTAACAAACACCGAGGATAGTATCAAGACGATCAAACCAACTAATACCGAAAATTAAATCGTCTAAGATAAATTCACCACGATTAGATCCATCAACCAATCGCGGTCATTAAGTAGGACTATCCCGAAATAAGTCTATTCAAGCATGATTCGAAAATGAATGAATGCGGTGTACCAAAGATCAAAAGGTACACACAAGTTGAAATAAAATTACGAGTATACCGAAATCATTCGGACCACCGGATCGTCGATCCTCCTCATCATATGAATCAGGACTTGCCGGTCCCGAATCGACGCTCGTCGATAAATACGAGCTCCAACTCTATTTGCTTCCATTGCCTTAAACAGCGATGACAAAGCGGTCGATTAAACGCTGGTTGCTTGGGCTGAGATGCCGCCGAGCCGACTTGGAGTCCTTTCGCAAAAACGGGCCTTATGCCCAAAATTCCCACAATTATAGCACGTGATAGACGGTTTGAGACACTCGGTGCTGAAATGACCAGCCCACAATTGAAACAGTGATGGCCGAATCGCCGCCGGATCGAGATCCCGCACGATTATGCGCCGTAGGAGGTCGCTCAGAAACGATAGGACTCACACGAGGCTTCTAGAAGGTTGACTGACCGCCTTCGGATTGATTACGCTTCGTTGATTTCTTGCTGACAGATGAAGGTTGTTGTTCAGTACTTTCCTTAGCAGCTGGCTCATACGGGAGAGTTCTCTCGATTAATCCGGCCAAAGTGGCGCAATGATGATTGTGCAACTGCACATGGGTCATCATGGCCTGCATAAAAGTGAGTGGATCAACCCGAACATCTTCTGATCGAGCCGAGTCCTGGGCACGATTTCCCGGCAGCGAGTGATTATTTCTCGGGTTTCGGTCCGCACCGCGGCCTCTCCCCGTGCATCCCCTGACAGCTCTCTCCATACGGAAGTAGGAAGGTCGCATAATGATTATATTTCCCGCATGATTATCACGTTATGATTACGTCATGAGATGATGAAAATGAGTATACATGCTCTAACTTAGTGATTATATGAATGATTTACTGAAGTTACATGATTATTTGATGAAATTCTTGAAATGATTATCTTGAATAACTTAACAAGATTGATAATATGATCATCCAGATTGACAACTGAGTAATGAAATGAATTGAGTAATTAATGAGTTAACATGATCGTCCTGATTATTAACTGAGTAATGAAATGGATTAAGTGATTAATGAGTTAACATGATCGTCCTAATAACAATGAATGATGATGTTTGAGGATTGTTAATTGATGAATGATGAATGAATGACTATTGCCAGAAATTATACCATGGCGTTAGAAATCTTACAGTTCTTTCGGTCTGATTGGCTCGGCATGTGCACAGGTCACACGTGACGCGAAAGTCCAATGATACTAGTCTGATGACGATGATTTCAAATGAGACTAGACTCGGAAGGTAGTATTCAAAACCACTCTCCGATACCAACTCTGTAACACCCCAAACTAGGCGGATATTACAGTGCCGTAGATCCCCAACTGGGACCCACCAGGCAAATGAAAATGAATGAATTACACAAGATAAATTTAGTACCGAACTACATTACAACAATAATTACTCCGATGATGATTTTAGTTACAACACACCAGTAAAATACCGAATACTATTGTATTTTATATGAATATAAAATACAAAACAATGAATGAAAAGTAGTATTCAAATGAAAGTCTGCATCGTAAAATAAAGGACTATAACATGAATAATGAAAGATCGGGGCCCCTACTAGTATCACTGGACTCCTCGACATCAACATGCTATTCCCGCGTTTGCCTTGCCATGACACGAAAAACAAAATCCCAGACGGGTCGATAAAGAACAACAATCCTCAAGGGTTGAAAATACACAATCATGATTAACTGAAGTTATGAAATATTCTTAGTTATGAATTACGCTGAAGAGGAGTATCATAGTACGCCCGTAATGTTCTGTGCAAGTGTACAACACCCGTACGTGTACCTAATTAGTCTCACGGTGTAACGCTTTCCCGTGTGCACGGTCTAATGTATCGGTGAACCCAATACATAACCATCGTGTGCCCGACTAAAAATTCCACACAGCCACACCCGGCCATGCAATATGAACCCAGAAGGTCATATGAACGAGAATGACCACACTGAATATCAATGAATAATAATTCGACAAGGCCAAGAATGACTCACCGAGATGAAAATAATAGTGAAGTAAATGACAGCTCAATGAAATGATTGGAACCGCTGCTCCTTATGATCAAGTGATTAATTGACAATAACAAGTTTTGATACGGTTAATACAATGATGAATGAGTTATGATTATGAATGAACAACAACAAAAGGGATGAATATCCTTTTAACCGAGTAAGAATTAACTTACTCAATACCGGTGACAATAATCCTTCCACGATCGACGTCCTAATTGAGATATCGATCGCTCGAACAACCTTGAATTGTACAATATTCAACAACCCGTTCAAAATACGAATCAAACACGAATATAACGAACTCAAAACGTCGATACGAATAAACCAAGTCCATTGAGGCATTAAAACAAACACGTTGCGTCCAAACTCCGATTGTTTACAATCAAACTTCAATATACCAATATCAAATCCCCCCAAGAAGTGTTTCAAACCAACAAAACATCTTCCAAATGATCAATAATCCGAAATGAATATCCGAAAACGTGATTATAACGACAATTAATCGAAAACCCCCAATTTCAACTCGATATACAAAGTGTTCTTGAATAATCCAATGAATCCTTATACAAACTCATAATCATATACATATCCCTTCATATAACATGATTATAACATCCAAAACATCATATCTCAACACAAAATCGAAGTCCAAGGTGTCGAAGAAATTACCTCTTGAATATCCAATCACTTCGATCCGAAGAACACGAGTTTAATCGAGTATCCAAGCTTCCCAAATGATTGAAGGTGATGAAAAATACACACTCAAATGATAATTGATGAAGAAAACTCTCCCTCAAGCTTATCTCTCTCGTATGAAGGTGGAAGAGATGGAAGAAATGAGCTGAAATGCTCAAAAAACGAATTTAAAGGGGTTGACTCGGCTGACAGGCTCGACCGTGTCCGCCTGACACGGTCGCGGCGCGCATCTGGCCGGCAGGGACTCGACCGTGTCCTGCTTGACACGGTCGCGGCGCGGAGGGCCTTCCGAAAGTGACCCGTCCGACAGCGACTCGGCATGACTCGACCGTGTCCTGGAACACGGTCGGGCGTGTCGGCAGTCGGTTCTGGCTTATCCGGAAGAGTTCGACTCGGCCGTGCCAGACGACACGGTCGGGTCCTGAGACAGAAACTTCGGCATTTCCGGACGAGTACGGCACGGGCCGTGTCGGACGACACGGCCGAGTTCGGTCGGCAGTGATCGGCCATTAACTGAAAAAAATGAGCGGGTGAGCTAAAACGACCATAACTCTCTAGTTCGGACTCCGATTGACTCACCGTTTGAACCATTGGAAAGCTAACTCGATGCTCTATAATATTGCAAAGATTCAGAATTTTTGGAGTTACCAAAAATTAATGGTGATCTAACAAAGTAGAACTCATATGTGGAAAGTTGAAACAATGAACAATAACGATACACAACTCGAAGTTTCTACGAACGGTGAACACGGGTGAATGAACATGATTGATGAATGATTATAAATGATTGAAAATCCACTGAGTGACAATCACCGAATGAAATTACTGAATGATAATGACTGAATTAGAACCGGGTATTACAGCGTATGCAATAACTCTATCGTTCTGCATGAAGACACACCCCAACTCATGCTTGGATGCATCCGTGTATATAATAAATCCTTCCGTACCCTGCGGTAGCACTAGCACTGGAGCAGTAGTCAACCTCCTCTTGAGTTCACCAAAGCTCTTATAACAATCCGTAGCCCAAATAAACTTGGTACTTTTCCTTAGTAGGTTCGTTAATGGTCGAGCGATACAAGAAAAAGCCTCGACGAATCTTCGATAATAACCTGCCAAAGCTAGAAAACTCCTTATCTCCTTAACATTCCTCGGCGGTTCCCAACTCATTATCGTTTTCATCTTCTGTGGATCGACTTCAACGCCTTCAGCCGAGACAACATGTCCGAGGAAAATTACTTCCGACATCCATAATTCGCACTTGGCAAGTTTTGCGTAAAGTTGGTGTTGGCTTAACACACTTAGTACTTGTCTTAAATGTTCCTCGTGTTCCTGTAGGCTCCAAGAATAAGTTTGGATGTCGCCAATAAAAACCACAACACATTTATTGAGGAAATCGATTAAAACTCTGTTCAATAACTCCATGAAAATGGCTGGGGCATTGGTCAAGCTAAATGATACCACGATATACTCATAATGTCCATACCTCGATCGAAATACAGTCTTTGATATATCTTCCTCCCGAATCCTCAATTGGTGATATCCGGACCGTAAATTGATATTTGAAAACATAACCGCCCCCTGCAACTAATCTAAGAGATCATCGATCCTCGGGTGTGGATAACTATTCTTGACAGTGACCTTGCTTAATTCTCTATAGTCGATGCACAAGTGTAGAGAGTTATCTTTCTTTTTAACAAAGAGTACCGGCGCGCCCCACGGTGAGGTGCTCGGGCGGATCAGTCCCTTCTCCAGCAGATCTTCGAGCTATATGTTCATTTTTTTCATCTCGGATGGTGGCATCCTGTAAAGAGATTTGGAAATAGGTCTCGTCCCTGGCTCAAGTTCAATGGAGAGATCAACTTCTCGGTGCGGCGGCAGCCCCGGTAGTTCATCAGGAAAGATGTCTGGATATTCATTCACCACTAGAATGTTCACAACTAAAAGTTGTGGTGTATCCTCTTGGAGGACATAACACTAATAGTACATTTCTCGAGAATGGAAGGAGACTCCCGGTGTAAAGAGGCTAAGAGACCCTTTCATACTGAAGTGTTCTCAACCCTTGATAACATGCGTGGTACCATCGCAAGCCATGATGGAAATATTCGAGTGGTAGGTATCTAATACCGTCCTGTGCATGGGCATCCAGTCCATACCTAAAATGATATCTTCATTCTAAAGTGGAAAAACCTTAAGATTTGCAGCCCAGCCACGATCATTGATGCGGATCTGGCAGTCTCGAACTTCTAGATTGTCACCTACTCTACTACCCTCGGGTAGTTTAACAGTAAAGGATTCACAAGGCACACAAGCAAGATTCAAACGCTCAACACATTCCACAGATATAAGCGAATGTGTGGCTCCGGTATCAAATAGTACATGAATAGGCTGGGAGTTAACAAGAAGTGTACCTGAGATAGATGGCGCGGACTGACCATCCGTAGCCCTCAGTTCGAATACACGGGATGACAATGACTCGGAAAAGGATGCAGTACCACCGTCGCACCCATGGCCTCGACCGGCACCATGTGGTGGTGGTTGAGTCTGATGGGGTGGAGCTCAGTAGTTGGAAACAGCAGGTGCCCTAGAGGATTGTACAGAGCCTTGTTGACTTTGATAAGAAGCTGAGTTCTGTGTAGGATTGGCCGCCAGCAGTAACGAGACATGTGTCCACTCTTTCCACAAGAGAAACATTTGGTAGCCAACTTGTGACACCGGTCCTTGGTATGACCGGATACGCCACAATTGAAGCAGTCTTTATGGTAAGGCTGATCAGATGCATCCTTCTGTTGGTACAAAATTGCTGACTTGAAAGAAGACACAGGCCGCGAGTTCATCTTGTTGGTACTCCTTGATTGATTAGATGTCTTATGCTTCTTTGAATTGTGCCCGGTGTCAATATTAACAACAGTACCAAGATATGCTGTGACTATGTCCTCGTATGCCCTCAGGGTTGTACAGTGGAATCCGGCGGCATAGCGTTGTACATCTTCTGGCAACTGCTGTGCAAGGTGACAAATTCGTTGATCCTCTGATGGCACCATTTGTGAGACGTAACTTAACTCAGTACGGTAGGCCCTAATGATCTATGGCACTGGCAAATTCTGGAGTCCGGCACTGAAAAAGTCCCGTGCATGAGCAGTTTGGGCTGATCTAGGACAGTACTCGTTCCTCAATAGCCGAGCAAATTTGTCCCACCCAACTACTCGATTTATTGGGTTGTAAGTTATCCACTAGCGGACAGCAGTGTTGCGGAGCTGATTAAGCCCGAGCGGCACCTTTCGATTTTCTGGAAAACTGATCACATCGAAGGCGGTCTCCATTTCAGAAATCCAGTCGTACGTCCACGTGTTTCTCCCCTGCTCCGTCAAACAATGACGGCCTAGCTTTCAGCATCTCACCCAGCCATCAGTCTCTCCCTGCATTTTTCTCCACGTTGATGATCGGTATCCGTTATGTTTAGTTGACTTGGGCGATACCATGGCAATAGCCTGGGCGAGGGTTTGAATGAAAGCCGGTTCCATATCTCCAGGATTGTTATTATGGCATTCCGCCTCCTGATCATTTTAATTAATCGGTGGCGGCTGGTTCCCAACTGGAACGGTCTCGGCAGTGTGGCCGTCCTCGTTCTGGTTCACGGTGGAACCCAAAGCATCATTTACTATCCTCCTAGCTCCACGATGTGCCATTACAGACAATATTAATCTAAGGGTCAATTCAACACACAATTATCTCATGCAAATTAAACGTTGCACCCAATTAGAAAACACATACTCTACTTACTTTGCATTCCCCTGAAGAGTTACAGTCGCTTGGAGTGTTGGACTTTGGATAATATTTTCAAAATAAAAGAAATTTTGCCCAAAATCTTTTTCAACAGGAACTTTGCTCTCTGATACTATTTTCTGTAACACCCCTAAAATTTACCAGGGCGTTACAGTGCCGTGAATCCCATGTGGGACCCATAAGGCTATTTTAGGAAATTGATATTTTAGATAAGGTATTATAAAATGGGTGAGTCCACGGTTACATAACATCAAAAAGGATGTCTCGAAAGAAAACACAATTCAAAACACGATTATTACATAAATAGAGCTTTCAGAAATTTAATTAAAATATGTGGTAGCAGAACTTTATTCTAACACAGTTCAAGCCTGACCGGAACCCTCGGGAATGTCATGCACATATTCAACAAATATACCTAACACGACGAATCTTGCCAGAAAAACCGGGATCAGATAATGATAATCAATAACAGCATTTCAAAACAAAATTCACGATTCAATAACACCGTACCATTATCTACTAATTCAATTCTCTACTTCGAGTTCTCAATTAGGTGGATTACCGTTTTACACAATGATTTCAACGGTCGATTCTTAATGATGGTAATACTATCAAGATCAATTCCACCTAGTTGAATTTACATTTGACGATTATACTAGCGAGGTGGGTTTCAACGAGTTTAGCATATGGTGATAGGATTCCTAACACAATTTCTCTTACAATTTGATTCGTTAAGGTTGATGTTTCCAAGGTCGATTTGAAATGTGAAATTCGCATATGATTATTACAACAAGATACATGAATCAATGGTTAGAGAATGAAATATACTCACTACGATAGTTTTGATTACTATAAGTTCATCCGGTTTGATTGTCTATGAAAGTTAAGCAACAAAACTACCCAAATACCCGTAATCCAATTGTCATAACAACACCACCGAAAAAATAACTTCGAGGATTTGCTAAACTTACCTTAATAGACGAAGAACAATGAAGAACGATGACGAACCAACAAAGAACAATGAGGAGGAACGAAAAATGGATCGATCGGCCTTGATAACCTTATCCGGAGCTTGAGTAATCCTCTCCTCTATGTCAATACAATTGTTTGAAAGGCTAAGAATCGTCTAAGGGGGCTGAGGAAGGTTTTTAGGAGGCTGCTCAAGTGTTTTTGGCCGAGGGAAATGAAAGAGGAGGTGTTAATTTATAACACACGATTGCATTTAACGTACGCTAACACTCAAGGGTTTACGTACATAAGAGCATTACGTACACAATGTCTTATAGTTAATGTATGTAATGGTCGATCAGAGGCTACTGTCTGGACTGTCCCCATCTATAACGTACGTAGGGGATCATAACGTACGTAAGGAACCTTAGAATATCATATATTAAGCTCGACATTTAACGTACGTTACCAACCATTGACTCGTTTGTCTGCTAGCCCACCGAAAGTACCCATTCCGTGTCAAAAAGAAAGATTCTGGTCAGAAGACCAATTCTCGCCTTACGTACGTAACCTAGTCGTGTTAGCGTATGTAATGCTGCGAATCTAACATACACTATGCATGATATATAGTGTATGCTATGTTGTGCGGCGATTTATACGTCTCGACGACGATGGATATAAGGGCCAAGCGATCGAGTTCACAACCAAATGAGCTACGACGAACTTGTCAAAACGAAGGTAACAGTCCACCTTCGAGTATCTAGCGATCGACTCCCATGGCGATCGCCTTTTGGCACCTAGCGATCGACTCTAGTGCCCAACCAAGGACGACCGTCCTAGGCCACAAACAAGGCCATCGTCCGTCAAAGTCTACAAAGACTGGATCAGGAAGCAAGGACCCATGTGCAGATCCGCGAATGGCGCCGCATAATGTGGATCGTTGACTCCAACCCATCAGCAGCTGTCAGTGACAAGTACGGCCTCACCTACCGACAGACCCGCCGAAAGGTCCTAAGTAGGGCCTCCCAAGACAGCGACACAGACGCGTGTTGGCCTCTCATTGGTTCGCATTTCTGGCAGCCAACAACTTCTGCGGATTTTAAGGAGACCAACCCATGTGCTAAAGATGATCGCCCGCTTATTATAATACAGCAGAGGCGATCGCCCAGCGACTCCCAGTCCAATAAATAGAGAACCTCCAGCAACTGGAGAAAGGTTCCGAAAAATGTTGAGACATTCAGACTCCTCTCAACTTTCTCTCTTGAATCTATTTTAAGATATCTCTCTCAGCACCTCTTAACCAAAAGACGGTCGGCAGAGGCAAGAACTCCCTACAGTTCAGATTCGAAGAGTTCACAATCTCAGAAGCTCAGATACTCGGCTAATTCACACAGTGAGAGACCGTCAATTTCTCACAGTCAGTACAACACTCCATCGTTGTTACAAGAACTCACAGAGCATCATCTCTGGTTCTTCCGGCAATCTTCAGCACTCGTTATCTAAGATAACTAGGGTCTTTACACTCATTGTAATTGTACTCTAAATTAATATCTGTACTCCCAAGTATTTGTATTAATAACATCTCGCGAGAGCATTCAAGCTCGGGCCTAACAAACCTGGCAAATCTTGTGTTATTTACCTCCCCACGGACGTGCTCTCGCATTTTGTTTGTTACTCATCCATTCCAGCAATATTATCTCCGGATAATATTTTGGGTAACAACACGCTAGTTATTCAGTCTCTCAGTCATTTTATCGCATTATCATCCATCTCGGGGTGATTACCTTTTCAACCGTCAATAATTCTTCGGGGAACAAGATGTTAGACACCATCATATTCGCAACGATAATTGTTCAACCGCGTCAAGGTACGTCACCTCCGTTCCATTCACATCACACAATTGTATCAAAATATCTCTTTAATGAAACCATATAATATAAGAAGACTACATCACAAATGATAGAAGTTGCATAATAATTTATGAAGTACACAGTAATTAAAGCATGAAATACCCGTGGTATTATAGTATTTTGCTCGTACGGATTGCCACTTGCACAGGTCACATGTAACGCGAAGATTTCATAGTACTAGTTCGTTCAGCAATGACACATAAGGAGAAACAAATTCTATTACCATCTGTAACACCACGAAAATGGTGGATATTACCGTGTCTTGGATCCCACACTGGGACCCATCAGACGATACAAATACACAAATCAACCGTAGTATAATTGTAGTACCAAACCACAAAATATTAACCATATGAAGATGAAGTATACCCAAACTAAAAATACAGCTCAAAAGAAATACTACAAAATGGAAATGAAAATACACAGTTTAAATAGTGTCCTTCAAACCCTTTGCCGTCACAATGCTCTTCCCATACCTCGACCTAAAATACAAACAACAAGTATTTTGCTCAAAACCACGGGGTCAGTTGTATATGATAATAAATCTCAAGATATTATACAAATCACATATATTAGATCTCAATGAAACACATCCGACTGTCAAACATACCCCTTGGGCGTATGAAACAACCAATCAAAAAACATCGGACATACCCAATCACATATGGTTTATGAACGACCACTCAATATCGCTCAAGATGGACATTATAGTATGCCCGATCCAGAAATGTGTGTCAGTGCACATGTCCACCCCATACACAGAATCCATGATATATGTGGGATAATGTACCTAATTAGTCTCACAAAGTAATCATCTCGTGTGCACAGTCCAATGTGTAAACATCAACACACAACCTTAAGTGCCCAACTAAAAATCATACATATGCCAATCAGCAGGCATATATGATTCTAGAAATGTCAGGATGAAACTTGACAATGAAACTCAATTAATCACATTTCCAACTGTAATATCCGGCTATAATTTTTCATTTTTACCATTGAATTTTATGTACTGTTGAATTTTATGTACTGTACGAGTATCGACGCATTATGTTTGGATTTATACAGTGTTTATTATATCTAGATACTTTGGAATCAAAGTATTTATGTTCGATGTTTGTATTGTTTTGATTGTTAGACGTTTCATGGTAAACTATGTTTTTGGTTAAGTACATTACGTCTAGCATACGCTACAATCAGTGCCTAGCGTGTGCTATGACGACGAGTGTTACATACTTTAATCTTGACATATTACTATGTAACCGAGTGTATCAGATCACATCTCAACTTTCGGCTTGTGGGGCCCTGCATGGATAGAATGTTTGGCTTGATTAAGACAGCCAAGTCAACATGCATTACGTCCGCAATATCTTTTCATTAGCATACATAATGGTGGTGAGATAACGTACGACATTTTTGCAACTTACGCAAGGCAATGTACGAATTGAGGCAGTAGCCTCTGGAGGATGTCTACGTACGTCATATTGTGGTGTTAGTGTACGTAGAGAATAATAATGTACGTTAAGCTTTGTAGGTAGCATACGTTAATGAATGTGCAGATTAGAAAGACATGTCTTGTCTTGCATTTTTTCACGAACCAACCCTGAGTTTTCTCTCCAGAAATCCTCCTTCTATCCTCCTAAGTTGATTACACTAGTACAAATATCCCCTTTATTGATACTAAAATAGTGTCAGTAATTATTTTTACTCACACTTTATAATTGTGTCAGTAATGCTAAAGCCAGAAAATACTGACACTAATTTTTAGTGTCAGTAATACAAGTGTCATTATGTAACACCCCCAAGTTATTCAGGGTATATTACAGCGCCGTGAGCCCCGCCGTGGGACCCACAAGGCTAAACATACGCGGAACTATAAACTTGACCGATAAGGTCTACATACAGAAGAAAGGAAGACGATACAAATGGTATTCAAAACCATAACCAACGAAAACATATACATCACTTCACAAATCAATACCTCGGCAACACAGGCCGGAACATCAAGGAAACTGAAATACAATACTCGAGTATTTTAAAAATCCATTCCAGTACAACAACACTGAATGGAGGAATCCAAGAAAATAACCGGAGACAAGACACAGTATCACACTTTCCCATCATCTTCATGCCGACCCGGTACCCGTCTTTCCGCTCTCCTGGAACCTGAAATACATGAAACGTATTTCCCCCATAAAGGGGTTATCCGTCGAATAGCTAGTGCAAGTATAACAATATGAAACATAATTCTTCTCGACAATAAAGTAAATGTAATCCGTCAATTCATCAATATCCGTCAATTCATCAATTTCCGTCAATTCATCAATATCCATCAATTCATCAATTTCCGTCAATTCATCAATTCAAGACTAGTATTCCGGAATAACTAAAATCTCATAAGACGTATGTGAATGCCGTAGAAATGGTTCGTTCACCTCATACGCCATTACGTATGTGAATGCCGTAGAAACGGTTCGTTCACCTCATACGCCGATACATGTAGGAATGCCATCAAAACGGTTCGTTCATTACATGCCAACAATATATCTATGAATGCCGTAAAAACGGTTCGTTCATGATATGCCATCAATATTTCTATGAATGCCGTAAAAATGGTTCGTTCATATCATACCATCAATTCCTCTTACATTCAAAGTCGAGAACGTACAATCATAAATGTATACTTGCCTTAATAAACGTTACCGAAGATCCCGAAGAACACGGTTCGACCGGGAAGCTTGAACCACGAAGAAGACAACGAACGGAAGGGTTTCGACTCGAGTTCTTCACAAGAATTCGACCCTAACAACATAAATTCAATAAATCATCGATCATACGAGGAAGAATAATCGTAGAACGCCCGAAAATCCCTCTATGACATTTCTAGGACACCTTCAAGGCGTCGGTCAAGAACTCGACCAAAACAACGAATCGATACGATCCAACCATGGGATAACAAGGAAATGATACAATACATCTAAATAATCATCAATCCATCACAATCCTAAGTTAAATCGGATTAAACGGACGAAATCGAACAAAATACCCAAAATCCCCAAAATTAGATTTGGAAAATCGACTGATTCGCTCGATCAAAGGATGTTATAGGATGGATGATTGATGATATGAGCTCCAAGACTCCATGGATATGTTGTTAAACAACATGGCTTCAAGCTTAGAACACGCCCAGTGCGGAAGAGGAGAAGAAGAAGGTGAAAATGGCAAGAAAAAGCGTCTGCGGGGGCCTTTTATAGGGTTGGTTCTGCCGGACACGGCCCGTGCCGATCGGCACGGTCGTGTCGCATAGCTGGCAGCGAGGACTCGACCGTGTCTGCCTGACACGGTCGCGGCGCGAGGGCCTTCCGGCGATGACCCGTCAGCGGCGACTTCGGCATGACTCGGCCGTGCGAGGCGACACGGTCGGGCGTCTTTGGGCGACGATTCTGGCTTATCCGGAAGGGTTCGGCACGGGCCGTGTCGGACGACACGGTCGGGTCCTGAGGCAGAGACTCCGGCATTTCCGGACGAATACGGCACGGGCCGTGTCGGACGACACGGCCGGGTTCGGCCGGCAGTGATCGGCCAATAATGAGCGGGTGAGCTAAAACGACCATAACTCTCTCGTCCGGACTCCGATTGACTCACCGTTTAGAATTTTTGGAGCTTCCAAGAATTTATGGTGATTTAACAAAGTCGAACTCATACATGGAAAAGTCGCTAAAGAACACGGAATTCAACAGAACGATACCGAAACGAACTCGGATGACAAAAAGTGTAGAATTAATCATTCTCAGGATGACGAAACGGTCCCAAGCAAGTCGTCAAAATAGACTTCCGCCAAAAATAGAAAATTTCCGGGGAACAAAAATTACGGGTATTACATTCTACCCTCCTTAAAAGAAGTTTCGTCCCGAAACTTAAAACAGGTAGGGGGAAGAAATATTTCGCCAGGAAAACTTAACGAGATGCACAAGAACCGAAACATACGCCCAAACGGCGAATCATCAATATAGAACATAACAATACATTACCCGAAGGTAAACCAAACCAATGCGGAAAAAGATACGAATTCACAATGCCCGAAGGCTCCAACGGAAATACCGATACATCACAATGGCTCGAAAGCCAATGTCCCAAAGTCAGAATCATCACAATACAGATCTCAAAGAAGCAAACCTGACTGTCGGACATACCCCTCGGCGTATGAACAACCAGTCGCAAATCGTCGGACATATCCAATACAACATGGACTACGAACGATCAATCAATAAAGCTCAAGAGGGACATCACAGTACGCCCGATCCGGAAATGTGTTCGTGCACATGTCCACCCCGTATACGGAATCCAGAATATACGTGTGACAATGTACCTAATTAGCCTCAAGAACTACGTCTCGTGTGCACAGTCCAATGCGGAAATATCCACGCATGACCATCGGGTGCCTGGCTAAAAATCTTACACATAACCAATCGGCACGCAGACATGATTCCAGATATGCCACGATACAACATGACAACGAAACTCAAGGGATAAAACATCCAATACGGATCATACGACTCACCAAGTGAACGATGACACACGAATAATGAAAGATCGACACGACCAACGATATTCAAAACAACCATCCTGGGATCAGAATTCCCTAAGGACCGATTAACACGAACAACGATCACAACACAACAGTTCGGGAAAATCCTCAACCTTCTACGATTACAAAATTGCCGAGTTCACAAGAATAATAGTGTGCTTCCTTGAATCGGTCAACACGACAATAATAATTCAACGGATGGGAATTATCGTTGATAATCCCAATTCAATACTTCGATTACCGTAGAATGGCCAATCGATAACAACGATACAACGGATGAGAGTATCTTCGACAACGGATGGGAATTATCTTTGATAATCCCATTTCAATACCTCGATTACCCTAGAACGGTCAATCGATAATCAATGATACGATAGAATAGATGTCCCGGTGTCTTAAACCGACCACCGAAACGGAGATGACAAAAGGATATATCAAATGTCCCCAATCGGTTAACGCAACATCATAGCAACAGATCCAATTCGATGACAAAGATTCAACGATGTCTCAGAACGACATTAATCGCGAATAATAATAATCGATACATCGATACCGCGAACCGGCTATCGATAGCAACTTTACCAACAAGTATCGTAATGCCTTGAACCGGCCATTTACAAACAACAGTAACATTTGGCATAATTTGCCGACGGCGTCGTGTCAACCAATCCCTTGACATCAATACAATCATAAAGAGGCCAAGTCCCAAAATGATACACACAATCGTACGCCTACACGATAACATTAGTCTCATTGATTAGTACGAGTATAAAACTTGTCTCGACCAAGTTAATCGACGAACCCTTCAACCTTAACCGCAACACAACGGTCATAATTCACGATCAAACATCATACCTTATTGTAAAACGAAGGATTGATAATCAACCGTTCGATGACAACCAATATCAATACCACCAAACCACGAACTCAATCGTTTTACCATATCTCGACTAATCACACTGAACAATCCAACTCGACACTTACAAATCCCGTCCACAATACGAGTCGAAATATGATGATCATATCAGCAACCAATTCGGACCAATAATAAGGGTCTAAATGTTCCAAACTCAACTCTTAAATACGAATTGACAAGGTTCCCTTCTCGTAAATCCATCGTTAAAATTTACTTATAACCGTCGTCAATTCGAATCATCCGACAGTTCAAAACAATAGATAATCATATTAAAAAGGTTATCAAACAATCCATTCATTCGATTTGAATATTTGCTCCATACGTATGGGCTTCCAAATTCGAGATGAATAATAGTCTCATCAAACTCATAATCACATTCGTATTCCTATACGAATATTATTTCCAACACATAATTTAGCTCTAGATATGAATATTCCATATTCATTTTCAAAACATCAACACTTCTAAAAAAATTTTTCATCACCTCGTATAATTCAAGAGTTCTTCAAGAACATGAAATATCCGAAATCACGTTCCGAACAACATCTCCGAGGTATATATCTCCATGTTACCATTTTCTTCATCATGTCATTCATACAATCTCAAGAATCGCAACAAAACCCTTATCACTATATGAAGAAGATCTCAATGATCATATCAACATCCGAAATCTCTTATTACAATTCCAATAAATCTCGTATAACATTATCACACGATACCATAATTGTAACACCCCAGATCCTCCTGGGAATATTACACGCCGTAAACCCTTCTCACAAGGATTTACCAGGCTAAGCACAATTTTCCACGTCATTTCAAAAATGCCAAAAAGACCGATGACGGTAATATTTTTCAAATACTAAAAAAAAATCATTTTCCAAATACCGTCAAAACGATCAAGGCTAAAATGCCAAAACTCGATTTAGGGAATCGGTTTTACAAAATAAAATTTCGATTGGCAAAATACCAAAATCCATTTCAAAAATACTCGCAATGGATAAAAGTACAGTCCAATTTATGCATTTTCATTGAAATAAGACGAACATCAAAATATACGATTCCCAACATACTCCCTCCCAAGTAGTAATCCAAAAAAAAAAAAAATGAGCCACTATCAAAGGGATACGAGGATTACCTTGTATGGACGAACCACGAAGAAAGAATAATTGAACTCATTCCAAGAATCATTAAATCATCATAGTCATCATATGGCCTCAAGAACACCAAGATCTCTATGATTCCATAATCATAATCAACATATTCAAAGCATATCATTATCTTCCTTCAACATAAACCTCATAGAATATGGATAACACAAGGAATCACTTCAAGAATCAACAATAGTTCCATAACCAAGCTCTAATTACATGATTCCAAGCTCACAATCATGTTAAAAGTGCTTAGAACACTCTTAAAAGTGAAGAGGGACGAGTTTTGGAGAGGAATATCTCAAAGGATCGTGAGAGAAATGAAAGGCAACACTTCAATATATAAATTGCACTCTCATTACGTACGTAGGTGTCCTTTCTTAACGTACGTAACAACTTTAACGTGCGTAATCCATACTCCATAACGTACGTAACCATCTCACTGTCTCATTCGCGATCCATTACGTCGTAACCCATACCATATAACGTCGTAATATACCCGATTGACTTGCTACAGTACAATGGTTGTGTTACGTCGTAACACGTCCCGTATAACGTCGTAACACGTCGTTGACTCACCTGTCAACATCCTCCGCCGAAAGTTGCCGAAACAGATCCCACCTGCCTCACAGACTCGGTTACGTCCGATGCCTTCGTTACGTCGTAATACCTTAGCCTTGACGTACGTAACCATGCCAATCTTACGTACGTAATCTCACCTTATTAACGTACGTAATAATTCCATACTTAGCCAATTTCAACAATTCCTGTCCAAAGTCATGACATACCAAATACGAGCATACGGCAAAATCAATACATATACTCAATTCAATAACATTTTCAAACGTTCACAATGTCCTCGAGCATAATTAACCATCCACGATATCCAATATATAAACGAAAAAAAAATATATCCGAAAAATCGGGGTATTACACTCTACCCCCCTTAAAAATAAGTTTCGTCCTCGAAACTTGCAATCACTCGCACAAACATTTCAACGGAAAATCCAAAATCACCAAGATAACCAAGAATTATCGAATAATCCGAACAACATACTTATAGGTCAGTGAAGTCGAAGATCTCCCGTGATACTAGCATGCGACTCCTGAACAAAGTCTCAACATAATACCGTTACACACCAATATCGCAATTAGCAGTTTAACAAAATCTCAAGAAAGAGTTCACGTCCGTGACCACGGTCACGATTCTTCCTACTTTCAGCCAACATTCTGAAAGGCACACACGTGCGTAAGTATAATCCGAATCGCACATTCTCGAAGTGACCAATTCCCAAGAATACCAAGCTATAAACGAAACGATTAAGAAAAATACGAGAAGAGTGAGAGGACTTACAAGTACCGGTCGCACTGTGATGATGGCGAGTACTCGACATCAGGCAAATGTCGACTCAATCGACCCAAAAGACCGGCACCTAGGTATCCATAAACCTAAGCTCCGATACCATATTCTGTAACACCACCAAGTTATTCAGGGTATATTACAGCGCCGTGAGCCCCGCCGTGGGACCCACAAGGCTAAACATACGCGGAACTATAAACTTGACCGATAAGGTCTACATACAGAAGAAAGGAAGACGATACAAATGGTATTCAAAACCATAACCAACGAAAACATATACATCACTTCACAAATCAATACCTCGGCAACACAGTAGGAACATCAAGGAAACGAAATACAATACTCGAGTATTTTAAAAATCCATTCCAAGACAACAACACCGAATGGAGGAATCCAAGAAAATAACCGGAGACAAGACACAAGATCACACTTGCCCATCATCTTCATGCCGACCTGCACCACAAATCCGCTCTACTGGAACCTGAATACATGAAACGTATTTCCCCCATAAAGGGGTTAGCCGTCGAATAGCTAGTGCAAGTATAACAATATGAAACATAATACTTCTCGACAATAAAGTAAATGTAATCCGTCAATTCATCAATATCCGTCAATTCATCAATTTCCGTCAATTCATCAATATCCGTCAATTCATCAATTTCCGTCAATTCATCAATTCAAGACTAGTATTCCGGAATAACTAAAATCTCATAAGACGTATGTGAATGCCGTAGAAACGGTTCGTTCACCTCATACGCCGTTACGTATGTGAATGCCGTAGAAACGGTTCGTTCACCTCATACGCCGATACATGTAGGAATGCCGTCAAAACGGTTCGTTCATTACATGCCAACAATATATCTATGAATGCCGTAAAAACGGTTCGTTCATGATATGCCATCAATATTTCTATGAATGCCGTAAAAACGGTTCGTTCATATCATACCATCAATTCCTCTTACTTTCAAAGTCGAGAACGTACAATCATAAATGTATACTTGCCTTAATAAACGTTACCGAAGATCCCGAAGAACACGGTTCGACCGGGAAGCTTGAACCACGAAGAAGACAACGAACGAAAGGGTTTCGACTCGAGTTCTTCACAAGAATTCGACCCTAACAACAAAAATTCAATAAATCATCGATCATACGAGGAAGAATAATCGCAGAACGCCCGAAAACCCCTCTATGACATTTTACCGGACACCTTCAAGGCGTCGGTCAAGAACTCGACCAAAACAACGAATCGATACGATCCAACCATGGGATAACAAGGTAAATGATACAATACATCTAAATAATCATCAATCCATCACAATCCTAAGTTAAATCGGATTAAACGGACGAAATCGAACAAAATACCCAAAATCCCCAAAATTAGATTTCTGGAAAATCTGACCTGATTCGCTCGATCAAAGGATGTTATAGGATGGATTATTGATGATATGAGCTCCAAGACTCCATGGATATGTTGTTAAACAACATGGCTTCAAGCTTAGAACACGCCCAGTGCGAAGAGGAGAAGAAGAAGGTGAAAAATGGCAAGAAAACGTCTGCGGGGGCCTTTTATAGGTTGATCGTCTGCCGACACGGCCCGTGCCGATCGGCACGGTCGTGTCGCACAGCCTGGCCGACAGGACTCGACCGTGTCCTGTTGACACGGTCGCGGCGCGAGGGCCTTCCGACGATGACCCGTCCGACGGCGACTTCGGCATGACTCGGCCGCGCTGCACGACACGGCCGGGCGTGGCCGGGCGATTCGGGCTTATCCGGAAGGGTTCGGCACGGTCCGTGTCGGACGACACGGTCGGGTCCTGAGGCAGAGACTCCGGCATTTCCGGACGAGTACGGCACGGGCCGTGTCGGACGACACGGCCGGGTTCGGCCGGCAGTGATCGGCCAATAACGAGCGGGTGAGCTAAAACGACCATAACTCTCTCGTCCGGACTCCGATTGACTCACCGTTTGAACCATTGGAAAGCTAACTCGATGCTCTATAATATTGCAAAGATTTAGAATTTTTGGAGCTTCCAAGAATTTATGATGATTTAACAAAGTCGAACTCATACGTGGAAAAGTCGCTAAAGAACACGGAATTCAACAGAACGATACCGAAACGAACTCGGATGACAAAAAGTGTAGAATTAATCATTCTCAGGATGACGAAACGGTCCCAAGCAAGTTGTCAAAATAGACTTCCGCCAAAAATAGAAAATTTCCGGGGAACAAAAATTACGGGTATTACACATTAAATACTGACACTAAAATAGTGTAAGTAATTATTTTTATAGAGGTTCTAATCCTATCGTAAAAAAAAAAAGAGGTTCTAATCCTAAGATCCATCACCATGAAAGGAAAAAACTCGAAACATAATGTACAAGTTTCCATTAATTGGAGTAAATTAGTCTATTAGTACTATATACAACTTTTAATTAACAAAATATGCATGGAATTACCAAGAACCGCAAGCAATCTTCAATTAACAAATAGTCCCAGCATATATGATAGCATGATTCCTATCGTCACGGAGATCTACACCATAGTATAGAGTAAATTTGGATAACATATTGCAGTATAACGGATCCAAAGTAAAAAAAGGACTAGTTACACTAGAAAACCTGGTTCACCGAGCCCAATGCCCCTCTTAAATTCTGTAGCGCTATCTCAGCTATATATACAGGGACCTTTGTGAAATTAGAAAAAGGAAATAAAAAAAGTTAATAAGTTTAAAAGAACCGTAATAATAATTCGGAAAAATCAGAAGAAAGCGCTGTATTTACCGTGTAAGAGATAATACCCACACCGAATCCTTCCAACAACCTTCCCATGTAAAGAAATGAAAAAATTGAAAATCAAAAATTTAAAAAGAAACTGAAAGAATTAAAATGCCAATATTTCATTTTAAAATGTGTGCTAACAGAAGTGTTCAAAAATCTTTCTCTAGCAAATGATATGCAAAGCCAACCAATAATATTAGGTATCGATGCGATCATTAAAGACTGCAAGTTAACAAACTAGATCAAAATCTTCGTAAATTGGAACAAGAATTTAGATAAAATAAAATGAAATAAAACATACTGTTAGAATATTTGTGTATCTTTTATATTTCTTTTACTAATATTTTTTTTCTAGGTTACCTTTTATTTGTAGGGTTATACATCAATATATTCCGAAGGGGAAAACAATATTCTTACACATACCCCTTTTCGCCCAATGTACTCAGCAATCTGACCACTAGCTATTGCCCCAACCATAGCTCCCACATTCTACAAGGAACCAAATAACGAGAACTGATTCCCAAACCGATGTTGTTATTAGACGAAAATAATAGTTGCCGATCAAATCAAGAGGAGAAAAGTCACAGTCACTAGTACCTGTGAGACTGTAAGTTTGAGATCTTTGGTGATAGTAGTCTGTGTTGGTGAAGAGTAACCACACTTCCAAAAAACAAAGGAGGAAGATTAATGCAACATTTTTTTTCAATTATGAAACCCTAAACCCCCAAAATCAAGGCTTTCAACTCAACTTCACAAATATAACACAATTACCCAACCAAAGGGGATTTACTTAAAATATCAAACCTCTTCCAATCAAAGAAAATCAATCATTGATCAATTAATTCAGGAAAAACAGTAAAGAAAGTTAAAGCAGACATAAGTAGAACCGTACAGTGAAGCCAAACTGGATTGGACCTAAGGCCACGATCAGAACATAGGCCAAGACTGAGATTGAACTATCCCTAATGGCTTGAGCGGAGCTCGTCAAACTAGACTGCCTGGAGCCCATACCCATACGGTACCAACTTCCTGTGTGCAAAAATGGCTTCCTTATATCAGCCCTTTCATTTTTTCTCTCCTCTCTGGAACTCATCTTTCTTTCTCTTTCTCAATTAAATAAAAAAAATAAAAAAATGCAAACTCAGATTAAAATCTTGATTCTTGAATGTTCTTAAACGTTAGGGATCGAGGACGAGGTTTGATGGAGAAAACGCCGAGGTCTGTGTAAAACCCTAATTGGAGAATCAATTTTTTTCTCACCGCGGCTGCTCAAACAGACGTCCTTGGCGTGACGGTAATGTTAATACACGGCAAACCTTCGCGGTAGTGTTGACGCACGGCTAGAGATTTTCCGAAGCAGGTTTCTACAATAACATAAAGGAAAATAAATGGTGGTTACTAGTTGTACGATGATCAATGGCGGTGGAGTGGCTGCTAGAATCTGAACTGAAAAGGAAGAAAGGATTCGAGAAAGGGGCGAGGCTGCGGCAAAAAAGGGAAGAAACCAGAACTCACAAACAGTGAAGAATTAGGGTATAGATAGCTAATTAATATTCGAATAAAATTAAATAAAAAAAATTAATGAATTCAATGTTCTATGTTATTGTAATTTTGTTTATTATTGATATTTAAGTGTCAGTAAATTCTGACACTCAAGTTACTTATACTTAAGTGTCAGTATCTTATGACACAATTATGTTAAAAACAATAAATGAATCAAATGTCTGACTTTTGATAAAGTGTCAGAAACTAAGTGTCAGTAAATGCTGTTTTTGTAGTAGTGTTATATGTAACACCCCCAACTAGGCGACTATTACAGTGTCGTGGACCTCCGACTGGGACCCACCAGGTGAATGAAAATTAATGACTTAAATAATATAATTGTAGTACCGAACCACATTATATCATTAATTACTCCGATCAGGAGTTTCAAGTAGAACACACCCAAGATAATACAGAATACATCTATATTTTATATGAAGATAAAATATACAACACTGAATGAAAATGAGTATCCAAACGGAAATCTGCAGCGAAAATAAAATGAAGACAACACGAATGACTGAAAGGACTGGGCCCCCCTACTATTATCACTGAGACTCCTCGCCGTCAACGTTCTCTTCCCGTGCCTTTGCCTTGCCATGACCTGAAAACAATGTCCCCCAACGGGGTCAGTTACACAGAACAACAATCCTCAAGAGTTGAATATACACAATCATGATATATCTTAATAATGAAATTAAGCTGAAGAGGGGCATCGTAGTACGCCCATAATGGTATGTGCATGTGCACAAGACTAGTGACCGGATACACCCGCCCTTATACCTAATTAGTCTCATGGAGGTACGTTACCGTGTGCACAGTCGATTGTATCAGTGAATCCGAACACGTGACCATCATGTGCCCGACTAAAAATTCCACACATCACCACCCGGCCACGCAATACGAACCCAGAAGGTCATATGAACGAGAATGACCATGATGAATATTAATGAATAACAATCCGACAAAGTCAAGAATGACTCACCGAGATGAAATAATAGTGAAGTGAGTGATAGCTCAATGAAATGATTGGAACCGCTGCTCGTGAATGAAGTGATTATTCGACAATTACAAGTCTCAATACAGTTAATACATTATGAATGAATTATGATTATGACTGAACAACAACGAAAGGAATGAATATCCTTTTAACCGAGTAAGAATTAACTTACACAACACCGGTGAAGAATGTCCTTCCACGAACAAACATCCTAAATGAGGTGTCGGTCGCTCGAACAACCTTGAATAACACACTTACCAACAATCCGTTCAATATACAAATCCAACACAAATTATAACTAACTAAAAACGTGGATACGACTAAACCAAGTTCATTGGGGCATTATATCAAACACGTTGTAACCACTCTTCGATTGTTTACAACCAATCCTTAATTATACCAATATCAAATCCCCAATGAGTGCTTCAAACCAACAAAACATCTTCAATACAATCAATAATCCAATATGAACATCCAATTCGTGATTTCAACAACAACTAATCGAAAACCCCCAAATCCAACTCAATATTCAAAGTGTTCTTGAATAATCCTTCAATAATCCAATGAATATTCATACAAACTCATAATCATATGTATATCTCTTCATACAACATGATTATAATGTCCAAAACATCATATTTCAACACAAAATCGAAATCCAAGATGTTGAAGAATTTACCTTTGAAGATCCAAACACTTTGATCCGGTGAAATCGTGTTAAATCGACTATCCAAGATTCCCAATCCAAGATATATGTTTAGAATACTCCTTAACAAGTGATGTGATGAAGAAAGTATCTCCCAAAAACCTCTCTCTCGGAACTCAAGTGAAAAAGGGTGAAATGAGTGCAAAAATCCCATCCAAGTCTATATAAACTGCCGAACGTTACGGCCGTAACTCGGCCTACTTACGGCCGTAACATCTCCACGTCAACGGCCTTATGGCCGTGACCAGCCACATCGTACGGGCATAACTCGGTTTCATCGAAAGTATGCCGACAGACTTATGGCCGTAACTGCACCTGCCTTACGGGCGTAACTCGACTCATACGGCTGTACTCGGCAAGACTTACGCGCGTATGAAACCTTCGTCGAAACTGATCAGGCACCCTGCTCGAATCATATGGCCGTAACTGGCCAAGCCTTACGGCCGTACCTGCCTCATCTTACGGCCGTATGCCGCAACTCTTACGGCCGTAAGCCCTCTTTATCCGACATGTCCTGAAAACCACGAACGCATGTTACGGCCGTAGCCTGCCTAACCTTACGGCCGTAACTCACCTTCGGAAAAAACATCCTTAAGCCAACGAATGCATGTTACGGACGTAATGCAAGATCAGTTACGTCCGTAACTCACTGCTGGAAATGACACAGTCCGACAACTCCGTCTTCTCATTACGAAAGGTGAATGATCCGACATACAATACTTGTATGAATGTAATTAAGTCCAATAACACGCAATAGATGATACTTCCAACACAAGACTATCATTCACGATGATTATGATAATACTCTCTTCTCGATCCACAAATGGAGATGAATGACAATCGGTAACTGATACATGGTTAAAAATATGCCAATGACGAATACAAATGAATGAATCATGAATAATAAGTGATTATTAATGAGTGAAAATTACTGAGTGACAATTACCGACTGATAATTACTGAATGATAATGAATGAATTACAACCGGGTATTACATACTCCCCCCTAGAAAGAGTTTCGTCCTCGAAACTGAGGGTCAAACAACTCGGGATAACTCTCCCGTATACCATCCTCGGTTTCCCAAGTAGCCTCTTCGACTCCGTGTCTAGACCACTGAATTCAACCAAAGGAATCGTCTTGTTCCTCAACTGTTTGATTCGCCGCTCTAAGACTCGTATAGGACGCTCCTCATACGAATGATCATCCGCGATCTCGATTTCGTCGAACTGAAGTATGTGACTCTGGTTGGCAACATACTTCCGCAACTGAGAGACGTGAAACACATTATGAATTCGGCTCAATGCCGGAGGTAAAGCCAATCGATAAGCCAGACTGCCTACTCGATCCAAAATCTCAAATGGTCCAATGAATCTCGGACTCAACTTTCCCCGCTTCCTAAAACGGAAAATACCCCGACTCGGGGATACCCTGACCAAAACGTGGTCACCTGCCTCGAACTGTAATGGTTGACGACGATTATCTGTATATGATTCTGTCGACTCTGAGCGGTCAACAAGCGACTCCTAATCAAAGCTACCTTCTCACGGGCGGCTATAAGCATATCGGGCTCGGTGCCGATTGATTCTGATAAGTCATCCCAACACAAAGGAGATCGACAACGATGACCGTCCAAGGCCTTATAAGGTGCCATCTTAATCGTAGCATGCCAATTATTATTGTATGTGAACTCGATCAACGGTAGCTGGGCTTCCCAATCATCTTTCCAATCGAGGATGCATGCCCTCAACATATCCTCCAATGTCTGAATAGTTCTCTCTGATTGTCCGCCGGACTGAGGATGAAAAGTTGTGCTGAAATTAAGCTGAGTTCCCATGGCACGATGAACTGATTTAGAAAATTGTGACACGAATCGCCCGTCACGATCACAAACAATACTCTTAGGAGTACCGTGCAATCTCACTATCTCTTTGATGAACAACTGGGCAAGTCTCTCGGGACTCCACGTATCCTTAATCTCAAGAAAATGAGCTGACTTAGTTAAACGGTCCATAATTATCCAAATTATATTCATGCCGCGACGATTCGTCGGCAAACTCGTGATGAAGGCCATAGAAATATCCTCCCACTTCCACTCTGGAATAGGGAGCGCTTTCAGCATACCTGTCGGTCGCTGAAATTCTATCTTGACTTGCTGACAGTTTAAGCAATCTCGAAATAAATTCCGCGACTTGTCGCTTCATATTACTCCACCAGTAATTCACCGGTACGCATAACATGATCTTAAATCGCAATAGTCCATCCTCGTGGACCACAAATCCAGGGGCTTTTCCTTGAGCCACATCCTCTCGGAAGCGCAATGAAAATGGGTCTGAACCCTGATTCACTCTGATCGCCTCCTCGAGTGGCGATGAAATCTCTAACATACAAAGTTGTCCTTGTACTCACGAACCTGCACTCGATCTCGGGTCTCGGGAATTCCCGCCAAGCTCCTTGAATCAAGTAAACGAGCGAGCATTTGCTCCTGAACAGACTTGCGACTCAAGGCATCGGCGACAACGTTCGCCTTGCCCGGGTGGTATAGTATCTCAATATCGTAATCTTTGATTAGTTCCAACCACCACCTCTGTCGCATATTTAACTCCTTCTGACTAAATATATACTTCAAACTATTATGATCGGTGAATATTTGACAGGTAACGCCATAAAGATAATGTTGCCAAATCTTCAATGCGAACACCATGGCTGCTAGCTCCAGGTGGTGGGTAAGATAATTGACCTCGTAGTGTCTCAATTGCCGTGAAGCATAGGCAATAACTTACCCATTATGCATTAATACACATCCAAGACCGTGTCCGGATGCGTCACTATAAACCACGAATCCCTCCGTCCCTTGCGGCAAGGAAAGGACAAGTGCTGAAATTAACCGGCTCATGAGTTCCTCAAAACTCCGTCGACACGCGTCGGACCACATGTATTTCTTATCCTTCCGCAGAAGGTTTGTCATGGGTTGAGCAATTTTAGAAAACCCTTCCACAAACCGCCGATAATAACCGGCTAATCCGAGAAAGCTTCATATTTCCTTAACATTCTTTGGAGGTAGCCAATCTCGGATAGCCTCCGTCTTCTGAGGATCAACACGCACACCGTCTGATGAAATTACATGTCCGAGAAACGTTACTTTGGACATCCAGAACTCACATTTGGAAAACTTTCCATAGAGAACCTGATGAAGGTGAACCTCCTGCTCCCCACAGTCACGAGAATAAATCAAAATGTCATCAATGAAGACAACCACGAACTGATCCAAATAGTCGATGAAAACCCGATTCATTAACTCCATGAACACCGTAGGGGCATTAGTTAACCCAAACAGCATTACCACAAACTCATAATGACCATAGCGTGTTCGAAACGCCGTCCTTGCGATATCCGACTCTCGAATTCGCAACTGATGTTATCCAGATCTTAAGTCGATCTTGGAAAATACTGAAGCTCCCTGAAGTTGATCTAAGAGATCATCAATACGGGGTAGAGGATACTTATTCTTGATCGTCACCCTGTTCAACTCCCGATAATCAATACGCAAACGAAAAGAACCGTCCTTCTTCTTGACAAATAACACTGGTGCTCCCCACAGGGACGCACTCGATCGGATATAACCTTTCTCGAACAATTCCTCAAGTTGGTTCTTCAACTCCTGTATTTAGGTTGGGCCATCCAATACGGTGCCTTCGATATTGGAGACGTACCAGGCTCCAACCCAATCGTGAATTCCACATCCCTCGGTGGAGGTAAACCAGGTAGCTCGTCTGGGAATACACCACCAATCGATAACAATGATACCATGAATGATTGAATACCTCGATTGCCTTAGAATGGCCAATCGACGACAATGATACAATGAATGATTGAACAACTCTATTGCCTTAGAATGGCCAATCGATGATAATGATACCATGAATGATTGAACACCTCGATTGCCTTAGAATGGCCAATCGACGATAATGATACAATGAATGATTGAACAACTCAATTGCTTTACAACGGCCAATCGATGACAATGATACCATGAATGATTGAACACCTCGATTGCCTTAAAACGATCAATCGATGACAATGATATAATGAATGATTGAACAACTCGATTGCCTTAGAACATCCAATCGATGACAATGCAATGAATGATTGAACACCTCGGTTGCCTTATAATGGTCAATCGATGACAATGATATAATGAATGATTCAAAACCTCGATTGCCTTAGAGCGGTCAATCGATGACAACGATACAATGAATGATTGAACAACCTTGATTGAGTAATTTCTGCTTTCATCATATTAATGATTCTTCCGGAACAACTGCGATTACTTCCCTGAAATACACACTCGACTCCATCATCTGAAATGATAGTGACCATACGCTTACGAATGCGGAGGATGGCATCATGATGATCCATTTAATTAATACCCAATATTACATCTTCCTTATGTAAATCCACCACGATTAGGTTCGCCAACCAATCGCGGTCATTGAGCTTAATTCGGATAATTCTTAACCGCACGATTTCCGAAAATTCTTCTACCGTCTGGTAGACCAATGACATAAGGCTCACAACTAGTGGAACTATCCAGAAGTAGTCTACTCAAACATGACTCGAAAATGAATGAATGCGATGCACCAGTATCACAAAGGGTACACACAGGTTGGGATAGAATTTCGAGTATACTTGAGATCATTCGGGCCTCCGGATCGTCGGTCCTCTTCACCTCGTGAATTCGGGGCTTGCCGGCCCCCGAACCGGATGCTACTGTCTGATAAGTATGAGCTCCGCCTTTAGTTGCTCCCGTCGTCTTAAACAGCACGGACTGAGTGGCCTGATTCTGAACTGCTGATTGCTTCGGGGCCTGAGATGCCACCGGAGTATGTTTGGAGTCTCTTCGGCAGAAACGGACCTTATGCCCGGCAATCCCACAGTTGAAACAGGTGATAGTCTGCCTCAAACACCTAGTGCTGAAATGACCCGGCGCTCCACAGTTGAAATAGGTGATGGACGAACTGGCCGCTCGGGACTGAGACTCTGTGGGCTTATGTGCCGTAGGAGGTCGCTCAGAAAAAGTAGAGCCCACACGAGACTTCTTGAAGGTTGACTGACCGCCCTCAGACTGATTACGCTTCGTTGATTTCTTGCTAGCAAATGAAGGTTGTTGCTCAGCAATTTCCTTAGTAGTAAGCTCATAAGTAAGAGCTTTCTCGATTAATTCGGTCAGAGTAGCGCATTGGTGATTAAGCAATTTCATCTAGGCCATCATGCCTTGCATAAAAGCGAGTGGATCAACCCGAATACCTTGTGATTGAGCTGTGTCCCGGGTACGACTTCCTGTCTGTGAATGATTATTTCCCGGGTTTCGGACCGCACCGTGGCCTCTCCCCCTGCGTCCTTTGACAGCTCTATCCATACTGGAGTAGGAAGGGCAAATGATAATTATAGATCTTGAATGAGTACCTTGTTAAGATTACGTTATGAAATGATAAAAATGAGCATACATGCTCTAACACATTGATTAATGAATTATTAGCTGAGGTGACATGATTATCTCATGAAATTCTTGAAACGATTATCCTGAACAAGTTAACAAGATTAATGATATGATCCTCAAGATCAACAACTGAACAGTGAAATGAACTGAGTGATTAGTGAGTTAACATGATCGACATGATTAAAATGAATGATGATGAGGATTGTTGACTGTTGAATGATGAATGAGTGATTCTTATTGCCAGAAATTATACCATGGCGTTAGAAATCTTACAGTTCTTTCGGTCTGAGGGGCTCGGCATTTGCACAGGTCACACGTGACGCGAAAGTCCAATGATACTAGTCTGATGACGATGATTTCAAATGAGACATGACTCGGAAGGTAGTATTCAAAACCATGCTCTGATACCAACTCTATAACACCCCCAACTAGGTGACTATTACAGTGCCGTGGACCCACGACTGGGACCCACCAGGCGAATGAAAATTAATGACTTAAATAATATAATTGTAGTACCGAACCACATTATATCATTAATTACTCCGATGAGGAGTTTCAAGTACAACACACCCAAGATAATACAGAATACATCTATATTTTATATGAAGATAAAATATACAACACTGAATGAAAATGAGTATCCAAACGGAAATATGCAGCGGAAATAAAATGAAGACAACATGAATGACTGAAAGGACTGGGCCCCCCTACTAGTATCACTGGGACTCCTCGCCGTCAACGTTCTCTTCCCATTCCTTTGCCTTGCCATGACCTGAAAACAATGTCCCCCAACGGGTTCAGTTACACAGAACAACAATCCTCAAGAGTTGAATATACACAATCATGATATATCTTAATTATGAAATTAAGCTGAAGAGGGCCCGTAATGGTATGTGCATGTGCACAAGACGAGTGACCGGACACACCCGCCCTTGTACCTAATTAGTCTCACGGAGGTACGTTACCGTTTGCACAGTCCATTGTGTCGGTGAACCCGAACACGTGACCATCATGTGCCCGACTAAAAATTCCACACATCACCACCAGGCCACGCAATACGAACCCAGAAGGTCATATGGACGAGAATGACCATGATGAATATTAATGAATAACAATCCGACAAAGTCAATAATGACTCACCGAGATGAAATAATAGTGAAGTGAGTGATAGCTCAATGAAATGATTGGAACCGTCATTCCTCGTGAATGAAGTGAGTATTCGACAATTACAAGTCTCAATACAGTTAATACATTATGAATGAATTATGATTATGACTGAATAACAACGAAAGGAATGAATATCCTTTTAACCGAGTAAGAATTAACTTACATAACACCGGTGAAGAATGTCCTTCCACGAACAAACGCCCTAAATGAGGTGTCGGTCGCCCGAACAACCTTGAATAACACAATTACCAACAATCCATTCAATATACAAATCAAACACGATTATAACTAACTCAAAACGTCGATTCGACTAAACCAAGTTCATTGGGGCATTATATCAAACACGTTGTAACCACTATTCGATTATTTATAACCAATCCTTAATTATACCAATATCAAATCCCCAAGGAGTGTTTCAAACCAACAAAACATCTTCAATACAATCAATAATCCAATATGAACATCCAATTCGTGATTTCAACAACAACTAATCGAAAACCCCCAAATTCAACTCAATATTCAAAGTGTTCTTGAATAATCCTTCAATAATCGAATGAATATTCATACAAACTCATAATCATATGTATATCTCTTCATACAACATGATTATAACATCCAAAACATCATATCTCAACACAAAATCGAAATCCAAGATGTTGAAGAATTTACCTTTGAATATTCAAACACTTTGATCCGGTGAAATCGTGTTAAATCGAGTATCCAAGCTTCCCAATCCAAGATATATGTTTAGAACACTCCTTAACAAGTGATGTGATGGAAAAAGTCTCTCCCAAAAACCTCTCTCTCGAAACCCAATTAAAGAAGGGTGAAATGAGTGCAAAAATCCCGTCCAAGTCTATATAAACTACCGAACGTTATGTCCGTAACTCGGCCTACTTACGGCCGTAAACCTCTCCATGTCAACGGCCGTGACCAGCCACATTGTACGGGCATAACTCGGTTTCGTTGAAAGTCTGCCGATAGACTTAGGGCCGTAACCGCACCTGCCTTACGGGCATAACTCGACTCATACGGCCATACTCGGCTAGACTTACGGGCGTATAAAACCTTCGTCGAAACTGACTGGGCACCCTGCTCGAATCGTACGGCCATAACCGGCCAAGCCTTACGGTCGTACCTGCCTCATCTTATGGCCACATGCCGCATCCCTTACGGCCGTAAGCCCTCTTTGTCCGACATGTCCTGAAAACCACGAACGCATGTTACGGCCGTAGCCTGCCTAACCTTACGGCCGTAACTCACCTTCGGCCAAAACATCCTTAAGCCAATGAATGCATGTTACGGCCGTAATGCAAGATCAGTTACGACCGTAACTCACTGCTGGAAATGACATAGTCCGACAACTCCGTCTTCTCGTTACGAAAGGTGAATGATCTGACATATAATACTTGTATGAATGTAATTAAGTCCAATAACACGCGATAGATGATACTTCCAACACAAGACTATCAATCACGATGATTATGATAATACTCTCTTCTTGATCCACAAACGGAGATGAATGACGATCGGTAACTGATACACGGTTAAAAATATGCCAACAACGAATACAAATGAATGAATCATGAATGATGAGTGATTATTAATGAGTGAAAATTACTGAGTGACAATTAGTGACTGATAATTACTGAATGATAATGAATGAATTACAACTGGGTATTACATTATAAGCCTCTTCTATCTTGCCTTGGAGCTTCATATCTTGGATTGGAGCTTGGGAGCTTGAGGATTATAGTAGATTCTTTAACTCTTTTAGATTGCTTTTCATCTTCAAAGAGGCATGTTGTCTAATCTTGTGTTAATTCCGAGATGATGATGATGATGATGATGATGATATTGCTAATGATTACTTCATATGTTGTTGAATTGAGAGAGTATAATATGATGATTATTGAATTTATGAACACATAATGGAGAACATGATGATTAGGACTTAAAAATGAGTATGTCCTCAATGTTTAGGATTACTTAGATGTTATAATCACGTTTTAGAAGAATTATACTCAGCTTGTTTGATTGATTAACATAATTTAGGATGAATACTTATAGCTTGAGTTTTCTTGAGGGGTTTAACTATTGTAAAGGAAGATAATGATAAATTAGGAGATAACTATCATAGTTTTGATAATAGTTAAGTTAAACTTGAAGTTAAATCCGAAATTCTTGATGAATTAGTGATTGATGATTGTTTGAGACATCCTGTTTAAGTATTGGTAATGTCCTTGAGAAGATTATAATGATTAATGATGATATTGTCACAATAGGATGATTATTTAAACTTATTTTTGACAATCCTTGTTAGATAGATAATTATGAATGTTGAATAATATTATGAACATGTTAATCTGATTATAAAGATGAATTGAGGGCATTAAGGTTCACAAATTGGGACGTCGATATTAATTGGAATAGTCTGAACTATTCGTGTTGAGTTAAGGATGTTGATTTCCATAAATTTGATATCGATATTGTGAGATTGTGTTATTGAACGAATTACATTTCATTCTAGCTTGCTTGCTCGAGTGAGTGTTGTTTGTCGAAGAACACCGTTCGTTCGTTTGGCGAACGACTATTTTTCATCTCCAGAGTTGAGGCAAGTTATCTTGCTTGGTTATAACGATAAGTGATTCTTGTGAACGTTATACATTACGTGTATGTGTAAAGCTTTGTGAATCTATGATTCATATTGAGGTGTTGTTGTTGATTGTGTCGATAATCTCGTTGTGGGATTGTACTCCCAAATTCACCAGCTTGGATATTGTTGGTCTCGTTAATCGTTGTTGTCATTTCAATGAGTTTCCTTGATCCTCGTTCGATATGTGATTAATTGATTTTCTTTGTTGTGTTGCATTGTGATACTTCTGGAATCCTATATGCGTGCCAGTTGGTTATGGTCGTGTCCTGATGTTTCCATATTGGACTGTGCGCATGAGACAATTACTTCTTGAGGCTAATTAGGTAAATTGTCCCACGTATATCTTGGATTCTGTATACGGGGTGGATATATGCATGGACACATTTCCGGATCAGGCGCACTATGATGTCCGTCTTAAGCTATATTGATTGGTCGTTCTACACCATGTGTGATGGGGTATGTCTGGCAGTTTGCGATTGGTCGTTTATACTCCCCACGGATATGTTCAATAGTCGTGTTTGTTTCATTGATATTTATTGTATATGATTTGTATAACATCTTGAGATTTATCATCATGTATATCTGACCTTGTGGTTTCGGACGAAATACTTGTTGTTGTATTTTAGGTTGAGGGAAGTCCAAGGCACGGGAAGAGCATTGTGACAGCGAGGGTTCGAAGGATACTAGTTTGGGGGCTCTGAGTCTTCTTTTCTCTGGTTATGATTAAATCGTGTATTTTCATTTACAATTTATAGTATTCTTTTCGGTTGTATTATTATATTTGGTATACTCTATCTTCGTATGGTTTATACTTGCATTTGAATTTTTTGTGTTATGGCGATTATAGCCTTCTGATGTATGAAATCCTCACCGGGTGATGGTTAATATTTTGTGGTTCGGTTTTACAGTTATATTAAGATTGATTAGTGTATTTGTGTTGCCTGGTGGTTCTTAGTGTGGAATTCACGGCACTATAATAGCCACCATTTTTGGGGTGTTACAGAAGATGGTATCAGAGAGAATTGTTTCTGTTTATGAGTCATTGTTGATCGAACTAGTATCAAGAAACCTTGCGTCACATGTGACCTATGCAAGTGCCACGCCTGCAAGCTAGATACGGTATGTGATTTTTGTGCCATGATTTAATTACTAGCAAGATGTTTATCTGCGGAATTAATCCTTTGGTTGGTCTTTATATTCTAAGTGGTCCATGGCGGAAGTTATCTTATTGATATTCTAATAAAAATACGAACTTGATTGATCGATATTGTTTTGACCTTGTGTCGATATGATATTTGTACCGCACTCATAGTGCAATTAATTCTTGACGAATTACTTCTGGACGTGTAGTCAAACTTAGCGTAATTTGTGATTGACTGTAAAGGTGGGTATAATTGTGCTCATGATAATTGTTTGATCCATTCAGTATGCAAAGAAACTTTAGGGGTCGTGGTATAGGGGGTCGAGGCCACAGAAGGGTTGAATCCCAAGGCCACGAGCCAACACGCATTCGAATGTGGAACAAAGTTCACCGCGCAATGACTCACCTACTGAAAACCATTCACAACACACCGAACAGCACGAGGGTGCACACATCGACCCTTGTCTACTTATGCAGTGCATGATGGCCCAGATGATCCAAATGGGTCGACTGATAGAAACTATGCACAACGCTTCTACTACTCGGCAGCAGCGAGGAACCCAACCACCGCCTCCTCTGCACGGTGGAATGGTGATTCGGATCGTTAGTGACATCTCTCGTCAATGAGCTATGACTTTTGAGGGATCCTCTGAGCCTGCTGATATTTTTAACTGGATCGAACACTTTGAAAAGTTGTTTGAAATGGTCGATTATCCTGAGGAGAATCGAGTTTTGGTGGCGGCTTACTACCTTAGTAAGAGTGCCCATACATGGTGGATTTTTGTGAAACCGACTGATGGTTGTGCAACTTGGACGGATTCAAAAATCTCATGTTGGATCTCTATTATCCGGCTCCACTTTGTGAGGTTAATCTATCAGAGTTGCTGAATACGGACCCGTCTTATGATGATGACGAGTTATCGATTCTCGAGAAGTTTCAAGGGCTTCTTCCATTTGCCTCATCGATTGTTCGAACAGAGGCTGATAAGATCGAATACTTCCTTAAGAGGTTGAAACCTCAGATGAGAATGCAATTACTTAATCATCACTGTACGACTCTACCAGAGTTCATTGAGAAATACCTTGTGTATGAACTTACTGCTAAGGAGATTTCCAAGAAGCAGCCGCCATCTGCTAATAAGAAATCAAGGAACAAGAACCAAGCTGATGGTAATCGAGGAACATTCAAGAAACCCCAAACTGGACCAATTTTTTTTGAGCGGCTACCTGTGGCACCTACCAGCGAGATCGTCACACCAGCTCCAAATTTCCAAGGCCAGCTATTTCATGCCTTACCTACGAAGTTCCTGGAAATAGTGCTCTTTTTCATAGATTTAACGTGCTCCGATGGTCTCATATGCTCCAGTTCAGTCTACAGCCTATTATCGTACACCTCCATCTGTGTCCCATCAGACTACATGTTGCACCACACATCGGGATTGGACGAGAATGCGACAGTCAACATAATAAATAACATTTGTGATGATAAATTCCATTAAACCATACATGTGCCAGATCTTAGCCTGATGATTGAAGACTGGTTATTTGATACAAAAAGAAATATTCATGGGTACAGCGAAATTATTACATCAAAGTATAAAAGGTTACGGTAGAAATAAGAGTACAATTTAGGCACAAGGATAAAAGAAATGCTAAATACAGCTCCAAAAATCCTATGTCCTGTTGGCAATATTCGAGGTCAGAAATCACTTCTCGTCAGCATCCGCCTCTTCTTCCTCTTCTTTCTCTCCATCTAGTGGGGTTTTAGAAAATCAAAGTGGGGTGATCATAGAATAATGGATTCTAATCGGGTGTGGGTATTTTACGAGTTTATATATATTTTTAATAAACATAATATATATTCTCCCATGTTTGAAGATTAGTAATTTTTTAACATTTGTTGCAAGTTTTCAAAAGAGAATATAATGAATTATGACATGAATGTAGAGTCGATATCCGTAGATTGCTGTCGAGTATGATGAATGTACGATGTCGAGCGGCCATTGGTTATTTAGCTTCAGGAGATCGTGTATGTTACTAAATCCCTTGTACTCTTTATAACGTATTAGACCATTATCATTATTTGGCTTTTGACTATCGCCACGACCTTTGGTTTAACATCCATAACCTCGGGCGTTTTTCAGACCGTTACTATTACATTGGCCTCTGAGCTTATCGCTCTCACACTTGGTGATGTGCTGCCTTATCTCTTATCTGGGCTCGATATATCCTTAGCTTGGGTCTATATCCAGATCGTATCATAATCGCGACTATGCCTGAATACCGAGTCACCTTAGGAACACTCCGTGCTTCGGCTTCAAGGGAATATGATAAGACTGTAGCTTTGCCTAGAACCGCAGCCATGCTGCTCGATTCATGACTTAGACTAACCACCCCTTGATGCATATAGTTAGAAAAGGGACTCTAGAGGTACTCTAGAGGTAATTTATACCCAATGGTTTCTACTTAGTTCCGTAAAGTACTTACTCCCGATTTCGAATGAATAATTATTGTCGTGATTAATGACGATCATGCATATTATAAGATGTCAACATATTTATTTGATAATCAATGGACTTGGGTAATCTATAGAAATTTAATTCAACCGGTCGATGATCAGATGTCTATTGTGCGATTTTTAACAGATTCTTATGATAAACTCATAATCTTGAATAGTTCGGTACGGATTGATTATATGTCGGAAAACTACTAACTTTATTTCGAAAAGTCCGTTATGATGTAAGGACTGAAAGTCAGAAATTGAACGTCAGAAATTGCATGAAAGCTTTGTTACGCGTATGCCCTTGAATGCCACTCAGGGGATGTATGAGTGAGGGCATTGTACTTGTTATTATGTAATTAATATTCTAAAGGCAATGTATGTTTTTTTATTTACTGGTAGTTACTGGCATTCCTAACTCGTATATATATATATATATATATATATATATATATATATATATATATATATATATATATATATATATATATATATATATAAACTAGTCCGTGTATTTTAGAGCAAAACATTCCACTCCTTATTCGATAAGGGGGTCGGCACTGGAAAGGTTTATAGCTCAAATACTTAATCGTTCGCAAGTCGATGAAACTTGACTAGGCGTTAAGTTTATGTGAAGACTTGTATGACGTGTTCTTTGACGTGGATAGTGCCTGTCAAACACTAATGGTTAGTGGGAGCACACATTATAGGTATGCTAATTGGATTAGTATACTCGAACCGACTCACCCTCGATTCATCACACGGATTTCACTCCGGGACATTCAATGACGGAATCGAAAGGACTTGAGGATTTGGTAGGATGTTCTCGTGACGTTAAGATTTTCATTAGAGTAGTTCGACCCAGAAAATCGGAAGGTGGGGGTCAACCTCGACGTGCGTCTTGACGGGCAAGTAGCAGGTCCTACTGAATACCAAGATAGAATTCTTTCACCTGTTAGTGAATGGGTTATATATCCTATGCGGTTATTGGCAGATGAGATCATAAGTCTTTGGTCAAAGCATTGGAGCTAGTTGTATTGGATACACCAGAGCTCGATGATCTCACTTTGCATTAACTCGTGCATAGCGTCAAGTACATATATGGTTTGACTGACCGTGACCCTATAACTTGATCGGGACATTTGAAAGAAGGGATTATACGTATAGTAGTATTCACGACAGAATGGTTCTTGAATGATCCCAATCATTTGTTCTCAGTTGGGGTAAAGTGTAGGCCGCTGTAATACCCGTAATTTCGATTTCCGGTAATTTCTTTTTTTTGGAGGAAGTCCATTTTGACGACTCGCTCATGACCGTTTCGTCATTCTGGGAATGATTAATTCTACACTTTTTGAAATCCGAGTTCGTTTCGGTGTCGTTTTGTTGAGTTCCGTGCTTTTTAGCGGTTTTTCCGTACTTGAGTTCGATTCTTGCGAATCTCGTCCGAAACTGTTGTTTCGACTTTCTCGTAAGTTCATTTAATGTTATTATTCATGTTGCAAGCTTCATCTTGGTGTTTCGATCATGTATCGTGTATTTCGGACGTTTTGGGACATTTTCGTAATTTCCCAAAGTTTGGGGTAATTACTTTCCGTTGTCGAATTTCGAGCCTTCGAGTGGTCGGAATCGTGTGTTCTATTAGTGCTCGAATTCGTCTTTGCGAGTACTTCGTAATTGTATCTTCGATTCGCATTCAGGTTCGGGTTTCGGGGTCGTTCGGGCCGTCGGAGTTGGCCCCGACCGAGTCATGGCCGGCGCGGGGCCTGTGCCAGATCGCCGAGTTACGCAGTAGCGCTCGGCGATACGTCGTAATGCCGCTTACGACGTAACCCTTGGCCGTTACGTACGTAAGGATGCCGCATTTTTGGGCGCGTCTCGGCCCATGGCTTACGTCGTAAGCCTCGCCGCGATGACGTAACTCTCGGCCGTGATCGCCTATATAAGGCCCTGCAGACGGGTTTTTGGCCATTTTTCTCCTTCTTCTCCTTCTCTTCCGCGACTGAGGGTGTGCTTATCATGGATCCATGTTGTTTAACAACAAATCCATGAAGTTCTTGAGGTCATATCATTGATCAATCATCCGTTATCATCCTTTGATCCAGCGAATCAAGGTAATCTCTTCTTAGAACCCTAAATTCTTGAATTTGGGGGGGTTTTGCGTTTTTGTCAGATTCGTTCCGTATTTTTGATTAATTCATGATGGGTATGATTAATCTTGGTAGTATTCTTGTGTTTAACATCATTTAATCCATTGTTCTTCGTCGAATCGAAGTATATTTCTTGATTTCCCTCGAATCGACTTTTTGGGGGATTTGTTCTCGATCTCGTTTTCATCCGTTTTTGATGGATCAATTGTGGTTAAATGATGTTGTTAAACACATTCTATGGATTGTATATCCATATTTCAACTTGGAATTCCGTTTTCATGTTTTGTCGGGACGAATCGTGTTCTTGGCCGTTTTGGGGGAAACACTTGAACTTTCATCATTCGTTCTTTGAATTCAACGGCTTTGAGTCGTGTTATGGAATTGATTTCATTGTTGTTATTGTCCTTCATAGTTTATGACCGCGAGTTGGCGATCAGTGGAGTCGGCGGGTTCGTAGTCGGTTCGTGTCAACCTACTTCGGTCGATTCTCCGCGTTGTTCTTATTCGAGGCAAGTACCTTGTCCATACTATTCTTGTTTTGTGGATGTGATAATTGGTGATCGTCTTGGTGTGTTTGTTTATTTGTTTGAAATGAGTTTTCAAAAGAATCGGCTAGCCTCGTTAAAGGCCCTCTTTCAAAACCGTGTGTGTTTTGTGATTAGTGTGTTTCTTGAACGAGTATGTGAATCGTACGGATATGTTTGGTGTTGATGTTGCGCTTGATAATGTGTGTGTACATATATTATCTTCTTTCGATACATTATGGTTTGACGTGTTGTTTTGTTAGGTGTTTGATGCCTCTTGTTGAGTTGTTTTGGATATCCTTAGTGTGATATATTATTTGTGCTTGATTGTTTCGCTAGCCAGCTCGGGAGGGTCCTTAGAGGCCTCGGGTGGGATTCATGGTGGCGTCCTGGTCCTAGGCGATACCTGTGCTTGATTGTTTCGCTAGCCACCTCGGGAGGTTCCTTAGAGGCCTCGGGTGGGATTCATGGTGGCGTCCTGGTCCTAGGCGATGCCTGTGCTTAATTGTTTCACTAGCCAGCTCGGGAGGGTCCTTAGAGGCCTCGGGTGGGATTTATGGTGGCGTCCTGGTCCTAGGCGATGCCTGTGCATGTATGTTTAGTGAATGTATTTTGCTCACCCTGGGACGGTCAGACGGGGCCTCGGGGGAATCTATGACTTCACTCTGGGTTCACGAGTAAAAACTTCACAGCTTGGTGTGTATGTTTAGTGAATGTATTTTGCTCACCCTGGGACGGTCTGACGGGGCCTCGGGGGAATCTATGACTTCACTCTGGGTTCACGAGTAAAAACTTCACGAGTGCGTGTGTATGTTTTGTGAATGTGTTTGCTCACCTCGGAAGGGTTCGACGGGGCCACGGAGGGAGTCCAATGGTTTCGCCCTGGATTCACGAGTGAAACTTCACGGGTGCGTGTGTATTTTATGTCCGTCGAGTACGCGTGACGTGGATTTTAACCTTGTGTATTGTTGTTGATTTCACTTGTGAAAAATAAAACCTTTGGGCTGGGACCCCGGTTGATTTTGGAAAGATACGGATTTGATAATCCTAAATTGTTTTCTATTAAAACTCTCGATGGCATTTTAAACCGTTTTATAGATTGTTTTCCCTTGATTTGTGATCTTTTGGTTTTGAAATGTTTTACCCAATATCATGCCTCGGGAAGTACTTTTCGTTACGTTTGAATCTTTGAGGATTTCCTGATTATTGTTATTCGTGGAATGTGAATTGTATAGCTCGTATTTTTGCACTTGTACTTGCACTAGCAAAACAGTGGAGTTTTGTTAACCCCCGAGTATTCAGGGGGTGGATGTCTATTTTTGCATTCAGGTTTTCGAGCATAGCACAGGGTCGGCACGAAGGATGATGAAAGTTGAACGATACTAATCACACGAGGATCTGTTGATGTCGTATTGGTCTAGTTGTATTTTCTTTTCCGCTGCAATATATTTTTCCCGTTATACGGGTGTGTTTGTATTCTGACCCCTATGTGGGCATGAGTTGTATTTGAGTTGTATGTATTTATTGAAAGACCAAATCGGTCTACTGAGTTATTTTAGCCTTAAAGGCATGGTTGAGTTGTTTCATGCTGTTACTAGCCTGGTAGACCCTTGAGGAAAGGTTCCACGATGTGTAATATCCCTGAGCGGATTGGGGGTGTTACATAAATGGTATCAGAGCCAGGTTGTGGAAACCTAGGTTGTCGGGTCAGTGGTGTCTGTTGAGTTTTGTCTCGTCGGATTTTGTCTGACTGAGTCATGTCGCGACGCGTCGTCTGAGTTTGTTGGTCGTGATTTTTATCGTGGGGCGATCATCATCTTCATGCGACCTGTGGCTATAAGTCTCCCTTCTTTGTGTTGTGCCTCGTGTGACACGAGCTATTTTTATGATTATTTGTTCAGTGACAGAATCCTCTTATGGATTTTGATTTCTTGATATGTGGTTATTTGACCCTCATATTTTGTTCATGTGTGGAGTAGTGTTGCTGGATTGTGCATGTTTGACTTTACTTCTTTTATCCGCTGCGTGAGTTCTTTTGTAATGGCTTTCGGTATTTTACCGACTGAGTTTTATTTCGAAAATCTATTCCATTAACCGAGTTTTTGATATTATGGCCTTGATCGTTTTGGCGAAATTCTTATGACGGTATTTAATATGTTGTAAATGGCTTTTGTAAGTTTTTGAAATATTATCGTCATCGGCCTTTTTGACGTTGTAAATAGTTTTTAGCCTGGTGAGTTCCGGCACGGGACCCACGGCGCTATAATGTTTCGTGTAATTACCTGAAATTTTTGGGCATTCTAGCCCATTGAATTATCTTTGAAAACCTTGAGTATCTTAGAAAATAAATTTCGAGACGTACTTTTAAAATGAATTATTTTCTCGTGGTACATCCAAGGTGCCACAATATGTTTCCAAATTCTGCTACCTCGAGGACCAAAATGTTTTGAGATATTTTCAATGTTTTAGAAACACCTTTATTTAGACCTAAGGGTCGAATATTCTGAAAGTTTTCACTAAGAGAAAGTGTCCTCATTTTTATCTAATGTGAAATGGTTCTCCAAAGTCTCGATAACGATGTCTCACGTTTGTAATTTTTTTTGAAATGTGATACTCAAGATCAACCGGTGTTCTTCTAAATTATTTTCATAATGAGGTTTTCGTTTTTAAAACCTATCCATTCCCGTTTGAGGGCTGGGTATGTATGTATGATGTCGCGTTGTCCTTATGATGTTTGCTCCCGAGTATGATCGAATCGGCGGTGTGAACGTTGAGTCGTTTTCCACACATTTGTTGTGTTAGCCCTCTGTGAGAGGTGTATGTTGGTATTGAATATTGTCGCCTCGTAGTGATTTCTGCGTTGTCGAGCATGTGCGAGCTGTTAGAGCTTGGTTTGGTATGACCGTGTGCATCGGTGATGGTTCCGTTATGTGTCGGTTGTTTAGTGTCTTGTTACCTTGCTCCCGTTTTTGTGAATTTTGTGGACGAGGTCGGAGGTAATACCCGTACTATTTTGACTTCTGTATTTCCTCTTTCTCCAGTCTGTCAATTCGCTCATGTTCGTTGATACTTTATGAACTTGTTCTGTATTTCGGTTTCATCGTCCGAACGAGCTGTGATCTTGTTGTGGGTTGATCTGGTTATCGCTGTGACTTTTTCGAATTTGGTTCGATTTTTGTGAACCTTGTTCGGAAGCGACATCTTTTGGTTCTACTAATTCTTTTATTCGAAGTGGATCGGTTTTGGAACTCCTGTGTTTTCGACACTGTCGACTCGTTTATGCTCGTTAATATTTTCTGAACTTTCCCTATCCCTTGCTTTTGTTGATCGAACGAGGGTGGTATTGTTTCGGGATAACTCGTTTGTCGTTGGGACTTTTCAATCGCTATTCCCTTTCCTGTGGATCTTATGGAAATGCATGTCTCGTTGTTCTCACCAGATCATCCTGGGAGTTATTGTTTGAATTTTATTATCCTTCGTGTTTCGGACATGATTGTTCAATTTTTGTTGTCTCGATCATTTGTTTGTTCGGTTTTTGTTCTCGTTTCGTGATTGTTGAGCGTTCAGGCTCCTTCGTAATTCCCTTAAGTTCGGGAAATTAGTCTTGTTTTCGATCTTCCATCCCTTAGGAGGCGGAATTCCGTATTTGTTCAGCGTTTGGCTCGCGTTTTGATTGATGAACCGTTGGGTTGGTCAATCGTATTGATTTTCGTTCGTGTGTCTTGTGACTGTTCGGATAATCAAATTGATCGTACTATCTATTTGATGACTCTTGTCACTTGTTGGTTTTATTATGTTTCTACCGGTGGTGTTGTGTTGGTCGTCGTGGAGCGTGTTTTCACGCCGTATGTCTCCTTGCGTTTCTTGCAGCGTTTCGCCGTCGGGCGCGAGTTTTCGGTTTTTGCGTATCTCGTCGAGTTTTCCTGGCAGGGGATATTGCTTCTCCCTACTTGTTTTAAGTTTCGGGACGAAACTTCTTTTAAGGAGGGTAGAATGTAATACCCGTAATTTCGATTTCAGGTAATTTCTTTTTTTCGGAGGAAGTCCATTTTGACGACTCGCTCATGACCGTTTCGTCATTCTGGGAATAATTAATTCTACACTTTTTGAAATCCGAGTTCGTTTCGGTGTCGTTTTGTTGAGTTCCGTGCTTTTTAGCGGTTTTTCCGTACTTGAGTTCGATTCTTGCGAATCTCGTCCGAAACTGTTGTTTCGAGTTTCTCGTAAGTTCATTTAATGTTATTATTCATGTTGCAAGCTTCATCTTGGTGTTTCGATCATGTATCGTGTATTTCGGACGTTTTGGGCCATTTTCGTAATTTCCTAAAGTTTGGGGTAATTACTTTCCGTTGTCGAATTTCGAGCCTTCGGGTGGTCGGAATCGTGTGTTCTATTAGTGCTCGAATTCGTCTTTGCGAGTACTTCGTAACTGTATCTTAGATTCGCATTCAGGTTCGGGTTTCGGGGTCATTCGGGCCGTCGGAGTTAGCCCCGACCGAGTCATGGCCGGGCAGTCTGGGCCCAGGCCGGCACTGGCCGAGTTACGTACGGTAGCGCTCGGCAATTACGTACGTATTGCCGGTTACGTACATAACCCTTGGCCGGTTAAGGATGCCGGCATTTTTGGGCAGCGTCTCAGCCATGGCCGGTTACATACGTAAGCCCTTGGCCGGTTACATACGTAACTCGGCCGGCAGACAGCCTATATAAGGCCCTGCAGACGGGTTTTTGGCCATTTTTCTCCTTCTTCTCCTTCTCTTCCGCGGCTGAGGATGTGCTTATCATGGATCCATGTTGTTTAACAACAAATCCATGAATTTCTTGACGTTATATCATTGATCAATCATCCGTTATCATCCTTTGATCCAGCGAATCAAGGTAATCTCTTCTTAGAACCCTAAATTCTTGAATTTGGGTTTTTTTGCATTTTTGTCCGATTCGTTCCGTATTGTTGATTAATTCATGATGGGTATGATTAATCTTGGTAGTATTCTTGTGTTTAACATCATTTAATCCATTGTTCTTCGTCGAATCGAAGTATATTTCTTGATTTCCCTCGAATCGACTTTTTGGGGGATTTGTTCTCGATCTCATTTTCATCCATTTTTGATGGATCGATTGTGGTTAAATGATGTTGTTAAACACATTCTATGGATTGTATATCCATATTTCAACTTGGAATTCCGTTTTCGTGTTTTGTCGGGACGAATCGTGTTCTTGGCCGTTTTGGGGGAAACACTTGAACTTTCGTCATTCGTTCTTTGCATTAAATGGCTTTGAGTCATGTTATGGAATTCATTTCATTGTTGTTATTGTCCTTCGTAGTTTATGACCGCAAGTTGGCGATCAGTGGAGTCGGCGGGTTCGTAGTCGGTTCGTGTCAACCTACTTCAGTCGATTCTCCGCGTTGTTCTTATTCGAGGCAAGTACCTTGTCCATACTATTATTGTTTTGTGGATGTGATAATTGGTGATCATCTTGGTGTGTTTGTTTATTTGTTTGAAATGAGTTTTCAAAAGAATCGGCTAGCCTCGTTAAAGGCCCTCTTTCAAAACCGTGTGTGTTTTGTGATTAGTGTGTTTTGTGAACGAGTATGTGAATCTTATGGATATGTTTGGTGTTGATGTTGCGCTTGATAATGTGTGTGTACATATATTATCTCCTTTCGATGCATTATGGTTTGACGTGTTGTTTTGTTAGGTGTTTGATGCCTCTTGTTGAGTTGTTTTGGATATCCTTAGTGTGATATATTATTTGTGCTTGATTGTTTCGCTAGCCAGCTCGGGAGGGTCCTTAGAGGCCTCGGGTGGGATTCATGGTGGCATCCTGGTCCTAGGCGATGCCTGTGCTTGATTGTTTTGCTAGCCAGCTCGGGAGGGTCCTTAGAGGCCTCGGGTGGGACTCATGGTGGCGTCCTGGTCCTAGGCGATGCCTGTGCTTGATTGTTTCGCTAGCTAGCTCGGGAGGGTCCTTAGAGGCCTCGGGTGGGATTCATGGTGGCATTCTGGTCCTAGGTGATGCCTGTGCGTGTATGTTTAGTGAATGTATTTTGCTCACCCTGGGATGGCCCGACGGGGCCTCGGGGGAATCTATGACTTCACTCTAGGTTCACGAGTAAAAACTTCACAGCTTGGTGTGTATGTTTAGTGAATGTATTTTGCTCACCCTGGGACGGTCCGACGGGGCCTCGGGGGAATCTATGACTTCACTCTGGGTTCACGAGTGCGTGTGTATGTTTTGTGAATGTGTTTGCTCACCTCGGGAGGGTTCGATGGGGCCACGGAGGGAGTCCAATGGTTTCGCCCTGGATTCACGAGTGAAACTTCACGGGTGCGTGTGTATTTTATGTCCGTCGAGGACGCGTGACGTGGATTTTAACCTTGTGTATTGTTGTTGATTTCATTTGTGAAAAATAAAACCTTTGGGCTGGGACCCCTGTTGATTTTGGAAAGGTACGGATTTGATAATCCTAAATTGTTTTCTATTAAAACTCTCGATGGCATTTTAAACCGTTTTATAGATTGTTTTCCCTTGATTTGTGATCTTTCGGTTTTGAAATGTTTTACCCAAACTCATGCCTCGGGAAGTACTTTTCGTTACGTTTGAATCTTTGAGGATTTCCTGATTATTGTTATTCGTGGAATGGAGTTTTGTTAACCCCCGAGTATTCGGGGGGTGGATGTCTATTTTTGCATTCAGGTTTTCGAGCATAGCACAGGGTCGGCACGAAGGATTATGAAAGATGAACGATACTAATCACACGAGGATCTGTTGATGTCGTATTGGTCTAGTTGTATTTTCTTAGCCGCTGCAATCTATTTTTCCCGTTATACGGGTGTGGTTGTATTCTGACCCCTGCGTGGGCATGAGTTGTATTTGAGTTGTATGTATTTATTGAAAGACCACATAGGTCCACTGAGTCATTTTAGCCTTAAAGGCATGGTTGAGTTGTTTCATGTTGTTACTAGCCTGGTAGACCCTTGAGGAAAGGTTCTACGGCGTGTAATATCCCTGAGCGGATTGGGGGTGTTACAGCCGTCAGGCTAGCTAGGTGGTGCTACTACTCTTTGGTTCCTCCCATTGCTAATTGAGACGGACCTACCGAGTCACGCAATAGGATTGATGACGGAATGAATCGAGCTTATTCTCTCTTTATAAATATTAGATATTAGATATCAAATTTATTGGACATTAGATGTCTAATTTATTCAGCGACATTGGATATCTAAATTAATTTATTGGATAATTAATTTACGGCCTAATAAATTAAATAAATTACTGGGTGATTAATTTAATTCATAGATATAATTATTTCTTGGAGAAATTAATTATGTTATTTTGTATTTGAGATGATTAATTAATTGGATTAATTAGTTGATATAAATACATCGGAACGGAATTGGAGTTTATCTGTTTGGACTCACGGGAGTTCGAAACGAACAAAACTCGTCTGATTCCTTCTAGAGGCCGCCCCACCTTACCCATTACCTCATGGTCTTGGTCTTATCTTTGGTAGGTTGAAGACTAATGACTTTAGAGATATCATATCTCTTTTAATATGTAAAGGTGAATGACTTTAGGTGGTAGAATAAGAATAAATGTTGAAGAGTTGAAAAACTCTAACAATCTTGATATAATACAGTTGCTATAGAGAAAAAAATAGAGAGAGAGAATCCTTTTCTCAAGTCTTCATCTTCTTCACATTTATCTTAAGTATTTTCTTGGAGAAAAATCAAAAGATAAACTTGAGAGAGATAGATTAAACACTTAGAGTGTTGTAATCTTAATTAGAAAGCTTCGATCACTTGATTCTAGCCGTAACCTTGGAGGTTAATTGGGTGATCGTCCTTCCGTTCGTTTCTCCGACGCGTGGCAAGTAGAGACGCGGTGCTTTCGGCGTTGGATCATTCAAGAGCTTGGAGCGGATTGGATTCGTTGAAAGCAATTTGAAGCTTGGGAAATCGCTCAAGAGAAGAAAACTATTTAATCAACGGACTACAAGGGTATGATTTCGAATCTTCCTTTATTCATTTAATATTCATATATACGTAGCTTGATCGATCCTCATAGGGATTCAGATCGAATTAATTTTTGTTTTACCGCTTCCGCTGAGCCATCTATTTAGGCACCGAATTCCAATAGTGGTATCGGAGCAAGGTTTTGCAATCATATATACGATATTTAACATTTGGAATGCTTGATTGGATGGTTTATTATTTGGAACATAATCGTATTAATCGTTGATTTTCTATTGTTCATCTAAAAATTAATTATTCATGATTTTGTGTTACAATATAAATCTATTTTTCTTTTGAAAAACTGATTTAATTGTGTAATATAAAAATTAGAAAAATATTATTTTTGGATTCAGGACGAAAAGATGAGCCGGAAAAATGGCCGGACCCGGCAGCAAGCAGGGCTGCGGCAGCTGGGCTGGGCACAACAGGTTGGGATGGGCTGGGGCGGCTGGGCTGGGGAGGGCTGGGTAGCCCCCTTGCCGGGCTGCAGGCTTGGCCCGGGCCTTGTGTTTTTGGCTCCGTTTTTATATTTCGTTCGGTAATAAATTGTCCACAAATTAAATTAGATTTAATTTGACTAAGATATAATTATGGTAATTTTATTCTTAGGGGAATTAATTTAATGAAATATTTTCTCGCTCGGAACAAGTTAAAATTAATGGTTGTTTGAAGTAATTAGATTAATTCGTTTGGATGGATTAATTTATATTGATTGGATCAATATTTAGATTAATTATGAATGCCATTTGTTTTAATGTGTTTGATGCATTATTTTCGAATGGTGATGTGGTTCATGGACTTAGTTTTTTGAATCGTTCGGTTTTATTCGATTGAGTTGTACCGTTTTGAGCCTATTTATTTTACTAGAAATATTTGTATCTAGGATGTAATTTTTCAATGTAAAATTTATATGTAATGACGAAGACTGGAGGAAGATCCATTCGAGAAGACGAAGATTCAAGAATGAAGACTTATAATTAGATTACGATGTTTTTTATTCTAGGAACGGTCCATGAACTACATGTTGGTAGCAACTAGGTTGTGAATGGTTATTCATATTGTATGAATGCTACAAACGCGCTTAAATGAATTAATGTGCAAAGTGTAACATTAATCGCGAAAATTCTCCCACCACAAATTATTAGGTTTATAAGGTTTTAAGATTTTCCTTCCCTCCATCGAGCTTTTGGGAAATTGAAATCCAAACCGGATGTGCTATGCTTCCGAATTATCAGGGTAGTCGTTTGGGGAGGATGGATAAATACCGGGAGCGCATTGGATGGGTTCGGTTAGAGCAAATTTTATCGCTAGAAACCTGATAGGTTGCCGGATAAGATTCAATTGTGAAACTGATTTACGTCGATGGTATAAACTTAACTCGTTCACGAATCATAGAAACCATATAGGTTGAGGGGAGTGAACAAGGGAAAAAGGAAGATCGAATCATCCATTAGATGGGTTGGTGTTGGATACCACTTTATGAAAATTAATAGACTAGAAACCTATTCGGTTGCCCTCTATTAAGATTTATAAAGAACTCGATCACCACTATGAAGTAGAGCGAATGATACTTTCGAATTTCACATGGGAGTGTGTTATTTCAATAAAAATAGTGGGATCTCGGTTAAAGAATAGAAAAGACCTTAATTTTATACTCAGATCATAATTAAATGAGTCACTAATTAATCTGTCATACTTAATGCAGACATAACTCTCAATATGATAATGAACCCACTCGTAATTCTACTTGAAAAGAACACCTTGATCGGACCTAACTTTTTGGATTGGCTCCGCAATCTGATGATAGTCCTCAGTATAGAGGCACTGGGATACGTCTTGGAGACGGATATTCCGGTGCCTCCAATGCGGACTAGAGCCAATCAGGAAGAGATTGAAACCACGAAAAGTGGGTTAAGAATGACATAAAAGTCTGTGCTTACATGATGAATTCTATGTCTAATGATCTTCAGAGAGCTCATGAGAAAATGACTTCTGCTAGGCAGATTCTATCTCACTTAACCGAGCTTTATGGTGAGCACAGTGAAACTGCTAGATATGAGATATCCAAGCAACTGTTCGGTGCGCGGATGACGTAAGGAGAGAAGGTTGGGGACCACGTCCTCAAAATGATATCTATGATCGAGAGATTGGAGGCTCTTGATTTTAAGATGGATACTTCTCTTCAAACCGACCTTATCCTATAGTCTCTCCCTGATTCCTTCTCACAATTTGTTATGAATTTCAACTGCAATGAGATTGCATGCAACTTAGCAGGGCTAATGAACAAACTGGTGACCGCTCAGTCTCAGATGAAGACTCCGCGGATGACGGAGTCGGCCCTTGTGATTTCTTCTGGATCTCGGAGGTCCAGGAATAAGAAGAAAAAGACCAAGAAGCGGACGGGATCACAAGTCAAGGACCTTAAGGGTAAGGGCAAGGCCCCGATGGTTCCAAAGAGCAAGAAGAAGGACGCTTGTCTCAAATGCGGTGAGCTGGGCCACTGTGCTAGAGACTGTCAGATTCTTCATGGCGCTTCAGGTACAGAACTTTTAGTTTTGGAAACAAATTGTTCTGCTACTGTATTTTCTACTTCTTGGATACTGGATTATGGTGCTAGTTCTCATATTTGTACTGTGAATCAGGATCTGGAACAAAGTAGGAAGCTTGGAGCTGGGGAAGTGGTGATCACTATCGGAATCGGTCATAGTGTCGAGGCAACCGACATAGGATCACTTCTTTTGTGTTTAGAATCTAGTTTTGTTCTGACTTTAGATGATGTACTTGTTTTGCCCAAGGGGCATAAAAATAGTGTATCCATTCCGGTTATGGATCGGAAAGGCTTTTCATTTTTCATTGGTGATGGTTCCTGCAAAATTTATCTTAGAAATTAACTAGTGGGCACTGCTACATTGTTAAGTGGACTGTATCATCTAAACCTCAGTAACAAAGTCGTTGTGAATACTATGACTAGAAAGCGGGGTAGGGATGAAACTAATCAAGTTTTGAAATGGCATCTTAGACTTGGTCATGTTGGTCAGACCAAGGTTTACTGAATGGAAAAGGATGGACTTATGGGTCTATTGGGATCGGATCCCTTTCCTACTTGTGAATCTTGCCTTAAAGGCGAAATGACTAAGTCCCCCTTCACAGGGACTTTTGAAAGAGCCGCTGATAAACTAGGATTAATCCATAATGACGTATGTGGTGCTTTGGAAGCAGCACGTGATGGATATCAGCATTTCATTGCGTTTATAGATGATCATACTAGGTATGGTTATGTATACTTAATGAAACATAAATCCGAGGCCTTTGAGGAATTCCAGGAATTTAAGGCCCTAGTCGAGAAACAAACTGGGTATCATATCAAAGCACTTTGGTCGGATTGAGGTGGCGAGGATATAAGTATGGAGTTTGATGAGTTCCTTAAGGAACATGGAATAGTATCACAACTAACACCTCCATGTACTCCTCAGTTAAAGGGTGTGTTAGAAAAAAGAACCAGACCTTGTTAAACATGGTCCGTTCCATGCTAGGCTATACTGACTTACCGATTTACCTATGGGGGTATGCACTCCTAACTGCTGCTTATATCTTGAATAGATGTCCTTCCAAATCCATTCATAAAACTCCACATGAGATGTGGGAGGGAAGGTAACCAAGTCTTAATCACATTAGGATTTGGGGATGTCCTGCCTATGTCAAGAACACTAATTAAGGTGGAAAAGTTGGAAGCAAGGTCCGTTAAGGGACGTTTCATTGGATTCCCATCTGGGACGATGGGTTATCTATTCTACATGCCCGAAGATCGAAAGATCGTTGTTGCTTTTCAAGCACACTTCCTGGAAGATGAGTTTATTCAGGAAGGAGGAGCAGGTATTTTTTTGGAAGAATACAATGAAACTCCTCAGGAGACATCTGTACAAGAAGTTGGAACCAAACCTTCTGAAACACAAGTACAACCACCTCGTATGTATAGCAGGGTGTCTCATTTACCTGAGAGGTATGGCCTTGTGCACCTGGAGGACCTAGGTCTCCATGAGGTTCCAGGTGATAGCCAAGAGACCGACCTAACGACCTATGACCAAGCGATGGTGGATGTAGACTCCGCGAAATGGCATTAAGCTATGGAAGCTAAGATAGAATCGATGCATGTCAATCAGGTTTGGACTCTAGTAGACCGCCCCAAGGGCATAGTGCCTATTGGGAACAAGTGGATCTACAAGATAAATACTGATGGGGATGGCAAGGTTGACACCTATAAGGCCAGGCTTGTGGCAAAGGGTTATACCCAGAAGGAAGGAATCGATTACCATGATATCTTCTCGCCCATAGCTTTTTGGGATTCGGTGCCTAAAATGAAGGCCCAGCGGAAGCGGTAAAACAAAAATTAATTCGATCCGAATCCCTACGAGGATCGATCGAGCTACGTATATACGAATATCAAAACGAATAACAAGAGATATAGAAACTCACCCTTGTAGTCCGTTGATTAGATGGATAACCTTCTGTTGAGCTATTCCCCAAGCTTTGCTTGATCTCTACGAATCTATTCCGCTTCAAGCCCTTGAACGATCCAACGCCGAAAGCACCGCGTCTCTACTTGCCACGCGCCGGAAAAACGAACGGAATGACAACACTTTGCTATCCTCCGAGGATACGGCTAGAGCTAGGTGATGAAGCTACTGATTTTGATGAATATACTCCAAGTATGTTTATCAAAATTCTCTCAATATTTTTTTCTCAATTTTCTCCAAGAAAAATGAAGAAGAAGTTAGTGAAGAAGATGAAGATGAGTATGAACACCATGAAATGAACTCTAAGTTCTATTCTCTCTCTCCTTCAAACTCACTTACGTATCTCTCATCCAAGGTGTGAATTATATATGTTATATGATCAAGTCTTCTCAATCACAAGCTTACATATATATTCTTTATTCACCTTCCACCAAACTTATACAACTCATTCACATGAGAGGTATCCCCACCATGTCAATATCATCCATATAAAATGGAAACAAAATACAAGGGGAAATTAGGTGGAAAAGAGGAGGGTGGCCATGATGAAAAATGGACGAGTTCGGTTCGTTTCGGACTCCCGAAAGTCCAAACATATAAACTCCCATTCCGTTTCGATGTATTTATATCGATTAATTAATCCAATTAATTAAACATATCAAATACAAAATAATATAATTAATTTCTCCAAGAAATAATTATATACATGAATTAAATTAATCACCCAGTAATTTATTTAATTCATTAGGCCGTAAATCAATTTATCCAATAAATCAATGTAGACATCTAATGTCCCAAATTTAGATATCCAATATCTAATACACATAATGAGAGAATTAGCTTGATTCATTTTGTCGTCAATCCTAATGCGCGACTCGGTAAGTCCGTCTCAGTCAGCAATGGGAGGAACCAAAGAGTAGTAGCACCACCTAGCCAGCCTGGCGGCCTACACTGTACCCCAACTGAGAACGAATGATTGGGATCATTCAAGAACCATTCTGTCGTGAATACCAGTATACGTATAAACCCTTCTTTCATATGTCCCGATCAAGTTATAAGGTCACGGTCAGTCAAACCCTATCTGTACTTGACGCTATGCATGCGTTAATGCAAATCGAGATCATCGAGCTCTCGTGTATCTAATACAGCTAGCTCCAATGATTTGGCCAAAGACTTATGATCTCATCTGCCAATAACCGCATAGGACATATATCCCATTCACTAACAGGAGAAAGAATTCTATCTTGGTATTCAGTAGGACCTGCTACTTGCCCATCAAGATGCACGTTGAGGTTGACCCCCGCCTTCCGGTTTATAGGGTCGAACTACTCTAATGAATATCTTGACGTCACAAGCACATCCCTACTAAATCCTCAAGTCGAAGGTTCACGAATACCTATCACAACCTTTCGATTCCATCATTGACTGTCCCGGAGTGAAATCCGTGTGACGAATCGAGGGTGAGTCGGTTCGAGTATACTAATCCAATTAGCATACCTATAACGTGTGCTCCCACTAACCATTAGTATTCAACATGCACTCTCCTTGTCAAAGAACACGTCATACAAGCCTTTACATAAACTTAACGCCCAGTCAAATTTCATCGACTTGTGAACGATTAAGTATTTGAGCTATAAACCTTTCCAGTGCCGATCCCCTTATCCAATCAGGAGTGGAACGTTTTGTTCTCAAATACAAGGACTAGTTTCTATATGTATATTTACGAGTTAGGAATGCCAGTAACTACCAATAAATAAAGAAACATTCATTGCCTTATATAAATGATTTACATAATTATAAGTACAATGCCCTCACTCAACAACCTCTGAGTGGCATTCGAGGGCATACTCCTAACAATCTCCCACTTGCACTCAATGCCACACACTATGGTATCTAATACCCATGTTCTCCAGATTATGCTCCAAGCTAATCTGAGAATGTGGCTTGGTCAGTGGATCAGTGACGTAGTCGGCTGACTCTACTCTATGCAGCACAATGTATCTCTTTGCGATCAAATACTCTTACGAGATGATACTCTCTCAATATGTTTGGTACTATTGGGAAACCTCGGCTCTTAGGCCTGTGCTACCGCTCTGGCAGCGCAACACAAGGTGTCACGAGAAGTTTACCTAGTAACTTCTTAAACCTTCCTTTGGAGGCCTCCGTGGCCGCTTTATACTCATTTAACCGGTGGAATCGGAAATACGCTATACTAGGCACTATGCCAAGATACTGCTCTTCCATTAAGAGTAAATGTAGCCAGAAGTAGACATATAATTGTCTTTCTATCCTTGGAAGTCCAATACAGTGAATCCCACCACATTCTGTACTCCACCACCATATATAAGAATTAGATCTCTTAGTACTTCTAAAGTACTTGAGAACATTCTTTACGGCGGTCTAATGTTCCCTGACTGGGTTAGCCCGAAACCTACTTACCACGCTTCCATCATGCGCAATGTCAGGTCTTGTACACAATAAAGCATATGTAAGGCTACCCACTTCCGAAGCATATGGTATATCATTTCCTTTCATTGTTCCTCACTATGAGGACACATCTTCAAGGTGAGTTTTATTCCATGTCACATCGGAAGGAACCCTCTTTAAGATCTAATCTATATAGAGGGCTTGGGAAAAACATATCATTCTCTTTGATCTATCCCAGTAGAGTCGAATCCCAAGAATATAGGTTTCTTCTCCCAAGTCTTTCATGGAGGAATTACTCGAAAACCAAGCTTTCCCAGAACTGAGCATTCCCACATCATTTCCTATTAGTAGAATGTCATCTACATATAGTACTTAGAATATGATCTTGCTCCCACTAACCCTCTTGTATACACAAATTCCTCTTCATTTTTCACGAAGTCAAACTCTCTGACCGGCTCATCAAAATAAAGGTCCCAACTACATGAAGACTGCTACAGTCCATTTCATGGAGTCTACATCCACCATTGCTAGGTCATTGGTCGCGGGTCGGTCTCTTGTTTATCACTTGGAACCTCAAGGAAAACCCAGTTCCTCCAAGTGCATAAAATTATACCTCACAGGTAAATGAGACACCCTACTAGACCTACGAGGTGGTTGTACTTGTGTTTCAGAAAGTTCAGTTCCAGTTTCTTGCACAGGTGTCTCCTGAGGAGTTTCATTGTATTCTTCTAAAGAAATACTTCTACCTGCTCCGCCTTCCTGAATGAACTCATCTTCCAGGAAATGTGCTTGTAAAGCAACAACGATCTTTCGATCTTCGGGCATGTAGAATAGATATCCCATCGTCCCAGATGGGAATCCAATGAAACGTCCCTTCACGGACCTAGCTTCCAACTTCTCCACCTTAGTCTTCTTGACATAGGCGGGACATCCCTAAATCCTAATGTGATTAAGACTTGGTTTCCTTCCCTCCCACATCTCATGTGGAGTTTTAGGAATGGATTTGGAAGGACATCTGTTCAAGATGTAAGCGGCAGTCAGAAGTGCATACCCCCACAGGTAAATCGGCAAGTCAGTATAGCCCAGCATAGAACGGACCATGTTCAACAAGGTCCGGTTCCTTCTTTCTGACACACCATTTAACTGAGGAGTACCTGGAGGTGTTAGTTGTGAAACTATTCCATGTTCCTTAAGGAACTCGTTAAACTCCGTACTCATATACTCACCACCTCAGTCCGACCGAAGTGCTTTAATATGATTACCAGTTTGTTTCTCGACTAGGGCCTTGAATTCCTGGAATTTCTCAAAGGCCTCAGATTTATGTTTCATTAAGTATACATAACCATACCTAGTATGATCATCTATAAACTTAATGAAATATTGATATCCGTCGCGTGCTGCTTCCAAAGCACCACATATGTTGGTATGGATTAATCCCAGTTTATCAACGGCTTTTTCAAATGTCCCTGTGAAGGGGGACTTAGTCATTTTGCCTTTAAGGCGAGATTCACAAGTAGGGAAGGGATCTGATCCCAATGGACCCATAAGTCCATCTTTTTTTTTCATCTTGTAAACCTTGGTCTGACCAACATGACCAAGTCTAAGATGCCATTTCAAAACTTGATTGGTTCCATCCCTACCACGTTTTCTAGTCATAGTATTCACAACTACTTTGTTGTTGAGATTTAGATGATACAATCCATTTAACAATGTAGCAGTACCCACTAGTTTATTTTAGAAATAAATTTTGCGGGAACCATCACCAATGAAAAATGAAAAGCCTTTTCGGTCCATGACCGGAATGGATACAATGTTTTTGTGCCCCTTGGGCAAAACAAGTACATCTTCTAAAGTCAAAACAAAGCCGGATTCTAAACCCAAAAGAAGTGATCCTATGTCGGTCGCCTCGACACTATGCCCGCTTCCGACTGTGATCATAACTTCTCCAGCTCCAAGCTTCCTACTTTGTTCCAGATCCTGATTCACGGTAGAAATTTGAGAACTAGCAATAGAATCCAGTATCCAGGAAGTAGCAGAACAATTTGTTTCCAAAACTAAAAGTTCTGTACCTGAAGTGCCATGAAGAATCGGACAGTCTCTAGCCCAGTGGCCCAGCTCACCGCACTTGAGACAAGTATCTTTATTCTTCTTGCCTTTTGGAACCATCGGGGCCTTGCCCTTTCCTTTAGGGTCCTCAACTTGTGGTCCAGTCTGCTTCTTGGTCTTTTTCTTTTATTCTTAGACTTTCGAAGTCCATAAGAAATCACAAGGGCAGACTCCTTCATCCACAAAGTCTTCATTTGAGACTGAGCGGTCACAAGTTTGTTCATTAGCCCAGCTAAATTACATGCAATCTCATTGTAGTTGAAGTTCATAACAAAACTGTGAGAAGGAATCAGGGAGAGACTGTAGGATAAGGTCGGTTTGGAGAGAAGTATCCATTTTAAAATCAAGATCCTCCAATCTCTCGATCATGGATATCATTTTGAGGACATGTTCCCCAACCTTCTCACCTTCCTTCATCCTTGCACCGAACAGTTGCTTGGATATCTCATATCTAGCGAGCTTGTGCTCACCATAAAGTTTGGTTAAGTGAGATAGAATCTGCCTAGCAGAAGTCATTTTCTCATGAGCTCTCTGAAGCTCATTAGACATGGAAGCCATCATATAAGCACGGACTTTCACGTCATCCTTAACTCACTTTTCGTGGTTTTCAATCTCTTCCTGATTGGCTCGGGTCCGCACAGGAGGTGCCGGAATGTCCGTCTCCAAGACGTATCCTGCCTCTACACCGAGGACAATCATCGAGTTGGAGCCAATCCACAAAGTTAGGTCCCATTAAGTCGTTCTTTCGAGTAGAATTGCGAGTGGATTCATTGTCATATTGAGATTTGAGTCTGCATTAAGTACGATAGATTAATTAGTGACTCATTCAATTATGTTCTGAGTATAGAATTAAGGTCTTTTCTATTCTTGTTACCCAGCTCCCACTATTTTTATCGGAATAACACACTCCCATGTGAAATCCGGAAGTATCGTTGCTCTACTTCATAGTGGTGATCGAGTTCTTTATAAATCTTAATAGAGGGCAACCGAACAGGTTTCTAGTCTATTAATTTTCATAAAATGGTGTCCAACACCAACCCATCTAATGGATGATTCGATCTTCTTTTTCCCCTTGTTCACTCCCCTCAACCTATACGGTTTCTATGGTTCGTGAACAAGTTAAGTTTATACCATCAACGCAAATCAGTTTCACAATTGAATCTTATCCGGCAACCTATCAGGTTTCTAGGGATAAAATTTGCTCCAACCGAAGGCATCCAATGCGCTCCCGGTAATATATCCGTCCTCCCCGAACGACTACCCCGATAACTCGGAAGCATAGCACATCCAGTTTGGATTTCAATTTCCCGAAAACTCGATGGAGGGAAGGAAAACCTTGAAACCTTTAAACTTAATAATTTGTTGTGGGAGAATTATCGCGATTAACGTTACACTTTGCACATTAATCATTTAAGCGCGTTTGTGGAAATGATACAATATGAAACAACCATTCACAACCTAGTTGCTACCAACATGTGGTTCATGGACCATTCCTAGAAAACAAAAACTCCGTAATCTAATTACAAGTCTTCGTCCTGAATCTTCGTCTTCTCGAAATGGATCTTCCTTCGGTCTTCGTCATTACATATAAATTTTACATCGAAAATTTGCATCCTAGATACAAACATTTCTAGTAAAATAAATAGGCTCAAAATGGCCTTTACAACCCAATCGAATAAAATGAACGATTCAAAACTAAGTCCACGAACCACATCCCCATTCAAAAGCATTCATACAATAAATACTATATAAATGGAAAGCGTAGAGATACATTGATCCAATCAATAATACGAACCGATCCAATCGATTCACACAATCGGTAATATGATAACGTTCAAACTAATTCGGTCGACCATAAATATTCCAATTAATCAAATTTCCCTTATAAAATGAAATACCATAAATCATTTTAATCATATTAAATCCAATTTAACATGAGGGAGATTAATTTTCAAGAATACACGGAAAAATCGAGCCGGGGCGAAAATGGCCTGCCATGGCCGAGTCACTGTCGGCATCTTTCCGTGATCGGCTCGCATGGCCGAGTCACGCCGGCACCGCCGGCCAGTGCACGGCCCGTGTCTCCCGACACGGTCGGGTCTGCTCGGCGATGGCACTGGGATCGCCGACACGGCCCGTGTCACCGCACACGGCCGAGTCACCCCTGGCAGCCTTTCTCGCCTTTGTCCGAAAAGTCGTCCGACGACGATTCGGAGCTCGATTTTTGACCGGATATCCAATATTAATATTTTTCAACATTCATATCTTCAATATAAATCATATTTCCAAGAAATTAAGATTTATATTTAGACATAAACTTACGAAAAATATAACTACAACGAACGTAAAAATATATACCACGATTATGACTAAAATGATTCCAAATCATTCACCATCTAATCAAGCATTCCAAATGCCAATATCGTATATACAATCGCAAGACCTACGCTCCGATACCACTGTTGGGATTCGGTGCCTAAAACGAAGGCCCAGCGGAAGTGGTAAAACGAAAATTAATTCGATCCGAATCCCTACGAGGATCGATCGAGCTATGTATATACGAATATCAAAACGAATAACAAGAGATATAGAAACTCACCCTTGTAGTCCGTTAATTAGATGGATAACCTTCTCTTGACCTATTCCCCAAGCTTTGCTTGATCTCTACGAATCTATTCCGCTTCAAGCCCTTGAACGATCCAACGCCGAAAGCACGGCGTCTCTACTTGCCACGCGCCGGAAAAATGAACGGAATGACAACACTTTGCTATCCTCCGAGGATACGGCTAGAGCTAGGTGATGAAGCTATTGATTTTTATGAATATACTCCAAGTATGTTTATCAAAATTCTCTCAATATTTTTTTCTCAATTTTCTCCAAGAAAAATGAAGAAGAAGTTAGTGAAGAAGATGAAGATGAGCATGAACACCATGAAATGAACTCTAAGTTCTATTCTCTCTCTCCTTCAAACTTACTTACGTATCTCTCATCCAAGGTGTGAATTATATATGTTATATGATCAAGTCTTCTCAATCACAAGCTTACATATATATTCTTTATTCACCTTCCACCAAACTTATACAATTCATTCACATGAGAGGTATCCCCACCATGTCAATATCATCCATATAAAATGGAAACAAAAGACAACGGGAAATTAGGTGGAAAAGAGGAGGGTGGCCATGATGAAAAACGGACGAGTTCGGTTCGTTTCGGACTCCCGAAAGTCCAAACAGATAAACTCCGATTCCGTTTCGATGTATTTATATCGATTAATTAATCCAATTAATTAAACATACCAAATACAAAATAATATAATTAATTTCTCCAAGAAATAATTATATACATGAATTAAATTAATCACCCAGTAATTTATTTAATTCATTAGTCCGTAAATCAATTTATCCAATAAATCAATTTAGACATCTAATGTCCCAAATTTAGATATCCAATATCTAATACACATAATGAGAGAATTAGCTTGATTCATTTCGTCGTCAATCGTAATGCGCGACTCGGTAGGTCCGTCTCAGTCAGCAATGGGAGGAACCAAAGAGTAGTAGCACCACCTAGCCAGCCTGGCGGCCTACACTGTACCCCAACTGAGAACGAATGATTGGGATCATTCAAGAACCATTCTGTCGTGAATACCAGTATACGTATAAACCCTTCTTTCATATGTCCCGATCAAATTATAAGGTCACGGTCAGTCAAACCCTATCTGTACTTGACGCTATGCATGCGTTAATGCAAATCGAGATCATCGAGCTCTCGTGTATCTAATACAGCTAGCTCCAATGCTTTGGCCAAAGACTTATGATCTCATCTGCCAATAACCGCATAGGACATATAACCCGTTCACTAACAGGAGAAAGAATTATATCTTGGTATTCAGTAGGACCTGCTACTTGCCCATCAAGATGCACGTTGAGGTTGACCCCCGCGTGCCGGTTTACAGGGTCGAACTACTCTAATGAAAATCCTGACGTCACAAGCACATCCCTACTAAATCCTCAAGTCGAAGGTTCACGAATACCTATCACAACCTTTCGATTCCATCATTGACTGTCCCGGAGTGAAATCCGTGTGACGAATCGAGGGTGAGTCGGTTCGAGTATACTAATCCAATTAGCATACCTATAACGTGTGCTCCCACTAACCATTAGTGTTCAACATGCACTCTCCTTGTCAAAGAACACGTCATACAAGTCTTTACATAAACTTAACGCCCAGTCAAGTTTCATCGACTTGCGAACGATTAAGTATTTGAGCTATAAACCTTTCCAGTGCCGACCCCCTTATCCAATAAGGAGTGGAACGTTTTGTTCTCAAATACACGGACTAGTTTCTATATGTATATTTACGAGTTAGGAATGCCAGTAACTACCAGTAAATAAAGAAACATTCATTGCCTTATATAAATGATTTACATAATTATAAGTACAATGCCCTCACTCAACAACCTTTGAGTGGCATTTGAGGGCATACTCCTAACATAGCTATGATCAAGTCTATTCGCATGACGCTTGCTGTAGATGCCTACCACGATTATGAGATATGGAAAATAGACGTAAAGACGGCTTTCCTTAATGGATTCCTCGAGGAGGAAATCTATATGGAGCAGCCTAAAGGCTTTGTCTCCGAAGTCGATATTCAGAAAGTGTGCAAGTTTCAGCATTCCATTTATAGACTGAAGCAAGCTTCGCATGTTGCAACCTTCATTTTGACGAGGCGGTCAAATATTTTGACTTCGTGCAAAATGAAGAGGAACCTTGTGTATACAAGAGGGTTAGTGGGATCAAGATTGCATTCTTAGTACTATATGTAGATGACATTCTACTAATAGAAAATGATGTGGGAATGCTAAGTTCTGTGAAAGCTTGGCTTTCGAGTAATTTCTCCATGAAAGACTTGGGAGAGGCAACCTATATTCTTGGTATTAGGCTCTACTGGGATAGAGCGAAGAGAACCATAGGTCTTTCCCAAGCCCTATATATAGATAAAATCTTAAAGCAATTTAAGATGGATGATTCTAAAAGAGGGTTCCTTCCGATGCGACATGGAATAAAACTCTCCTCGAAGATGTGTCCTCAAAGTGAGGAACAACGAACGGAAATGAGTAATATACCATATGCTTCGGCCATGGGTAGCCTTATGTATGCTATGTTGTGTACGAGACCTGACATTGCGCATACTGTGAGCATGGTAAGTAGGTTTCAGGCAAACCCAGGTAGGCAATATTAGACTGCCGTAAAGAACGTTCTCAAGTACTTAAGAAGGACTAGAGACATGGTTCTTATGTATGGTGGTGGAGAACTGAATGTGATGGGATTCACTGATTCAGACTTCCAAGGACAGAAAGGCGATTCGATGTCTACTTCTGGCTATATAGTTACTCTTAATGGAGGAGCAGTATCTTGGCATAGCGCCAAGAAAAGCGCGACTGCTGATTCCACATGTCAGGTTGAGTATCAAGCAGCCTCGGAGGCTTCTAAGGAAGGGTTCTGGATTAAGAAGTTTCTGGGAGAACTTCAAGTGATACCACATGCTTAGCTGCCTGTTCCGCTGTAATGAGACAATGACGGAGCTGTAGCGCAGGCCAAGGAGCCGAGGTTTCACAACAGTACCAAACACATTTAGAGGAAGTATCGTCTCGTAAGAGAATTTGTTCGCAAGGGATACATTGTGCTGCATAGAGTAGACTCAGTCGAAAACGTCGCCGATCCACTGACCAAGATACTTCCTCACATTAGCTTGGAGCGTCATCTGGAGAACATGGGTATTAGATACCATAGTGTGTGACATTGAGTGCAAGTGGGAGATTGTTAGGAGTATGCCCTCGAATGCCACTCAGGGGATGTATGAGTGAGGGCATTGTACTTGTTATTATGTAATTAATATTCTAAAGGCAATGGATGTTTCTATATTTACTGGTAGTTACTGGCATTTCTAACTCGTAAATATATATATAGAAACTAGTCCGTGTATTTGAGAGCAAAACATTACACTCCTTATTGGATAAGGGGGTCGGCACTGGAAAGGTTTATAGCTCAAATACTTAATTGTTCGCAAGTCGATGAAACTTGACTGGGCATTAAGTTTATGTGAAGACTTGTATGACATGTTCTTTGATGTGGAGAGTTCCTGTCGAACACTAATGATTAGTGGGAGCACACGTTATAGGTATGCTAATTGGATTAGTATACTCGAACCGACTCACTCTCGATTCGTCACACGAATTTCACTCCGGGATATTCAATGATGGAATCGAAAGGTTGTGATAGGTATTCGTAAACCTTCGACTTGATGATTTGGTAGGGATGTGCTTGTGACGTTAAGATTTTCACTAGAGTAGTTCGATCTAGAAAACCAGAATGTGGGGGTCAACCTCGATGTGCGTCTTGACGGGCAAGTAGCAGGTCCTACTGAATACCAAGGTAGAATTATTTCTCCTGTTAGTGAACGGGTTATATGTCCTATGCGGTTATTGGCAGATGAGATCATTAGTCATTGGCCAAAGCATTGGAGCTAGTTGTATTGGATACACGAGAGCTCGATGATCTCGATTTGCATTAACTCGTGCATAACATCAAGTACAGATAGGGTTTGACTGACCGTGACCCTATAACTTGATCGGGACATTTGAAAGAAGGGTTTATACGTATATTGGTATTCACGACAGAATGGTTCTTGAATGATCCCAATCATTTTTTCTCAGTTGGGGTACAGTGTAGGCCGCCATGCTAGCTAGGTGGTGCAACTACTCTTTGTTTCCTCCCATTACTAACTGAGATGGACCTACCTGTTAGGATTGTATACTGCAAATCATACTTTATGCTTGTATTACCTAATTTCCCTGTTACTACCTATGAGAATATTAATTACATTTAATCACATGTTTTGCATATTTATTCACGTTATGATTATGCAAAAGAAATGTCTAATTAGTTTATATTGTAGATAATGTGGTGTGTTGGTGTCACATGGAAGATCACATTATCGGTGCCTTATAAAATAATATAATAGTTCACAACCTATATAATTATTAGACAAATTATATAAAAGGTTGTAGTGTATGCTTGAGAATAGTTGGTCTTGACTATTAGCATACATTAGCGTATTTGTATACGTTGAACTGGATCGAGCTGAGATAGTATCTTTTGTACTGACTGTAAGAAGAACGTAAATCTCAGATAATTATTATTTATTAATTCTAAGTATATAATATTTAATTGTGTATTTATAATAATTATTACTTTGATTTACCATAGGTGAGAGTTAGAATGATCGACTCAATAAGCCTCGTATCTTGGGCAATAATATTGTTTATACGACAGTTACTATTATTACTAGAAATCGTGTCCCGAATCTTGCGGGTTGATGATGTCCCCTTGAGGAGCTAGATAATGATTATTATATTAAACCCTGCAGGTGGATTTAATTCCGATATAATAATAAGGTTCGAGTGGTACTACTCTTGGATAAGAAATTAATTAATTAAAGCTGTCAGTAGCTTATAATTAATTAATGGGCATTCGATATCTTAAACACAGCAAAATAATATATTTAATGAGGAGCCCAATTTCGTAATTTGGGATTTTGGTAGGAAGTGCAATATCAACTTTTTAGTGGACTAATTTGATATTAATAGATTCATTATATTAGGAAGAGTCCTAATAAGGTAAGATGAATTTATTAGGAGTCCTTCCATAATCCTCCTTAAGATCCCTAGTAGTAGTCCAAGAGCTTATAAATAGGACTTATGGGGAGGTGTTGGCCGAATTATTCATTGTCCCAAGCTTGAGAGATCGATTTTCTTCTTCTTGTTTTTAATTGTAGATCTAGACTTGTGTCGTTGATTCTACAATTTAGATAACACGTCAATTTGCTAAGAGTGTTCATAAAATACTAGAAAGCAAAGAAAAATAAATCGAGTGATCCCAAGTGAAGGAGTTTTGGTCGATTCCCCATAGAAGTCCAAACAAGATCTGGTAGCTCGTTGCCCACACAACGTCCGGGTTAAGGCGGATCATACTCTAGAAGGTCTAAAGGTAGAAATACAAGGTGATCAAGACGAAAGCAACCAATACTCTTCAAAAGGTAATATCCTATGATCTTGGATCTAGATTAGGATATTTTAATAATCAACATATTTAATTAATAAATAATAAATAATATTTAAATTGCTTATTAGTCTTAGTAATTAATTAATTAGAATGCCTAAATAGATCTCATGCTCGTTGATGCGTAAAACGCGATTATCATCTTTGCCAAACTTCGCTTCCGCTGCGTTTTACTTTCCAACAATTGGTATCAGAGACGGATTTTTAGGTTTTTCCTATTTTAATTAATTTTAGTGATTAATTGATAGCAATTTAATTATTCATATATTTTGATGTTGGAATATTTTGCTAGATGTGTTCTTGTAGGTGATATGATCCAATTATCATGGTTTATATGAATGGTGTATTTATTTATTTTTATGAATTATGCAATTGTTCGTTTGGCCCGTTTTTTGAGGCATGTAATGGTTTTTCCGTGAGAAAATCCACGGGTAGTTCTAGGTGTTTTTATTTTTCGTGTAATCTTGATGTAATTTCAATGTATTTTATTTTGTATAAAATTGTAATCGAATTCGGAAAAGACGGGATCACGAAGAAATAGAGCAGTAACTGGATCGGCGGCCATGATCGACAAGCAGCAAGAAGTCCCTGCCGAGCAAAGACACTGCCGCGAGCAACAGCCGAGTAGCCGCCATGGCGCGGCAGCCTAGTCCGGACGATGGGCCACGTTCAGCCGGGTCGCCCTTTGGTGTGGTCCGCTTTTGCCGCTAAGGGCCCATTGGAGAGTCGGGATTTAAAATTAATTTTTTTTATGTAATTAATTTTGCATAAAAGTGAAACTTTAATTTTGGAAATCCATGGCCCGGCAGGGGAGGAGCGACGGGATGCTTGATTCAGTGGGAGAGATCGAGGAAGATTTTCTCGGATTCAACTCAAGGAAGAAGACCATGATAATTGGATAATTTAATTATCCATGCTTTATTTTTGGTATTTATTGTTTTGATGTATGGCATATATGGATGTATGCGTGATATGTTTCCTTGCATGTTAGGATGAGAAAATTAAAAATCTTAAGGATAAAATAACTAAGTGATTAAATTGCTTTATTTTTTTTAAAAATAAAATCGAATTGGCCTCCATAATTAATTTAAATTGTGAAGTAATTAGCATGCGCGTTGACATTAGAGTCTTCCTCCATATCGGATGTGCTAATTATAGGTTCACTAGTTTTAAATTTCAAAATGATAACATAAGGTAAATATTACTTTTTATGATAGGACCTCTCCATCTGTAGACTATTATTTAAAAGCTAATATTTTAAGGATGTTAAATTATGGTGTTTACTTAGGTGTATTAATTAATAAGCTCCCCATCGGAGTCTATGTTGATTAATACATGGCCAAGAGGAACCAACTATTAATTTTACTTGTCATAACGTAATTTGACTAGATAGTAAAATTAAAGACGTAAAACTCTACTTGGAAAATGTGTGTGTAAACGTCCATACGATCGTGACTTGCATGTGCGGATTTTTCGAGGTGTTGGTTGCTAGCATATATATTGTGCTTTGAGGTTTTTCGATATATTTTGCTATGCTTTATGTGATGGATGTTTTTAATTTTATCTCAGATGACTTTCAATCCCCTAGCTGTTATTCTCAAAGAAAATAAACTTGATAGCACTAACTTTGCCGATTGGAAAAGAAATCTTGACATTGTCCAGACTGCTGAGGGGCATAAATTTGTCTTAATCGAGGAGAGCCCTCTAGAACCAGAACCGGATGCCACTCCCGAAGAGTTGGCTCAATTCCGAAAATGGAAAAAGTCTGATGAGATGGCTCGCTGTTATATTTTGGCTTCACTGACAAATGTATTGCAGCATCAGCATCAGACGATGGGCTCGGCCGCAGAAATGATGAAAAGTCTAACTGAGATATTTGGTCATCAGAACCGGGCGCCTAGACAAAATGCAATGAGGCTATTGATGACAACCCAAATGTCTGAAGGGACCCTAGTGAGGGATCATGTTCTAAAAATGATGTCCCATTTGAACGAACTGAGCATACTGGGGTCTACTATCGATGCGGAAACGCAGGTAGATATTATTTTAGGAAGCTTACCTAGAAGCTTTGAGCAGTTCCGCCTTAACTACAATATGAACCGTAGGACATATAGTTTGGCGAAACTTCTGACAGAGCTTTAGTCTGCTGAAGGTCTCTTCAAGCAAGGTTATCATCAGATTCTTGCGGCAACCGGTGCTACTTCTTTCAAACCCAAATGGGGAAAGAAGAAGAAGCAGGATGGCCAGAAGCAAGTGGCAACTCTCAAGGTGAAAAGCAAGGCTCCTCACCCCGAGGCGAACAAAAATCCAAAGGGAAAGTGCTACAAGTGCGGTCAGAAAGGACATTTTAAAGCAGACTGCCCTGCTCTTAAGAAAGGTATGTCTCGTGCACTAGTAGTCAAAACATGTTTGGCAGCTTGTTCTTCCACTTTGTGGATAATTGATTCAGGCTCCACTGATCATGTTTGCTTTAAATCGCATGGTTTTCAGGTAACCAAGCATCTTAGTGCGGGCGAGATTACCATCAACTGGGGCGATTATTCTAGGCTTATGGTTATTGCAGTGGGAGTCGTGCAGTTGAAGATTAATGATAAATTATTAGTCCTCAATAATGTATTATTAGTACTGGATTTTAGAATGAATTTAATTTCGGTTTCTAAATTAAAAAGCGATGGTTATTCAGTTTCTTTTGATGATGATGCCATTATTAAGAAAAGAAGCGGTGAATATATTTGCAAAGGTATTTTTAATGATGGACTATATGTCATTAATACTGCACAAACTCCTATGCATAAGTCACTTAACTCTTTGTCTAAACCTAAAAAGGGAAAAGAACCTTCAAGCATAAACCAAACATATTTGTGGCATTTACGGTTAGGGCATGTAAACCTTGGAAGGATTCAAAGATTGGTAGATGATGGCCCATTGGATGACCTCCAAGTTGAGCCATTTCCTATTTGTGAATCCTGTTTGGAAGGTAAGATGACAAAAAGGGTTTTTAAAACCAAGGGAAACCGTGCTCAGAATGTGTTAGAATTGGTTCATACGGATGTATGTGGTCCAATGAATATCCAGGCTAGGGGTGGTTTCGAATACTTCATCACGTTCATAGATGATTATTCGAGATATGGATACATCTATTTGATGCGACGTAAGTCTGAAGCCTTTGACAAGTTCAGAGACTTCAAGGTTGAAACGGAGAAGCGTCATGGGAAGAGTATCAAGTCACTACGATCTGATCGTGGTGGCGAATACCTTAGTGGAGTGTTTTTGGATTTCTTGGCGAATGAGGGGATTTCGTCCCAGCTCACTACGCCGGGAACTCCACAACAAAATGGTGTGGCTGAAAGAAGGAATAGGACTCTTTTAGAAATGGTTAGATCAATGATGAGTTATTCAAATTTACCTATTTCGTTTTGGGGATACGCCTTAGAAACAGCGGCGTACATTCTAAACCTGGTGCCTTCGAAATCAGTTCCAAAAACACACACAGAACTGTGGAGTGGGCGTAAGCCCAGTCTAGGACATGTTCGGATTTGGGGTACTCCAGCACATGTGCTAAATAAGGAAGATGATAAGTTGGCATCTCGTACAGAAGTACGAGTGTTTGTGGGATATCCTAAGGGAACGAAGGGTGGCTTATTCTATGGTCCCTAGGATCAGAAGGTCATTGTTAGAACTAATGCCCGATTTCTGGAAGAGGATTATATGATTAGTCACAAGCCCATGAGCGAGATAATTCTGGAAGAGCTGAGGGGTGAGACTCCGTCTATACCAATCGTACAAGCGCCAACTGACACTGCACCACGTATCTATTCTGATACTTTTACACCAACTCAGGTTTTGCCTCGTCGTAGTGGGAGGGTTGTTCGTCAGCCCGAACGATTCACAGGCATGGGAAAGTCTTCGGACTCAATCCCAGGCGAAGATGAATCAGATCCCTGGACCTATAAGGAGGCAATCCAAGATAAAGATGCTGACTCCTGGCAAGTAGCAATGGAATCAGAAATGGGATCTATGGATTCCAATCAATTGTGGGAGCTAGTAGAGCTACTTGATGGTGTACAAGTCATTAGGAGTGAATGGGTCTACAAGCGAAAGAAAGGACGTGACGGGAAGGTTGAAACCTTCAAAGCGAGGCTTGTTGCAAAAGGTTACACTCAGAAAGAGGGTATCGATTATGATGAAACCTTTTCGCCGGTAGCCATGCTTAAGTCAATCCAGATTCTTTTAGCTATAACTGTGCATTTGGATCTGGAAATTTGGAAGATGTATGTCAAGACTGCATTCTTGAATGGGAGTCTAGACAAGGAAATCTATATGCGCCAAGCAGAGGGATTCATTGCTAAAAGAGAAGAGCACTTGGTGTGCAAACTCAAGAAATCCATTTATGGACTTAAGCAAGCATCTAGATCTTGGAACACTCGTTTTGACAAAGTTGTCCAGTCATATAGATTCGTCCAATGTCCGAGTGAGAGTTGTGTGTATAAGAAATGCGATGGAAACGTGTTGGTGTTTCTTGTACTGTATGTAGACGATATCCTTCTGATTGGAAACAACGTGAAGGAATTGTCGGACGTACGGGTATGGCTATCTGAGCAGTTCGATATGAAGGATCTAGGAGAAGAAGGACACATCCTTGGAATCAGGATCTTTTGTGATCGGAAGAAAAAGGATGTTGTGCTTATCCCAGGCATCCTATATCGATACAGTGCTGAAGCGGTTTAGCATGGAGAATTCCAAGAAAGGTTTTCTACCTTACAAACATGGAATTCAACTATCTAAGGATATGTGTCCTAAGACACAAAAGGAGATAGATGACATGAAGATGGTCCATTATACATCTGCTGTGGGAAGTCTCATGTATGCTATGCTTTGCACTAGACCAGATATGTGTCATGCTGTGAGCATGGCTGCTAGATATCAGTCAAACCCAGGACCATGACACTAGATTGCTGTCAAGCACATACTCAAGTACCTGAGAATGACTAGGGAGTACATGCTTGTATATCAATTAGACGACCTATTTCCGGTGGGTTACACTGACTCAGATTTTTCATCGAACAAAGAAAAGTCTAAGTCTACTTCGGGTTATGGGTTTAGCCTGGGAGGTGGAGCCATTAGTTGGAGGAGTGTGAAGCAGAAATGCATCTCGGACTCTACCATGGAAGCCGAGTACGTGGCAGCCTCTGAGGCAGCCAAAGAGGCAGTGTGGCTCAAGTACTTCCTGCAGGACTTAGATGTGATTCCCGATTTACCAGAGGGTATTACACTTTATTGTCATAATACTGGTGCAGTCGCAAATTCGAGGGAACCACGGGCCCACAAGGCAAGTAAACATATCAACCGCAAGTACCAAATCATACGACACTTCGTAAAGGAAGGAGACGTAGTTGTAGCCAGGGTTGCATCGGAAGATAATCTTGCTGACCCTTTCATGAAAGGCCTACCCTCAAAAGTTTTTGAAAGGCATGTGGAAGGAATGGGATTATGGTGTACGGCAGCATTGCTTTGAGTATAAGTGGGAAAAATGAGAGACTATGTAATAGAGTAGTATACTTAAAATCATGCTTTTAGTATAAATGGGAGATTGTTAGGATTGTATACTGCAAAGCATACTTTATGCTTGTATTACCTAATTTCCCTATACTACCTATGAGAATATTAATTACATTTAATCACGTGTTTTGCATATTTATTCACGTTATGGTTATGCAAATGAAATGTCTAATTATTTTATATTGTAGATAATGTGGTGTGTTGGTGTCACACGGAAGATCACATTATCGGTGTGTTGTGCGGCGATTAATACGCCTCGATAGGCGATCGGCATCACGATCAGAGAAGTAAACCATGGAAGACATACTCTGGACAAACTCCTAGAGTTCGGCACAATACGGCGACCGTCTTTTGGTACCCAGCGATCGTCTTTTGATATCTGACGATCGTCTTTAATGAGCGAACCAGAGGCGATCGTCTCGTGCCACGTATGGATCCAGCATCCGTCAAAGTCGTCGAAGACCGAATCTTGGACGGTGGCCCACGTGCGGATCTTCAAAGGATACCGACAGATAGGACCTTTGACCCCAGCCTGTCACCTACCACACCTACCGACAAGGCCGCCGAAAGGTACAAAGTGGGTCCTCCCCGGACAGCTACCCAGGACGCGTGCTGGCCTCCCATTGGCTCGCACAGCTGGCTCCAGCAGCGGCCCCAGACTTTAAGGGAACAGCCCCACGTGACGGGACGATCGGCCACCTTATTATAATATAGAAAACGGCGGTCGCCCGCGATCGCCTGAGGGGTCCCAACTACCTTGTCCCCTATAAATAGAGAACTCACTGCAGCAGCCAAAGGGAGGCGAATTTACTACGAATTCAGTGCAAAATACACACAAAAAGAGAATCAAAAACTCTTTTGGCAACCACTTATACATTCATAGTGATATTCATACACATTTTATCATACATCCCAAGCAAGAACTCACAGATTTACTTATCTGGTTCTTCCGGCAATCTACGCACTCTACAGCCTAGATAGCTAGAAGTCTTTACACTCCTTGTAATAGATTCTAACATTAATATTTGTACTCGACAGTATATCTATTAATAACATCTCGCGAGAGCATTCAAGCCCGGGATTAACAACCCCGGCAAATCTTGTGTTATTTATTTTCTCACGAAAGTGTTCTCGCAATTGTTTGTTACTCGATCATTCCAGCAATACTATCTCCGGATAATATTTTGGGTAACAACAATTGGCGCTAGAGGAAGGGGATCTAAACCTTCATTTTTATTCCTACCGTCTCGAAGAACACTCACTGTTCTCCGGACATATACTTGAAGAGACACTCACTCTTCTTCAATAGAAAAACCTTCAGAAAATGACATCTGCGACGACCTCCAAGAGAGCCACCTTAAGATCTGCCGGAAATCTCATTCCGGCCCGGACCGAATCCCAGCCCACGGCGGAAGGCGACCGTGGCGACGCTAGGCTCTCACTCCCGCCCCCGAGGGACGGTTCTAGCCTCTCACTCGATCAGTTCCAGACCACGGAACAGATTGAGGAGGCTATAGCCATCCTCAGGGAGCGACAGAAGGCCAATGGCTCGCCCACCATCACTCCGTCCACCGTCCACCGGGCAAGCAAACGAAAGCTCAAGGGGATCTATGTCGAGAAATCGACAGAAAACCCCGAGCCACAGGAGAAGTCTCTCGTAAGGCGGGACGATTCTGTCTTCAGCCGCCCGGGGAGCGATCCCTCGTGGAGACCCGGGCACTCAGGCCCCAGTCGGGAGACATCGGTATCCGAATCCTTTACCAGGAGTTCGGCATATCCGACTCCCAGGAAACAGGTCGGCCAGCGAGCCCCTGCTCGCCCGAGGAAGGAACCCACTGGCAGGGAGCTCGTCATTCACCACGGGGCTAGGGGATCAGTACACGATCGCCTTGGCTCGCACTCCGGGAGCCAATCGGCGAGCAGTCAGGCAACGACGATAGTCGCCATACAATGCCAGCTCGACGAGATGAAAGCGCTCCTGGAGAATGGGGCAGGTGCCAGAAAATCGATCATTGGGGCAAGCGAACCACTCACGATTCAGATCGAGATCGCCCCAGTCCAACCAACGATCAATCCCCCATAAACACCTCTATATGAGGGGAGAACGGATCCGGAAACCCACTTGAGCAAATTCCGGATCTACATGACCGGATGTGGAGCATCAGATGCGACCAAGTGTCGAATGTTCCCATTAACACTGGGCGACCTCGCCCACAGGTGGTACGTCTCACTACCACCTCGCTCAATCAACTGCTTTGAAAAGCTGGCGAAAGACTTCATGTCGTATTTCGCCGCCAAAGTCGCTCGCCCTGAAGGCCCCCACCGCATGATGAAAATCAAGCAGGGGAAGGACGAATCAGATGAGGATTACATCGACCGGGTAGACGAGATAGTCCTCACCGGCGAGCCCATCAGCGACGAGCTCGCTCTCAACTCAGTCATGAGCGGATTCCACAGACGCTCGCCCATGTTCAGGCACCTCACAAGGGATATCCCCCCGACCTACTCGGTCTTCCGCGGCAAAGCCGCCGATTTCCTGGCCAGGCAGAGGATGCTCTCACTCCGCTTGGATGAGGGACCATCCGAAGAAGAAAAGACACCATCCCATGTCCAGAAGAAGGCGGTCGCCAAGCCCAGAAAGGCGGTCGCCAAGCCGCCTGGCGAGTTCAAAGCCTTCGAGGATGTAGAGGTCCACCTTATCCACAACCTCAACTTATCCCCGGCCCACATCTTCAACGCAATCAAGGGTCGCGAGTGGCTTTCCAAACCAAAGCCGATCAGGGACCACGGTCATATAGACCGTAGCAAATTCTGTGCCTACCATAAGAGTCCCGGCCACAACACCAGCCAATGCCGCGACCTCCTCAGACAGCTCTGGCGACTGTTTGAGGAGGGCAAACTGGACAACTTGGTCACCAAGCCAGAGCCTAGGACGGAAAGGACCAGAGGGTGCGAGTGCCAACAACACGAGAGAACTCCCCCCAATCCGGTCGCCAGAATCGAGCATGAGCCGGAGTACTCCGATGAATCGGTCCCTCTGATCAACCCTGGCGGTCGGATCAACATGCTCCAAGCGGGAGGTGGAAACCTCGGGGGCCTTTCCCCGGTTTCCTCCATGTCAAACAGGAAGCGAAAGGCCGAGCTGAGAACGTTCGCCGGGGTCCATGTCGTGGTACCTCTGGAGCCGACCATCTCTAAAGACGCACTCATCACCTTCTCTAACAAAGACAGGGAGGGAGTGCAATGCCCCAAAGAGGACGCACTGGTGATCTCCGTCTGTATCCTTGGGAAGACGGTCGATCGCGTGCTGGTCGACAATGGGAGTTTCTGCAACATCATATTCAAATCCGCCCTAGACCAACTCGGCAACTTAATCAAATTCATCAAGCCTTTCGACACCGTGCTCCAAGGGTTCGGCGGCAACACAGTCCAAGCCTACGGGAGGATCAAGCTCTCCGTCGAGCTAGTATGCTTTTATGATCCCAAGGTTAGGATTACTAGGAACCTAAGTTTTGTAATCATAGATAGGCCCAGCATCTATAATGGGTTCCTAGGTCACCCCTTTTTAGAAACCTTTGAGGCGGTCGCCTCATCTTTCTTTTACTGTATCAAATTCCCCACTGCCGATGGGACGGTCGGTACTGTAAAAGGAGATCATCTAATGGCAAAAAGATGTTTGAATTACTCCTATGTTGTTACTTCTTTCAATACTTCCCATACTATATGTAACATTGAAGCGATCGACGATCAACCCATGGAGATCGACAAGACGAGCACATCGTACCAACCCGACTCAGGGGACGCCATCTCTCATCAATTGACGGACGACATCGAGCCAAGGATCGGTTTCGAGCCAAGTCTCGACATCAATCCAAGGACCGAGTCCGGAGATCGCACCAAACGAGAGGCGACCGTCCCTATCGAAGAGTTGGAAAGCATTACGATGGATCCGGTTCATCCAGAACGGGAAGTACAGATCGGCGCAAGCATCGACCACGAATTAAAGGGAGATCTGATCAACTTGCTATGTAGGAACATCGGAGTCTTTGCCTGGTCGCATCAAGATATGGTTGGCATAAGTCCCGAACACGCTTGCCATTATCTGAAGATCGACCGGGCAATGAAGCCTGTTCACCAGAAGCGTAGGAAGTTCGGTCCCGAGAAATACGCGGCGCTCGACATAGAAGTCCGTGGTTACTCAACAACAAATTAATCGGAGTAGCCACGGGCATTTAACCACGTTGGATCGCCAACGCGGTGCTCGCCAAAAAGACAATCGGCTCCGGAGGTTATGCATTGACTTCACCGACCTCAACGCGGCATGTCCAAAAGATCACTTTCCGATGCCTCATATTGATCACTTGGTCGATAGTACGACAAAGTTGCGAAATGATGTCATTTATGGATGCCTTCACGGGTATCATCAAATCCCAATGGCGGAGGAAGACATAAACACACATCTTTCCACACGGAAAAGACATATACTGGTCCAATGCCGCTCGCTTGAAAACGCAGGGCGACCTACCGATTAGTCAGCGGAATGTTCGCTAATCGATCGGCAAGACCATGGAGGTCTACATTGACGATATCGTAGTCAAAAGCCTCAAGAAGGAAGATCACCTCAACGATCTCGCCGAGACGCTCGCCATCCTTGAGAAGTTTAACATGAAGTCAACCCCAAGAAATGCAACTTCGGGTGGGCTCAGGAAATTCCCGGGCACATTGTGAGCCAAAGGGGGATCGAGGCGAACCCCACCAAGATACAAAGCGATCCTTGACATGCAGTGAACCGCGAAACATCAAGGTGTGCAACGCCTCACAAAGTTGTCTAGCCGCCCTCAACCGTTTCATATCACGGCTCGGTGATAAAAGCAAGCCTTTCTTCGCAACCATCAAGAACAAGAAGTTCGCATGGACGAAGGAAAGCCAGATAGCATTCGCCAAGATAAAGGAATATCTATCTAACCCCCAGATCCTGGCAAAACCAATCCCCGGTGAAAAATTATTCCTTTACCTAGCAGCCTCGGAGGTCGCGCTGAGTGCCGTTCTGGTGCGAGCAGAGGGACAAGCCCACTTGCCGATCTACTATGTTAGCCAGGCGCTCCACGATGCTGAGACACGCTATACACCATTGGAGAAGATCGCCTATGCCCTTGTCATGAGTGTTCGTAAGCTGAGGGCTTACTTCTTCGATCACCAAGTGGAAGTCCTAACAGCTCTACCTCTAAGGCAAGTCCTACACCGAACGGACACTAACGGGTGACTCCTCAAGTGGTCGCTGGAGATCGCCCAATACGGTATCACATACGCTCCTCACACGGCGATCAAGGGCCAAGCTCTGGCGGACTTCGCGGTGGAATTAACTTTCCCTCACGGTCCGACCCTGATCGGCCGACCTGCCTGGAAATTATATGTGGATGGCTCGGCGACCAATTCGCGAGCAGGGGAAGGGATTGTCCTCATAAGCCCCGACGGTCAAAGTTTCACAAATGCTGTACGTTTTGGTTTTCGTGCGACCAACAATGAAGCTGAATATGAAGCTTTGGTAGGCGGGCTCGATCTAGCCCTCGCCCTAGATGTTCGTCGCCTCCATATCTTCATGGACTCCCTTTTGGTCGTGAACCAAATCAAGGAAGAATATGAGGCGCGCGGCGAACAGATGGTCAAATACCAAGAGCTGGTCGCCGAAATGTGCACAAAATTTGAAGAAGTGCTAATCGAACAAGTCCCGAGAGAGCACAACTCCTAGGCCGATGCTCTTTCCAAACTAGCATCATCGGATGGGGCAGCCGACTTCTCCAATATCCAAATCACAAAGTCAGCAAGGCCGGCGATCGACAGAAGCCTGGTTACCACGGTCACCATCGCCGAGGAGAACTGGATGACTCTGTTCATCAAATACTTAAAGGATGGAACCGTCCCTGACGACCGTGTTAAAGCTCGCCAACTCCAGCTCCGTGCGACCAGATATACCCTATTGGACGACCGGCTTTACAAGAGAGCCTTCAGCCTTCCCCTTCTCAAGTGTATTACACCGGAGGAAGGTCAGCTCGTTTTAGCTGAGATCCATGACGGGATTTGTGGAAACCATGCGGGCGGGCGAGCTCTCATCCATAAGACAACCAGGCAAGGTTTTTTCTGGCCATCACTTCAGAAGGATGCGATCGCCTATGCCAGATCGTGTCACAAAGCGATAATGGGCCCAAACATCAAACTCTCCCCGAACACTCACCTCCATGTACGCCTCTTGGCCATTTGCGCAATGGGGCATCGACCTTATTGGTCCCTGCCGACGGCTCCTGTGGGGTCAGAATTTGCTATCGTAGGGGTCGACTATTTCACCAAGTGGGCAGAGGCCGATCCACTAAACAAGATCGGCCAGGAACAGGTGATCAGGTTTATTTAGAAAAACATCATATGCCGATTCGGTCTGCTCCAGGCCATCATCTCCGACAATGGAAAACAATTCGACGGCCTAGAAGTCATGCAATTCTGTGAAAAGTGGGGAATCAAAAGGTTATTCTCAGCGCCCTATCACCCTCAGATGAACGGGAAGGTAGAGGCAGTGACTAAGATCCTCAAACACACGATTAAAGCGCGACTCGAATCCAAGCAAGGACGATGGGCGAGCGAGCTCCCAGACGTTTTGTGGTCCTACCGAACGACGACCCACAATTCAACCGGCGAAACCCCATTTGCCCTTGCCTTCGGAACAAAAGCGGTGATTCCTTCAGAGATCGCCGTCCTCAGCCATCGAACCGAACAGGAGATGACGAACGACAATGATGTGGCCCGACGAATCAACCTAGACATGCTCGAAGAACGACAGCTGACCTCAGAAATGAAGAACACAATCCACAAAAGGAGAGCCGAGAAGTTCTTCAATTCAAAGGTCAAAGAAATAAGGTTTCAAGTGGGCGATCTCGTCCTCAAGAAGATCCAAACCCACACAGGCATTTTCGGTCCGAACTGGGAAGGACCTTTGAGAGTATCCAGATGGCTAACTAAAGGAGCCTACGAACTGGAACATCCTGACGGTACTCTGGATCAATACCCCTGGAACGCCGTGCATCTGAAAAAATACTACCAGTGATAATTTTGTATTTAATTTCAATGATGTACAAGGAATATAATGAGATTTTTTCCTATCCCATCTATTCTGGCGATCGCCCCACCAGGCATATCGCATACCACCGACGATCGTTGATCATGACGATCCGAGGAAAAATCAATGCAGCCATGGACCTGGAGGTCGATGGAACCGACAGCTTCGCCCATGCAAGGTTCCTTTGGGCTGAGATCGCTCGCCCTTCGTTTAAATACGAGGTCGGCGTAACCGAAGGACCCTCCAAAATAATCAGTAGACACGATCGCACGTCATCAAGGTACATCCTCTAACATGGTGAACCCGGACAATGCGACGTGCCACTACCCCCGTCTCAACGTACACCGTCGAGGGTCGCCATCTTCATGGCGGGCTGAGGTGGAAGCAGAGCTGACAAGCCGCGGACGTGGAGTCGAATAAGCCGACGACGCCCCGCGCAAGGATTCCTCCAGACCAAGATCGCCTGCCTTTCGTTTTAACACAAGGCAGGCGTATACTAACGGAGGACCCTCACAAAAAGTGAGTCGCGGGATACACAATATCCCTCGCACACAAAGATACGATTGGGGAGGTCGGTCCATCGAACACCCCAACCGAACATTATTCTTCAGAATCGGCAAAACTGAAGATAGCTCGCCAAACAAACTATTTTTTGTTTCCTTACTTACAATAAGTGAACAAAAACAAGGGGGCAGAGATGGGTCGAGCTAATCCCAAATACGATCGAACAAAAAGGAACCACGCACGATCGGCTTCGCTCAAACACACGCAGGACGATCGGAGTCGTTCGACAAAAATTACAAGTAAGAATTCCGATTCAAAACATATCAATGCTTTCAACACTCAGACAATCGGTCGGATGAACAAAATGTCGAAAGCAATCATACACGTACTTGTAAAATTTGCACGCAAACATTCAAAGGCGATCGTATATAAAGAGACAGTATGAAAAGAGGAACATTTTATTCATAACGCAAGTTTCGTACATTACGGGGCCCGAAGGCATTACAAAAGGAAAACTAAAAAGTACAAGTTACAGAGGAAAACAAAAATGTCTCTCAAGGCCCCGCCGGCTGGTCATCGCCCTCAGGTTGCGGATCGGCTTGGGCCCCCCCATCGGCCTCGGGATGAATGAGTTTACCAGAATACCAACTCAAGTCGATCCCGAAGTCGACAAAGTCAAGGATCGGCAGGGAGAACTCCGGGTGCAGAGGATGCTCGAGGGCATAGGATTTGAAGCTCTCCATCAAGGGACCGATCTCGATCCCTGCCTTCTTAGCGGCTCGAACAGCGTCAGCATAGGCCGAGTAATAAGCGAACTCGCCGACGAGCGCAACGTTGAGGTAGGGATCGGCCTCGATCGCCTTCAGCTGCCCCTTCAACTCCTCGGCCGTCTTCTCAGCCTCCGCGAGCTCGACCACCTTGGCGGCATTCTCACCCTTGGCCTTCTCCAGCTCCTTCCTCGCCGCCTCCAGCTCACCGCTGAGCCGATCCACCATCGCCTTCAGCCCGGCCGCCTCCTCCTGCGAAGCTGCATACTTTTGGCGGGTTTCCTTCTCCTTATCACGGGACTGGTCGGCAGCCTCCTTAGAGCGGCTCAGCTCCTGTTTCAATCGGTCAACGTCCTGTTTAGCCCTTTTGGCCGTCTCCTCATACTCCTTCTCCATAGACTGGATCCGGTTGGCAAATTCAATGTTTTTATTCCGGGCGGCCTCGAGGTCGCTATGAAGACGAGCAGTGGAGGGTCGCCCCTCAAAATCCCTAGCGGCTTGGACGGCCATCGTCGCCGTCTGGAGAGCCAGGGCAAGGGTCGCCTGCATGGTATCTCCAGATCGACGACGAGCGATTGCATCAAGATCGGTCGTCCAGGCCTTGGGCAGAGAGGTGATAGCCTGCTGGATGTAGGTTGGGACGTCGAGAGATGTTTGCGGAGCCTTACTCGACAAAAAGTCCAGCACCATAGGAGCGACGTCCAGGTCGGCGAGACGAACCCTGCAGCACAAACCAGAGAAACCAAGGAGTTAGCCTATACCTTGCTCAGAATGCCTAACTCAGAAAATTTTGATCCTTTCTTACCTGTTGACCAGCTCGGGATCGCGACCAAAATAAGGCTTGCCCCGAGAGGTTTCCGACTCAGCGATCGCCACCTTCTTCGTCGGGCCGCCCGATGACCGGGAGCCAGGCACCAAGGGCCTAGGCCCTGATCGCTCCGTCATCGGGATGGCAGAAATAGGAGCCGCAGCAACCGGAGGCTCAAGAATAGATACATCCGCCTCAGTAATCAGAGGGGACTCCTCCGACCTCCGCCTCTTGCGGCGCTGAAGCTGTTCCTCTCCCTGAACCACCGGCTCGGCGACCGGCACCTCAGCAGGCCTCATCACCGGAGCAAGGCGAGACGTCGTCGCAGGAACGCGACCAGTCTTCTTACCCAAGTGAAGGCGACCGATGAGTCCTGGATTTGACATGACAATCTCTGGTGGTGGCACGGCAAGTCGGGGAAAATGAACCTCTGTCAAAAAAGAAATACAAACAAGTTAAATAAATACTTGAGCGATGCGACCTCCTGAAGGCGATCGTCAAGCAAGGAAGCACCACTTAAGCTCATACCTGGAACTTTCAAGTCTCGAGGGAATCGAAACAATCGAGCTCCCAACCGATGAATTTCGTTACTAAGCGAGCGAACGTCAATAAAGGAATCCGGAAAGGCACGAATCCGCTCCCAAACGATCAAGAAATCGAAAGGGAGATCACCGATCGCTGGAACGAGAGGTCCTGCAAAAAGAAAACAAAATTAGATCAGTCCAAGACAAGCTCAATCAATGGGAGAATTAAAATCCTTACTCGGATTCCTCTCCCGAAAAGTGGTGGGGATCTCCAACTCCTCATTCGGCCGGTCACTCGATGCCGATCGCCACGCTCCGCCGACCCAGCACCACTTCGCCAGGTCGCCTCGGGACTTGCTCGGCACACCGAGGACCACTCTCCCCATTCGGCCTTGGATATGATTTCCGCCGATCGACCCTTTCTGCGCGGCCAGTTTAAACAGATAATTCATCTCCAGCGCAGTAAGGTGGCGGAACAACTGGTGGCCGCCAAACAGTGTCAACGTGCAGATGACCTGTAGCCAAGCGTTCGGCGTCAGTTGGAGCGGCGCCAAATCCCAGGCGATAAACAAGTAGGAGATGGCGAATGGCAGAGGAAATCGCAGGCCGGCCTCCATAATCATCTCGCTGACGGCAACCATACCCTCGGGCGGTTGATCGGCACGTTCATTCTCCGAGGGCATGTGCAGAGAAACGTCAGAGGGGATGTGATATTTCACCCTCTAGCGGCTCAGGTCTTTCTTGGTCACCAAACTCCGGATCTTACCGAGAGTCCACGAAGACGGGTCGGCAGCCCGGAAAACCGTCCGCTTCACATGTTCATAAGGATGAGCGGCGGAGTAGGCATTGAAGTCGAATTCCGGACAGGGTTCGGCGATCCCCTCCATAATATCGGCAAAAGCCATATAGGCAGGGCCAAAAACACTCTGCCGTTCCCAGGTTAGCCGCTCCTGTTCGTCCTCATCCGCCGGCGAGCCCCCCTGTTCTGCCGTCGCCGCCGTCTTCGCCACTGCGGCCTTGTTGAAAAGCTCTTCGAGTTCTGCGGGTGCAATCCCCGCACGAATGGCCTCAACGGCCGTTTCCATATCGACTCCAACAGGAATCTCCTCCCGGTCAGGCGAAGCCGTGGCGGTAGAAGAACTTCCGGCCTCAAAGGTTTTGGATCCTCCCGACATATTATAAAAAGAAGAGGGAGATAGAAGACTGGTTTTTTCTTACCTAGAGAAAAGAAGAAGATCGGCACAAGAAGCTCCAGAAATTTTTGCAGAGTTTCGGCTATGGATGCAAGGACGCGTAAAGAGTAAAGGAGAAGAAGCCCTGGCCCTTTTATAGATGGAGGCAGGGGTCTAAATGCAAATAGGAGAAATCTCGAGGGCTGGATCGCAACCGTCACGTGGCGACACATTAAATGCTGCCCTCGAATCCGGCGTACGCGTCTTTTCGAGGGCACGCCAGCCGACAAGTCTGACAAACCGTCGGACTCCCCCAACAGCGGCGCGACGCGTGTCCCTGCCACTTTTAGAAAGCCCGCCTTCATTTCCCGCTGCTCCCGGCGCAAAAGGAGATCGTCCAGATTTGAATTCAGATCGGCTGATCGGCTAAACATTGGCGATCGCCAACAGTGCCACCTCACCCCGTGTTTTCAACATCGAGGCGAGCTGGGGGGCAATTGTTGTGCGGCGATTAATACGCCTCGATAGGCGATCGGCATCACGATCAGAGAAGCCAACCATGTAAGACATACTCTGGACAAACTCCTAGAGTTCGGCACAATACGGCGACCGTCTTTTGGTACCCAGCGATCGTCTTTTGATATTTGACGATCGTTTTTAATGAGCGAACCAGAGGCGATCGTCTCGTGCCACGTATAGATCCAGCATCCGTCGAAGTCGTCGAAGACCGAATCTTAGACGGTGGCCCACGTGCGGATCTTCAAAGGATACCGACAGATAGGACCTTTGACCCCATCCTGTCACCTACCACACCTACCGATAAGGTCGCCGAAAGGTACAAAGTGGGTCCTCCTGACAGCCTACCCAGACGCGTGGCCGCCTCCCATCGCTCGCATACAAGCTCCCAGCAGCGGCCCCAGACTTTAAGGGAACAGCCCCACGTGACGGGACGATCGGCCACCTTATTATAATATAGAAAACGGCGGTCACCCGCGATCGCCTGAGGGGTCCCAACTACCTTGTCCCCTATAAATAGAGAACTCACTGCAGCAGCCAAAGGGAGGCGAATTTACTACGAATTCAGTGCAAAATACACACAAAAAGAGAATCAAAAACTCTTTTGGCAACCACTTATACATTCATAGTGATATTCATACACATTTTATCATACATCCCAAGCAAGAACTCACAGATTTACTTATCTGGTTCTTCCGGCAATCTACGCGCTCTACAGCCTAGATAACTAGAAGTCTTTACACTCCTTGTAATAGATTCTAACATTAATATTTGTACTCGACAGTATATCTATTAATAACATCTCGTGAGAGCATTCAAGCCCGGGATTAACAACCCCGGCAAATCTTGTGTTATTTATTTTCTCACGGAAGTGTTCTCGCAATTGTTTGTTACTCGATCATTCCAGCAATACTATCTCCGGATAATATTTTGGGTAACAACACGGTGCCTTATAAAATAATATAATGGTTCACAACCTATATAATTATTAGACAAATTATATAAAAGGTTGTAGTATATGCTTGAGAATAGTTGGTCTTGACTATTAGCATACATTAGCGTATTTGCATACGTTGAACTGGATCGAGGTGAGATAGTGTCTACTGTACTGACTATAAGAAGAACGTAAATCTCGGATAATTATTATTTCTTAATTCTAACTATATAATATTTAATTGTGTATCTATAATAATTATTGCTTTGATTTACCATAGGTGAGAGTCAAAATGATCGACTCAATAAGCCTCGTATCTTGGGAAATAATATTATTTATACGACAGTTATTATTATTACTAGAAATCATGTCCCGACTCGTGCAAGTTGATGATGTCCCCTTGAGGAGCTCGATAATGATTATTATATTAAACCCTGCAGGTGGATTTAATTCTGATACAATAATAAGATTCGAGTGGTACTACTTTTGGATAAGATATTAATTAATTAAAGCTGCCAGTAACTTATAATTAATTAATGGGCATTCGATATCTTAAACACGGGAAATAATATATTTAATGAGGAGCCCAATTTTGTAATTTGGGACTTTGGTAGGAAGTGCAATATCAACTTTTTAGTGGACTAAGTTGATATTAATAGATTCATTATATTAGGAAGAGTCCTAATAAGGTAAGATGAATTTATTGGAAGTCCTTCCATAATCCTCCTTAAGATCCCTAGTAGTAGTCCAAAATCCTATAAATAGGACTTATCGGGAGGTGTTGGCCGAATTATTCATTGTCCTAAGCTTGAGAGATCGATTTTCTTCTTCTTGTGTTTAATTGTAGATCTAGACTTGTGTCTTTGATTCTACAATTTAGATAACACATCAATTTGCTAAGAGTGTCCATAAAATACTAGAAAGCAAAGAAAAATAAATCGAGTGATCCCAAGTGAAGGAGTTTCGGCCGATTCCCCATAGAAGTTCAAACAAGATCCGGTAGCTCGTTGCCCACACAACGTCCGGGTTAAGGCGGATCATAATCTAGAAGGTCTAAAGGTAGAAATACAAGGTGATCAAGACGAAAGCAACCAATACTCTTCAAAAGGTAATATCATATGATCTTGGATCTAGATTAGGATATTTTAATAATCAACATATTTTATTAATAAATAATAAATAATATTTAAATTGCTTATTAGTCTTAGTAATTAATTAGCATGCCTAAATAGATCTCATGCTCGTAGATGCGTAAAACGCGATTATCATCTTTTCCAAACTTCGCTTCCACTGCGTTTTACTTTCCAACACTACCTAGTCGCGCAATAGGATTGACGATGGAATGAATCGAGCTTATTCTTTCTTTATAAATATTAGATATCGGATATCTAATTGATTGGACATTAGATGTCTAATTTATTCAGGGACATTGGATGTCTAAATTAATTTATTGGATAAATTAATTTACGGTCTAATGAATTAAATAAATTACTGTGTGATTAATTTAATTCATAGATATAATTATTTCTTGGAGAAATTAATTATGTTATTTTGTATTTCATATGATTAATTAATTGGATTAATTAGTTGATATAAATACATCAGAACGGAATTGGAGTTTATCTATTTGGACTCACGAGAGTCCAAAACGAACCGAACTCGTCCGATTCCTTCTAGAGGCCGCACCTTACCCATTCCCTCATGGTCTTGGTCTTATCCTTGGTAGGTTGAAGACTAATGACTTTAGAGATATCATATCTCTTTTAATATGTAAAGGTGAATGACTTTAGGTGGTAGATTAAGAATAAATATTGAAGACTTGAAAAACTCTAACAATCATGATATAATACGACTGTTAGAGAGAAAAAGAGAGAGAGAGAGAGAGAGAGAATCCTTTTCTCAAGTCTTCATCTTTTTCACATTTATATTAAGTATTTTCATGGAGAAAAATCAGAAGATAAACTTGAGAGATATAGATTAAACACTTAGAGTGTTGTAATCTTAATTAGAAAGCTTCCATCACTTGATTCTAGCCGTAACCTTGGAGGTTAATTGGGTGATCGTCGTTCCGTTCGTTTCTCCAGCGCATGGCAAGTAGAGACGCGGTGCTTTCGGAGTTGGATCATTCAAGAGCTTGGAGCGGATTGGATCCGCGGAAAGCAATTCAAAGCTTGGGGAATCGCTAAAGAGAAGAACACCATTTAATCAACGGACTACAAGGGTGTGATTTTGAATCTTCCTTTGTTCATTTAATATTCATATATACATAGCTTGATCGATCCTCGTAGGGATTCAGATCGAATTAATTTTCATTTTACCCCTTCCCCTGGGCCTTCGATTTAGGCACCGAATTCCAACAAGCTTTACCTTTCATAAATTACAATTATGCCCTTTCGACTTTTAAGTATTATTATTATTTTTACTATAATTGTATGAATTTGGATAATTCGGCACAGACTGATTGTACGTCCAAAAATTACGAACTTTATTTCGAAGTCCGTTATGATGTAAGGATTGAAAGTCAGAAATAAAGTTTCACCTTTTGGAACTTACAATTTTGCCCTTCCCTCTTTTAAGTATTCTTATTATTTTTACTATAATTGTTTGCATTTGGCTAATTCAGTTATATGTCAGAGAATTCAAAATGGGAATTCAAGGTAGGTTAATTTATTTCTAAGTCAAGGTTTATGAACAAAAATGAAGGTCGAAATGGGTAAAAGTTCTTACCTTAATGATGAACAAGAGTTAGAAAAAATTTTCTCCCTTCTCTTCCTTCCTCACTTCGGTCGATCCTCCTTCTCTATCTCTATGTGATTTTTGTTTGTATTGTGAAATAGAGGAGTTTACAAGGTGTACGTTTATATAGGTGAAAGTGAGTGAGTGAGGTGTGGTCTCATGTAAGTGTAACATGTCCTTAAAAGTGCTTGAAAATGTGACACTTCAAAGTCTTACCCTCCCCCTCATGATGTAGGCCGATTTCTATATATTTTTGTGCATGTATGATATGTTTTGGTTGTATTTATTAAGTATTAGATAATATATTTAAGTTGCGTTGGGTTATGGTATGGTTTGGGCTTGACTTGAAGTAATATTTTAGGGGATATGTGGTCCACTATTTAGGTGGTCTTAAGTCTATGATGACTTCAAGTCCAAAGTATAATCATAAGTCTACTAATCAAGTGTTACCATTAAATAAAATACCACATTTAGCTAATATATTTATTTATTTATATATTATAATGAATTTGGAATTATTAAATAATTTAGTTCTTAAAACTTATAGGGTATTATTTAGCTAACGAGAATATATAAGGTAAGAACTTAATTTATTCGACAATGAAATAATATAAAACTTTATTTTATTTATTGAGAATTAATAACCTGATCTTCTTATAAAAGAATTGGGCCTAACATCCTCCTTACATTGGGAGAATTTGGTCCCCAAATTCATATTCGAATAGTTTTGGAAAATTCTTCTTTATCACTTCCTCTGCTTCCCACATTGCTTATTCTTCCCGGTCATTGTTCTACCATACGACTTTAACCAAAGGTATCTTTCTTATCTCTTCGCTCGTGTACTTGTTGATCCATGATCCTGATCGGCTTCTCGACATAAGTTAAATTCTCTTTGATCGGTGGTATGTCATGTGTGATGACATGATCAGGATCTGGATGATACTTTTTCAATCTCGATACATGAAGTTGGGTGGTAGTTTAAGGCGGTATGCCAATTTTCCAATCCTTTTTAGGATCTTGAAAACATATCTGGGGCTACGCTTTCCCCCTTTCTTCGAGTTGGTTGATCCCTTACGTGGCGATAATTGAAGAAACACTTTCTCATGTGTCGAATTCCAAATCCTTCCTTCTCTGGTCTACATAACTTTTCTGTCGGCTCTGAGTAGTGAGAATATGCTCCCGAATGATCGAACTTTATCCACAACAACTTCTACTAGATCAACTCCCGGTATAAGGTTTCAGTTCTGCTTAGTCCTTGGTGTCCATCGTTCGTCAATCTCCTGATGAATTGGTGCTCAGCACTTTCTCCCATATAACGCTTCATATGGGGCCATGCCAATAGTTGCCCGATAGCTGTTGTTATATGCGAACTTAGCTAAAGGGGTGGTGACTCCAACTTTTCTGAAAATCTGGTGCACATGCCCGTGACATATCTTCAAGGACTTGCATTGTTCTCTCGAATTGTCCGACCGTCTGAGGATGAGCTGCAGTACTGAAACTCAATGTCGTCCCAAGTTCCGGATGAAGGCTCTTCCAAAATCTTGAGACAAATCAAGGGTCACGGTCTGATACAATGTCTACAGGTACTCCATGCATTTTCATGATTTCTCGGATGTACATCCTTGCTAACTTCTGCAGACTATTATTCCTTGTTACGTGCAAGAAGTGAGATGACTTTGTAAGTCTATCCACGACTATGCAGATTGTGTTATATTCTGCACTGGTTGTTTGTAAATCTGTCACGAAGTCCATCGTGATTAGTTCCTATTTCCATTCAGGAATCTCGAGTGGTTGTAGCAATCATGATGGTCTCTGGAACATTCACTCTTTGGTAGGTTAATCACCTCGCTACGAATTATGCTACTTAATTCTTCATTTTCACCCTCCATTAGTGTTTCTTAAAATCCTTATACATCTTGCCGCAGGGATGAATTATATATCGAGAGCAGTGAGCCTCTGCTAATATTTTCTTCTTGAGTTCATCATTGTCGGGAACGCATATTCAGTGTTTGAATTTTAATGTTCCATCTTCCAACATGATAAACTCAGATTTCTCACCTTGTGCGACCCTTTCCTTAAGCTTACACGATTTTCGGTCTTGTGTTTGTGTTTCTTGGTCTTCCTTAAGTTATTCCGGCTTTGTTGTCAAAGTAGCATATAACACATGTGTCTTAGCCTGCCTTGGATTCCATTAGCTTTTTTCTCTCAGGGCATCCCATTCTCTTATCATGAGTCCAGCCATGCTCGCATTCCTACTCAAGGCATCAACTACGACATTAGCCTTACCCGGATGGTATTGAATGGTGAAGTTATAATCTTCAAGAATTTCTATACACCGTCTCTCTCTTAGGTTCAACTCCTTCTGAGAGAACAGATATGTGAGACTCTCATGGCCAGGGAAGATGGTGAATGTGGATACATACAGGTAGTGTCTCCATTTCTTCAAAGCAAATACTATTCTTGTGAGTTCAAAGTCATGAGTTAGATAATTCATCTCGTGGATTTTTAGCTTTCGTGATGTATAAGCCACTACCTTGTCGTTTTGCATCAGTACAACTCCTAATCCCTCTTTTGATTCGTCATTGTATACCACAAAGCCTTTTTCACTCCCTTCGGGAAGTGTTAGTACAGGTGCGGCGGTGAGTTTTGGTTGGGATTCGATGCTTAAAATGAAGGCGCAGCGGAAGCAAAAATGAAATAAGCCGAACTAAAATGGGAATTCAAGATAGGTCAGTTTATTTCTAAGTTAAGGTTTATGAACAAAAATGAAGGTTGAAATGGGTAAAAGTTTTTACCTTAATGATGAACAAGAGTTAGAAAATTTTTCTCCCTTCTCTTCCTTCGTCACTTCGGACGATCCTCCTTCTCTATCTCTATGTGATTTTTGCTTGTATTGTGAAATGGAGGAGTTTACAAGGTGTAAGTTCATATAGGTGAAAGTGAGTGAGTGAGGTGTGGTATCATGTAAGTGTAACATGTTTCCTTAAAAGTGCTTGAAAATGTGACACTTCAAAGTCTTCCCCACCCCCTCATGATGTAGGCCGATTTATATATATTTTTGTACATGTATGATATGTTTTGGTTGTATTTGTTAAGTAAATGATAGGGGTCATTCACGAACCATTCTATCGTGAATACCAGTACATGTATAAACCCTTCTATCAAATGTCCAGATCAAGTTATAGGGTCACGATCAGTCAAACCCTATCTGTACCTGATGCTATGAATGAGTTAATGCAAATCAAGATCACTGAGCTCTCGTGTATCTAATACAACTAGCTCTAATGCATTGGCCAAAGACCTTGTAATATTCGGGGGTAATTTTTTTTTTCGTGTTACTGTTGAGTTGTACATATTCATTTGGAATTGTACAAATGCTGTTATATTATATCTTTCATGTTTGTTGAGGAGTGGTGAATTGTGTTCGTTCATTTCGGGTTGAGATTTGATGGAACAACTTGGTTGTCCACTTTGTTGAGCTAACGTACGTTAGCTTGTGCGCTTAACGTACATTAGGCCTTCGGCATTACATACGCTATTACGTTTGTGTTACGTATGTAATGAGAGGTAGGTGGAGGGAACCTTCCTCATGGTTAGCTTTCGGAAGGTGGATCCCGGGTATCTTTGATCCGATCTACTATTGTAGTCAACAGGCTCCTTACGTACGTTCGGGTGTGAGCCTTACATACGTAATCCATGTAGCTTGTTAACGCACGTAAATTGTTATTGTTTACGTACGTTAAGGTCTTTATGTTTTTGGCCAGTTAGTTCTGGACTAGCATTATGTACGCTAAGTTGTTGGTGTAGCGTACGTAATGGCCCTTACGTATGTTATGTTTGGTGTATAGCGTACCTAATGAGTTTGTCAGGTTATATATCTTGGGTTCGTTTTTCATTTCTTCATGAACCATTATCGATTTTCTCTCCCTGGAACCATCCCTCTGGACTTGTTCTTCATATTTAGCCTCTTCCAACATGTTTTTGATCATCATAACTTGATTTGGAGCTTGGAGTTGGAAGCTTGTTGGTGCTCCTTTGGTGTTTGGAGAGTTCTTCTTGTTCTTCATTGGTAAGTTCTCTTAATCTCCTGTTCTACAAGTGATTTTCAAATATGATGATGTTGTTGTTGTTGTTTTCCTCGTATAGTTGGTGATTGTTGGAGTATATCATGATTCTTAATGAGTTTTCATAACTTATAATGAAGAACATGATGATTTTGTCTTGAGGAGGAGTTGTTCTTGATATTTTAGAATGTTTGGAGGTCATAATCATGTCTAGGAAGGATTATGTTAAGATTGCTATATAATTAACATAGTCTAGATATGATTGTTGATGTTGTTTGTGTTTTTGGAGGGATTATAACCATTTTAGTAAGGAATTATGATGAATTATATAATGATTATCATAATCTTGCAATGGTTGATTTAATCTTGTGGTTTAATCCTAATTCTTGATGAATTGGTGATGGATTATTGTTTAGACATCATATTTGTTGTGTTGGTGATGTTCTTGAGGTGATAGTGATAATATTGATGATATTATCATTGTAGGAGGATCAATTTGATGTTGTTCTTAAGTGATTCTTGTTGAATTGTTTTCACAAATGTTAAGAACGTTTGATCATATCGATCATTGAAGTGTTGGAGGATGTTAGAATTAATAGTTGAGGACTATGATATTCGTTTGAGGAGTTTAATCGATTCGTGATCGAATTGGGTTGTCCTTGGTGTTGTTTTCTATTGATTTTGTGTTATTGATTGAATTATATTTCATTCAAGGTTGTTCGCGTGTTTGTGATCGTCGGAGGGCGTCGTTCATCGTTTTGTGGGAGGACATTAATCGTGGAAGGACTTTCTCGCCTTCGGTTTGAGGCAAGTTTTATACTTGTACTTGTCAATGAGATTAATGTTATCATGTGTGTGTATGAATGTGTGTATCATTTCGAGACTTGTTATCTTTATGATTTTGTTCATATCAGGGGATTGTTTGATACGACACCCTTCGGCAAATTATGCCAAATGTTATTGTTGTTTGTAAATGGCCGATTCATGGCATTGTGATACTTGTTGGTAATATTGTTGTCGATAGCCGGTTCGCGGTATCGATGTATCGATTGTTGTTGTTGATATTGATGTCGATTTAAGACATAGTTGTGATCATTGTTATTGATATTGGTGCTTCGTTATTGATGTTGTATTGGACGATTGAAGGCATTGACGTATTCGATTATTATCTTCGTTATCGGTAACCGATTAAAGGTGCCAAGACATTCGTGGTATTGTTGTTATCGATTGACCATTCTAAAGGCAATCGAGATATTGAATTGGGATTGTCGAGGACATTTCCCATCCGTTGAGTCGTTGTTATCGATTGACCGTTCTAAGGTAATCGAGGTATTGAATTGGGACTGTCAAAGACATTTCCCCTCCGTTTTATCGTTCTCAATTGACCATTCTAAGGCAATTGAGGTAATTGAATTGGGATCGCCGAGGACGATGCCCATACGTGAGTTATTGTTGTCGTGTTGGCCGACTCAAGGCAGCACACTATCATTCTTGTAAACTCGGTAATTTTGTGATCGTTGAGGGTTGAGGATTCCAAGATTTTTGTGTTGTGATTGTTGACCGTGTTAATCGGTCCTAAGGGATTGTGATCCCAGGATGGTTATTTTGGATAGTGTTGGTCGTGTCGATTTTTCATTATCCGTGTGTCATCGTTCACTTTGGTGAGTCTTTTGATCCGTATTGGATGTGTTATCCTTTGAGTTTCGTTGTCATGTTGACATATCTGGAATCATATCTGCATTCCGATAGGTTATTGTGTAGGATTTTTAGCCAGGCACACGATGGTCATGCGTGGATGTTTCCGGATTGGACCGTGCACACGAGACGTAGTTCGTGAGGCTAATTAGGTACATTGTCCCACGTATATTCTGGATACTATATACGAGGTGGGCATGTGCACAGACACATTTCTGGATCAGGCGTATTGTGATGTCCCTCTTGAGCCTTATTGTTTTGGTCATTCATAGTCCATGTTGTATTGGATATGTCCGACGATTTGTGACTGGTTGTTCATACATCGAGGGGTATGTTCGACAGTCGGGTTTGTTTCTTTGAGATCCGTATTGTGATGATATACAGCTTCGGGCTGTTCGGCTTTCAGGCCATTGTGATGATTGGCAGCTTCGGCTGAGTGGTTTTCAGACCATTGTGATATTGTGGCAGCTTCGGCTGAGGGCTTTCAGGCCATTGTGATATTTTGGTATTTCTGTTGGAGCCTTCGGGCACTGTGGTTTGTATCTAGTCAGCGTTGGTTTGGTTTACCTTCGGGTAATTTCATTGTTGTGTTCTATATTGATGATTCGTCGTTGGGCACTTGTGTTCTAACCTGTTGAGCAGGTATTGATCGTATGTTGTGGGCATAGTATTTCATGAATGCTCGGTTCTTACCTTGGTTTGTGAGAATCTCGTATTGCCATTGTTGTACTGTTTATTCTGCCTTTGGATGCATATCATGTTATGCATGTATTTGATATTCATTATCTGGATGACTGACCCCGTGGGGGCAGAACATGTTTTCATGTTTTAGGTGTTTGCGAGGAGAGAGTTGAGACATAGGGGCATGACGTTGGCGACGAGGCATTCGAGCGATACTAGTCTGAGATGTTTTTGGTGTTCATGTCGGTCAGACAGTTTGGAGTACCCCAGTTTTGTTCAGTTGTTGTCATTTTGTATTATCCGAGCAAGGCTCGTGGATGTTGTTGTATTTTTATTTGGCCATGTAGGCCCACTTTTGTCGTTGAAATTCTATATCGGAATATTATCTCAGATGTCATAGTAGGGACCGAGATTCCCCTTTTGGTCAGTTTGTTGTATTTTGGTCGTGTTCGCCTGGTGGATCTCCTGGTCTGTGGTCCACGGCACTGTAACGACCCAATGGGATTTGAGGGTGTTACAGAAGATGGTATCAGAGAAGATGGTATCAGATAATTGGGTTGTGAGATACCCTGATATGTGAGTTATGTGGCTCTACCGACGCGGTAGCATTGGGGCTGTCAGGTTATGACAATCTGGACAGTCGGGGTTTGCGAGTCGTGATATTTGGGCAATTGTATGAGTCTTTCTTTCATAGAGTCGTCATCAGTGAAGACTAGTATCACAAGACCTCGAAGCTTCGTATGACCTGCGTAAGGACTCGATTCTCTTTATGCTCATACATTTATTATGTTATTGAGTAAACATGTTTTGTTGAAACCTGTATATAACATTAGTGTTGCGATTGATTCATGAATATTTGTTTTGGAGCGTGCCGGCGCTGTGTTGGCTATGATTAGCATGATTGAGGTGATTATTGATCTGTTGAGTATGTATACTCGTGTTTGGCTATTGGCTTAGCATTCTGGATTGGCCGGTGAGGCGTATTTGAGCCTTGATCATGATCGAACACTATTCTTTCAGTATGGATAGAGGAATCCGAGGACGTGGCAAAGGGGGTAGAGGTTACAGAGCTGGTCGAAACTCAGAACCTCATGTTTATGCGCATGCGGATGCCGAGATGGATCAGAGTTCGGCCGGTAGTGCTACCTACGCGACCGATTCTCCTTCGAGACGTCATACTCGAGAGGTCGGTCAGACTGAGAGTGGACATGTCGACTCTTTCTTATTTATGAGGGGCATGATGGCCCAGATGACTCAGATGACGCAGATAGTGGAGACCACGCAGGCCTCGATGGTTCATGGTGCACCGCAGCTGGGATTCCAGGTGCCGTTTCATGGGCAGACTGGGGGAGTGAGTCAGATTGTTGGCGATATCTCTCGTTAGAGGCCGCCTATTATTGAGGGTTCGTTGGAACCAGCTGACTTTATTCATTAGCTTGAACATTTCGATAAACTCTTCGACGTGATTCAGTGTCCGGAGGAGATTAAGGTGGCAATCGCGGCTTACAATCTGAGTAAGGGCGCTTATTCTTGGTGGCTTTCTGTGAAACCCACCGATCTTGATTGTGTTTGGAGCGAGTTCAAGACTCTCATGTTAGAGAGGTATTATCCAGCTCCACTTCGTGAAGCCATGCTGTCAGAGGTTTTGAGCCCCGAATCTGTCGAGGACGATGGTGTTATTGTTATTGCTGAGAAGTTTCAGGGACTTCTTCAGTTTGCTTCTTCTATTATCCGTACTGAAGCGGATAAGATCAAGTATTTTAGCAAGAGGCTAAACCCGCAATTGAGGATGCAGTTGTTCAACCACAGTTGTAACTCGCTTGGTGAATTAATCGAGAAGGCTCTTAGAGTAGAGCTTTTGATCAAGGAGCTTGCTCGGAGGCACCCTTCAGTTTCTTCTGGTGATAGGACTAGGATGCCGGTTCATTCAGAGGGACATCGGGCTCCGACATCCAAGAGGTCATTTTCTAGTTATCGTGCTGGGAAAGCATCTTCCTCTCAGGTGACGACTTCGACTGTTGTTTGCTTTAACTGTGATTCAGCGGGGCACGTTAGTACTCGTTGTACAGTGCCGACCGTTGTTTGTTTTCTGTGTGGGAGGCAGGGACACCTTCAGAAATATTATACGAGTTCTAGTGCCAGTAGATCTCGAGAGAGCTCACGGGCCTCGAGAGATTTTGTTATCCAGTCCGTACTTCATCCAAAGAGGTCCTATCAGGCTTCGGGAGCCGGAGGTAAGGACAGCCGAGGAGGAGCAGTGAGTTCAGATTTGGGTCTTCCTTGAATCGATGAGATCGAGGAGATCGATGATCTGAAGGATATCAGAGTTGGGTACATTTGAGATGTAGCCTTGATTTGTATTTTCCTTTCTTTTTTTCGGATTAATGTTCAACTTAATCTGTAATAATGTATTGTGGTTGTGAACCATTTGTTGTTGACCTATCTTGTGATAATAGTATTTGAGAATCTTGAGATTTGAGGTCGTTTGATATGTTTTCCTATCCTTTTGGTGTTGTACCCGAGATTTTGTGATAATCTGGGTAATTGTTCATTGTGATTCGAGACGTCAAGTCGTGAGGACTTGGGCGTGCGATTGATATGGTCCCGAGGACTATGTCTATGTTGTTATTATTATCTTTGCGTGGCATGAGTCAGTGTTTGCATGGGCGTCTGATGCCGACAAGAACGGGGAAGTGTACACCGATGATTGTACTAGAAAAAGGGCTATCCTTGACTCCAAATGCGAGTCAAGAAGAGGTCTTATGACGCGCAAATGCGAGTCAAGGATGGACCAGTCATAAATCTTCATGACTCGCATTTGTGCGTCATCCCTCTATGACGCGCACTTATGACCCACGTTTTATGACTCTCCTTTTTGCGTTTCATAACCGATTTTTTTTAAAAAAAAATTAATTTTTTCCAGTTCCTAATTTTCTATTAAATGACAATTAAAAACCTGATAATACAAAATTAAAAATATAAATGTCAAATATCAAAGTCAATGAAACACAAATATTAAAAACTGGAAATCAACAACAGTCGTTGACATAAACCTAAATAAAAGCCATCATTTTAAACACCTCTCTAAAAAAACCTGATCTATTTCTAGAGGCTTGTGTTTCGTTGGACGTTAATGCACGTTCAGTAAAAGCACGACCCTCATACGAAGGAGAATTGGCAGCTGCAGACGACAGAAAAGCACGACCCTCATACGAAGCACAATTGCTGCCTCGTTTACAGTGGCAAGTAACACCTGCCCATACCTGTTGACAGCATAGAAGCCCCCAAGTGACGAAGCTTCGGAGGAAAAAATAGAATCGAAGGATTGATGTAACCTTCGATTGCCAGGAACCTGTATAAAAGCTTATGAACATGAGATCATGACAAATGCAACTGGATTTGGATAGATGGAATTAGAAAAAAGTGGCATCTTTTTACTATAGGAAAAAATAGCAGCATTTAGATGCTAAACAAAAAAATTATACAATACAAAACTATTAAAAAAAATGCAAATAAAAGAGCTAAATCACCTCTGCATGTTGAAGGATCGGGACTAAGCATGAAATTACAATCATCACCACTGGAGATATATCTTGGTTGACCTGAAGCATATGATATAGAAGCTAAATACATACATTCATTGTTACACAGATAAGCATGAAACTAAAGAAGCATAATCTCCGAGAATAAAATTAGGTATTTGGTAGGCAACATACGAAGAAAAGCACCTTAATTGCCAATTCTCTAATGGCCCAGCAAGCATTATTTGCCACAGAGATGGTTTCCTTCAGCCTCGGTGTATTCTAAAAAATGTAATCATGGATATAGATTATAATAATGCTAAAAATGTAATAAACAATACAAGATCCAGAGATGTCAACGTACCAGCTGCACACCAATTAGCTCCAAAATAAGCAGAGCTTATTATGAGCTTATTGAGATAGTTCAGCTTGTCTTGTGCCTGCACACCAATTCTAACCTGCAAAAATACTTCAAAAAAGCAAAGTGAGATTGAAACCAGCTTATACAAGCTGATTTTAGCTTAAGCCAAACACCCCTTGTGGGTTTTTCTCTTTAACTAAGAATAAACAAACGCCCCTAGTGGGTTGTTTTGGTGGAACAGGCAACAAAACCCAAACGTACCCGAGTGAGGCTTGTGGTGTGAGCCGCGACAACAGAACAACAACAACGACACCCCTTCGGGGCTGTCGTGTACCAGGCCAAAGAATCACCACCATAGGTGGTTTTCCTTCTAGTCGATAAATGACACCAACCAACGACACCCTTTTTGGGGCTCGCTGTGAACCGAACACAGCAAAACACACCCTATACGGGTTTCCTTACTTTGATAGAAGAAAACAAACACCCTCTTGGTGTGGTCGTGAATCGTAACCTCAACCAAACCATCACCCTTTGGGATGGGCTGCTACAGCAGGTAACAAACAAACACTCTTGTGTTTTTCTTTAACCGAGACCAAAACCAAACGCACTCAAGTAGGGCTGTGGTGTGAGCCGCAATAGCAGACAACAAACACACCCTTTGTCGTCTGTGGTTGTATAGAAGCAAACTAAACCAGGCGAACCCTCTTGGGTCGTGGTTTCCAATCGAGACCCATGAACCAAAACAATTAAGCCATAAGCTCAAATACACTTAAATAAATAAAACCAAATAAGCTCAAATAAGCAGTTAATAAACAATTCAAGACTATAACCATGGCAATTCGTGACCCAAATGGGTCGACTGACCCGAAACCCTACACGGGTTTAGACCCGATCTGAATCAAATCGATTCAAACAAACAACCTTTAATCAGGTTTCACCACACGACAACAAATCAAAAACGTGTTTTAATCCTTATTTTAATCCACGAAAACTTTATAAATCGGTTGTATATTAAGAAAATAATAAACATGGTTGAGTTTTGTCATACCACCAGAAAACCGAGAGAGGAGTAGTGAGATTAAGGCGGCGGTGGTGCGTTTGTGGTGGTGATTACTCGAACCAAGCGAGAGCCGATCATCACCATCTAAACCCGTAGCCACTCACCCTTGATATTCTCCTTGATGGTGATGGTTGTGGTGTTATCAAGTAGTGATGGACGGCGGTAGTCGGATGGTGGTGATGTTGTTGTTGCTGCCGTTGTTCACCAAACAGAGGAGGGAGGGATGGAACATTTGACAGAGAGAAGATGAGATCTGATATATCTTCTTGAAATAGTGAATAAAAGGGGATTTGAAAGTTTTCAAGCTTTTACGGTCCGTGTTTTTTAAAAAAATTGAGATATGACACGAATTTTATGACACACAAAAATGTCTGTCGTCTAGCCTTCAGATTTTACAATTTATGACAGTTTGTTTATGACTTAAAATTTTGCGTGGCATTATATTGTGTGCGTCATAAAATGCGAGTCAAGGATAGACCTTTTTCTAGTAGTGAGACATGTCCAATGGACGGCTCCCGCAAGGTGTGTACGCCGGTGTTATGAGTCATGCGTTTGGTATGACTTTCTGGATGGTCTCTGGCGGAGGAGTCATGATTCGACTGATTCCGCACTTGGTTGAGTGTTTTTACCAATCGATTTTCACCGTGTTTGGGCAGAGGAGACACGGGGACCTGTGGGGTTGGCCCAGTTCGTCAGACGGAGTTTTTCGTATTGAGGAGTTATAATACCTGGTTGTAATTCACTCATTATCACTCAGTAATTATCATTCAGTAATTATTACTCAGTATATTTCACTCAGTAATAATCATTCATCATTCATGTTTGTTCATCGTGTTCACTGTTTGACGTACTTAGAATCCTGGATCAGTTATCATTTGTCTTTCTACCTTGTGTGAAATTTGAGCCGAGTTTATCTTCATCGTCATTTTTTGTGGTGGACTGTGCGTGAGGAGTAGCGCATGCTATGTACTCTTTTTGGCGCTCGATAATTGAGTACAGGTAGCGCACGCTAACCTCTTAGTATTAGCGCCCGCTAATGCAATTGGGCAGACAGTCCAGAAGGCACTGGACTAGTGAGATTCATAGCGCCCGCTACAATTGGAGTATAATGTACACTAATGATGTGTGTAGCGCACGTATCTGGATCCAGCAGCGCGCGCTAGCGTATTGGAACAGACAGTCCAGTGGGTACTGGACTGAGTTGAAATAATTCGTAGTGTACGCTAAAAGGGCGCATAGCGTACGCAAGGGTTAGTTGGTAGTGCACGCTAATAATAGGGTAGCGTGCGCTAAGGCACAATCAGGCCATAGGACAGTTGGTTCTGGACTCCAGTTACTGGGCATCAACTTTCAGGTAGCGCACGCTAACAAAAGGTTAATGTACGCTAAGGCGGATGCGTTAGCGCACGCTACCAAGTATGTAGCGTACGCTAATGATGCAGGCAGTGGGTACTGGACTAACTGGTGTGACCACTAGCGCACGCTAATCATCAGGGGTTAGCGTGCTCTAAACTGACTCAGGTATAAATTGGACAGTTCAGTCCAGTTTCGTCATTTTTCATCTCACTTCCTCCTTCCGGCATTTTCGGGCGATTCCATGTGATTTGGAGAGATCTTTTCGAGCTTCACTCACCTATCATCACCTTCAAGCTTCTAAGTCGGAGTAATCATCACCTCATCCTCTCCAACACATCAAATCAAGGTAATCATTTCTTGAATCTAGAATTTCGGATTCGAGTGTTTTCCTTCCGATTTCTTCGTGTGAGCTTGCTATGATGTTGTAATATGTTAGATATAGATTATCTACCTTGAATACATGTATTCCTATAGATTTATTTGTGTATATTGCGGATTTGATGAATATTTGGGGAATTATTCAAGAACCCTTGGGATTTGACTTTGGATATTTTGGGGGTTTCCGATTGATGTTGTCGTAACCTTGAGTTGTGGTTTTTTATTCGATCATTGATGTCATTAATGAAGTTTTGTTGGATTGATTTACTTGGGGAGGTTGGTTTTTGATATATTTTTGGGGATAGTTGTAACCAACGGGAGAATGTTTTCAACGTATCCGTTTGAATGCCCCAATGAGTTTCAGTTATTGTTGTAACGACTTCTAAGTTGGTGATAATCGTGCTTAATACGTATATTGAGCGTTTGTTGGTAATTATGTTATTCAAGGTTGTCCGAGCGACCGGTACTCTCCATTAGAGACGTTTGATTGTGAGAAGACATTTCATCACCGGTGTTGAGTAAGTTAATTCTTACTCGGTTAAAGGGATATTCATTTGTTGTTGTTCATTCATACATGTAATTCACTCATAATATATCATTCATGTCGAAACTTGTAATTATCAACTAAGCATGTAACTCACGAGGAACGACGGTTCCAAATCATTTCATTGAAGCTATCACTCATTGTATCATTATTTCATCTCGGTGACTCGTTCTTTATCCTTATCGGACTTTATTCATTATCTCTCATCTTGGTCACTTCTGTTCTTGTGACCTTCCACGATTGTATTGCATGGCCGGGTGGCGTATGTGTGGAATTTTTAGTCGAGCACACTATGGTCATGTGTATATGCGGGACTCCGGACACATGGGACTGTGCACATGGTAAAGTATCTATGTGAGACTAATTATGGCAAGTTGCGGGTGTATATGCGGGACTCTGGACACTCAGCTACTTGTGCACTTACACATTCCATTCGGGCGTATTATGATGCCCATCATTCAACTCTATTTCTTAATTCATTCATGTGATTGTTGTATATTGTTCAACTCTTGAGGATTGTTGTTCTGTGTAACTGACCCCGTTGGGGATATTTTTTTTAGGTCATGGCAAGGCAAAAGCACAGGAAGAGAATGTTGACGGCGAGGAGTTCCAGTGATACTAGTAGGGGCCCCCAGTCTCTCCATTTAGTTCATGTTTCCTTGTTATGTATTTTCCGCTGCACTTCCTTTTGGATTGTCGTTTGTTCAGTGTTGTATATTTTATCTTCATATAAAACATACATGTATTCAGTGGTTCCTTGGGTGTGTTGTATCTGAAACTCCTCATCGGAGTAATTGATGATGTAATGTGGTTCGGTACTACATTTGTATTGTGAAATTCATTAATTTTCATTCGCCTGGTGGGTCCCAATGGGGGGTCCACGGCACTGTAATAACCGCTTAGTTTGGGGTGTTATAGAGTTGGTATCGGAGCGTGGTTTTGAATACTACCTTCCGAGTCATGTCTCATTTGAAGTCATCGTTCATCAGACTAGTATCATTGGACTTTCGCGTCACGTGTGACCTGTGCAAGCGCCAAGCCCCTCAGACCGAAAGAACTATAAGATTTCTGACGCCATGGTATGATTTCTGACAATAAAAATCACTCATTCATCATTCATCAGTCAATAATCCTCAATCATCATTTTCATTTTGATTATGTCGATCATATTAACTCATTAATCACTCAGTTCATTTCATCACTCAGTTGTTAATCTTGTGGATCGTTTCATTAATCTTGTCATCTTATTCAAGATAATCATTTCAAAACTTCATCAGATAATCATGTCACCTCAGTTGATCCTTCATGCGATCATTGTGTTAGAGCGCGTATGCTCATTGCTATCATTTCATAACTTCATTATAATGTGATATTCATGTGGGATCTATAATTACCATGTGTTCCCTACCTTCAGTATAGATCGAGCTGGCAGAGGACGCAGGGTAAGAGGCCGCGGTGTGGGCCGAAACCCGGGAGCTCGAATGAATACTCGTGCGAACGCGAGGAATAATGCTAACTCATCGAGCAGCGACGCTACCACACATTCACCTGGAAATAATCCTTCACTGTCAGGGAGTCGTACCCGAGACACGGCTCAATCAGAAGGTGTTTGAGTTGACTTTCTCGCTTTTATGCAGGGCATGATAACCCAAATGACTCAGATGGCACGACTGATGGAGACCATTGCCGACGACCGGTTCGCAGACTTATTTTTTTTCTTTTTTTTCACATTTACCGACGCCATTTACCGACGCCATTTACCGACGCCCTTACCGACACCACTTTGGCGTTGGTAAATTTTTATTATTATCTTTTTTTCTTTTTTCACAATTAACGACGCCGTTTACCAACACCATTTACCGACGCCATTTTGGCGTTGGCAATTTTTTTTTTTAATTTAACGACACCGTTTACGCCATTACCGACGCCGATAAATTTTTTACACTATCCCACATCGAAAAAATAGTAGTGTTTTAGGTGGTTTATAAACCAAATCCTTCTCAACCATTTGAAATTGAATGGAGCCGAACGACCGTCGGACCGGACCCGACCCGCCGGACTGGACTGACCGAACGACCGACCGAGCCGGACCTAACCGCCTGAGCCCCGACCGAGCCCGCTTTGAGCCCGAACGTGACCGCTGAGTCGGCGACTTTTTAGATTTATTTTTAATTTAACGACGCCAAAAATGGCGTCGGTAAATGGTAGCGTCGGTAAAAAATTACCGTCGAGCGTTTTTCCAACGGCGGGTTGCCGTCGGTAATGGCGTCGGTAATTTTTTTACCAACGCCATTTTCTGTTTTACCAACGGCGTTTGGCGTCGGTAAAAACTTTTTTTTTTGTAGTGTACTCGTGCGAACGCGAGGAATAATGCTAACTCATCGAGCAGCGACGCTGCCACACATTCACCTAGAAATAATCCTTCACTGTCAGGGAGTCGTACCCGAGACGCGGCTCAATCAGAAGGTGTTTGAGTTGACCCTATCGCTTTTATGCAGGGCATGATAACCCAAATGACTCAGATGGCACGACTGATGGAGACCATTGCCGACGACCGGTTCGCAGACTTATTTTTTTTCTTTTTTTCACATTCACCGACCCCATTTACCGATGCCACTTTGGCGTTGGTAAATTTTTATTATTATCTTTTTTTCTTTTTTCACAATTAACGACGCCATTTACCGATGCCATTTACCGACGCCTTTACCGACGCCATTTTGGCGTTGGTAATTTTTTTTTAATTTAACGACGCCGTTTACGCCATTACCGACACCATTTCGGCATCGGTAAATTTTTTACACTATCCCACATCGAAAAAACAGTAGTGTTTTAGGTGGTTTATAAACCAAATCCTTCTCAACCATTTGAAATTGAATGGAGCCCGAACCTGACCCGCCCGGACCCGGACCCGACCCGGACTGGACTGACCGAACACAGCGCCAGAGCACGGACCTAACCCGCCTAAGCCCACTTTGAGCCGGACGTGACCGCCGAGTCGACGACTTTTTAGATTTTTTTTTAAGTTAACGACGCCAAAAATGGCGTCGGTAAATGGTGGCGTCGGTAAAAAATTACCATCGAGCGTTTTTCCAACGGCGGGTTGCCATCGGTAATTTTTTTACCAACACCATTTTCTGTTTTACCAACGGTGTTTGGCGTCGGTAAAAATTATTTTTTTTGTAGTGTACTCGTGCGAACGCGAGGAATAATGCTAACTCATCGAGCAGCGACGCTGCCATACATTCACCTGGAATTAATCCTTCACTGTCAGGGAGTCATACCCGAGACACGGCTCAATCACAAGGTGTTTGAGTTGACCCTCTCGCTTTTATACAGGGCATGATAACCCAAATGACTCAGATGGCACGACTGATAGAGACCATTGCCGACGACCGGTTCGCAGACTTATTTTTTTTCTTTTTTTTTCACATTTACCGATGCCATTTACCGATGCCATTTACCGACGCCACTTTGGCGTCGGTAAATTTTTATTATTATCTTTTTTTTCTTTTTTCACAATTAACGACGCCGTTTACCGACGCCATTTTGGCGTTGGTAATTTTTTTATTTTTCATTTAACGACGCCGTTTACGCTATTACCGACACCATTTCGGCGTCGGTAAATTTTTTACACTATCCCACATCGAAAAAACAGTAATGTTTTAGGTGGTTTATAAACCAAATCCTTCTCAACCATTTGAAATTGAATGGAGCCCGAACACGACCCGGACCGGACCCGCCCTGCCGGACTGGACTGACCGAACGGACGACTAAGCCGGACCTAACCGCTGAGCGAACGTGACCACTTTGAGTCGACTGAATTTTTTAGATTTTTTTTTAATTTAACGACGCCAAAAATGGTGTCGGTAAATGGTGGCGTCGGTAAAAAACCGTCAAGCGTTTTTCTAACGGCGGGTTGCCGTCGGTAATGGCATCGGTAATTTTTTTACCAACGCTATTGTCTGTTTTAGAAACGGCGTTGGCGTCGGTAAAAATTGTTTTTTTGTAGTGTACTCGTGCGAACGCGAGGAATAATGCTAACTCATCGAGCAGCGACGCTGCCACACATTCACCTGGAAATAATCCTTCAATGTCAGGGAGTCGTACCCGAGACACGGCTCAATCAGAAGGTGTTTGAGTTGACCCTCTCGCTTTTATGCAGGGCATGATAACCCAAATGACTCAGACGGCACGACTGATGGAGACCATGCCGACGACCGGTTCGCAGACTTATTTTTTTTCTTTTTTTTCACATTTACCGATGCCATTTACCGACGCCATTTGCCGACGCCCTTACCGACGCCACTTTGGCGTTGGTAAATTTTTATTATTATCTTTTTTTCTTTTTTCACAATTAACGATGCCGTTTACCGACGCCTTTACCGACGCCATTTTGGCATTGGTAAATTTTTATTTTTTTTAATTTAACGACGCCGTTTACGCCATTACCAATGCCATTTCGGCATCGGTAAATTTTTTACACTATCCCACATCGAAAAAACAGTAGTGTTTTAGGTGGTTTATAAACCAAAATCCTTCTCATCTATTTGAAATTGAATGGAGCCCGAACCTGACCCGCCCGGACCCGGACCCAACCCGCCCGGACCTGGACCTGACCGAACCTGACCCGCCTGAGCCCGGACGTGACTCGCCTGAGTCCAGACCTGACTTTTTTAGATTTTTTTTAATTTAAAAATGGCGTCGGTAAATGGCGGCGTCGGTAATGGCGTCGGTAAAAAATAACCATCGAGCGTTTTTCCAACGGCGGGTTACCGTCGGTAATGGCGTCGGTAATTTTTTTACCAATGCCATTTTCTGTTTTACCAACGGCGTTTGGCGTCGGTAAAAACTGTTTTTTTTTGTAGTGTACTCGTGCGAACGCGAGGAATAATGCTAACTCATCGAGCAGCGACGTTGCCACACATTCACCTGGAAATAATCCTTGACTGTCAGGGAGTCGTACCCGAGACACGGCTCAATCAGGAGGTGTTTGAGTTGACCCTCTCGCTTTTATGCAGGGCATGATAACCCAAATGACTCAGATGGCACGACTGATGGAGACGATGCAGAACTCAACGGCTCAGAATCAGCAGGCTCCTCCCCCGCCACCTCAGAGGTAAGATAGGAGTGTGAGTAGCATCATCAACGACATTTCTCGCCAGAGGCTGCCTACCTTCGAGGGCTCATTTGAGCCGGCGGACATTATTCACTGGATGGAGCATTTCGAGAAATTATTCGCTAGGGAGGAGTGTCCCGAAGGACACAAAGTTTCAGTCGCGGCTTACTATCTGGGTAAGAGCGCTCACTCATAGTGGCTATCTCTGAAGCCCACCGACAGAGCCTGCACGTGGGACCAGTTCAAAATCTTCATGATGGAAAGATATTATCAGGCCCCACTCAGAGAGGCCAAATTGTCGGAGTTACTCAGTCCCGACCCCTCAATGAAAGATGATGTTCTCGCCCTTGCCGAGAAGTTCCAGGAGCTACTTCCATTCGCCTCATCCATTATCCACTCGAAGGCGGATAAAATCAAGTATTTCAGTAAGAGGTTGAAACCTCGTATGAGGCTTCAATTGCTTAATCATCATTGCACCACTCTAGCTGAATACATCGAGAAAGCTCTTGCTTATGAGCTTACTGCTAAGGAAATTTCTAAGAATCAGACTTCATCTTTCGGCAAGAAATTGAAGAAGCGTAATCAGTCCGAAGGCAGTCAGGCCACTTTCTAGAAGCCTCATATGGTTTCTACTTTTTCTGAGCGACCTCCTACGGCGCCTAAACCTGAGGAATCTCCGTCCCGAGCAGCCAGCTCGGCCATCACATGTTACAACTGTGGCGAACAAGGCCATTTCAGCACGAAATGTCTGAGGAAAATTGTCACGTGCAATAACTGTGGTATTGCGGGGCATAAGGCCCGTTTCTGCCGAAGAGACTCCAGGCCTACTTCGGAGACATCTCAGGCCCTGAAGCAGTCAGCTACTCAGAATCAGGCTACTCAGTCAGCGTCGTTTTAAACGACGGGAGCAAACAAAGGCGGAGCCCACAACTATCAGATAGGAGCATCCGGTTCCGGGGCTGGCAAGTCCCGACTATATGGGATGAAGAGTGCCGACGATCTGGAGGCCCGAATGATCTCAGGTACACTCGAAATTTTATCTCAACCTGTGTGTACCCTTTTTGATACTGCATCACATTCATTCATTTCCGAGTCATGCTTAAATAGACTTCACCTGGATAGTGCTACTAATTGTGAAGCCTATATCATTGGTCTACCTGATGGTAGAAGAATTATTGGAGATTGTGATATTAAGAATTGTCCGATTCAGCTCAATGGCCGTGTGTGGTTGGCAGACCTGATCGTAGTAGATTTAACCAAAGACCATGTTATTTTGGGTATTGATTGGATGGATCATCATGATGCCATCCCTAGTGTTCGTAAGCGTATGGTCACTATCATTTCAGACGATGGGGTCGAGTGTGTTTTTCAGGGGGGTAACCCCAACCGTTTCGGAAAAGTTATCAATATGATGAAAGCAGTTAGATTACTCAATCAGGGGTGTGTTGGTTATTGGTGCTATATGACCAAGACCTAGAAATCATCAGTGTCATTGGCGGACATTCCGGTGGTGAGTGAATACGCCGATGTATTTCCAGACGAGTTACCTGGTTTACCTCCATAGAGAGATGTGGAATTCACGATTGAGTTGGAGCCTGGTACATCTCTAATATCGAAAGCGCCATATCAAATGGCCCCGACAGAAATGCAGGAATTGAAGAATCAACTTGAGGAATTATCCGAGAAAGGTTATATCCGACCGAGTGCGTCCCCGTGGGGAGCACCTGTATTATTTGTTAAGAAGAAGGATGGTTCATTTCGCTTGTGTATTGATTATCGAGAGTTGAACAGGGTGACGATCAAGAATAAATATCCCCTACCCCGTATTGACGATCTCTTAGATCAACTTCAGGGAGCTTTAGTATTTTCCGCGTCAGGGCCGCTGATTTCCTCGTTAGGCAGAGGATGCTCACCCTCCGTTTAGGTGAGGGATCTACCGGGGAAGGAAAGGCGCCATCTTCCATCCTGAGAAAGGAGGTCGCCAAGCCCAGAAAGGCGATCGCGAAGCTGCCCGGCGAATTCAAAGCTTTCGAGGATGTGGAGGTTCACCTCGTCCGTAACCACAACCTATCTCCGGCCCACATCTTTAACGCCATCAAGGGGCGCGAATGGCTTAGAAAACCAAATCTGGTGAGTTACCACGGTCATCTAGACTGCAGTAAATTTTGTGCCTACCACAAGAGTCCCGACCACAACACCAGTCAGTGCCGCGACCTCCTCAGACAACTCTGGAGACTGTTTGAGGAAGGCAAATTAGATAACTTGGTTACCAAGCCAGAGCCCCGAGCAGAGAGGACCATGGGGCGCGAGCGCCGACAGAATGATGGGATCCCTCCCAATCCGGTCGCTATGATCGAGCACAACGAACCGGATTATTCTGATGAATCAATCCCTCCGATCAACCCTGGTGGTCGGATCAATATGCTTCAGGCGGGAGGTGGAAACCTCGGCGGCCTTTCCCTGGTATCCACCATGTCGAACAGAAAGCGGAAGGCCGAACTTAGGGTGTTCGCTAGGGTCCATGTCGTGGTACCCCCAGAGCCGACCATCTCCAAAGACGCGCTCATCACTTTCTTCAACAAGGATAGGGAGGGAGTGCAGTGCCCCAAAGAGGATGCATTGGTAATCTCTGCATGTATCCTTGGGAAAATGGTCGATCGCGTGTTGGTTGACAATGGGAGATTTTGCAATATCATATTCAAATCCGCTCTTGACCAGCTCGGCAACCTGACCAAGTTCATTAAGCCATTTGACACCGTGCTCTAAGGGTTCGGCGACAGCACAGTCCAAGCCTACGGAAGGATCAAGCTCTCTGTCGAGCTAATATGTTATTATGATCCCAAGGTTAGGATTACTAGGAACCTCAACTTTGTAATCATAGATAGGCCCATCATCTATAATGGGTTCCTAGGTCGTCCATTTCTAGAAACCTTCGAGGCGGTCACCTCTTCTTTATTTTACTGTATCAAACTCCCCACTGCCGATGGGACGGTCGGTACTATAAAAGGAGACCAGCTAATGGCTAAGAAATGTTTGAATTACTCCTGTGTCGTAACTTCTTTCAACACTTCCCGTACTATTTATAACATTGAGACGATCGACAATCAACCGAAGGAGATCGACGAGCCGAGCACCTCGTACCAGCCCGACTCAGAAGGCGGCATCTCACATCGATTAACGGACGACATCGAGCCAAGGATCGGTTTCGAGCCAAGCCTCGACATCGATCCAAGGATCAAGTCTGGAAATCGTTCCAAACGAGCAGCGACCGTCCCCATTGAAGAGTTGGAAAGTATAACAATAGATCTGGCTCGTCCGGAGCGGGAAGTACAGATCGGCACGAGCATCGACCTCGAATTAAAGGATGACCTGATCAGCTTACTACGTAAGAACATCGGAGTCTTTGCCTGGTCGCATCAAGATATGGTCGGCATAAGTCCTGAACATGCTTGCCACTATCGAAAGATCGACCCGGCAATGAAACCTGTTCACCAGAAATATAGGAAATTCGGTCCTGAGAAGTATGCAGCGCTCGACATATAAGTCAAGAAGCTACTCGACAATAAACTAATCGGAGTAGCCACCGACGAGCCACAGTGGGTAGCCAACGCGGTGCTCGTCAAAAAGCCGAGCAACTCCTGGAGATTATGCATCAACTTCACCGACCTCAATGCGGCATGCCCAAAAGATCACTTTCCGATGCCTCATATCGACCACTTGGTTGATAGTACAACAGGTTGCGAAATGATGTCGTTCATGGATGCCTTCTCCGGATACCATCAGATCCCAATGGTGGAGAAGGACATAAAGCACACATCGTTCCACATGGAAAAAGACATATACTTTTGGGTCCGAATGCCGTTCGGCCTGAAGAATGCAGGGGCGACCTACCAACGGCTAGTCAACGGGATGTTCGCCAACCAGATCGGCAAGACCATGGAGGTCTACATTGACGACATCGTGGTCAAAAGCCTCAAAAAGGAAGATCACCTCAATGACCTTGCCGAGACGTTCGCCATACTCAAGAGGTTCAATATGAAGCTGAACCCCAAGAAATGCAACTTTGGGGTGAGCTCCAAAAAATTCCTGGGGCACATCGTGAGTCAGAGGAGGATCGAGGCGAACCCCACCAAGATCCAGGCGATCCTCGACATGCAGGAACCACGGAATGTCAATCAAGTGCAACGCCTCACTGGTTGTCTAACTGCCCTCAACCGTTTCATATCTCGGCTCGGGGATAAAAGCAAGCCACTCTTCGCGACCATAAAGAACAAGAAGTTCATATGGACAAAGGAGAGTCAAATAGCGTTCTCTAAAATTAAGGAGTATCTATCTAACCCCCAGATCTTGGCAAAGCCGATCCCCGGCGAAAACCTATTCGTTTACCTGGCAGCCTCGGAGGTCGCGCTGAGTGCTGTTTTAGTGCGAGCAGAGAGGAAAGTCCACTTGCCGATCTGCTTCGTTAGGCAAGCACTCCATGACGCGGAAACACGATACACGCCTCTGGAGAAGATCGCCTACGCTCTAGTCATGAGTGTTCGCAAGCTAAGGGCCTACTTCTTCGAAAATCAAGTGGAGGTTCTGACGACTCTCCCCTTAAGGTAAGTCCTGCACCGGCCAGACACTAATGGGCGACTCCTCAAGTGGTCACTGGAGATCGCCCAATAAGGTATCACGTACGCTCCTCGCACGGCGATCAAAGGCCAAGCTCTGGCGGACTTCGTGGTGGAATTAACATTCCCACCCAGTCCGACCCAGATCGGTCGCCCCGCTTGGAAGTTGTACGTGGATGGCTCGGCAACCAACTCGCGAGCAGGGGCAGGGATTGTCCTCATCAGCCCCGATGGCCAAAGTTTACAGATGCCGTACGTTTCGGGTTTCGGGCGACCAACAATGAGGCCGAATACAAAGCCTTGGTAGGCGGGCTCGATCTAGCCCTCACCCTGGATGTTCGCCATCTCCACATCTTCATTGACTCCCTTTTGGTCGTAAACCAAGTCAAGGGAGAATATGAGGCGCGCGGCAAACAAATGATCAAATACCAAGAACTGGTCGCCGAAATGTGCACGAAGGTTGAAGAAGTTCTGATCGAACAAGTCCCGAGAGAGCACAACTCCCAGGCCGATGCCCTATCCAAACTAGCATCATCAAATAGGGCAGCAGATTTCTCTAACATCCAAATCACAAAATCAGCAAAGCCGGTGATCGACAGAAGCCTGATTACCACAGTTTTCATCGCCGAGAAGAACTGGATGGCTCTGTTCATTAAATACATGAAGGACGGAATGTTCCCCGCCGACCGTATCAGAGCTCATCAGCTTCATCTCCGTGCAACCAGATACACCCTATTGGACGACCGGCTTTACAAGCGAGCTTTCAGCCTTCCTCTCCTTAAGTGCATCACGCCGGAGGAAGGCCGACTCGTTTTACCCGAGATCCATGATGGTATCTGTGGAAACCATGCTGGCGGGCGAGCTCTCATCCACAAAACGACCAGGCAAGGTATTTTCTGGCCTACACTACAAAAAGACGTGATCGCCTACGCCCGATCGTGTCACAGATGTCAAGTGATGGGCCCAAACATCAAGCTCTCCCCCGAACAGCTCACTTCTATGTACAGCCCATGGCCGTTCGCCCAATGGGGCATCGACCTCATCGGTCCCTTGTCGACGGCGCTAGGGGGTCATAAATTCACCATCGTGGGGGTCTATTATTTCACAAAATGGGCTGAGGCCGAACCACTCAATAAGATCGGCTAAGAACAAGTAATCAAGTTCATTTGGAAAAACATCATATGCCGGTTCGGTCTACCCCAGGCTATTATTTCCGACAACAGAAAGCAGTTCGATGGCTTGGAAGTAATGCAATTCTGCGAGAAATAGGGAATCAAAAGTTGTTCTCGGCCCCTTACCACCCTCAGACGAACGGGCAGGTAGAGGCTGTAAACAAGATCCTCAAACACACGATCAAAGCTTGACTTGAATCCAAACAAGGACGATGGGCGAGCGAGCCCCCAGACGTTTTGTGGTCTTACCGTACGACGACCCAAAACTCGACTGGCAAAACCCCATTCGCCCTCGCCTTCGGAACAGAAGCGGTGACCCCTTCGGAGATCGCCGTCCTCAACCACCGAACTGAACAAGAGATGACGACGGACAATGATGTGGCCCGGCGGATCGACTTGGACATGCTCGAAGAACGGCGACTGACATCGGAAATGAAGAACACAATCCACAAAAGGAGATCCGAGAAGTTTTTCAATTCGAAGGTCAAGGAAAGACGGTTCCAAGTGGGCGACCTAGTCCTCAAAAAAGTCCAGACTCACACAGGAGTCTTTGGCCCGAATTGGGAAGGCCCCTTCAGGATATCTAAGTGGCTAACTAGGGGAGCCTACGAACTTGAACACCCTGACGGCACTCTGGACCAATATCTCTGGAACACCGTACATTTGAAGAAATACTATCAGTGAAAACTCTGTATTAAGTTTTAGTTACCCAATGTACAAAGAGTATAATGAGATTTCCCTGTCCCATCTATATGATTCGCCTCGACGAAAATGATAAAAATAAAAACAGGACGACTCGCTCGCTCCACAAGAGGTCGTCATCTAACCTGACAGAACTATGCAAGCGATCGCCCCTCCAAGAACAACGTATACCGTCGAGGGTCGCCATCTAACATGGCGATCCAAGGTAGAAAAAGTGCAGCCATGGTCCTCGAGGTCGATGGAACCGACAACTTTGTCCATGCAAGGTTCCTTTGGGCTGCGATCGCTCGCCCTTCGTTTAAATACGAGGCGGGCGTAGCCGAAGGACCCTACAAATAAATCTGTGGACACACTCGCGCGCCCTCAAAGTACATCATCTAACATGATATACCCGGACAAGGCGACGCGTCCCTACCCCGTCACAACGTATACCGTCGAGGGTCGCCATCTAACATGGCGACCCGAGGTAGAAAAGTGCCAACAAGCCGCGGACGTGGAGTCGAATAAACTGACGACGCCCCGTGCAAGGACTCCTCCAGACCAAGACCGCTCGCCTTTCGTTTAAATACAAGGCGGGCGCAGCCTAACGGAGGACCCTAACAATAAAGTGAGTCGTGGGACAGACCTACGGATGGAATGTGTTAGGCGTATTTTTATATGCTTATTTATCATTATTTTGTATTATTTTGGTGAGTAAACTTGCATAAATGAGCTTTTAATGCCTTATTCTTGTATGTATGACAGGAAATTGGAGTCCGGAAGCTAAAACGAGGTAAAATGGGCAAAAATGGCGATTTTTGGCCTGGGGGCCGCGGCACGTACCAAGTAAGCCGCGGCACACGAAGGTAGCCAGCAGACACCGAGTAAACTGTACTCTGAGCCGCGGCACAGATGAAGTGATCCGCAGCCCAGGAGGAAAAATCTGCGCCTAGATTTCCCGCTGAGTGCCGTGAGCCGCGGCACAGATTAAGTGAGCCACGGCCCACGGGGCGGTTTTGATAGAAAATGCCGCGTTTCTGGGCCGTTTTGGAGCCTGTTCTCGACCTAATCACACGGACGCGATTTGGAGGCTGCTGGGAGCTATAAATAAGGGTTTAAGGCCATAATTTTTTTTTTTGGAAGATCGATCAATCTTGGAGGAGGAATATCGCAGAGGAGAGGAATAAGCAGAAGACATCAAGAGCAGAGGGCGGAAGCCAGAAGAACGGAGGAATCCGAGCTCTTCATCTGTGTTTGATTTTCATGCTTTCATTCATTAATTCTGTATTTTTATCTTTTAGCATGTCAGGCTAAAACCCTATTCTAGGATTTTGATGAAACCCAAGTTTTGACGGATTTGCTTTTGATTATCTATATAATTCCCTTTTCTGTTGAGTTTTCCCAATCGATTTTAATGCTTTCAATTGTCTGGCCAATAATTAGATTGTTTTAATTACTCAACTCAAATCGGGAGAGGAGAGTTGGTGAGTAAATATTGGTGAGAACCGTTTTATCTTGTGAGATAGGAATATACTCATAGGAACTACGTGGCCTTTTGGAGATTTTGTGCTTTTTGCCTATTGTCGAATTAATTCACCCACGGATACAGTGCGTTATTCGCCTTTAGAAAAATCTATTGACCTCGGGAGAGGCGGTAGAGTATTTTAGCAATCTTCGCCTTCAATAAATTGGGGAAATCATTAACTTCAGATAATCGAGAGTAAATTCGGATAAACTATGGTGGATTCAGAATCCTAGACTTATTCATCATTTAATTTTCTTTCTTCAAGCGATCGTTTCTACTGTTAGTCTTTTATTGGTTTTATTTAGTTATTAATTGCAACTCAAATTTCGACTGTTCAAATAATATTAGAATACATATAAATCGGTACTTAGTGATTCAGTCCTCGTGGGAACGATACTCACTCATCACTTTATTACTTGTCTACGATAACGTGCACTTGCGTTTACGAAATATCGCAATAAGTTTTTGGCGCTGTTGCCGGGGACTGATTTTTACTAATATCGATTTCAGTATTTCTAGTCTTAATTTAAACATTTTTATTATTTTTTTGTGTTATTTTATTTATTTGTTTGTTTTTCCTTTCAGGATTGTTCGGTTAGTGCATGAGAAAATTCGGTAACGAAGGCTTACTACCTTTGGATATCGAACTCGAGCGCACTCTTCGGAGAAACAAAAAAGAGAAACGAGAGTTACCAACCACAGTCACCATGACCGAAAATACCAAAAATCGCGGAGGTGATAACCTTGTACAACAAGCTCAACCGGTACTAGCACTTCGAGATTATGCTATGCCGCAAATCAACGCGAACTTTTCGGGGATTCGGCGTCCCACCATCCAGGCGAACAATTTCGAAATCAAGCCTGCAATTATTCAGATGGTGCAATCGAGCCAGTTTTGTGGTCTGCCGAACGATGACCCCAACACACACATTGCGTCGTTTCTCGAGATTTGTGACACGTTCAAGAACAACGGTGTCACCGATGATGCCATCCGTCTAAGGCTTTTCCCTTTCTCTTTGAGGGATAAAGCAAAATTTTGGTTGAATTCCTTACCGCCGGGCTCGATCACGACATGGGCAGAATTAGCGCAAGCCTTCCTTGCTAAATTCTTCCCACCTTCGAAGACAGCGAGGTTACAAAACGAAATTACTACTTTTGGTCAATTTGATATGGAGTCGCTTCACGAGGCGTGGGAGCGATACAAAGATTTGCTAAGGAGATGCCCACATCACGGCCTTCGAGACTGGCTGCAAATTCAGACGTTCTATAATGGATTCAGTGCCTCTACACGCACTCTCGTGGATGCAGCCGCTGGAGGAGCTTTAATGGGAAAAACGATGGGCGAGGCACACTCTTTGTTGGAAACTATGGCCGCAAATGCGTATCAATGGCCGGCCGAACGAGTAAATCCGAAGCGAGTTTTGGAAATTTCAAATAATGATCCGATCTCTACATTGTCAGCCCAAGTCGCAGCACTAACGCAGCAACTTCAGGCATTTTCGCATGCTCCTTCCCCCGTTACCATTGAATCGTGTAACTGGTGTAACGGATCTCACCCTAGCGCAGAGTGCCAAGTTGGAAACCCTTTCGAGCAGCCCCCAATTGAACAAGCTTAGTTCGTAGGGAACGGGAATCGACAAAACAATCCGTACTCCAACACGTATAATCTGGGATGGCGTAATCATCCTAACTTCTCATGGAGAAACGGACAAAACTCGAACCAGTCTCCGTTCGCTCAACACCAACAGCAACCTCCTCCCGCTCCAAAAGTTTCTCTAGAGGAAGCAATTGCGAAATTGGCAGCAAATACGAGTCAGTTCATGACCCGTACGGAAGCAACATTGCAAAACCATTCCGCTTCTATCCGCAACTTGGAAGTCCAACTGGGCCAGATCTCTAATGTATTAACAACCTGCCCGGAAGGTACCTTGCCAAGTAGTACTGAAACGAATCCTAGAGAGAGTGTCAATGCCATTGGGTTGAGAAGTGGGAAAGAATTGGGTGAGCTGCCCGGGCGAAACGAAAAGAGAAGTGAGGAAGGGGAGAAGAAAAATTCAGCGATGGAGGAATCACAAGATTGGAGACCCTCGATACTATTTCCGGACAATCCAAAGGCATATGTACCACTCATCCCGTTTCCGCAGCGATTACAACAGAAAAAGGTGGACAAGCAATTCTCTAAGTTCCTCGACGTCTTCAAGAAACTGCACATTAACATCCCATTTGCCGACGCCTTGGAGCAAATGCCGAGTTACGCGAAATTCATGAAAGAAATCTTGTCAAATAAAAGAAAACTCGAGGAGTATGAGACAGTCGCATTGACGGAGGAGTGCAGCGCTATTCTGCAGAAAAAGCTTCCGCCAAAATTGAAGGATCCGGGAAGTTTTAATATACCTTGCACGATAGGAAATCTGACTTTTGAAAGGGCATTGTGCGATCTCGGCGCTAGTGTTTAATCTCATCCCTCTGTCTATTTTCAAGAAGCTTGGAATTGGAGAAGCGAAACCGACGACTGTCTCCTTATAATTAGCTGATAGATCCATTAAGTATCCGAGGGGAATAATCGAGGACGTCTTAGTAAAAGTTGATAAATTCATCTTTCCGATCGATTTCATTGTGCTTGACATGGAGGAGGACCACGACATCCCAATTATCTTGGGAAGACCATTTTTGGCAACCGGCCGAACTTTAATCGACGTGGAAAAAGGGGAACTAACTCTAAGGGTTCAAAACGAGCATGTCGCGTTCCAAGTGTTTAAATCTCTTCCATGTCCAGGTGGTGTTGAGAAGAGCTTGCAAATTGAAAGTGTGAATACCGTTGCGAAAGACACACACCAGAAGAATCGTCGGTTGAAAAACTCAGAATCCATTTCAGATGGTCCGACTTCTAAGAAAAATGTTGAACGAATCGCATATCTCAAGCATGTGGACATGCCGTTACCATCAACCGTTCATCCATCAATGATAAATTCTGATGCTGTCATAAGTTCGTTCGAGAAAAAGGAGAATAAGCCGGACGTAAAACGGAGGCCAAATCATGAGAAAAATGGGTGCTTCGGAAAGTTGTTTGTGTCAAAACCTTTTAGCAAACAACAATTGGTGTCCGAACCGAAAATTGAATCGTTAAAGACCAATGGTCAAAATTTTAAAACACATATTAACGGTTCGATGAACGGGGCGGAGTCCAAATGGAGTTTGCGAAAAGCGAACTGATTTTCAATAGGTCCGGCTGAAGACTATAAACTTAGCGCTTCTAGGGAGGCAACCCGAGTTTTAGTAGTAGATTTTTGTGTTTCAGTATTTTCTTGCATTTTTGAACATTTATTTTTCATCATTTTTGCTTTTATTTGCTTATCCCTCTCGTTCTTGACGTGTTCCTTTTAAAATTCGGTGCAGAAAAAGTCCCAGGGGAAAAATTTATGCCTGAGCCGCGGCACAAGGCTTGTGAGACGCGGCACACACTAATCGAACCAGAAGGTTAAACATTCTGTACCATGTGCTGCGGCACAACCCTACTGAGCCGCGGCACACTTGATTCCTGAGCCGCGGCACGTTGATGCTGAGCTGCGGCACACCAATTGCCAGATGAAGAGCCCAGGACGCTGTACTCTGTTCCGCGGCACAAACCAAGTGAGCCGCGGCACATCAACACTCTGAGCCGCGGCACCCAAATGCTGAGCCGCGGCACATGGCGATGGAACAAAGAAGACCAGACGGACTGTACTCTGGGCCGCGGCTCACTTAAGCTGTGCCGCGGCCCACCGTTCGGAATTTAAACAGCGCAGGTACCTTTGTAACATGAATTCGGCCGACCCCAGGTACACTTCCTTCTCTCCCCCTGCACAAGCGATCGGCCAAGAACATTTTTTTCTGATCTTCTTGCATTCTTCAAGATCTAAGCAAGGAACTCACTATGGCTAGAACCAAAAAGTTCAGCAAAAGGGCCAGGACTCAGTCGTCCCCCACACGAGGGGAAACTTCTCATAGTCGAGCCGAGTCGGAGGCACACCAATTTTCTGACCTGGAGATCCATAAAATCTTCAACGAGAAGATTCGCCCTCGACCTCTGATCCCGGAGAGGGGATTCACCCCAGCCCCCCAGGACGAGGAGCTTCTGACCATGATCGACGAGATGGGGTGGGCCTGTGTTGCGATTTTTCTTGAACGCAAGTGCACGTTATCGTATCCAAGTAATAAAGTGATGAGTGAGTATCGTTCCCACGAGGACTGAATCACTAACTACCGATTTTTGTGTATTCCAGTTTTATTTGAACAATCGAACTTTGGGTAGTAATTAATTACTAAAGAAAATTAATAAAAGACTAAACAGTAAAAACGATCACTGGAAGAAAGAGAATCAAATGATGAATAAGTCTAGGATTCTGAATCCACCTCGGTTTATCCGAATTTACTCTCGATTATCTGAAATTAATGATTTTCCCAATTTATTGAAGGCGAAGATTGCTAATATACTCTACCGCCTCTCCCGAGGTCAATAGATTTTTCTAAAGGCGAATAACGCACTCTATCCCTAGGTGAATTAATTCGTCAATAGGCAAAAAGCATAAAATCTCCAAAAGGCCACGTAGTTCCTATGAGTATATTCCTATCTCACAAGATAAAACGGTCCTCACCAATAGTTCCTCACCACCTCTCCTCTCCCGATTCGAATTGAATGATTAAAACAATACAACTATTGGCCAGATAATTGAAAGCATTAAACACGATTGGGAAAACTCAACAAAAAGGGAATTAAATAGATAATCTCAAGATTAGGGTTTTAGCCTGACATGTTAAATAATGAAAATACAGAATTAATAAATAAAAGCATGAAAATCAAACGCAGATGAAGAGCTCAGATTCCTCCGTTCTTCTGGCTTCCGCCCTCTACCCTTGATGTCTTCTGCTTCTCCCGTCTGTGATAGTCTTCTGTGATCCTCCTTTTTCCCAAGCCTCCAAGATGATTAATTAGGGTCTAAAACCCTTATTTATAGCTCCCTACAGCCTCCAAATCGCGTCCGTGTGAGTAGGTCGAGAACTGGCTTCAAAACGGCCCAAATCCGTGCGGAGCACACAAAAAACGCCCTCTGTGCCACGGCGCACTTAATCTGTGCCGCGGCACACGGTCTTCAGCTGGACGCCTTGGCGCCTTTTAATTCATCTGGGCCGCGGCTCACCAAATTTGTGCCGCGGCTCAAAGTACAGATTGCTCAGGGGTCGCTGGGTGCCTTCCTGTGTCGCGGCCCGGTTTCCTTGTGCCGCGGCCCACGACCAAAATTCGCCGTTTTCGCCCGTTTTGCCTCGTTTTAGCTTCCAGACTACAATCTCCTGTCAAACATACAAGAATAAGACATTAAAAGCTCATTTATGCAATTTTACTCGCCAAAATAATACTAAATAATGATAAATAAGAGTATAAAAATACGCCTAACAAATACCCCCAAACTTGAGCCTTTGCTTGTCCTCAAGCAAAAAGAATTAATTTCAACAAAAGAATATCGTGAATAATCGTGCAACTCAAAGTGCTCAACCTAATCAATACTATCCTGAAATTCTCTCTGAATAATACGAGTATCGTAATAGCGAGTTACACTCAGAACACTGATTCCACAAAGTAACCAAGTTCAGTCCTAATCACTCGTTCATGAAGAAAATCCAGCTCAAAGATTAACAAACGTGAATCTAATCGACCGTCAATATGAAAGGTTAAAATAAACAAGCTAGTTCGCCACGTTCCACAGTGTAATGGCAAAATTTTCACGAGTTTCATCAAAAATAACCCTCGGACAGTATTCCCTTATATATATGCTCAAGAAATTGATTCGAGCTGACCACTAGGTTCGGATCTCGGGATGTTTCATCGGGATAATCCTAGGGTGGAACTTCCATTCTCATATATCGGGAAACCGTTTGAGATAAAAGACACTCATGGGGCACATGGATGCTTCTAGTTACTAAGTTCCCCTCCACAGCGGCGGGTCACGCGAGTACCCCCGGTTACTAGGCTCCCTATCATCGGCACATGTGAAATTTCTAAATTACTAGTCTAATCAGGGTCGTCGTTTTACGCGAGAGTAAACAACGGGTCACGTGAATGCCCCCGGTTACTAGACTTCCCATCATAGAACAAAAATATCTCGACTTTTGGGAAAAACTGACCGACTCAAAAACTCAAAGCAAGTGCCAACACAACTTATGTTACTGGACGACTAGCTAACCGAAAAATGTAACCAAACGTATCGACGGTGATTTTAAAACACGTATGTATCCTCTCTTATCCGCTAAGGTCTCTACAAAAAATGAAAAAATGAAGACTTAGCAGAAACAGAAATCACTGACTACAACTCGACTAAAACTCGACCGTTTCTTCAGAGAGAAAAACAGTGTCGTAACATCAGTATTACACAAATAGAAGCACGAAAAATTCACGAATAAGAGTAAAATCATGACAAGCAATGCTATCGACAAAAAGATAACTAAAAATAATTAAAAGTGCAACGAAATAAGTACAGCAGTAAATGTAGCAACAGAAATAGACCCCCCCAAACTTAGGACGTACATTGACCTGAATGGCAAAATATAATATGCAATAAAAAGTGAAAGGTCATGTACTCCCCTCCAGTCCTCTGACGAGCTGGTGCCGGCATCATCCGGTGAGCTTGCACGCTTCTCGACTACATCATGCGGAGCGTGAATAAATGAGCTTGCATCATCAAAGAGGAAGTTAAGTACGATCTCTCAAGTTTAACAAGATGTAAGGGTTGGGGACAGTGTAATTCGATAAAATGATTCGTTGCATATAATTTGAAAATGCTTGGCTTACCAATTTTTATTACTGCAATTTATCAAACACTTGATATGCACAAGTTAAAATGAAGAACAAGAATTTTAATGGTTAACCCCAAATCCCAAAAATAATAACACAAATAATAGCCATGAATAACGACAACTAATCATCACCAATTCATTCATAATTACCAATTCCATCACAATCAAATACCAAATTCCCCATATTCCAACTCCATTTTAGAGAAAACATTGAAGAACATCTAGCAACATATAACTTCAATTCACTTTTCAAATAATGTATCACTTATGATTAAGAGATCGAGATTTACCTGAAGGATTTGAGAGGAAGACTATGAGAAGGGTATCGACCGACCTCATTGTGCGAAGGAAGGAAGGAAGGAAGGGACCTTGTGCTGGCCGATCAAATGCATGAAGTATACCTGGGCATTCTCATATTGCGACGGGGGCCGCGGCACAACATAAGTGAGCCGCGGCCCAGAGTACAGTCGGCCTGGGACTTTTTTGTAATACCGCCGGGTGCCGCGGCTCAGTTTAGGCGTGCCGCGGCTCAACGTGTTAGTGTGTTGCGGCTCATCTGGTTCGTGCCACGGCACAGAGTACAGTCTCCTGGGCATTTCTTGAACCTTTGGTGTGCCGCGGCTCAGGGAATGTGTGCCACGGCTCAGTGACCTGGTGTGCCGCGGCTCAGTAAGATCGTGCCGCGGCACATAGTACAGTTTGTTTGGCCATGTTTCATCAACTGGTGCGTGCCGCGGCTCACTATTATTGTGCCGCGGCCCATCATTAATTTCCTCCCCTGGGGTGATTCCTACACAGAATTTTTAAACGAAAACGTCAAGACGAGAGGGATAGACGGATCAAAGAAAAATGACGACAAATAAAGACTCTAAAAATGCAAGAAAACAATAAAGATTCTACAACTAATACTCGGGTTGCCTCCCGAGAAGCACTAAGTTTATAGTCTTCAGTCGGACTTTTCTCGCATTCATCCGGCGGTGGATAAGACGACACTCGTTTTCTGCATGTCTATTGGATTTCCCAAGTATGCCTTCAACCATTGTCCATTAACTTTGAATTTTCGGTAATCTTTTTGTACTTCTACCGCACCATGTGGAAACATCTGAACTACGGTGAACGGTCCCGACCATCGTGAACGCAATTTCCCGGGAAATAACTTTAAGCGAGAATTAAATAGCAACACCTCTTGTCCCGGGACAAACTCTCTCTGCGTGATGTGCTTATCATGCCAAGTCTTTGTCCGCTCCTTATAAAGTTTCGCATTTCGTATGCGTCGTGGCGAATTTCCTCCAACTGGTTCAGCTGCAAACAACGCTTTTCACCAGCAGATTTCAGATCAAAGTTTAGTTTCTTTATCGCCCAGTAAGCACGATGTTCCATCTCTACGGGTAAATGGCAACCTTTCCCATAAACCAATCTGTAGGGCGACATTCCGATAGGTGTTTTATACGCAGTCCGGTACGCCCAAAGTGCATCATCGAGTTTAAACAACCAAACTTTTCGAGACGAGTTGACCATCTTTTCTAGGATCCACTTCAGCTCTCGATTTGATATCTCGACTTGACCGCTCGTCTGAGGATGGTATGCTGTAGCAACACGATGAGTGACCCCGTATTTTCTCAAAACCGCATCAAGAAATTTGTTGTCGAAGTGTGACCCACCATCACTGATAATAGCACGTGGAGTCCCAAAACGTGTGAAGATATATTGATTTATAAACTTGATTACGACATTGGACCCATTCGTAGGTAGTGCCACCGCTTCAAACCATTTTGAGACATAGTCTACGGCTACCAAAATATAGAGATTCTTATTTGATGGAGGAAATGGACCCATGAAGTCGATCCCCCATACATCGAACAATTCAACTTCAAGTATGGTGTTCAGCGGCATTTCGTCTCATCTTGAGATATTTCCCGTCCGTTGACACCGATCACACGCGGACACAAAGGAGTGAGCATCCTTGAATAATGACGGCCAATAGAACCCCGATTGTAAGACCTTCGCCGCTGTTCTATTTCCACTAAAATGTCCACCGTAGGGTGATGCATGGCAATGGTTTAGCACACTGTGGATTTCCTCATCCGGAATACATCTACGAATGATTTGATCGTGGCATCTCTTGAAAAGAAAAGGATCGTCCCACAAATAATACTTAGCGTCGGAGATTAGCTTCTTCTTTTGATGGCGTGAGAGGTCGTTTGGAATTGTTTTACTTGCCAAGTAGTTCACTAGATCAGCATACCAAGGCGCGTGCTTTGAACCCAACTTGTAGAGCTGCTTGTCGGGGAAGGTTTCCATGATTTGTGGCTGACTTTCTCCCTTATCAAGGGAACTCTCTAATCGTGAAAGGTGATCGGCTATAACATTTTCAGTCCCTTTCTTGTCCCGAATCTCCAAGTTGAATTCTTGAACGAGAAGCACCCACCGAATCAACCTTGGTTTAGCATCCTTCTTCTCCAAAAGGTATTTTATTGCTGAATGGTCGGTCCACACTATCACTTTCGTTCCCAGTAGATACGCCCGGAATTTATCAAATGCAAAAATCACCGCCAATAATTCCTTTTCCGTTGTGGCATAATTTCTTTGGGCATCATCGAGTGTTCGGCTCGCATAGTATACGACATGGAACACCTTCCCTCGTCTCTGCCCCAAAACAGCCCCAATGGCAAAGTCGCTTGCATCACACATTAACTCGAACGGAAGGTCCCAGTCCGGAGCGACTATCACCGGTGCCGTGCTTAGAGCTTTCTTCAATAGATTGAAACTTTCTTTACACGACTTGTCAAAAGTAAATGGGACATCCTTCATGAGTAGATTGCACAACGGCTTCGTGATCTTCAAAAAATCCTTAATAAATCGGCGATAGAAACCGGCATGTCCCAAAAAACTTCTAATCCCTTTGACCGTAGTAGGCGGAGGCATCTTCTCAATTGTTTCGATTTTCGCCCGGTCGACTTCAATTCCAAGTGAGGATATTCGATGGCCGAGTACTATGCCCTCCTACACCATAAAATGACACCTCTCCCAGTTCAAGACCAAATTTGTCTCTTCGCATCTTTTCAAGACTTTCTGCAAATTTTTCAAACAAATGTCAAATGAATCTCCAAAAAACAGAAAAATCATCCATAAAAATCTCAATACACTACTCTACCATGTTAGAAAAAATAGCCATCATATACCATTGAAAAGTAGCCGGCGCATTACATAATCCAAAAGGTATGCGCCTATAAGCGAAAATGCCGTAAGGACATGTAAACATCGTTTTCTCTTGGTCTTCGGGGGCTATATAAATCTAATTATACCCCGAATAACCATCGAGAAAGCAATAGAAATCGTGTCCGGCTAATCTATCTAACATCTGATCAATAAAAGGTAAGGGGAAATGATCTTTTCTAGTGGCCTTATTTAATTTCGTATAATCTATGCACATACGCCACCCCGTGACAATCCTAGTGGGAATTAATTCATTATTATCATTTTGAACAACCGTTATCCCACCCTTCTTCGACACAACTTGGACCGGACTTACCCACCTGCTATCAGAAATCGGAAAGATCATACCTGCGTCGAGAAGTTTTAAAACCTCGACTTTTACCACCTCCTTCATGTTTGGATTGAACTGGCGTTGATGCTCCACGGATGGTTTGTAGTCTTCCTCCATCAAAATCTTGTGCATGCAAATTGACGGGCTGATCCCCTTAATATCCGCAATAGACCATCCAAGAGCAGATTTGTACTCCCTCAAAACTCTCAATAATTTCGCCTCTTGATCCCCCGCTAAAGTGGCCGAAAGAATAACTGGAAGGGAGTCGTCGGGCCCCAAAAATGCAAATTTTAAATGAGGCGGCAGCTTCTTGAGTTCCAACTTTGGAGGTTTTTCGATCGATGGGACTAGTCGAGTTACTGAACTTCCGAGCTCCTCGAATGGTTGACGAATGAAAATTGGCGGGGAAGCATCCATGTGGCGTACGTAGGCTGTATGTTCTGCATTTAGTTCGGAAACAGCCCCAATCAAAACGGACTCCAATGGATCGGGTGGATAATTCTCTCGAAAGGTTCTACTCACGCACGAGTCAATGACATCAACTTGGAAACAATTTTCAGCATCACTCGGCTATTTTACGGATCGAAAGATATTGAACGTTACTTGCTCCTCTTGAACACGTAGAGTCAGCTTCCCCTTTTCCACATCGATCAAAGTTCGGCCGGTTGCCAAAAATGGTCTTCCCAAGATAATTGGGATATCTTGATCTTCCTCTATGTCGAGCACAATAAAATCGGCTGGAAAGATAAATTTGTCAACCTTTACTAACACGTCGTCTATTACTCCCCTTGGATATTTGATGGACCTATCGGCCAATTGTAAGGAGACCATCGTCGGCTTGGCTTCCCCAATATCCAGCTTTTTAAAAATAGAAAGGGGCATAAGGTTTATGCTGGCTCCGAGATCGCATAGGGCTCTTTCAAAAGACGAATTTCCAATGATGCAAGGGATGGTAAAACTTCCCGGATCTCTCAATTTAGGTGGGAGCTTCTTTTGTAAAATAGCATTGCACTCCTCCGTTAATGCGACCGTCTTATATTCCTCGAGCTTTCTTTTGTTTGACAAGACTTCTTTCATGAATTTTACATAACTCGGCATTTGTTCCAACGCGTCGGCAAATGGAATGTTTATGTGCAATTTCTTGAAGACGTCGAGGAACTTTGAAAATTGCTTGTCTAGTTTTTGCTTTTGGAAACGCAGTGGGAATGGGATTTCAGGAGTGGGCTGAGTAGTCGATACTTCCTTTGGCTTGGGCGCCTTATCCTTTTCCTTCTCACTTTGCTCGATCGGCTGCTCTCTGTTATTGATAGGCTGCCCTTTCAACTCCTTTCCACTTCGTAATTCGATTGCTTGCACGTTTTCCTTGGGTTTCATTTCGGTTGCGCTGGGCAATGGACCTTGAGACCGAGAGAACAATAGATTAGCAATATGCCCCATTTGTGTTTCTAGGTTTCGGATGGAGGTAGAATGATTTTGAAGGGTCGTTTTGGTGCGGGTCATGAATTGGCTCGTGTTAGCCGCCAATTGAGCAAGAGAATCTTCCAATGATACCTTTGGTGATTGAGGGGGCTGCTGTGGGGGCTGCGCGAATTGAGCTTGTGGAGGTTTTAAAGCTTGCCCGTTCATCCACGAAAAATTTTGGTGATTTCGCCACCCTTGATTATAAGTGTTGGGGTTAGAATTATTTTCTCAATTTCCATTTCCCACGAATTGAGCTTGCTCCATCGGATGTTGCTCGAAAGGGTTCCCTACTTGGCACTCCGCGCTAGGGTGAGATCCGTTACACCAATTGCAAGACTCAATGGTAACGGGGGAAGGAGCATGCGAAAATGCTTGAAGTTGCTGCGTTAATGCTGCGACTTGGGCTGACAATGTAGATATCGGGTCATTATTTGAAATTTCCATGACTCGCTTCGGACTAACTCTTTCGGATGGCCATTGATAAGCTTTAGTGGCCATAGCTTCCAACAAAGAATGTGCTTCAGCCATTATCTTTCCCATCAAAGATCCACTGGCGGCTGCATCCACGAGAGTGCGTGTGGAAGCACTCAAACCATTGTAGAACGTCTGAATCTGAAGCCAGTCCGGAAGGCCGTGATGTGGGCATCTCCGTAACAAATATTTGTATCGCTCCCACACCTCGTGAAGCGACTCCATATCATACTGACCAAAGGTAGTGATCTCGTTCCGTAACCTCGCCGTCTTTGAAGGTGGGAAGAATTTGGCAAGGAAGGCTTGCGCTAACTCTGCCCATGTCGTGATCGAGCCAGGCGGTAAGGAATTCAGCCAAAATTTCGCTTTATCCCTCAAAGAGAAAGGGAAAAGCCGTAATCGGATAGCATCGTCGGTGACACCATTGTTCTTGAACGTGTCACAAATCTCGAGAAAAGAAGCAATATGTGCGTTGGGGTCATCGTTCGGCAATCCACAAAACTGGCTAGCCTGCACCATCTGAATGATCGCAGGCTTGATTTCGAAATTGTTGGCCTGGATAGTGGGACGCCGAATCCCCGAAAAGTTTGCGTTAATTTGCGGCATAGCATAATCTCGAAGTGCCATTTCAGGTTGAGCTTGCTGCACAATATTATTTCCTCCGTGATTTTCGATATTTTCAGCCATAGGGACTGTTGTCGGTGGCTCTCGTTTCTCCTTCTTATTTCTCCTAAGAGTGCGCTCGAGTTCGGTATTCAAAGGTAGTAGGCCTTTGTTACCGAGTTTTCTCATGCACTACCCGAAAAAATCCTGAAAGGAAAAACAAATAAATAAATAAAATTAAATACACGAAAATAAGTAAATAAAAACGTTCAAACTAAGACTTGAAATACTGAAATCGATATTAGCACAAATTTCAGTCCCCGGCAACGGCCAAAAACTTGTTGCGATTTTTCTTGAACGCAAGTGAACGTTATCGTATACAAGTAATAAAGTGATGAGTGAGTATCGTTCCCACGAGGACTGAATCACTAACTACCGATTTTTGTGTATTCCAGTTTTATTTGAACAATCGAACTTTGGGTAGCAATTAATTACTAAAGAAAATTAATAAAAGACTAAACAGTAAAAACGATCGCTTGAAGAAAGAGAATCAAATGATGAATAAGTCTAGGATTCTGAATCCACCTCGGTTTATCCGAATTTACTCTCGATTATCTGAAATTAATGATTTTCCCAATTTATTGAAGGCGAAGATTGCTAATATACTCTACCGCCTCTCCCGAGGTCAATAGATTTTTCTAAAGGCGAATAACGCACTCTATCCCTAGGTGAATTAATTCGTCAATAGGCAAAAAGCATAAAATCTCGAAAAGGCCACGTAGTTCCTATGAGTATATTCCTATCTCACAAGATAAAACGGTCCTCACCAATAGTTCCTCACCAACTCTCCTCTCCCGATTCGAATTGAATGAATAAAACAATACAACTATTGGCCAGATAATTGAAAGCATTAAACACGATTGGGAAAACTCAACAAAAAGGGGATTAAATAGATAATCTCAAGCAAATCTGTCAGAACATAGGTTTCATCAAAATCCTAGATTAGGGTTTTAGCCTGACATGCTATATAATGAAAATACAGAATTAATAAATAAAAGCATGAAAATCAAACGCATATGAAGAGCTCGGATTCCTCCGTTCTTCTGGCTTCCGCCCTCTGCCCTTGATGTCTTCTGCTTCTCTCGTCTGTGATAGTCTTCTGTGATCCTCCTTTTTCCCAAGCCTCCAAGATGATTAATTAGGGTCTTAAACCCTTATTTATAGCTCCCTACAGCCTCCTAATCGCATCCGTGTGAGTAGGTCGAGAACTGGCTTCAAAATGGCCCAAATCCGCGCGGAGCACACAAAAACCGCCCTGTGTGCCGCGGCGCACTTAATCTGTGCCGCGGCACACGATCTTCAGCTGGACGCCTGGGCGCCTTTTAATTCATCTGGGCCGCGGCTCACCAAATCTGTGCCGCGGCTCAGAGTACAGATTGCTCAGGGGTCGCTGGGTGCCTTCCTGTGCCGCGGCCCGGTTGCCTTGTGCCGCGGTCCACGGCCAAAATTCGCCGTTTTCGCCCGTTTTGCCTCGTTTTAGCTTCCAGACTACAATCTCCTGTCAAACATACAAGAATAAGACATTAAAAGCTCATTTATGCAATTTTACTCGCCAAAATAATACTAAATAATGATAAATAAGCGTATAAAAATACGCTTAACAGCCCGTTTCGCTGCACCTCCTGATCCGGCGGTGATATCTATTGTGCAGGAGTTTTATGCGAGCGCTTTGTTGAAGCACATTCGGGCGGGGCAGATGATACAACAGTTAGATACTCGGACTCAGGTCGTAGTCCGAGGCATTACGGTGGATTTTTCTGTAGCTGCTATTCGGAGGTTATTTGAGCTGCCTGTGGTTGATGAGGCGGCTTATACACGAGTTATGGATAGCCTCACGAAGGAGGCTCTGCTCGAGACTCTTACACAGCCCGAATCCGACTGGTAGAGGTGCGCCCCGGCTTCTTCCACCTTCTACTTTAAGAGCTCGCTCCTCAGTCGGTTCGAGCGAGCCTGGTTGTACTTCATCTGTGCACGTATTGACCCTACCTCGCAGATCCACACTGTTTTTCTCTCTCGAGCCCGTATATTATATGCTATCACCTCCGGGCTGCGATTCGATGTGGCTCCTCTCCTGGTCCGATCTATCTTCCAGTGTATTCAGGGAGGGGCCAAGACGGGGCTGAAGCACCCCTCTCTTATCTGCGCTCTGTGCCGGCAGTCGGGGATGACGTGGTCGGATGACGAGCCGATGTTAGCTCCCCAGGGCCCGATCGACCATCGCATCATTTCACATTTTGACTAGTGGGGAGGAGCGCCAGCACACGCTCGGGGGCGAGGATTTTTACTTGATGAGGCACACGAGCAGTCCCCCGAGCCTCTTCTGCTGACACAAGGGCGGGCAGATGCCAGCCCGCCGCCCGACAGAGAGCACTTGCAGGCAATGTTCGACGGGTTGAGAGAGGAGATGAGGAGAGAGAGAGGAGATGAGGTGAGAGAGAGAGAGAGAGTCTTATGGCTGCCATGAGAGAGGAGAGCCGGACGGAGAGAGAGAGCATCATTGCTGCCGTCCGAGATGAGATGAGAGAGCAGGCCTGCCGGGCCGACCATCGTGAGTCGAGGCGTCTGGCAGTGAGGGATGCCTACCACCAGGAGCACCTTGCTGCATGGACAGCCCATTATGCACCCGGACGGGCCATTTCTTCCACATGCTCGGCCAGCCACACCACCCTCCTCGCCGGACGACGCTGGCGCCAGTTCGTGAGCAGACTGGAGGGGAGTACTTGACCTTTCACTTTTATTGCATATTATATTTCGTCCATTGAGGTCAATGTACGTCCAAAGTTTGGGGGCGGGGGGGTTTACTTTCTGTTGATATACTTATTGCTGTACTTGTTTCGTTTACACTTTCGTTATTTTTAGTTATCTTTTTGTTGCTAGCCTTGCTTGTCGTGTTTTTAATTACTTTTCGTGAATTTTTCGTGCTTCTTTTTGTGTAAAACTGATGTTACAATACTGATTTCTATCTGAAGAAACGGTTGAGTTTTAGTCGAGTTGTAGTCAATGATATCTATTTCTGTTAAGTCTTCATTTAGGTCCGAAATTTTTTTGTTTTTGTAGAAATCTTAGAAGATAAGAAAGGAGACATACGTGTTTTCAAATCGCCACCTATACATTTGGTTACATTTTTCCCAATAGCTAGTCGTCCAGTAACATAAGTCGTGTTGGCACCTAATTTGAGTTTAGAGTCGGATTGTTTTTCCCAAAAGTCGTGATATTATTTATTCTATGATGGGAAGTCTAGTAACCGGGGGAATTCGCGTGACCCGTTGTTTACTCTCGCGTAAAACGACGACCCTGATTAGACTAGTGGTTTAGAGATTTCGCTTGTGCCGATGATGGGGAGCCTAGTAACCGGGGGTATTCGCGTGACCCGTTGTTTACTCTCGCGTAAAACAGCAACCTTGAATCGGACATGCGGGAATAGCTATTCGAGTTGTTTCTCCGCTGTGGAGGGGAACTTAGTAACTAGAAGCATCCATGTGCCCCATGAGTGTCTTTTACGTCAAACGGTTCCCCAATACATGAGAATGGAATTCCACCCTAGGATTATCCCGATGAAACATCCCGAGATCCGAACCTAGTGGTCAACTCGAATCATCTTATTGAGCATATATAAGGGAATACTGTCCGAGGGTTAATATTTATGTAACTCTTGAAATTTTTGCCACTAGACTGTGGGATTTGGGCGAGTTAGCTTGTTTATTTTAACCTTTCATATTGACGGTCGATTAAATTCACACTTGTTAATCTTTAAGCTGGATTTTCTTCATGAACGATTGATTAGGACTGAAGTTGGTTACTTTGTGGAATCAGTGTCCTGGATGTAGCTCGCTATTACGATACTTGTATTATTCTTTGATATTTTCAGGATAGTATTGATTAGGTTGAGCACTATGAGTTGCACGATTATTCACGATATTCTTTTGTTGAAATTGATTATTTTTGCTTGAGGACAAGCAAAGGCTCAAGTTTGGGGGTATTTGTTAGGCGTATTTTTATACGCTTATTTATCATTATTTTGTATTATTTTGGCGAGTAAACTTGCATAAATGAGCTTTTAATGCCTTATTCTTGTATGTCTATCAGGAAATTGGAGTCCGGAAGCCAAAACGAGGCAAAACGGGCGAAAACGGCTTTTTTTGGCCTGGGGGCCGCGGCACGTACCAAGTAAGCCGCGGCACACGAAGGTAGCCAGCAGACACCGAGTAAACTGTACTCTGAGCCGCGGCACAGATGAAGTGAGCCGCGGCCCAAGAGGAAAAATCTGCACCCAGATTTCCCGCTTAGTGCCGTGAGCCGCGGCACAGATTAAGTGAGCCGCGGCCCACGGGGCGGTTTTTACAGAAAGTGCCGCGTTTCTGGGCCGTTTTGGAGCCTGTTCTCGACCTAATCACACGGACGCGATTTGGAGGCTACTGGGAGCTATAAATAAGGGTTTAAGGCCATAATTAATTTTTTTTTTGTAAGATCGATCAATCTTGGAGGAGGAATATCGCGGAGGAGAGGAATAAGCAGAAGACATCAAGAGCAGAGGGCGGAAGCCAGAAGAACGGAGGAATCCGAGCTCTTCATCTGCGTTTGATTTTCATGCTTTCATTCATTAATTCTGTATTTTTATCTTTTAGCATGTCAGGCTAAAACCCTATTCTAGGATTTTGATGAAACCTAAGTTTTGACGGATTTGCTTTTAATTATCTATATAATTTCCTTTTCTGTTGAGTTTTCCCAATCGATTTTAATGCTTTCAATTGTCTGGCCAATAATTGGATTGTTTTAATTACTCAACTCAAATCGGGAGAGGAGAGTTGGTGAGGAACTATTGGTGAGAACCGTTTTATCTTGTGAGATAGGAATATACTCATAGGAACTACGTGGCCTTTTGGAGATTTTGTGCTTTTTGCCTATTGTCGAATTAATTCACCCAGGGATAGAGTGCGTTATTCGCCTTTAGAAGAATCTATTGACCTCGGGAGAGGCGATAGAGTATTTTAGCAATCTTCGCCTTCAATAAATTGGGGAAATCATTAACTTCAGATAATCGAGAGTAAATTAGGATAAACTATGGTGGATTCAGAATCCTAGACTTATTCATCATTTAATTTTCTTTCTTCAAGCGATCGTTTCTACTGTTAGTCTTTTATTGGTTTTATTTAGTTATTAATTGCAACTCAAATTTCGACTGTTCAAATAATATTAGAATACATATAAATCGGTATTTAGTGATTCAGTCCTCGTGGGAACGATACTCACTCACCACTTTATTACTTGTCTACGATAACGTGCACTTGCGTTTACGAAATATCGCAATAAGTTTTTAGCGCCGTTGCCGGGGACTGATTTTTACTAATATCGATTTCAGTATTTCTAGTCTTAGTTTGAACATTTTTATTATTTTTTTTGTGTTATTTTATTTATTTGTTTGTTTTTCCTTTCAGGATTGTTTGGTTAGTGCATGAGAAAATTCGGTAACGAAGGCTTACTACCTTTGGATACCGAACTCGAGCGCACTCTTCAGAGAAACAAAAAGGAGAAACGAGAGTTACCAACCACAGTCACCATGACCGAAAATACCGAAAATCACGGAGGTGATAACCTTGTACAACAAGCTCAACCGGCACTAGCACTTCGAGATTATGCTATGCCGCAAATCAACGCGAACTTTTCGGGGATTCGGCGTCCCACCATCTAGGCGAACAATTTCGAAATCAAGCCTGCAATTATTCAGATGGTGCAATTGAGCCAGTTTTGTGGTCTGCCGAACGATGACCCCAACACACACATTGCGTCGTTTCTCGAGATTTGTGAGACGTTCAAGAACAACGGTGTCACCGATGATGCCATCCGTCTAAGGCTTTTCCCTTTCTCTTTGAGGGATAAAGCAAAATTTTGGTTGAATTCCTTACCGCCGGGCTCGATCACGACATGGGCAGAATTAGCGCAAGCCTTCCTTGCTAAATTCTTCCCACCTTCGAAGACAGCGAGGTTACGAAACGAAATTACTACTTTTGGTCAATTTGATATGGAGTCGCTTCACGAGGCGCGGGAGCGATACAAAGATTTGCTAAGGAGATGCCCACATCACGGCCTTCCAGACTGGCTGCAAATTCAGACGTTCTATAATGGATTAAGTGCCTCTACACGCACTCTCGTGGATGCAGCCGCTGGAGGAGCTTTAATGGGAAAAACGATGGCCGAGGCACACTCTTTGTTGGAAGCTATGGCCGTAAATGCGTATCAATGGCCGGCCGAACGAGTAAATCCGAAGCGAGTTATGGAAATTTCAAATAATGATCCGATCTCTACATTGTCAGCCCAAGTCGCAGCACTAACGCAGCAACTTCAGGCATTTTCGCATGCTCCTTCCCCCGTTACCATTGAATCATGTAATTGGTGTAATGGATCTCACCATAGCGCAGAGTGCCAAGTTGGAAACCCTTTCGAGCAGCCCCCAATTGAACAAGCTCAGTTCGTAGGGAACGGGAATCGACAAAACAATCCGTACTCCAACACGTATAATACGGGATGGCGTAATCATCCTAACTTCTCATGGAGAAACGGACAAGACTCGAACCAGTCTCCGTTCGCTCAACACCAACAGCAACCTCCTCCCGCTTCAAAAGTTTCTCTAGAGGAAGCAATTGCGAAATTGGCAGCAAATACGAGTCAGTTGATGACCCGTACGGAAGCAACATTGCAAAACCATTCCGCTTCTATCCGCAACTTGGAAGTCCAACTGGGCCAGATCGCTAATGTATTAACAACCCGCCCGGAAGGTACCTTGCCAAGTACTACTGAAACGAATCCTAGATAGAGTGTCAATGCCATTGGGTTGAGAAGTGGGAAAGAATTGGGTGAGCTACCCGGGCTGAACGAAAAGAGAAGTGAGGAATGGGAGAAGAAAAATTCAGCGATGGAGGAATCACAAGATTGGAGACCCTCGATACTATTTCCGGACAATCCAAAGCCATATGTACCACCCGTCCCGTTTCCGCAGCGATTACAACAGAAAAAGGTGGACAAGCAATTCTCTAAGTTCCTCGACGTCTTCAAGAAACTGCACATTAACATCCCATTTGCCGATGCCTTAGAGCAAATGCCGAGTTACGCGAAATTCATGAAAGAAATCTTGTCAAATAAAAGAAAACTCAAGGAGTATGAGACAGTCGCATTGACGGAGGAGTGCAGCGCTATTCTGCAGAAAAAGCTTCCGCCAAAATTGAAGGATCTGGGAAGTTTAAATATACCTTGCACGATAGGAAATCTGACTTTTGAAAGGGCATTGTGCGATCTCGGCGCTAGTGTTAATCTCATGCCTCTGTCTATTTTCAAGAAGCTTGGAATTGGAGAAGCGAAACCGACGACTGTCTCCTTACAATTAGTTGATAGATCCATTAAGTATCCGAGGGGAATAATCTAGGACGTCTTAGTAAAAGTTGATAAATTCATCTTTCCGGTCAATTTCATTGTGCTTGACATGGAGGAGGACCACGACATCCCAATTATCTTGGGAAGACCATTTTTGGCAACCGGCCGAACTTTAATCGACGTGGAAAAAGGGGAACTAACTCTAAGGGTTCAAAACGAGCATTTCACGTTCCAAGTGTTTAAATCTCTTCCATGTCCAGGTGGTGTTGAGAAGAGCTCGCAAATTGAAAGTGTGGATACCGTTGCGAAAGACACACACCGGAAGAATCGTCGGTTGAAAAACTCATAATCTATTTCAGATGGTCCGACTTCTAAGAAAAATGTTGAACGAATCGCATATCTCAAGCATGTGGACATGCCGTTATCATCAACCGTTCATCCATCAATGAGAAATTCCGATGCTGTCATAAGTTCGTTCGAGAAAAAAGAGAATAAGCCGGACGTAAAACGGAGGCCAAATCATGAGAAAAATGGGTGCTTCGGAAAGTTGTTTGTGTCAAAACCTTTTCGCAAACAACAATTGGTGTCCGAACCGAAAATTGAATCGTTAAAGACCAATGGTCAAAATTTTAAAACACATATTAACGGTTCGATGAACGGGGCGGAGTCCAAATGGAGTTTGCGAAAAGTGAACTGATTTTCAATAGGTCCGGCTGAAGATTATAAACATAGTGCTTCTCGGGAGGCAACCCGAGTTTTAGTAGTAGATTTTTGTGTTTCAGTATTTTCTTGCATTTTTGAACATTTATTTTTCATCATTTTTGCTTTGATTTTCTTATCCCTCTCGTTCTTGACGTGTTTCTTTTAAAATTCGGTGCAGAAAAAGTCCCAGGGGAAAAATTTATGCCTGAGCCACGGCACAAGGCTTGTGAGCCGCGGCACACACTAATCGAACCAGAAGGCTAAACATTCTGTACTATGTGCCGCGGCACAACCCTACTGAGCCGCGGCACACTTGATTCCTGAGCCGCGGCACATTGATGCTGAGTTGCGGCACACCAATTGCCAGATGAAGAGCCCAGGACGCTGTACTCTGTGCCGCGGTACAAACCAAGTGAGCCGCGGCACATCAACACTCTGAGCCGCGGCACCTGAATGCTGAGCCGCGGCACATGGCGATGGAACAAAGAAGACCAGATGGACTGTACTCTGGGTCGCGGCTCATTTAAGCTGTGCCGTGGCCCACCGTTCGGAATTTGAACAGCGCAGGTACCTTTTTAACATGAATTCGGCCGACCCCAGGTACACTTCCTTCTCTCCCCCTACACAAGCGATCGGCCAAGAACATTTTTTTCTCATCTTCTTGCATTCTTCAAGATCTAAGCAAGGAACTCGCTATGGCTAGAACCAAAAAGCTCAGCAAAAGGGCCAGGACTCAGTCGTCCCCCACACGAGGGGAAACTTCTCATAGTCGAGCCGAGTCGGAGGCACACCAATTTTTTGACCCGGAGATCCATAAAATCTTCAACGAGAAGATTCGCCCTCGACCTCTGATCCCGGAGAGGGGATTCACCCCAGCCCCCCAGGACGGGGATCTTCTGACCATGATCGACGAGATGGGGTTGGCCCGTTTCGCTGCACCTCCTGATCCGGCGGTGATATCTATTGTGCAGGAGTTTTATTCGAGCGCTTTGTTGAAGCACATTCGGGCGGGGCAGATGATACAGCAGTTAGATACTCGGACTCAGGTCGTAGTCTGAGGCATTACGGTGGTTTTTTCTGTAGCTGCTATTCGGAGGTTATTTGAGCTGCATGTGGTTGATGAGGCGGCTTATACACGAGTTATGGATAGCTTCACGAAGGAGGCTCTGATCGAGACTCTTACATAGCCCGACTCCGACTGGGATAGGCGCGCCCCGGCTTCTTCCACCTTCTACTTTAAGAGCTCGCACCTCAGTCGGTTCGGGCGAGCCTGGTTGTACTTCATCTGTGCACGTATTGACCCTACCTCGCAGATCCACAATGTTTTTCTCTCTCGAGCCCGTATATTATATGCTATCACCTCCGGGCTGCGATTCGATGTGTCTCCTCTCCTGGTCCGATCTATCTTCTAGTGTATTCAGGGAGGGGCCAAGACGGGGCTGAAGCACCCCTCTCTTATCTGCGCTCTGTGCCGGCAGTCGGGGATGACGTGGTCGGACGACGAGCCGATGTTAGCTCCCCAGGGCCCGATCGACCATCGCATCATTTCACATTTCGACCAGTAGGGAGGAGCGCCAGCACACGCTCGGGGGCGAGGATTTTTACTTGATGAGGCACACGACCAGTCCCCCGAGCCTCTTCTGCTAACACAGGGGCAGGCAGAAGCCAGCCCATCGCCCGACAGAGAGCACTTGCAGGCGATGTTCGACGGGTTGAGAGAGGAGATGAGGAGAGAGAGAGAGTTTTATGGCTGCCATGAGAGAGGAGAGCCGGACGGAGAGAGAGCATCATTGCTGCCGTCCGAGATGAGATGAGAGAGCAGGCCCGCCGGGCCAACCGTCGTGAGTCGAGGCGTCTGGCAGCGAGGGATGCCTACCACCAGGAGCACCTCGCTGCATGGACGGCCCACATTATGCACCCGGACGGGCCATTTATTCCACATGCTCGTCCAGCCACACCACCCTCCTCGCCGGACGACGCTGGCGCCAGTTCGTGAGCAGACTGGAGGGGAGTACTTGACCTTTCACTTTTATTGCATATTATATTTCGTCCATTGAGGTCAATGTACGTCCAAAGTTTGGGGGGCTTTACTTTCTGTTGATATACTTATTGCTGTACTTGTTTCGTTTACACTTTCGTTATTTTTAGTTATCTTTTTGTTGCTAGCCTTGCTTGTCGTGTTTTTAATTACTTTTCGTGAATTTTTCGTGCTTCTTTTTGTATAAAACTGATGTTACAATACTGATTTCTCTCTGAAGAAATGGTTGAGTTTTAGTCGAGTTGTAGTCAATGATATCTGTTTCTGTTAAGTCTTCATTTAGGTCCGAAATTTTTTCGTTTTTGTAGAAATCTTAGAAGATAAGAAAGGAGACATACGTGTTTTCAAATCGCCACCTATACGTTTGGTTACATTTTTTCCAATAACTAGTCGTCCAGTAACATAAGTCGTGTTGGCACCTAATTTGAGTTTAGAGTCGGACGGTTTTTCCCAAAAGTCGTGATATTATGTATTCTATGACGGGAAGTCTAGTAATTGGGGGAATTCGCGTGACCCGTTGTTTACTCTCGCGTAAAACGACGACCCTGATTAGACTAGTGGTTTAGAGATTTCGCTTGTGCCGATGATGGGGAGCCTAGTAATCGGGGGTATTCGCGTGACCCGTTGTTTACTCTCGCGTAAAACAACAACCTTGAATCGTACATGCGGGAATAGCTATTCGAGTTGTTTCTCCGCTGTGGAGGGGAACTTAGTAACTAGAAGCATCCATGTGCCCCATGAGTGTCTTTTACGTCAAACGGTTCCCCAATACATGAGAATGGAATTCCACCCTAGGATTATCCCGATGAAACATCCCGAGATCCGAACCTAGTGGTCAACTTGAATCATCTTATTGAGCATATATAAGGGAATACTGTCCGAGGGTTAATATTTATGAAACTCTTGAAATTTTTGCCACTAGACTGTGGGATTTGGGCGAGTTAGCTTGTTTATTTTAACCTTTCATATTGACGGTCGATTAAATTCACACTTGTTAATCTTTAAGCTGGATTTTCTTCATGAACGATTGATTAGGACTGAAGTTGGTTACTTTGTGGAATCAGTGTCCTGGATGTAGCTCGCTATTACGATACTTGTATTATTCTTTGAGATTTTCAGGATAGTATTGATTAGGTTGAGCACTATGAGTTGCACGATTATTCACGATATTATTTTGTTGAAATTGATTATTTTTGCTTGAGGACAAGGAAAGGCTCAAGTTTGGGGGTATTTGTTAGGCGTATTTTTATACGCTTATTTATCATTATTTTGTATTATTTTGGCGAGTAAACTTGCATAAATGAGCTTTTAATGCCTTATTCTTGTATGTCTGTCAGGAAATTGGAGTCCGAAAGATAAAACGAGGCAAAATGGGCGAAAACGGCTTTTTTGGCCTGGGGGCCGCGGCATGTACCAAGTAAGCCGCGGCACACGAAGGTAGCCAGCAGACACCGAGTAAACTGTACTCTGAGCCGCGGCACAGATGAAGTGAGCCGCGGCCCAGGAGGAAAAATCTGCGCCCAGATTTCCCGCTGAGTGCCGTGAGCCGCGGCACAGATTAAGTGAGCCGCGGCCCACGGGGCGGTTTTTACAGAAAGTGCCGCGTTTTTGGGCCGTTTTGGAGACTGTTCTCGACCTAATCACACGGACGCGATTTGGAGGCTGCTGGGAGCTATAAATAAGGGTTTAAGGCCATAATTAATTTTTTTTTGGAAGATCGATCAATCTTGGAGGAGGAATATCGCAGAGGAGAGGAATAAGCAGAAGACATCAAGAGCAGAGGGCGGAAGCCAGAAGAACGGAGGAATCCGAGCTCTTCATCTGCATTTGATTTTCATGCTTTCATTCATTAATTCTGTATTTTTATCTTTTAGCATGTCAGGCTAAAACCCTATTCTAGGATTTTGATGAAACCTAAGTTTTGACGGATTTGCTTTTGATTATCTATATAATTCCTTTTCTGTTGAATTTTCCCAATCGATTTTACTGCTTTCAATTGTCTGGTCAATAATTGGATTGTTTTAATTACTCAACTCAAATCGGGAGAGGAGAGTTGGTGAGGAACTATTGGTGAGAACCGTTTTATCTTGTGAGATAGGAATATACTCATAGGAACTACGTGGCCTTTTGGAGATTTTGTGCTTTTTGCCTATTGTCGAATTAATTCACCTAGGGATAGAGTGCGTTATTCGCCTTTAGAAAAATCTATTGACCTCGGGAGAGGCGGTAGAGTATTTTAGCAATCTTCGCCTTCAATAAATTAGGGAAATCATTAACTTCAGATAATCGAGAGTAAATTCAGATAAACTATGGTGGATTTAGAATCCTAGACTTATTCATCATTTAATTTTCTTTCTTCAAGCGATCGTTTCTACTGTTAGTCTTTTATTGGTTTTATTTAGTTATTAATTGCAATTCAAATTTCGACTGTTCAAATAATATTAGAATACATATAAATCGGTACTTAGTGATTCAGTCCTCGTGGGAACGATACTCACTCATCACTTTATTACTTGTCTACGATAACGTGCACTTGCGTTTACGAAATATCGCAACAAGTTTTTGGCGCCGTTGCCGGGGACTGATTTTTACTAATATCGATTTCAGTATTTCTAGTCTTAGTTTGAACATTTTTATTATTTTTTTTGTGTTATCTTATTTATTTGTTTGTTTTTCCTTTCAGGATTGTTCGGTTAGTACATGAGAAAATTCGGTAACGAAGGCCTACTACCTTTGGATACCGAACTCGAGCGCACTCTTCGGAGAAACAAAAAGGAGAAACGAGAGTTACCAACCACAGTCACCAAGACCGAAAATACCGAAAATCACGGAGGTGATAACCTTGTACAACAAGCTCAACCGGCACTAGCACTTCGAGATTATGCTATGCCGCAAATCAACGCGAACTTTTCGGGGATTCGGCGTCCCACCATCCAGGCGAACAATTTCGAAATCAAGCCTGCAATTATTCAGATGGTGCAATCGAGCCAGTTTTGTGGTCTGCCGAACGATGACCCCCAACGCACACATTGCGTCGTTTCTCGAGATTTGTGACACGTTCAAGAACAACGGTGTCATCGATGATGCCATCCGTCTAAGGCTTTCCGTTTCTCTTTGAGGGATAAAGCAAAATTTTGGTTGAATTCCTTACCGTCGGGCTCGATCACGACATGGGCAGAATTAGCGCAAGCCTTCCTCGCTAAATTCTTCCCACCTTCGAAGACAGCGAGGTTACAAAACGAAATTACTACTTTTGGTCAATTTGATATGGAGTCGCTTCACGAGGCGTGGGAACGATACAAAGATTTGCTAAGGAGATGCCCACATCACGGCCTTCCAGACTGGCTGCAAATTCAGACGTTCTATAATGGATTAAGTGCCTCTACACGCACTCTCGTGGATTCAGCCGCTGGAGGATCTTTAATGGGAAAAACGATGGCCGAGGCACACTCTTTGTTGGAAGCTATGGCCGCAAATGCGTATCAATAGCCGACCGAACGAGTAAATGCGAAGCGAGTTATGGAAATTTCAAATAATGATCCGATCTCTACATTGTCAGCCCAAGTCGCAGCACTAACGCAACAACTTCAGGCATTTTCGCATGCTCCTTCCCCCGTTACCATTGAATCATGTACTTGGTGTAATGGATCTCACCATAGTGCAGAGTGCCAAGTTGGAAACCCTTTCGAGCAACCCCCAATTGAACAAGCTCAGTTCGTAGGGAACGGGAATCGACAAAACAATCCGTACTCCAACACGTATAATCCGGGATGGCGTAATCATCCTAACTTCTCATGGAGAAACGGACAAAACTCGAACCAGTCTCCATTCGCTCAACACCAACATCAACCTCATCCCGCTCCAAAAGTTTCTCTAGAGGAAGCAATTGCGAAATTGGCAGCAAATACGAGTCAGTTCATGACCCGTACGGAAGCAACATTGCAAAACCATTCCGCTTCTATCCACAACTTGGAAGTCCAACTGGGCCAGATCGCTAATGTATTAACAACCCGCCCGGAAGGTACCTTGCCAAGTACTACTGAAACGAATCCTAGAGAGAGTGTCAATGCCATTGGGTTGAGAAGTGGGAAAGAATTGGGTGAGCTGCCCGGGCTGAACGAAAAGAGAAGTGAGGAAGGGGAGAAGAAAAATTCAGCGATGGAGGAATCACAAGATTGGAGACCCTCGATACTATTTCCGGACAATCCAAAGGCATATGTACCACCCATCCCGTTTCCGCAGCGATTACAACAGAAAAAAGGTAGACAAGCAATTCTCTAAGTTCCTCGACGTCTTCAAGAAACTGCACATTAACATCCCATTTGCCGACGCCTTGGAGCAAATGCCGAGTTACGCGAAATTCATGAAAGAAATCTTGTCAAATAAAAGAAAACTCGAGGAGTATGAGACAGTCGCATTGACGGAGGAGTGCAGCGCTATTCTGCAGAAAAAGCTTCCGCCAAAATTGAAGGATCCGGGAAGTTTAAATATACCTTGCACGATAGGAAATCTGACTTTTGAAAGGGCATTGTGCGATCTCGGCGCTAGTGTTAATCTCATGCCTCTGTCTATTTTCAAGAAGCTTGGAATTGGAGAAGCGAAACCGACGACTGTCTCCATACAATTAGCTGATAGATCCATTAAGTATCTGAGGGGAATAATCGAAGACGTCTTAGTAAAAGTTGATAAATTCATCTTTCTGGTCGATTTCATTGTGCTTGACATGGAGGAGGACCACGACATCCCAATTATCTTGGGAAGACCATTTTTGGCAACCGGTCGAACTTTAATCGACGTGGAAAAAGGGGAACTAACTCTAAGGGTTCAAAACGAGCATGTCACGTTCCAAGTGTTTAAATCTCTTCCATGTCCAGGTGGTGTTGAGAAGAGCTCGCAAATTGAAAGTGTGGATACCGTTGCGAAAGACACACACCGGAAGAATCGTCGGTTGAAAAACTCAGAATCCATTTCAGATGGTCCGACTTCTAAGAAAAATGTTGAACGAATCGCATATCTCAAGCATGTGGACATGCCGTTATCATCAACCGTTCATCCATCAATGAGAAATTCCGATGCTGTCATAAGTTCGTTCGAGAAAAAAGAGAATAAGCCGGACGTAAAACGGAGGCCAAATCATGAGAAAAATGGGTGCTTCGGAAAGTTGTTTGTGTCAAAACCTTTTTGCAAACAACAATTGGTGTCCGAACCGAAAATTGAATCATTAAAGACCAATGGTCAAAATTTTAAAACATATATTAACGGTTCGATGAACGGGGCGGAGTCCAAATGGAGTTTGCGAAAAGCGAACTGATTTTCAATAGGTCCGGCTGAAGACTATAAACTTAGCGCTTCTCGGGAGGCAACCCGAGTTTTAGTAGTAGATTTTTGTGTTTCAGTATTTTCTTGCATTTTTGAACATTTATTTTTCATCATTTTTGCTTTGATTTGCTTATCCGTCTCGTTCTTGACGTGTTCCTTTTAAAATTCGGTGCAGAAAAAGTCCCAGGGGAAAAATTTATGCCTGAGCCGCGGGACACTTGATTCCTGAGCCGCGGCATGTTGATGCTTAGCTGCGGCACACCAATTGCCAGATGAAGAGCCCAGGACGCTGTACTCTGTGCCGCGGCACAAACCAAGTGAGCCGCGGCACATCAACACTCTGAGTCGCGGCACCTGAATGCTGAGCCGCGGCACATGGCGATGGAACAAAGAAGACCAGACGGACTGTACTCTGGGCCGCGGCTCACTTAAGCTGTGCCGTGGCCCACCGTTCGGAATTTGAACAGCGCAGGTACCTTTTTAACATGAATTCGGCCGACCCCAGGTACACTTCCTTCTCTCCCCCTACACAAGCGATCGGCCAAGAACATTTTTTTCTCATCTTCTTGCATTCTTCTTGCATCCTTCAAGATCTAAGCAAGGAACTCGCTATGGCTAGAACCAAAAAGCTCAGCAAAAGGGCCAGGACTCAGTCGTCCCCCACACGAGGGGAAACTTCTCATAGTCGAGACGAGTCAGAGGCACACCAATTTTCTGACCCGGAGATCCATATAATCTTCAACGAGAAGATTCGCCCTCGACCTCTGATCCCGGAGAGGGGATTCACCCCAGCCCCCCAGGACGGGGAGCTTCTGACCATGATCGACGAGATGGGGTGGGCCCGTTTCGCTGCACCTCTTGATCCGGCGGTGATATCTATTGTGCAGGAGTTTTATGCGAGCACTTTGTTGAAGCACATTCGGGCGGGGCAGATGATACAGCAGTTAGATACTCGGACTCAGGTCGTAGTCTGAGGCATTACGGTGGATTTTTCTGTAGCTGCTATTCAGAGGTTATTTGAGCTGCATGTGGTTGATGAGGCGGCTTATACACGAGTTATGGATAGCCTCACGAAGGAGGCTCTGCTCGAGACTCTTACACAGCCCGACTCCGACTGGGATAGGCGCGCCCCGGCTTCTTCCACCTTCTACTTTAAGAGCTCGCGCCTCAGTCAGTTCGGGCGAGCCTGGTTGTACTTCATCTGTGCACGTATTGACCCTACCTCGCAGATCCGCACTGTTTTTCTCTCTCGAGCCCGTATATTATATGCTATCACCTCCGGGCTGCGATTCGATGTGGCTCCTCTCCTGGTCCGATCTATCTTCCAGTGTATTCAGAGAGGGGCCAAGACGGGGCTGAAGCACCCCTCTCTTATCTGCGCTCTGTGCCGGTAGTCGGGGATGGCGTGGTCGGACGACGAGCCGATGTTAGCTCCCCAGGGCCCGATCGACCATCGCATCATTTCACATTTCGACCAGTGGGGAGGAGCGCCAGCACACGCTCGGGGGCGACCAGTCCCCCGAGCCTCTTCTGCTGACACAGGGGCAGGCAGATGCCAGCCCGCCGCCCGACAGAGAGCACTTGCAGGCGATGTTCAACGGGTTGAGAGAGGAGATGAGGAGAGAGAGAGAGAGTCTTATGGCTGCCATGAGAGAGGAGAGCCGGACGGAGAGAGAGAGCATCATTGCTGCCATCCGAGATGAGATGAGAGAGCAGGCCCGCCGGGCCAACCGTCGTGAGTCGAGGCGTCTGGCAGCGAGGGATGCCTACCACCAGGAGCACCTTGCTGCATGGACGGCCCACATTATGCACCCGGACGGGCTATTTATTCCACTTGCTCGGCCAGCCACACCACCCTCCTCGCCGGACGACGCTGGCGCCAGTTCGTGAGCAGACTGGAGGGGAGTACTTGACCTTTCACTTTTATTGCATATTATATTTCGTCCATTGAGGTCAATGTGCGTCCAAAGTTTGGGGGGGTTTACTTTCTGTTGATATACTTATTGCTGTACTTGTTTCGTTTACATTTTATTTATTTTTAGTTATCTTTTTGTTGCTAGCCTTGCTTGTCGTGTTTTTAATTACTTTTCGTGAATTTTTCGTGCTTCTTTTTGAGTAAAACTGATGTTACAATACTGATTTCTCTCTGAAGAAACGGTTGAGTTTTAGTCGAGTTGTAGTCAATGATATCTGTTTCTGTTAAGTCTTCATTTAGGTCCGAAATTTTTTCGTTTTTGTAGAAATCTTAGAAGATAAGAAAGGAGACATACGTGTTTTCAAATCGCCACCTATACGTTTGGTTACATTTTTCCCAATAGCTAGTCGTCCAGTAAAATAAGTCGTGTTGGAACCTAATTTGAGTTTAGAGTCGGACTGTTTTTCCCAAAAGTCGTGATATTATTTATTCTATGACGGGAAGTCTAGTAACCGGGGGTATTCGCGTGACCCGTTGTTTACTCTCGCATAAAACGACGACCCAAATTAGACTAGTGGGTTAGAGATTTCGCTTGTTTCGATGACGGGGAGCCTAGTAACCGGGGGTATTCGCGTGACCCGTTGTTTACTCTCGCGTAAAACAGCAACCTTGAATCGGACATGCGGGAATAGCTATTCGAGTTGTTTCTCCGTTGTGGAGGGGAACTTAGTAACTAGAAGCATCCATGTGCCCCATGAGTGTCTTTTACGTCAAACGGTTCCCCAATAAATGAGAATGGAATTCCACCCTAGGATTATCCCGATGAAACATCCCGAGATCCGAACCTAGTGGTCAACTCGAATCATCTTATTGAGCATATATAAGGGAATATTGTCCGAGGGTTAATATTTATGTAACTCTTCAAATTTTTGCCACTAGACTGTGGGATTTGGGCGAGTTAGTTTGTTTATTTTAACCTTTCATGTTGACGGTCGATTAAATTCACACTTATTAATCTTTAAGCTGGATTTTCTTCATGAACGATTGATTAGGACTGAAGTTGGTTACTTTGTGGAATCATTGTCCTGGATGTAGCAAGCTATTACGATACTTGTATTATTCTTTGAGATTTTCAGGATAGTATTGATTACGTTGAGCACTATGAGTGGCACAATTATTCACGATATTCTTTTCTTGAAATTGATTATTTTTGCTTGAGGACAAGCAAAGGCTCAAGTTTGGGGGTATTTGTTAGGCGTATTTTTATACGCTTATTTATCATTATTTTGTATTATTTTGGCGAGTAAACTTACATAAATGAGCTTTTAATTCCTTATTCTTGTATGTCTGACAAGAAATTGGAGTCCGGAAGCTAAAACGAGGCAAAACGGGCGAAAATGGCGATTTTTGGCCTGGGGGCCGCGACACGTACCAAGTAATCCGCGGCACACGAAGGTAGCCAGCAGACACCGAGTAAACTGTACTCTGAGCCGCGACACAGATGAAGTGAGCGGCGGCCCAGGAGGAAAAATCTGCGCCCAGATTCCTCGCTGAGTGCCGTGAGCCGCGGCACAGATTAAGTGAGCTGCGGCCTACGGGGCGGTTTTGATAGAAAGTGCCGCGTTTCTGGGCCGTTTTGGAGCCTGTTCTCGACCTAATCACACGGACGCGATTTGGAGGCTGCTGGGAGCTATAAGTAAGGGTTTAAGGCCATAATTAAATTTTTTTTGGAAGATCGATCAATCTTGGAGGAGGAATATCGCAGAGGAGAGGAATAAGCAGAAGACATCAAGAGCAGAGGGCGGAAGCCAGAATAACGGAGGAATCCGAGCTCTTCATCTGCGTTTGATTTTCATGCTTTCATTCATTAATTCTGTATTTTTATCTTTTAGCATGTCAGGCTAAAACCCTATTCTAGGATTTTGATGAAACCTAAGTTTTGACGGATTTGCTTTTGATTATCTATATAATTCCCTTTTCTGTTGAGTTTTCCCAATCGATTTTAATGCTTTCAATTGTCTGGCTAATAATTGGATTGTTTTAATTACTCAACTCAAATTGGGAGAGGAGAGTTGGTCAGGAACTATTGGTGAGAACCGTTTTATCTTGTGAGATAGAAATATACTCATAGGAACTACGTGGCCTTTTGGAGATTTTGTGCTTTTTGCCTATTGTCGAATTAATTCACCTAGGGATAGAGTGCGTTATTCGCCTTTAGAAAAATCTATTGACCTCGGGAGAGGCGGTAGAGTATTTTAGCAATCTTCGCCTTCAATAAATTGGGGAAATCATTAACTTCAGATAATCGAGAGTAAATTCGGATAAACCATGGTGGATTCAGAATCCTAGAGTTATTCATCATTTAATTTTCTTTCTTCAAGCGATCGTTTCTACAGTTAGTCTTTTATTGGTTTTATTTAGTTATTAATTGCAACTCAAATTTTGACTGTTCAAATAATATTAGAATACATATAAATCGGTACTTAGTGATTCAGTCCTCGTGGGAATGATACTCACTCATTACTTTATTACTTGTCTACGATAACGTGCACTTGCGTTTACGAAATATCGCAACAGAATGTCCCTCACACATAGAGACACGGTTACGGAGGTCGGTCCATCGAACTCTGCGACCGTACACACAGTCGTCCTCCCTCAAAGAATCAGCAAAACTCAAGATAGCTCATCAAACATACTATTTTCGTTCCCTTACTTACACTAAGTAAACAAAAACAAGGGGCAAAGTGGAGCTATTCCTGAAATGCGATCGGGAGGAAGGGACCATACACGATCGGCTTCGTTCAAACACACACATGACGATCGGTTTTGTTCAAGAAATTTACAAGTAAGAATTTTCAAGTGTATCAATACAATCGGATCCATTCAACATTCAAACAGTCGATCGTACAAACAAGGCATCAGGTGCAATTGTGTAAACACTTGTACAAATTCATTTGCAAACATTCAGAAGAGACGATCGTACATATAAAGAATCAGATGCGAAGAAGAAGTATTTTATTCCATTCAAAATGATCGTACATACAAGCCCGAAGGCAATACAAGAGAAAACTGGAAATTACAATGCAAAGGAAAACAAAACAAACTCCAGCCTCACTCAGGCCACCCCCGACTGGCCTTCACCTCCAGCAGGCGGATCGGCGCGCACTTTCTCACCGTCTTTAGGATAAATAAGTTTATCCGGAAACGGATACCAACTCAGATCAATCCCTAAGTCGGTGAGATCGAGGATCGGCAGGGAGAAGTCCGGCTGCAAAGGATGCTAAAAAACATAGGCTTTGAAGGTTTCCATCATAGGACCGACCTCGAGCCCTACCTTCTTGGCAGCACGGATAGCGTCGGCGTAAGCCACATAGTAGGAGAACTCGCCGACGTACCCCACATTAAGGTAGGGATCGGTCTCGATCGCCTTTAATTGCTCCTTCAGCCCCGCAGTCGTCTTATCAGCCTCCGCAAGCTCGGCTGCCTTGGCGGCGAGTTCCCCTTTCGTCTTCTCCAGCTCGCCGTTGAGCCGATCCACTGTCACCTTCAGCCCAGTCACCTCCTCCTGCGAGGCCGCGTGCAACCGACGAGCATCCGTCATCTGGTCGCGGAACCGATCGGCCACCTCCTTGGACCGGCCAAGCTCTTGCTTAATCCGGTCGAGGTCTTGTTTGGACCTTTTGGCCATCTCAATATGGTCCTTTTCCATGGCCATGATCCGGTTAGCGAACTCGGCATTCTGGTTCCGGGCAACCTCGAGATCTTGATGGAGGCGAGCATTAGAGGGTCGTCCCTCATAATACTTAATGGCTTGGGTGGACATCGTCGCCGCCTGGAGAGTCAGGGCGAGCGTCGCCTGCATGGCATCTCCAGACCGCCAACGAGCAATCGCGTCGAGGTCGGTCGTCCAAGCCTTAGGAAGAGAGGTGATGGCCCGGGAGACATAAGAAGGAACGTCGAGGGACTGGCGCAGAGACATGCTCGCCAGGAAATCCAACACCATCGGCGATGTGTCCGGATCGGCAAGACGGATCCTGCAACACAAACAAAAAGAAACAAAGGAGTTAGTATACATCCTACACAAATAGCCTAACTCAGAAAGATCAAACCGGTCTTACCTGTTGACCAACTCGGGGTCGCGGCCGATAAAGGGCTTGCCCCGAGGTGTTTCGGCTTCGGCGATCGCCGCAGTTTTCAGGAAGGCAGCAGAGGGCCTGGACCCCTCCGCCATCGGAACAACAGAAATAGGTGGCGCGGCAACCGGCGGCTCCAAAATAGATACCTCCACGTCAGCAGTCGGCAGGGACTCCTCCGGCCTCCGCCTCTTGCGGTTGCGCTGGAGCTGTTCTTCCTCCTGGGCTTCCGGCTCGACGACCGACACCATAGTAGGTCTCATCGCAGGAGCAGGACGGGACGTCGTTGCTGGGGCATGACCCGTCTTCTTTCCCTGGTGAATATGACCCAAAAGATCGGGGTTCGACATTGAGATCTCTTTCGGGGGCTCAGAATAATGGGGAAAATGGATCTATGTCAAAGAAGAAATTCAGATAAGGTAGACATCTCTATCAAACAGACAATCGTCAAGCAGAAAAGAGGAAATGAAAACTTATACCTGGAACCTTCAGATGGCAAGGGAAGCGAAACAATCGAGCTTCCAACCGATGAGGTTCATGGTTGAGTGTGCGAACGTCGATGTAGGAGTCCGGCAGACCGCGAATTCGCTCCCAAACGATCAAACAGTCGAAAGGAAGGTCGCCGATCGCTGGAACGAGGAAACCTGAAAAAAGGAAACCAAATTAGATCAGTCCAAGGGGTATCCGATCAAAGGGAGAGTTAAAACCCTTACTCGGATTCCTCTCCCGAAAAGTGGTGGGGATATTCATCTCTTCCTCCGGCTTATCACTGGATGCCGACCTCCATGCTCCGCTGACCCAAAACCATTTCGTCACGTTGCCTCGGGTCTTGTTCGGCACACCGAGGACCACTCTGCACATGCGACCCTGAATGTGATAGCCGCCAAATGAGCCATTCTGCGCCGTCAGCTTGAAGAGGTAGTTCATTTCCAACGCAGAAGGCAGGCGGAACAACCGATGACCGCCAAAAAGTGTCAAGGTGCAAATGATCTGCATCCAGGCATTCGGCGTCAGCTGGAGCGGCGCCACATTCCAGGAGATCAGCAAATATGACACGGCGAACGGCAAGGGGAACCGCAGGCCAGCCTCCAGAATCATTTCGTTGACGGCAACCAAACCCTCGAGAGGTTGGTCGGCACGTTCGTTCTCCGAGGGCACGTGCAGCGAGACATCGGAAGGGATATGGAATTTCGCACTCCAAGGACTCAAGTCATTCCTGGTCGCCGAACTCCGAACCTGACCGAGGGTCCACAGGGAGCTATCCGCAGCCCGAAATGCCGTTCGCTTCACGGGCTCATAGGGGTGGGCGGCCGAGTATGCTTCGAAGTCAAACTCGGAACATGGTCCGGAAATCCCCTCCATAAGACCGGCGAAATCCAAAAAGGCAGGGCCGAACACGTTGTTCTGCTCCCAGTACAGCCTCACCACTTCATCCTCATCCACCGGCGAGCCCCTCTGCCCCGCCACCGCCGACCTTGCCATGTCAGCTTCATTGAAAATCTCTTCAATCTCCGCATGTGCAATCCCCGCACGAATGGCCTCAATGGCCGTTTCCATATGAAGAGCCACGGGGGTTTATTCCTGGTCAGGCAAAGCCGCGCGGCGGAAGAGCTACTGTTAGGCATATTTTTATGCTCTTTTATATCATTATTTTATATCCATCTTGAGCCTAATTCAGCATAAATGAGCTTTTAATGCACTATTCTTATATGTTTTGCAGGAAATCGGAGTCCGGAAGCCGAAACGATGAAAACGCGAAAAAAGTAGCTTTTGGTCATGAGCCGCGGCACAAACCATGTGAGCCGCGGCACAGAAGATGGCTCAAAGCGCCAGTGCAATCAGATTGAGCCGCAGCACGCATAAGCCGAGCCGCGGCACAGAAGGAAAACAGAGCCTGTGTTTTAATCTGTGCCCCGTGAGCCGCGGCACAGCTTAAGTGAGCCGCGGCACACGGGGCGGTTTTGGTGTACTCCGCGCGGGGTTGGGCCGTTTTGGAGCCTGTTCTCGACCTAATCACACGGACGCGTTTTGGAGGCTGAGGACGACTATAAATAAGCATCATAGGGCTGAACAAGAGGTGGATCGATGAGATCGGACAGAGAGGAGATCGATAGCTAGGGCGAAGAACACAAGGAGGAGATTTGTGGGCGACGACAAGACCACGGATCCCTACGGTTTTTCTGCATCTTAGTTCCTAGATCTATTCGAGTAGGATTTTGATTGTAACCGATTTCATGACGGTTTGATTATTTATTATTATTTCGATTTACTCGTTATTCTATTGAATTGGATTCTTCTTACTGTTCTTAATGCTTTTTAATTGTCTGGCCAACAGTTAATTTCTTTTGAATGTCTTTATGGATTCGGGAGATGAAATTTAGGCATAGTTCTTGTGAGACGAATCATAATTTTCATGAGATAGGGATATACTTATGAGAATTGTGAAGCCTTTTATTGTGGAAATTCTTGAACTGTTTTAGCTATAAATTATCTAATTCGAATAGGGATATATCGAGTTAATAATTCGTAGTATTTTCTATCGACCTTGGGAAAGGCTTTAGAATAATTTAGGAATTCCTGGCTTACAATCAATTGAATAACAGTGAATTGAATTGAATAAATATCATTCCTGATTGTTTGAGGTGAAAATCATAATCCTACTCCCATATTAGTATTATTATTATTATTAGTACTATTATTTATTAGTTTAGGTATAAATTCCGTTTAATTGTTCTTCAAATAAAATTGTGAGTCGACTTTATTTTGGTACTTAGTGAAATCAGTCCTCGAGGGAACGATACTTTACTTATCACTTTATTACTTGTTGACACCGTGCACTTGCGGCATATTGTGAGGGAATTTCCCACAACAAGTTTTTGGCGGCGTTGCCGGGGACTGATTTTTCGCTAATATCAATACCAAGCGACTCTAATTTTAATTTGAAGTTTTCTTTAGTCTCTTTATTTTTATTATGTTTTCCTTTGAGTATCGTGGCCCTTGGCATTTCATAAATTTCGATGTTCTTAATAATTTGCCAAATAGGGTCAACAAATTTCCCCTCCCCAAAACAAAAGACCATGCTTGAACAATGTGTAGACGTTCTCAAAAATCCTGATAGTGCCCTTTTTGAGCTAGAATGTGCACGTCGTGGTCTTGAGATTCACTATGGTTATTTTCCAGCTCATATATTTAGTATTGAAGTTGAGGGGGAGGTTGAGATGAAAGACATGCTAAGTTTTAGGGTCGATCCCCCAGCACCCGATAATTACATAAAGTGTGATGAGCCTGTAGAAGAAGTTACCATTGGTGATGTTTCCAAAATAATTTCATTAAATCGTCATCAAACTTCGACTAATAAGGTGAGCACTTTTGTGCCAAAAATTTTATTAACAGTGCCGCGCATTATCTTTCCTAAATCCATAATGGGAGAAATTGACCCTATTACTTTTGATTCTGTTGAGGCTGATACCATGAGTTCTAATGAGGTTGTTCATGATAAGTCTTTATTATTTACCCATTCGAACTCTGCTTATTTTTTCATGCCGTATCATTATTATATTCTTCCATCATTTTTTGGTTGCCCGCATAATTATTCTTACTCATTAATTTTGGCAACCGGGCATGAACCAAAGCCTCCCTTATGGAATAAGAGGCTTATAGATTGCAAGAAGGGAGCATTTGGCAATCTCCCTAGAAAAAAGCCACGTTAAACTCTTTTTGCCACGTCGTGCTCAAGACGTAAAATAGAGCGCTTGATGGGAGGCAACCCATTATTTTTACTTGCTTTCTAGTTAGTTGTTTTTATTTGATTTTTCGGTTTTAATTTATCTTTGTTTTGTTATTTCGTTTGGATTCGTGTATTCTTGTTGGCCCTTATTTCTCTAATATTTCTTTATAACCCCAATGAGTTATTATTCTTCATATTCTAGTCTTTCCAGGATTTAATGTCTATTGTTATTTCATGAGTAGAGACTAAGTTTGGGGGTCCCTCGTGATGTTGGACAGACGATTGCACTCAGACATGTGCTGCTTTCAAGAAGACATTTGGAATAAGTTTCACTTTTCCTTATCTCTTTTACTTTCACATGAATATGATGATTGATGATTTTATGTGTAGTAAAATTGATTTACTTGGGTATAAATTGCGATTGCTTTATTGTCCTTGCATGCTGTTGATGGTTTTGTTCAAAACCGTGAATTTTTCGTGAATTTTTCGTGCTTCCGTGTGTAAAACTGATGTTACGATACTGATGTCTCTTGGAAGAAACAGTTGACTCTTGGTCGAGTTGTAGTCAGCGATATGTGTTTCTGTTGAGTATTCATTTAGGTCCGAAATTTTATCGTTTTTGTAGAAATTTTAGCAGATAAGAAAGGAGACGTACGTGTTTTCAAATCACCATTTATACGTTTGGTTAAACTTTTCGCGTAGCTAATCGTCTAGTAACATAAGTCTTGTGGGCACTTAAATTGAGTTTAGAGTCGGACAGTTTTTCCCAAGAAAAATTCGAGATATTAATTGTTCTATGATGGGAAGTTTAGTAACCGGGGGTTTTCACATGACCCGTTGTTTACTCTCGCGTAAAACGACGACCCTGAATATATTAATAATTTAGAAATATCGTATTACCGATGATGGGAAGCCTAGTAATCGGGGGTATTCACGTGACCCGTTGTTTACTCTCGCGTAAAACAGCAACCTTGACATGCGGAAATAGCTATTCGAGTTGTTTCTCCGCTGTGGAGGGGAACTTAGTAACTAGAAGCATCCATGTGCCCCATGAGTGTCATTTATGTCAAACGGTTCCCCAATGCATGAGAATGGAATTCCACCCTAGGATTATCCCGATGAAACATCCCGAGATCCGAACCTAGTGGTTAACTCGAATCATATTATTGATCATACATAAGGGAATGCTGTCCTAGGAGTAATTTTAATAATGAAACTCTTGAATTTTGCCTCTAGACTGTGGGACTCGGCGAATTGGCTTGTTTAATCTAACCTTTCATATTGACGGTCGGTTAAATTCACGCTTGTTAATCTTTGTGCTTATTTTTCTTCATTAACGATTGATTAGGACTGAAATTGGTTACTTAGTGGAATCAGTGTCCTGGATGTGACTCGCTATTACGATACTTGTACTGTTCTTTGAGATTTTCAGGGTAGTATTGATTAAGTTGAGCACTATAGACTTGCATGATTATTCACGACCCATTTTGTTTAAGATTGATAATTTTTTGCTTGAGGACAAGCAAAGGCTCAAGTTTGGGGGTATTTGTTAGGCATATTTTTATGCCCTTTTATATCATTATTTTATATCCATCTTGAGCCTAATTCAGCATAAATGAGCTTTTAATGCACTATTCTTATATGTTTTGCAGGAAATAGGAGTCCGGAAGCCGAAACGATGAACAATGGGCGAAAACAGCAGTTTTTGGTCATGAGCCGCGGCACAAACCATGTGAGCCGCACAGAAGATGGCTCAAAGCGCCAGTAAATCAGACTCAACCGCGGCACAGACAAGCTGAGCCACGGCACAGGAAGGAAAAACAGCGCCCAGGTTTTAATCTGTGCCCCGTGAGCCGCGGCACAGCTTAAGTGAGCCGCGGCACACTGGGCGGTTTCGGTGTACTCCGCGCGGGTTTGGGCCGTTTTGGAGCCTGTTCTCGACCTAATCACACGGACGCATTTTGGAGGCTGAGGACGTCTATAAATAAGCATCATAGGGCTGAAGAAGAGGTGGATCGATGAGATTGGACAGAGAGGAGATCGATAGCTAGGGCGAAGAACACAAGGAGGAGATTTGTGGGCGACGACAAGACCACGGATCCCTACGGTTTTTCTGCATCTTAGTTCCTAGATCTATTCGAGTAGGATTTTGATTGTAACCGATTTCATGATGGTTTGATTATTTATTATTATTTCGATTTACTCGTTATTCTATTGAATTGGATTCTTCTTACTGTTCTTAATGCTTTTTAATTGTATGGCCAACAGTTAATTTGTTTTGAATGTCTTTATGGATTCGGGAGATGAAATTTAGGCATAGTTCTTGTGAGACGAATCATAATTTTCATGAGATAGGGATATACTTATGAGAATTGTGAAGCCTTTTATTGTGGGAATTCTTGAACTGTTTTAGCTATAAATTATCTAATTCGAATAGGGATATATCGAGTTAATAATTCGTAGTATTTTCTATCGACCTTGGGAAAGGCTTTAGAATAATTTAGGAATTCCTGGCTTACAATCAATTGAATAACAGTGAATTGAATTGAATAAATATCATTCCTGATTGTTTGAGGTGAAAATCATAATCCTACTCCCATATTAGTATTATTATTATTAGTAGTAGTACTATTATTTATTAGTTTAGGTATAAATTCCGTTTAATTGTTCTTCAAATAAAATTGTGAGTCGACTCTATTTTGGTACTTAGTGAAATCAGTCCTCGAGGGAACGATACTTTACTTATCACTTTATTACTTGTTGACACCGTGCACTTGCGGCATATTGTGAGGGAATTTCCCACAGCAGCTACCAGCCTCGTATGTTTTAGAACCTCCTCCAGACATGTTCTTAAGAGTAAATGGGGAGAGAAAGTTTTTGTTCTTACCTAGAAGGAAAGTCGGTCGGCACCAGAATCTTCGAAGAAATTTGGCAAAGTCTCGTCTAAAAAGCAAGGGCACATAAAGGGTTGAACTGAAGTGGCCCTAGCCCTTTTATAGGCGGAAGCAGGGGACTCTGTGCAAATAGGCGGAATCTCAGGGGTTGGAGTGCAACCATCGGGGGGGGGACACATTAAATGCAACCCTCGAAAGTGGCGTACACATCGTTTCGAGGGCACGCCAGGCGCAAGTCTAACAAAACCATCGGACTCCCCCAACAATAGCACGACGCGTGTCCCTGCAATGTTTCAAGAGCCCGCCTCCATTTTCCACTATTTCCAGCGCATAAAGAGATCATCCGGATTCGAAATCAGATCGTACAGGCGACGATCGTCCTTGTTATAAGCAGACGAGCCAATCGTCTAAAAGGCGATTGCCAACAGTGCCACCTCACCCCATGTTTTCAACATCGGAGTGAGCTGGGGGGAAATTGTTGTCCGGTGATTTATACGCCTCTATGGCAATCGGCATGATGGTCAGGAACCAGCCAAAGAAGACAGACGCTGGGCAAGCACCTAGCGATCGACGTCCAAAGGCGATCGTCTGTAGGCATCTGGCGATCTCCAATGATATCTGACTGTAGACGATCGTCCCATACCTCATGTGAATCTGACACCCATCAGAGTCTTCGAAGACCGAATCTTGGATGAAGACCCACGTTCAGATCCACAAAAGGCGCCGCAAGATAAGGCCTTTGACCCCAGCCTGTCACCAACCTCACACCTACCGACAGGCCCGCCGAAAGGTACAAGGTGGGTCCTCCCCAGACAGCGACTCAGGACGCGTGCAGGTTTCCCATTGGCTCACACAGCTGGCTGCTAGCAGCAGCCTCAGACTTTAAGGGAACAGTCCCACGTGACGGGACGATCGCCCACCTTATTCTAATATAGAAAACGGCAGTCACCCACGATCGCCGGAGAAGACCCAGCAACCTTTTCTCCTATAAATAGGAGGCCCCCAACAGTGGCCAAAGTGGTGAAAAAGGTACAGAGAGAATGGTGGACTCACCTTACGAATACATACACATACACAGTAATATTCATTCACATATACAGAACATCAAAAGCAAGAACTCACAGAAATAAGATCTGGTTGTTCCGGCAATCTTCACGCTCTATAGCTAAGATAACTAGAGTCTTTGCACTCATTGTAATAGATTCTAACATTAATATTTGTACTCCAAAGTATTCATATTAATAACATCTCGCGAGAGCATTCAAGACCGGGACTAACAACCCCGGCAAATCTTGTGTTATTTACTTTCCCATGGAAGTGTTCTCGTATTTGTTTGTTACTCGACCATTCCAGCAATATCATCTCCGGATAATATTTTGGGTAACAACATGGTACATCCCCATTATCGAAGGCACCGTATCGGATGGACCCGATGGATATGCAGTAACTGTTGGAGGATTTTACCGAGAAGGGTTATATCCGACCGAGTGCGCCCCCATGGTGAGCACCAGTGTTATTTGTCAAGAAGAAGGATGGTTCGTTTCGCTTGTACATTGATTATAGAGAGCTGAACATGTTGACGATCAAGAATAATATCCCCTACCCTGCATCGATGATCTTTTGGATCAACTTCAGGGAGCTTCAGTATATTCCAAGATCGATTTGAGATCTGGGTATCATCAGTTGCGAATTCGAGAGTCGGATATCACTAGAATGGCATTTTGAACGCGCTATGGGCATTACTAGTTTGTGGTGATGCCGTTTGGGTTAACTAATGCATCTACTGTAGTCATGGAGTTGATGAACTGAGTTTTCATCGACTATTTAGACCGGTTCGTGGTTGTTTTCCTAGACGACATTTTGATTTATTCTCGTGATTGAGAGGAGCACGAATTTCACCTTCATCAGGTTCTCGACGTGTTGAGACGAGAGTAGCTTTATGGGAAATTTTCCAAATGTGAATTCAGGATGTCCGAGGTGACGTGTCTCGGGCATGTAATTCCATCAAACGGAGTACGTGCCGACCCTCAGAAGACGGAGGCTATACCAGATTGGCAACCTCCGAAGAATGTTAAGGAAATGCGAAGCTTTCTCGGAGTAGTTGGCTATTATCGGCGATTTATGGAAGGATTTTCTAAAACCGCTCAACCTATGATGAACCTTTTGCGAAAGGATAAGAAATACATGTGGTTTGACGCGTGTCAGCGGAGTTTTGAGGAACTCAAGAGTCATTTAATTTTAGCGCATGTCCTTTCTTTACCACAAGGGACGGAAGTATTCGTGGTTTATAGTGATGCGTCCAGACAAGGTCTCGGATGTGTATTAATGCAAAATGGGAAAGTGATTGCCTATGCTTCACGGCAACTAAGACCTTATGAGGTCAACTATCTGACCCATGACCTGGAACTAGCGGCCGTGGTTTTCGCGTTGAAGATTTGGGGTCATTATCTTTATGGCGTCACCTATCAGATTTTCATGGATCATAAGAGTTTGAAGTATATATTTACTTAGAAGGAGTTAAATATGAGTCAGAGATGGTGGTTGGAATTGATTAAAGATTATGATATCGAGATTCAATATCACCCGGGTAAGGCGAATGTTGTCGTCGATGCCTTGAGCCATAAGTCCGTGCAGGAGCAAATGCTTGCTCGTTTAACCATTCAGAAAGAGCTTCAACGGAAATTCCTAAGGCATGAGATCGAGGTCTGGTTATAGCGAATACAAGGGCAACTTTGTATGTTAGAGATTTCATCACCACTTGAGGAGGCGATCGGAGTGAATCAGGGTTCAGACCCATTTTTATTGCGCATTCGAGATGATGTGGTTCAGGGGAAAGCCCCTGGATTTGTGGTCCACGAGGATGGACTTTTACGATTTAAGAACCGGTTATGTGTTCCGGCGGATGACGAGTTGAAAAACTCGATTTTGAGAGAGGCGCATGCTACCCCTTATTCTATTCATCCGGGGTCTAGCAAGATGTACAAGGACTTGAAACAAAATTACTGGTGGAGTAATATGAAGCGAGAAGTCACAGAATTTGTTTCGAGATGTCTGGCCTGTCAGCAAGTCAAGATAGAACATCAGCTGTAACACCCCAAACTAGGCGGATATTACAGTGCCGTGGACCCCCGACTGGGGACCCACCAGGCGAATGAAAATGAATGAATTACACAGGGTAAATGTAGTACCGAACCACATTACAACATTAATTAGTCCGATGAGGAGTTTCATACAACACACCCAGGATAATACAGAATACATGTATATTTTATATGGAGATAAAATATACAACACTGAGTGAAATGAGTATTCAAACGAAATGTCTGCAACGGAATAAATGAAGGAAACATAAATGACTGAAAAGACTGGGGGGCCCTACTAGTATCACTGAGACTCCTCGCCGTCAACATGCTCTCCCCGTGCTTTTGCCTTGCCGTGACCTAAAAATCAAAAATCCCCCAACGGGGTTAGTTACACAGAACAACAATCCTCAAGAGTTGAATAAACACAATCCTGTTGAAAACATACGCAATCAAACATGCTATATGAATCAACTAACAGTACGGCTCAAAAGAATGGCGCCACACTACGTCCGGGATGGAAATGTGTCCGTGCACAAGCCACCAATGAGTATCGATCGAATACACATGTGGTCTTGTACCTAATCAGTCTCACGAAGCAATCGACTCGTGTGCACAGTCCAATGTGAGGCCAACAACCAACACACGACTTAAATGTGCCCGACATGAAAATCCTACACATACCAACCGGCACGCCAGTATGACTCAGAATGCCACGATATAACAAAAGTGACATCGAAAGTCAATAATGACTCACCAATATGAGATGATAGTGAAATGAATGACAGCTCAATGAATTGATTGGAACCGTCGTTCCTCGTGAATGAAGTGATTAAGTGACAATTACAAGTCTCAACATGGTTAGTACTTTATGAGTGAATCATGATTATGAATGAACAATAACGAAAGGAATGAATACCCTTTTAACTGAGTAAGAATTAACTTACACAACACCGGTGAACAATGTCCTTCCACGAACAACATCCTAAAATGAGGTGTCGGTCGCTCGAACAACCTTGAATAACAATAATTACCAACAACCGCTCAATACACGAATCAAATAAGATCATAACCGACTCAAACGTCGATACAACAATATCCAAACTCAAATATATCGAAACCAACTCCAAGATGAGTATTTCAAACCATCAAAACACTTTCAATGATATCAATAATCCCATAGGAATCCATAGTTCGAGTTAACGACAACATCTAATCGAAAACCCCCAAAATATCAAAGTCAACCCCCAAAGTGCTCTTGAAATCCGAAATATGTGCCATTAAATCCATAGGAATACATTAATCCAAGGTAGATAATCCATATCTAATATATTCCAACAACAATCTAAGTTCATACGAAGAAATCGGAAGGAAAACCCCAAATATCCGAAATTCTAGATTCAAGAAATCATTACCTTTGATTTGATGTGATGAAGATGATGAAATGATGATTAATCCGAATGATGAGCTTGAAGATGATGATTGATGATTACACCTCGGAGAATACTCTCCAAATCGCCCGAAATAGCCCAAAACCGCCGAAGGAGTGAAGTGAGACGAAGAAATGACGAAATGGACTGCACTGTCCTATTTATAGTCACTCCAGTTTAGCGTGCGCTAACGGGTATTTTGGGTAGTCCAGTACCCACTGTACGAGAATGGTAGCGTGCGCTACGTACCTTTGGTAGCGTGCGCTATGGATGTACAATTGGCGTGCGCTAACCCCAAATGTTAGCGCGCGCTAACAAATTATCTGATGCCCAGTACTGGAGTACAAAACCTTCTGTCCTCTGATCTGATCTCGGTGGCGTGCGCTACATCCAACAATTAGCGTGCGCTACTACACCGTTTGCGTACGCTAAAACCACTCATAGCGTGCGCTATGAATTAATTCAATTAAGTCCAGTAGCCACTGGACTCAACCTGATCCGACCTTAGCGCGCACTACACCGACTGCATAGCGTGCGCTACTCCGGCTCACTAGCGCGCGCTACTCACCATTTGTAGCGTGCGCTACCTACAATCCCAACTGTAGTCCAGTGCCTTCTGGACTGCCTGCTCAACTACACTAGCGTGCGCTAGTGTTGAGAGGTGGCGTGCGCTACTCAATTAGCGCATGCTAAAGAGAGTACGTAGCGTGCGCTACTCCTCACACACAGCACACTATGAAATGACAACGATGGTGAACACCCCACGATTCTCTAACTAGATTGATGATGAATGACGATTGATACACGATACAATTACTCTGAACGATGAATACAATGATTGAATATGAGTGACAAATGACCATTAATGAGTGAAAAATACTGAGTGAAAATTACTGAATGATAAATACTGAATAATAATGACTGAATTACAACCGGGTATTACATCAGCGACCGACGGATATGCTGAAGACACTTCCTATTCCAGAATGAAAGTGGGAGGATATTCCATGGACTTCATCACGAGCTTGCTGGCGAGTCATCGTGGCATGAATACAATTTGGGTAATTGTTGACCGCTTAACTAAGTCAGCTCATTTTCTTGAGATTAAGGATACGCGGGGTCCTAAGAGACTTGCCCAGTTGTTCATCAAAGAGATGGCGAGATTGCACGGTACTCCTAAGAGTATCGTTTCTGATCGTGACGGGCGATTCGTGTCACATTTTTGGAAATCAGTTCATCGTGCCATTGGGAACTCAGCATAATCTCAGCACAACTTTTCACCCTCAGTTCGACGGACAGGTAGAGATAACGACTCAGACATTAGAGGACATGTTGAGTGCATGCGTCCTCGATTGCAAAGATGATTGGGAAGCCCAACTACCGTTGCGAGTTCACGTAAAATAATAGTTGGCATGCTTCATTTCAGATGGCACCCTACGAGGCCTTATACGGTCGTCGTTGTTGATCTCCCCATTGCTGGGATGACTTATCAGAATCAATCGACACCGAGCCCGATATGCTAATAGCCGCCCGCGATAAGGTAGATTTAATCAGGAGTCGTTTATTGACCGCTCAGAGTCGATAAATCATATGTAGATAATCGTCGTCGACCATTAGAGTTCGAGACATGTGACCACGTCTTGGTAAAGGTGTCCCCAAGTCGAGGAATTTTCCGTCTCAGGAAATGGGGGAAGTTGATTCCGAGATTCATTAGACCGTTTGAGATTTTGGATTGTGTAGGCAGTCTGGATTATCGATTGGACTTACCTCTGGCATTGAGCCGAATTCATAATGTGTTTCACGTCTCTAAGTTGCGGAAGTATATTGCCGACCCTAGTCACATACTTCATTTCGATGAAATTGAGATCGCGGATGATCATATGTATGAGGAGCGTCCCGTACGAATCTTAGAACGTCGAATCAAATAGTTGCGGAACAAGACGATTCCTTTGGTTAATTCAGTGGTCAAGACACGGAGTCGAAGAGGCTACTTGGGAAATCGAGGATAGTATGCGGGAGAGTTATCCTGATTTGCTTCACCCTTAGTTTCGAGGACGAAACTATTTTTAAGGGGGGAGTATGTAATACCCGATTGTAAATTCATTCATTTTCATTCAGTAATTGCCACTCAGTAATTTTTCACTCATTAATAATCATTCATCATTCATGTTCATTAATTCGTATTCACCATTCGGAGTAACTTTGAGTCGTATATCGATATTGTTCATTGTTTCAACCTTGCGAAGAATCGAGACGAGAATATTATCATGATTGTTGTAATTGTTTCGTTAGTCGATGTTGATATTGGAGTTCATACCATTTCAAATTTACTCCTTGTTCGTATCATGCGATTGTTGGGAAAACCCTTGTAATCATGACTCAGGACCACCGTTTTGGGGTTTCCGCACTTCCATTTTGAGTTCTATGACTTTTATTCTCTTCTTAGGTCATTTTTTGTCATTTTTAGGCCCGAATAGTGTGCGCCGCGGCACGGGGGAGTGTGCGCCGCGGCACACACTTTGTGCATTTTGGGCTAGAACCACCTGTACCGCGGGCCGCAACACTAAGCCAAAGTGCTGGGCAGTTTTTGGCTGTGGGCCGTGGCACACTCAGCCCGTGTCGCGGCACACAGTGCAGTTTAGCCTATTTCAGTGGATTTTGTGAGATGAACGCTCATTTCATAATTCTCCTTCCTCCTCCTCTCCTTGGGCGATCTTGTGGGCGATTTTTGGGCGTTTTTGCATCATCAAACTCAGAGAATTTCATCTTATTCAAGTTGTGGTGTGGATTAACAACATATTTGTGGATTCTTCATCCTAATTCAAGGTAACTTCTTCAACCCTAGATTTGATTTTGAGTTGGAGTATGATGTTTTGGATGATATAATCATGATTTACGATGGATATATGTATGATTATGAGTATTTATGAGTTATCATCGGATTGTTGGAAGTTTTATTCAAGAACACTTTGAAGGTTGACTTGGAATCGGGATTTTCAATTAGATGTTATCATAAGCTCGAATTGAGTATTCTTATTGGATTATCGATTATGTTGAAGGTGTTTTGTTGGATTGAATCATTCATTAGAGGTTGAGTTTCAATATAATTGGGATTAGTTGTTAAGGATGGGAGATTGTTTTCAAGGTGTTTGTCGAAATGCCTCAATAAGTTTGGATTTATTGTATCGACCTCTTGAATTGGTTATGATCGCTATTGATTCGTATATTAAGCGAATTGTTGGTATTTGTATTATTCAAGGTTGTTCGAGTGACCGATACCTCCATTAAGGACGTTTGTTCAAGAGAGGATATTTCATCACCAGTATTGAGTAAGTTAATTCTTACTCGGTTAAAAGGATACTCATTCCTTTCGTTGTTGTTCATTCATATTCATAATTCATTTATGGTATATTAATCGAGTTGAGACTTGTAAGTATCAAATTAATCATTCAATTCACGAGGAACGACGGTTCCAATCATTTTAATGAGCTACCATTCATTTCATTATTATTTCATCTCGGCGAGTCATTCTTGACCCGTGTCGGATTGTTATTCATTAATGTTCATTGGTCACTTTCGTTCTTGTGATCTTCTGAGTTCATTGGGTGGCCAGGTGGAGATGTGTGGAATTTTTAGTCGGGCACATGATAGTCATGTGATCGGGTTCACCGACACAATGGACTGTGCACACGGTAACGTACCTCCGTGAGACTAATTCGGTACAAGGGCGGGTGTGTCCGGATACTCGTCTTGTGCACTTACACATGCCATTACGGGCGTACTATGATGCCCCTCTTCAGATTGATTTCATAACTAAGATATGTAATTATGGTGATTGTTCAACTCTTGAGGATTGTTGTTTTGTGTAACTGACCCCGTTGGGGGATATTGTTCTCAGGTCATGGCAAGGCAAAGGCATAGGAAGAGAACGTTGACGGCGAGGAGTTTTAGTGATACTAGTAGGGGGGCCAGTCCATCTATTTGTTCATGCTTTCTTGTTATGTATTTTTCCGCGGCACTTCCATTTGGATTGTCACTTATTCAGTGTTGTATATTTTATCTTCACATGAAATATACATGTATTCTGTTCTCCTGGGTGTGTTGTACTTGAAACTCCTTATCGGAGTAATTGGTGATCTAATGTGGTTCGGTACTACATTTATACTTTGTAATTCATTAATTTCATTTGCCTGGTGGGTCCCAGTCGGGGTCCACGACACTGTAATATCCGCCTAGTTTGGGGTGTTACAGTAAGTTCCGCTCGATTTTTACCGCCGCATATACCATGTCCTCAAATTCAACAAAGTGTTGTTTGTCAACTTCTTGAGCTATGTCAGCTCTCATCCCGTGTAAAAACCTCGCCATGGTGGCCTCTCTCGATTCCCGAACATTGGCCCGGATCATCAACATCTCCATTTCCTTTCGAAAATCTTCAATGTTTCTCGAGCCTTGTTTTAAAGATTGTAAGCGAGAAAATAGTTCCTTAAGATAGTAATTAGGAATAAATCTTTTCCGCATAACAACCTTCAATTCTTCCCATCCGCTAACCGGTCTCTCACGACTCCTTCTCTCCGTCACAAGTTGGTCCCACCAAACGCTTGCATATTCTAAAAATTCGGTTATTCCTAACCTCATTTTCTTCTCATCAGAATAGTTGTGGCAATCGTTAATGGTCTACAACTTCCTTTCCCAATCGAGATATGTGTCTGGATCACTTCTCCCTTCGAAAGATGGGATTTTCATTTTGATGTTTCCCATATTCCGATCCTCCTCGTCTCGGACATATCTTCCTCGCCTTCCTTCATACTCTCTCCTTCCTCCTCGTCCTCCGCGCCCTCCTCGATGTACAAACATCGGAGTTTCCTCCTCGGAATTCATCGAATCTTCATCATCATAGCCTCCAAATCGAATGGGTTCCAGTCCCTTTCGTACGGGCTCCTCTTCTCTACCCTTCGTGAGAGTAGCAATTGTTTCCTCTTGCTTATCTAGTCTTCCGACTATTTGAGCAAGTTGTTGTACAATATTTTGAAGGATAAGATTTTGCTCGTTTCCTTCGGTTCTTGACATTTTTTTCCTTTTTTTTTTCTTTTCTTTTTTTTCTTTTTTTTTTACTTTTTTTTCTTTCTTTTTGGTTGTTTTTTTTCTTTTTTTTTTCCTTTTTTTCTTTTTTTCCCTTTTTTTTCCTTTTTTTTGGTTGTTTTTTTTCTTTTTTTTTCCACACAACTTACAAGGTGATTTTAGGTGATTCAAATCAAGTTTCTTCTTGAAAGAACTCAAATCCCACGATCTCCCCAAAGATTGCGAAATGACGATAAAAAAATGGAAGGATGGGAGCAAAAGATTTTGGAATAGTTTAGAATATGTGTTGCGATATTTGTTGAACGCAAGTGTACGTTATCGTATACAAGTAATAAAGTGATGAGTGAGTATCGTTCCCACGAGGACTGAATCACTAACTACCGATTTTTATGTATTCTAGTTTTATTCGAACAATCGAATTTTGGGTTTTGCAATTAATTACTAAAAGAATTAATAAAAGACTAGACAGTAAAAATGATCGCTTGAAGAAAGAGAATCAAATGATGAATAAGTCTAGGATTCTGAATCCACCTCGGTTTATCCGAATTTACTCTCGATTATCTGAAGTTAATAATTTTCCCAATTTATTGAAGGCGAATATTGCTAATATATTCTACCGCCTCTCCCGAGGTCACTAGATTTTTCTAAAGGCGAATAACGCAGTCTATCCCTAGGTGAATTAGTTCGTCAATAGGCAAAAAGCATAAAATCTCCAAATTGCCACGTAGTTCCTATCAGTATATTCCTATCTCACAGAATAAAACGGTCCTCACCAATAGTTCCTCACCAAATCTCCTCTCCCGATTCGAATTGAATGATTAAAACAATACAACTATTGGCCAGATAATTGAAAGCATTAAACACGATTGGAAAAACTCAACAAAAAGGTAATTAATTAGATAATCTCAAGCAAATCCTTCAAAACGTAGGTTTCATCAAAATCCTAGATTAGGGTTTTAGCCTGACATGCTAATAAATGAAAATACAGAATAAATGAATGAAAGCATTAAAATCAAACGCAGATGAAGCTCGGATTCCTCCGTTCTTCGGCTTCCGCCCTCTGCTCTTGAAGTCTTCTGCTTCTCTTCCTCTTCTGCCGTCTCACCAGGATTCTTTAATTCCCCAGATCAAAGATGATTAATTAGGGTCTTAAACCCTTATTTATAGCTTTGCACAGTCTTCAAATCGCGTCCGTGTGAGTAGGTCGAGAACTGGCTTCGAAACGGCCCAAATCCGCGCGGAGCATACAAAAACCGCCTAGTGTGCCGCGGCTCACTAAATCTGTGCCGCGGCACATTGTCTTTAGCTGGAAGCCTGGGCGCCATTTAATTCATCTGTGCTGCGGCTCACCTGGACTGTGCCGCGGCACAGAGTACAGTTTACTCTGTGCTTGCTGGTTGCCTTCCTGTGCCGCGGCCCACTTGCCTTGTGCCGCGGCTCACAGCCAAAATTTGCCGTTTTCGCCCGTTTCGCCTCGTTTTAGCTTCCGGACTCCAATCTCCTGACAATCATACAAAATTAAGGCATTAAAAACTCATTTAAGCAAATTCACTCTCCAAAGTAATACAAAATAATGATAAATAAGCGTATAAAAATACGCCTAACAAATACCCCCAAACTTAAGCCTTTGCTTGTTCTCAAGCAAAAAGAATTAAATTCAACAAAAGAGTGTCGTGAATAATCGTGCAACTCATCGTGTTCTACCTAATCTATACTATCCTGAAATTCTCTCTGAAAAATACGAGTATCGTAATAGCGAGCTACACTCAGAACACTGATTCTACAAAGTAACCAAGTTCGGTCCTAATTACTCGTTCATGAATAAAATCCAGCTCAAAGATTAACAAACGTGAATCAAATCGATCGTCAATATGAAAGGTTAAAATAAACAAGCTGGTTCGCCCCGTTCCACAGTCTAATGGCAAAATTTTCACGAGTTTCATAAAAATAATCCTCGGACAGTATTCCCCTATATATATATGCTCAAGAAATTAATTCGAGTTGACCACTAGGTTCGGATCTCGGGATGTTTCATCGGGACAATCCTAAGGTGGAACTTCCATTCTCATGTATTGGGAAACTGTTTGACGTAAAAGACACTCATGGGGCACATGGATGCTTCTAGTTACTAAGTTCCCTTCTACAGCGGAGAAGCAACTCGAATATATAATTCCCGCATGTCCGAATCAAGGTCGCCGTTTTACGCGAGAGTAAACAACGGGTCACGTGAATACCCCCGGTTACTAGGCTCCCTATCATCGGCACGTGTGAAATTTCTAAATCACTAGTCAAATCAGGGTCGTCGTTTTACGCGAGAGTAAACAACGGGTCACGTGAATACCCCCGGTTACTAGACTTCCCATCATCGAACAAAAATATCTCGACTTTTGGGAAAAACTGACCGACTCTAAACTCAATCTAAGTGCCAACACGACTAATGTAACTGGACGACTAGCTAACCGAAAAATATAACCAAACGTATCGATGGTGATTTTAAAGCACTTATGTATCCTCTCTTTTCCGCCAAGACCTCTACAATCACGAGAAAAATTTTGGACCTAAATAACGACTTAGCAGAAACAGAAATCACTGACTACAACCCGACTAAAACTCGATCGTTTCTTCAGAGATAAAAATAGTATCGCAACATCAGTATTACACAAATAGAAGCACGAAAAATTCACGAATAGAGTAAAATCAAGACAAGCAAGGCTATCGAAAAAAATTTAACGCAAAGTAATGAAAAGTGCAACAAAAACAGTACAACAATAAATGTAGCGACAGAAAGTAAACCCCCCCAAACTTAGGACGTACATTGACCTCAATGGACAAAATATAATAAGCAATAGAATAAGAAGGTCAAGTACTCCCCTCTGGTCCTCTCACGAGCTGGTGCCGGCATCATCCGGTGAAGAGGGTGGTGTGGCTGGCCGGGCGGGTGCAATAAATGGCCCGTCTGGATGCATGATATGGGCCGTCCATGCGGCAAGGTGCTCCTGATGGTAGGCGTCCCTCGCTGCCAGACGCCTCGCCTCTCGTCGGTTAGCCCGGCGGGCCTCCTCTCGCATCTCAGCTCTGACGGCAGCAATAATGCTCTCTCGCTCCATCCGCTGCTCCTCTCGCATGGCAGCCAGCATACTCTCCCTCTCTCTCCTCATCTCATCTATCTCTCCTCAGTCCTCTCTCATATCCTCTCTCTCTCTCCTCGTCTCCTCTCTCTCTCCTCATATCCTCCCTCAGCTCGTCGAACATCTCCTGCAATCTCTCTCTGTCGGGCGGCGGGCCGGCATCTGCCTGCCCCTGTGTCAGCAAAAGAGGCTCGGGGGACCCCTCGTGGGCCTCATCCAGTAGACATCCTCTCCCCCGAGCGTGCGCCGGCGCTCCTCCCCACTGGTCAAAATGTGAGATGATGCGGTGGTCGATCGGGGCCTGGGGAGCAAGCATCGGCTCGTCGTCTGACCACGTCAGCCCCGACTGCCGGCACAAAGCGCAGATGAGAGAGGGGTGCTTCAACCCCATCTTGGCCCCTCCCTGAATGCACTGAAATATAGATCGGACCAAAAGAGGGGCCACATCGAAACGCAGCCCGGATGTGATAGCATATAGTGTCCGGGCGCAGGAGAGAAAGACACTGCGGATCTGAGATGTGGGGTCTATACGGGCGCAAATAAAATATAGCCAGGCACGCCCGAGCCGACTGAGGCGCGAGCTCTTGAAATGGAAAGTGGAAGAACCCGGTGCGCGCTGCTCCCAATCGGAGTCGAGCTGCGCAATAGTCTCAAGGAGAGCCTCCTTCGTGAGGCTAGTCATAACTCGGTCATAGGCCGACTCATCTACCACCGGAAGCCCAAACAACCTCCGAATAGCAGCTGTGGAAAAATCAACTGTAATACCTCGGACATCGACCTGAGTCCGAGTGTCTGAGTGCTGCAACATCTGGCCTGCCCGAATATGCTTCAATAACGCGCTGGCGTAGAACTCCTGCACTATCGATATCACTGCTGGCTCGGGAGGTGCAGCAAATCGGGCCCACCCCATCTCATCTATCATCATAAGCAATTCCCCGTCTTGGGGGGCTGGAGTAAGTCCCCTCTCCGGGATAAGAGGCCGCGGCCGAATCATCTCATTGAAGATTTTGTGGATCTCAGGGTCAGAAAACTGGTGCCCCTCCGACTCGGCGCGACTACGAGAGGTTTCCCCTCGAGTGAGGGATGACTGAGTCCTGGCCCTCTTGTTCAGCTTCTTAGTCCTAGCCATAGTGATTCCTGAAAAAAATTTAAACACCTAAGGTTACTTACTCAAACAATAACGAGAATAATCATCACTCGGCTAAGGATATCCGGCCGTAAATCAGAAATTTTTACGAGATAGCACAACCGTGAGAGAAAAATGAAATTGAACCATAACGTTTAAACTAGACGTACGAGTTGGGGTTGCTGTAATTCCAGAACGAATACGTTGCACAAAGATTCAAAATATTGCCTTAACAAAGAAAATTTTTCATTTAGACATTTCATCGAACACCTTAAGGGCAAGAGTTTACTTGAAGAACAAACATGGCAATAGCTCGATTCAATCCCCAAGAACAACAACACGCATCATTCACCATCAAAACTACACACTCAATTCATTCATATTCCAAAATAACCATGAAAATTCGATCAAAAACCATCATGTTATCCACTAAACCATTATAGAACTTTTGAAGGAAAATAAACATATTCAATCCTCAAATGCATAAAACAACGTCAAATTTAAATTCATAGAACAAGTAGAGAATAGAGACTTGAACATACCTTGCTTGGTTTGTGAAAAGTGCAAGAAAAATCGCAAGAAGAAAACGCGAAGAAGAAGAGAGCTTCTCGGCCGATCGCACGCACAAGGGAGAGGGAAAGAAGAAAGGAAGCGTACCCGGAATGGCCGGCCGAATTCGGGTTATAAAGTACCTGGGGCCTTCAAATTCCGCATGGTGTGCCGCGGCACAGCTCAAGTGAGCCGCGGCACCGCGTACAGTCCCTTTTAACTGCTCGTTCGTTTTGTTGTTGGCCGCGGCTCAGCTCTCGTGTGCCGCGGCGCAGGGCTTAGGTGTGCCGCGGCTCAGTATTGTTGTGCCGCGGCACAGGGTACAGTGGGTTTAGCTCTCCCTTTCGATTTTTGTGTGCCGCGGCTCATAATACTTGTGCCGCGGCTCAAGCACAATTTTCTCCCCTGGGACTTTGCTGCACAGAATGTTGACAAGAACACGTTAAAAGCGAGAGGTAGAAGCAAATTAAAGCACAAAATGATGAAAAATAAAAATCAAGAATGCAAGAAAAATATAGAAACGCAAAAATCTACAACTACGAACTCGGGTTGCCTCCCAAGAAGCGCTAAGTTTATAGTCTTCAGCCGGACCTATTAATAAAAATCAGTTCGCTTTCGCAAACTCCATTTGATCTCCGCCCTGTTCATCGAACCGTTAATATGGTTTTTAAAATTATGACCATCGGTCGTTAACGATTTGAATTTCGGTTCAGACATTGAATGTTGTTTGCGGAAAGATTTTGACGAGAATAACTTCCCGAAACACCCGTTTTTCTCATGACTAGATGTCCGCTGGGCTTCCGCCTTATTCCCCTCTTTCACGAACGCACTTAAGACTGCAGTGGACTTTTCCGAGTGTGGCTGATCAGATGGCCATGATTGCATGTTCACATGCTCGAGAAATGCTACTCGTTCTACATCTTTCTTAAAAGTTGGACCATCTGACACGGAATCTGAATTTTTCGACCGACGATGTCTTTGGTGTTTCTCTTTTGCAACGACCTCCACACTTTCACTTTGTGAGCTTTTATCAACACCTCCCGGCCATGAAAATGATTTGAATACTTGGAACGTAACATGCTTGTCTTGGACCCGCAGAGTTAATTCTCCTTTTTCCACGTCTATAAGAGTTCTGCCGGTCGCAAAAAATGGTCGTCCCAAGATAATCGGGATATCTTTGTCTTCCTCCATGTCGAGAACAATAAAATCCGCTGGGAAGATAAATTTATCCACTTTTACTAGCACATCCTCAATCACTCCCCTGGGATACTTAATGGATCGATCCGTTAATTGCAAGGAGACCGTCGTCGGCTTTGCTTCTCCAATTCCCAGCTTCTTAAAAATCGATAGAGGCATGAGGTTAATACTAGCACCAAGATCGCACAATGCCTTATTAAAAGAAAGATTCCCCATAGTGCACGGTATGTTGAAACTTCCCGGATCTTTCAATTTTGGTGGAAGCTTCTTTTGAAGAATCGCGCTGCATTCCTCCGTCAAGGCGACAGTTTCAAACTCCTCGAGTTTTCTTTTCTTTGACAATATCTCTTTCATGAATTTAACGTAGCTCGGCATTTGTTCCAACGCGTCGGCAAATGGAATGTTAATATGAAGCTTTTTGAACACGTCAAGGAACTTAGAGAATTGTTTGTCCGCCTTTTTCTGCTGGAATCTTTGCGGAAACGGGACGGGTGGCACATATGCCTTCGGGTTATCCGGAAACGTTATCGAAGGTCTCCAATCTTGTGACTCCTCTATCGCTAAATTATTCTTCTCCTCAATTTCACTCCTCTTTTCACACCTCTCGGGCTGGTCACATACCTCCTTCCCGCTTCTCAAACTGATCGCATTTAGACTTTCTCTAGGATTTGTCTCAGTCGTGCTTGGCAATGCTCCCTCCGGGCGGGCTGTCAACACATTAGCAATTTGGCCCAGCTGGACTTCCAAGTTGCGAATGGAAGCGGAATGATTCTGCAATGTTGCTTCAGTACGAGTCATGAATTGACTCGTATTCGCTGCCAATTTCGCGATTGCTTCCTCGAGAGAAACTTTTGGAGCGGGAGGGGGCTGTTGTTGGTTCTGAGCGAAGGGGGGCTGGTTTGAGTTCTGTCCGTTTCTCCACGAAAAGTTGGGATGATTACGCCACCCCGGATTATACGTGTTGGAGTACGGATTATTTTGCCGGTTTCCGTTTCCTACAAACTGAGCTTGTTCAATTTGGGGCTGCTCGAATGGATTTCCGACTTGACACTCCGTGCTAGGGTGGGATCTATTACACCAATTGCAAGTCTCAATAGTAATGGGGGAAGGAGAATGCGAAAATGCTTGAAGCTGCTGAGTCAAGACGGCGACTTGAGCTGACAATGTGGATATCGGGTCATTACTCGAAATTTCCAAAACTCGCTTCGGCGTTACTCTTTCATATGGCCATTGATATGCATTTGCGGCCATAGCTTCCAACAACGAATGCGCCTCGGCCATAATCTTTCCCATCAAAGCCCCACCGGCGGCTGCATCCACGAGAGTGCGTGTAGAGGCACTCAATCCATTGTAAAACGTCTGAATTTGAAGCCAGTCTGGAAGGCCATGATGTGGGCATCTTCGTAATAAAATCTTTGTATCGCTTCCACGCCTCGTGGAGCGATTCCATATCATACTGACCAAAGGTGGTGATCTCGTTTCTCAATCTCGCCGTCTTAGAAGGTGGGAAGAATTTAGCAAGGAAGGCTTGCGCTAACTCTGCTCATGTAGTGATCGACCCCGGCGGTAAGGAATTTAGCCAAAATTTCGCTTTATCCCTCAAAGAGAACTGGAAAAGCCGTAATCGGATAGCATCGTCGGTGACAACATTGTTCTTGAACGTGTCACAAATCTCAAGAAAAGAAGCAATATGAGCGTTTGGGTCGTCATTCGGCAATCCACAGAATTGGCTCGCCTGCACCATCTGAATGATCACAGGCTTGATCTCGAAATTGTTCGCCTGGATAGTGGGACACCAAATCCCCGAAAAATTAGCATTAATCTGCGGCATGGCATAGTCTCGAAGTGCCATTTCCGGTTGAGCTTGCTGCACAATATTATTTCCTCCTTGAATTTCGAAATTCTCGGCCATGTTCACCGTCGTCTGTAACTCTCGTTTCTCCTTCTTCTTTCTCCTAAGAGTGCGCTCGAGTTCGGTATTCAAAGGTAGTAGGCCTTTGTCACCGAGTTTTCTCATGCACTACGCGAAAGATCCTGAAAGGAAAAATAAATAAATAAATAAAATTAAATACACAAAAATAATAAAATAAAAACGTTCAAACTAAGACTAGAAATACTGAAATCGATATTAGAAAAATTTCAGTCCCCGGCAACGGCGCCTAAAACTTGTTGCGATATTTGTTGAACGCAAGTGTACGTTATCGTATACAAGTAATAAAGTGACGAGTGAGTATCGTTCCCACGAGGACTGAATCACTAACTACCGATTTTTATGTATTCTAGTTTTATTCGAACAATCGAATTTTGGGTTTTGCAATTAATTACTAAAAGAATTAATAAAAGACTAGATAGTAAAAATGATCGCTTGAAGAAACAGAATCAAATGATGAATAAGTCTAGGATTCTGAATCCACCTCGGTTTATCCGAATTTACTCTCGATTATCTGAAGTTAATAATTTTTCCAATTTATTGAAGGCGAATATTGCTAATATATTCTACCGCCTCTCCCGAGGTCACTAGATTTTTCTAAAGGCGAATAACGGAATCTATCCCTAGGTGAATTAGTTCGTCAATAGGCAAAAAGCATAAAATCTCCAAATTGCCACGTAGTTCCTATGAGTATATTCCTATCTCACAGAATAAAACGGTCCTCACCAATAGTTCCTCACCAATTCTTCTCTCCCGATTCCAATTGAATGATTAAAACAATACAACTATTGGCCAGATAATTGAAAGCATTAAACACGATTGGGAAAACTCAACAAAAAGGTAATTAATTAGATAATCTCAAGCAAATCCTTCAAAACGTAGGTTTCATAAAAATCCTAGATTAGGGTTTTAGCCTGACATGCTAATAAATGAAAATACAGAATAAATGAATGAAAGCATTAAAATCAAATGCAGATGAAGCTCGGATTCCTCCGTTCTTCGGCTTCCGCCCTCTGCTCTTGAAGTCTTCTGCTTCTCTTCCTCTTCTGCCGTCTCACCAAGATTCTTTAATTCCCCAGATCAAAGATGATTAATTAGGGTCTTAAACCCTTATTTTTAGCTTTGCACAGTCTCCAAATCGCGTCCGTGTGAGTAGGTCGAGAACTGGCTTCGAAACGGCCCAAATCCGCGCGGAGCATACAAAAACCGCCTAGTGTGCCGCAGCTCACTAAATCTGTGCCGCGGCACATTGTCTTTAGCTGGAAGCCTGGGCGCCATTTAATTCATCTGTGCCGCGGCCCACTTGCCTTGTGCCGCGGCCCACTTGCCTTGTGCCGCGGCTCACAGCCAAAATTTGTCGTTTTCGCCTGTTTCGCCTCGTTTTAGCTTCCGGACTCCAATCTCCTGACAATCATACAAAATTAAGGCATTAAAAACTCATTTAAGCAAATTCACTCTCCAAAGTAATACAAAATAATGATAAATAAGCGTATAAAAATACGCCTAACAATATGAACGAAAAGTATGATAATTGTTTGATAAGATTGATCAAAATTCGTTCTTCTCTTCTTCCTTTTTGATGTTTATTTTTAGTAATGAAATGAATGGATGGATATATGATATTCAATCCGCAAGCTTAAAATCACCAGACGCCCGAAGGCTAAGGAACAAGTTCTTCCCCTGGCCTCGGCTTGAAGAGTTATCAAAAACAATCAAAACCTTCACCACTTATATTTTTTTTTTGTGAAGAAGATGGAAGATTTAGAAGATGAAGGAAATGATAGGATGGTATGATAGGAAGATTATGGTAATGAAGGAAAATAGATGATACCACTTAGTTTTGGAATAACCGAGCTCCAAAGCCAACTGATGCGACCCCCACACGACACGCTATGGTAACCGACACCGCTAGATGAATTCGTTCCCAGGATGTTTCCAAAATAAGCAAAACGGGGCTTTACTTCCAAACCTTTACGTGACACGCCGTAGAAACTCGGAAAGGGTGGAATATAAATACTAACAAGATTGCACTTGATAAGTATATAAATCACATAAGGGATGTTTTGGAGACACACTCAACAAAACAAGAAAGCACTCACAAAGGTTTGTTAATGCAAACACTCTCAAATTTCATAAAATCTTTGGTGTGCCTTACAATGAAACTTCAAGGCTATTTATAGCCAAAATCTTACACCTAACTCTAGTGTGAACAAGGAAACAACTAAGAAACCTACAAAATAGAAAAATCAACATTCAAAGATCCTAAAATCTGATACAAAGTCAGTCAACACATGTTTAGGGGACAAGGTATCAAAGACCAAGACTTAAGGTGTGAAAACAAGGACAACAAGTCACCATAAATCCGATGTTGTCGGTTTTGTCATTTCTGGGATCCAATGTGTCTGAATTTGGCCCTATGGTCTGTATAATATTTGTAACTCTCTTTCTTATCTTTCCATAGGTACCTGGATCACCTGAATTGGATTTTGGACGAGTAAGTTATGGCCTAAGTACGAGACTACTGTGTGTCAGCCTTACGCGCGGGAATTTGCATCCTTGTTTATTTGTTCGTCTTTTCCGATCATCTTCGACTTTAATATGACATGACTCGATTATATACAACTCAAAATATAACAAATACAACTTAATAAATACAACTCAAATTAAAATACACCAAGATAAAATAAACGAAAAACTTATTGTACAACAACTTCGATACTACTCACGAATTTGTTGTCTTTGATAATATAGTTATTTTTAAACATATCAATGATGAGTGTCGATAAATTATTTTTGAACTTCTTTGACCGAGACCTCGTTATTAATCTAGTCGGTATGCTCAAGTCCTCATTCGGGTTCTTCATAATATCTCGATTCACATCAGCTCCCCGGCTAGGGCACACTTTAGCGTCTCAACTCGGGAGCTCAACTGATATTGATATGATGGAGACTCCTGATGGTGGCCTCTTGTCTCTTAGTGTAAGTGTCATGCAGATGCAGCGCCAGCTCCAGACCCCGCCACTCCTCACATCGGGACTCAAGTGCCTGAAATGCCTCCTGCCGCTATCCACAGTACGCGCTTGCATCCTGTCTGGCTATAATAAGCTCTCCCTTCATGGCCTGGATCTGCTTCTCAAGGGTCTCGATCCGGTCCTTGTCCTTCAGTTTATCCAGAAACTGATCTAGCCAACTTTCTCGCCAATAAGTAGCCTGCTTTTCAAAGAGTTTGACTTTTTCTATCATAAGCATAAGCTCTACGATCATCTCTATCTCGAAAACCAAGGTTTGGGTCAGTAAGTCGTAATTGAATGAGTTGAAATTAGCCATTACTTTTTTAAACGAATAGTATATCAACTCAATTAAAGTTGACAATACTAAATGCCGACGCTTATTCTGAATGAATAGCGGACATATTGGATTATATTCTAGTAGACGATCTGATTTAGATCTTAAGTTAGGTTCTAGAGATTCCTATCTATAATGGTATCATTGTCCAATAATGTTCACTTTGCCCTAGGTGGGAATTCCAACTAAGCCCGAAGAATCTTATCCTAGAAAAGCTCGATGTAAATGTCCTTCTTACAAAGCGAGATCTGATACCACTCCTGTCATGACCTCACACCAGGGTTGGATGAGAATGCCACAGCCAACATAATAAATAACATTTGTGATACTAAATTCCGGTAAAGCATAGATGTGCCAGATCTTAGCCTAGTGATCTAACACTGGTTATTTGATACCAAAGAAATATTCATGAGTACAGCGGAATTATTACATCAAAGTATAAAAAGTTACATCAGAAATAAGAGTACAATTTTGGCACATGGATAAAAAAATGCTAAATACAGCTCCACAAATCCTATGTCCTGTTGGCAATACTCGAGGTCAGACTTCACTTCTCGTCAGCATCTGCCTATTCTTCCTCTTTGTTCTTTCCATCTAGTGGGGTTATAGAAAATCAAAGTGGGGTGAGAGTAATGGATTCTCAATGAGTTTGGGCTTAGGTATTTTACATGTTTATATATATATATATATGTGTGTGTGTGTGTGTGTGTGTATAATTTTTTAAGTAAACAAGATATATTTTCTCCCACATTTGAAAATTAATATTTTTTTAACATTTTGGTGCAAGTTTTCACAGGAGAATATAATGAATTATGACATGAACGTACATTCAATCACCGTAGATTGCTGTTAAGTATGATGAAAGTACGACGTCGAGCGCCCATTAAATATTTAGCTTCTGGAGATCATCTATGTGACTAAATCCCTTAGCCTCTTTATAACGTCTTAGATCGTTATCAGTGTTTGTCCTTTGACTATCTCCATGACCTCATTTTTAATAACCGTAGCTTTGGGCATTTGTCGGACCGTAGCGTATTTTTATACGCTTATTTATCATTATTTTGTATTATTTTGGAGAGTAAATTTGCTTAAATGAGCTTTTAATGCCTTAATTTTGTATTTTTGTCAGGAGATTGGAGTCCGGAAGCTAAAACGAGGCGAAACGAGCGAAAACGGCAAATTTTGGCCGTGAGCCGCGGCACAAGGAAGCAGGGCCGCGGCACACGCAGAGGACCAGTGGGCATAAAGTAGACTGTACTCTTTGCCGCGGCACAGTCCAGGTGAGCCGCGGCCCAGAAGAAAATCACAGCGCCCAGGTTTTAACCTGGACGTCATGTGCCGCGGCACAGATTAAGTGAGCCGCGGCACACTAGGCGGTTTTGGAGTGCTCCACGCGGATTTGGGCCGTTTTGAAGCCAGTTCTTGACCTACTCACACGGACGCGATTTGGAGACTGTGCAGAGCTATAAATAAGGGTTTAAGACCCTAATTAATCATCTTGGAAGCTTGGGAATCTTGGAGGCTTGGAAAAAGGAAGAACATAGAAGACTATCACAGACGAGAGAAGCAGAAGAGATCAAAGGCAGAGGGCGGAAGCTAGAAGAACGGAGGAATCCGAGCTCTTCATCTGCGTTTGATTTTCATGCTTCTATTGATTAATTCTGTATTTTCATTAATAAGCATGTCAGGCTAAAACCCTAATCTAGGATTTTGATGAAACCTTTGTTTTGACGGGTTTGCTTGAGATTATCTATTTAATTCCCTTTTTGTTGAGTTTTCCCAATCGTGTTTACTACTTTCAATTATCTGGCCAATAGTTGTATTGTTTTAATCACTCAATTCGAATCGGGAGAGGAGAGTTGGTGAGGAACTATTGGTGAGGACCATTTTATCTTGTGAGATAGGAATATACTCATAGGAACTACGTGGCCTTTTGGAGATTTTATGCTTTTTGCCTATTGACGAATTAATTCACCTAGGGATAGAGTGCGTTATTCGCCTTTAGAAAAATCTATTGACCTCGGGAGAGGCGGTAGAGTATATTAGCAATCTTCGCCTTCAATAAATTGGGAAAATCATTAACTTCAGATAATCGAGAGTACATTCGGATAAACCGAGGTGGATTCAGAATCCTAGACTTATTCATCATTTGATTCTCTTTCTTCAAGCTATCGTTTTTTACTGTTTAGTCTTTTATTAATTCTTTTAGTAATTAATTGCAAAACCAAAGTTCGATTGTTCAAATAAAACTAGAATACATAAAAATCGGTAGTTAGTGATTCAGTCCTCGTGGGAACGATACTCACTCATCACTTTATTACTTGTATACGATAACGTGCACTTGCGTTTAAGAAATATCGCAACAAGTTTTTGGCGCCGTTGCCGGGGATTGAAATTTTTGCTAATATCGATTTCAGTATTTCTAGTCTTAGTTTGAACGTTTTTATTTACTTATTTCCGTGTATTTAATTTTATTTATTTGTTTGTTTTTTCCTTTCAGGATTTTTTCGGGTAGTGCATGTGAAAACTCGGTGACAAAGGCCTACTACCTTTGAATACCGAACTCGAGTGCACTCTTAGGAGAAAGAAGAAGAAGAAACGAGAGCTACCAACAACGGTCAACATGGCTGAAAATATCGAAATTCAAGGAGGAGATAACCATATGCAGCAAGTTCAACCGGCACTAGCTCTTCGAGATTATGCTATGCCGCAGATTAACGCAAACTTTTTGGGGATTCGGCGTCCCACCATTCAGGCGAACAATTTTGAAATTAAGCCTGCTATTATTCAGATGGTGCAGGCGAGCCAATTCTGTGGATTGCCGAATGATGATCCCAACGCACATATTGCTTCTTTTCTTGAGATTTGTGACACGTTCAAGAACAATGGTGTCACCGACGATGTTATCCGATTACGGCTTTTCCCTTTCTCTTTGAGGGATAAAGCGAAATTTTGGCTGAATTCCTTACCGCCGGGGTCGATCACAACATGGGCAGAGTTAGCGCAAGCCTTCCTTGCTAAATTTTTCCCACCTTCTAAGACGGCGAGACTGAGAAACGAAATCACCACCTTTAGTCAGTATGATATGGAATCGCTACACGAGGTGTGGGAGCGATACAAAGATTTGTTACGGAGATGCCCACATCACGGCCTTCCAGACTGGCTTCAAATTCAGACGTTCTACAATGGATTGAGTGCCTCTACACGCACTCTCGTGGATGCAGCCGCCGGTGGGGCTTTGATGGGAAAGACTATGGCCGAGGCACACTCGTTGTTGGAAGCTATGGCCGCAAATGCATATCAGTGGCCATATGAAAGAGTAACTCCAAAGCGAGTTTTGGAAATTTCGAGTAATGACCCGATATCTACATTGTCAGCCCAAGTCGTAGCATTAACGGAGCAGCTCCAAGCATTTTCGCATGCTCCTTCCCCCGTTACCATTGAGTCTTGCAATTGGTGTAACGGATCTCACCCTAGCGCGGAGTGTCAAGTCGGAAATCCGTTCGAGCAGCCCCAAATTGAACAAGCTCAGTTTGTAGGAAACGGAAACCGGCAAAATAATTAGTACTCCAACACGTATAATCCGGGGTGGCGTAATCATCCCAACTTTTCGTGGAGAAACGGACAGAACTCGAACCAGCCTCCGTTCGCTCAAAACCAACAGCAGCCCCCTCCCGCTCCAAAAATTTCTCTCGAGGAAGCAATTGTGAAATTGGCAGCGAATACGAGTCAATTCATGACCCGTACTGAAGCGACATTGCAGAATCATTCCGCTTCCATTCGCCACTTGGAAGTCCAGCTGGGCCAGATTGCTAACGTGTTGACAGCCCGCCCGGAGGGAGCATTGCCAAGTACGACCGAGACAAATCCTAGAGAAAGTCTAAATGCGATCAGTTTGAGAAGCGGGAAGGAGGTGTGTGACCAGCCTGAGAGAAGTGAAAAGAGGAGTGAAATTGAGGAGAAGAAAAATTTAGCGACGGAAGAATCACAAGATTGGAGACCCTCGATAACGTTTCCGGATAACCCGAAGGCATATGTGCCACCCATCCCGTTTCCGCAGAGATTACAGCAGAAAAAGGCGGACAAGCAATTCTCTAAGTTCCTCGACGTGTTCAAGAAGCTTCATATTAACATTCCATTTGCCGACGTGTTGGAACAAATGCCAATCTATGTTAAATTCATGAAAGAGATCTTGTCAAAGAAAAGAAAACTCGAGGAGTTTGAGACAGTCGCCTTGACGGAGGAATGCAACGCGATTCTTCAGAAGAAGCTTCCACCAAAATTGAAAGATCCGGGAAGTTTCAACATACCGTGCACCATGGGGAATCTCTCCTTTAATAAGGCATTGTGCGATCTCGGTGCTAGTATTAACCTCATGCCTCTGTCTATTTTCAAGAAGCTGGGAATTGGAGAAGCAAAGCCGACGACGGTCTCCTTGCAATTAGCGGATCGATCTATTAAGTATCCGAGGGGAGTGATTGAGGATGTGTTAGTAAAAGTGGATAAATTTATCTTTCCAGCGGATTTTATTGTTCTCGACATGGAGGAAGATGAAGATATCCCGATTATCTTGGGACGACCATTTTTAGCGACCGGCAGAACTCTTATTGACGTGGAAAGAGGAGAATTAAATCTGCGGGTTCAAGAGGAGCATGTTACGTTCCAAGTATTCAAATCTTTTTCATGGCCGGGAGGTGTTGATAAGAGCTCACAAAGTGAAAGTGTGGAGGCCGTTGCAAAAGAAAACCACCAAAAACATCGTCAGTTGAAAAACTCAGATTCTGCATCAGATGGTCCAACTTTTAAGAAAGATGTAGAACGAGTAGCATTTCTCGAGCATGTGAACATACAATCATCGCCATCTGACCAGCCACACTCGGACAAGTCTGCTGCGGTCATAAAGTCATTTTTGAAAGAGGGAAATAAACCGGAAATCAAACGGACATCTAGTCATGAGAAAAACGGGTGTTTCGGGAAGTTGTTCTCATCAAAACCTTTCCGCAACCAACATTGGGTGTCCGAACCGAAAATCGAATCGTTAATGACCGATGGTCAAAATTTTAAAAATCATATTAACGGTTCGATGAACGGGGCGGAGATCAAATGGAGTTTGCGAAAAGCGAACTGATTTTTAATAAGTCCGGATGAAGACTATAAACTTAGCGCTTCTCGGGAGGCAACCCGAGTTCGTAGTTGTAGATTTTTGCGTTTCTATATTTTTCTTGCATTCTTGATTTTTTATTTTTCATCATTTTGTGCTTTGATTTGCTTTTACCTCTCGCACTTGACGTGTTCTTCTTAAAATTCTGTGCAGGAAAAGTCCCACGGGAGAAATTCATTACTGAGCCGCGGCATAAGTATTATGAGCCGCGGCACACACAAATCGAAAGGGAGAGCTAAATAATCTGTACTCTGTGCCGCGGCACAACAATACTGAGCCGCGGCACACCTGAGTCCTGAGCCGCGGCACACGAAATCTGAGCCGCGACCCACAACAAAACAAACGAGAAGAAAAAAAGGGACTGTACTCGGTGCCGCGACTCACTTGAGCTGTGCCGCGGCACATCATGCGGAATTTGAAGGGCCCAGGTACCTTATAACCCGCATTCGGCCGACTACCCAGGTAAGTTTACCTTCCCTTTCTCTCTCCCTTGCGCGCGCGATCGGCCGAGAAGCCTTCTTCTTCTTCTCGTTTTCTTCTTGCAATTTTCTTGCACTTTTCACAATCCAAACAAGGTATGTCCAAATCTCTAATATCAAATTGTTCTATGAATTTAAATTTGAAGTTGTGTTATGCATTTGAGGATTGAATATGTTTATTTCCTTCAAAAGTTCTATGATGGTTAAGTGGATAACATGATGGTCTTGATCGATTTTTCCTGATTATTTTGGATTATGAATGAGTTGAATGTGTCGTTTGTCACGACGAATGAGTCGTGTTTTTTGTTCTTGGGGATTTAATGGAGCTATTGCGATATTTGTTCTTCAAGTGACCTCTTGCCCTTTAAGTGTTCGATGAAATGTCAAATGAAAAATTTTCTTTGTTAAGGCAATATTTTTAATCTGTGTGCAACGTATTCGTTCTGGAATTACAGTAACCCCAACCCGTACGTCTAGTTTAAACGTTATGGTTCAATTTCATTTTTTTTCTCACGGTTGTGCTATCTCGTAAAAATTTCTGATTTACGGCCGGATATCCTTAGCCGAGTGATGATTATTCTCGTTATTGTTTGAGTAAGTAACCTTCGGTGTTTAAATTTTTCAGATCGACTATGGCTAGGACTAAAAAGCTGAGCAAGAGGGCCAGGACTCAGTCATCCCCCACTCGAGGGGAAACCTCTCGTAGTCGCGCCGAGTCGGAGGCGTACCAGTTTTTTGACCCTGAGATCCACAAAATCTTCAATGAGAATATTCGGCCGCGACCTCTTATCCCGGAGAGGGGATTTACTCCAGCCCCCCAAGACGGGGAACTGCTTACGATGATAGACGAGATGGGTTGGGCCCGATTCGCTGCACCCCCCGAGCCAGTGGTGATATCGATAGTGCAGGAGTTCTATGCCAGCGCGTTATTGAAGCATATTCGGGCAGGCCAGATGTTGCAGAAATGACACTCGGACTGTGTCGATTTCCGAGGTATTACGGTTGATTTTTCCACAGCTGCTATTCGGAGGTTGTTTGGGCTGCCGGTGGTAGATGAGACGGCTTATGACCGAGTTATGACTAACCTCACGAAGGAGGCTCTGCTCGAGACTATTACGCAGCCCGACTCCGACTGGGAGCAGCGCGTACCGGGTTCTTCCACTTTCCATTTCAAGAGCTCGCGCCTCAGTCGGCTCGGGCGTGCCTGGCTATACTTTATTTGCGCTCGTATAGACCCCACATCTCAGATCCGCACTGTTTTTCTCTCCCGCGCCCGGACACTATATGCTATCACATCATGGCTGCGATTCGATGTGGCCCCTCTCTTGGTCCGATCTATATTCCAGTGCATTTAGGGAGGGGCCAAGACGGGGTTGAAGCACCCTTCTCTTATCTGCGCTCTGTGCCGGCAGTCGGGGCTGACGTGGTCGGACGACGAGCCGATGCTGGCTCCCCAGGCCCCGATCGACCACCGCATCATCTCACATTTTGACCAGTGGGGAGGAGCGCCGGCACACGCTCGGGGGAGAGGATTTCTACTGGATGAGGCCCACGAGGGGTCCCCCGAGCCTCTTTTGCTGACACAGGGGCAGGCAGATGCCGGACCGCCGCCCGACAGAGAGAGATTTCAGGCGATGTTCGACGGGATGAGGGAGGATATGAGGAGAGAGAGAGAGGATCTGAGAGAGGAGATGAGGAGAGAGAGGGAGAGGATCTGAAGAAACGGTCGAGTTTTAGTCGAGTTGTAGTCAGTGATTTCTGTTTCTGCTAAGTCTTCATTTAGGTCCGAAATTTTTTTCTCGTGATTGTAGAGGTCTTGGCGGATAAGAGAGGATACATACGTGTTTTAAAATCACCGTCGATACGTTTGGTTGCATTTTTCGGTTAGCTAGTCGTTCAGTTACATAAGTCGTGTTGGCGCTTAGATTGAGTTTAGAGTCGGGCAATTTTTTCCAAAAGTCGAGACATTTTTGTTCTATGATGTGAAGTCTAGTAACCGGGGGTATTCACGTGACCCGTTGTTTACTCTCGCATAAAACGACAACCCTGATTAGACTAGTGATTTAGAAATTTCACATGTGCCGATGATAGGGAGCCTAGTAACCGGGGGTACTCGCGTGACCCGTTGTTTACTCTCGCGTAAAACAGCGACCTTGATTCGGACATGCTGGAATTAGCTTTTCGAGTTGTTTCTCCGCTGTGGAGGGGAACTTAGTAACTAGAAGCATCCATGTGCCCCATGAGTGTCTTTTACGTCAAACGGTTTCCCAATACATGAGAATGGAAGTTCCACCCTAGGATTGTCCCGATGAAACATCCCGAGATACGAACCTAGTGGTCAACTCGAATCAATTTCTTGAGCATATATATATAAGGGAATACTGTCCGAGGATTATTTTTATGAAACTCGTGAAAATTTTGCCATTAGACTGTGGAATGGGGCGAATTTAGCTCGTTTATTTTAACTTTTCATATTGACGGTCGATTTGATTCACGTTTGTTAATCTTTGAGCTGGATTTTCTTCATGAACGAGTAATTAGGACTGAACTTGGTTACTTTGTAGAATCAGTGTTCTGAGTGTAGCTCGCTATTACGATACTCGTATTATTCAGAGAGAAATTCAGGATAGTATTGATTAGGTTGAGCACTACGAGTTGCACGATTATTCACGACATTCTTTTGTTGAATTTAATTCTTTTTGCTTGAGGACAAGCAAAGGCTTAAGTTTGGGGGTATTTGTTAGGCGTATTTTTATACGCTTATTTATCATTATTTTGTATTATTTTGGAGAGTAAATTTGCTTAAATGAGCTTTTAATGCCTTAATTTTGTATATTTGTCAGGAGATTGGAGTCCGGAAGCTAAAACGAGGCGAAACGGGCGAAAACGGCAAATTTTGGCCGTAAGCCGCGGCACAAGGAAGCAGGGCCGCGGCACACGCAGAGGACCAGTGGGCACAAAGTAGATCGACTGCGGCCGCGGCAGCCTGTGAGCCGCGGCCTGTAAGAAAATCACGCGCCTGTGTTTTAACTCGACGCATGTGTCGCGGCATATATTAAGTGAGCCGCGGCACACTAGGCGGTTTTGGTGTGCTCCGCGCGGATTTAGGCCGTTTTGAAGCCAGTTCTTGACCTACTCACACGGACGCGATTTGGAGACTGTGCAGAGCTATAAATAAGGGTTTAAGAGCCTAATTAATCATCTTGGAAGCTTGGGAATCTTGGAGGCTTGGAAAAATGAAGTACACAGAAGACTATCACAGACGAGAGAAGCAGAAGAGATCAAAGGCAGAGGGCGGAAGCCAGAAGAACGGAGGAATCCGAGCTCTTCATCTGCGTTTGATTTTCATGCTTCTATTGATTAATTCTGTATTTTCATTAATCAGCATGTCAGGCTAAAACCCTAATCTAGGATTTTGATGAAACCTTTGTTTTGACGGGTTTGCTTGAGATTATCTATTTAATTCCCTTTTTGTTGAGTTTTCCCAATCGTGTTTACTGCTTTCAATTATCTGGCCAATAGTTGTATTGTTTTAATCACTCAATTCGAATCGGGAGAGGAGAGTTGGTGAGGAACTATTGGTGAGGACCGTTTTATCTTGTGAGATAGGAATATACTCATAGGAACTACGTGGCCTTTTGGAGATTTTATGCTTTTTGCCTATTGACGAATTAATTCACCTAGGAATAGAGTACGTTATTCGCCTTTAGAAAAATCTATTGACCTCGGGAGAGGCGGTAGAGTATATTAGCAATCATCGCCTTCAATAAATTGGGAAAATCATTAACTTCAGATAATCGAGAGTAAATTCGGATAAACCGAGGTGGATTCAGAATCCTAGACTTATTCATCATTTGATTCTCTTTCTTCAAGCTATCGTTTTTTACTGTTTAGTCTTTTATTAATTCTTTTAGTAATTAATTGCAAAACCAAAGTTCGATTGTTCAAATAAAACTAGAATACATAAAAATCGGTAGTTAGTGATTCAGTCCTCGTGGGAACGATACTCACTCATCACTTTATTACTTGTATACGATAACGTGCACTTGCGGTTAAGAAATATCGCAACACTGGCCTTTGAGCTTATCGATTTCACGCTTGGTAACATTCTGCCTTATCTCTTATCTAGGCTCAATATGTCCTTAAGCTTGGGTCTATGCCTAGATCATATCATAATCACGACTATATCCGAATCTACGAACCACACACCTCAGGAACACTCCGTCGTTCGGCTTCAATGGAATAAGATACGACGGTAGTTTTGCCCAGAACTGCAGGCATGTTGCTCGATTCATGACTTAGACTAACCGACCCTCAATGTATATAGTTAGAAAAGGGACTCTAGGGGTACTACTACTGACTCTAGAGGTAATTTATATCCGACGGTTTATATTACTTAGTTCCGTAGAGTACTTACTCCCGGGTTTCTGATGAATAATTAATGTCGTGATTAATGATGATCATGGATATTATAAGATGTCAATATATTTATTTGATAATAAATGAAGCTAGGTAATTTAGAGAAATTAATTCAACCGGTTGATCAGATGTCTATTTTGCGAGTTTTAACAGATTTTTATGATAAACTCATAAACTTGAATAGTTCGGTATGGATTGATTACACGTCCGAAAATTATGAACTTTATTGAAAAAAAGTACGTTATGATGTAAGGAATGATAGTCATAAATGCATAAAGTTTTATCTTTTATAAATTACAATTCTGCCCTTCCGACTTTTAGGTATTATTATTTTTTTACTATGATTGTACGAATTTGGATAATTTGGTATGGATAGATTATATGTACGCAAAATAGCGTACTATTGGGAAATGTACGTTATGATGTAAGGACTGAAAGTAAAGAATTGCATAAAAGTTTTACTTTTAAGAAATTATCATTCTGCCCCTCAAACTTTTAAGTATTATTATTTTTATTTAGTTTTGTCTTATAACCTTGATTGATTCGTTTGGATTCATTTTAACTCTGAAAATTGTAAATCCAGTTGTATTTTGATCCTTAAGTCTTGTACTTTTGAATTCTATTCATTCTAGAATTTTGTTCTTTCAGAAATCATAATTCCACCCCTTAATTAATGTCTTAATCGGGATTTTTAGTAATCGGGTCTATAACTCTTTTATTTCTTGTCGGATCGACCTCAAACATTTTGGGATAGGTTATTTATGTTATTGTGAGTCCAGTGAATTCAACTTTGCTGAAAATTTTATTTTCAAAATAGTAAATTTCTGTAAATTTTATTTTAGCCCCGAATTCTTGAAAATTATATTTTTTGCCCCGACTTTCTATTTTACTGAATTCTGATTTTGGAGAAATTTCATATATAACTTATTTATGATACTATAAGATAGAACTTTTAAGTTGAAAGTCCATAATTAAGAGTTTTATCAAATTTATTCATTAATCATCCCTTTTTGACCTATTATAGTTAACTCTTCGAGTTTAAATTCGACTAGTGAAATTTCCCGTGATTAATCAATCTCTTACCCTAGTCCAATATTATATTTTTTATATTTTGGGAATTTTAATTCCCAAGTCAAATTTGCCATATTTAGCCATAATGTTCATCAATAAAATAATTTGCTCAAATAATCAAAGTATGTCAAATTAAAATTCAACAAACACTAAGAGCATTGCATACATGTCGATAAAATGTCGTTTTCATTCAAGCATAGATAATTGAGGTTATAACATTTGCACGCATTATAATATATTTAACTTGTATTATTTTTTAATAAAAGAAAGAAAGAAACACTTTTACCCACTTGAATATGTTTTGTTCTTGATGGTAAAATGGAACTTAGAGGGTGTTCTTCACCTCTACCTCTTGAGTGGTCTTGAGTGATCCAAAATGGAATTTCAAGGTAGGTTAGTTTATTTCTATGTCAAGGTTTATGAACAAAAAAGAAGGTTGAAGATGGGTAGAAGTTCTTACCTTAATGATGAACAAGAGTTAGAAATTTTTTTCTCCGTTCTCTTCCTTCCTCACTTCGACCGCTCCTCCTTCTCTCTCTATGTGATTTTTGTTTGTACTGTCAAATGGAGGAGGAGTTTACAAGGTGTAAGTTTATATAGGTGAAAGTGAGTGGGTGAGGTGTGGTCAACTCCTCGTGTAAGTGTAACATGTGTCCTTGAAAGTGCTTGAAAATGCAACACTTCAAAGTCTTCCCCTCCCCTCATGATGTGACTGATTTATACATGTTTTTATACATGTATGATGTATTAGTTGAAGTATTAGGTAGTATATTTAAGTTAGGTTGGGTTATGGTATGGTTTAGGGTTTACTTGAAATAATATTTTAGGGGATATGTGGTCCACTACTTAGGTGTACTTAAGTCCATGATGACTTTGAGTCCAAAGTTTAATCATAAGTCTTCTAATCAAGTGGTACCATTAAATCAAATAGCAAATTCAGCTAATATACTTATATATATATATATATATTAATGAATTTGAAATTACTAAATAATTAAGTTATTAAAACTTGTAGGATATTATTTAGCTAATGAGACTACCTATAAGGTAAGAACTTAATTTATTTGACAATGAAATAATATAAAACTTTATTTATACATTGAGAACTAATAACCTAATCTTTTTACAAAATAATGGGGCCTCACACTAAAGGGGCGAACAGAGGAGTACATCGTGATGGTCAAGCCGGTATATCTGGTACTGGTACTGCAAAGTCCAGAATTTATGAGATGAAGAAGGCTGATGATCCCAAGGCCAGTATGATTGCAGGTACACTTGATATCTTTTCTCAGCATGTATGTACAATTCTTGATACTGGTGCTTTGCATTCTTTTATATCTGCGTCCTGCATGAGAAAATTGCATCTTGATAATGTTGCCAAGTGAGAGCCTTATGTGATTGGTCTACCTGATGGTAGAAGAATTGTTGGGAATCGTGAAGTCCAAAATTGTCTGATTCGAATGAACAATCGTTAGTGGTTGTCAGATTTGATTGTGGTTGATTTACCTAAAGATGATGTAACCTTGGGTATCGACTAGAGGGATCATCATGATGCCATATTTAGGATCCGTAAGCGGATAGTGACCGTCACTTCTGATGATGGTTTTGAATGTGTTTTTCAGGGTGATGCTCCCAGTCGTTCCGGGAAAATTATATGTGCAATGAAAATAGTGAATCTGCTTAATCAGGAATATATTGGTTATTGGTGCTACATGACCAAGACAAAAGATCGACCAGCTGAATTGGCCATATTCAGGTGGTTTGAGACTACCCAAGTGTTTTTTCGGATGAATTGTCGGGTTTACTTTCACAACGAGAGGTAGAGTTTACCATTTAGTTAGATCTAGGTACGTTCCTGCTTTCAAAATTCCCATATCGTATGGCTCCAACTGATATGCAGGAGCTGAAGAATCAGCTGGAGGATTTGATCGAGAAGGGTTATATTCGACCTAGTGTGTCCCCTTGGGGAGCACCGGTGCTATTTGTAATGAATAAGGATGGATCTTTATGTCTATGTATTGATTACCATGAGCTGAACAGGTAACAATCAAGAACAAATATCCCTTGCCTCGTATCAATGATTTATTGGATCAACTTTAGGGTGAAGCTGTGTTCTCAAAAATTGATTCGAGATCTGGTTGTCATCAGTTGAGGATCTGAGAGTATGATATTTTAAAGATGACCTTCCGTACTCATCATGGGCACTATGAGTTCGTCATAATGCCATTCGGAATGACCAAAGCACAGCGGTATTCATGGAATTAATGAACCGAGCATTCATTCATTATCTGAATCATTTTGTGGTCATTTTCATTGACGACATTTTAATTTATTCCGGTGACCGTAAGGAGCATGAGCGTCATCTCCATCAGGTTCTCGATGTGCTGAGGTGATAACAAATTTATGGAAAAAATTTCAAATGTGAGTTCTGGATGTCTGAGGTGACTTTTCTCGGGCATGTCATATTAGATGATGGGGTTAGTGTGGACCCACATAAGACGGAGTCTATCCGAGATTGGCTCTCTCTGAAGAATGTAAAAGAAGTTCGTAGCTTGCTTAGACTAGTAGGCTATTAAAGATGATTTGTGGAAGGATTCTCCAAGATTTCTCAGCCGCTGGCTAATCTGTTGAGGAAGGATAAGAAATACACCTTGTCAGAGGTGTGTCAATAGAGCTTTGATGAGATTAAGAGTCATTTGATATCGGCACCAGTTTTCGTATTATCACAAGGAACCCAGGGGTTCGTGGTGTATAGTGATACGTCAAGACAGGGTATTGGATGTGTGTTGATGCATAATTGGAAGGTGATTGCTTATACGTCAAGGCAATTGCGACCTTATGAGGTCAATTACCCGACCCACAATCTGGAGTTAGCAGTTGTGGTACTTGCTTTGATGGCAAGAGTCAGAAATACATTTCTACTAAGTAAGAGCTGAACATGAGACAGCATAGGTGGATAGAAATGATCAATATTATGATATCGAGATCCTATAACACCCAGGAGAGGCAAATGTAGTTGCTGATGCCTTGAGCCGTTGTAATATCCGCAATTTCGGATTTCTGGTAATTTTCATTTTTCGGCGGAGGTTCATTCGACGACTCACTTTTGACCGTTTCGTCATTCTGAGAATATTTAATTCTGTACTTTTTGTCATCCGAGTTCGTTTCGGTATCGTTTTATTGAGTTCCGTGTTCTTAAACGACTTTTCCGCACTTGAGTTCGATTCTCACGAATCTCGTCCGAAACTGTTGTTTCGAGTTTCTCGGAAGTTCATTTAATGTTATTATTCATGTTGTAAGCTTCGGTTTGGTGTTTCGATCGTGTATCATGTATTTCGGACGTTTTGGGCCATTTTCATAATTTCTCAAAGTTTGGGGTAATTACTTCCATTGTCGAATTTCGAGCCCTCGGGTGGTCGGAATCGTGTGTTCTCTTAGTGCTCGAATTCATCTTTGCGAGTACTTCTTAACCGTATCTTCGATTCGTATTCAGGTTTGGGTTTCGGGGTCGTTCGGGCCGTCGGAGTTGGGCCCGGCCGAGTTATGGCCGGGCAGTCTGGGCCCAGGCCGACACTGGCCGAGTTACGGCCGGTAGTGCTCGGCAGTTACGTACGTAAGGCCGGTTACATACGTAAGACCTGGTCGGTTACGTATGTAACAATGCCGGTATTTCTGGGCAGAGATTTCGGCCATGGCCGGTTACGTACGGCAGTGTCCGGCTATATAAGGCCTGGCAGCGTGTTTTTCACTCATTTTCTCATTCTCTTCCTTCTCTTCCACGGCTGGAGGTGTGGGAATCATGGAAAGATGTTGTTGGTCAATCAATTCACGAATTTCTTGAGTTTCTAACATCAATCAATCATCCCATAACCTCCTCCGATCTACCGAATCAAGGTTAGATTTCTAGAAATCTAGTTTTGGGGAATTTGGGTATTTTGGTTGATTTCGTCCGTTTAATCCGATTTAACTTAGGGTTATGATGTATTGATGATTATTTAGAGGTATTATATCATTTCCCCTGTTATTCCATGGTTGGATCGTATCAATTCGTTATTTGGGTCGAGTTCTTGACCGACGCCTTGAAGGTGTCCGGTAAAATATCTTTGAGGGGTTTTCGGGCGTTCTACGATTATTCTTCCTCGTATGATCTATGATTTATTGATTATATGTTGTTAGGGTCGAGTTTCTTGTGAAGAACTCGAGTCGGAACCCTTCCGTTCGTTGCCTTCTTTGGGGTCCGAGCTTCCCGATCGAAACGTGTTCTTCGTAGCGTTCGGTAGCGGTTAGTAAGGCAAGTATCTTACTATACGACTTGTATCTTGCGACTAGTAATCACGTATGAGATTTATGGTGATTTTGCTTGCCTTCGTAATATGTTCCGTTTGAGTTGGTTGTGTTTTCCGCAATTTGAAGGCTTTGTGATAATAGTGTTATATTGGTATACGTGTTAGGCGTTGTGCCATTTGTGCAGGATTGCGATGTACATATGAGATGGTTGTACATGTGGTTGTGCAATGTATTGTGTACCGAACGTGTGTTATGTTGGTTAAGTGCCATTGATTGATGATAGTGTAGGTCACAAGTCGTCCAGGAACAAGTCTAGAGGGGGGGTGAATAGACTTGTTGAGACTCTTGAACTCTTTTTCACGAAGAGTGAGTTTCTTCAGCTGATAGTCAAACAAATGACTTGGAGTCGTTTGTTCTTGGATATGTGCGGAAGTCAGCTGATGACGAATATAAATTAACTTAATGAAACACTTAACAATGTATGCAGCAGTTAAAGTATGATGCAGTAAAACAGTAAATAACACAGGCAGTTATAGTGGTCTCAGAGGTGGGGTAATCCTCTACTAATCCACTTTTCTCCAAACCAGTTGGAGATGAATTCACTATAATTTTCAACCAGTGATAAATATTACAGTGATTCACAACACACTACAACAGCTTCCAACTAGTGGAAATCCGTGCCGTCGTACACACACTTGACTGCCTTGCACCTCTTGATCCTCGGTCCTTGGATGCCTTTACAGTCTCTTACTTCAACCAGTGAAGTACCCCGTACTCAAGATTATAGACAAGAGTGTTTGTCTTCTCCAACTTAAGAGCTTCCTTAAGTATGAACTTTTAGATCTGCTCTTTTCACGATGCTATTTGATTGCTTGAGATTGCTTTGTTTGCTTTGATCGCTAGAATGTATGTTCGCACCGGTTGTTGCTCAGATTCAAATCTCTGGATATATATAGGTCAGATCTCTGAGCTTCTTCCTTGTAGCCGTTGCAAATCTTTGAACAAATCCGTCCGTTGGAGGGAGACTTCATTGTTTATTCTTTCTGAACGTTGCAAGGCTGGATTCCCATTACCTAATTTTATCTTCCGACCATTGTGAGGACTTCTGCATGTGAGCGCCGAATCTTTTGAATATAAAAGGATTAAAGTCTTCACGGTGGGTCAGGATGATTTAATTAAATCATATCTCTTGCGGGAATCACTCCAATTTGTCTCTTCACGTTGCATGTGAGCTTTCCGTAATATTTGACTTTTCAAAGCATGCTGACGTGGACTTGGAGTACTAGGCTGTAGTCGAGTAGGCTGATGTGCAGCTTACATCTCTGCAGGTAGGTCCTCTCGGTTGTTCACTGTTTGTGACTTGTCTGGTCAGGTGACTTCCCTGAGGTACCTCGGCTGCAGTCTGGTCAAACTTCTCTGATAAATTTAGTTGACCAGAGCTACTCTGACTGGAGTCGGCTGTACTTCTCTGATGGACTAGGCTGTGCTTTAGTACTTAGCCGATTTTCAGCCTAACTAACTTTGGCCTACAGAAGACACTCATTTGGTTCTTCTTTACATTTTGCCAAGTTATACTTAACATATTTTGGCATATGGAAGATACTCATTTGGTTCTTCCTTACATTTTGCCAAGTATTAAACATTTGATTTTAAATTAATGACATCATCAAAATCTAACAAGTATTCCTAACAAATTCCCCCTATTTTGATGATGGCAAAACTAAGTAAGAAATCAAATGACCAAGTCTGCACTTAAGTGCGAGACAAAAACTGAAATCAGTTTAATATTGAGACAACTGGAAATAGTCATTCAACAGACTGTTTATAAAAATTTTCTGACTTTATCATTGAAATTTTACAAGAATGTTTTAAGTACAGAAAATAAGATTACAAGTAAGAGAAATAACTAAAATCATCTGCCTCTTCCTCTGCCTCTTCGAGTAGGCTGCTTGGCAGGCTTGAATGGTTTGGCTCCGATAGGTCTTATCTTTACTGGAGCAAGACCATATTTTCTTTTCACCACAAGTGCTGCGAAATCCTGCTCTTGCTGAGATCTGAATCTGTTCTCGAGGCACACTAGCTTGATTTCCTTTTGAAGTTGTAACTCATCAAGTTCACCATCCATGCGGATTGGTGCTTCTTCAGCTCTGAATAAGGGAATCATGGGAAAAGCTTTTTGCTCTTTAGCGTGCTTCTTGAGAATAGCCCAAAGCTTCGGATAGATTTCTTCCATGAAGTTTATGAAAATTTCCTGTGGGGAGAGTTTGTCATCATGGATTAGTTCCCAGATGTAATAGTCTCTGATAAATCTCTTCTTAGCAGTTCCCCACATCTCAAGAGCTTCAAATGGAATGAAATCCTCAACAAACCATAGCTCTAACCCTTCCCATTCTAGAGTAGGTTCAAAGCCGCCTCTGGTCCTTCTTCTTTTCCCTTCAGGCTGGTCAGCCTGGACATCTCGATCTACAGCTTCCTTTCTTTTTAGATTGGAGGGTCCTTCAATCTGAGGGACATCCTGCTTCTTTTTGCTTCTGATTTCTCTCTCTTCCCCCTGAATCCTCTCTTCCCCCTTTTTGCCAAAGATCAATAAGGCGCCAATCAGCCTGCTCCATGCGGCTCATCCAATCAGACATGCCAAAAGGCATTCTGTTGTTTGTAGGAGGAGGAGGCTGAGGGATCTCTCTCTGAAGAAGGGTGTCAATCTTGGCATTTATGGTCTGAAGGTCAGGAGTGACCTGAGTTGACAGCAGCTCTCCAATAGTGTCTCTGACAATTTGCTTGATCAGCTCAGTCATGGTAGGTGATAACTGAGCTGATGGAGAGTGCTCTCCTAAACCCTCTGCAAGAGAACCACTAGACTGCAGGCTCCTGGCTGCAGCTGGTAGATCAGATTGGGTTTTCTCCGGTCCCCGACTGAGTCTTCGCCACTCTGCGTCTAGCCGTGTACCGGGCAGTACAACAATCCTGTCTGCAGCTTCATGAGTAGCCTCGCTCGCTCGCTCTTTGGGTGCTTATCTCTCCTTCTTTCCCTTCTTCTTCTCCAGATTTTTTTTTCTCTTTTTCCTCATCTTTTTCTTTTTCTTTTTTTGCTCCTCCTTCACCTCCATCATCATTGTTATCATCATCATCATCATCATTTTTATCATCATCTTTCTCCTTCTCTTCTCCTTTATCATCCCCGTCATCTTTTTCTTTTTCATCTTTTTCTTGCTCTACTTCTTCTCCTTCTTCTTCATCTCCTTCATCAGCCACTTCTTCTGTTTTCTCAATCTCCTCTGTTTGTTTTTCAACTGGTATATTTTCTTCAGATTCTTTCTCTTCTTCATCCTCTTCAGCTACCAAATCAATAATTTCATTGTCTCCATTAACTTCTTCAATCCTAATCTCCTTTTCTACTTCCTCTTCCTCCTCTTCTCCAAAAGTGCCATTAAAAATACTGAGCATTATAGAATGGATAAATTGGTCCTTGTTGGTTTTAAAGTGTGACATGAACCAATTATCCTGGAGGAGTAAAGCTAAATCTGACTCTTTGCAAAATTCAGTCAGAACATCCTCAGTGGCTTGGGGATAATCCCAACCACTAGTTTCAACAAAGATTTGAAGATTTGTAAAAGACAGGGTTTTGAGAGTTTTCCACTCTTTAAAAATATTTACAAAAGAGTGTTTTTCTGCTTGTGGTTTGACAAGCTGAAGTTGTTCAATAGAGAGATTAAAAGTATTATTTTCTAAAAGGTTGAAAGTGTAATCTGCTTCAGGAATAGAGATAACAAGACCTGCTTCCTCTTCTTCGGATATGTACACTGGAGGTGTAATAACAGGTACAATCTGAGTTTCAGTATCTGGTGCAGGCAAGTCTGGATGGATTGGTGATTGGACTGATGGGCTGGCGTGATGCTCGATCGCTCTCCTCGCCGAATCAGCTTCCTAGGCCTCTTAGGAGAGGGTTCAGGTGATGACTGCAGGTGAGAGTGTCCTTCTGGGGCTGGTCCCCGTCTCTTGAATCGGATGGCAATTGGAGTATCGTCAGACTCGTTTCTGGACTCGACTGCAGTTCCGATCTCAGCTGCAAGTCGGTCTGATTCCTCTGATAAATCGTATCTTGGGCAATACGCGGAGTCCGGCAAATCCTTCAACAACTAGGCTGCTCTCCCAGTGACTCCAACTTTCTTCTTGTCATGGTCCATGTGACCTAGCCTCTTGTTTGGGTGGAAAGGGTCAATGTTTCCTTTAGCCACTCCGGTTTTCTCCAAAAACCAACTAAGATACGTTCCGAACGCCATCTTAGTCTTGAATTTCTTCTCATCCTCGAGCCATTCGACTTTGTTCACCTCGCGAACAAGTTGCCTGAAAATATAGTCCGCCCAATCGACTTCATCGTCTTGGATTAACGCACCCAACACCATGAATTTCGAAGATGACAGTTGGTCATAGCTGCCTGCCATCCCCATCACTATCTTGTTTGTGATGTCCAAAGAAACTCGATAAATCCTCTTCAACTCATTCCTCTTTGCGGTAAACTTCAATTTCTCTGGGATATTCTCGACTTTGATCGTTTTCCATGTTTCGGCGGGTGATTGTTTAAGAGCTTCGACCGCCAAACCGCGATGTTTCATCCTGAATACAGAACGAATCTTCTCTCGATCTATGGTGACTGGAATTCCGCCGACTGAGCTGTTAATCCCGTGCTGAATCAGAGAGGCATTACGATAAAATTCAACAACATCTTCCTTGAACAAATGTTGCGGGTTGATATCGAGAAACGGGTAGATTCCATTCAGCTTCATCGCCCGGATCAAATCGGGCATATCGAAGTCCTCTAGATTTGCTTCTAATAAACCTTCGAAGTCGACGACCATGGAGAAGATGACCTGGTCCTTCACCATCTTCAAGTTTACGCCTTCAAAAGATGCCATTTCTGCAAAAAGGATTTTAGGATTTTTACTGTGTATTTTTGCTCTGTAAATTCTAGGGTTTCTGTAAGCGTAAAGAGTAAAGTGAAAGGTTTTCTTCCTTATAAAGAAGATGAAAAGACGTTTGTATTAGTTTATTATAAATTTGAACGGTGGTACGCCTTTTGATATTCTTTTGAATTTCAAATTTGAATCGGTGGCCCTATTTAAAATTTGACGGTTGATTCTGATTGGCCACCGTAGAGGTTAATTAAATAGGCGTTTGACGCGTGTATTTAAAATTGCCACTTGGCTTATAAAGATGTATATTTAAATGCCATTTTGTTAGCCAAAATAATATTATAAATATGGCAGATAATAATTAAAAATTTAGAGATCAGTTTAGAGTTTTGTTGACTGTTGACCACTCTGCAACAGGTGAGTTTGACTTCTCGCCTGGTATTCTGTACAGCTAAGTTGCTTCGTCTGGCCTTCGTCTTCTCGCCTGTATCAGCATAGGCTGATTCTGAGGGTCCGTCCGTCCTTCAACTTGCTTCAGAACTAGATTCCCAATCTAGTAATCCAAGGTCTCTGCTAAGCTCCAGGAATCTTTCTTCTGGCAGGGGTTTGGTGAAGATGTCAGCTATTTGGTAGTCTGTGCTAACTCTTTCAACTCTAACCCTTTTGTTAAGCACATGGTCTCGAATGAAATGGTGCTTAACGTCAATGTGCTTCGTCCTTGAGTGCAAAACCGGATTGTTGGTTATTGCAATAGCACTATTGTTGTCACACCATATTGGAACTTCGTTGGCAATAATATTATAGTCCCTTAACTGTTGTCTGATCCATAGAATCTGTGCACAACAGCTACCTGCAGCTAGGTATTCTGACTCTGTAGTGGATATGGAGTTAGAAACCTGCTTCTTGCTAAACCAGATATCACCGTTCCTAGGAATTGACACGTTCCACTAGTGCTCTTCCTATTGATTTTGCATCCTGCGAAATCCGCATCTGAGTATCCTGATAGCTCGAAGTTGTCATCCTTTGGGTACCACAGTCCAACATTAATTGTAGACTTTAGGTATTTAATTATTCTCTTGGCTGCATCTAGGTGTGATTGCTTCGGCTTGGACTGGAATCTTGCACAAACTCCAACGGCATACGATATGTCTGGCCTGCTTGCAGTGAGGTACATAAGAGATCCGATGAGTCCTCTGTAGTGGGTTGAGTCCACTGATATGCCTGCCTCGTCTGCATCCAGGTGAGTACTTGTGCTCATTGGGATTCTTGCGGGCTTGGCTGATTCCATTCCATATCTCTTGATAAGATCTCTAGTATACTTTGCTTGGTTGATGAAAATTCCTTTTTCCATCTGCTTAACTTGTAATCCGAGAAAGAAGTTAAGCTTTCCCCTCATACTCATCTCAAATTCTCCTTGCATGAGGTTGGAGAATTTCTCGCATAGTTCTGGATTGGTTGACCCAAATATGATGTCATCCACATAAATCTGAACTATTAATATGTGGCCTTCGTGTTCCACTCTGAATAGGGTCTTGTCCACTTTTCCTTTGCAAAATCCATTTTTCTCAAGAAACACAGACAGTGTTTCATACCATGCTCTCGGTGCTTTCTTGAGTCCATACAGAGCTTTCAACAGCTTATAGACTTTGTCTCCTTTGACAAAACCTGGGGGTTGCTCTACATAGACTTCTTCTTCTAGGATTCCATTCAGAAACGCACTTTTTACATCCATCTGGTAGACTTCAAAGTCCTTGAATGCAGCATATGCGAGGAATAGTCTGATGGCTTCTAATCTTGCAACAGTGCATAAGTTTCATCAAAATCTATTCCCTCACACTGTGCATATCCTTTTGCTACGAGTCGCTTTATTCCTAATAACAGCTCCGTCTTCATCACTCTTGTTTTTATACACCCATTTGGTGCCAATAACTTTCTTGTGATCGTGTCTGTCTGCTAGTTCCCAAACTTTGTTCCTTTCCATCTGCTCCAATTCCTCTTGCATGGCATTAATCCATGAATAATCTTCCAAGGCTTGTTCTGTAGTCTTGGGTTCAATTTGTGACATGAAACATGAGAACATCGCCATTCCTGCAGGTAGAGTTGACTGTCTTGTCTTGACTCCATCACCAACTTTCCGATAATTTGCTGAATTGGATGATCCTTGAGCCATTTGGGGATCTCGTCCTCTTCGGGTTTGTTCCCCTGTTGGATTGCTCGTGGTTATCTCGCATCACTGGGTTCTGCCCGCAATCGGATCGGCTACGCCTTGTCATCTGCAGCTTGGTTACAATCGCAGACGAGTCTTTGTCGGCTCATTTGGTCTTCTTCCGCAAAGAATCGGATCGATAGGTTTGGTGATCCTGTCTGATCTGCAGTTGGATCTTCATCAGGTGCAGTTGGGTCATCAGTCTGATCTGCAGGTGAGTCCACCATTCCAGTGTCATGTATAATGACTTCTTCAAGGGTCGCTGACTTGAGCTTGTTCTCAATTTGCTCAAGTTGTTTCCTGTACTCAACGGTAGATTCATCAAAAACAACATGGGGTGTTTCCTCCACAACTAAGGTTCTTTTGTTAAAAACTCTATATGACTTGCTTCTTTGGGAATATCCCATAAATAGACCATCGTCAGTTTTAGCATCAAAGGCATTTAGTTGTGTTTTACCGTTGTTGTGGATGAAACACTTACAACCAAAAACATGAAAGTAAGCAACAGTAGGAATTCTATTATTCCAAACCTCATAGGGAGTTTTGCCATCTCTCCCTACTATCATACTGCTCGGGTGTGGCAAATGTGTTGGCAGCTTGCCCGTAACCTTTGGGTAGGTCCGCTCGCAATCATGGACCTTGCCGCTTCCTTCAGTGGTTCTGTTCCTTCTTTCAAGAACACCATTCTCAAGGCGTCCTGGCCGCAGAGAGCTCATCTTTGGATCCCATTCGATCGCGAAATCGATTATCGCCTTGTTGAGAAACTCTCCTCCTCTATCTGATCTGATCTTGATTATGGAGAGGGATTTCTCATTCGATCCTTCTCGGCTTCTGTAACTTGGTCAAGGTTTCACTTTTCTTGTATAGAAAAATGATCCAAGTGTACCTTGAATAATCATCTACTATTACAAGAGCATGCTTTCGGCCGCTCAAAGTCCTTGGTTTGATAGGACCAAATAGATCCATATGTAGTAGATCTAAGATCCTTGTTGTGAGCGTTGTAGGCTGAACTGGCTTGAACGATGCCTTGGTCTGCTTTCCCTTCTGACATGCATCACAGAGTGCTTCCTTTTTGAATGCTTCATTTGGAAGTCCTCTGACCAGCTTCTGAGAGCTAATCTTGTTGATGGCTTTGAAGTTCAGGTGACATAGTCTTTTGTGCCACAGCCATCCATTCTCAGCTACAGTCTTGGATAGAAAACAGGAGTTAGGTGTCCCTGTGTTCCAATCAATCATGTATGCATCTCTTCTTCGGAAACCTTGTAGTTTTATTTCTCCAGATAAGATGTATATCACCATACACTTCAAGATGGTGAAGACTACTAGATTCTTCTCGTCACAGAACTGGATGATGCTCAGGAGGTTGTACTTGAGCCCTTTGACATAATGAACTTTGGATATTACTATGTTTCCTCGGTGCAGCTCTCCAAAGCCTTTTGTCTGTCCTCTAGAGCTATCTCCAAAGGTTACATCGGGACCTCTTTCTTTGATATATTTGGTCAGCATCTTCTTGTTCCCGGTCATATGCCTTGAGCATCCAGAGTCTACAAACCATTCTTCACCTCCAAAATTTGAGCTTGAGGAGATGTGGTTGTAGTCCTTCCACCTTTTCTGCAATTAAATAAGCAGAGATTTAGGTACCCAAATTTGTGTGGGTCCTTTGGGGTTAGTTGGTTTCCTGGAGAATTGATTTCTCCTTGGATTATGGAAATTGTTATTATTATTATTATAACCCTTATAAGGTGCCTGTGGTCGAGGTCTAAATCTCCTGGTTGGATTGTATACCGGATATTCCTCAAAATAGTGTGGGCCATTTCTAAATCTAGGCTGAGACCATTTATTAAACCTTTGTGGTCTCCACACTTGTTCATTTTGGTAATTAGGATAACCTTGAGGTTTCCATCTGCCCCTCCCATTATGAAATCTATTTTTGGGGAGTTATTGGTAGTAGTGGGCATGTTGTCTGGCCGCTTGCTTTTGCAGGCATCGCTTAGTCGCTGTCTAGGTGGTATGCAGTGTAACTCGATCACAGCCTTAGACGCTTGACTTGGCCGCTCGCTTTTGAATATCGGTTTATGCACAGCTCGTGATCGAGACCATTGTTTCTCCCTTGATAAACTTGGTTTTAACTAGAGGGAGTGTGAGAATCATATCCAAGGCCCGATTTGGTATATAATGACCTTTATAAGTACACAGCCGCCAGAGTTGAAGACGCCTTCAGGAGGTTATTTCTGCGCTTTGAGTTTTATTTATACGTACCGGCTTAGTAAACTCAGCTTTGGCATGAGCAAGTGCAGCTGATTTTTCTTTAAGTAAAATGTTTAGCCGGTCTATCTCAGCTGTATTGACACCTGCCTGGCTTTTAAAGTCAGTTGTAGTTGTCTCAACCTTATTTAAATCTAGGCTGAGTTTTGAAATCATTTTTCAACCGCCTATTCTCATCTTGCACTGAGTCATCTCTCATCTGACTTGGTGTGCGATTTAAGTGTTTCAAAATCTTTGAATAATCGATTTACCGATTCATGTAAATCCATATCTTGTGACATGGCTGAGCTATTATTTGAACCGAGGTTTAGAGGTTACCTCTTCATCGCCTAAGTTTGCCATCGTGCAATCATACTCCTCGTCTTCATCGTAAAAGAAACCGCCGCTTGATTCGACATGCTCTGGTCTTCTCCGATGAGAGCTTTTCTTCCGTCTTCCTTTACGCCCACCTCCTTCTTGGTTTCGTCCTTCTTGAGCTCGGGACAATCCATTTGGATGTGTCCTATTTTGTGACAGATTGTAGCATTCAACTTTCCAGCCTTCCAAATTTTCCGGTTCCTTCTCGATTCTCCTTGTAGTTTTTCTTATACTTGGAGTAGTTCTTTCAAATTGCTGAACCTTTGCATTATGAAAGCCATTTCTTCCTCAAAATCTAGTGGATTTGGAGGTTTCACATCGAATAAGCTCTTAGCAGGACTCGGCCGCAAATGCGATTCCCTTCTCTGCAGCTCGATTGAGGATGAGCTTGGAAGCTCGAACTCATAAGCCTTTAGATCAGAGAACAGCTCCTGAATCTTTATCTTATTCAGGTCTTTGGACTCTCTCATGGCTACACCCTTCATGCTCCATTCGGGATTGAGCGATCTGAGGACCTTAAGTGCCATTTCCCTGTTGCCATAGGTTTTGCCCAGGGAGTTGATTTCATTGATAATTTCAGTGAACCTTGTGTCCACTTGGTCTATAGATTCTCCATTCTTCATTTTAAAGTTGTCAAACTTTTGGATAGCTATTGACAACTTGTTTTCCTTAATCAGCTCCGTTCCTTCATACATTAGAGCTAATGTGTCCCAAATCTCTTTGGCATTCTTACAATTTTTGATCTTGACCATTGTGGATTTGTCAAGAGTTTGGTATAGCACATCTCTGGCCCTGTTGTCAAGATCGCCGCCTTTCTCTCTTCGGGGTCGCCTCCGTTCTCTTCTTAGGAATCTTTTCGGGCCTCCCACCGTGATCTCCTACCGTGTTGTCCTTCTCAAAAATGAATGGACCGTCTTCAATGATGCACCACATGTCGTCATGAATTGAAGATAAATGTGCCTGCATTCTTATCTTCCAGAGATCATACTCGTCAACTGAAAAGACAGGTAGTCTAGAGTGCATGTGTTCCATTATATAGTGAGAGATAAGATATATATCTAGTATAGATCTGGTTCGTGAGAAAAAATGAACCAACCTCTCCGATACCACTTGTAGGTCACAAGTCGTCCAGGAACAAGTCTAGAGGGGGGGGTGAATAGACTTGTTGAAACTCTTGAACTCTTTTTCACGAAGAGTGAGTTTCTTCAGCTGATAGTCAAACAAATGACTTGGAGTCGTTTGTTCTTGGATATGTGCGGAAGTCAGCTGATGACGAATATAAATTAACTTAATGAAACACTTAACAATGTATGCAGCAGTTAAAGTATGATGCAGTAAAACAGTAAATAACACAGACAATTATAGTGGTCTCAGAGGTGGGGTAATCCTCTACTAATCCACTTTTCTCCAAACCAGTTGGAGATGAATTCACTATAATTTTCAACCAGTGATAAATATTACAGTGATTCACAACACACTACAACAGCTTCCAACCAGTGAAAATCCGTGTCGTTGTACACACACTTGACTGCCTTGCACCTCTTGATCCTCGATCCTTGGATGCCTTTACAGTCTCTTACTTCAACCAGTGAAGTACCCCGTACTCAAGATTATAGACAAGAGTGTTTGTCTTCTCCAACTTAAGAGCTTCCTTAAGTATGAACTTTTAGATCTGCTCTTTTCACGATGCTATTTGATTGCTTGAGATTGCTTTGTTTGCTTTGATCGCTAGAATGTATGTTCGCACCGGTTGTTGCTCAGATTCAAATCTCTGGATATATATAGGTCAGATCTCTGAGCTTCTTCCTTGTAGCCGTTGCAAATCTTTGAACAAATCCGTTCGTTGGAGGGAGACTTCATTGTTTATTCTTTCTGAACGTTGCAAGGCTGGATTCCCATTATTTAATTTTATCTTCCGACCGTTGTGAGGACTTCTGCATGTGAGCGCCGAATCTTTTGAATATAAAAGGATTAAAGTCTTCACGGTGGGTCAGGATGATTTAATTAAATCATATCTCTTGCGGGAATCACTCCAATTTGTCTCTTCACGTTGCATGTGAGCTTTCCGTAATATTTGACTTTTCAAAGCATGCTGACGTGGACTTGGAGTACTAGGCTGTAGTCGAGTAGGCCGATGTGCGGCTTACATCTCTGCAGTAGGTCCTCTACTGCTCACTGCTTGTGACTTGTGCAGTCGGGTGACTTCCCGAGGTACCTCAGTAGCCTCTGGTCAAACTTCTCTCGATAAATTTAGTTGACTGAGCTACTCGACTGAGTCGGTGTACTTCTCGATGGACTAGCCGTGCTTTAGTACTTAGCCGATTTTCAGCCTAACTAACTTTGGCCTACAGAAGACACTCATTTGGTTCTTCTTTACATTTTGCCAAGTTATACTTAACATATTTTGGCCTATGGAAGATACTCATTTGGTTCTTCCTTACATTTTGCCAAGTATTAAACATTTGATTTTAAATTAATGACATCATCAAAATCTAACAAGTATTCCTAACAGATAGTTGTTGCGAGTGTTGAGGTTGTGTTATGAGCGTGCGATGTACGATTTTGTGGTGATCAATGTGATTGATTAATTGTGCTCATTGTTGTATGTAATGTGAATGTGAATGTGAATATGTGTGTGACCGCTAAGTTCACTCGTGTTGGTTCGACGGGACCTACGAGGATTCGTGGCAGTGGACTACGGGGTCAGAACTTAGTGAGGTACTGAGGTCCAATCGTGCTGGTCTGACGAGGCCTACGATAACGCATGGCAGTGGACCATGAGTTTCGGACACAGTGCATCCAACCGGGTGAGCTCGATGGGGCTTACGGTGACACGTGGCAGTGGACTACAGTGTCAGGACTGTGTGTGTGATTGTTGTGGTTGATATAGTTCGTGCGGGTTGTTATGCCTACGGAGACACGTGACAGTGGATCACGGTGTCGAAATTGGTTATGTCTGGTTAATAGTCCGTGTGGGTTGTTGAACCTACGGAGACACGTGACAGTGGATAACGGTGTCGGAATTGATTATGTTTGTTTAATTGTGTGTGATGTAGTCCGTGCGGGTTGTTGAACCTATGGAGACACGTGACAGTGGATCACGGTGTCATGAGCATGATACTTTTCAAATCAAAGTTTTTAAAGGAAAAGTTTTATGAAAATGAATGTTGGGCCGAGTCCTAAGCTTGAGTAAATGTTTCCCGCATTGTAAACTGTTGAGTTCTGAAACAAGATTTGGGTGAAGGCCCTTAGGTTTTTTTGAAAGGTTTTGGGAATCAGGACTTGAGGTCTTAAGGTTTTGAAATTCTAAAAATTCTCGAGCTGATAATCTTATTTTCGAATGCTTCATAACTTATCTTCCCTTGTGAAAACCTCCCGGGAATATTTGATACTTGATTATTATATTTGATTCACGATTATTAATTGCTTGTTACATTTCGTATGATTTGATACTTGCACTAGTAAAACAGTGGAGTTTTACTAACCCCCGAGTAATCGGGGGGTGGATGTCTGTTTTGCGTCCAGGTACATGCAGATTCAGAGGAGCAGTCACAGGATTGGCACAAGAGGATGACGAGCTGTGATACTAATCATGAGTCGAGAGTTGTTCTGATTTTTGTTGTGTTGTCAGAGTTGATTTCAGTCTTCCGCTGTATTGTATTTCGACCCCTGTGTGGGTAATGTCGTTTAAGTCAGTTTTGTTGATTGGGTTGTGTGACCTCATCGGTCTGTGTATTCACGTGTAAGTGACCATAACGGTCTGTAATATTTTATTGTTTGACCCTGGTCGGGCAAGCATTTGGTTGTTTATGGATGTTTAGCCTGGCAGATCCTTGTGGAAAGGGTCTACGGCGTGTAATATTCCCATATGGTTTTGGGGGTGTTACATTTATGGTATCAGAGCCTGGCTCTAACTCAATATTAAACTCTACCTCACGATGCTGAGGTAAGCCCGGCAACTCATCTAGAAACACATCTAGGTAGTCTCGGACTACCGGAATATCGGCCAATTCAATTGGTCGATCCGCGGTTTTGGTCATGTAACACCAATAACCAATACACCCTTGATTAAGCAGTCTCACTGCTTTCATAGAGCTGATGATTCTCCCGGAACAGCTGGGATTATCACCCTGAAAAATACACTCAACACCATCATCAGTTGTGATGGTCACTATCCATTTGCGGACACTAAGTATGGCATCATGACGATCCATCCAATCAATACCCAAGATCACATCATCTATAGGTAAATCGATCACAATCAGATTTTACAACCATTGACAGTTGTTCATACGAATCAGACAGTTCTGCACTACACGATTCCCAACAATTCTTCTACCATCGGGTAGACCAATTACATAAGGTTCACAATTGGTCACATGAGTTAGTTGCAAACGACTCAAACAAGAAACAGATAAAAAGGAGTGTTAAGCACCAGTATCAAAAAGAACACAGACGGGCTGAGATTGGATCTCGAGAGTACCTGCAATCATGCTGGCTTCGAGATCGTCGGCCTTCTTCATCTTGTAGACGCTGGCGTTTGCAGTCCCGGTACCAGATGTACCAGCTTGGTTTCCACGGCCCATCCCTCTGTTTGCTCCGGTAATCTGATAACAAGCGAACGGAGGTACACGGTCCTGGACAGAAGACTGAACTGGAGCATGAGATGCCACTGGAGCACGTCCCAATCCATTTCTACAATAACGAGCACGATGTCCATTTTTCCCACAAGTATGGCATTCGACGGCCGGTGTTGGGCATTTGGAGTTAATGTGCCCATGGTCTCCACAATTATAGCACACAACAGATAGGTTGACCGCTCGAGGTTGCGATCCGGTTGGCTTCGATGCCATGGGTGGCCGTTCAGAAGGATTTGGCACTGGTTGGGGCCACTTGAATGTTCCCCGGTTGCTGTCAGTCTGGTTTTGGTTACTGAATTTCTTGTTGTTGGACTGCTGTTGTTTCATGGAAATCTCCTTTGCGGTAAGTTCATATTCTAAAGCTCTCTCGATGAACTCCGACAAGGTCGTACAGTGATGATTCAACTCTGCATTCTTATTCGGGGTTTAAGCCTCTTGAGAAAATATTTGATCTTATCGGCCTCCGTTCGGACAATTGTCGAGGCAAAGGGAAGAAGTGCCTAGAATTTCTCGGCAACAGATAGTACATCATCATCTTCAGATGGGTCTGGATTTAGCAATTCTGATAGTTTGGCCTGACGAAGTGGCCCTGGATAGTAACGGTCTAGCATGAGGTTTTTAAATTCCTCCCAAGTACATACGCCATCAGCTGGCCTGACCGAAAGCCACCAGGTGTGGGCGCCCTTGCCAAGATAGTAAGCTGCTATGGAGACGCTATTCTCTTCTGTACAGTCTACCATATCGAGTAATTTCTCGAAGTGCCTATCCAATGTACAATGTCAGCAGGCTCTGAGGAGCCTTCAAAAGTCGGGGGTCGCTGGCGAGAGATGTCGCTGATGATCCGACTCACATGTCCGCCATGTACAGGAGGTGGTGGATGCTGCCCCTGTTGCTGGTCGGTAGTAGCTCTCTGCATAGCTTCCATTAATTGACCCATCTGGGTCATCTGAGTCATCATGCCTTACATCACAACGTAAGGATCAACACACGCATCCTCGCGTCCAGTGTGGTGCGATTGGTCCCTAGAAGGCGAATCACTGCCTGTGGAACTATGCTCCACATTCGCGCGCCTATTGGCTCGTGGTATCGGGATTCGGCCCCTTCTGCGGCCTCGTCCCCCTCTGACACGGCCTCTCAGATTTCTTTTCATACTAAAAGAATCAAATCATAATGATTACCATAAGTACAGTTCATGATACCAATCAAAATTCATGCTAAGTTAATAGCAACAAGGAATTACCTATTCAAGAAAACAGTTCACAATAAATTATCGACACTACGAGTGTCACACAGAATATCATATCGACGTCAAGTCGAACAATTTTAATCAAATAATAAATCCAGAATTTACCTCGAATTATCAATCAGATAAATCCTACCACAAATCCTCGAAATATCAAGATAAACAAAGAGATCCATTCTGATATCAATATCATGCCAGTAATTAAATCATGGATCATAAAGTACATACCATATTTGGCTAGTAGGGTCAGGCGCTTGCACAGGTCAGACGTGACACGATGGTCTCTTGATACTAGTTCATTTCACAATGACTCTTAAAAAGAAAACAACTCTATGATACCATCTTCTGTAGCACCTCAAAAGGCGGTCACTACAGTGCCGTGGACCCCACATTGGGACCCACCAGGCAATACTCAAAATACAGATTAAAAACGCAATACTTGTGATACCGAACCATAATAAATAGCACTTACTCCGATTTGGAGTTTACAATAGTATGGCCAACGGCCTTAATATACACAGGATCCAAAAACACGAGTATAAACCATATGGAGATAGAATATACTTTAAATAACAATACATTGTTAGGAGTATTCCCTCGAATGCCACTCAGAGGTTGTTGAGTCAGGGCATTGTACTTGTAATTATGTAAACCATTTATATAAGGCAAATGAATGTTTCTTTATTTACTGGTAGTTACTGGCATTCCTAACTCGTAAATAAACATATAGAAACTAGTCTGTGTATTTGAGAGCAAAACGTTCCACTCCTTATTAGATAAGGGGGTCGGCACTGGAAAGGTTATAGCTCAAATACTTAATCGTTCGCAAGTCGATGAAACTTGACTGGGCGTTAAGTTTATGTGAAAACTTGTATGACATGTTCATTGACATGGAGAGTGCCTGTCGAACACTAATGGTTAGTGGGAGAACACGTTATAGGTATGCTAATTGGATTAGTATACTCGAACCGACTCACCCTCGATTCGTCACACGGATTTCACTCCGGGACAGTCAATGACGGAATCGAAAGGTTGTGATAGGTATTCGTGAACCTTCGACTTGAGGATTTAGTAGGGATGTGCTTGTGACGTCAAGATTTTCATTAGAGTAGTTCGACCCTGTAAACCGGAAGATGGGGGTTAACCTCGATGTGCATCTTGACGGGCAAGTAGCAGGTCCTACTGAATACCAAGATAGAATTCTTTCTCCCGTTAGTGAGTGGGTTATATGTCCTATGCGGTTATTGGCAGATGAGATCATAAGTCTTTGGCCAAAGCATTGGAGCTAGTTGTATTAGATACACGATAGCTCGATGATCTCGATTTGCATTAACGCATGCATAGCGTCGAGTACAGATAAGGTTTGACTGACCGTGACCCTAAAACTTGATCGGGACATTTGAAAGAAGGGTTTATACATATACTGGTATTCACGACAGAATGGTTCTTGAATGATCCCAATCATTCGTTCTCAGTTGGGGTACAGTGTAGGCTGCCAGGCTGGCTAGGTGGTGCTACTACTCTTTGGTTCCTCCCATTGCTGACTGAGATGGACCTACCGAGTCGCGCATTAGGATTGAAGACGGAATGAATCAAGCTAATTCTCTCATTATGTGTATTAGATATTGGATATATAAATTTGGGACATTAGATGTCTAAATCGATTTATTGGATAAATTGATTTACGGCCTAATGAATTAAATATATCACTGGGTGATTAATTTTAATTCATGGATATAATTATTTCTTGGAGAAACTAATTATGTTATAATGTATTTGATATGATGAAATTAATTGGATTAATTAAACTATACAAATACATCGGGACGGAATTGGAGTTTATCTGTTTGGACTCTCGCGAGTCCGAAACGAACCGAACTCATCCGGTTCTCCATGGGCCGCCCCCCCTTTTCTAGCCACCTTCCTTTTGGACTTATGTCTTCATTCTGTAATGAATGATAATTGTGGAGGTGGGGTTAGATTCCCACATGCATGAGTTGTTACATGTGGGAGAAGTTGAATAAGAGGGATGAAGACATCTTTCATTTACAATCTTTGATCCCATACGTGAAAGTGAGATTGAGAGAGAGAGAGAAAAACCATTTTCTCAATTGTCTTCTTCATCTTCTTCATTCACTTCTTCTTCATTTTTCTTGGAGAAAATTGAGAGAAATTATTGAGAGATATATTATACACTTAGAGTGTAGTAATAAAAGCTTCATCACTTGATTCTAGCTGTAACCTTAGAGGTTAATAAAGTGTTGTTATTCCAGTCGTTTTTTCGGCGCGTGGCAAGTAGAGACGTGGTGCTTTCGGCGTTGGATCGTTCAAGGTCTTGGAGCGGATTGAACTCGTATAGATCAAACTAAAGCTTGGGGAATAGCTCAAGAGAAGGTTACCATTTAATCAACGGACTTCGAGGGTTAGTTTCTTACGACTCTTTCTTTTCGTTTATATATTCGTATATACGTAGCTCGATCGATCCTCGTAGGGTTTCGGATCGAATTAATTTTCGTTTTACCGCTTCCGCTGGGCCTTCGTTTTAGGCACCGAATACCAACAGTGGTATCAGAGCGTAGGTCTTGCGATCGTATATATGATATTAGCATTTGGAATGCTTGATTAGATGGTGAATGATTTGGAATCATTTTAGTCATAATCGTTGTATATGTTTTTTACGTTCGTTGTAGTTATATTTTTCGTAAGTTTATGTCTAAATATAAATCTTAATTTCTTGGAAATATGATTTATATTGAAGATATGAATGTTGGGGAATATAGATATTGGATATCCGGTCAAAAAACTAGCCCTGAAATGCCGTTGGACGGTCCGGGAGGGGTCCGGGAGCAGGGGGCCGCGGCCCATGGCTCGGGGCCGCGCCTGTGGCTGTGCGGCCGGGCAGACATCAGACCGGGGCCGCGGCCAGCCTGTGGGCCGCGGCCAGTGGCCGCTGGATGCCCGCCTGGCCGGGTACCGCCGAGCGTGACTCGGCCATGCCAGGCCTGTCTGCCGGCAGCTGCCGAGCGTGACTCGGCCATGCCAGGCCTGTCTGTGGGCATGCTGCCGAGGGTGACTCGGCCATGGCAGGCCATTTTCGCCCCGACTCGATTTTTTCGTGTATTCTTGAAAATTAATCTCCCGCATGTTAAATTGGATTTAATATGATTAAAATGATTTATGGTATTTCATTTTATAAGGGAAATTTGATTAATTGGAATATTTGTGATCGACCGAATTATTTTGAACATTTTCATATTACCGATTGTGTGAATCGATTTGATCGGTTCGTATTGTTGATTGGATCAATGTATCTCTACGCTTTCCATTTATTTAGTATTTATTAGATGAATGCTTTTGAATGGTGATGTGGTTCGTGGACTTAGTTTTTGAATCGTTCGTTTTATTCGATTGGGTTGTAAAGGCCATTTTGAGCCTATTTATTTTACTAGAAAAATTTGTATCTAGGATGCAATTTTCAATATAAAATTTATAAGTAATGACGAAGACCGGAGGAAGATCCATTTCGAGAAGACGAAGATTCAAGACGAAGACTTGTAATTAGATTACAGAGTTTTTGTTTTCTAGGAACGGTCCATGAACCACATGTTGGTAGCAACTAGGTTGTGAATGGTTGTTTCATATTGTATGAATGCCACAAACGCGCTTAAACGATAAATGTGCAAAGTGTAACGTTAATCGCGAAAATTTTCCCACGATAAATTATTAAGTTTATAAGGTTTCAAGGTGTTCCTTCCCTCCATCGATTTTTTGGGAAATTGAAATCTAAACCGGATGTGCTATGCTTCTGAGTTATCGGGGTAGTCGTTCGGGGAGGACGGATAAACTACCGGGAGCGCATTGGATGCCTTCGGTTGGAGCAAATTTTATCCCTAGAAACCTGATAGGTAGCCGGATAAGATTCAATTGTGAAACTGATTTGCGTCGATGGTCTAAACTTAACTTGTTCACGAACCATAGAAACCGTATAGGTTGAGGGGACTGAACAAGGGGAAAAAGAAGATCGAATCATCCATTAGATGGGTTGGTGTTAGACACCACTTTATGAAAATTAATAGACTAGAAACCTGTTCGGCTGCCCTCTATTAAGATTTATAAAGTACTCGATCACCACTATGAAGTAGCGCGGCGATACTTCCGGACATCACATGGGAGTGTGTTATTCCGATAAAAATAGTGGGAGCTGGGTAACAAGAATAGAAAAGACCTTAATTCTATACTCAGAACATAAATGAATGAGTCACTAATTAATCTATCGTACTTAATGCAGACTCAAATCTCAATATGACAATGAATCCACTCGCAATTCTGCTCGAAAAGAACACCTTAATGGGACCTAACTTTGTGGATTGGCTCCGTAATCTGATGATTGTCCTCGGTATAAAGGCACTGGGATACGTCTTGGAGACGGACATTCCGGCGCCTCCTGTGCGGACCCAAGCCAATCAGGAAGAGATTGAAAACCACGAAAAGTGGGTTAAGGATGACGTGAAAGTCCGTGCTTATATGATGGCTTCCATGTCTAATGAGCTTCAGAGAGCTCATGAGAAAATGACTTCGCGCAGGCGATTCTATCTCACTTAACCGAGCTTTATGGTGAGCATAGCGTAATCCGCTAGATATGCGATATCCAAGCAACTGTTCGGTGCAAGGATGAAGGAAGGTGAGAAGGTTGGGGAACACGTCCTCAAAATGATATCCATGATCGAGAGATTGGAGGCTCTGGATTTTAAAATGGATACTTCTCTCCAAACCGACCTTATCCTACAGTCTCTCCCTGATTCCTTCTCACAGTTTGTTATGAACTTCAACTGCAATGAGATTGCATATAATTTAGCTGGGCTAATGAACAAACTTGTGACCGCTCAGTCTCAGATGAAGACTCCGCGGATGAAGGAGTCTGCTCTTGTGATTTCTTCTGGACCTCGGAGGTCTAAGAATAAGAAGAAAAAGACCAAGAAGCAGACTGGACCACAAGCTAAGTACCTTAAGGGTAAGGGCAACGCCCCGATGGTTCCGAAGAACAAGAAGAAGAAGGATGCTTGTCTCAAGTGCGGTGAGCTGGGTCACTGGGCTAGAGACTGTCCGATTCTTCATGGCACTTCAGGTACAGAACTTTTAGTTTTGGAAACAAATTGTTCTGCTACTGTATTTTCTACTTCTGGATCTTGGATTACGGTGCTAGTTCTCATATTTGTACCGTGAATCAGGATCTGGAACAAAGTAGGAAGCTTGGAGCTGGAGAAGTTATGATCACAGTCGGAAGCGGGCATAGTGTCGAGGCGACCCACATAGGATCACTTCTTTTGGGTTTAGAATCCGGCTTTGTTTTGACTTTAGAAGATGTACTTGTTTTGCCCAATGGGCACAAAAACATTGTATCCATTCCGGTCATGGACCGAAAAGGTTTTTCATTTTTCATTGGTGATGGTTCCTGCAAAATTTATTTTAGAAATAAACTAGTGGGTACTGCTACATTGTTAAATGGATTGTATCATCTAAATCTCAACAACAAAGTAGTTGTGAATACTATGACTAGAAAACGTGGTAGGGATGCAACCAATCAAGTTCTGAAATGGCATCTAAGACTTGGTCATGTTGGTCAGACCAAGGTTTACAAGATGGAAAAAGATGGACTTATGGATCTATTGGGATCAGATCCCTTTCCTACTTGTGAATCTTGCCTTAAAGGTAAAATGACTAAGTCCCCCTTCACAGGGACTTTTGAAAGAGCCGCTGATAAACTGGGATTAATCCATACCGACGTATGTGGTGCTTTGGAAGCAGCATGAGACGGATATCAATATTTCATTACGTTTACAGATGATCACACTAGGTATGGTTATGTATACTTAATGAAACATAAATCCGAGGACTTTGAGAAATTCCAGGAATTCAAGGCCCTGGTCGAGAAACAAACTGGTAATCATATCAAAGCACTTCAGTCGAACCGAGGTGGCGAGTATATGAGTATGGAGTTTGACGAGTTCCTTAAGGAACATGGAATAGTTTCACAACTAACACCTCCAGGTACTCCGCAGTTAAATGGTGTGTCAGAAAGAAGGAACCGGACCCTGTTGAACATGGTCCGTTCCATGCTGGGCTATACTGACTTGCCGATTTACCTGTGGGGGTATGCACTCCTGACTGCCGCGTATATCTTGAACAGATGTCCTTCCAAATCCGTTCCTAAAACTCCACATGAGATGTGGGAGGGAAGGAAACCAAGTCTTAATCATATTAGGATTTGGGGATGTCCCGCCTATGTCAAGAAGACTAAGGTGGAAAAGTTGGAAGCTAGGTCTGCGAAGGGACGTTTCATTGGATTCCCATCTGGGATGATGGGATATCTATTCTACATGCCCAAAGATCGAAAGATCGTTGTTGCTTTACAAGCACACTTCCTCGAAGATGAGTTCATTCAGGAAGGCGGAGCAGGTAGAAGTATTTCTTTAGAAGAATACAATGAAACTCCTCGGGAGACACCTGTGCAAGAAACTGGAACCGTACTTTCTGAAACACAAGTACAACCACCTCGTAGGTCTAGTAGGGTGTCTCATTTACCTGAGAGGTATGGGCTTGTGCACTTGGAGGAGCTGGGTCTCCATAAGGTTCCAAGTGATAGCCAAGAGACCGACTCGACGACCTATGACCAAGCGATGGTGGATGTAGACTCCGCGAAATGGCGTGAAGCTATGGAAGCTGAGATTGACTCGATGCATGTCAATCAGGTCTGGACTCTAGTAGACCGCCCCAAGGGCATAGTGCCTATTGGGAACAAGTGGATCAACAAGAGAAAGACTGATGGTGATGGTAAGGTTGACGCCTATAAGGCCAGGCTTGTGGCAAAGGGTTATACCCAGAAGGAAGGGATCGATTACCACGATACCTTCTCGCCCGTAGCCATTATCAAGTCTATTCGCATGATGCTTGCTATAGCTGCCTACCACGATTATGAGATATGGCAAATAGACGTAAAGACGGCTTTCCTTAATGGATTCCTCGATGAGGAAATCTATATGGAGCAGCCTAAAGGCTTTGTGTCCGAAGTCGATATTCAGAAAGTGTGCAAGCTTCAGCGTTCCATTTATGGACTGAAGCAAGCATCGCATAGTTGGAACCTTTGTTTTGACGAGGCAGTCAAAGAGTTTGACTTCGTGCAAAATGAGGAAGAACCTTGTGTATACAAGAGGGTTAGTGGGAGCAAGATCGCATTATTAGTACTATATGTAGATGACATTCTACTAATAGGAAATGATGTGGGAATGCTCAGTTCTGTGAAAGCTCGGCTTTCGAGTAATTTCTCCATGAAAGACTTGGGAGAAGCTACCTATATTCTTGGTATTCGACTCTACCGGGATAGAGCGAAGAGAACAATAGGTCTTTCCCAAGCCCTCTATATAGATAAGATCTTAAATCGATTTGAGATGGATGATTCTAAAAGAGGGTTCCTACCGATGCGACATGGATTAAAACTCACCTTGAAGATGTGTCCTCAAAATGAGGAACAACGAAAGGAAATGAGTAATATACCATATGCTTCGGCCATGGGTAGCCTTATGTATGCTATGTTGTGTACAAGACCTGACATCGCGCATGCTGTAAGCGTGGTGAGTAGGTTTCAGGCAAACCCAAGTAAGGAACATTGGAATGCCGTAAAGAACGTTCTCAAGTACTTGAGAAGGACTAGAGATATGGTTCTGATGTATGGCGGAGGAGAATTGGATGTGGTGGGATTCACTGATTCGGACTTCCAAGGACTAAAGGACGACTCGATGTCTACTTCTGGCTACATATTTACTCTTAATGGAGGAGCAGTATCTTGGCGTAGCACCAAGAAAAGCGCGACTGCTGATTCCACCTGTCAGGCTGAGTATCAAGCAGCCTCGGAGGCTGCCAAGGAAGGGTTCTGGATTAAGAAGTTTCTGGGAGAACTTCAAGTGATACCATGTGCTGAGCTGCCTGTCTACTGCATCGCGACAACGACGGAGCTGTAGCGCAGGCCAAGGAACCGAGGTTTCACAACAGCACCAAACATATTGATAGGAAGTATCATCTCGTAAGAGAATTTGTTCGCAAGCGATACATTGTGGTGCACAGAGTAGACTCGGTCGACAACGTCGCCGATCCACTGACCAAGCCACTTTCTCAGACTAGCTTGGAGCGTCATCTGGAGAACATGGGTATTAGATACCATAGTGTGTGGCATTGAGTGCAAGTGGGAGATTGTTAGGAGTATGCCCTCGAATGCCACTCAGAGGTTGTTGAGTGAGGGCATTGTACTTGTAATTATGTAAACCATTTATATAAGGCAAATGAATGTTTCTTTATTTACTGGTAGTTACTGGCATTCCTAACTCGTAAATAAACATATAGAAACTAGTCTGTGTATTTTAGAGCAAAACGTTCCACTCCTTATTAGATAAGGGGGTCGGCACTGGAAAGGTTATAACTCAAATACTTAATCGTTCGCAAGTCGATGAAACTTGACTGGGCGTTAAGTTTATGTGAAAACTTGTATGACGTGTTCATTGACATGGAGAGTGCCTGTCGAACACTAATGGTTAGTGGGAGAACACGTTATAGGTATGCTAATTGGATTAGTATACTCGAACCGACTCACCCTCGATTCGTCACACGGATTTCACTCCGGGACAGTCAATGATGGAATCGAAAGGTTGTGATAGGTATTCGTGAACCTTCGACTTGAGGATTTAGTAGGGATGTGCTTGTGACGTCAAGATTTTCATTAGAGTAGTTCGACCCTGTAAACCGGAAGGTGGGGGTCAACCTCGACGTGCATCTTGTCGGGCAAGTAGCAGGTCCTACTGAATACCAAGATAGAATTCTTTCTCCCGTTAGTGAGCGGGTTATATGTCCTATGCGGTTATTGGCAGATGAGATCATAAGTCTTTGGCCAAAGCATTGGATCTAGTTGTATTAGATACACGACAACTCGATGATCTCGATTTGCATTAACGCATGCATAGCGTCAAGTACAGATAGGGTTTGACAAACCGTGACCCTAAAACTTGATCGGGACATTTGAAAGAAGGGTTTATACGTATACTGGTATTCACGACAGAATGGTTCTTGAATGATCCCAATCATTCGTTCTCAGTTGGGGTACAGTATAGGCCACTAGGCTGGCTAGGTGGTGCTACTACTCTTTGGTTCCTCCCATTGCTGACTGAGACGGATCTACCGAGTCGCGCATTAGGATTGAAGACGGAATGAATCAAGCTAATTCTCTCATTATGTGTATTAGATATTGGATATCTAAATTTGGGACATTAGATGTCTAAATCGATTTATTGGATAAATTGATTTACGGCCTAATGAATTAAATATATCACTGGGTTATTAATTTTATTTCATGGATATAATTATTTCTTGGAGAAATTAATTATGTTATAATGTATTTGATATGATGAAATTAATTGGATTAATTAAACTATACAAATACATCGGGACGGAATTGGAGTTTATCTATTTGGACTCTCGGGAGTCCGAAACGAACCGAACTCATTCGTTTCTCCATGGGTCGCCCCCCTTTTTCTTGCCACCTTCCTTTTGGACTTATGTCTTCATTCTTTAATGAATGATAATTGTGGAGGTGGGGTTAGATTCCCACATGCATGAGTTGTTACATGTGGGAGAAGTTGAATAAGAGGGATGAAGACATCTTTCATTTACAATCTTTGATCCCATACGTGAAAGTGAGATTGAGAGAGAGAGAGAAAAACCATTTTCTCAATTGTCTTCTTCATCTTCTTCATTCACTTCTTCTTCATTTTTCTTGGAGAAAATTGAGAGAAATTATTGAGAGATATATTATACACTTAGAGTGTAGTAATAAAAGCTTCATCACTTGATTCTAGCCGTAACCTTATAGGTTAATCAAGTGTTGTTATTCCGGTCGTTTTTCCGGTGCATGGCAAGTAGAGACGCGGTGCTTTCGGCGTTGGATCGTTCAAGGGCTTGGAGCGGATTGAACTCGTAGAGATCAAACTAAAGCTTGGGGAATAGCTCAAGAGAAGGTTACCATTTAATCAACGGACTTCGAGGGTTAGTTTCTTACGACTCTTGCTTTTCGTTTATATATTCGTATATACGTAGCTCGATCGATCCTCGTAGGGATTCAGATCGAATTAATTTTCATTTTACCGCTTCCGCTAGGCCTTCGTTTTAGGCACCGAATCCCAACATACATTCAGTCAACAATTTAAATAAAGTGGAAAGATAAAATTACACGGTTTTAAATATAACCGGACAGCAAAAGATTTGGGCCACCCGAATTAGTATCCTTCGAACCCTTCACCGTTACCATGATCTTCCCGTGACTTGCCTTTTCCTCGACCTAAAATACAACACAAGTAATTCGCCCAACACAGGGTCAGATATACATGATAACTGATTTCTCAAGACATTATACAATCCACATATATATTAGGTCTCAATGAAAACATCCCGACTAACAATCATACCCCTCGGGCGTATGAACAATTAGTCACAAAATGTCGAACACATCCAATTATACATGGACTATGAACGACCGAAATAGTATGGCTCAAGATGGACATCACAGTACGCCTGATCCGGAAATGTGTCAGGACACATGTCTACCCCGTATACGGAATCCAGGATATACGTGGGACAATGTACCTAATTAGCCTCATGAACTACGTCTCGTATGCACTGTCCAATACAGAAACATCCACGCATGACTATATATGTGCCTGGCTAAAAATCCTACACAATAACCAATCAGAACACAGATATGATTTCGGATATGTCACTATACAACATGACAACGAATTCAATAAATCACATATCCGATTAAGGATCAAGAAACTCACCAAAATGACAATAAGGATCAATGATATCAATGGTTCAAAGGTGATGAACTTGGGAATACAATCCCACGATGAAAAAAGAACATCATCAAGACTAATATCAAATCACGGATTGCAAATTCATAAGTGTTTCATATACATGAAATGCATAACCATCACCAGAATCCAAACATCATTATAACCAAGCAAGATAACTTGCCTCAATACGGAGACGAGAATAATCCTTCCTTGTCGAACGAACGAACGGTCCTCGACTAATATCGGATACTCGAACAATCAACCTTGAATGAAATATATTTCACTCAATAACACATTCATATAATCACCGATATCTAATTTAGTGAGACGACATCCTAATTTCCATTTGAATAGTTCACTTATCTCAAAATATCGAAATCTTATTCCAAGAACTCTATTTACCTTAACTCATTCTTACAATCGGTTTACAAGACATTACCGAATATTTGTATGATTCTTAATGACTAAGAAATTATTAAGAACATGTTATACAATTATTATCCTATAACATTTAAATATATCAAGAACATTACGGATGATTTAATGTGAGAATCTGCACTGCTTAGTTCATCACTATGTCCACTTTATTTAGTTATAAATCCATATTATGATCATGAATATTATCTAATATTAACACCATCCTTATAATCTTCTTACTAACCTGGAGAATCAAATATAACACATATGAATTCACCTAGCTTAGGTTCAAGAACATCACTCTAATCTTCTAATATCCATCAAGGAGTTTTTAAAACATTTTATGACAACAATTCCAACAATCAACCTTAACTACAAGGAAATAAGGATTATTATTGTCCTAATGATGTTATTAGTCCAACAAGAAGAGTGTGATTCTACTAAACATGCTTACCACCATTAAAAACATCAAGAATACATCATTCCAAACCCTTAATTATCATATTCATCACTAAGCTGTTAAAAGCTTAGCTACAAACATGTTTTACTTGATTAATTCAACATTAGGTGTAGTATACTCTATCACTAACATTATAACTACGAAATTATAGAGTGAAATCATTCATTATACCTTCATAAATGAATAACAAAACACCAAAACCACAAGAACACACTCCAAGTTTCAAGAATAACTCTAAACTTCCAATCAACAAGCTCTAAATCAAGATGCAAAGCTCAAACAGAAGTTGAAAGAAGGTAGAATTGGTCTAGGGAGGCAGGGGGATGATTATAGGGGAGAAAGTAGGAGTTTGGTCATGCAAAATGAAAGACATGAGTTGTCTTTTCATAACTGCTACGTACGTTATCACATGTAGATAACGTACGTTAGCCACTTTACGTACGCTACACAAAAAGTATTACGTACGTAATCGACTACCAGGTGAAACTGACTCAAAACATAAACATCATTACGTACGTTATGGCTTGGAGCATTACGTATGTAATGTAGGTTAACTAGGTTGCCTCAAAAAGGTCAAATATTCGAATCACGCCCGGACCCTCACGCCGAAAGTTGAGATCGGATAAGACTACACTCATTACGTACGTAAACAGCACTTCCTTACGTACGTAAAGCCAACAAGATAGCGTACATTAGGCTAAAGTCTTAGCGCAGGTTAAACACAGAATTACTAACTAAAAAATGTACCAATCTACACAACGTCAAGAAATCAATCACAATGCGAATGATAGTTATATTCAAGTCTATTATGGTATATTCCAACATTAATAAACATTAAACAAATGCAACAAGACTACAACGGTATTTGAATTATCGGAATAATACAATAGTAGGTAAGAAATTCCGTCGGATATTACAGTATTGGATATAACCAAACAAGGAGAATTATATATGGATTAATTCATTATAATTCCTCTGATTGTTATATATTATTTAAGTCCTTATTACATAAAGACACTACAATTTCCTACATAATGAATATCGTATTTTAACACAATACTAATGTCGTCTGTAACAAGGGACCATATAGTTTGTGATTGGATACGACACAATTTATGTAGAGAGAAGTAGTTTGTCCAGATGGGACTTGGCGATGCTCAAATTGATCAATAAAGAGTATTAATTAAGATATATAAGGTCGAATTATCCATGCCTTATTCTTAAATAGGATATCGAGTGACGAGAGGATTGAATATTATATAGTAATGGGATTTTGTTCGTGCCGTCGATTAATTCTTTTAATGCGGGTAGTCATAATGTATAGCTAAAGGCCGCTTATGATTATGAGTCGTAAAATTGTTTTTATACTCATTGCCGTATTAATTAGAACATACAGGGTCACACACTTAAACGAGTAGAGCAACTATTTTGTTTCAGTTGATTATGGTTGGTGTAAGTGTTGGTGAACCCTTAGCCATGTAGAGGGCTATATAATAGTGTCTTGTGATATCCCTCACACTTGACCAAAATACAAGAGAAGACATATTTTGTGTAGAGAGAATCAAAAATCTGATTTTGATATTTCTCTCACTAAAAGTCTTGAAGATAATATTCAATAGTTGAATAATCAAAAGGATCAAGAATACATCTTCATATCTTTGAAGGTTGATTCTTTGATCAAGAAAAGTATTTAGAATACTCATCTTATCTTCATCTAATCTTGTGAGTTTGATTTTTAATAAGATATTGAATAAGATTTATAGTTGTTATTTTATATCAAATTTCAAGAACATTTGAATAATATTCTTGGTGTTCTTGTTCTTACCATAATCAAGAACATACCTCGATTCAATAAAGATTTAAGTGAAATCTTTATTGAATCGGAGCTAGCAATCCGTTAGATGCTTGGGACTTGTTCGTTGTGTGCATACCGTAGAGGACGCCCGCTTCTTGCAATGCCTCTAGAAAGCTCGATCAAAAACACGCTACAAGAGGTAACAATCTTGTTCTTTGTACTTTGATAATATACTTGGATCCTCAGAGGGTTTTTACATATTATATTTATACTTCCGCTGCACTATTTCGATATATGATGAGATCATAAATCTTATTAGTTTGATAAAAATCCAACAGTGATATCGGAGCGACTAGTATATTTTCATTGTTTCGATTTTCATATATGTTGATAATGATGTTTATATATCTGATGTATGATGTTTATATATATGATATATAAATTTTATCTAGGTATATTTTTATATATATGGTGATATATATAATTTTAATATATTTGTGTTTCGATCTATATATATATATGATACCTATCTTAATATGTAAATTGATATATATATATATATATATATATATTGACTTATATGTTTGATATTGACATATATGGTTCTTTGATATATGGAGATTCATGTGATGATTTAGTTCTACTAATAATCCATGAATCAAAGAACATATGATTTGATCTACATATAATTCTATGTTAGGATTATGAATTTTAAGAGGTGCATATGAATATAAATTTGTTTATGTAAAGATTATGCTTCTTTAAAAATTATCATATGAACCTAATTAGATTTTGATACCTAGGTTGTATAAATATAGATTTGATCTATTTTGTTTATATATTTATATTGCTCAAAAGGTATTAGTTATTATATACATAAGATGTATACATGTAGTATACATAAGATGTATAGTATACATAAGATGTATACTCAAAGAAAAAAAAATTACATACCTGATGAGAAGGGCTGCCATGCGGTCTGAGGGATGCAGATCGCGATCCGGCCAAGGGAGTTGGCCCTTGGATTGCGATCCAGGCTGTTCGGATCGCGATCCGGGCCACTTCTGGACCCGTTTTGGCCTCGTTTTCTTCGTGTATTCCTGGAAATTTGTTTCCCGTTTTACCCGGTTCGTTGTTTTGTCCCTCAGAACTTTATAACTTATCGATTGTTGATATTTGGCATATTTTTATATTATATAACTTATCGATAGTCGATATTTAGTACATTTGATATATTATGTGCTTATGAATGCTTAAATAGTTAATGCATCGTGGTTGGTACAGCCGTACTAGATCAATTATATTGATGATTCGATTATGGTTGTAATATTCATAATACGACTTGTAGGTTATGCCTTCTTATTATCTTGTTGTAATTTCTCTTCTAATCTTACTCCCCTATAATATAACTCGAGGTTTGTATTACTAAATGTAAGGATATAGTTTAGAATAGTTCTAGCGATAAGAGGAAGACGAAGGAGACGAGCTACTTACAAGGAATTCAAGAAGAATGCGTTATTGAAGATTACGCCGAATGACCTATTGATATTAACGAATATCATAATAGGATCTATGGCTATACCAAACCACACCATATTGTTCATATGAATGTATGAGATGCATCATATTTACATTGCATATGATTGTATGAGATGCATCATATGTAAATTAGCATATGATTGTATGAGATGCATCATATTTTTTATTTGCTTTATAATCGTTACTTCCAAAAAAATCTAACTCATTAAAACTTTTACATGTATGTGATACATGGTAAATATTTTGAGATAATCAAATTTTGATAAAATAGTTTTATTAAAATCAATTGATATGAAACATAAGTGTCAAGAGCCAACCATTTTTAAAACACTCGTCAAACTTTCGATCATTTCTAATATGGATCTACCAAAGCAGGGTGTATGGATTATATCTTAAGGAGGCAAGATGAATAAACAAGCTTCTACATATGTTTTAAATGGTTAAGACTTATATAGGTTATACAAAACGGTTTTGGACATATGGCTTATTTGGGATTAATACGATTAAAACGACATAAGATGTCATCCCAAATGATAATCTAAAGCATTTCTTAATTACAGAGGACATGCTCTAACACACCCAAATCTCATTGGGTCATTACAGTGCCGTAGACCCCACACCAGGAGATCCACCAGGCGAACACGACCAAAATACAACAAACTGACCAAAAAGGGAATCTCAGTCCCTACTATGACATCCGACATAATATTCCGGTATGAATTTCAACGACAAAAGTGGGCCTACATGGCCAAAATAAAAATACAACAATATCCACGAGCCTTGCTCGGATAGTACAAAATGGCAAAGACTGAACAAAACTGGAGTACTCCAAACTATCCGATTGACACGAACAAGAAAACATCTCGGACTAGTATCGCTTGAATGCCTCGTCGCCATCATCATGCCCCTATGTCTGAACTCTCTCCTCTCAAGCACCTAAAATATGTAAACATGTTCCGCCCCCAAGGGGTCAGTCATCCAGATAATGAATATCAAATACATGTACAACATGATATGCATCCAAAGGCAGAATAAAATGGTATAGCAATGGTAATACGAGATGCTCACAAACCAAAGTAAGAATCAACCATTCATGAAACACTATGCCCGCGGCATACGATCAGTACCTACTCAACAGGTTAGAACACAAGTGCTCAACGGCGAATCATCAATATAGAACACAACCATGAACTACCCGACGCAAACCAAACCAGAACTAAAATAAATACAAATCACAAAGCCCAAAGGCTCCAACAAAAATACCAATACATCACAATGGCCTGAAAGCCACTCAACCGAAGCTGCCACAATATCACAATGGTCTGAAGACCACTCAGCCGAAGTTGCCAATAATCACAATGGCCCGGAGCCAAATAGCCCGAAGCTGTATCATCTGAGGGATGAAGCCACGGCACGAAGCCGTATCACAATGAGGGCCAAAGCCATGGCACAAAGCCATATCACAATGAGGGCCGAAGCCACAGCACGAAGCCGTATCACAATAAGGGCCGAAGCCATGGCACGAAGCCGTATCACAATGAGGACCAAAGCCACGGCACGAAGCCGTATCACAATGAGGGCCGAAGCCACGGCATGAAGCCGTATCATAATGAGGTCATCCAATGACCGTGACCTGCTGAATTGCAGGTGCTGGGAAACTAACCGCAAGGGTTCAAGCCCCAGACTTACCCATAATGAGATCACCCAGTGACCGTGACCTACTGAACTGTAGGTATTGGGAAACCAACCGTGAAGGTTCAAGCCTCAAACTTACCAATCGAGCACTAGCCACCAAAACACAATTAATCACAAATGACAATGATCCCGAGATTACCGAATTTACAAGAATAATAGTGTGCTGCCTTGAGTCGGCCAACACGAAAACAATAACTCACGGATGGGCACCGTCCTCGACGGTCCCAATTCAAATACCTCGACTGCCTTAGGAATGTCCAATCGAACACAACGACATTAACGGATGGGATCCATCCTCGACACTCCCAATTCAATACCTCAATTGTCTTAGAATGTGTCGTTCTGAACGACCAAACGATAACAACGATACAAAGGATGGGAAATGTCTTCGATAATCCCAATTCAATACGTCGATTACCTTAGAACGGTCAATCGATAAACAACGACACAATGGATGGGAATTATCTTCGATAATCCCAATTTAATACCTCGATTGCCTTAGAATAGCCAATCGATAAACAACAACACACGGATGGGAATCATCTTTGATAATCCCAATTCAATATGTTGATTACCTTAGAACGGTCAATCGATAAACAACGACACAACAGATGGAAATTATCTTCGATAATCCCAATTTAATACCTCGACCGCCTTGGAATGGCCAATCGATAACAATGAAACGATTAAAACGGATGTCCTGGTGCCTTTAATCGGTTACCGATGACGGAGATGATAATCAAACACGTCAATGCCTTCATTCGGCCAATCACAGCATCAATAGCAAAATACCAATATCAATAACAATGATCATAACAATGTCTTAAACCGACATCAATATCAACAACAATAACCGATACATCGATACCACGAACTGGTTATGGATAATAACATCAACGAGTATCTCAAAGCCCTGAATGGCTTTTATCGGACAATAACAACATTTGGCATAATTTGTCGAAGGGTATTATATCCAACAACCCCCTGATATCAACAAAATCATAGAAAGACCAAGTCTCGAAATGATACAACACATTCATACACATACATGATAACATTAATCTAATTGACTAGTACAAGTATAAAACTTGCCTCAAACCGAAGGCGAGAAAGTCCTTCCACGATCAACGTCCTCCCAAGAAGCGACAAACGGCGCCTTCCGACGATCGCAAACACTCGAACAACCTTGAATGGAATATAATTCATTCAATAACACAAAATCAATAGAAAACAACACCAAGGACAACCCGATTCGATCATGAATCGATTAAACTCCACAAACGAATACCATAGTACTCAACCATGAATTCTAACATCCTCCAACACCTCAATGATCGATACGATCAAACGTTCGTAACACTTGCGAAAAAAATTCAACAAGAATCACTTAAGAACATCATCAAATTGATCCTCCTACAATGATAATATCATCAATATTATCACTACCACCTCAAGAACATCATCGACACAACAAACATGATGTCCAAACAATAATCAATCACCAATTCATCATGAATTCAGATTAATCAACAAGATTAAATCAACCATTGCAAGATTATGGTAATCATTATATAATTCATCATAATCCTATCTAAAAATGGTTATAATCTCCCCAAGAAACACAAACAACAACATCAATCACATCAAGACTATGTTAATCATATAACAATCTTAACATAATCCTTCCTACACATGATTGTAACTTCCAAACATTCTAAAACATCAAGAACAACTCCTCCTCAAGACAAAATCATCATGTTCTTCATCACAAGTTTTAAAAACTCATCAGGAATCATGATATAGTCCAACAATCACCAATTATACAAGGAAAACAACAACAACATCATACTCGAAAATCACTTGTGGAACAAGAGATTAAGAGAACTTACTAATGAAGAGCAAGAAGAACTCTCCAAACACCAAAGGAGCACCAACACGCTTCCAACTCCAAGCTCCAAATCATGTTATGATGATCAAGAACATGTTGGAAGAGGCTAAATATCAAGAACAAGTCCAGAGGGACGGTTCTAGGGAGAGAAAGAAAGTTTTGGTTCGTGAGGAAATGAAATATGAAACCAAGATATATAGACTGACAGGCTCATTACGTACGTTATACAGCAAGCCTAACGTACGTAAAGACTATTACGTATGCTATATCAGTAGCTTAACGTACGTAATGCTAGTCCAGAACCGACTGACCAGAAATAAGAAGACTTTAACGTACGTAAACAACCACCTTTTACGTACGTTAACAAGCTGCATGGATTACGTATGTTGATCTCTCCTCCTAACGTATGTAAGGATCCGTTGACGGAAATAGTGAGATCTGATCGAAAGATACCCGGCCCTACCAGCCGAAAGTTGGCCACGAGGAGGGTTCCTACAATAGACCATTCATTACGTATGTAACCATATAGGTTTAACGTATGTAATACCCATCCATAGCGTACATAATGTTACACATGTAGCGTACGTTATGGATAATATACTTAGCCAAAATCCAAACTCTCCAAGCAACACCCAAACGACGAAACAATACCGACTACAAGTATAAATATTTCGATCCCGAAATATCCCAATACAATATACATTGTATCAGTCCAAAACAACAACACTTGTACAATTCCAAACGAATACGTACAACTCAACATTGAAATGGAAAAAAATTACCCCCGGATATTACATACTTCCCCCTTAAAAGAGTTTCGTCCCCGAAACTCAGGGTGCACAATTCGGGGTACGAACTATCCATCAGGATCTGAAAACAACATATCCAGAAATACTCCTCAATATGAACAACTCCGTTTGACTAACTAGGCCAACCCCTCGGGTCCCTGCGTCTCCCCTGCCCGAACACGGCAAAAACCAAGTGATAAAAACACTCAACCCAGTGCGAGATCAGTCGAATCATAACTCCTCCGCAAGAGACCAGCTAGAAAGTCGTACCACCCGCATGACTCATAACACCGGCACACACACCCCACGGGAGATTCCCATTGAACATATCTACAATCATCGGTGTACACTTCCCCGTTCTCGTCGGCATCGGACATCCATGCAAACATTGACTCACGCCATGCAGAGATAATAACGACACAGACATAGTCCTCGGGACCATATCAATCGCATGCCCAAGTCCTCACGACTTGACGTCTCGAATCACAATGAATAATTACCCAGATTATCACAAAATCTCGGGTACAACACCCAAAGGAAAGAAAAACACATCAAACGACCTCAAATCTCAAGATTATACTATCGTTACAAGATAGATCAACAACAAATGATTCACAACCACAATACCATAATACAAATTAAGTCAAACATCTTTCCGAAAATCAAGGAAAATACAAATCAAGGCCACATCTCAAATGTACCCAAAATCAACATCCTCCAGATCATCGAGCTCCTCGATCTCATCGACTCGAGGAAGACCCAAACCTGAACTCGCTGCTCCTCCTTGGATGTCCTTTCCTCTGGCTCCAGAAGCTTGATAGCACCCCTTAGATGAAGTACGGACTGGGGTAACAAAATCTCTCGAGGCCCGTGAGCTCTCTCGAGACCTTCTGGCACTAGAACTCCTGTAGTATTTCTGAAGGTGTCCCTGCCTCCGACACAGAAAACAAACAATAGCTGGCAGAGTACAACGAGTGCTAACATGCCCCGTTGAATCACCGTTAAAGCAAACAATAGTCAAACTCGTCGTCTGAGAAGAAGATGCTTTCCTAGTACGAAGACGACTAGAAGACGGCCACTTGGACGTCGAAGCCCGATGTTCTTCTGAATGAACCGGCATCCTAGTCCTCTCACCAGAAGAAACTGAAGGGTCCTTCCGATCAAGCTCCTTGATCAAAAGCTCGCTCCAAGAGCTTTCTCGATGAATTCACCAAGTGAGTTACAATTATGGTTAAACAACTGCATCCTCAACTGCGGGTTTAGCCTCTTGATAAAATACTTGATCTTATCTGTCTCAGTACGGATAACAGATGAAGCAAACTGTAGATGTCCTTGAAACTTCTCAGCGATATTAATAACACCCTCGTCCTCGATGGATTCGGGGTTCAAAACCTCTGACAACTTGGCTTCACGAAGTGGAGCCGGATAATACCTCTCTAACATGAGAGTTTTGGACTCGCTCCAAACACAGTCACGATCGGTGGGCTTCACAGAAAGCCACCATGAATAAGCACCCTTATTCAAATAGTAAGCCGCTACTGCCACCTTACTCTCTTCCGGACACCGAACCATGTGGAAGAGTTTATCAAAATGTTCAAGCCAATGAAAAATGTCAGCTGGTTCCGACAAACCCTCAAAAGTAGGTGGCCTCTGACGAGAGATGTCGCCGACAATCTGACTCACCCTCCCGGCCTGTCCATAAAATAGCACCTGGGATCCCTGCTGTGGTGGACCACGAACCACTGAGGTCTGCATGATTTCCATTATCTGCGTCATCCGAGACATCTGGGCCATCATGCCCCTCATAAGCAAGAAAGGGTCGATGTGTCCACTCTCAGTCTGGTCGACTCCTCGAGTAGGACATCCTGATGGGATATCGGTCGCATAAGTAACTCCACCAGCCGAACTCTGACTCATCTCGGCATCCACACGCATATAAATATGAGATTATGGGTTCTGACTTGATCTGCAGCCCTTACCCCCTCTGCCACGTCCTCGGATTCCTCTTTCCATACTGAAAGAATAACATTCGATCATGATCGTAACTCAAATACGTCTCAACAGCCAAATCAGAATGCTAAGTCAATAGCCAAACAGTAGTATACATACTCAACACAATCACATCAATCATGCTAATCATAGGCAATATAGCTCTCAAACGCTCCAAAACAAATAATCATGAGTGAATCATAACACAAATGTCACGTACAGGTTTCAAAAAAACATGTATAAGCAATGATATAATGAATGTATAAGCATAAAAGAGAATCAAGTCCTTACACAAGTCATATGAAGCTTCGAGGTCTTGCGATACTAGTCTTCACTAACAACGACTCGATGGAAGAATGACTCATACAGTCGTCCAACTATCACGAATCACAAAACCCGACTGTCCAGATTGTCATAACCTGACAGCCCCACTACTACCGCGTCGGTAGAGCCACATAACTCACATATCAGGGTATCTCACAACCCAAATCTCTGATACCATCTTCTGTAACACCCCCAAATCCCATTCGGTCATTACAGTGCCGTGGACCCCACGCCTGGAGATCCACCAGGCGAACACAACCAAAATACAACAAACTAACCAAAGGGGGAATCTCAGTCCGACATAATATTCTGGTATGGAATTTCAATGACAAAAGTGGGCCTACATGGCCAAAATAAAAATACAACAACATCCACGAGCCTTGCTCGGATAGTACAAAATGAAAACAACTGAACAAAACTGGAGTACTCCAAACTATCCGATTGACAAGAACACCAAAAAATCTCGGACTAGTATCGCTCAAATGCCTCGTCGCCATCGTCATGACCCTGTGTCTCAACTCTCTCCTCGCAAGGACCTAAAACATGTAAACATGTTCCACCCCCACGGGGTCATTCATCCAGATAATGAATATCAAATACATGTACAACATGATATGCATCCAAAGGCAGAATAAAATGGTACAACAATGGTAATATGAGATGCTCACAAATCAATGTAAGAATCAAGCATTCGTAAAACACTATGCCCGCGGCATACGATCGGTACCTGCTCAACAGGTTAGACCACAAGTGCCCAACGGTGAATAATCAATATAGAAATCAACCATGAACTACCCGAAGGTAAACCAAACCAGAACTGAAATAAATACGAATCACAATGTCCGGAGGCTCCAACAGAAATACCAATACATCACAATGGGCTGAAATCCACTCAGCCGAAGCTGCCACAATATCACAATGGTCTGAAAACCACTCAGCCGAAGTTTCCAATCATCATAATGGCCCGAAGTCAAACAGCCCGAAGCTGTATCATCTGAGGGCCGAAGCCACAGCACGAAGCCGCATCACAATGAGGGCCGAAGCCACGGCACGAAGCCATATCACAATGAGGGACGAAGCCACGGCACGAAGCCGTATCACAATGAGAGCCGAAGCCACGGCACGAAGCCGTATCACAGAGAGGGCCGAAGCCACGGCATAAAGCCGTATCACAATGAGGTCATTCAATGACCGTGACATGCTGAATTGCAGGTGCTGGGAAACCAACCGCGAAGGTTCAAGCCCCAGACTTGCCCATAATGAGATCACCCAGTGACCGTGACCTACTGAACTGTAGGTGTTGGGAAACCAACCGCGAAGGTTCAAGCCCCAAACTTACCCATCAAGCACTAGCCGAGACTAGCCTCCAAAACACAATTAATCACAAATGGCAACGATCCCAAGATTACCGAATTTACAAGAATAATAGTGTGCTGCCTTGAGTTGGCCAACACGAAAACAATAACTCACGGATGGGCACCGTCCTCCGCGGTCCCAATTCAAATACCTCGACTGCCTTAGGAATGGCCAATCGAACACAACGACATCAACGGATGGGATCTATCCTCGACAGTCCCAGTTCAATACCTCAATTGTCTTAGAACGGCCAAACGATAACAACGATACAAAGGATGGGAAATGTCTTCGATAATCCCAATTCAATATGTCGATTACCTTAGAATGGTCAATCGATAAACAACGACACAATGGATGGGAATTATCTTCGATAATCCCAATTCAATACCTCGATTGCCTTAGAATGGCCAATCGATGAACAACGACACAACAAATGGGAATCATCTTCGATAATCCCAATTCAATACGTTGATTACCTTAGAACGGTCAATCGATAAACAACGACACAACGGATGGAAATTATCTTCGATAATCCCAATTCAATACCTCGATCGCCTTAGAATGGCCAATCGATAACAACGAAATGATTAAAACAGATGTCCTGGTGCCTTTAATCGGTTACCGATGACGGAGATGATAATCTGGCACGTCAATGCCTTCATTCGGACAATCACAGCATCAATAGTAAAATACCAATATCAATAACAATGATCATAACAATGTCTTAAACCGACATCAATATCAACAACAATAACCGATACATCGATACTGCGAACCGGATATCGACAATAACATCAACAACAAGTATCTAAAAGCCCTGAACGGCTTTTATCGGACAATAACAACATTTGGCATAATTTGCCGAAGGGTCGTATCAAACAACCCCTGATATCAACAAAATCACAGATAGACCAAGTCTCGAAATGATACAACACATTCATACACATACATGATAACATTAATCTCATTGACTAGTCAAGTATAAAGTCCTTCCACGATCAACATCCTCCCACGACGCGACTAACGGCGCCTTCTGACGATCGCAAACACTCGAACAACCTTGAATGAAATCCAATTCATTCAATAACACAAAATCAATAGAAAACAACACCAAGGACAACCTGATTCGATCACGAATCGATTAAACTCCACAAATGAATACCATAGTTCTCAATGAATTCTAACATCCTCTAACACCTCAATGATCGATACGACCAAACGTTCTTAACACTTGCGAAAACAATTCAACAAGAATCACTTAAGAACATCATCAAATTGGTCCTCCTACAATGATAATATCATCAATATTATCACTACCACCTCAAGAACATCATCGACACAACAAACATGATTTCCAAACAATAATCAATCACCAATTCGCCATGAATTCAGATTAATCAACAAGATTAAATCAACCATTGCATGATTATGATAATCATTACATAATTCATCATAATCCTATCTCAAAATGGTTATAATCTCCCCAAGAAACACAAACAATAACATAAATCATATCAAGACTATGTTAATCATATAACAATCTTAACATAATCCTTCCTAGACATGATTGTAACCTCCAAACATTGTAAAACATCAAGAACAACTCCTTCTCAAGACAAAATCATCATGTTCTTCATCACAAGTTGTAAAAAATCATCAAGAATCATGATATACTCCAACAATCACCAATTATACAAGGAAAACAACAATAACAACATCATCATCATACTCGAAAATCACTTGTAGAACAAGAGATTAAGAGAACTTACCAATGAAGAACAAGAAGAGCTCTCCAAACACCAAAGGAGCACCAAAAGCTTCCAACTCCAAGCTCCAAATCAAGTTATGATGATCAAGAAAGGGTTCTAGGGAGAGAAAGAAAGTTTTGGTTCGTGAAGAAATGAAATACGAAACCAAGATATATAGACTGACAGGCTCATTATGTACGCTACACCAAGCCTAACATACGTAAGGACTATTATGTACGCTATATCAGCAGCTTAACGTACGTAATGCTAGTCCAGAACCGATTGACCAGAAATAAGAAGACTTTAACGTACGTAAACAACCACCTTTTATGTACGTTAACAAGATGCATGGATTATGTACGTTGATATCTCCTCCTAACATATGTAGGGATCCGTTGACTGCAATAGTGAGATTTGATTGAAAGTTATCCGGCCCTACTAGCCGAAAGTTGGCCACGAGGAAGGTTCTTACAATCGACCATTCATTACGTACGTAACCATATAGGTTTAACGTACGTAATACCCATCCATAGCGTACGTAATGTTACACATGTAGCGTACGTTATGGCTAGTATACTTAGCCAAAATCCAAACTCTCCAAGCAACATCCAAACGACGAAACAATACCGACAACAAGTATAAATATTTCGATCCTAAAATATCCCAATACAATATACATTATATCAGTCCAAAACAACAATACTTGTATAATTTCAAACAAATAAGTACAACTCAATAGTGAAACGAAAAAAAAAATTACCCCCGGATATTACACATGCCAAAGCTGTGTCTATGGTTATTTGATCGTTAGATTATAATTCATATATGTGTATGTGATACATAATATTTGAGACTAACATGTTGACATAAGATGTCATCTCTATTGATAAAAACTAAATTTCTTTTATTTGCGATTGACATGCCATAACTGTGCTTGCATTTACTTGATCGTTAGATTTTAAAATCAATATATCTCATGAATAACTTTGCATATTAAATATTGTAGAACCAATGGCGTCAATCAATACAAACTCATTGCGATCAATTCTTGACAAAGAAAAACTTTCTGGCACAAATTACATTGATTGGTCAAGGAACTTGAGAATTGTTCTCAAAGCTGAAAAGAAGCAGCACATTCTAGAAACCCAATTCCTGATGAACCAGAATCAACCGCCACCAAAGCTAAAAAAGATTCTTATAGTAAGCATATGAATGATTCTTTGGATATGACATGCCTTAGGCTAGCAACCATGAACTCGGAGCTACAGATACAGTTCGAGGACATGGAAGCTTATGAAATGATGGGTCATCTCAAGGAAATGTTCCAAGAGCAAGTCTGTCAGGAGAGGTTTGCCACTATGAAGGCATTGAATGGTTGTTAAATGTCTTTAGGTACTTCTGTGAGTGCTCATGTCCTTAAGATGAAGGGCTACATTGAGCATTTTTAAAGGCTAGGAGCTCCTATCAGTCAGGAACTCGCTACAGATATGATCTTAGTAAACTTCAACATGAACAACATGGAGAAAACTATTACTGAGTTTCATGGGATGCTAAAACAAACTGAAACAAACATTAAGAAAGCAGTTCCTAATGTTTTAATGGTTCAAAAGAAATGGAACAAAAGGAAAGGGAATAATATGGCCCCGAAAGATAAAGGTAAGGGTAAAATGCAAATGTTGCCTAAACCCAAACCTAAACCTTTCAAGAATTCATCCAAACAACCCAAAGAAGGGACTTGCTACCACTGCAGTGATATTGGTCATTGGAAAAGGAATTGCAAGCTCTACCTGGAAGAAATGAGGAAATGAAAGGGCAGTGAGACTGCTGCTTCAGGTATTCTTGTTATAGAAGTCAATTTATCTACTTTTTCATCATGGGTATTAGATACTGGTAGTGAAGCTCACATTTGTGTGAATACGCAGCGGCTGCGAAGGAGTAGACAACTGGCAAAAGGTGAAATGGAGCAACGTGTTGGAAATAAAGCAAGAGTTGCTGCTATTGCCGTTGGGACTTATGATATAAAGAAACCAAGTGGACTTGAATTCTAACTTAATAATTGTTATTGCGTTCCTGTTATGGGTAGAAACATTATATTGGTTGCTTGCCTTGATTTGGAAGGTTATGACTTTACTATTAAGAATATTGTAATGTCCATATTTAATGAAGGTATTTTTTATGGAGATGCCTTGATGAGTGGGAGATTATATCCCATAAATCTTGAAAGTTCCAAATCTGTCTGTAACATAATTGTCAAAAGACTTAAATCAAATGATTTAAAACAAACATATTTCTGGCATTGTCGTTTGGGCCATATAAACGAGAAACGTATAACCAAACTCCATAAAGATGGAATCTTGGAGACATTTGATTTAGAATTATATGATATGTGCGAATCTTGCTTATTGGGCAAAATGACAAAACCTCTTTTTATGGGCCATACTAAGAGAACTGTAGATTTATTGGGCTTAATACATACTGATGTATGTGGACCAATGAATACAAATACTAGAGGAGGTATCCAATACTTCATAACGTTCACGGATGACTTAAGTAGATTCAGATATATCTACTTAATGAGTTATAAGTCTGAGTCGTTTACGAAATTCAAGCAATTTCAAAATGAAGTACAAAATCAGTTAGGCAAAACTATTAAAGCACTACGTCGTGGTGGTAAATATTTGAGCCATGAATTTGACAATCATCTCAAAGATTGTGGAATTGTTTCATAACTAACTCCACCTAGAACATCTCAATGGAATGGTGTGTCGGAATGGAGAAATCGAACCTTGTTAGACATGGTTAGATCGATGATGGGTCAAGCTGATCTTCCAATTTATTTTTGGGGTTACGCCTTAGAGACTACTGCGTTCATTTTAAATCGAGTACCATCTAAATTATTTCAAAGCACACCATATGAGATATGGACAAGGAAACAACATGTTTTATCTTTCCTTAAGATTTGGGGTTGTGAAGCTTCTGTGAAGCGACTTATCACTGATAAGTTATCACCCAAATCGGATAAATGCCTTTTTGTGGGATATCCTCACTGATAAGTTATCACCCAAATCGAATAAATGCTTTTTTGTGGGATATCCTAAGGAAACTAAAGGATATTACTTTTACATTCCATCAGAGAACAAAGTGTTTGTTGCTCGATCTGGAGTACTCCTTGAGAAGGAATTTATTTCCAAGAAAAATAGTGGTAGCAAAATAACTCTTCATGAGATGAGAGAGACACAAATAGATACTGAACCTTTAGATAAAACTGATTTAAACTCACATATAGATGTTGAGACCACATCTTATATACCAGCTTTGCATAGGTCTATACGTAATCATCGTGAACCTGAGAGATATGGATTTCTCATCACATATGACAACAATGTGGAACTCATGGATCTAGATGAGCCCACAACCTACATTGAAGCAACTACTAGCATTGAATGCGAAAGTTGGCTTGAAGGGATGAAATACGAAATGCAATCCATGTATGATAATCAAGTATGGACTTTGATTGATCTTCCTGAAGGTTCCAAAGCAATTGGTTGCAAATGGATCTCTACAAAGAAAAAGGACATGGATGACATTGTACAAACATACAAATCACGATTCATGGCGAAAGGATACAGACAGACTCATGGTATTGACTATGATGAAACCTTTTCGCTAGTCGTAATGATTAAGTCAATTAGAATTATACTTTCCATAGCAGCATATTATGACTATGAGATATGGCAAATGGATGTCAAAACCGCTTTTCTTAATGGGAAGTTAGATGATGATGATGTGTATATGAAGCAGGCATCCCGGAGTTGGAATCTTTATTTTGATGAAAAATCAAAGCGTTTGGTTTCATTAGAAATCAGGAAGAACCTTGTGTATACAAGAATATTAGTGGGAGCGCAATTATTTTTCTAGTACTCTTTGTGGATGATATCCTACTCATTGGAAATGACATCCCTACTTTGCAAAGTGTTAAGCTTTGGATAAGTAAATGTTTTACAATGAAGGACTTAGGGGAAGCTGCCTATATACTGGGTATAAGGATTTATAGAGATAGATCTAAAAGGCTTCTTGCCCTAAGTCAAAGTACAAATGTTAACAAGGTACTGAAATGGTTCAGCATGCTTAATAGTAAGAAAGGGTTCATACATATGTCACGTGGCATAAAGCTCAGTAAAACTCAAAGTCCTTGTTCGAAGAAAGAGAGAGATAGAATGAGCTTGATACCTTATGCTTCGGCTATAGGATCTATCATCTATGCCATGATATGTACTATACCGGATGTATCATTTGCATTGAGTGCAACCAGCAAATACTAGTCTAACCCTGGCAAGGCTCACTGGACCATAGTCAAAAGCATACTTCAGTACATGAAAAGGGCTAAAGATATGTTCTTGATATATGGTGGTCAAGATAGTGATTTAGTCCTTAATATCTATGTCGATGCCAGTTTTGAGACAGACCAAGGTGATTCAGAATCACAGTGTGGATATATGTTTTGTTTCAATGGTGGTGCTATTAGCTGGAAGAGTTCCAAACTGTAATATCCGGTATTTTTCTTTCCCTTGTATTTTTCATTTTTGGTATATTTCTCGGTCATAGTGACCCTCGTGTATCTTTCAGTATGTCCTTCCTGTCAACTGTTGAACTGTATTCTCGTTATTGCTCATTGTTTCAACTTTCCTCATATGAGTTTGATTTTGTTAGATCACCATTAATTTTTGGTGACTCCAAAAATTCTAAATCTTTGCAATATTATAGAACATCGAGTTAGCTTTCCAATGGTTCAAACGGTGAGTCAATCGGAGTCCGGACGAGAGAGTTATGGTCGCTTTTGGCGATCACCGCCGACGGACCCGACGTGTCGTCCGACACGGCCGTGCCGTACTCGTCCGGAAATGCCAAAGTTTCTGCCGACCGAACTCGGCCGTGTCATCCGACACGGCCCGTGCCGCACTCTTCCGGATAAGCGAGCGATCGCCAGATGCCCGACCGTGTCCCGTGACACGGCCGAGTCATGCCGAAGTCGCCGCTCGGACGGTCACCGCCGGGAGGCCCTCCGCGCCGCGACCGTGTCAAGCGAGACACGGTCGAGTCCTCGCCGGCCAGTGTGCGACACGACCGTGCCGATCGGCACGGCCGTGTCCGGCAGATCCAACCCCTATAAAAGGCCCTGCAGACGTTTTTCTTGCCATTTTTCACCTTCTTCTTCTCCTCTTCCGCACTGGCGTGTTCTAAGCTTGAAGCCATGTTGTTTAACAACATATCCATGGAGTTCTTGAGGTTATATCATCAATAATCCGTCCGATATCATCCCTTGATCCAGCGAATCAAGGTTAGATCTTTAGAACCCTACTTTTGGTAAAATTGGGGGTTTTCGTGTTTTTGTCCGATTCGTTACGTTTTGTTGATTAATTCATGATGAATATGATTAATCTTGTTGGTATTCTTAGTTTCCCTACGGATTCATGGTATATTTCGTGATTTTTACGGAATCGAGAGGGTTTGGTTGTGGTCCGCCCTCGTTGTTGTTTATATACGAATATACATGAATCGTAGGCGGGTTTTCGAGTGTATTCCAATTCCGTATTCATTTAGAAATGGTTGTGATTGTATTCTTCGAATCATTAGGTTCGGTTTCATTGGTTCCTAGCGTTCGTCGGTGACTTTCCTTTCCGTTCGTTGCGTCGTCAAATATTCAAGGCAAGTATTTTTGGGAACCTTTATGCTTAACGCGAAATAGTAATGTATATTGTGTGTGATTGCTCACCTCGGGAGGGTCCGACGGGATCACGGAGGGAATCCAATTGTATAGCCTTGGATTCACGAGTTTGTTTCGCTAGCCAGCTCGGGAGGGTCCTTAGGGATCACGGAGCGGGATCAATGGTATAGCCCTGTTCCCAAGGCGATGCGTGTGCGTGATTTGTTTTATAATATGGCCAGCTCGGGAGGGTCCTTAGGGATCACGGAGCGGGATCAATGGTATAGCCCTGTTCCCACGGCAAATTGTTTGACTGTTTATTTCCTAAAAGACATGTCTTGTTTTGGTTTTCGAAATGATATTGGTGCATGTACTATGAAATGTGTAAGCGATTGGTTTGCCTTGATTACTTGTACTAGCGTAATTGCTAACCCCTCTGGGGACCCGTTTTGGGGAAATTCTTGTTATGGATTTCAGGTTATGATCATCCGGACGAGCGAGCACTGGGACAGTACGAGGATGCTGGCCAGGGTCATTGACATGTGCACTCGGGTTTACTTATTTCTTTTGTCCATTTCGATTTGGTTGTTTTCTATATTTATAAACTGATAGACTGTACTCGCGAGTACTTAGGCTTTTCAATTCAAACCCTGTGTTGTATCATTTTAAATTGCTACGTTGTCGATGGTTGCTCATTTTGTCGGTTGCTTCGGGTGTATTTTTCACATGATGTATTATTTGATTGTGTATCCCCGTTAACCGAGATGGTTAGTCGAGGGGTACCCGCTTGTTGTAGCCTGGTGGGTCCCATGTAGGGGTCCACGGCGCTGTAACATACTCCGAATATCTTGGGGTGTTACACAAACAACTAACCACAGCTGATTCTATAACGGAAGCTGAGTACATAGCCGCTTCGGAAGCTGCTAAAGAAGCTGTTTGGATGAGGAAGTTCATTGGTGAACTGGATGTGGTTCCTAGCATTGTTGATCCAGTAAATTTGCAATGTGATAACAACGGAGATATTGCACAAGCTAAAGAACTAAGATCACAACAAGCATCCAAACATATACTTAGAAAGTTTCACCACATTCGAGAGATTGTCACTCATGGCGATGTGAGGATATGCAAAGTCCACATGGATAATAACATAGCGGATCCTTTAACCAAGCCTCTTTTTCAAGCAAAAAATTATGGTCATATAAAGGCTATGGGTCTTCAGTTTATGTCTGTATAGGACTAAGAGCAAGTGGGAGATTGTTAGTATATTGCTCTAAGTCTACTGTTTAATAATATAATGTGGGGACATTTATTATTAAAATGTTGATTATATTATTGAATTAATATTATGATTACGATCATATAGTATGTGACTTGATAGTAAAGCTCATTAAAGCATTAAAGAATATTTATTCTAGATATCCCTAGTAATATAATTACTAGTATGATAATGATGCGATGGCTATGTTTTATTGGTCATAAACATGAGATGTTATATCATGTCATAGATACATGTAGAGACATCATATTGGATATGACCTAACAAAGAGAATTATATATATTAAGTCATTATAACTCCTCTGATTGTTATATATTATTTAAGTCCTTATTATCTAAAGATACTACAGTTTCCTACATAATGAATATCGTATTTTAACATAATACCAACGTCTTCTGTAACAAGGGACCATGCAGTTTGTGATTGGATACGATACGATTTATGCAGAGAGAAGTAGTTTGTCCAGAGGGGACTTGTCCCTCCTATAAAACGGATAAGATATCCACGGACCCTTGATAAGTTAAATTGTTTAAATGCATGGACATGCTCAAATTGAACAATAAATAGTTATTGATAAATATTTGAATTTGACAATTGTAAATTGAGATCAAGAATATTAATTACGCTATATAAGGTCGAATTATCCATTTCTTATGCTTAATTAGGATATCGCGTGACGAGAGGAATAAATATTATACAGTAACATGATTTCATTCGTGTCGTAGAATTAATTCTTTTAATACGGGTAGTCATAATGTCTAGCTAGAGGCCGTTTATGATTTACGAATCATAAAAATTTTTTTATACTCATTGCCGTATTAATTAGAACCTACAGGGTTACACACTTAAACGAGCAGAGCAGCTATTTTGTTCCGGTTGATTATGGTTGGTGGAAGGGTTGGTGAACCCTTACCCATGTAGAGGGCTATATAATAGTATCTTGTGATAGCCCTCACACTTGACCAAAACACAAGAGAAGACATATTCTATGTAGAGAGAATCAAAAATCTGATTTTGATATTTCTCTCACTAAAAGTCTTGAAGATAATATTCAAGAGTTGAATAATCAAAAGGATGAAGAATATATCTTCATATCTTTGAAGGTTGATTCTTTTCCTTGAGTTTATCGATTAATCCCTCTCCCATAGTTGTTATTTTAGATCAAAGTTCAAGAACATTTGAATAATATTCTTAGTATTCTTGTTCTTACCATAATCAAGAACATACCTATATTCAATAAAGATTTAAGTGAAATCTTTATTGAATCAGAGCTAGCAATCCGTTAGACGCTCGGGACTTGTTCGTTGTGTGGATTCTATAGAGGATGATCGCTTCTTGCAATGTCTCTAGAAGGATCGGTCGAAAACACGATACAAGAGGTAACAATCTTGTTCTTCATACTTTGATAATATATTTGGATCCTCAGAGGGTTTTTACATATCATATTTATACTTCCGCTGTACTATTTCGATATATGATGAGATCATAAATCTTATTAACTCGATAAAAACCCAACAACTAGTACACCCCAAAAACTTATAGATACCATTAATCGAACACCTTAAGGGCATGGTTCAAACCAATCTATACAACTCAAGAACAATTGGGTAAAATACCCAATACGGTGGAACATACTCACAATTAACAAGATAATAACGTGAATACGCACCTACAATTATTCATTTGGGTTTAATAAAAACAATCTAACAAAAAACCCCAAATATTCCCAATTAGAGGTGTAGGGATAAATTACCACAATAAAAGGATGAATGGTGGAAGATGGATGATTGAATCGTGATTTAATACCCAATTACAAGCATTTAAGATGAAATACGCAACACACGTGTTCAATCACCCAAATCCGCCCAAGAAGGAGTCAAAACTGAGAGAGGAAGAAGAATGGGACTGAAAAATGCGAGTGCCCTGATAATCGAAATGGGTGTGAAATTGAATAAGTATTTTAAATATCTTGGAGGTATGAACAAACCTACTTGTGAGCTATCGAGCCTTCGTGCATTTTCTAAAATGCAAGTTTCATTGTCGAGTGTTTCATTCTTGATTTAAGACTCTAGAACTTGCCTTGGTATCTTGTTCAAAACTACTAGTGTGTGTGTGCAATTGAGTGAATATGATTTTTGGCGCCTTTGATCTTAACCCTTCGATTTTGGCCAACCCGACATTTGATCATTCATTAAATAAACCCAATTGAGGTCATTGTCTATTTCATTGATAAACCACATATCGATCTTTCCATTGCTATAATCCTTCGATCCATACTTGAGCGATTAGAAATTATTTTTGACGAGGATACAAAGATTGTGGTGACATTGGGTGATATACATATTGTTGGGAGTGTTGAAATGGTGAAAATAATTACTCCGCTATTTTTGGGAACTTATTAACCGGGTGTATCCATGTGACCCATGTTTATATTCGCGTAAAACGGTTACCTTAGATATGAGTATGCTTGGAAGCAGTTGTGTATATTTTGATCCTAGTAACCGGGTGTATTCATGTGACCCATCGTTTACATTCGCGTAAAACGGATCATAAAACAACCCAAGCCAAAAAGAAAAAATCGGAGCAATAAGGAGGATTTGACGCTGCGTTTTTCACTTTCAATAGTGCTTGTTGCAAGTGGTTCATAATTAAGGGGATGAAAGAAGCAAACCTCAAAAATCTTGAGCTTCTAAAGCGACTATGGTGATTTAATTCTAAAATTGCTCAAGTCAAGTCACTTTAGCCATATTTATCCCACCCCGACCAAAGCCTACATTACAAGCCAAGTAAAGCCCTTTTTTATTCACGAAAATTTTGCATGCACAAAACAATGGTAGAGATGAAGACGATTGGCAAGCCTATGGGTTCCTTATTTCATTGAATGAGTTCCGGGCGTATACTTATCCCTATCACTTTGAGAGTGAGTGAATACACTTGACCGGTGAGGTTTATATTGCCAAGTATTGACTATGATGTTAAGGAAGCACCCCGGAGGTTTGAAAACTTTGTAGAACTCGACTTATTTTACTTGTGAGTATTGATGAAATTTTCGAAGAGGTCCTTTGAGGAATTTTGACAGTTGAGTTCCCCTTTGAGAGTGGTTATTTTAAAGTACATTGCTCGGGACATTCAGAGTTCAAGTTTGGGGGGATTTGATGAGTCGATTCTTGATCGACTCATTCTGTTATATCTAGTCGTGTTTTTGTTTGCTTTTTAGTATTTTTGTTCTCTTTTATGCGTGGTATGTTATGTTTTTAATTTATAGGTAACCAAGCGAAGATTGTGGTGAAATATGCGCTTTCATAGCTAATATTGGAGTTTATGACGATCAAGAGCTAAAACGGGGCCTAAAAAGATAAAAGATTGAAGCAATATCGGTCGTATCTTCTAAATTCCAGAATCACCACTCCGAATTGAGATGTGTTCTCCTTTGATATAAATTCCTCGTGAAAATAGCTTCGAAACGGTATATCATATGCTAAATTCCGAGGTGTATTGATACAAGAACGAAGGATCAAGCCGAAGAAGACCAAAAAACCGGAATCAGAACAGAAGAAAACAACTCGGCTGCACCAGGCAACTCGGCTGCACCAGGCAACTCGGCTGCACCAGGCAACTCGGCCGTGTTACAAGACACGGCCGGGTCTCGTTCCAGCGTGAAATACATTTTGCAGAAGAGTACAACACGCCCGTGTCATGGGACATGGCCGAGTCACGATCCAGCCTATTTTGCATTTCTAGCACAGTACAACACGACCGTGTCACAGGACACGGCCGGGTCTGTGGACAGAACACTTTTTCTTCTTTTAAGGGTAGTACGACACGGCCGTGTCCCAGGACACGGGCCATGTCACTTTTCGGTGCAAGTCATTTTCTTTGACATTTTTGCACAATTTTGAGCCCTTTTCTTGATCTTTTGGCTATAAAAAAGGAGGTGGAGACCCTAAGGAGATATTCAGATTTCATTTGAGATTTTTTGGTATGAAAAATATAAGATTGAGGGAGACAAACACCAAAAAGTGAGGAAAAAGGGAGATTGTTTCATCATATTCATTGTATGTTCTTGGAGAAAAAAATACATTTGTGAGATATGACATTTCCTTGTATGAATTGTCATGAGTTTTTAAAGCAAGATCATCATACCTTCATCGGGAATTCATTTTCGGCTTTTACAAGGGTAGTTTCTACCATGTTTTGTTTTACAATTTCGATTATTATTGTTGAAATAATCATGAGTAGCTAAACATTTCATATGGGTTTTTAGACTTAGCCACACACATGTTATCGATTGTTAGTTCCTATTGATTTTCCAGGTAAAAGTTTGGAATTGTTCCTCCTTGTTTGTTCTTCGTATAAGAACTTTTGATTTAGATCATCAAACCAATTTCTTAGTTGTTATTATTATTAAAATCGAGGGTTTTTGTCGGTGTTCGCCATCAAACGACCCGATAGTAGCGATTGTGAATGTTCTAAAACCTTTTTCCGCGATCTTTTAGCGAATTACCCCATCAAAAGTATTTGCTAGTCGATTGTTAGTAGAGATTCGTCCCCATCAAAGGAGTGTCTCTTATTTTCGTTAAGAACAATCGTGATTTTAGAATTGCCGCCATCAAACGGATTTCTTTTAATCGTGAGCAATCAATAATTCCAAACCTTAATTCTTTGTTTATCGGAACTAATAATTGATTATGTGTGTGTCGGTGATTCTAAATTCCCATATCATTCTCATTATTGTAATCTCTCAATTATCCGACTATTAAATTGGTGTTTGTAACGCTTAGTTTATTTTAATTTTATGTATTAGTAATTGTAATCCTATCAAACCAATGATGTATTTTAATTTATTTTACTTTTATTCATTCGAATAATTGCCGAACATTATCAAACTTTAAACTGTTCCAATTCCTTGAGAGAACGACCTCGGAGTTACTTGTCGCTTCCTACAAAAGCGATTCATACACTTGCGAGTTTATAATTTGTCTATCAGCACGCTACCTGGCCGAGTCCGTAGGGCAGTGGGGTTCTGGATTTCAGCCCGGGCCGATAGCACACGCTATCTCGGCAGCCTAGCGCACGCTAGCTGCACCAGTTTAAATATGTCAGAGCAGTCCAGTTTCGGTCATTTTTCCCATTTCTCTCTTTCTCTTATGCGGCTGGGGCCTTGGGGATCTTGAAGCCATGTTGTTGAACAACAAATCCACGAAGTTCTTGAGTTCATATCATTGATTGATCATCCGATATCATCCTTTGATCCAGCGAATCAAGGTGAGATCTCCTAGAACCCTATTTTGAGAAATTTTGGGGGTTTTGCGTTTTTGTCCGATTCGTCCCATATTATTGATTAATCCATGATGCGTATGATTAATCTTAGTAGTATTCTTGTGTTTAACATCATTTAATCCATTGTTCTTCGTCGAATCAAAGTATATTTCTTGATTTCCTTCGAATCGGCTTTTTGGGGATTCGTTCTTGATTTCGTTTTCTATCCGTTTTTGATGGATCGATTGTTGTTAAATGATGTTGTTAAACACATCCTATGGATTGTATATCCATATTTCGGTTTGGAATTCCATTTTCATGTTTTGTTAGGTCGAATCGTGTTCTTGGCCGTTTTGGGGGAAAACACTTGAACTTTCGTCATTTATTCTTTGAATTCAACGGCTTTAAGACGTGCTATGGAATTCATTTCATTGTTTTTATTGTCCTTCGTAGTTTATTATCGCGAGTTGGCGTTCGGTGGAGTCGGCGGGTTTGTAGTCGGTACGTGTCAACCCACTTCGGTCGATTCTCCGCGTTGCTCTTATTCGAGGCAAGTACCTTGTCCATACATTTCTTGTTTCGTGGATATGATGATTGGTGATCGTCTTGGTGTGTTTGTTTGTTTGTTTGAAATGAGTTTTCAGAAGATTCGGCTAGCCTCGTTAAAGGCTCACTTTCAAAACGCGTGTGTTTTGTAAATTGTGTGGGTTGTAAGTGATTACGTGAATCCTTTGGATATGTTTGGTGTTGATGTTGCGCTTGGTAATGCGTGTGTACATATATTATCTCTTTTCGGTGCGTTATGGTTTGACGTGGTGTTTTGCTAAGTGTTTGATGCCTCTTGGCGAGTTGTTTGGATGTCCTTGGTGTGATATGTTACTTGTGCTTGATTATTTTGCGGCCAGCTCGGGAGGGTCCGACGGGGCCTCGAGTGGGATTTGTGGCTTCGTCCCAGTCCTAGGTGATGTGTTGTGCTTGATTATTTTGCGGCCAGCTTGGAAGGGTCCGACGGGGCCTCGAGTAGGATTCGTGGCTTCGTCCCGGTCCTAGGTGACGTGTTGTGCTTGATTATTTCGCTAGCCAGCTCGGGAGGGTCCGACGGGGCCTCGAGTGGGATTTGTGGCTTCATCCCGGTCCTAGGCGATGCGAGTACGTGTGTATGTTTAGTGAATGTATTTTGCTCACCTCGGGAGGGTTCGACGGGGCCACGGATGGAGTCCAATGGTTTCGCCCTGGATTCACGAGTAAAAACTTCACAGGTTGGTGTGTATGTTTTGTGAATGTGTTTGCTCACCTCGGGAGGGTTCGACGGGGCCACGGAGGGAGTCCAATGGTTTTGCCCTGGATTCACGAGTGAAACTTCACGGGTGCGTGTGTATTTTATATCCGTCGAGGACACGTGACGTGGGTTTTAACACTGTGTTGTTGATTTCATTTGTGAAAACAAAACCTTTGGGCTGTGACCCCTGTTGATTTTTGAAAGAGAAGGATTCAGTAATCCTAAATTGTTTTCTATTAAAACTCTCGATGGCAATTTAAACCGTTTTATAAATTATTTTCCCTTGATTTGTGACGTTTTGGTTTTAGAATGTTTTACCCAAACTCTTGCCTAGGGAAGTACTTTTCGTTACGTTGGATCTTTGAGGATTCCTGGTTATTATTGTCCTTGGAACTTGTATTGTATGGCTCATATTTGCACTTTGTTCTTGCACTAGCAAAATAGTGGAGTTTTGCTAACCCCCGAGTATTCGGGGGGTGGATGTCTGTTTTTGCATTCAGGTTTGGGAGCATAACACATGGTCGGCACGAAGGATGATGAAAGATGAACGATACTAATCACACGAGGATCCGTATGATGTCATTGGTTTAGATGTATTTTACTTCCGCTGCAGTATTCTTTCCCGTTGTACGGGAGTGTGTTGTATCGACCCCTGCATGGGCATGTAATGTGTTTGAGTTGTATGTATTTATTGAAAGACCAAATCGGTCTACTGAGTCATTTTAGCCTTAAAGGCATTGTTGAGATGTTCGATGTTGTTACCAGCTTGGTAGATCCTTGAGGAGAGGGTCTACGGCGTGTAATATCCCTGAGCGGATTGGGGGTGTTACACCATGAATACTTGACGAAATCTCAACGATAACAAGCTAATATTTCTTACCTCCCAGGCTGACAGGGCCTACAGGTCCATAAAGATCCATATGGAATAAATCTAGGACCCTGTTGGTTGTGAGATATTATTTGCTCTTTATATAGGTCTTGACTTACTTGTCTTTCTGACAAGGTCCACAGACGTTGTTCTTAATAAATTAAACATCAGGAAAGCCCCTGACCATTCCCTTTCGGGCCAATTTTTTGATGGTCTTCAAGTTGATGTGAGACATTCTTTTATGCCACAACGATCTTTGATCTGCAATGCCTTTGGCATCAAAACAGGGAATTACAATACTAGTAGATTTCCAATCAATAATCTACATGTTACCTGACCAGTTTCCTGTGAGGACTATTTGTTTGGTTTTTATGTCCTTCACCTTATAGTATCCTTCGTAGAATTTAACTGAGAACTTCTTGTCACAAAATTAGCTAACACGTAGAGGGTTGTACTATAGTCCTTCTACATAAACTACGTCTCCTACAAGTAGGGTTCCTTTCCCTATTGTTCTTCCTTTTGATTTTTCACTGAATCGCACCTTTGGACCTCAACCTTCTACATAATCTATTAGTTTAGTTATATCTCCTGTCATGTGGTGAGAACATTCGCTGTCGAAGTACCAGATGTCCTTCTTCATGATATCTTGGAATTAAGAATTAAGTAGATTAGGTCCCCTTTGATCCATGGGTCATTGGTTATTAGTGCCTTTAGGTACTCGATTTGCCTGATAGCAATGAGTTTCTTGTAGGTTATGTTAGGTCCTCTTTTGTGATATTTAAGTGGGGTAGGCACGTAATCGCTGTAAGCATTATTATTATGCATATAAAATTGAGAACGTTGGTTCTAGTAGGGTTGTTGTCTGGGGGGACAACCCATGTTTCTATTCCTTTTGGATTGCCTTCTGAGTTTCCAGTTTGATTCATAGACCTGTTGTTGGTAGAACGAAGCGACAACTTACTTACAAGAAAGAACCTTGGGTTCCTGTACCCAGTATTAAGGAGAAACGTACTGTTGATAGTACTGAGGTACATGCTGTTGGTGGTACTTGAGTAACTTTCCTTCGTCTTTGATGTGATGTTGTTAGTATACTTGACGAGCATAATGTTGATGTTGACCATTGCGTCTTACAGGCTTATGAGGTTATGCGTTTCGCTGCTTGCGATGAGAATTTGGTGGCAGAATGGCATCCTTTGATTTCTTAGAAGGTACGGTTGTAGACTTTCCTTTGTCTACAGGTGCATCATTTGGAACTTCCTCGGTCTTAGGGATAGGTTCCACCCCTTTAACAAATACCGTACTAGTTTTGGCAGTGGTGGAGAATGAGTTGTATCCTAAACCACGTTGGTCATGGACATGTTGTCCAGTGCTCAGAATGTCTTCCATCCTCATAGATGATTTCTCAAATGACTTGAGGATGGTCTCGAGTTCTCCATCTCTTTTCTCGAGAAGCTGTATTTTGGCTTCCAACAAAGCATAATCATTTGTCTCACAATGATGATAATATTTTACCTTATTTAGTTCGGTTGTAAGTTGATGATTGCTTTCCATGAGATTTTCATGAGTGACCTTGCAATTTTTGCAATCTAAAGACATGTTTTCATCATTGATTTTCAGCAAGTCATTTTCATCCTTCAGCTCTAGGTTAGAAAGAGAGTTGTATGTTTTCTTGTTTAATCATCTCATGGGCTTTTTGAATGGTCTGAAACTCATTCATCATGTTTTCAAAGGTCTATGATGCATTTATAGGATTAACTGAGGTTGAGCTTACCTCATCATCACTTTTCTCATCATCCTCTTCCTTTGCCATAAAGCACATGTAGGATTTATCTTCAATTTCATCATTAGAGGATTGAGTGTCGGTAACAGCCCATATGCATTGCTCTATTTTGATAGATGTGGGTGTGGTTTCTGATTCCTTGATCAGTGCCTTCAGCTTATTTATCCAGACACGAATTTTCTCATCCTTCTCTTGTTGCTCAGCTTCTGGTAGCTTTTGTACCTTGTGTGAGGACTTCTATTTTCATAGTGTCTTAGCTTCCTGTAATTGTAGCATATGTTAGAGTCTCCAGAAGATGGTGACTCGGAACTCACCTTGTTAAAGGGTTTAGGTTTGTGGGGAGCCTTTTCGGATTTCGTCATGAATTTTGGAACTTGTGCATGAGCAATGCCATTTCGTCTTGTGACAGGATGTCATCATTGTTATCAGCGGCTTCGGATGTGTTAGGGCCAGAGCTGTGTCTCCTGTCATATACAACGACCAGTGTTGTAGTCTTGGCAGGAGACTCTCCAGTCTTTTTTCTCCTGTAAATGTCGTAGTCAAAACCTTTGAGGTCAGAGAAGAGGTCAAAAGTAGATATATCATTTAGATTGCAAGACCATGCGAAGCTATGGTCGTAATATCCCAACGGGCATGGAGTTATATACAGAATAAGAGATTCTTCTCCTTTGGGGTGGACACTTTGACAATATCTTTACGCTCACCTACAATGCCAATAAATATGAGATCAAATTCGTCATGTGTTTAAGTGGTTTTCATTTTGAAATATTCAAACTGCTGAGTGAGTTTTGAGATTTTATTTTGAGATCTCAGTTCCCTCATAAATTAGCTTGAGTTTTTCCACATTTCTTTGACTATATTACAGCTCTTTACCTTCAAAAACGTGCCTTTTTCGAGAGTGATAAACAGCGGATTCTTTGCGACATTGCCCAGATTTGCATGCTTGTGTTCATCGATTTTTCACTCTTTCCTTTCCTTCTAGAGAATTATTGCATGAGGTTGGACTTCCACCCTTGCAGCTGGGTTCACCTTCTTATTGGTGATATGTCCTTTTATCATGAAGATCATCTCTTCGTGTATGGCGACAAGTTGGGCTTCCATTCTGATTCTCCATTTATCAAACTCATTAATAGAGAACGTGAACATGAGAACTTTGTTAATCATTAATGTATCCATGACAATAATATAGGATGAATGATAAAAATATAAAAATGGAGTTTTCATAAGCTAGTGATTTGGATCTGATTCAGGTTAAAAATCGACTGACTCTTTGTAGGATCAACTACTCTGATACCACTTACGGTCACTGTATACTTTACTTACAACTTAAGGGGGGTTGAATAAGTTCTAACCTTGTTCGAAGTTTGTTATACGTAGCGGAAGTCTTAAAATATGTGGCTGTAAGTACAACAACTTGACAGTCTCTTGTAGCTTGGTGCTTGCAGGGTTTCTCAGAGTAAGTATACGATAAATCACAGACAGTAAGAAAACAATAACTAAAAAGTAATAACACACAAATTTAATGTGGTTCGAGGTAAACCCCTCTACGTCTATAGGTCCTCGATATAGGAGTAAATAGTTTATGAAAATCAACGCATACACAATTGTATGATTTTAACTAAATCGGTTGCTGTATCATTCACACAGATTGATACAGTCGACTGTAGCTTGAGTTGTTCATGCAGATTGGTTGTAGGCTTCTGTGACTTGCTTCTTCTCACACAGATTGAAGCTTCGTCTGCGAACTCTCTTCTTCCCACATAGGTCGGAATAGTTCAACTTAGTCATACAGGGCTAATGATCTCAACAGTGAGATTTTGAATCATACGAGTCTGAACAGCAGTTGTAGGCTTTGCAAGTCTTCACTGTAGTGTGTTGTTATCAGTCGAGGACTTAATATTTCTTTACTAAGGGATATACGTCTTATGCTTGAAGAAATAGATTGCTCTTAGATACTGAATGCTTTGGTTTCTTGATTAATCAGTAAGTGATCAATGTCCTCCTGCTTGGGCTATTTATAATATTGAAAATTAATTCGTTATAAACATAGCCGTTGGATAGTTGGTGGGATGTGGACAGATCGGACCGGCTTCGTAATGTTTGAATTAAGATATCTGCATTGAATGCTTCATATATTCTTTTTGATCCTCATTAAATACTCTTTAGTCCATAGTCTTTTTGGTTGCATTAAATGATATCCTATTAGCATTAAATGCTCCTTTGAAACTGTGAGTACTTTGTGAATACAGAAAGACTTATCTCACAATGGTTTAAAGGTCTAAGTATATATCCTGTTGGATTGTATTTTACTTTTCCTAAGTAAATCACCTACAAGTTCTTTGTTGTAGCCAACAATCCTCTTGCTGTACGCTGGAACCCCCATTTGACTGTAGGATACATATTTTAGGTGATGTATGAACTTCGATGTAGGGACAGGCTGTAGGGTGCATTTATCAAAACACTTGGGGTATTTTTCCCAACAGTAGGTAAGCTGCTGTCAGGAATCACCCTCTTCTTGCTGACAGACTTCTTCTTTTTGTCGTTGTCACCAGCTTTGCCCTTATAGGAATGACCACTTACATCACGTGGGTCATTCAACATCGGTAGAGTGTTAAGTCCGGCCTGTGAGTAATAGACATTGCCTTGTTGTACAGGATGGGCTTCGATCCACCGAGGAACTTCCCTGCTAGGATCTTTTTGGCGGCAGGCGGTTGCTAGATTCCACATCTTATGAGAATGTAATTAACAATGAGGCCAAAAGATTTTCTGGATATCTATGGACTTGAGGCCTCCTCTTGTAGGCCTTATGACCACTCATGATGGCCATCATCATCCTAAATCTGAGGTCTTGAGCTGATCCTTCCCATTGTTAAGAGCATAACACCTGCAGCCAAACATGTGGAAGCATGCAATCGTACGAGTTGTATTGTTCCATACCTCGTATCAAGTTTTATTATGGTTCTTATTGATGATCCAATATTTTTGTGTATATCACGCTATATCTATTGCTTCTCCCCAGAAATGCTATGGCAACTTGCTTGCAGTAATCATTGTTCAAGTTGCCTCCTTTAGTGTTCTGTTCTTTCGCTTGGCAATACCATTTTATGTGTGGGGTCTGGGGGCTGCTGCATATTATATCCCATAGTCCGCACAGTATTGCTCTATGAAGCAGTTTGTGAATTTTGTGCCACCATCGGACCGAATGGATACAATGCTCAGTCCTTTCTCATTCTATAGCTTCTTCAGGTGTTCCGGCAACTTTGTGGTTGTCTCCTTCTTCTTTCTAAAGAATATGGTCCATGAGTACTTGGAGCAATCATCAATAACAACAAGACAGTGTTTCTTATCTCCCAAGATGACAGGGTCTACAGGGCCATATAAATTCATATGAAGTAAATCTAGGATCCAGTGGGTTGAGAGATATGATTTGCTCTTCAGAGAGGTCTTTACTTGTTTGCCTTTATGACAGGGCCCACAGACACTGTTCTTGTGAAATGAGATATCTGGCAAGCCTCTGAACATTCCATATCGGGCCAATTTGTTGATGGTCTTGAAGTTGATGTTAGACATCCTTTTGCGCCATATCCAACTTTGATTTGCAGTGTCTTTGGCAACAAAACAAGAAATTACAGCACTAGTAGATTACTGATCAGCAACACACATGTTACCTAACCAACTTCTTATCAGGACAACTTGTTTGGTGTTTATGTCCTTCACCCTACAATGTCCTTCATAGAACTTAATCGAGAACTACTTATCACAGAACTGGCTAACACTTAAAAGGTTCTACTGTAGTCCTTCAACATAGGCTACGTCGGTGATTTTGAATTTTCCTACAAGTAGGGTTCCTTTCCACTACACAAAAATCAGGATTTTGTGACATTAAAACTCACTGAATGTGACTGCCAATGACAGTTGTAATTTTGTGACTTCAAATAATAGTCACAAAGACCAAACTTTGATAAATCTAAGTATTTGTGATTGTTCAAGAGTTGTGACACAAAATGAGTAGAAGAACTCCAGCCAAGACAAACTCAACCATAATATCATATTTTCATTTCTTTTCTCAAATCTCAACCCTGCACGCCTCTCTTTCTTTTTCTTTCTTTTGCTTTTTCTCTCTCTACTTTTTCCCATCCCCTTTCTTAATTGCCTCATATATGTGGTCTTTAAAATTGCTTTATTTACCGAAATAGACCCATATATGTAAAAGCTATAAACCCTTCCCCTTAAACATTGTATTTTGGGTAGATCGACCTTTCGCCGCTTTAGGACCGAAGTTCTATCGGAGAAACCCCTACCATCATAGGCTCCATGGCGCATGATTTGCTTCTCCGTTCCTATCTTTAGAAACCCTAAATCGTCCACCGGAAGTCGGAAGGATGGGGGACTATGGCGACGCCATGATGCGCAACGAAAAAGCCGCCGTGCAGGCCTGTACCAAGGCTCAGAATCGCACCAATGTCTTGCAACTAAAAATGGTATGTTTTTACTCCGGTTCTATATTCTCAAATCGTGATTTATGTTTTATTTATTTAATTGGATTTGTTTTCAATTTTATTTTGGGCCAAATGTTTAACTTTGATGATTTTATCTGTCGATTGTGTCTTTTATTGCGTTTTTCGGTATGTTGCTACCATGGATAATGATCTCTGGAGATTGGAAATTTCTAGTTTGAATAAGGTTGTGGTACTTACGAGCAAATTAGATGGTTGCAACTTTGAGTCATATCAATTCAGGTTGTGTTTGGTGTCTATGCTAGTTGGAAAACCTTAAAATTGAAAAGAGCAAAACACAATATCTCACTATGTCCATATTTCTATATTTACACGTCCATTCATATATTAACTGGCTGACTTGGACTGTGTTTTACTCGCAAGCTGTAAACGTAACTGATTTTTTACTAATCCCCAACTGGTTTAACAACAAGCCTTATGAAATTACTTGAGCCTCGTCAACCTTTGGAATACAAACCACCTCTTGAGAATTGGTAATATCCACCATATACAGGTCTGCGGTTGCTATTGCAATGCTGGAAGTCTTTAAAATAATGTGAGAACTTTGTTTTTACTAACAAAACTTGAAACTGTTGTATTTGTGTTTCCCAGGTTTGCACAGTTCGTCAATAATTTTGCTAAGCCCGGTGACCCAGAATATGCTCCTCCATCGATTTCTTTGTTATTCTATGGTTTAGTTGTTGATGTTTCTCTGATGGTTTGAGTTGTACCAATATGATGCCTTCGAGAAGTCCGTTAAAATGTCATAGTGGGGGATTTGGGTGTTCTATAATTATTTTTCCTCGTACAATTGTAGATTGAGCATTATGTGATATTAGGTTCGAATTCCTTACGAAGGACTTGAGTCGAAACCCTTCCGTTCGTTGTTTTCTTTGTGTTCTAGGAAGCAAGGCAAGTATTTAATTATAAATAATTTGTTTTTTGCATTTATGATCGATGAATTGTGCAGTTGAGGGGGAAAGATTGTATTATTCACTCGGGGATGCCCAGTCGGGCGTATGGTATTCGTACCTTGAGGGGCGCATTCGTGTGGTTATCCACCTGGGGATGTCCGACGGGGCATGTAGGGTTCCGTGCCTTGAGAGGCGAAACATGGATAATCATTGAGTGATGTGGAACTTCACTATGTGATGAATTTGAATGATATTCCGGAATGTTGAAATGTTTTGTGAAAATGAATTTGGTGAATACTTAACATGATTCATACCATGATGTGCTTACACTAGTGAATTCCAGCATCAACCCCCTTAAATGGGGGAAATGTCTTTCATGCATTTTAGGTGACTTCGAGTTTGAGGAGCCAACACGGGGTACACATGGGACGGACGGGCAACAATGATGTTAGACGCTCAAACAAATAGTCGGATGTTGTTGATGATCTTGCGTCAGTTTTAAAACTCGGTGGTCATGTGTTTCTTTAAATTACTTTGGAAGTCCCCTCATGGGCATTAAATTGTCTTGAATATTATTTGAACTTTCATCTTTGGGTGTTTTGGCCGAGGCCGTGGTCTAATTGATTATTTTATACAATGTCTTTAACATGTATTGTGTTGTTGTGTACGTGTGTTACTAGCCTGGTAGACCTCTGCAGAATGTTCTACGGCTTGTAATAGCCATATAGAAGTCGGGGTGTTGCACCAAATCCGTTCTCAAGACTTCACATGAGATGTAGAGAGATAGGAACTCAAGTCTTAATCACATTAAGATTTGGAGATGTTCTGCTTATATCAAGAAGACTAAAGCTGCGAAGTTGGAAGCTAGGTTCGTGAAGCGTTTTTATAGGATACCCAGGGGATTCCACGGGATATCTATTCTACGTGCACGAAGATCATATATCATTTTTTATTTACAAGCATACTTCCTTCAAGGTGAGTTCAATTGGGAAGGAGGTACACATAGAAATATTTCCATGGAATAACTAAATTAAACACCTAATGAAATACCTGTACAAGATATTTGAACTAAACCTTATGAAACACAAGCACTAACCTTGGAGTTGTACTGGAGTTTCTCAATTACCTCAGAGGTATGGTTATCTGCATGAAGAGGAACTGAGTCACCATGAGATGACAGAATGTATCTAAGAGAATGATCTATCTACATATGAATGTGGATTCTGCAAAGTGTCGAGAAGCTATGAAAGCTGAGATATATATGAATGTGGATTCTACATGTGATGACTTGAGTAGATCGTCCTAAGGGCATAGTGCTTATCGGGGATAAATAAACCTATAAGAGAAAGACTGGTGGAGATGGAAATGTTGACATCTGGAAGTCCAGACTTATGGCAAAAGGTTATACCCAAAGAGAAGGAATTGATTACTTCGAGACCTTCTTGCCCATACTCGTGATTAAGTTTATTCGTATGATGCTTTCCGTAGCAGTCCCCATGGATTATGAAATATGGCAAATGGATGTGAAGACGACATTCTTAAATAGATCCCTCAAGGAGGAGATCCATATGGAACAACATAGGGGCGTGTCCGAAACTGATATTCATAAATGTGCAAACTTCAGTGTGCAATTTATGGGATGAAGCAAGCTTCACGAAGTTGGAATCTTCATTTTGAAAAGGCGGTCAAAGAGTTTGATTTCGTCTAAAATGAAGAGGAGCCTTGTGTTTACAAGAATGTTAGTGGGAGCAATTGCATTCCTAATACTATATGTGGATGGCATTCTATTTATAGGAAATGATGTACGAATGCTCAGTTCTGTGAAAGCTTAGCTTTCGAGTACATTCTCAATTAAAGACTTGGGAGAAGCTACTTATATTCTAGGTATTTTCTCTATCGGGATAAAGTGAATAGAATTATAGATCCTCTATATAGAAGAGATCCTAAAGTAATTTAGGATAGAAGATTCTAAAAGAGGGTTCCTGCCTTTGCGACATGACATCAAACTTTCGTTAACTATGTGTCCTCAAGTTGAGGAAGATAGAAGGGAAATGAGTGGGGTCTATGCTTCGGCAGTGGAAAGCCTCGTGTATGCTATGATTTGCACAAAGCCATACATTACTTCTGTTGTGATAATGATAAGTCGATATCAGTCAAATCTAGGTTAAGATCATTAGAATGATGTAAAATAGTACATTAGAAGGACTAAAGATTTGGTTCTTACATACGACGAACTAAAAGTGGAGGGTTACACAGACTCGGATTTTTTGGGGGACATAAACGAAAGATGTCAGATGCCTTTACTCTGAATGGTGGAGCAGTATTTTGGAGAAGTGCCAAGTAAGTGCAACTGCAATTTTCGCCTATCAAGCTGAATATTAGGCAGCCTCAAAGCCTGCAAATGAGTCATTTTGGATGAAGAAGTTAAATGAAGAACTTAAAGTGGTCCATGACGCAGAGCTGCTCGTGGCGCTACTTTGCGACAACGACGGAGATGTTGCAAGATGCGGATCCTAGGTCTCTATAGTACCAAGCATGTTGAGGGAAGATATCATTTTGTAAGAAAGATGGTTAAGAAGGGTCATGTTTCAATGCAGACAACATAAAACGTTGCTAATCCACTAACCAAGTCATTATCTCATATGGTCTTAGAGTTTAGAGAGTATGGTATTAGATACCGTGATTTGTGGCATTGAGTGCAAGTAGAGATTGTTAGGAACATGTGCTCGAATACCACTCAGGGGATGAGAGAGTGCCAGCATTATATTGTAATTATGAACATCACTCATATTTTTACAAAAATGAATTTAATATTTTTATATTGTTGTAAATCATTGGCATCATGATTTGGTATATAGGATAATGGTCCTTGCATCTCAGAGCAAACATTCCACTTCTTATGTGATAATGAGATTAGCACTAGAAGTGTTTAGGCTCAAATGCTTAATTGGTTTGCAAGTCGATGAAACTTAACTGGACATTAAGTTTAAACTTGTATAACATGTACTTTGATATGCAGTGTAATATCCTGAATTTTCACTGTGAATTTTTTTGCGTTATTTTATCTGAGTTGCATTATGGGTAAAATAATTTGAGGAGTAAACCACCTGTATCGAGATAATTGTCGCAGTTGGCCAGAAATTGCACATGAGGATATTCTGTAACATGTATGTCGAGCTGTTGATGTCCGATATTGTATAACAATTCATTTTGAGACATGTTAGAAAATGGCTAAGTACAGAAGCCATAACGTACACTAGATTGAGAAGATAACGTACGCTAATGTGTTAAGAGTAGCGTACGCTACACAACATGCATTGCATATGCTATATGAAGAATCGAATAGAGGAATCAATACTTGACATGCGAAGCCCAAAGAACGGTTAGCGTGCGAAAGGTAAGTCAACTACTGGTTATGCACGTTACGAGTGGCCATAACATACTCTATTTGACACGGTTAATGTACGCTGAGGGTGGTTTCGCGGACGCCAAAGTTGGGTCAGGGGAACTTTCGGCCGTGTAGGGCTAGGTGTTTTCAACGTGATTATTATGATAGACGAGTTAACGGGACTAACGTGCACAAGCATGATCAAAACAACGTACACTACGAAGGATAGTAGCGGCCATAACCAAATGCTGCATACATAAGGCATTGTATGAAATGATGCAGTAACCTTTGGACTAGTGTTATGTGTGCTACCAAGGTCGGATAGTATGCGTAAAGAGTTGTTGCGTATGTTGGGTTTTGGCAGTAACGACCCTTAAGAATTGTGCAGGTTATAAAGTAAGGAATGTTCTTTCATTTTCTCAAGAACCAAACTAAGTTTCTCTCCCAAGAAATCATCCCTATTCATTTGTAAGTGTTTTCCAAACACTTCAAACTTGATTGGGAGCTTGATGGCATGGATTGGAACTTGGGACTTGAAGTTATTATTGATTCTTATGATGTTTGATTGTGTTGTTCATCTTTTAGAGGTATGTTGGTCCATTCTACACTTTGTTTTTGGGTTTTTGATGTTCTTGCTAATGATTACTTCATATGATGATAGATTATTGAAGTGTTATGATTCTTGGCGCTTCATGGAGTATATGTTGAAGATGATGATGATATATTGATATTCATTGGGTTAAGAGTTAACTTTGTATATTAGATAGTATAAGACATCTTGGATTATATTTTTTTGAAGATGTTAGAGTCATATTCCATGATGTATGTGTTGATTTTACAATATCAATCACGTATTGTGACATGACAATAGCAATTATCTCAAACTCATCGCCGTCTCTTGATATTTTCTATATAAATGGAAAAAACTATGATGTTGACGGTTTTGGAATTTCGTTCTATTTCTCCTTCATATGAAGGTTGCGACAGGAAGGGCATCCGGCATAAAACTTTGCCACTTTGTTATTTGCATGAGTTATGGTGTTAACTAATTTTAGACAATTAAACGACACTATAATCTTCATGCCACCGACCTCAACATAGTTGGGATTAAGGTGCTGTTGATGATGAAGATGTTGATGTTAATTTAACATGGTTACGGATTAATTCATGTTCTTGAAAAAGTTATTGGTATATATATCATGATAGGATGATTATTTGTCAAGGTGTTGATGTTTTTAGATATAACATTGATTGTTGATATCGAAAGACAAGTGTGTTGTCTGAAGATACGATTTATGATATGAGTTTGGAAAGATGATGATTACTCTTAGAGCATGATTAATCATTATGTTGAACCAATTGGATATTTTGGGTCCTTGATCATCTTTGTATTGTTTTTCTGTGAATTTGACGATATAAACAAGTAGTATCTTGTCAATTTGTATTCAAGGTTGAATTCGAATTTGAGAATGTTATAAGCATCAATATCGTGTTGAATTGATTACTAATATGATTATTTGATTATGGAATCATATTATGGATATGAATTCGTGGTTGATTGGATTGAGTTGGGCGGTTTTGTGTATAATTGAGGTATTGTTGTATCCTATGATATTGTTGATCGTCTATATGAAACCCTTGTAATTGTTGATTCTTATCGAAGATGTTGCTAATCGACTATTGTAATAGGTTGTGATAATTGATCGTTGGTTAAACAGTGTGTTCTGGTTACACTTAAGATGTTCGTGAATTTCTTTAGTTGGAATCAAGGAGCTCGTAGATGAAGGAAAGGAAATTTGTAATGGCTTCATTATAGTCATATCGGTGTAAGACGGATTGGGTTATGAGTCCGGATATATTGGCAAGTTTATACGTGCTCACTTTATAATGCTTAATGAAATGGTTTCAGTTTCATTTATAACTCTTATAGCAACTATTATAAGTGTGAATTTTAGAGATTTGGTTAGTATGTTGCATTCGAGCTTTGGAGTTAAATCGTAATGTATGTGATGTACGGGTGTCATTTATATACTTTAGTATTGAGTAACAGTTTGGTGAAGATGAAGCTACAAATTTTCTATGGATTATAATATCTGGATTCACCGAGTATCCAGGTACGTAACTATTCTGGTTATCATGAATGGATTGGTGATTTTGTGAGAACCGATGATTACGAGGATGTAATAGAGAGTTAAAATTATAGGTGCTAATTGAGAAGTTCAATAATAGCAAGTAATCGAGTACTATATTACGTTTCTATATTGTGAATTGAGTTTTCAGATTTGTGCTACTATTAATTAAATTCAATTATGGAGGACCCTTTGAGATCTCTAGCGTTCCATAGAGGCTAGAGTGCAGCGGGCGATGGATTTAAACTTAAGAGATTTGAAAAATGATATTATGAGATTTGAGAACTGAGATATGAGATATGAGATTGAGATTTATAATCCAACTAGGAAGGGTCCTTTGAGATCTCCTGTGCTCTATAGAGGCATGAGTGCAACGAACGGTGGCTTTATGTTGTGTTGTGTTGTGTTGTGTTCTTTTGTGTATTATATTCATTGCAATATTGTGTATTCATTCTTGATACTTGTCTAGATTGGTACTCTATTATCATAGATTGAGATTTGATGCCGTTATCATGGATTCGATTGGACATAGCTTGTATATTTCGTATTGGTAAGTTATGATGATGATGATGTCTTGAGAATTTTTGGTATTATTGAGTATTTTACAGAGGTTTATCTTCGTATTCATTTTGCCATTTGAGTATACAAGGTGCAGAATATGGCCAGGATTGATTCGGTACGGATTACCACGAGTTGGTAAGGTTATGACGGTGAGATTGTACTGATGATATTCCTTACCTTGTGATTACATTGATATGTAATTATTTATGTTGCTGTGATCGTTATCATTATTGAGTATTGTGGCTCACCCCATCGTGGGCCTTATTTTTAAGTATTCGGAGATCGAGCTCGTAGCATCATGAGGATATGAGCTTCCAGGATGATACTGGCTATTACACATGTATTTAGAGATCGAGTATTTTGACCATTTGTTATTTTCCACTTCAAATGTATTTTTACTGTTGTTTATATCCGCTGGAAGTATTTTAATTTTTTTTAGTATTTTTCAAACTTCGGTAAATTTTGGAAAACCTATTCGCTAAATTATTTTTATCGGTATGTGTCAGCGGTGACTTAACGTACATTTTAAAACTATTGAGTTTTGACATTTTAGTCTTATACTTTTAAATGGGATTTTTTATGATGGTATTCAGTTATTGATTTTAAAAAGCATTGGAGCATTTGAAAATATTACTGTCATTGGCCTCTTTTGAAATGGTTGTGTAAATAATTTTTAGCCTAGTGGATCTAGTGCGGGACCCATAGTGCTGTAATATCTCTAGATGGTTTTGGGAGTGTTACATATAGTGTCTATCTTGAGTAAGGGGTTAATGGGGAGCACACGTTGTAGGTATGCTAATAAGATTATTATACTCGGACACGACTCACCTCGATCCGATCATGTAGACTTCACTCTGGTATAGTCAATGACTCAATTGAAATGTTGTGATAGGCATACGTGAACATTTGAGTTGAGGATTTAATGAGAGATGTGATTGTGACATCAAGTTAGTCACTAAAGTGGTTCTATCCAATCACTAGCTGGTGGGGGCAATCTCGAAATGCAACTTGATGGGTAAGTAGTAGTCTCTACTGAATGCAAGAGATAGTAACACATGAATGCAAAAGAGATAGTAATTTTTTGGCCGAAGCATATATAGCTAGTTGTATTTGATACATGAGAGTTCAGTGATCTCGATTTGCATTAACACATGCATCGTGTTAAGTTACAATATGGTTTGACATTGTCGTAACATTAGTACTTGATCGGTACATCTTCATACATATACGGTATTCATAACAAAAAAGAGCAAGAGAAATAAATTTGGGAGGTTTTGTTCTTCTGTTTTAACTCTTGGAAAGTAAGAAAAATAAGAAGAAATATATATCCTACTATTATCGCTAATAGCCATCGGTCTTGGGTGGTGGTCGTTGAAACTTTTTTCAGTCAGCTTCTGACACCCCGTAACGTAGAGGCACAATATGGCCGGTTCTTGGAATTTCTTCAATAGCTGCACAATTTGAAATTGTGTTCAATCATCAACAAAATAATCAAAAGGACTTCAAGTATATGATTTTCTTTTTTTATCCTTTTATATTATTCGTTTGTACGATTCTTGATCTATCCTTTTTAGAATGAGCATATTTTGTGTGACTTTCGTTTCCAATGCACATTCGATTTTGGCCAGAATCCCAATAGTATATATATATATATATATATATATATAGGAGTGAGTTTAAGAAATAAGAATACATCAATACCATTGGTTTAACTAGCTTTAATAATCCATGCTAAATGCCTGAAATGAGAAAAAGATCATTTCCGCATATTAATTATCAATTTATCAAATGAGGAACCAGTCATTAGTTACAAAACATTCCAACATCACACAATCCGGACACCATCCATTACATGCAATCAAAGGATGAAATGTGTTCTTATTTCTCAATATAAATTCCATTCTCATATGATCCATTTCATATATATATATATATAAAATACATCTATTTGACCTCTTGATTCGGTGGCAATGTAATGCTCTTTGTAGGACTCCAAGTGTTGCTTCTGTATCGATATCCACACAGCAGATATGGAGTCACCTTTAGTTGTGAGCTTAGAACACTCTGTAAAGAAGATGAACTCAAAGCTCAAGATCTCTTTCACTCTCTCAATTGTGTATTGTATAATAGGATATGATTATTCATATTTTAGCTATAGTAACCTCTCTCTCTCTCTCTCCCTCTCTCTCTCTCTCTCTCTCTCTCTGTGTGTGTGTGTGTGTGTGTGTGTGTGTGTGGTGACTTAATGGTCGTAAATAACCCAGTACAGTCAAGGAAAATCGTATCTTAGTACAACTAGGACACTTAGTGTGTATGACCGACCCCATGGCCCTTACCAACACCCACGGGCCTTTGGTCTGACTTGGGACTAGTTCAGGCTGTTTAGCCTAAACTCGTCATGGGCTCGTGACTCGCTTGGCCTAGACATCTATGTAGCATGACTTGTTTAATCATTTGCTTCTAAGGCCCATTTACCTGTCGGTATAATTCCTAATTATACTTGGTGGCTAAAAGCGGTTTCCAGCCAAATAGTTTAGTCATTAATTAATGATGGAATGAATCTTCCAAACTGTTTATCTAAGAAAATACACATTGATTGAAGGATATCGTTCCAACAACGATACATATATTATGTGATTAAGGGCTTTGAGGGCTCGTTTGTTAGCGCGAGAAAGCTATGTTAGCAATAATCGTCATGCTTTCATTATCGAGGCAAGTACTTGCCTATATGATTTATGTTTCTTAGATTGGAATATATGTGGGCCTTATACGATTGTGTTGGTTATTTTTCCTAGTGACTATGGGTTGTAGGACTTGGTCATAGAAGGAATGTATGCGTTAATTTGAATGTAGTTGACTTATGTTTGTGAATTGATAAGTAATTGCATACTTATGGATGACGAGTTGGTTGTCTGTACACTTTCAAGTGTATTACGATTTTTGTTTTGACTGTTGAATTTGATTAGTGTCTTCCTGTTATTATTCTGTGGTGCTTGATGAGAAGTCACGATTGTGAAATATGGATATACATAGTGCAGGATTCAACCAGGTAGCCCTGAAGAGGCCTCTGGGATTCGTAGCTTCCAAGTATGGGTCAGAATCCCGTAGTATTTTCTACCATGTAGAGTCTAACGATGCCTCTAGTATTCATAGCTTGCGAGTGCGAATGGGTATTCCACGGATTATCCAACTAGGTATGATCGGATGAGGTCTCTTGGGTACATAGCTTGTGAATGCAGTGAGATAATTAATGGGTTTGTGTTTGTGATGTGTGATTTGTTTGAGGGGCCTCTACTTAAATTTTTTATTTACTGTGATAAAGGCTACATTGAGAAAAAGAGTTTGGGTATAAAACTCTAAAATGATTTCGAAATATCGCTTGAGAAATATTGGGTCGGGAAGTTAAAGGTTTTGTTTTATAGAACTACTGAAGATACTTTGAATTGTTTGCAAAATTCTTGTAACTTGTATTTTGAGATATCAAGGGTTCCCAAGTTTATTAATAAATGTGAATATTTCTGTCATTTTCCTTTGGAGTGTATTATTGTCGTTTTTACGTGTGTGATATTTATGAAGTATATTTCTTGTATATCAATTCTAGTGTTAACTCCTTCGAGGGTGTATATGTTTTTTGTATTCAGGTCTAGATGGTTCAGGGAGCAGTTGTTGGATCAGCGTGAAAAACACAAGTTTCGACGACACTAATTACTTGGGACTCAGTCTGTTTATTTTGTAATCGGGTCATGTACTTTTATTCGTATGTTGACTCTTGCATGGGTATGAGTTGTATCGCAGAAAAGTCCATTGTAGGATATTTTATTTGGTTCGTGGGTTATTTATTGTATCATTTGTCCTTGTTGTTATATGTCTAGGTAGCTTGTACTATATTTAGCCTAATAAGTTCTTGTGTAAAAATATATGACGTAATACTCCCGATTGAATCAAAGATGTTACAGTGTACACGTCATAATTCGAGCACCATGGCCAACCATTAGGATCAAGTCATGTTCTTTTTGAGAGAATTTGGTAATTCGATCACCATGGCCAGCCATTTGGATCAACTCATGTTCTTTTTGAGAGAATTTGCACTACTGCAAAACAAGGCTTTTAACAGCGGTTTTTGAGCCATCTTAACAGCCGTTCCGGCACTGCAGTTAAAGGTGCCGATGTTGAAATTAACAGCAGTTTTCAGAAGAATCGTTGTTAAGTCCAACTTAATTCAACAGTTATTTTTAAAAAAAACCGCTGTTAATTTAACGGCAGTTATTAACAGAAACCGTTGTTAATTGTATATTTAACAGCAATTGTGTAAAAAAAACGTTGTTTATTTTCTACAGAAATTAACAGCAGTTTCGTCAGCAATCGCTGTTAAATATACAGTTAATCGCGATATTTCTGTAGAAAATTAACAGCGATTTTTTAAACAACCACTGTTATATATCCCTTTAAAAGCGGTTTCTATTAATAATTGTTGTTAAATTCATAGTATACTCTAACAGTGTTTTGTTTAAACAACCGCTGTTAATATTATTTCTTAATAGCAGGTTTGTTTTTTAATTTATCAACCTACTACAGAATACAATTTCCGCAATACAAAACCTCAATAGTTTCAGAATAAAATTATCATCAATTCACCAATACAACAATACAGCTTTCATCCATTCATCAAATACAATAACGCAAAAATATTTCATTACAACTATCTATACAAGTGAATACCAATACAATGATGTTCCATCCAATTCAAAATAAATACAACACAATTCATGAACTAACCAAACAAGGCAATGAATGATTCTTACAAAATCAAATGTCAAAAATCTATGCCTTGGCTCCACTACCAATTTTCACCTTATTCCAGTAATTTATAAACTTTTTTTAGGAAAAAGTCAATTGCATTAATATAATAAGAGTGACCAAAGGCTGGCGAGTGCCCTGACAACCATATAGAATGGTGCACCAAACAACAATACAAAGAGCAAGATCAAGCAATACATAGCCTACATAAGCAACTAATAGCTACATAAGCTACCAATCTAAAAAAGCTACAAGGATGAAGAACTACCAAGCTATCCTCCAAATACGTCTAACAACCATAGTGGATACAGAACGAGCGGGCCATCTCTGAGAGATAATGTTACGAATGAGACTGATCCCCTGAAAAGTAACCATATGAGGATCTCGACGCCTCTGACCAAATCTCCTCTCATTCCTCTCCTGCCAAATCAAATAGACCAACGTAGCTAGGAAAATACGGTAAGCCACGTTGACCACGTGCTTACCTCTCCACCTCCTGTAATATCCAGAATTTATACTACTATTGTTTAATATTATTTTATCCGAGTTATGTTGTACAGCGTGGAATCTGTACAGTATGGATAAAATAATGAAGGACTGAGATGTCAGTATTGGTACAATTGTCGTATCTGGTCGACAATTGCATTTGAGGATGTAATGAGTTGAGTATACGTATTCAGTATGCCGTATGTTCGTATTCTGTATGTCGAGACATTGGACAAGAATAGCTGAAATTGGCCAAGTACAGCCACATTAGCGCACGCTATGATGTATACTTAGCGTACGCTAAAGACTAAGGATTACGTACGTTAAGTAGTTTAGTTAACGTACGTTAACTTACAAGTGTTACGTACGTTATAGCCGAGGTATTACGTACGTAACAAGAGGAATCAGAGGATCGAGTCATGGTCAGCAGGTGGGACCTGGTGTGTCGGCAGCCAAAGTAGACAGGCGAGTCAACTACGTATTACATACGCTATACATGGTGTATTACGTACGTAATATAAGGTTTTACTGTAGCAAGTCAACGTACGTTATGAAGGGAACATTACGTACGTAAGCGAGTGAACGAATCAAGTCAGTTAGTTCTGGGATGATGTTACGTACGCTATGTTGGACGAGTAGCGTACTCTAAAGACCATTACGTACGTTAAGGATGAGGATTAACGTACGTAATGAGTTATGTAGTTTATAAAATGAAGTTCGTTCTTTCATTTCTTCGCGAATGAAAATCGATTTTCTCCTCCAACCTTCGTCCCTTTGAGCATATAAGTGAGAATCAACCTCTTCTATCTTGGTTATGAGCTTGGAGGCATGGATTAGAAGCTTGGATATGAAGATATCAATGATTCTTGAAGGGTTTGATTGTGTTATTCATGTTCTTAAGGTATGTTGTTGAACTCTCCACCTTGATTTCGGATTTTGGTATTGTTATCCGTATATGAATCGTATGAAGTTGATTATGATGTTGTTGTTATGATTCTTGAGGCTACATGAACTATATGTTGAAGGAAGATGATGATATGATAGTTTATATCTTGATTATGTTGGTTATGATTATGGAATCATAGAGTTCTTGATGTTCTTAGTAGTGTTGTTGCGAATTTTGATGCTAAGAAGATCATATGTTGAAGAACATGATGATATACACCTTGAAATATGAATAAGGATTGTTTAGATATTAATGGATATCGATTTAGGTTGTTTGGATGGCTATGAACATGATTTCGAATCACTTAGTGTTCTTAAGGAACTTCTTGATGAATTTAACATAGCAAGACGATCGTAGGTTGAATTATCGGTATCTTTAGATATGAAGATCGAATGTTCATTGATCGTAGTGGTAGAATTCGTATGTTCTTGATGAAATACGAATCATGATATCAATTTGGAATCCGGAAAGATTGTGATTGATCACCGAATATGATTTCCTTTACATTCGTATCCGTAATCGTATTTTGGTTATGAATTCGTAATTGTTTGAGTTGGATTGTTCGGACTTGTGTCTAATCGAAATATTGTGAAATCGTTGAGTTTGTCGATCGGTTATATTGATTAGTAATTATCGGATTTAGGTTCATATGATGGATATGAATTCGTAAAATGGTTTGGGGCATATTATTTAGTTTTATATAGGATCGAGGTATTGTTGACCCGTTAAGTTTGATTGGTTGGTTATGACGGTTATTGATTGTTATCGGATCGTTGCTATTTGATTACTTCAATAGGTTGAGATTATTGATCGGTGATTATAATCGTGTGTTGCGGTCGAGTTCGAGGATGTTCATGAATCGCTTTGGCCGGGAGCCGAGGAGCTTGTAAACGACGACGAGGAATCGGTAGCGGCTTCGTCATCGTCGTATCGGTATCGAGGCAAGTTATTACTTGCTCAGTTATAATGTATAATGAATAGTTTCAGTTTCATTTCGTTTATAATGCATATAGCGATGATCATTATTGTAAACCCTGGAGATTTGGATTTTATGTTATTTTCTGATTCTGGGAGTCAAATCATAATGTATATGATTTATTTCGGTTATTGACATATTCGGGTATCGATGATACATTATAATAAAGAGGATGATGCGAGTTATCTATAGTCCGTGTACGTTGGGATCGCCAAGCATTGATGATAATCTCCGGTGATGTTTTGACATCGAGACTTCTCCTGAAGGACTCGGGACAAGTATCTTAGTTTGATTTGGTTTAGTGTTGATGATGTTGATCATGCAGGTTGTTATTCATGTTGCTGAACATGAAGTCGTCCTAGTTGTTTCATCATAAGTGTCGTTCATGTTTTTGATTCATATGTTGTTCATGTTAATGAACATATTGAGTTGCATGTGTGTATCTATAATTGTATTGTGTATGTTATGTTGATCCGATGGGATCGTGCGATCTATGCTGAGGGCGCTGGATCGGATGTCCACCTCGTTATGGTCTGACGGGATCATCTTGGGATCTATGCTGAGGGCACTGGATCATTGGACGGGTTCTTCCACCTCGTTATGGTCCAACGGGATCATCTTGGGATCTATGCTGAGGGCGCTGGATTGTTAGATTACCCAGTGTTGTGTTGATGGAATCATGTGGATTCGCATAATTGATTTTATCATGTGTTGTTGTGCATATGTATATTGTTGGTTATCCACGTCGTGTTGATCTAGTAAGATCATCTTGGGATCTATGTTAAGGGCGCTGGATCATGGGATTTCCATTTTGTATACACTGTTGTTATTGTGTTGAGCATATTGACGTTGTCATATGAGTATGCATTTGTAGGTCTTGTGTTAAGACTGTGTCCGTATGTTGTATTCATCTGATCTCGGATTAGACTGACATGATTGTCGTGGTATTGTGCATCTCGAGGTATGTTCCGTATTTCCCTTGGTATTTGTCTTTGATGGATAATTGGTATTCGTGTCGGGATGTGATGATATTACCCGACGGATTTGGGTTGTACAGAGTTAGCAGATTTGGTAACAGTGAGTTATGATGATGTTTTGAGAACATTGGGTACTGTGCGAGATGTGAATTTTGGTAAAGTTATGACGATGAGATTACATTGGTCGTATTCTTATTTTGTATTCTCATTGGTATGTTATTATTGTCGTGATGTGATTGATATCATTGTTGGATATTATGGCTGACCTCGTCGTGGGCTTTCTTTTTAGGTTCTTTGGATATCGAGCTTGTAGCGGTCGTGAAGAGATGAGCTTCCCGGAGGATACTGTCTAAGGCACGTATTTGTGTATAGAGTTTCCTGATCAGTTGTTGTATTCCGCTGCTAGGGTATTTTTAATTGTTTGTCTTTTCCACTGCGTGATTATTTTTAAATGACTTTTCGTTTCTGGTAACTTGATTTACTTTGGAAATCGTTTTCTAAACTATTGAGTTTCGGCCGTTTGGCCTTGCCCTTTTCAAAATAAGATTTTATGACGGTTTTGATAAACGATTTTTATAACGTCTTCGAATATTTTTAAAGATAGTACTGTCGTTAGCCTCTTGGGCATTTGTAAATGTTAGCAAAAATTTCCCTTAGCCTTATGGGTTCCGTCTCGGGGCCCACGACGCTGTAATATTCCCGGTTAAATCTGGGGGTGTTACACCTCCTAGCAGCCCACAGCAACCCCGAGCTTCACACAGAGTGAGGCCAACTAAAGCGGACTGCCCTCCTAGCAATAGAAATACACCGACTAGAATAAAGGCACTAAAAGAATAGATGAGAATGAGTCTCTAGCGCCATACCACAAAGGACACAAATTCCATCAACACGCTGAAGCCAAGGCTTATTCATAGTCGATAAATGCTCCTGAATAGCCAACCAGAGGATGAAGGAGTGCCTAGGAATCTTCCCCGGTCCGTGCAAGAGTGAGGCCCATGAAACAGGGGATGAATAACCTCTGAGGAACCGAAGAGCAGAAGAGGATGAATACAAACCCGAACTATACGGTCTCCAGGATATGCGATCCAGACCCCCAACAATAGGCGACAGAGCAGAAGTAATCAGCAGAATCTCAGGTCTATCGACCACCGGCCACTCCCAATAACCCTCATCAATAACCGTATCAAGCCTAGCACACACATCAATGTCGGTCCATAGAGGGGCTCTAGGAACATAATGCCTAATCACACCCATGGAATGCCAGGGGTCCGACCACAAGAAGAAAGACGAGCCATCACCAATAGAATACTGAAATGCTCCCATAACTAGGGGACGCAGTTTTAGAAGCTGCTTCCAATACCAAGTTGAAGCAGAAGAAACAGAAAGATCCCAGAAAGAACACTGCTGCAACCTGAAGGCCCGAACTCAATTAACCCAAACAGAGCGATTAGAGCCCGAGAGAAGGGCCGAAATATGACGGGTCATCAGAGCCTGGTTCTGGAGCCTCAACGGGATAATGCCAAGGCCCCCACAATCCACATCCAAGCAAACCTTAGCCAAAGCCACCTAGCATGGCCCGAATCATGAGAACCTCTCCATAGGAAACGCCTGATACGTTTCTCTATCAAAGAGGGAATGCCCTTAGGCAGAATAAAAATACCAGCCCAATAAATATGTAAAGAAGATAAGACAGAGCGAATAAGATGGCATTGACTTATACTACAAATTAGTACCTGACAACTTCAAGACATACGGTTTCTAACCTCCAAAAATTATTTTGCCCATTCGGTTCGAATTTCATGAATTATATCTATAGAAAGTGCTGCAACATCATCAAACATCTGTACATATAAATATATAAATAAATAACAAACTCATCAATTTAAAGGATTAAAACACTTTTAAACTGAACTAATTTAAAAAACTAAAATTAATTTAAAAGTCTGAAATTAATTTAAATAATTTAAAAAATGAAATTATTTAAACTTAATTAAAATTTATCACCTCCATCCATCTATCGATAATACGAGCTCGGACAATGGTCAACATCCAATGCATGGCGTAATACCCACACTCCCAACCTCTATTTTGCTTATTACACTAAAAAGAATATGAAGCTCAATTATATAAATATATAGATAATATATATCTATATATATGTGACTAAATGTATTACTTACTTTGGGATATATCCAAGTAATCGTCTGTTTGGATTTACTTATATGCATACCCCCCATCACCATAATGCGGTCACGGAACTATTCGGAAGAAGTACTAATGTATCATGAAATGAAAATAATATATTTTCCAAGTAAATGACATAAATTAAAACTTACTTCTCGACTACGGCCTTAATGCGAGAGTAGGGCTTATGGTGTAGTGAGCAAAATCAAACAACAATCCCATTTGCGGGGATAATAACCAAAAGTTGTCAATACTCCCTACATTAACAAATATATTACAAGCGGGGGGAGGGGGGATTATTTATTTTTTCATATCAAACCAATCTAAAAACATCCATTTACACAATTATTAATACAAAAATCTAGAAAGACATGAAAGAAATATTAGGACTTTTAGAGAAAAAAAGGGCACGACGAAAAATATTAGATCTTTTCAAAATCAATTTAGAAGAAAGAGGAGAAAATATACAAATATAACATAGATGCAATTTATAAATCAATACTTACTCATGATGGTAAGCTCCAAGGTATATCTGTTTTCTTGCATCTGACATATGCGAAGAGATGTATCCGGAGGTCTCTTCTCCCTTATTTCCCTTATTTTGTATGGATTGAGAATCAAAATATCCATACAAATCCTCATCCATCGTGCCCTCATTCAATTTCAATAAATACCTAATTTGTTAAACAAAAAATTAATATCTAATTTAAAAACCAAACTATGAATTCTAGATAAATATAGATCAATATGCATGTAAAAAATTACTTAAAAAGTCCAAAATTGTAGAACTGATATGCTAAGCCACTTCTTGCCTTGAATGATCTCCAAAAGATCATTGTAACTTATGTAAAAGGGAACGTCAGCACCACCACAGCCAAATGAAGTTGTATCCCATGGCATTTGTAACGGGTCATTAAAAAGAGTCGTTCCAACATTAAATAACTCTCTAATGGTGTCATCTCTGTGCCTCGACCTGTCATCCTGACGAGCATGTTTCTTAGGTCGCTCAATATCGTGTTTCATATGGAGAGTGTAAAAACCAACTATACTCGGATTATCTTTTATTTAGATTTAATATTAAAAAACACAAAAGAAATAAACCTTGATAAAGTTAGCAACGATAAGATTCTTTGGCCATGAAATAAAGGTACCTAGAGCCTCATTCACTAAGCATCTAAATAGAATTCTTCCATTATATGCTCATCGTATAACTCATCATGGCGACTGGCAAGGCGGTACAGCCCTTGCTGTTTCACCCTTGAAGCAACCAATTCCATCCCGACGAAGTCTTCTCCTTCGAGGTTTATTCTCTCTATTACCACGGACATGGCAAAGATGCGACCGTCGATGATTGTTTCTCTCTTCTTCATCGAGAGGGAGGAAGTCTGGGAAGTCAACATTTTTGCAGAAAAAGAGTTTGAAGAAAGCTGGGAAATATCGCAGGAAGTTGCAGAAAATACAGAGTATGTAGACTATTTTGCTTGAGACTTGTTTAAAATTGCAGAAAGCCTAAAGAGTCTAAGGGAGAAAAATACAGTCCTTTTATAGGGTGCAGGGAAGATTAGGGTTTCATATAGTAAACAGTTAGATTTAAGGGATGGGAACCATCTTTTTAAATGAATGGTCAGAGTAATTTGTATGTCTTATCCATCTATTTTTGAAATGATAACCCGTCCTACTTCGGACAGTTTATCTTCCCTTATTGCACAAAATGGCTGTTTGAAATTATTAAAATCGCGGTATTTTAGGCGTTGAAGTCCATGTGTCTTTAAAGTATTAAAGGATAAAACGTTTGAAATGTAAACAGGGCACGTGGACTTAAAATTGTTTTCTGTATGAATAGGGTAGTAATATAATATTAAGTGACATACTACAGTATATGTGTTGTATCCGCGAATGAATACAACGTTCTCCCTTAAAACGTACAATCATGATTCAATTCTTACACCAATATTTGGATTAATACTGTATTCATGGGTCAAACTATATTCCCCCTCAATTAATGTACATGTCAGTTGTAGGAAGGTTTCATGCCTACTTTGTCCTACAGTACTATCTGACTGGTTCTGAGTGTACAGTTAATTAAAGTGCATACTATATTCTTGAGTCTTATAGCATTCCTTCTCAATTGATGAGTAAAAGCGTAGAAATTTACAGGGAGACAGGCTGTAGCATTCCCAATTCTTGACGAAGCATACAAAATATGGTTGTGCTAAGAGGTTTTGTCAATATGTCGGCCAACTAAATGTCTGTATGAATCTTCTTGATCTGAACATCCTTATTCTCAACATGATTCCTGATGAAGTGATGCTTCATATCAATATGCTTAGTTCGTGAGTGCAATACAGGGTTGTGCATTATTGAAATTTCACTCATGCTATTGCACATGATTGGCGTCTCTATGGCATTGATTCCATAATCTTGTAATTGCTATTGCATCCAAAGAATCTGCATACAACAACTTCCAGCGACATAGTATTCCGACTCAGCTGTAGAAAGCAAGTTGGCTAATTGCTTCTTACTGAACCACGACACAAGTCTAGGTCCAAGAAAGTGACAAGTACCACTTGTACTCTTCATATCTAGCTTACAACCACCGATATCCGAGTCGTTGTAGCCAACTAAATCGAATCCTCCTTCATTAGGATACCACAAATGTAATATCTGCACTTTCCGTTATTAGTAATTTTTATTTTTAGTGTATTTTCATTTCGGACGAATCTCTTGTATGTGTTTTGATATTCTGAGGTTCTTTTGTTCTGCATTCGTGGTCATTCGAATGAGTTTCGGAGTTGTTTTTATGAGATTTCGATTATTGTGTAACTTTTCTACGTTTAGACTCGATTTTCGTAAATCTCGTCCTAAACCGAAATTTCATTTCGTCGGTAAGTTCCTTTAATAATTCTGGATTCGTTATAATTTTCGGAGATTGTTAGTTGGCCTCGAGTTGTGATTCTCGAGAGTTTGGACTATTTTGTAATATATTTATAGTTTTGGGTATCACCTTTAATAATTGTTGTCCATTCCGTTGTTTGGTTGGAATCGTACATTCGGAATGGGAGTTTGTGCTTGCATGTTGTTGTTTTCTTGTCATGTCTCGTTATTCGCTGGTATCTGTCAAGTTTCATGCCTTCCGAATCGGGTACAGTCTGGCCGAGTTTCCTAACTGTACTCTGTACAGGAACAGTTAGCGCACACTAACATTTTATCAGTAGCGCGTGCTATGAGGCTATATCTAGCGCACGCTAGACTTATTTTATTGCGTACGCTAATGCATCTGGGCAGAGTACTCTGGAACTGGACAAAAGATTCAGTATTTCTGAACTGAACCAGGTAGCGTACGCTAATTAGCTGTTAACGTACGCTAGTTGCTAACCTTAACGCATGCTAAACTTGTATCAACATACGCTAATGGGAGGACAGAAGTCTCTGACTGCATTATGCACCCCGTTAGCGCACGCTAAACTTTGTGTGTAGCGCGCGTTAAGTCTGCCTGATATATATAGGACATCAGCAATTTAACTTCGTCATTTTTCATCCTTATTTCTTACTTCCGGCTTGGGGCGATATTAGATGAGGGTTGGAGTCGATTTTAGCCAAATATTATCATCCACTAACATCCTTGCGTTCCCTGTGCGAATTTATCAACTTCTTAACGTCTTCCACCACCCAAATCGAGGTAAGGATCCCTAGAATCCTTGTTTTGAGATTTTGGGGAAATTTTGGGGATTTCTTGTGATTTGACCCTTTTAATCCGATTCATCATAAATTGTTGCTTGATTTCAGTTGTATACTTGTAAGCCTTTGTTTTCTTGAGGTTTTGTGTAATAAACACCGATATTTCCATTATATATCAAGTATATTTGATGATACCTTTGTAGTGACTGGTGAATTGTCCCAATGGGTAGAACTAGGATGAATCCTTGCGTTTCCACAACGTTGGGGTTGATTGTATATCGTTAATGTGATAGGAGCATTATTGTGAAGATTATTCGGACGGAACCTTTTCCTTTCACCATTTTTTTCACGTCGTGTGATTCAAGGCAAGTACTTACTTTACATAGTATTATATAGAATGTAAATTCTACATTGATGAAAAGTTGTGATAAATGTTTGTGTGTATGTTGATGTGTTCTTCCTCCTGGGGACGGTCCGACGGGACCTCTGGGGGTCACTACTAATGGGTACGATCGTGGAAGTGGTTTCCCACCTGGGGACGGTCCGACGGGGCCTCTGGGGGTCGATACTAAGGGGTACGGCCACGGGTTACCAAGTATGGAATTATGTTGGAGTAATGTGATGTTATGATTGCTTCGATGGACATGTTTTGATGAAAATGTCATATTCCGGAATATTGTCTTTCTAGTATTTTCAAATATATTTTTCATGTTGGATTGTACTCATATGTAATATTATGTAAATCTGTACTTGCACTAGCTATTCGAATGCTAACTCTTTAAATGGGGGAAATGCATTTCATGCATTTCAGGTATCGGGCGAGCTGAGGAGCCAGCACGGGACACGCATGCAAAGGATGGCCCAGCATGATGATGAGGCTCAAGTCGGGTTATTTTTTTTATTATGTTTAATTACTTGTTGGTTGATGTACTCGAGTAAACGTATGTTTGGTTAATGATGTCGTTGAAGTCCCCTGCGTGGGTATTGAATACATTTCACTCTATGTTTTATATGCATTGAATCAAAATGTTTTGGCCGAGGCCACGACCCTAATTAATATTAATGCATATTATGAGATTTCTTTTGTGGATTGTGTGTCATGTGTTAGCCTGGTAGACCTTGTAAAGGTTCTACGGTGTAACACGCCAACCCGACAAGGGTAGAAGTATCACATTATGGTGGCATATCAGAACATACATAAATAAACGCAAGCGGAAGTCTTAAACATAAATAATCAAAAGGAGTTAAGTCGAAATGACTTAAACCAAAACATAAGTTCAACAAAAAGAAATACTCTAAAGGGATGAATAAAAAATCATCCAAGTCTAAACAATGTCCTAACAATAGCAAAATAAATCTAAGATGACTAGGGTAAAGTCTCCGCAAGCTCAACTCTCAACCCCAAAGCAACCCCAGCTCCTAGCTTAGATACCTGCCGCAGGAAAAGGAAAATGCGGCTGAGCTTAAAAAGCCCAGTGAACAGACATGTATAAACAAAACCAAAAGATAAGGAACGAACATATAAAGTACGGTGCATTGGGAAAAGAATGAAGTATAAACAAATGGATATCAAAAGTAAGGAAAAGTCAGTAATCTACCACAAGCCCGAACATGAATCAAATCAAATATCATAGTAACCATGGAGTAGCTAACTCTCGAACATGTGAGAGACGTGTATTGCACACAAGCGTCAATCACCGAACATATGATATCATAATCATGTCATATCCAATCAAATACAAATCGAACCTAGGATGCATCCATACGCCCCCGAACAAATCATATTGGTCATAACAAATATAAAGTGCACATATCATATCAAAATGGGACGGTGTGGAACATCACTCAACCACACTAGAGTCATGCCATTGGTGCATCAATGACACGGCCATGTTACCTTCATGGCTAAGAAACGAACTTGGCTCGGGTATCAAACTGAAGGGTTCAAATGGCATATTATATGAAAGTTCATATCAAAGGTTCATATCAAATGTATCATATCAAAGGTTCAAGAATATCTGTACGAATATCAAAACAAACGAACAACCGATACAATGGTAGAGAGAAGGGGGTATCAAGAATATCCGTACCTCCAACCTCAAAATGCAAAACACGTCAGAAGATATAAAGATTAGAGTTTACTCCTTCTTCAGCGAATCTGCACAAATTAGGTTCGTTTTATGCTTATTAGCTCATAATGTCATAACGGTTTCTCAATTACTTAACACTATTTATTAATGTGGTTAGAGTTTTGTTATTGGAATTAGGTTAACATATGACCAATTGTATCATAATTAATGTTCAAATGCATTTTAGGGTCAAGTATATTAAATGGTATTAAAATCACAACAAATCTTAATCTTCTAACAAAATTATGGTTTTACTATGTTTAAGCCTTCATTTTATGAACTTTAATACCACACCAGATGCCAAAGTAAGAATTCATAAAAATTACCACTGAAGCATATATGTATTAGGAATCTACTGAAAATTTCTCAGATTTTATTCATTAGTGCAAGTACACAATAAAAATCACTCTTTACACGACTGTCTAGAAAGTAAACTGCTGAAATACCCAGAAGTTATTCATTACAAAGGCATATCAAAACGCTTTGTAAAAATCCACAAAAATTCCAGAACTTAGAAAACATGTGAAATATAACTACTGTAAATTTGCAAGTCATAATTCCTTATAGTTTTCAAATGAAAAATCGTGAAACCAGACTAAATTTAAATTCTTAAAACTCAGATTTTGACATCCCGTAAAATTCAAAAGCATGACCAATACAACTCCAATTCCCTTCAAACCAATTGAAAAACATAAATAAGACATTAAACTAAGTTTTTATGCAAAAATACGGAATTAAATTCTTATGGAACTCGAGCTATAATGCACACATATTAAGCTTTTCAAAACTGTCTCCTACAGAAAACTGTTTTAGACCATTTTAACATGTTTTACTTACACAAACGCACATGAGACCTATATATATCACAAGACCTGGTTTAATTCATATATTAACCCACATGTTTTCAGCCTTTGATGATCATACACACGACACACACATAACACAGAAAATCAGATCAGAAACATGAGTTGATTTGGTTTGATATTTGCATATCGAAACATCCAATACCGTTATGATTTTATGTGATCTTCTATATACGTCTTAACATATAATTCGAATAGAACAGATCAGATTTTTGTTTAGTATGTATACGAATTATGTTTCAAGTTTATATATTCGGATTATACATGAAATCATGTGTCGAATAGAAAAGAGATACAAGATCGATTAGAAATACCTTATGATGAATCGAATAAAGGAGAGAACAAGAACGAAACCCTCACGAATCAAACCCTAATCACGATCCAAACAACAAGCACCAAGGGTTTCACGATTACACGACTTCAGCAACACTTTTTAAGGGTCACAAACAGCAGCAACTTCGATCTTTGATAGAGAAAAAAAATAGCAGCAGCCTTGTATGTGTGTGTTTGTGTTTTGGCCGATTGATAGGCATGGAGAAGAGGGACCGAATTCACGTTATTAAGGAAGAGGAGTAGGCTGCATATAAGGAAGGTAGTAAATGGTCTTAATTGTGTTTGATTGTGTATAATGGATCGGTTATGAGGTAGAGTGAGTAGTGGCCGAAATTATGGAGTTTAATGACAAATTTTCGGTTATTAACCTTGATTTGGAACGTGATGGATTATCATATATGAATGTTTCTTTGGTGTACAATTATTCAATTTAAACATAGACTTAGGTTACTAATTTCTTAATTTAATTATACCATATAATATATAGGTTAAGGTTTAAAAATGAATTATTACAAAGTATAGGAAAATTTTGAAATTAAACGAAAATTTGACATTCAAATTTTTGTTGGGGCTTTACAACTCTTCCCCTCTAAAAGAAAATTTTCGTCCTCGAAAATTGAATTGAAAGCGAAATAGATACGTACCGGGCTACGAAAAGAAATGAGGATAACTTGTTCGCATTGATTCCTCGGTCTCCCAGGTAGCTTCACGCTCTGGGTGATTCTTCCAAAGAATTTTAACAAATGGAATGACTTTGTTCCTCATGACCCTATCTTGTCGATCCAAAATAGCTTCGGGTTCCTCAGAAAGAGACATATCAGGCTGAATCTGATCAAAAGGATAAGACGCCACATGCAACGGATGATAATTGTATCCCCTCAGAAGAGATACATGGAAGACATTACGAACATGTGATAACTGAGGAGGTAGAGCCAAGCGATAAGAAACCTCCCCAATACGTTCAAGAATTTCGAACGGTCCAATGAATCGAGGACTAAGCTTCCCTTTGATCCCAAAACGTTTCACACCTCTGAACGGCGATACTTTTAGAAATACATGATCCCCAACCTGAAACTCCAAGTCACGTCGACGCTTATCAGCATAACTCTTCTGTCGAGTGCGAGCCTCTTTCAGCTTCTCCTTGGCTACAACCACTTTCTCATTAGTGATTTGAATAAGTTCCGGCCCCTCGATCACACGTTCACCTACCTCACCCCAACAAATGGGTGCTCTACATTTCCTCCCATATAAAAGCTCATACGGTGCTGCATTGATGCTAGCATGCCAACTATTATTATAAGCAAACTCCACCAAGCACAAGTATTCGTCCGAACTTCCCGTCCACTCCAAAGCACATGCCTTAAACATGTCTTCTAAAGTCTGAATGGTCCTCTCTGACTGACCATCTGTCTGTGGATGAAAAGCCGTGCTAAACTTAAGACGTGTACCCCAAGCTTTATGTAGGCTTTTCTAAAAACGAGAAGTAAATCGCGGATCTCTGTCTGACACGATAGATGTCGGAGTACCATGAAGTCTAACAATCTCCTGTTGAAAAATTTCCGCCAATCTACTAACATGAAAATCCATACGAATAGGTAAGAAATGGGCAGATTTGGTTAGACGATCGACGACTACCCAAATTGCATCATGTCTTTTCCGAGTAAGAGGCAAACTAGTAACAAAGTCCATGGAAATCTCATCCCATTTCCATGTAGGGATATCTAACGGTTGCAGCAAACCACTAGCCCTCTGATGTTCGATTTTGACCTGCTGGCAAGTCATACACCTAGCAACATACAAGGCTACATCCTGTTTCATGCCGTTCCACCAAAAGATCCCTGTACATCTTGGTAGAACCAGGATGGATAGTGAATGGGGAACTATGGGCCTCTGACAAAATAGCCTCACGCAACTCAGGATCGTTAGGAACACAAAGTCAATTTTCAAACCATACCACACCAGAGTCATCTACCCTGAACTCCGACTGCTTACCCTCCTCAACATTCTGAACTACAGCCCAAAGCTCACCATAATCCTTTTGAGCTTCCTTAATCCGTAGTATAAGATTGGATTCTATCTTCATACTAGCCCAATATACGTCATAACCTCGTACACAAAGTTCAACATCCAAAAGTTCTAAATCATGAAGAACCCTTGGCTAAATCTCTAAACTAGCAATCATACCAGACTTCCATCTAAGCACATCGGCAACAACATTCGCCTTGCCCGGATGGTATTGAATATTCGCATCATAATCCTTAAGGAGTTCCAACCACATTCTTTGTCTCATGTTAAGTTCCTTCTGGGTGAAGATATACTTGAGACTCTTGTGGTCAGTAAAGATATCACATGATTCGCCATACAAGTAGTGTCTCCAAATCTTCAAAGCAAAAACCACCGCAGCCAACTCTAGATCATGAGTAGGATAATTCTCTTCATAAGGTTTTAATTGCCTCGAAGAGTAAGCAATCACCTTACCGTGCTGCATAAGGACACAGCCTAAACCCTTCTTCAACGCGTCACTATAAATCTGATAGCCCCCGGAACCAGATGGAAGAGTCAAAATAGGAGCCGACACCAATCTCTGTTTCAACTCTTCGAAACTCTGCTCGCGTTCCTCCGTCCAAACAAACTTCTCACCCTTCCTCATCAGTTGCGTCAAAGGTAACGCCAACCGTGAGAAGCCCTCAACAAAATGTCGATAGTAGCTAGCAAGTCCCAGAAAACTCCTAACCTCAGTCACAGTAGTAGGTCTCGGCCACTTGGTGATAGCCTCAACCTTAGATGGATCCATGGTGATGCCATCTGCGGATACAATATGACCAAGGAATGCAACTTGATTTAGCCAAAACTCACACTTCGACAACTTAGCATACAACTTCTGCTGCCGAAGAGTCTCCAAAACAATCCGGAGATCTTGTTCATGATCTCCTTCAGTCTTGGAATAAACAAGAATGTCGTCGATGAAAACAATAACAAACTTGTCGAGATACTCGTGGAATACGCGATTCATAAGATCCATAAATACAGCGGGAGCGTTTGTCAAAGCGAAGGGCATAACCAAAAACTCGTAGTGACCATATCGGGTACGGAACGCGATCTTAGGAACATCTTGCTCCTTCACACATAACTGGTGATAACCGGACCTCAAATCGATTTTCGAAAAGAATTTAGCCCCTTGCAATTGATCAAACAAATCATCGATATGCGGAAGAGGATAACGATTACGGATAGTGATATGATTAAGCTCACGATAGTTGATACACAGTCGCATACTTCCATCCTTCTTCTTAACAAACAAAACAGGTGCACCCCAAGTAGAGACACTGGGTCGGATGAAACCATTCTCCAAGAGTTCCTGTAACTGTTCCTTCAACTCCTTCAACTCTAAGGGCGCCATACGGTACGGAGCTTTGGAAATAGGTTCAACACCTGGGATCAACTCAATGCCAAACTCAACTTCCCTAGCAGGAGGTATACCAGGAAGTTCGTCGGGGAAAACGTCGGGAAACTCTCGTTCGACAGGAAGACTTTCGATACTAGGACTCTTCAAAGATGTATCTTTAATGGAAGCCAGAAAACCTTGGCAACCATGGGAAATCAAGGTTCGTGCCTTCATGGCAGAAATAATTTTAACCGATTTAAGAGATTGAGAACCATGATAAATAAAATCAGGCTGATGCAAGTCGCCGAAGATCACATTTCTGGCATGGCAATCAATGGTAGCTCTATGCGAAGCCGACCAATCCATGCCCAAAATCACATCAAAATCGATCATATCAATAGGGAGCAAATTCGCCAGGCAAATGCGGTCATCAAACCGTAAGGGACAATTCACGTATTCATGTTCAATGAGTACATGGTTTTTCATTGGTGTTGAGATGGATATACGATTTGTTAGTGGTGTTGGGATCATATTAAGTTTCTTGGCAAATGCAACAGATATAATGGAGTGTGTGGCACCAGTATCAAATAATGCAAAAACTGTACGATCACCAATGTAAAGAATGCCGGTAATAGTACCTGATAAGTTTTCTGCCTGATCACGCGTCGTAGCATAAACACGACCCATAGTAGGAGCTGGCTTAGTGGAGTTTACTGGTGTAATCCGTTTCTCCTGGGGACAATCCCTCACCTTGTGATTAGTCGACCCGCAAGTGAACATCCTCCAATAGCTTTGTGACAAACGCCCGGGTGAGGCTTCCCGCAAGTAGCACAGAGAGGTGGAGGATGTAAGGCCTCAGTAGGCCTCCTCTGACCCGAAGAACCTGAAGAATGACCCTGATGAGAACCTCGAGTCGACTGATCCCTGTACTGATGTTGGTTGTTGTTTCCAAAACCCTGACGGTCATTCCCATTCCTACCAGTAACCCTTTGATCCTGACCCCTGTACTTGTGTCGCCTCTGAGCAAAACCCCGATCCTGGCGACCCCTGTGCTCAACACCCTGGTCCTGACGACCCCTATGCTCATGACCCTGGTCCTGACGACCCCTGTAGTTAATACGATCACCATCCCCGTCCCTCTTGTTCGAACCCCTATCAGCATGAAGTAACTCAATATTGCGGGCCGCGTCCGCTACTAGTGCAACATCCGTGTAATCAGTATTCACGATCCGGTCTAATATCCACTTCTTCAGCCCCCACTTAATGTGCCTAGACTTCCTATGAGCATCACCCGCAATCGGTCCAACAAAGCTAGCTAACCTCAGAAACCTCTGCATATACTCTCCAGACGATTCCCGATCCAATTTATGAATAGCCCCATACTCGCGCTCATACCTTTGCTGCTCGGAGAAAGGAAAGTACTGCTTATAGAAGATGTCACGGAAAGTATTCCATGCACAAGTGTCAGCAAAATTCTCTCCCTTAGCCAGAACATACGCCTTCCACCAATTCAATGCATCACCTTCCAGCTTGAAGGTAGCCAAACGCGTCTTGAATTCATCACCGCAACCCAAGACCTTGAACAACTTCTCCATATGAGTGATCCAATCTTCTGCCTCTGTTGGTGTGGCAGCAGATCGGAAAGAAAGAGGCTTAAGATTAGTGAACTTTTCAATCTAACCATGTATCCCGATAAGTGGAGCACCGCCACCCGACGAACCAGCACCATTTCTGATGTCATCGACGATTCTGGTCCTCAATTCAGCAGAGAGATTCGGGAGAGCATTAGCCAAAGCAGCGGCTATTATGGCCTCGAAGTCAGGGTTATCATCACCATTAGGATTTCTACGCAATCTGAATGATCATCAAAACAATTTGTAAGGTCAAATAAAGATGAAGTATGAAAGGAAAATACGCAGAAGGAAACCTAATGTCTACCCAAATCCTCACAGGTCATAGCCTAAGTTCTACAGGTCGAACCTAAAGCTCCGATACCATATTTGTAACACCCCAACCAGACAAGGGTATAAGTATCACATTATGGTGGCATATCAGAACATACATAAATAAACGCAAGCGGAAGTCTTAAACATAAATAATCAAAAGGAGTTAAGTCGAAATGACTTAAACCAAAACATAAGTTCAACGAAAAGAAATACTCCAAAGGGATGAATAACAAATCATCCAAGTCTAAACAATGTCCTAACAATAGCAAAATAAATCTAAGATGACTAGGGTAAAGTCTCCGCAAGCTCAACTCTCAACCCCAAAGCAACCCCAGCTCCTAGCTTAGATACCTGCCGCAGGAAAAGGAAAATGCGGCTGAGCTTAAAAAGCCCAGTCAACAGACATGTATAAACAAAACCAAAATATAAGGAATGAACATATAAAGTATGGTGCAATGGGAAAAGAATGAAGTATAAACAAATGGATATCAAAAGTAAGGAAAAGTCAGTAATCTACCACGAGCCCGAACATGAATCATGTCATATCCAATCAAATACAAATCGAACCTAGGATGCATCCATACGCCCCCGAACATGTGAGAGATATGTATTGCACACAAGCGTCAATCACCGAACATATCATATCATAATCATGTCATATCCAATCAAATACAAATCGAACCTAGGATGCATCCATACGCCCCCGAACAAATCATATTGGCCATAACAAATGTAAAGTGCACATATCATATCAAAATGGGACGGTGTGGAACATCACTCAACCACACTAGAGTCATTCCATTGGTGCATCAATGACACGGCCATGTTACCTTCATGGCTAGGAAACGAACTTGGCTCGGGTATCAAACTGAAGGGTTCAAATGGCATATCATATGAAAGTTCATATCATAGGTTCATATCAAATGTATCATATCAAAGGTTCAAGAATATCTGTACGAATATCAAAACAAACGAACAACCAATACAATGGTAGAGAGAAGGGTGTATCGAGAATATCCGTACCTCCAACCGCAAAATGCAAAACACGTCAGAAGATATAAAGATTAGAGTTTACTCCTTCTTCAGCGAATCTACACAAATTAGGTTCGTTTTATGCTTATTAGCTCATAATGTCATAACGGTTTCTTAATTACTTAACACCATTTATTAATGTGGTTAGAGTTTCGTTATTGGAATTAGGTTAACATATGACCAATTGTATCATAATTAATGTTCAAATGCATTTTAGGATTCAAGTATATTAAATGGTATTAAAACCACGACAAATCTTAATCTTCTAACAAAATTCTGGTTTTACTATGTTTAAGCCTTCATTTTATGAACTTTAATACCACACCAGATGTCAAAGTAAGAATTTATCAAAATTACCACTGAAGCATATATGTATTAGGAGTCTACTGGAAATTTCTCAAATTTTATTCATTAGTGCAATTACACAATAAAAATCACTCTTTACACGACTGTCCAGAAAGTAAACTGCTAAAACACCCAGAAGTTATTCATTACAAAGGCATAACAAAACGCTTTGGAAAAATCCACAAAAATTCTAAAACTTAGAAAATATGTGATATATAACTTTTGTAAATTTGTAAGTCATAACTCCTTACAGTTTTCAAATTAAAAATCGTGAAACTAGACTGAATTTAAATTCTTAAAACTCAGATTTTGACATATGATCCCGTAAAATTCAAAAGCATGACTAATACAACTCCAATTCCCTTCAAACCAATTGGAAAACTTAAATAAGACATTAAACTAAGTTTTTATGTAAAATTACAGAATTAAATACTTATGGAACTCGATCTATAACACACATATATTCAGCGTTTCAAAACTGTCTCCTGCAGAAAACTGTTTTAGACCATTTTAACATGTTTTACTTACACAAACGCACACGAGATCTATATATATATATCACAAGACCTGGTTTAATTCATATATTAACCCACATGTTTCCATCCTTTGATGATCATACACACGACACACATATAACACAGAAAATCAGATCAGAAACATGAGTTGATTTGGTTTGATATTTACATATCGAAACATCCAATACCGTTATGATTTTATGTGATCTTCTATATACGTCTTAATATATAATTCGAATAGAACAGATCAGATTTTTATTTAGTATGTATACGAATTAGGTTTCAAGTTTATATATTCGGATTATACATGAAATCATGTGTCGAATAGAAAAGAGATACAAGATCGATTAGAAATACCTTATGATGAATCGAATAAAGGAGAGAACAAGAACGAAACCCTCACGAATCAAACCCTAATCACGATACAAACAACAAGAACCAAGGGTTTCACGATTACACTACTTCAGCAACACTTTTTAAGGGTCACGAACAGCAGTAACTTTGATCTTTGATAGAGAAAAAAAATCGCAGCAGCCTTGTATGTGTGTGTTTGTGTTTTGGCCGATTGATAGGAATGGAGAAGAGGGACAGAATTCACGTTATTAAGGAAGAGGAGTAGGCTGCATATAAGGAAGGTAGTAAATGGTCTTAATTGTGTTTGATTGTGTATAATGGATCGGTTATGAGGTAGAGTGAGTAGTGGCCGAAATTATGGAGTTTAATGACAAATTTTCGGTTATTAACCTTGATTTGGAACGTGATGGATTATCATATATGAAGGTTTCTTTGGTGTACAATTATTCAATTTAAACATAGACTTAGGTTACTAATTTCTTAATTTAATTATACCATATAGTATATAGGTTAAGGTTTAAAAATGAATTATTACAAAGTATAGGGAAATTTTGAAATTAGACGAAAATTTGAGATTCGAAATTTTTTTGGGGCTTTACATACGGCGTGTAACGTCCCTTATGAGATTTGAGGTGTTATATTTATGGTATCGGAGCCTTGGGTTATGAATACCTAGGTTGTTGGTTAATTTTGGGTCTGTCAGTCGTGACGTAAGAGTCAATTGTTGAGCCTAATATCATAGTGCTACCATCTCTTCGTACGACCCATGGATGTAAGTCTCCTCGAACTCTTGTATTTATGTATTTTATATTTCTCGCGTGTAGAGAGGTCGCGGTAGACCAGCTAGGGGACGCGGCTGAGGCCGTGGTCGTGGTGCTAGTAGTGAGGGAGTTCCGCTTTCTCAGTCCTCTGCAGATTCGGACTCTCATTCAGTGTCGAATACTCTACCCTTGAGTTTTGACGGACAGCAGAATTTATCAGTCAGTCAGGATCAATCGTCGGGTAATAATGCCGACATTGGAGCTACTGCTGTACTTCAGCAGTTGGTAGCTCAGCTCGCTCAGAAGCTCATGGTGGGCGTCAGAATCCGCCCCCGATCCTAGAAGACGAGGCTAGTAAATGGCTTCAAAAAGTGACCAAGATGCACCCCCTCGCTTCGCTGGTTCTACTGACTTCCTCGGTTGGGAGAATTGGCTTTTTCAGATGGGTAGGACGTTCGATGCTGCAGCTTGTCCTGATGACAGGAGAGTGCCTATTGCTCAGTACCTCCTGGATAAGGAAGCTGCAGAGTGGTGGGAAGCTGTGATACCCAGTGACCATTTAGTCACCTGGGAGGAGTTTAAGACCGCTATGGAAGCGGAATATTGCCCACCGCCGGTTCAGGAGCATAGGATTGTGGAGTTCTTTACTGCTACGTCTCAGGATGTGCCTATCTCTCAGACCATCATCACTTATAATCAGTAGTTGGGGTACGTGAAAGAGCAGGTGAGGACCGAGGCTGATAAAATTCGTTACTTCAATATGCGCATGAAGCCGCACATCAGACATAGCATGGCACCACTCATGTGTGCCACACTGAAGGAATACCAGGATCGCGCTCTAGCGATTGAGATGGCAGTCCTGGAGTCAGAATCGCGTTCCAAAGCTAAGAAACAGAAAACTACTGGCAGTTTCTCGGCCGGTAAGGGTGGTCGGTTTTTGAGGTCTCAGTCTGCTCTGGGAAGAAGCTGTTTCATTAGACATGAGGGTCTCAGGGAAACCACTCAGTCCAGTCCACGATACCAGGCAATAGAGTTTGCTTCAATTGTAGTCAGAGTGAGCATTTGGCGAAGAATTGTCCATGTCCTCTAGTTACATGTTTCTCATGCAGACAGAGTGGTCATCATGCGACTCATTGTGAGGCAGTCTCCTGGTCAGTCAGGGCTCCAATGGTAACTGCAGCAATGGCGGAACTTAGTGTCAGCCAGAAGGCTCTGGTATCACAGAGTCCTCGGGGTACGGGTCGTGGTAGAGGTCGGGGTTAGCCTGACTACCGAGCAGTATCCAGTTCGGGCTCAGTACACCCCCAGTTGTATCGGATGAGACGCACGGAGAAGACAGACGTTCTGGTGGCATCAGGTACCACTCAGATCCTTTTTCATCCAGTTTTGGTGCTTTTTGATTCGGGTGCTACTCATTCTTTTATTGCTTCGAATTTCATATGTCGTATAGGAATTGACTGCTTGTTTGGGTGTGAACCGTTCGTAGTGGGTATGCCCACTGGAGATCGTATGGTTGGGAATCAAGAAGTTAGAGATTGCCCAGTGAGGATCGGGAGCTGGGATTGACCCTCGAACCTCATTGTTGTAGACCTTAAGTGTGAGGATTTGATCCTAGGGGATGATTGGTTGGATCGTCACGGTGCTATCATGAACTATCGGACTCATATTATCTCGATAGTGGCCGAGGATGGCACAGAGCATACTCTCATCCGTTGTAAGCCGGGTAGATCGAGAAATGTGATTAGTGCCTTGAAAGCAATGAAACTTCTGAACCAGGGTTGTGTAGGCTACTGGTGTTACGCTTTGAAAGCGTAAGAGGGTGGAGTTGACATGTCGTCGATTCCAGTTGTGAACGAGTATCCTGTCGTATTTATGGATGACTTGCCGGGATTACCACCCCAGCGGGAAGTTGAGTTCCCTATTGATATAGAGCCAAATGCGGTTCCTGTTTCTAGAGCATCGTATCGTATGGCACCGTCGGAGATGTTGGAGTTGAAGAAGCAGTTGGGGGAATTGCTAGATAAAGGGTATATTCGACCGAGCGCATCGCCTTGGGGTGCGCCGGTGCTTTTTGTTAAGAAGAAGGATGGATCGCTTTGTTTATGCATCGACTATCGAGAATTAAACAAGTTGACCATCAAAAACAAATGCCCTTTGCCCCGGATTGACGACTTGTTTGATCAGCTTCAATAGCGATAGTCTTCTCGAAGATTGATTTACGATCGGGTTATTATCAGTTGAGGATTCGGGATAGTGACATACCGAATGCTACCTTTCGTATGAGATATGGACATTATGAGTTTGTGGTTATGCCTTTCGAGCTAACCAATACCCCAGCAGTGTTCATGCAGTTGATGAACAAAGTTTTTATCGAGTATCTGGACAAATTTATAGTCGTCTTTATCGACGACATTCTCATCTATTCCCGGAGTCAGGAGGAGCACGCCATGCACCTTCGTATTGTGTTAGACATTTTGAGAACTGAGCAGTTATATGCGAAGTTTTCTAAATGTGAGTTTGGCTCAAGGAATTGGCGTTCCTCGGGCATGTGATTTCAGCGGAGGGAGTTCGGGTAGATCCGTACAAGATAGAGGCAGTGATGGCATGGGAACCGCCTAAGAATGTGAAAGAAGTGAGGAGTTTTCTAGGGCTTGCGGTCTATTACCGTAGGTTTGTTGAAGGATTTTTTAAGATTGCTAGACCACTCAATCTGTTATTCCAGAAGACTCAGAAATTTGAGTGGAACGCGGATAGGCAGGATAGCTTTGATGAGTTGAAAAGACGGTTGACTACCGCACCAGTTTTAGCTTTGCCTCAGGGGAATGAAAATTTTGTAGTGTGTTATTGCCCAAAATATTTATCCGAAGATTAATACTGCTGGAAGACGGACAACAAACAACAATTGCGGGAGCACTTCCGAGAGAAGATAAATAATACAAGATTTGCCGGGTTTGTTAGGCCCGGGCTTGAATGCTCTCGCGAGATGTTATTAATACGAATATTCGTGGATACAAGTATTAATGAGATAAATCTAAATACAATGAGTGTAAAAAGACTCCGTTAATCCGGCTCTTGAGCGAAGCTTGGTGTTCTTCGTCCCGCCGATAATCTGCTCGAGGAGAAAAGGCCGGGAGAAGTAAGACCGAATGATAGCTGTTGCCAAGAGTTGGAGATTAGCCAAGTGCTTGTATTTTGCTTCTGTATAGTGTGAAATCCGAAGGGAGTTGAAGGAGTGTCCAAGTGCAGGGTGCCTTGCTTATATAGGGGCAGCCGGGTCCTGTCCTGTAGTGGCCAATCGCCTGCCGGCTAATATAATAAGGTGCCGATCGCCCGCCGGCCAATATAATAATGTGCCGATCTCCTGGGTTGTCGGGCTAAAGTCCAAGGAAGATGCTGGATGTCGGGCTAAAGTCCAAGGAAGAGGCTGCCATAGCTGGGCGGTCCAGTAAGGGGCCAACACGCGTCCGGAGTCAGTCAATATGCGGCCCTACTGACAAGCTTTCGGCGGCTTGTCGGCTGGTGGAGAGAATCTGCGGCGTAGTCAATGGCCCGAGATTCGCGGATCTTGTCTCGGTCCTTGCACGTGGTGTCAGTCTCAAGGTTCGGCCTTCGCCGACTGGATGGCCATCGGTGGAGATCGATATGAGGCGGTCGTCTCTAGCTGATCATCCGAGGTCGCCATCGGCCAGTGGATGGAGGTCGCCAATGATCGGTCACCAAGTGTAGGTCGCCAGGTGCCGAGAGACGGTCGGTCTCCAAGGGTAGGTCGGCAAGTGCCGAAGAATGGTCGTCCGGTTGTCGATCGCCAAGGGTCGGTCGCCGAGTACCGAGAGATGATCGTCCATTAGTAGATCGCCAGGAGTCGGTCGCCGAGTATCGAGAGGCGATCGTATCTGAGGTTGATCGCTCGATACCGGGACTTGTCCTGGGACCTTGATTGGTCGATGCGGCTTGTCCATTGGCTGAGGCTCGGTCGCCAGGTCGCTGATCGGCAGATCCGCCTTGGCCGCTCGGCAGTAACTCGGTCGCCAGTCCTCCTAGTAGGTCGCCTGTCGGAAGGTGTTAATTCTTGACACAACATAGTGTATAGTGATGCTTCAGGTCTCGGACTCGAATGTGTTTTGATGCAGAGAGATAGGGTTATTGCGGAAGCGGTTTAACTTCGTCATTTTTCATCCTTATTTCTTCCTTCCGGCTTTGGGCGATATTAGACGAGGGTTGGAGTCGATTTTGGCCAAATATTATCATCAACTAACATCCTTGCGTTCCTTGTGCGAATTTATCAACTTCTTAACGTCTTCCACCACCCAAATTGAGGTAAGGATCCCTAGAACCCTTATTATGAGATTTTGGGGAAATTTTGGGGATTTCTTGTGATTTGACCCTTTTAATCCGATTCATCATAAATTGTTGCTTGATTTCAGTTGTATACTTGTAAGCCTTTGTTTTCCTTGAGGTTTTGTGGAATAAACACCGATATGTCCATTATTTATCAAGTATATTCGATGATACCTTCGTAGTGACCGATGAATTGTCCCAATGGGTAGAACTAGGATGAATCCTTGTGTTTCCGCAACGTTATGGTTGATTGTATATCGTTAGTGTGATAGGAGCATTATTGTGAAGATTATTCGGATGGAACCTTTTCCTTTCACCGTTTCTTGTACGTCGTGTGATTCAAGGCAAGTACTTACTTTACATAGTATTATGTAGAATGTAAATTCGACATTGATGAAAAGTTGTGATAAATGTGTGTGTGTATGTTGATGTGTTATTCCACCTGGGGATGGTCCGACGGGACCTCTGGGGTCTCTACTAAGGGGTACGACTGCGGAAGCGGTTCCCACCTGGGGACGGTCTGAGGGGCCTCTGGGGGTCGATAATAAGGGGTACGGCCACAGTTTACTAAGTATGGAATTGTGTTGGAGTAATGTGATGTTATGATTGCTTCGATAGACATGTTTTGATGAAAATGTGATATTCCGGAATATTGTCTTTCTAGTATTTTCAAATGTATATTTTCATGTTGGATTGTACTCATATGTAATGTTATGTAAATCTGTATTGCACTAGCTATTCGAATGCTAACCCCTTAAATAGGAGAAATGCGTTTCATGCATTTCAGGTATCGGGCGAGCTGAGGAGCCGGCATGGGACATGCCTGAAAAGGATGGCCTAGCATGATGATGAGGCTCGAGTCGGGTTATTTCTTTTATTATGTTTAATCACTTGTTGGTTGATGTAGTCGAGTAAACGCATGTTTGGGTAATGATGTCGTTGAAGTCCACTGCGTGGGCATTGAATACATTTCACTATATGTTTTATTAGCATTGAATCAAAATGTTTTGGCTGAGGCCACGACCCTAATTAATATTAATGCGTATTATGGGATTTCTTTTGTGGATTGTGTGTCATGTGTTAGCCTGGTAGACCTTGTAAAGGTTCTGCGGCGTGTAACGTCCCTTATGAGATTTGGGGTGTTACAACAATCCTACATCAACTGTTCCTTTCATGTATTTAAGGATTAGTTTGGCTGTCGTGAAGTGTGACTCCTTAGGTGCCACTTGATACTAAGCACACACTCCTACAGCAAACTGGATATCAGGCCTGCTAGCCGTTAGGTACAGGAGTGAGCCAATAAGCTTTCTGTAGAGTGATTGATCAACCGGATTTCCATCTTCGTCGGTACTAATTTGCACGGAAGTGCTCATGGGGGTTGACGAGGATTTAGAGTTGTTCATCCCAAACTTGTTGAGCAGCTCCTTGCTGTACTTCTCATGGTTTATGAAGATTCCTTTAGGCAATTGCTTCACCTGAATCCTAGAAAATAACTAAGTTCTCCCATCATACTCATTTCAGGTTTACTTTGCATAAGATGAGAGAACCTTTGACATAGAGCAAGGTTAGTAGAACCAAATATAATATCATCGACATATATTTATAAGATTAACAGGTCATCTCCTTTCTGTATTTTAAATAGAGTTTTTTACACATCACCTTTCTCAAATCCATTATTGGTAAGTTACAGGGACAGGGTTTCACACCAAGATCTAGGTGCTTGCTTAAGTCCATACAGTGCTTTCTGTATCCTGTATACTAGGTCTCCATCTTCAGTGTTGACAGACCCTGGTGGTTGTTCAACATAGACTTCTTCGGCAAGATCTCAATTCAGGAATGCACTTTTAACATCTATTTGATATACTGTAAAGCTCTTATGGGAAGCAAAAGCTAGGAATATCCTGATGGCTTCTAGTCTGGCTACAGAGGCAAAAGTCTCCTCGTAATCTATGCCTTCTTCTTGTCTGTAGCCTTGTGCGACTAGATGGGATTTGTTCCTGATAACAAGCCCATTCTCATCCTTCTTGTTTCTAAACCCATTTGGTTCCAATTATGGATTGATGTTCTGGCCTGGGTACTAGATACCATACATTATTTCTTTCGAAATCATCAAGCTCTTCTTTCATAGGAGTTATCCAATGAGAATTATTCATTCATCTGACTTTTCATCGAAGGTCTTGAGTTGATATTTGCCATTATTCAGAACATAACATCTGCATCCAAAGACATGAAAGTACGCAACTAATGGATTTTTATTATTCCATACCTCATAGGCTATTTTATTGTGATGCATGTTGATGATACAATAGTTTTGTGTATAGCACGCTGTATTGGTTGCTTCTCCCCAGAACCGGTGCGGCAACTTGCTAGCTGCAATCATGGTTCTTGTTGCTTCTTTGAGTGTTCTATTCTTTCGCTCGGCAACACCATTTTGCTAAGGAGTTCGGGCTGCTGAGTATTCGTGTTGTATTCCATTGTCTGAACAGTATTGCTCTATAAAGAAATTTTTGAATTCCGTACCTCTGTCGGAACGAATGGACACGATACTCAACCCTTTCTCATTCTGAAGCTTTATCAGGTGCGCAGGCATCTTCGTTGTGGTTTCTTTCTTCTTGTTGAGAAAAATTGTCCAAGCATACCTGGAAAAATCATCAACAATAACGAGACAGTATTTCTTACCTCCCAAGCTCAGAGGGTCTACAGGACTGTAGAGGTCCATGTGTAGCATATCCAGAACCCTGTGGGTAGATAGGTAGGATTTGCTTTTCAGGGTGGTTTTGACTTGTTTGCCTTTCTGACATGGTCCACAGATGATGTCTTTATGGAATGACACATCAGGCAACCCTCTAACCATTCCCTATCTGGCTAGTTTGTTGATAGTCTTGAAGTTGATGTGTGACATTCTCTTGTGCCATAGCCAGCTTTGATCTTCAGTGCCTTTGGCAACAAAACAAAGAACATTGGAGCTCGTAGGCTTCCAGTCAGCAATATACATATTACTTGACCTGCTTCTTATGAGGAAGATTTCTTTGGTCTTGATGTCATTCACACTACAGTGGTATATATAGAATTTCACCGAGAACTGTTTGTCAAAGATCTGGCTAATACTATAGATTGCACTGTAGGCCTTTGACATAGGCTACGTCAGTGACTTTGAACTTTCCTACAAGCAGGGTTTCCCTCTTGTTCTTCCTTTGGACTTGTCACCGAAACGCACTTCTGGACCACAACCTTCTACATAATCTGACAGTTTGCTTATATCTCCTGTCATACGCCAAGAACATCCGCTGTCAAAGTACCAGATGTCCTTCTCTTTTATATCCAGTAAGGAAAGAGATTAAGTAGATTTAGGTCCCCTTTGATTGTTGGGTCCATGTATGTTAGTGCCTTTTGGTACCCAAATTTGCCTGAGAACAATAGGTTTGATGTCGGTTACTTTTGGTCCAGTTTTGCGGCGTCTACGTGGGGCAGGCACACAGTTGCTGTAACCTTGATAATCATGCATGTGAAATTTAGGGTTATAGTTCCAGTATGATTGCCGTCTAGGAGGTGGAGCCATTTTCTTAGGTCTTAGAGCTTGTCTTCTGGGTCTCCAGTTGGATTCCCAGAGTTGTTGTTGATACTGCACGACCTGCTTCCTTGATGGATAACGGGGCTCCTGTATCCAATATCTAGGCGCACTGTACTGTTGATAGTACTGCTGTGTTTTCCTTTGATATTTAGGTACAACCTTCTGTATGGATGGATGCTTGCGCTTTTGATATGCTCGGGGAGCATGCTGTTGATTACGCCTTATAGGTCTGGGCGGCTGAGGCTTCTGCTATTTTTATATGAACTTGGTGGCGGAATCGCAGCCTTTGTTGTGTGAAGGGCATCTGTAGCTTTTTCGGGACTTGGAGTCTCTTTAGGAATGGGAATGGGTTCCACACCCCTGACGAATATCGTACTAGTTTTTCCCTTATTTGATTAGTTATACCCTAAGCCACTTTTATCATGAGCATGTTGCCCAGTGCTTAGAATTTTTTCCATCTGTTTATATGATTTCTCAAATGATTTCAGGATGGTTTCTAATTCTCCTTCTCGCTTCTCGAGAGTTTTTACTTTGGCTTCGAGTAAAGCAAAATCATTTGTCTTGCTCTCATTATTAGACTTAGCCTTGTTTAGATCGTGAGCAAGTTGATGATTGCTTTGCATGAGTTTTTCAAATGTGACCTTCTGTTTTCGCAATCAATAGACATATTTTCATAGTTATTTTTCAGCAAGTCATTTTCATCTTTCAGCTCGAAGATTGAAATTTCGAGCTGTATGTTTTCTCGTTTTAAAGTATCATGGGCCTTTTGAATGTTTTTGAATTCATTCATCATATTTTTCAAAAGTATGTGATGCATTTACAGGAGTAGTTAAATTTGAGCTTACTTCATCATCGTTATCCTCATCATCCTGTATTTCTTTGGCCGTAAAGTACATATATCTTTATCTTCAATCTCATCATCGGAGGAGTCACTGTCAGTGATAGCCTGAAGGCACTCCTCGATATTGTTTAAAACTGGCTGGGCTTCTGATTCGCCAATCAGGGCCTTGAGCTTGTTTTTCCAGATGCCCCTTCTTTCGTTCTTTTCTTGTTGCTCAACTTCTATTAACTTGTGTACTTTCGAATGTGGACACTTATTTCCATAATGTCCGGTTTCCTAATGTTATAGCATAGGTTAGAATTACCAGAAGATGGATATTCAGAACTTACCTTGTGAAAAGGCTTAGGCCTGTATGGAGTGTCTCCAGACTATTTGATGAACTTTTTGAACTTGTGCATAAGCAGGGCCATTTCATCTTCTGACATGATGTCATCATCACTGTCTACAGTCTTGTGTGCGAATTTGGATGTGCTGGGTGCAGAGCTATGTCTCCTGTCAGATACAGCATCCAGTGCTGTAGTCCTGGCAGGTGACTCTTCAGCCTTTTCTCTCATGTCAATATCATACTCAAAGGCTTTGATGTCAGAGAATAGGTCAAAGGTAGAAATATCATTAAAATTACAAGATACATGCATAGCTGTAGTCTTAATATCCCATCGGGCAGGGAATGATCTAAAGATTTTTAAATTTTTCTCGTTTTGGGTATACACTTTACCCAATGCTTCAAGTTCACCGACAATGCCAGTGAATTTGAGGTCAAGCTCCTCAAGAGTTTCGGAAGATTTCATTTCAAAAGATTCAAATTGCTGAGTAAGTTTGGAAATTTTATTTTCTTTCGAGAGCTCAGTACCCTCGCACATAAGCTTGAGTTTCTCCCATATTTCCTTAGCTATCTTACAGCTCTTTACCTTTGAGAGTGTGCCATTGTCGAGAGTGACAAACAGCACACTCTTAGCTACATTATCGAGGTTCGCACGCTTGCAATCATCAACTGTCCATTGCTCGCGCTCCTTCTAGAGCATTTCAGCGTGAGTTTGTCCTTCTATCCTTGTGGCAGGATTAACCTTCATTATCTTTCTTGGACCTTTTTGGATGACGAATATCGTCTCCTCGTGCATGGTTGCAAGATGAGCTTCCATCCTAATTCTCCATTCATCAAACTCATTAATAGAGAACATGGGAACCTTGTGTTAGGAATATGCCCTCGAATGCCACTCAGAGTATGAGAGAGTGAGAGCATTATATTGTAATTATGAATATTAAATAAGGCATTAATTATTTCCATATTATTGTATATTATGGGCATTGTCATTTGCTATATAGAATAATAGCTCTTGCATTTAAGAGCAAACATTCCACTCCTTGTGGAGATAAGGAGATAGGAACTGGAAGTGTTTAGGGCTCAAATGCTTAACTGGTTCGCAAGTCGATAAAACTTAATTTGGCAGTAAGTTTATACAAGACTTGTATAACGTGTACTTTGAAATCTAGAGCGTCTGTCTTCACTAGGGGTTAGTGGGAGCACACGTTATAGGTATGCTAATGGGATTAGTATACTCGAATACGACTCACCTCGATTCAGTCACATGGATATCACTCACGGATTGTTAATGACTGAATCGAAAGGTTGTCATAGGTATACGTGGACCTTTGACTTGAGGTTTCAGTAGGAGATGTGCTTGTGACATTAAGTTAGTCATTAGAGTAGTTCGATCCAATCGCCGGTTGGTGGGGTCAACCTCGAAATGCAACTTAGTGGGCAAGTAGCAGTCTCTACTGAATACCAAGATAGGATTCTTTCTCCTGTAAGGTAAATGTCCTATATGATTAATGGCATTGTAGATCATAAATCTTTGGCCAAAGCAGTTAGAGCTAGTTGTATTTGATGTACGAGAGCTCGGTGATCTCAGTTTGCATTAACAAAAACATAGAATCAAGTTATAATAGGGTTTGACATTACCGTGACCCTAATACTTGATAGGGACATTTGATGGAAGGGTTTATACGTATACGTTATTCATAACGTGATGGTTTTTGAATGATCCCTATCATTCGTTCTCAGTTGAGTTATAGTGTGAGCTACGGGACTGGCTAAATGTTACTCACACTCTTTGGTTCCTCCCATTGCCGACTGAGACGAATCTATGGAGTCGCGGCACAGGATATATGACGGATTAAATTAAGGATAATCTTTCTTAATAAATACTAGACATTAGATGTCTAATTTAAATTATTAGATAATAGTTATTTTAATTTATTGGATAAATTAAAATCGGTCTAGTGAATTAAATAAATTACTGGGTAATTAATTTAATTCATATTATTTATTAGAGAATTTATATTTAATATAATTAATTAATTGGATTAATTAATTGTATTAATATTGAAACGTACCAAGGTTTATCTATCGAACTAAATACACGAGGGTCTGTTTCACGGATCAAAACGAACCAAACTCCTTTTCTTCTTGTTGGCCGCCCCCACCCTTTGTTTATTACATGAGGACTTTCTTCCACCTCATGTGATATATTTTATACATGATTCTTTTCATGTGACGGTGTATAATAATGTAATGGTGATTAATTATTATAACTTGGGGTTGAGTTGAAAACCTTGTAGCAAAAGGCGAAATCCCTCGCCCCCAGGGCCCCAACCCCCCGGCCCGACAGGGATTGGTGGAGGAATTAAATCATGGTGACTCAACGGCCCACTAGGTGGGAGGAACAGTGTCTGGTGCCCATAAGGAGCTATCCCCCACATTGGAGGGATAAAACTCCCACACTGCGGCTGCTAGGACTCGAACCTGCGTCCTTGTAGCAATCTGCCACCCAGGAACCAGTTGAGCTGCCCATGCGGACAGGTTGAGTTGAAAACTTTAAAATGAAGTTGAAGTGCTGAACCAAAATGGATGTACAATGCTCACGACAGTAGAAAGAGAGAAAAAGAGAGAAAAGAAAAAGAAAAGAAAAGGGAAGATGATTAATTTTCTTTGAGATATACTTTCTTCTTCAAATTTAATTCTTTGAGAGTTAAAATTAAAAGAAAAAATCATCCTTTCATCACTTCAAATAGCCGTCGACCTTGGAGGTCTTGGAGTGATGATTACATATTTTCGATTATCTTTCCGACGCGTGATACGTAGAGGCACGATATTTTCAGTGCTCGGGAATTTTCAAAAGTTCGTTCGTTAGATTCGTGTTCGTGCTCGGAATCAAGAGGATATTATCAAAGGTCTACGAGGGTATGATTTCTTAATTTATCTTCGTCTTTTTATATTCGTTTATACGATGCCTGATCGATCCATTTTGAGGTTTGGTTTTTATCCGGTTTGACCGGTTTATTTTCTGCTGCGTATCTCGATTTTTTATCACCGAAACCCAACACCTTGTTTATCATAGAGGTATCCATTTAAGAAATAGGAAAGATGATGAAAATATGATACGATTTTCAAAGGCTAGTGATTTTTGGATATGACTCAGTTAAAAATCGACTGATTCTTTTTAGAATCAACCGCTCCGATACCACTTGTTGGTCACTAAGTATACAATAAGCATCTTAGAAAGTAAGAGTACAATAGTCTGTACGATTTTCGAAGTTAATTATGTAGCGGAAGTCTATTGTGTGAGTTGTTGTAAATACAGCAACTAGGTGTCCTCCTGTTTGCTTGATGCGTACAGGGTTTAACAGTGTATACTAGATAAATCACAGTAAAATGAAAACAGTAAAGACAGAAAGTAAATAATACACAGTATAAAGTGGTTCAAGGTAAACCCCTCTACGTCCACTGATCCTCCACACAGGAGTAAAGAGTTTATTAAAATCACTACGTACATAACGACGTGACTTTAACTAAACATGTCTCTGTATCGTTCATACAGATTGATACAAGGACTGTATCTTTGGGCCGTTCACATAAATTAGCTTGAGCTCTTTCAGATCGCTTCTTTTCACACATATCTAAGCTTCGTCTTCAATGCTATTCTTCCCACATAGGTCGGAATACGCAAGGATCTTTAGTCCACACATGGCTGATGATAATCTCAATGGTAAGGGTAGAACAAATCTCAAACAACAACTTTATCTTTGATTAACGATCACTGTATGCTGTGCTGTTTGCGTTGAGGACTTAGTATATTTCTTCACTTGAGTACTGATGTATCCTCATGAAATATACTTCTTTGTAATCGCTAGAATGTTACAGTAATCTGTCAGAGCTTTCACGATAATGAATAATGCGTGTGTATAAATCCTCTTGCTTGGGGCTATTTATAACCTTGGAATTGTATCTGTTATAAATGTATCCATTGCCGGTTGTTGAGATGTTGACTTCTGTCGCTGGATTGGCGGCTGCTGAATGTTTGAATTAAAGCAGATCGCATTTAATGCTTTAGACATCCTTTGTCTTTGCATTAAATGCTCTTCAGAGCGTTCAGACTTATCTCTCGCCGGCTGCATTAAATGATGTCCTATCAGAAATAAATGATGCTTTAATCATGAATACTTTATGAATAAACAATATTTATCTCACAACGGTTTAAAGCTTCTTTTGTTCAATCCAGTTGGATGTGTTTTACTTTTCCTAAGTAAAACACCTTCAGCCTGTATGCTGTATCCAACGCTTTAAGTCTCTTTGCTGTATGATGAGAGCTCTGTAGGATGGACTGTAGAAGATCTCTTTGCTGTAGGGACGAACTGTATGGAGAGTCCTAACAGCTTCCATACTTAATAGTATTCTGAATCCTTTGAGACTACTTTGCTGTATGTTGGCAACTATCAAAACAGGAATGTTTTTCCCAACAAAGGCCCCTCTATCAATGTTATCAATATAATGCTTTACATCTTTTGCTTTCTACTGTTTCTTTGCTACTTTTCCTAAAACACGTTATCAGCACGTTGCTCTAACAGTAAAATTTTTTTCCTCTCTGAACTTTTGAAATTCCGAAAAAAATCGTGATTTCCACGCGTCAAATTTCTGCACTGCGAGACCGCTCGAAAATTACATTTTCCGCTTCGTTAATCATCGGATCAGCGAATTTTGGCAGCATGTTAATGATATACCGAACTACAAGTTCAACGGTGGAGATCTGATTCGGAATAGTATTTCTCGACGAAATTATACGCGAACAGAAGCATATTTCTACACAAAAAAAAAAAAAGAAAAAGAGAGATCCGACCCAATCTAATCGAGCTCCAGACCCGATCACCCGCGCTATGACAAACCCGCCTCCCGCGCTCGATCCAACCGAGCTCCGTCGTGATCAATCCAACCCAAATCGTCCAGATGACTATTGCCTAAAGATGCTACCCGATCTGATCGAAGCACCTCCGGATCGTCCAATGGCTCTACGTACCTGATATTTGCTGTTTGAAAACCTAGTGCTGTCGGTCGAACTCCCCCAGGACGGACCTCACCAGGTTCAGTCGAGACAATCTTATCAAAATCGGAAAAAAACAATGAGAGACAATATTTTTCGCGCGTAAATTTTTTGCACAGTGCAGTAGTACCAAAATCATGATTCCCGATTCGTTACCGTCAGATCAGTGTGAAATTTTTACAGCAACTTTATAGCATAAATATCTATATATTCAACGATGGAGATCGAATTCTGAGTAATACTGCTTAACTGTCGTCGAACATAAACAGGTTTTTACAAGAAAATTTAGAGATCCGACCTCATCCAATACCGAGCTGCTGCACTACCGTGCCAGAGTCCTTTTTCGGCCGATTATCGAGCCAAGTATCCCCTTTTACGGGCGTTTCTCAACTCTCCATCTTTTCCTAATTAATGATTGATTTGTACATGTATAAATCTTACCATGTTTATATTTTACGTGCATATAGGAAAATATGTTGCTCATCACGACATGTGTAATACCCGGTTGTAATTCATTCATTTTCATTCAGTAATTATCAGTCTGTAATTGTCACTCAGTGTATTTTCACTCAATTATAATCATTCACCAATCATGTTCATTCACCGTGTTCACCGTTCGGAAAAACTTCGAGTTGTGTATCGTTATTGTTCATTGTTTCAACTTTCCTCATATGAGTTCGACTTTGTTAGATCACCATTAATTTTTGGTAACTCCAAAAATTCTAAATCTTTGCAATATTATAGAGCATCGAGTTAGCTTTCCAATGGTTCAAACGGTGAGTCAATCGGAGTCCGGACGAGAGAGTTATGGTCGTTTTAGCTCACCCGCTCATTTTTCAGCTTTTGGCCGATCACTGCCGACCGGACTCGGTCGTGTCGTCCGACACGGCCCGTGCCGTACTCGTCCAGAAATGCCGAAGTCTCTGCCCATAGGACTCGACCGTGTCGTCTGGCACGGCCGAGTCGAACTCTTCCGGATAAACCAGAACCGACTGCCCAGACGCCCGACTGTGTTCCAGGACACGGTCGAGTCATGCCGAGTCGCTGTCGGATGGGTCACTATCGGCAGGCCCTCCGCGCCGCGACCGTGTCAAGCAGGACACGGTCGAGTCCCTGTCGGCCAGTTGTGCGACACGACCGTGCCGATCGGCACGGGCCGTGTCCGGCAGGGCAGTCAACCCCTATAAATTCGTTTTTTTGAGCATTTCAGCTCATTTCTTTCCCTTTTCTTCACCTACAACCGAGAGAGAGAGCTTGAGGGAGGGTTTTTCCTTCACAAATCATTTGAGTGTTTGATTTTCTTCATCTCCTTTCGATCGTGAAGCTTGGATACTCGATTAAACTCGTGTTCTTCGGATCGAAGTGGTTGGATCTTCAAGAGGTAATTTCTTCAACACCTTGGATTTCGATTCTAGGTTGAGATATGATGTTTTGGACGTTATAATCATGTTATATGAAGGGATATGTATATGATTATGAGTTTTTATAAGGATTCATTGGATTATTGAGGGATTATTCAAGAACACTTTGATTATCGAGTTGAAATTGGGGGTTTTCGATTAATTGTCGTTATAATCACATTTTCGGATATTCATTTTGGATTATTGATCTTTTGGAAGATGTTTGTTGGTTTGAAAAACTTCTTGGGGGATTTGATGGTGGCTTATTGAGATTTGATTGTAAACAATCGGAGTTTGGCCACAACGTATTCGATATAATGCCCCAATGAATTTAGTTTAATCGTATCGACGTTTTGAGTTCGTTATATTCGTGTTTGATTCGTGTATTGAACGGGTTGTTGGATATTGTATAATTCAAGGTTGTTCGAGCGACCGATATCTAAATTAGGACGTTGTTCGTGGAAGGATAATTGTCACCGGTATTGTGTAAGTTAATTCTTACTCGGTTAAAAGGATATTCATCCCTTTTGTTGTTGTTCATTCATAATCATAACTCATTCATCATTATATTAACCGTATCAAAACTTGTTGTTATCAATTAATCATTTCGATCATAAGGAGCAGCGGTTCCAATCTTTTCATTGAGCTGTCATTTATTTCATTACCATTCCACTTCGGTGAGTCATTATTCATTTTCGATGTCACTTTTGTTATATCGTGGCATTCCAGGTCATACTGGCGTGCCGGTTGGTATGTGTAGGATTTTCATGTCGGGCACATTTATGTCGTGTGTTGGTTGTTGGCCTCACATTGGACTGTGCACACGAGTCTTAGTGTCTCGTGAGACTGATTAGGTACAAGACCACACGTGTATTCGATCGATACTCGTTGGTGGCTTGTGCACGGACACATTTCCATCCCGGGCGTAGTGTGGCGCCACCCTTTGAGCCGTCCTGTTAGTTGATTCATATAGCATGTTTGATTGCGTATGTTTCGACAAGATATTTCATAACTTCAAATATAATCATGATTGTGTATTTTCAACCCTTGAGGATTGTTGTTCTTTGTAACTGACCCCGTTTGGGGATTTTGTTTTTCAGGTCTTGGCAAGGCAAAGGCACGGGGAGAACACGCTGATGTCGAGGAGTCCCAGTGATACTAGTAGGGGGCCCCGATCTTTCAGTTATTCATGTTATTGTTCTTTATTTTCCGCTGCAGACTTTCATTTGAATACTCCGTTTCATTCAGTGTTGTGTATTTTATCTTCATGTAAAATACACTAGTATTCGGTATTGTCCTGGTGTGTTGTAACTAAACTCCTCATCGGAGTAATTATTGTTGTAATGTAGTTCGGTACTACATTTATCTTGTGTAATTCATTCATTTTCATTTGCCTGGTGGGTCCCAGTTGGGGATCTACGGCACTGTAATATCCGCCTAGTTTGGGGTGTTACAGAGTTGGTATCGGAGCGTGGTTTTGAATACTACCTTCCGAGTCATGTCTCATTTGAAATCATCGTCATCAGACTAGTATCATTGGACTTTCGCGTCACGTGTGACCTGTGCAAATGCCGAGCCAATCAGACCGGAAGAACTGTAAGATTTCTAACGCCATGGTATAATTTCTAGCAATAGTCATTCATTCATCATTCATCAATTAACAATCCTCAAACATCATCATTCATTGTGATCAGGACGATCATGTTAACTCATTAATTACTCAATTCATTTCATTACTCAGTTGTCAATCTGGATGATCATATTATCAATCTTGTTAAGTTATTCAAGATAATCATTTCAAGAATTTCATCAGATAATCATGTAACTTCAGTAAATCATTCATATAATCACTAAGTTAGAGCATGTATACTCATTTTCATCATCTCATGACATAATCATAACGTGCTAATCATGCGGGTAATATAATCATTATGCGACCTTCCTACTTCAGTATGGAGAGAGGCATCGAGAGATGCAGGGAGAGGCGCGGTGCGGACAAACCAGAAATAACCACTCATTTGCCGGAAATCGTGCGGGACTCGGCTCGATCGAAAGATGTTCGGGTTGATCCACTCACTTTTATGCGAGCCATGATGACCCATGTGCGGTTGCTCAATCATCATTGCGCCACTCTGACCGGATTAATCGAGAGAACTCTCCCGTATGAGCCAGCTGCTAAGGAAAGTGCTGAACAACAACCTTCATTTGTCAGCAAGAAATCAACAAAGCGTAATCAATCCGAAGGCGGTCAATCAACCTTCAAGAAGCCTCGTGTGAGTCCTATCGATTCTGAGCGACCTCCTACGGCGCATAAACGTGCGGGATCTCATTCCGGCGGCTTTAGCCATCACTGTTTCAATTGTGGAACGCGGGTCATTTCAGCCGAGTGTCAAACCGTCTATTACGTGCTATAATTGTGGGAATTTTGGGCATAAGGCCCGTTTTTGCGAAAGGACTCCAAGTCGGCTCGGCATCTCGAGCCCGGCAACCAAGCGTTTGAATCGGGCGCTTTGTCATCGTCGTTTAAGACAATGGAAGCAAATAGAGTTGGAGCTCGTATTTATCAGACGAGAGCGTCCGGTTCGGGGACCGGCAAGTCCCAGATTCATATGATGAGGAGGATCGACGATCCGGTGGTCCGAATGATTTCAGGTATACTCGTAATTTTATTTCAACTTGTGTGTACCTTTTGATGCTGGTACACCGCATTCATTCATTTTCGAATCATGCTTGAATAGACTTATTTCGGGATAGTCCTATTGCTTGTGGACCTCATACCATCGGTCTACCTGACGATGGAAGAATTTTCGGAATCATACCGAATTAAGCTTAATGACCGCGATTGGTTGATGGATCTAATTGTGGTGAATTTATCTTAAGACGATGTAATTTTCGGTATTAGTTGGGTTGATCGTCTTGATACTATCCTCAGTGTTTGTTAGCGTTTGGTCGCCATCTTTCCGTCGTTGGTTGTCGAATGTGTGCTTCAGGGAAGTAATCCCCATTGTTCCAGAAGAAGTATTATTATGACGAAAGCAGAGAAATTCCGCAATCGAACTATTCAATCATTCATTGTATCATTTTCATCGATTGGCCTTTCTAGGGCAATCGAGTTATTCAATCATTCATTGCATCATTTCCATTGATTGGCCTTTCTAAGACAATCGAGTCATTCAATCATTCATTGTATCATTTTCATCGATTGGCCTTTCAAAGGAAATCGAGTTATTCAAACATTTATTGTATCATCTTCATCGATTGGCCTTTCTAAGGCAATCGAGTTGTTCAATCATTATTAGTATCTCTTTTTATCGATTGACCATTCTAGGGCAATCGAAATGTTCAATCATTCGTGGTATCATTGTCATCGATTGACGATGTATTTCCAGACGAGTTATCTGGTTGCCTTCACATAGAGTAGGGGAATTCAGGGGTGAGTTGGAGCCGGTACGTCCCCTTTATCGAAGGCACCGTATCGGATGGCCCCGACCAGAATGCAGGAGTTGAAGAATCAACTTGAGGAGTAGTTCGAGAAAGGTTATCTCCGACCGATTGCGTCCCCGTGAGGAGCACCAGTGTGATCTGTCAAGGAGAAGGATGGCTCGTCTCGTGTGTGTATTAATTACCAGGAGTTGAACAGGGTGATGATCAAGAGTAGTATCCTTTACCTCGTATTGATGATCTTTTAGATCAACTTCAGGGAGCTTCAGTATTTTCCAAGATCGACTTAAGATCTGGATATCACCAGTTGCGGATTCGAGAGTCGGATATCGCGAGGACAGCGTTTCGTACACGCTATGGTCATTATGAGTTCGTAGTTATGCCGTTCGGGCTAACTATTGCACCTGCGGTATTCATGGAATTAATGAATCGGGTTTTCATCGACTTTTTGGATCAGTTTGTTGTTGTCTTCATCGACGACATTTTGATTTATTCTCGTAGCCGTGAGGAACACGAGGTTCATCTTCATCGGGTTCTCGACGTGTTGAGACGAGAGCAACTTTATGGAAAGTTTTCCAAATGTGAGTCCTGGAGGTCCGAAGTGACTTTCTCGGGCATGTAATTTCATCTGACAGAGTTCGTGTCGACACTCAGAATACGGAGACTATCCGAGATTGGCAACCTCCGAAAGATATTAAGTAAATCCGATGTTTCCTCGGATTAGCTGGTTGATGATCCAACCCACGGCCGGAGCTAGCAACCGTAGTTTTCGCGTTGGAAATTGGTGTCGTTACCTTTATGGCATCACCTGTCATATCTTCACCAATCACAAGAGTTGAAGTATATATTTACTCACAAGGAGTTAAATATGCGACAGAGGCGGTGGTTGGAACCAATCAAAGATTTTGATATCGAGATCCTTTACCACCCGGGCAAGGCGAACGTTATCGCCGACGCCTTGAGTCGTAAGTCCGTTCAGGAGCAGATGCTTGCTCGTTTAACAGTTCAGAAGGAGCTTTAGCAGGAATTCCTTAGACCCGAGATCGAGGTCTGGCTTCAGCGAGTTCAGGGACAGCTTTGTATGTTAGAGATTTCATCATCACTTGAGGAGGTAATCAGAGAGAATCAGAGTTCAGACCCTTCATTGTTGCGCATCCGTGAAGATGTGGCTCAGGGGAAAGCCCCTGGATTCGTGGTCCACGAGGATGGACTTTTGAGGTTTAAGAACCGGTTGTGCGTACCGGCGAATGACGAGTTGAAAAACTCTATTTTGAGAGAAGCTCATGCTACCCCTTATTCTGTTCATCCGGGGTCCAGCAAGATGTACAAGGACTTGAAACAAAATTACTGGTGGAGTAATATGAAGCGAGAAGTCGCAGAATTTGTTTCGAGATGCTTAACCTGTCAACAAGTTAAGATTGAACATCAGCGACCGGCGGGTATGCTGAAACCTCTCCCTATTCCGGAGTGGAAGTGGGAAGACATTTCTATGGATTTCATCACGAGTTGCCGACGAGTCGTCGTGGCATGAATGCGATCTGGGTGATTGTGGACCGCTTAACTAAATCAGCTCATTTCCTTGAGATCAAGGATACGTGGGGTCCCGAGAGACTTGCCCAGTTATTCATCAAAGAGATAGTGAGACTGCACGGTACTCCTAAAAGTATCGTTTCCGATCGTGACGGACGGTTTGTGTCACATTTTTGGAAATCAGTTCATCGTGCTATGGGAACTCAGCTCAATCTCAGTACCGCCTTTCATCCTCAGTCTGACGGACAATCAGAGAGGACTATTCAGACATTAGAGGACATGTTGAGGGCATGCGTCCTCGATTGGAAGGACGATTGGGAAGCCCAACTACCATTGATCGAGTTCACGTATAATAATAGTTGCCATGCTTCCATTAAGATGGCACCTTACGAGGCCTTGTACGGTCGTCATTGTCGCTCTCCTTTGTGTTGGGATGACTTGTCAGAATCAATCGGCACCGAGCCCGATATGCTTATAGCCGCCCGGGAGAAGGTAGCTTTGATCAAGAGTTGTATGTTGGCCATTCGAGTCGTAAATCATATGCGAGATAATCATCGTCGACCACTAGAGTTCGAGACGGGTGACCACGTTTTGGTCAAGGTATCCCGAGTCGAGGTATTTTCCGTTTCGGAAAAGCGGGGAAGTTAGTCAGATTCATTGGACCGTTTGAAATTTTGGATCGAGTAGGAGAGTTAGCTTATCGATTGGCTTTACCTCGGCTTTGAGCGAATTCATAATGTGTTTCATGTCTCTCGATTGCGAAAGTATGTTGCCGACCCGAGTCACATACTTGATTCGGCGAAATCGAGATCGCCGACGACCATTCTTATGAGGAGCGTCTATAGGAGTCTTAGAGCGGCGAATCAAAGCAGTTGAGAAATAAGTCGATTCCTTTGGTCAAGATTCGGTGGTCCGGACACGGAGTCGAAGAGGCTACTTGGTAAACCGAGGATAGTATGCGGGAGAGTTATCCCGAGTTGTTTGACCCTTAGTTTCGGGACGAAACTCTTTTAAGGGGGTGTATGTAATACCGGTTGTAATTCATTCATTTTCATTCGGTAATTATCGATCTGTAATTGTCACTCAGTGTATTTTCACTCAATTATAATCATTCATCCATCATGTTCATTCACCGTGTTCACCGTTCGGAAAAACTTCGAGTTGTGTATCGTTATTGTTCATTGTTTCAACTTTCCTCATATGAGTTCGACTTTGTTAGATCACCATTAATTTTTGGTAACTCCAAAAATTCTAAATCTTTGCAATATTATAGAGCATCGAGTTAGCTTTCCAATGGTTCAAACGGTGAGTCAATCGGAGTCCGGACGAGAGAGTTATGGTCGTTTTAGCTCACCCGCTCATTTTTCAGCTTTTGGCCGATCACTGCCGACCGGACTCGGTCGTGTCGTCCGACACGGCCCGTTCCGTACTCGTCCGGAAATGCCGAAGTCTCTGCCCACAGGACTCGACCGTGTCGTCTGGCACGGCCGAGTCGAACTCTTTCGGATAAACCAGAACCGACTGCCCAGACGCCCGACCGTGTTCCAGGACACGGTCGAGTCATGCCGAGTCGCTGTCGGACGGGTCACTATCGGCAGGCCCTCCGCGCCGCGACCGTGTCAAGCAGGACACGGTCGAGTCCCTGTCGGCCAGTTGTGCGACACGACCGTGCCGATCGGCACGGGCCGTGTCCTGAGCGATCAACCCCTATAAATTCGTTTTTTTGAGCATTTCAGCTCATTTCTTTCCCTTTTCTTCACCTACAACCGAGAGAGAGAGCTTGAGGGAGGGTTTTTCCTTCACAAATCATTTGAGTGTTTGATTTTCTTCATCTCCTTTCGATCGTGAAGCTTGGATACTCGATTAAACTCGTGTTCTTCGGATCGAAGTGGTTGGATCTTCAAGAGGTAATTTCTTCAACACCTTGGATTTCGATTCTATGTTGAGATATGATGTTTTGGACGTTATAATCATGTTATATGAAGGGATATGTATATGATTATGAGTTTGTATAAGGATTCATTGGATTATTGAGGGATTATTCAAGAACACTTTGATTATCGAGTTGAAATTGGGGGTTTTCGATTAATTGTCGTTATAATCACGTTTTCGGATATTCATTTTGGATTATTGATCTTTTGGAAGATGTTTGTTGGTTTGAAAAACTTCTTGGGGGATTTGATGGTGGCTTATTGAGATTTGATTGTAAACAATCGGAGTTTGGCCACAACGTATTCGATATAATGCCCCAATGAATTTAGTTTAATCGTATCGACGTTATGAGTTTGTTATATTCGTGTTTGATTCGTGTATTGAACGGGTTGTTGGATATTGTATAATTCAAGGTTGTTCGAGCGACCGATATCTCAATTAGGACGTTGTTCGTGGAAGGATAATTGTCACCGGTATTGTGTAAGTTAATTCTTACTCGGTTAAAAGGATATTCATCCCTTTTGTTGTTGTTCATTCATAATCATAACTCATTCATCATTATATTAACCGTATCAAAACTTGTTGTTATCAATTAATCATTTCAGTCATAAGGAACGACGGTTCCAATCTTTTCATTGAGCTGTCATTTATTTCATTACCATTCCACCTCGGTGAGTCATTATTCATTTTCGATGTCACATTTGTCATATCGTGGCATTCCGGGTCATACTGGCGTGCCGGTTGGTATGTGTAAGATTTTCATGTCGGGCACATTTATGTCGTGTGTTGGTTGTTGGCCTCACATTGGACTGTGCACACGAGTCTTAGTGTCTCGTGAGACAGATTAGGTACAAGACCACACGTGTATTCGATCGATACTCGTTGGTGGCTTGTGCACGGACACATTTCCATCCCGGGCGTAGTGTGGCGCCACCCTTTGAGCCGTACTGTTAGTTGATTCATATAGCATGTTTGATTGCGTATGTTTCGACAAGATATTTCATAACTTCAGATATAATCATGATTGTGTATTTTCAACCCTTGAGGATTGTTGTTCTTTGTAATCGACCCGTTTGGGGATTTTGTTTTTCGTGTCTTGGCAAGGCAAAGGCACGGGGAGAACACGCCGACGTCGAGGAGTCCCAGTGATACTAGTAGGGGCCCCGATCTTTGATTATTCATGTTATTGTCCTTTATTTTCCGCTGCAGACTTTCATTTGAATACTCCGTTTCATTCAGTGTTGTGTATTTTATCTTCATATAAAATACACTAGTATTCGGTATTGTCCTGGTGTGTTGTAACTAAACTCCTCATCGGAGTAATTATTGTTGTAATGTAGTTCGGTACTACATTTATCTTGTGTAATTCATTCATTTTCATTTGCCTGGTGGGTCCCAGTTGGGGATCTACGGCACTGTAATATCCGCCTAGTTTGGGGTGTTACAACATGCACGCTATAGAGAGAATCCATATGTAGCATCCTTTTCAAGGGTTAAAGAAAACATAAAATAGAGTACTCGCTAAGATTTTATTAAAGTTGCCGTTTTTCAATTCCTCTCTTTTGGAATTTTTTTTGGGAATTGGGTATTTGGGTTCTTTATCTCCCAGCAACTTTGCGGTGGACGAGACTATGAGAGGTGGTGTTACTCTCATATGTCGAAGTAAACTATGTGACGGTCCTGGGGGAGTCATGAATAATAGTTGAAAGTCGATATTTGTGGTTGTTGCATACACCACGGTTAGAGTGCGATTTGACGCTGCCGTTTTGCCGATCTTAAACCAACAATTGAAACAAAAAATAAATATTATCGCTACCGGTAAAGTTATGACTTGTTCATGATTTGTCATGAATTTGTGATGTACAAATGGGACAAATGTCGATTGCGACAGATATGTCGTGGTTAAAATTGATTTGTGATGGATTTGTCACGTTCAATTGAGGGACCACCATGTTGGTCTTGACTCAATCCCATACTTGGAAAAATCTATCTTTTATCTTATTAAAATAAAATATTATATGTGGGTGTAGTCATGCACTGTCTCCTTGCAATATGATATACGAAAGAATGTAGGAGTAATTCTCATGATTTTTAACATGTAAAGCAATGGCATATTGCGGTAAATAGATGAATTCATTGACCTCGATTATAGTTCGTGTGACTATAGGTCCGAATAGTATTTGTAAAGGCATGCGACTTTCACATTTGACTATGTTTAGTCAATCTTATTGGCCGGTCAAGATGAGTTGGTTATGGTATATTCATTATGTCTCATGGTTCAAAATGTTTAATTATGATGCACCGCGTTGCATCCACATAACATGGCTATTATGATGTATACTTGCAAATTGAGAATTAAAATACTTGGTTGATTTGATGAATTTTGGTGGATTTTATCTACACTTTTGCTCATGACTAGGCGCATACTCCTTTGTATTTGTTTATGCTTTGAAAGTTCAAATGGAATCAGTGGTTTCTAAACAGCCTTAGATGTACCGACCTTCCTACTTTCTATGCAAGTCTACCAAGTTGGAGTTGCTGAAAGAACCATTAGTCGAGATAATAAATCGAACACCCTGCTGCATTTAAACGCGCTTATGGCGGTCATTGCTATGCTTTTACATCAACACTTATGCCATTGGATATCGTCTCAACCTTGTTTTCTCACTAAACTTGGGAAAAGCTAAAGCAGGCACTTAAAATATGCATCGTGATCTGAGTTTAGTGATCCGTGTGGTGCACGATAGATGGATAGAAATATATGGAAGTCTAGTTTCCAGAACATCTGACCATTCGTCCATAGCCTTCATAACGAGGGAATAACGCTGTTTTAGTGAAGAAAGGTCAAGCTGCATGGAATTTTATTTCCAGCAATTGTGCTAACTTTTATCCCAGCCAACTTGGTTCCCATCTTAAATTTGCAAGCGGTCTTATAACACACGCTTTTCAACCTCTTTTTGGCCGAATTTTCCATATATGATGTGATTTTTGGTATGCATTGTACGCTAAAATGTCATCTTTCAAATGTTGAAAAACAGCTTCCCTAGGGGAAGTCCAAAATACGCACCCTTATAAGAAGGTCGAGCGTGTGCATGGTCGTTTTACGCTATGCTTGTGTCGTAATTTTGCCTCTTAGGCATATCATCTTGCCATGTTGTGCATTCAATATGATAGATTATTTTAATCGTATCAGGTACAAAATCTCTATGTTGTTAGAGTGTTCGCTATGCTCATATTTATAAAAAATTTGCAAGCGAAATTGAGTGCGTATTAAGCTATTTATAAGGAACACAATATTTTTGGATTTCGTATTATAAATCCCTTGTGACTATGATGACTAGGTCATCACAATCAATAAGTGGTACAATGCTCAAGTTGTTGAATGCCGAATGGCATTTTCTAGTCACATATGTTCTGTACAATTGAACCATGTTATGACTAGATGATATTTTTGTCAAAGTCTATCACTCATAGTATCTCATTGTGATTTGTGAGATGCATCACTTGTATCGAATATTTGAAAGAATGATCATGAGTCAATATGGTCCATCTTGCATTGATTTTTGTAACTAGAAGATGTATTGGGACATTGACACATTTAGGCTTCAATAGTCGAGACTTTGGACAGTTTGATGATCCATAAACCATGGTATTGCCATAGACATCATTTATTTTTTCTATGAACAAAGAAGCTAGCTAGATCAAAGACACCAAAGTATGTTGTGGATTCGTGAGCAGGGCTCATAACCAATGATGATATTTATGATGTTCGCGTCTTGATTTCATAAGCATGTATGACGCTAAAGACCCCCCAATGATCCTTCTTAGCGATGTTCATTGATTAAATCTTATTATTTGGAAAATTAGGAGAAGACACCCTCCTATGCTGAAGAGAATAATATAGCGACTCGCATAAGCATGGTGCTGAGTCTTCCCTTTCACCGAGTCTTTATACATGCATGATCATAAGTGTTAGCCTGGGTGGCTTGTGATGCTATGATGGTGTTCACAAATTATCGTACCCAAGTGATAGCATTTATATGTTATGTGGTTTCTTTGACAATGATTGATAAGTTGATGAAACCTGAGTTTATGGTTGTCCAACTTGCAGACTAGTCATTGTAAAGGTCGGGTCACCAACTTTTAGACCAACTCTTAAAGTAAAATTTTAATGAGTACTTCCTAACATCAAAGGCTACCTTCTAACAAATTTTGGTTCCATTTGGAGACTTGGAAGGAGGTTAACCACTTAAGTGAAGTTTTCACATACCACCAGCCATTCTAATGACCAGTTCGATGTCCTTTCGGCCGGTTTCCGATCACAAGGTTGATGGTTTTGGGATACTAACACCCGTTTATACATGCTCATGAAATTTGTGAGGCTTGTGGCTGGTGAAGGTAGTGAACTCTTCAGGAAAGCACTAGAGGTTCTATAAAAACAACGGCCTATCATCGGTTCAATCATTTATTTATGTTCGATACCGGTGGTGCATGGTGGCAGTTTTGCTGGATTCTCAAGACTAGTAGCTACGGTATATAGCATAGGCCAATATGTCATATTCACCTATATCTATCATCATTCAAATGCTTAGTTACTTGTGTAACAGTATGCATTTTGTTAACTGGATTGTGTTAACAATGAAAAACCTTTATCGTCTACATGTTCATGTGCTAAAGTGTGTCACCACAACGCATTATTATGGGTTATAAATGATGAATATGACATGCGCTTTCACTCATAATCCACATAACATATACCTTGACAGACGATCTCGTAAGTCACTTTGATGAGCCACTCTTCCCGTCGTTAGGGGGATATGCGAACAATCATGTTCGAGTAGAACGACTTGGAATTATCGTAGTTTGTCCCTACTGTGCCTCACCAAGTTCCCTAAAGTGACGAGATTCAATACATGCTGCAAACATGTCTGAAAGAATTGTGTTCGGTCATGGACGTTCGTCACCTATAAATGGTGATATGGTAACACCACAAATTACGGTAGACGGTGTTACTAGGTAGATCTCATAGAGTATTGGGATGCCACTTGGTTCGTTAAATGCTCCTGGTAAGAATGTATACAAGTTTGGTACATGAAATTTGATCATCTGATCAAATGAACTCATACGTATCATGTGATTATGGATTATAGTCATCATTGGGGGACGCCTCAATGAATGCAAGTCCGTAAAGAGTACTCTATTAATAAAGGCGGTTTATGAGGATGTGGAATATGAGTTTAGTCGAACCATACTTCCAATCAACAATGTTCTAGCATTGGCCTAAAATGGAAATATATGCGAGTCCAGTATGAACAAAGTGATAACCCTTTGTTGAAGTGGTGCCGACACTCCAAAGATAAGATATATCCATATACTTGGTGGGATTCGGTGCCTAAATCAAAGGCCCAGCGGAAGCGGTAAAACAAAAATTAATTCGATCTGAATCCCAACGTGGATCGATCGAGCTACGCATATATATATGATGTCCTTCTCTTGAGCTATTCCCCAAGCTTTAGTTGATTTCCCTACGATCCAATCCGCTCCAAGCTCTTGGATGATCAAACGCCGAAAACACCGCGTCTCTACTTGCCACGCACCGGAGAAATGACCGGAATGACTAGACCTCGTTATCCTTCAAGGATATGGCTTGAACAAGGTTGTAGAAGTTTGCTAATCAAGATTACAACACTCTAAGTGTTTAATCTATAATTTCTCTATCTCACAAATATTTTCTCCAAGAAAACTTATGAATGAAGATGAAGATGAAGAAGAATGTTATGAAGCCTTGGAAAAACTTTTCCTCTCTCTTTTTTACTTGCCAAAACCGTGAGTGATCAAAGTGTAGGCTAAAAGGGTTTGGTCATCACATTTATTCTTACCATATCTCTCCATATCACTTACCTTTTGACAAAATCACCCAAGATGGTCCCCTTGATTGGTCACAAGGATTGAGCCCCACTAAGTGAAGACCAAGACCATGGAGGGAGTAGGTGATTTGGGGCAGCCTTATAGAAGGAGTCGGACGAGTTCGGTCCATTTCGGACTACCGTGAGTCCAAACAGATAAACTCCCATTCCGTTCTAATGTATTTGTATCGATTAACTAATCTAATTAATTAATAATATTAAATACATAATAACATAATTAATTTCTCCAGGAAATAATTATATTTATGAATTAAATTAATCACTCAGTAATTCATTTAATTAATCAGGCCGTAAATCGATTTATCCAATAAATCAATTTAGACATCCAATGTCCTAAATTAGATATCCAATATCTAATATTCATAATGAGATAATAAGCTTGATTCATTCCGTCGTCAATCCTATTGCGTGACTCGGTAGGTCCATCTCAATCAGCAATGGGAGGAACCAAAGAGTAGTAGCACCACTTAGCCAGCCTGGCGGCCTACACTATGGGATCATTCAAGAACCATTCTTTCGTGAATACCAGTATACGTATAAACCCTTTTTTCAAATGTCCCGATCAAGTTATAGGGTCACGGACAGTCAGACCCTATCTGTACTTGACTCTATGCATGTGTTAATGCAAATCGAGATCATCGATCTCTCGTGTATCTAATACAACTAGCTCCAATGCTTTGGCCAAAGACTTATGATCTCATCTTCCAATGACCGCATAGGTTATATAACCCGCTCACTAACGGGAGAAAGAACTCTATCTTGGTATTCAGTAGGACCTGCTACTTGCCCATCAAGATGCACGTCGAGATTGACCCCCGCCTTCTGGTTTACAGGGTTGAACTGAAAATCTTGACGTCACAAGTACATCCGTACTAAATCCTCAAGTCGAAGGTTCACGAATACCTATCACAACCTTTCAATTCCGTCATTGACTGTCCCAGAGTGAAATCAGTATGACGAATCGAGGGTAAGTCGGTTCGAGTATACTAATCCAATTAGCATACCTATAACGTGTGCTCCCACTAACCATTAGTGTTCGACAGGCACTCCCCATGTCAAAGAACACGTCATACAAGTCTTCACATAAACTTAACGCCAGTCAAGTTTCATCGACTTGCAAACGATTAAGTATTTGAGCTATAAACCTTTCCAGTGCCGATCCCCTTATCCAATAAGGAGTGGAATGTTTTGCTCTCAAATACACGGACTAGTTTCTCTCTCTCTCTCTCTCTCTCTCTCTCTCTCTCTCTCTATATATATATATATATATATATATATATATATATATATATATATGAGTCAGGAACGCCAGTAACTACCAGTAAATAAAGAAACAACCATTGCCTTATATTAATGATTTACATAATAACAAGTACAATGCCCTCACTCAACATCCTCTGAGTGGCATTCGAGGGCATACTCCTAACAATCTCCCACTTGCACTCAATGCCACACACTATGGTATCTAATACCCATGTTCTCCAAATGACGCTCTAAGCTAATCTGAGAAAGTGGCTTGGTCAGTGGATCAGCTATGCAGCACAATGTATCTCTTTGCGAACAAATTCTCTTACGAGATGATACTCTCTCTCAATATGTTTGGTACTGTTATGAAACCTCGGATCCTAGGCCTGTGCTACCACTCTGGAAGTGCAGCACAAGGTGTCACGTGAAGTTTACCCAGTAACTTCTAAATCCTTCCTTTGGAGGCCTCCGAGGTCACTTTATACTCACCCTAATAGGTGGAATTAGCAGTCGTGCTATACTTGGCACTATGCCAAGATACTGCTCCTCCATTAAGAGTAAATATGTAGCCAGAAGTAGACATTGAATCATCTTTCTGTCCTTGAAAGTCCAATTCAGTGAATCCCACCACATTCAGTTCTCCACCACCATATTTAGAACCATATCTCTAGTCCTTCTAAAGTACTTTAGAACATTCTTTACGGCGGTCTAATGTTCCCTAACTGGGTTAGCCGAAACCTACTTACCACGCTCCCAGCATGCGCAATGTCAGGTCTCGTACACAATAAAGTATATATTAGGCTACCCATTTCCAAAGCATATGGCATATTACTCATTTCCTTTCATTGTTCCTCACTATGCAGACACATCTTCAAGGTGAGTTATATTCCATGTCGCATCGATAAGAACCCTCTTTTAGAATAATCCATCTTAAATCGCTTTAAGATTTTATCTATATAGAGGGCTTGGGAAAAACTTATCATTCTCTTCGATTTACCCCAGTAGAGTCGAATCTCAAGAATATAGGTTTCTTCTCCCAAGTCTTTCATGGAGAACTTACTCGAAAAGCCAAGCTTTCACAGAACTGAGCATTCCCACATTGTTTCCTAATAGCAGAATGTCATCTATAAATAATACTAAGAATGTGATCTTGCTCCCACTAACCCTCTTGTATACACAAGTTTGCTGTTCATTTTGCACGAAGTCAAACTCTTTGACTGTCTCATCAAAACGAAAGTTCCTACTACATGAAGACTACTATAGTCCATTTAATGGAGTCTACATCTACCATTGCTAGGTCATAGGCCGTTGGGTCGATCTCTTGGCTATCACCTAGAACCTCATGGAGATCCAGCTCCTCCAAGTCTACAAGGCCATACCTCTCAGGTAAATGAGACACCCTACTAGACCTACGAGGTGGTTGTACTTGTGTTTCAGAAGGTTCGGTTCCAATTTCTTGTACAGGTGTCTCCTGAGGAGTTTCATTGTATTCTTCCAAAGAAATACTTCTACCTGCTGCACCTTCCTGAATGAACTAATCTTCCAAGAATTGTGCATGCAAAGCAACAACGATCTTTGGATGTTTGGGCACGAAGAATAGATAACCCATCGTCCCAGATGGGAATCCAATGAAAACATTCCTTCACGTGTAACACCCTAAACTAGGCGGCTATTACAGTGCCGTGGACCCCCGACTGAAACCCACCAGGCGAATGAAAATTAATGAATTAAATAATATAACTGTAGTACCGAACCAAATTATATTACCAATTACTCCGATGAGGAGTTTTAAGTACAATACACCTAGGAAATACAGAATACATGTATATTTTATATGAAGATAAAATATACAACACTAAATAAAATGAATATCCAAACAGAAATTTGCAGCGGAAATAAAATGAAGAAACATGAATGACTGAAAAGGACTGGGGCCCCCCTACTAATATCAATGGGACTCCTCGCCGTCGACGTTCTCTTCCCGTGCTTTTGCCTTGCCATGACCTAAAGAGGTGCATCATAGTACGCCCGTAATGGGACGTGCAAGTGCACAAGACGAGTGTCCGGACACACCCACACTTGTACCTAATTAGTCTCACGGGGGCACGTTACCGTGTGCACAGTCTAATGTGTCGGTGAACCCGGACCACATGACTATCATGTGGCCGACTAAAAATTCCACACATAATCACCCGGCCACGCAATATGAACCCAGAAGGTCACAAGAACAAAAGTGACCATGATGAATATTAATGAATAACAATCCGACCAGGGTCAAGAATGACTCACCGAGATGAAATAATAATGAAATGAATAATAGCTCACTGAAATGATTGGAACCGTCGTTCCTCGTGAATTGAATGACTAGTTTGATAATTACAAGTCTCAACATGATTAATACACTACGAATGAATTATGAATATGAATAAACAACAACTAAAGGAATGAGTATCCTTTTAACCGAGTAAGAATTAACTTACACAATTCCGGTGAAGAAGGTCCTTCCTCGAACAAATGTCCTAAATAGAAATGTCGGTCGCTCGAACAACCTTGAATAACACAATTACCAACAATCCGCTTAATATACGAATCAAGCATGATTACAACCAACTCAAAACGTTGATACGACAAATCCAAATTCATTGGGACATTATGACAAACACGTTGTAACCAATCTTCAATTGTTTACGACCAACCTCAATTATATCGATACCAAACCTCCAAGGAGTGATTCAATCCAACAAAATATCTTCAACACAATCAAATAACTCAATATGAATACACAATTCGATATTTCAACAACATCTAATCGAAACCCCCAAATCCAAAATCAACATTCAAAGTGTTCTTGAAATAATCCTTCACTAATCCAATGAATATTCATATAAACTCATAATCATATGTATATCTCTTCATATATCATGATTATCACATCCAAAACATCATATTCCACCTTAAAATCGAAAACTAAGGTTTGGAGAAATTACCTTTAAAGATCCAACCTCTTCGATCCGTCGAAACTCCTGTTAATCGACTTCCCAAGCTCCACAAATGAATAAAGACGATTAAACCCGAATACACAAGTGTTTGATGATGAACAATCTCTCCCACAATATCTCTCTCTCGGAACCAAAATGAAGAAGTGATGAAATGAGCATAAAAATCCCGTTCATGACTTTAAATACTGCACAGAGTTACAGCCGTAACTCTGCCACCTTACGGCCGTAACTTCCCAAGTCAATGGCCTTATGACCGTAATATCCATTACATACGGCCGTAACAACACTACATCAACAAATGATAATGAATGCACTGACCGAGTTACGGCCATACCAAAAACACTTTACGGCCATAACAACAACACTTACGGCCGTATCCTGCCAAACTTATGGCCGTAAGTTGTCTTCGTTGACAACGCCGTCCTGCACAAATGAATGCATGCTACGGCCGTAGTCTCCAAATCATACGGACGTACCTTCCTGCTTACGGCCATACGATGTCTTCATCCATAAAGATACCAATTCCACGAATGCATGTTACGGCCGTAATGCATGATCAGTTACGGCCGTAACTCACTGCTGGAAATGGCAAAATCCGACAACTCCGTCTTCTCGTTATAAATGATGAATGATCCAACATACAATACTTGTATGAATGTAATTAAGTCCAATAACATGCAATAGGTGATACTTCCAACACAAGACTACCAATCACCATGATTATGATAATACTCTCGTCTCGATTCTCAAACGGAGTTGAATGACGATCGGTAACTGATACACGGCTCCAAGTACGCCAACGATGAATATAAATGAATGAACATGAATGATGAATGATTATTAATGAGTGAAAAATTACTGAGTTACAATTACTGAATGATAATGAATGAATTTACAACCGGGTATTACATACTCCCCCCTTAAAAAGAGTTTCAGCCTCGAAACTAAGGGTCAAGCAATTCGGGATAACTCTCCTGCATACTCTCCTCGGTTTCCCAAGTAGCCTCTTCGACTCCGTGTCTAGACCACTGAATTTTAACCAAAGGAATCATCTTGTTCCTCAACTGTTTGATTCGCCGCTCTAAGACTCGTACAGGACGTTCCTCATACGAATGATCATCTGCGATCTCGATTTCATCGAACTGAAGTATGTGACTCGGGTCAGCAACATACTTCCGCAGCTGAGAGACGTGAAACACATCATGAATTCGGCTCAACGCCGGAGTTAAGGCCAATCGATAAGCCAGACAGCCTACTCGATCCAAAATCTCAAACGGTCCAATGAATCTCGGACTCAACTTTCCCCGCTTCCTGAAACGGAAGATACCTCGACTCGGGGATACCTTGACCAAAACGTGGTCACCTGTCTCGAACTCTAATGGTCAACGACGATTCTCTGCATAAGATTTTTGTCGACTCTGAGCGGTCAACAAATGACTCCTGATCAAATCTACCTTCTCGCGGGCGGCTATAAGCATATCGGGCTCGGTGCCGATTGATTCTGGTAAGTCATCCCAACATAAGGGAGATCGACAATGACGACCATATAAGGCCTCGTAAGGTGCCATCTTAATCGAAGCATGTCAACTGTTATTGTACGTGAACTCGATCAACAGTAGTTAGCTTCCCAATCATCTTTCTAGTCGAGAACATATGCTCTCAGCATGTCCTCTAATGTCAGAATAGTTCGCTCTGATTGTCCGTCGGACTGAGGGTGAAAGGCTGTGCTGAGATTAAGCTGAGTTCCCATGGCACGATGAACTCATTTATAAAAATGTGACACGAATCGCCCGTCACGATCAGAAACGATACTCTTAGGAGTACCGTGCAATCTCACTATCTCTTTGATGAACAACTCGGCAAGTCTCTCGGGACCCCACGAATCCTTAATCTCAAGGAAATGAGCTGACTTAGTTAAGCGGTCCACAATTACACAAATTGTATTCATGCCACGACGACTCGTCGGCAAACTCGTGATGAAGTCCATTGAAATATCCCCCTATTTCCACTCTGGAATAGGGAGCGGTTTCAGTATACCCGCCGGTCGCTGATGTTCTATCTTGACTTGCTGACAGGTTAAACATCTTGAAACAGATTCTACGACTTCTCGCTTCATATTACTCCACCAATAATTTGTTTCAAGTCTTTGTACATCTTTCTAGACCCCGGATGAATGGAATAACGGGTAGCATGTGCTTCCCTCAAAATCGAGTTTTTCAACTCGTCATCCGCTGGTACGCATAACCGGTTCTTAAATCGCAAAAGCCCATCCTCGTGGACCACAAATCTAGGGGCTTTCCCCTGAGCCATATACTCTCGCATGCGCAAACAAAATGGGTCTAAATCCTGATTCACTCTGATCGCCTCCTCAAGTGGCGATGAAATCTCTAACATGCAAAGTTGCCCTTGCACTCGCTGTAACCAGACCTTGATCTCTGGTCTTAGGAATTTCTATTGAAGTTCATTCTGAGCAGTCAAACGAGCAAGCATGTGCTCTTGAACGGACTTACGACTCAAGGCGTTGGAGACAACGTTCGCCTTGCCCGGGCGGTATAGTATCTCAACATCATAATCTTTGAGTAGTTCCAACCACCGCCTCTGTCGCATATTTAACTCCTTCTGAGTAAATATATACTTCAAACTCTTATGATCGGTGAAAATCTGACAGGTGACGCCATAAAGATAATGATGCCAAATCTTCAACGCGAATACTACGGCTACTAGCTCCAGGTCATGGGTCAGATAATTGACCTCGTAAGGTCTCAGTTTCCGTGAATCATAGGCAATAACTTTCTCGTTCTGCATTAATACACATCCAAGACCGTGTCCGGACGCGTCACTATAAACCACGAATCCTTCCGTCCCTTATGGAAAGGAAATGATAGGTACTGAAATTAAACGGCTCTTAAGTTCTTCAAAACTCTGTTCACACGCATCAGACCACGTGTATTTCTTATCCTTCCGCAAAAGGTTCGTCATAGGTTGAGCGATTTTAGAAAATTCTTCCACAAATCGCCGGTAATAGCCTGCTAATCCGAGAAAGCTTCGGATTTTCTTAACATTCTTCGGAGGTTGCCAATCTCAGATAGCCTCCGTCTTCTGAGGGTCGACACGCACTCCGTCTGATGAAATCACATGTCTGAGAAATGTCACCTCGGACATCGGAACTCACATTTAGAAAACTTTCCATAGAGTTGCTCTCATCTCAACACGTCGAGAACCTCATGAAAGTGAACTTCATGCTCCTCTCGGTCACGAGAATAAATCAAAATGTCGTCTATGAAAACAACCACGAACTGATCCAAATAGTCGATGAAAACCCGATTTATTAACTCCATGAATACCGCAGGTACATTAGTTAACCCAAACGGCATTACTACAAACTTGTAGTGCCCATAGCGTGTTCGAAACGCCATCCTTGCGATATCCGACTCTCGAATTGGCAACTGGTGATATCCAGATCTTAAGTCGATCATGGAAAATACTGAAGCTCCCTGAAGTTGATCTTGTAATACCCGTAATTTCGATTTCCAGTAATTTCTTTTTTAGCGAAAGTCCATTTTGACGACTCGCCCATGACCGTTTCATCATTATGAGAATAATTAATTCTGCACTTTTTGTCATCCGAGTTCATTTTGGTGTCGTTTTGTTGAGTTCCGTGCTTTTTAGCGACTTTTCCGCAATTGAGTTTGATTCTTGCAAATCTCGTTCGAAACTGCTGTTTCGAGTTTCTTGTAAGTCCGTTTAACTTTGTTAGACGTGTTGTGAACTTCGGTTGGTTATTCGATCATGTATCGTGATTTTTGGGCGTTTTGGGCTATTTTGTAATTTACCCAAAGTTGTGGGTATCCGCATTCGTAATTGTTGTCTTGACCCTTTTTCTTGCTCACGTGTGATTAATTGTTGCATGGTATTTCATTTCGGGTCGACGTAGTTGTACGCGAGCATTTCTTAGTGTTTGTTCCGTGCGTTTTCGGAAATCGAGTCGTCGGATCATGATAGCTGAGCACTGGCCGGATAGTTGCGGCAGGCATGGTCGGAAGTGCTGGGCACTAGCCGGGCAGGCACGGCAGGAACCGGCGTAGCGCGCGCTACGGCCGGAAGGCTACGCGCACTAACCGGCAGGTGTAGCGCATGCTATCGGCCGACCCAACGTACGCTGTCGGGCCGGGCAGAGGGGTTACTGGAGTACTAGACTCGGGGAGGATCGGCAGGTAGCGCACGCTACTGTCGGGCATTGCACACGCTATGACCGGAAGGTAGCGCGCACTAGGGCCGGAAGGCTGCGCACGCTACCTGGTCGAGTCAGTAGGGCAGTGGAGTTTTGGATTGCGCCCCGGGCCGATAGCGCCGTTAGCTCGGCAGCCTAGCGCATGCTAGGCTGCACCAGTATAAATGTGACAGAGCAGTCCAGTTTCGGACATTTTTCCCATTTCTCTCTTTCTCTTCCGCGGCTGGGGCCTTGGGGATCTTGAAGCCATGCTGTTGAACAATAAATCCACGTAGTTCTTGAGTCCATATCATTGATTGATCATCCTATATCATCCTTTGATCCAGCGAATCAAGGTAATCTCTTCTTAGAACCCCAGTTTCTTGAATTTTGTGGTTTTTGCGTTTTTGACCGATTCGTTCCGTATCGTTGATTAATCCATGATGGGTATGATTAATCTTAGTATTATTCATGTGTTTAACATCATTTAATCCATTGTTCTTCGTCGAATCAAGGTATAATTCTTGATTTCCTTCGAATCGACTTTTGGGGGATTTATTCTTGATTTCGTTTTACATCCGTTTTTGATGGATCGATTGTTGTTAAATGATGTTGTTAAACATAACCTATGGATTGTATATCCATATTTCAGTTTGGAATTCCATTTTCGTGTTTTGACAGGACGAATCGTGTTCTTGGCCGTTTTGGGGGAAACCCTTGAACTTTCATCATTTGTTCCTTGAATTCAGCGGCTTGGGGTCGTACTTTGGACTTCATTTTCGTTGTTATTGTTGTCATTCGTAGTTTATTGTTGCGGGTTGTCGTTCGGTGGAGTCGGCGAGTTCGTAGTCGGTTTGTGCCAACCCACTTCGGTCAATTCTCCACGTCGTGGTTTCGAGGCAAGTATTTTCTTATACGAGTCGTGTCCTGCAAATAGAGTTTACATGTTGGATTTATGATGGTTAGTTTACCCTCGTGACTGTGATTCGCGTGAGTTGAATTTGATTTGATTATTTTGAACGTTGAAAGTTTTAATGATGTTCCCATTGGTTTAATGTTGTGGAATCGTGTACTCCGTGTTAATTGTGTTGTTTTGTTTTGAAAAGTCTGATAATGGTGTCAGATTAGTGGCCATCTCTAGTAAGTATTCTTAATGAACTTACATTCTTAGCATATTAGTATTGCATGAGTAACATGTGTGTGTGTGTGTATGCTCACTACGGGTTAGATCCGACGGGGTCTCGGTAGGGGTCCACAGAGACGTGGATCGATGAGCTTGCTTTTAACCACTACGGGTTAGATCCAATGGGGTCTCGGTAGGGGTCCACAGAGACGTGGATCGATGGTTAATTGTGGTGCATTTTACAAATGTGATTTGATTATGGCATTTCCGGAAATGAGTGCTTTTGAACGGTTTTCATGATTGCATGCATTGACTAAGTGTGTAAGAGGTAAATTGTTCGTTTGGCTTACTTGGCTAGGATGGCACCAGAGTATTTTGTCGTTTGTGTTTAATCCCTTTGGATGTTGATTTTGATGTTGGAAAACGAACCTTGGTATTATTCTCGTGTACTGTGATTTGATGAGATTTGTGATGAGATCCCAACGGTTTGTAGAGGTCGTTCTATGGAAAGTGATTTTGGGCCGAGACCCGTTCATTTTGAATTGGTTATTTTTTAACCAAGGACTTGAGGTCTAACAAAGTTTCTATTTTTAAAATCCCCGAGATGAGGGATTTATTTTCGAACACTTCTTCTATGGTTTCTAATTAATAAAACTTCTCGGGAAGTCTTTTGTAATTATTTATCGTACTCGATTCGTGATTTCTATTTGTTTGTTACATTTCGTATGATTTCATACTTGTACTAGCAAAACAGTGGAGTTTTGCTAACCCCCGAGTATTCAGGGGGTGGATGTCTGTTTTTGCATTCAGGTTTGGGAGCATAACACAGGGTCGGCACGAAGGATGATGAAAGATGAACGATACTAATCACACGAGGATCCGTATGATGTCATTAGTTTAGTTGTATTTTATTTCCGCTACAGTTTTCTTTCCCATTGTATGGGAGTGTGTTGTATTCGACCGCTGCGTGGGTATGTAATGTGTTTGAGTTGTATATATTTATTGAAAGACCAAATCGGTCTACTGAGTCATTTTAGCCTTAAAGGCATTGTTGAGATGTTCGATGTTGTTACCAGCCTGGTAGATCCTTGAGGAAAGGTTCTACGGCGTGTAATATCCCTGAGCGGATTGGGGGTGTTACAGAAATGGTATCGGAGCTAAGGTTGTGGAAACCTAGGCTGTCCGATCAGTGGTGTCTGTTGAGTTTTGTCTCATCGGATTTTGTCTGACTGAGTCGTGTCGCAACGCATCCTCTGAGTTTGTTGGTCGTGATTAGTATCGTGGGGCGATCATCATCTTCGTGCGACCTGTGGCTGTAAGTCTCCCTTTTTGTGTTTGTGCCTCGTCTGATGCGAGTTACAGGTATGATTATGAGTTAATTGACGGAATCCTCTTATGGATTTTGATTTCGTGATATGTGGTTATTTGACTCTCATATTTCGTTCATATGAGGAGTAGTGTCGCTGGATTGTGCATGTTGGAATGTATTTCTTTTATCCGCTGCGTGAGTTCTTTTGTAATGGCTTTCGGTATCTTACCGACTGAGTTTTATTTCGAAAACCGAGTCCCTTAATCGAGTTTTTGGCATTATGGCCTTGATCGTTTTGGCGAAATTCTTATGACGGTATTTAGTATTTTGTAAATGGCTTTTGTGAGTTTGTGAAATATTACCGTCATCGGCCTTTTAGCGTTTTTGTAAATGGTTTTTAGCCTGGTGGGTTCCGGCGCGGGACCCACGGCGCTATAATGTTCCGTGTAATTACCTGAAATTTTTGGGCATTCTAGCCCATTGGATTATCTTTGAAAACCTTGAGTATCTTAGAAAATAAATTTCGAGACGTACTTTTAAAATGAATTATTTTCTCGTGGTACATCCAAGGTGCCACAATATGTTTCAAAATTCTTCTACCTCGAGGACCAAAATGTTTTGAGATATTTTCAATGTTTTAGAAACACTTTTACTTAGACCCGAGGGTCGAATATTCTGAAAGTTTTTCACTAAGAGGAAGTGTCCTCATTTTTATCAAATGCGAAATGGTTCTCCAAAGTCTCGATAACGATGTTTCACGTTTGTACTTTTTTTGAAGGGTGATACTCAAGATCAACCGGTGTTTTTCTAAATTATTTTCAAAAGGAGGTTTTCGTTTTTAAAACCTATCAATCCCCGTTTGCGGTTTGGGAATGTATATATGATGTTTGCTTTGTCGTTATGATGTTAAATTCCGATTATGGTCGAATTGGTGGCATGAACGTTGAGGCGTTGCCACATATTTGTAGTACTAGCCCTCTCTGAGAGGTGTGAACTGGTATTTACTATTTGTCGCCTTGTGGTGATTTGCGTGTTGTCGCACGAGAGTGAACTGTTGAAGATTGTATTTTTGTACGTTTATGCACATGGGTGATTGTTTCATGATGTTTGTGATTGTGTGCTGGCTATCGTTCGGGCCATTGTAATCGTCGAACGATGCCGTTGTTGTTGTGATTTTTGTATGCGTTAATATGTTATGCTGAGTTGGCATCTCCGGTATGTTGTTTTGTGGTGTTATGTTCCATTGTATCTAGCATCTGTATTTTCGGTATGCCGACCCGAGGCATTTCAACCGTGATGTGCCGGGGGAATGTACGTGCAATTTGTCCTTCCTCGCCTACGACGCGTTTCAAGTGCGGACTCGAGGGACATCATGTTCAGTTTTGTGAGTTGATTACCGAGCCTTCCTGTAATATCCGGTATTCTCGTTTTCTGTTATCTTGAATTGTTTGTGTCTTGACGTCGGACATTTTCTTGTTGACGAGAATCGGAGTGAATTCTATCGTAATACTATATTTGTTTCTACCGCATAGTCGTTGTGGTCGGGTGCGATTTGTTGTCGTGTGCGTTTCTTTGATTAAATGTGTGCATGTGATGTGTTGTTAATTACTCGTTATTTTTTTGAATCATAGTCGGTGGCGTTGCGTTAGTCGTCGTGGGGCGTGTTTTCACGCCGTATATTCCTTTGCGTTGCTTGTAATGTTTCGCCGTTGGGCGCGATTATTTTCGGTTCTTGTGTATCTCGTTGAGTTTACTTGGCGGGATATTGCTTCTCCCTACTTGATTTAAGTTTCGGGACGAAACTTCTTTTAAGGAGGGTAGAATGTAATATCCGCAATTTCGGATTTCCGTAATTTTATTTTTTCCGATAGAGGTCCGTTTCGACGACTCACTTGGGACCGTTTCAGGATTCTGAGAATGATTAATTCTGTACTTTTTGTCATCCGAGTTCGTTTCGATATTTTTTTGTTGAGTTCCGTGTTTCTTAACGACTTTTCCGCACTCGAGTTCGATTCTTGTGAATCTCGTTCGAAATTACTGTTTCCAGTTTCCCGTAAGTCCGTTTAACTTTGTTAGACGTGTTGTGAACTTCGGTTTGGTTATTCGATCACATATCGTGATTTTCGGATGCTTTGGGCCATTTTCGTAATTTCCCAAAGTTTGGGGTAATTACCTTCTCTTGTCGAATTTCGAGCCTTCGGGTGGTCGGAATCGTGTGTTCTCTTAGTGCTCGAATTCGTCTTTGCGATTACTTCATAACCGAATCTCTGATTCGTATTCAGGTTCGGGTTTCGGGGTCGTTCGGATCGTCGTTGTGGTTCGGTCGTAATTTTCGGTTTGTGTCTGGAGGTGGCTGGCCGGACCTGTGCGAAACGGCTCTGAAAATGGCGCTTCCGAGCGCCGTGTCTTGCGCCAGGTCGTCCAGGACCAGCAGCCTGCCGAGACACGGACGAGAACCCACGCAAGATTTGCGCCGGGTGATGCGCCATGTCGGATACGGCCGAGACACATGCACATGCGCCTTGCGCCGGGTGTTGCGCCGTGTCGGCCAGGTCGCGCACTGACCCGCAACCCGGCGGTAGACACGGTGGTGGTGTGGGCCGTTTGCTGCGCCGTGTCCGGCAGGTGTATAAATATGGCAGAGCAATCGGGTTTCACTCATTTTTCCCATTTCGTTTTCAATCCTTCCGCAGCCAAGTCTTGGGGAAACCAAAGACATGTTGTTAATCTATCCAAAACACGAAATTCCTGAGTCCATATCATCGATTAATCCTTCCATAACTTGCTTCAATCGACCGAATCCGGGTTTAGTTTTGGGGATTTTGTTCGATTTGTCCGTTTAATCCGTTTTAACTCAGAATAGTGATGGATTGATGATTGTTAAGCTATATTATATCGAATTCCTTGTTATTCCACGGTTGGATTGCCATGGATTTGTCGTTTTATTGAGTATCTTATCGACGCCTTGAAGGTGTTCGATAAAATGTCACAAAGAGAATCCGAGCGTTCTACGATTATTCTTCCTCGTTCGTTCGTTAATTTATTGATGATATGGTGTTAGGGTCAGATTCCTTGTGAAGAACTCGAGTCGGAACCCTTTCGTTCGTTGTCTTCTTCGTAGTACAAGCTTCCCGGTCGAACCATGTTCTTCGGGGTATTCGGTAACGGTTATTAAGGCAAGTGTCTTATTATACGACTTGTATCTTGCGACTAGTAATCACGTATGAGATTTATGATGATTTTGCTTGCCTTCGTAAATATGTTCCGTTTGAATTGGTTGTGTATTCCGCAATTTGAAGGCTTTGTGATAATAGTGTTATATTAGTATACGTGTTAGGTGTTGTGCCATTTGTGCAGGATTGCGACGTACATATGGGATGGTTGTACACTTGGTTGTGCAATGTATTGTGTACCGATCGTGTGTTATGTTGATTTATGATAGTTGTTGCGAGTGTTGAGATTGTGTTATGTGCGTGTGATGTACGATTTTGTGGTGATCAACGTGATTGATTAACTGTGCTCATTGTCGTATGTAATGTGAATGTGAATGTGAATATGTGTGTGACCGCTAAGTTCACTCGTGTGGGTTCGACGGGACCTACGAGGATTCGTGGCAGTGGACTACGGGGTCAGAACTTAGTGAGGTACTGAGGTCCAATCGTCTTTGATGCAGCGAGGCCTATGATAACGCATGGCACTGGACCATGAGTTTCGGGCACAGTACGTCCAACCGGGTGAGCTCGACGGGGCTTACGGTGACACGTGGCAGTGGACTATGGTGTCAGGACTGTGTGTGTGATTGTTGTGATTGATATAGTCCGTGTGGGTTGTTGAGCCTACGGAGACACGTGACAGTGGATCACGGTGTCGGAATTGATTATGTTTGTTAAATTGTGCGTGGTGTAGTCCGTGCGGGTTGTTGAACCTACGGAGACACGTGACAGTGGATCACGGTGTCATGAACATGATTATTTTCAAATCAAAGTTTTGCAAGGAAAATTCTTATGAAAATGAATGTTGGACCGAGTCCTAAACTTTGAGTAAATGTTTTTTCCATATTGTGAACTGTTGATTTATGAAACAAGATTTGGGTTAAAGCCCTCAACTCTTCTTTTGAAAGGTTTGGTGAATCAGGACTCAGAGTTTTAAAGATTTTGAAATATCAAAATTTCCCGAGGTGATGAATTTATTTTCGAAATGCTTCATAGCTTAAATACCTTTATTAAAAACCCCGGGAATAATTTGATACTTGAATATTGTGTTTGATTCTTGATTAATGTTTGCTCGTTACTTTTCGTATGATTTGATACTTGCACTAGTAAAACAATAGAGTTTTACTAACCCCCGAGTAATCGAGGGGTAGATGTCTGTTTTGCGTCCAGATACATTCAGGTTCGGGGGAGCAGTCCTAGGATTGGCACAAGGTGATGACGAGCTGCGATACTAATCAAGAGTCGAGAGTTGTTTAGATTTTTGTTGTGTTGTCAGAGTTGATTTCAGTCTTCTGCTATATTGTATTTCGACCCCTGTGTGGGTGACGTTGTTTGAGTCAGTTTGTTGATTGAGTTGTGTGACCTCATCGGTCTGTGTTAGTGACCATAACGGTCTGTATTAATTTATTATTTGACCCTGGCCGGGCAAGCATTTGGTCGTTTTGTAAGGTATAGCCTGGTAGATCCTCGTGAAAAGGGGTCTACGGAGAGTAATATTCCCATATGGTTTTGGGGGTGTTACATTTATGGTATCGGAGCTTAGGTTGTGGAAACCTAGGCTGTCGGGTCAAGTCGAGTCGTGATTCGTCGAGTATTGTGTGGTTTTGTCATTCGAGATGTCGGGTGACAAGTTGAGTTGTGCGTAGTCACAACGTGTCAGATATGTTGTCGGATGAGATTAGTATCGTGGGTGACCGTCGTCTCCGTGTGGCCTGTGGACGTAAGTCTCCTCTTTTATGCGAGGTACCCGTGTATCATGATTTTATCTTAGTGAGTTCATTGCGGTGCATAATTTTATTTACACAGTGTTGAGTAATATAATTGTATATAATACTTGTGACACATAGTATATGTATAAAAACTGGGCGTGTTGTTGTTTTACCTTTGAACCACCGTATGGGGTGGTATGGTGTGAAAAATTGAGAACCTTGATTGGTTTCGAATAAGGTATCGACGATTGAGTTCGTGAGAAACTCCGAGGAATGGTTTTGTTGTATGTCTAAACTTGATACTGTGTGACGTATTCAATTGGATTGGCGATCCTATTTGCCGTTTGGGCATGTAATTTTTAGTTTGATTGTTTTTAGATTGTTATGTTTATGCCGTTACGGGTAGGTTTTAGAATGTTCTTCCTGGAGGACTTTACGAGTTTGAACATTTTGTGGAAATCGTTTGCTACTATTTAAAATATTTTGATGGTGCGGTTAAAACCATGGTTTATATGGATTTTAAAATCGGTTAAATTTTTGACAAATTGGTCGTGTATTTTCAAATGACACCATCAGACGGTATTTGGAAAATGTGTTTTGAAGTACTTCGGATATTGTGAAATATTACTATCGTTTTAGTTATGAACCAAAGGATTTTGGAAAATTTCTGTTTTGCAAAACAACTTTGGCTTTCGTAAATTAGAACGTTATGTGTTTATGTATTGAAGTTAAGTCGTGCAGTGAGTTACTATGTTATTATGCTCGTCAGAAAATCTGGGTTGTATGCCCAAGTGGCGGGATACGTTGTTAGGTATCGTTCCCCGCTTCAATGACCGAGGTATTAAATAAAGTGTTTTCAAAATTTCATCCCAGTAAAATCTTTCGAAACTCGCGAATCTCAAAATATTAATATTTGAATAAATACCTTGGAAAAATTTTATTTTTAGAGAATGTTACAAGTGTCTAGTCTCAATGACATGTATGTGGTCTCGACCGTGTTTATTTTGGTAAAAGTCGTGCACCTCTGTTGGTGCAACCATGCGAATTACTTATGAATTTAAGTCTATTATTGCATTGTTAATTCGTGTACTCGTGTGATGACTTGGAGTGAATACTTTATTGTTCTATTGGTTGTTGCCCTTTGTTGACTATGTGGTATTTATTTTGTTGTTCTGAATGGTTGCCCGTTCAGTATGCTGAGGGGTCGAGGCCGAGTCCGAGGCCATGGTCGTGGTGGTGGTCGTAATCAGGAGTGTGAGAGGGCGACACACTCCTTGCCGAGTACCAATCAGCTCGGTACAGATCAGGGACATTCTCATTCAGCCAGTGTTAATGTTGACGTTGGCGCCGCCACCATCCTTCGTCAGGTGGTTGACCAGTTAGTGCAGATGAATCAGGCCGTACGTCGGAATGAGAACCCAAATGGGGATAACGGAGCTAGTAAGTGGTTACGAGATGTGATGAGGATGCAGCCGCCCCGTTTTGTGGGTTCGTCTGACTTGTTAGGTTGGGAAAACTGGCACTTCGAGTTGGACAGAATATTTGATGTTGTAGCTTGTCCGAATGAAAGGAGGGTACCCATTGCTTAGTACCTGCTCGACAAAGAAGCTGCAAACTGGTGGCAGGCTGTAGTGCCTGCAGACCGTGCACCTACATGGGCTGAATTTAAGACCGCCATGGAGGCAGAATATTGCCCGTTGCTTGTTCATGAATGCAGGATCGTTGAGTTTTTCTCCGCTACGCCCCAGAATGTGTCAATATCCCAGGCGATGGTCGATTATAATCGACAGTTGGCTTATGTTCTTGACCAAGTGAGAAGTGAAGCGGACAAGGTCCGATACTTCAATATGCGCATGAAACTTCATATCCGTGAAAGTATGGCTCCGCTTATGTGTACCACCCTGAAGGAATATCAGGACCGAGATTTAGCCATTGAGATAGCCATTTCTGTGACGGAATCTGGTTCAGAGAGTAAGAGACAGAAGACCTCGAGTAATATATCAAGAGGCCAGAGAAGTGAGATCCGTGAGCCTGTTGCTTCACAGTTTCCTTCTGGGAGCACTCCTCGTTCGGTTGACCAGTCTAAGAACCTTACTCCAGAGGCGAGTAAGACGATCGGTGTGAAGACCTGCTTTAACTGTAGCCGTGCAGCCATGCGAGACAGAATTGTCGTTTGCCACCGGTTAATTGTTTTAAGTACGGCCAACTGGGGCACCAAGGAGTGCATTGTGAGACCGTTGCCAAGATGTTCAGGAATCGGGTTTTCGTTCCTACTCGGGGAGTGCCCGGTGGTGTCCAGTGATGTAGTTGTGTATCGTACTTTGTGCTGTGATTCGTGTAGAGATTGATATTGTTGCTTGAACTTTTTGGTTTTATTTGTATTCTACCATGATGTTTTATTTTAAGTTTCGGGACGAAACTTATTTGTAATAGGATAGAATGTAATATCCGGTATTCTCGTTTTCTGTTATATTTAATTGTTTGTGTCTTGACGTCGGACATTTTCTTGTTGACGAGAATCGGAGTGAATTCTATCGTAATACTATATTTGTTTCTACCGCATAGTCGTTGTGGTCGGGTGCGACTTGTTGTCGCGTGCATTTCTTTGATTAAATGTGTGCATGTGATGTGTTGTTAATTACTCGTTGTTGTTTTGAATCATAGTCGGTGGCGTTGCGTTAGTTGTCGTGGGGCGTGTTTTCACGCCGTATATTCCTTTGCGTTGCTTGTAATGTTTCGCCGTTGGGCGTGATTTTTTTCGGTTCTTGTATATCTTGTTGAGTTTACCTGGCGGGATATTGCTTCTCCCTACTTGATTTAAGTTTCGGGACGAAACTTCTTTTAAGGAGGGTAGAATGTAATATCCGTAATTTCGGATTTCGGTAATTTTCTTTTTTTTCGGAGGAGGTCCGTTTCGACGACTCGCTTGGGACCGTTTCATCATTATGAGAATGATTAATTCTGCACTTTTTGTCATCCGAGTTCGTTTCGGTATTGTTTTGTTGAGTTCCGTGTTTCTTAACGACTTTTCCGCACTCGAGTTCGATTCTTGTGAAGCTCGTTCGAAATTACTGTTTCGAGTTTCCCGTAAGTCCATTTAACTTTGTTAGACGTGTTGTGAACTTCAGTTTGGTTATTCGATCACGTATCGTGATTTTCGGACGTTTTGGGCCATTTTCGTAATTTCCCAAAGTTTGGGGTAATTACCTTCCGTTGTCAAATTTTGAGCCTTCGGGTGGTCGGAATCGTGTGTTCTCTTAGTGCTCGAATTCGTATTTGCGAGTACTTCGTAACCGAATCTCCGATTCGTATTCAGGTTCGGGTTTCAGGGTCGTTCGGATCGTCGTTGTGGTTCGATCGTAATTTTCGGTTTGTGTCTGGAGGTGGCTGGCCGGACCTGTGCGGAACGGCTCTGAAAACGGCGCTGCCGAGCGCCGTGTCTTGCGCCGGGTCGGTCAGGGCTAGCAGCCTGCCGAGACACGGCCGAGAACCCGCGCAAGATTTGCGCCGGGTGATGCGCCGTGTCGGATACGGCCGAGACACACGCGCAGGCGCCTTGCACCGGGTGTTGCGCCGTTTTGACCAGGTCGCGCACTGACCCGCAACCCGGCGGTAGGCACGGCGCTGGTGTGGGCCGTTTGCTGCGCCGTGTTCGACAGGTGTATAAATATGGCAGAGCAGTCGGGTTTCACTCATTTTTCCCATTTTGTTTTCAATCCTTCCGCAGCCAAGTCTTGGGGAAACCAAAGACATGTTGTTAATCTATCCAAAACACGAAATTCCTGAGTCCATATCATCGATTAATCCTTCCATAACTTGCTCCAATCGACCGAATCAGGGTAAGTTTTATTAAAATCTAATTTTGGGGATTTTATTCGATTTGTCCGCTTAATCCGTTTTAACTCAGAATTGTGATGGATTGATGATTGTTAAGCTATATTATATCGAATTACTTGTTATTCCATGGTTGGATTGCCATGGATTTGTCGTTTTATTGAGTATCTTATCGACGCCTTGAAGGTGGTCGATAAAATGTCACAAAGAGAATCCGAGCGTTCTACGGTTATTCTTCCTCGTTCGTTCGTTAATTTATTGATGGTATGATGTTAGGGTAAGATTCCTTGTGAAGAACTCGAGTCAGAACCCTTCCGTTCATTGTCTTCTTCGTGGTACAAGCTTCTTGGTCGAACCGTGTTCTTCGGGGTATTCGGTAATGGCTATTAAGGCAAGTATCTTATTATACGACTTGTATCTTGCGACTAGTAATCACGTATGAGATTTATGATGATTTTGCTTGCCTTCGTAAATATGTTCGGTTTGAATTGGTTGTGTATTCCGCAATTTGAAGGCTTTGTGATAATAGTGTTATATTGGTATACGTGTTAGGTGTTATGCCATTTGTGCAAGATTGCGACATACATATGGATGGTTGTACACTTGGTTATGCAATGTATTGTGTACTGATCGTGTGTTATGTTGATTTATGATAGTTGTTGCGAGTGTTGAGATTGTGTTATGTGCGTGTGATGTACGATTTTGTGCTGATCAACATGATTGATTAACTGTGCTCATTGTCGTATGTAATGTGAATGTGAATGTGAATATGTGTGTGACCGCTAAGTTCACTCGTGTGGATTCGACGGGACCTATGAGGATTCGTGGCAGTGGACTACGGGGTCAGAACTTAGTGAGGTACTGAGGTCCAATCGTGCTGGTCTGACGAGGCCTATGATAACGCATGGCAGTGGACCATGAGTTTCGGACACAGTATGTCCAACCGGGTGAGCTCGACGGGGCTTATGGTGACACATGGCAGTGGACTACGGTGTCAGGACTGTGTGTGTGATTATTGTGATTGATATAGTCCGTGTGGGTTGTTGAGCCTACGAGGACACGTGACAGTGGATCACAGTGTCGTAATTGATTATGTTTGTTAAATTGTGCGTGGTGTAGTCCGTGCGGGTTGTTGAACCTATGGTGACACGTGACAGTGGTTCACGGTGTCATGAACATGATTATTTCAAATCAAAGTTTTGCAAGGAAAAGTCTTATGAAAATGAATGTTGGACCGAGTCCTAAACTTTGAGTAAATGTTTTTCCATATTATGAACTGTTGATTTATGAAACGAGATTTGGGTTAAAGCCCTCAACTCTTGTTTTAAAAGGTTTGGTGAACCAGGACTCAGAGTTTTAAAGATTTTGAAATATCAAAATTTCCCGAGGTGATGAACTTATTTTCGAAATGCTTCATAGCTTAAATACCTTTATTAAAACCCCCGGGAATAATTTGATACTTGAATATTGTGTTTGATTCTTGATTAATGTTTGCTCGTTACTTTTCGTATGATTTGATCCTTGCACTAGTAAAACAGTGGAGTTTTACTAACCACCGAGTAATCGGGGGGTGGATGTCTATTTTGCGTCCAGGTACATTCAGGTTTGGGGGAGCAGTCCCAGTATTGGCACAAGAAGATGACGAGCTGCGATACTAATCAAGAGTCGAGAGTTGTTTAGATTTTTGTTGTGTTGTCAGAGTTGATTTCAGTCTTCCGCTGTATTGTATTTCGACCCCTGTGTGGGTGACGTTGTTTGAGTCAGTTTGATGATTGAGTTGTGTGACCTCATCGGTCTGTGTTAGTGACCATAATGGTCTGTATTAATTTATTATTTGACCCCGGCCAGGCAATCATTTGGTCGTTTTGTAAGGTATAGCCTGGTATATCCTCGTGAAAAGGGGTCTACGGCGTGTAATATTCCCATATGGTTTTGGGGGTGTTACACTTCTGAGGCACGGGCTTGAGCGTTGATATCAGGACCGGCTCCAAGGAGTCCCTGAGGGGCGTGGTCTATCAGTTGTATGTTATGTTATTTCCTTACCTTGTTGTTTCGAACTTCGGAAATTAAGTTCTTTTATTCGAAGTGGATCGGATTTGGAACTTCTGTGTTTTCGACTCTGTCGACTCGTTTATGCTCGTTAACATTTTTTGAGCTTGCCCTGTCCCTTGATTTTGTTGATCGAACAACTGTGGTATTGTTTCGGAATAACTCGTTTGTCGTTGTGACTTTTCAATTGCTATTCCCTTTCTTGTGGATCTTATGTGAATGCACATCTTGTTGTTTTCACCGGATCATATATTTTCTCGAGTCGAGATGTGTACCTCGGAGTTGTTGTTTGAACCTTATTGTTCTTCGTGATCCGAACATGATTGTTCGATTTTTGTTGTCTCGATCGTTGTGGTTCGATCATTGATTGTTCAGTTTTTTTTGACCCCGTTTCGTGATTGTTGAGCATTCAAACTCCTTCCTAATTTCCTTAAGTTCGGGAAATTAGTATCGTTTTCGATCTTCCAACCCTTGGGCGGTGGAATTCTGTATTTGTTCAGCGATTGGCTCGCGTGTTGATTGATGTACCGTTAGGTTGGTCAATCATATTGATTTTCGTTCGTTGTATTTTGTGATTGTTCGGATAATTGACTTGACTATATTATCCATTTGATGACGCTTGTAACTTGTTGGTTTTATTATATCCCTAACGGCGACGTTGTGTTGGTCGTCGTGGAGCGTGTTTTCATGCTGTATACTCCCTTGTGTTGCTTGTAACGTTTCACCGTTGGGCGTAAGTTATGCCTTTCTTGTGTATCTCGTTGAGTCTTCCTGGCGGGATATCGCTTCTCCCTATTTGTTTTAAGTTTTGGGACGAAACTTCTTTTAAGGAGGGTAGACTGTAATACCCGTAATTTCGATTTCCGATAATTTCTTTTTTTCGGCGAAAGTCCATTTTGACGACTCGATCATGACCGTTTCATCATTCTGAGAATGATTAATTCTGCACTTTTTGTCATCCGAGTTTGTTTCGGTGTCTTTTTGTTGAGTTCGGTGCTTTTTAGCGACTTTTCCGCACTTGAGTTCGATTCTTGCGAATCTCGTTCGAACTGCTATTTCGAGTTTCCCGTAAGTCTGTTTAACTTTGTTAGACGTGTTGTGAACTTCGGTTGGTTATTCGATCACGTATCGTGATTTTCAGGCATTTTGGTCCATTTTGTAATTTACCCAAAGTTGTGGGTATCCGCATTCGTAATTGTTGTCTTGACCCTTTTGTTGTTGCCCGAAATATTTATCCAAAGATGAAATACTGCTGGAATGGACGGACAACAAACAAGGTTTTGGGAGCACTTTCCGAGGGGGTGTGAATAACACTAGATTTGCTGGGGTTGTTAGTCCCGGCTTGAATGCTCTCGCGAGATGTTATTAATACAAATATTCATGGATACAGGTATTAATGTAAGAATCTAAGTACAATGAGTGTAAAATATCTTATTATCCAGCTCTTGAGCGAAGCTTTAGTGTTCTTGCTCTCTGCCGATCGTCTTCCATGTAGGAGATGCTGAGAGAGAAGAATGAACCGAGAGATAGCTGTTGTCAAGAGTAGGAAAGCCAAGTTGTGTGGATTGCTTCTGTATTGTGCGTGAATAGCGAGAGTGACAGAGCCATTGGACCAGTGCAGGGAGCCTTCTATTTATAGGGGCTGAGATGCCTTGTTTCCTAGCGGGCGATCGCCTTTCGTCCAATATAATAATGGGGCGATCGTCTTTAAGTCACATGGGCTGTTTGCCTAAAGTCCAAGGCTGCTGCTGGAAGCCAGCTGTGCGGTCCAATGAGGATCCGGCACGCGTCCGGAGTTGCTGTCACAGGCGGTCCTACTGACACCTTTCGGCGGGCTTGTCGGCTGGTGGAAAGATGCTGACAGGCTGTGGTCAATGATCCATGAAATGCGGATCTTGTCTTGGCACTGCACGTGGGTTCTGTCCTGGGCTTCGGCCTTTGCCGACTGGATGACCGTCGGCTTCGAGTGGCCTGAGTTGGTCGTCACTGGTGGGTCATCAGAGGTCGGCATCGGTCGGTCACCAGGGGTCGGTCGACAAGTGCCGAGAGATGATCGTCTGCTAGTCGGCCACCAGGAGTCGATTGCCAAGTACCGAGAGATGATCATCTCAGATGTCGATCGCTCGGCACCGGGACTTGTCCTGGGACCTTCGGTCGGCCGATCTACCTCGACTGCTCGGCTATGGCTAGGTCGCCCAGTCTCTGAGGCGATCGCTGGTCGAGGCGTATAATTCTCGACACAACAATTGCCCCCCAGCTTGCTCCGATGTTGAAGGCATGGGGCGAGGTGGTTCTTGCTGGAGATCATGTAAGATGAGAACGGGCGACCCGTTGAGATGACTTTGGATTCGGACTTGGGCGATCTGGTCGATTGGCTAGCTATCTTTCGGTCTTGTACCTGCAAAAAACAACATTGGCCGATCCCCCTCAGAAACTTGATGGTTTCGTCATTTGAGGAATCGTGCACAGTCGCGGAGTTTGATGGACCGACTCCATGACCGTGTCGTTTGCGCGAACGACATTGACTGTCTCATGACTCATTTTATTATGAGGGTCCTTTGTTAGGCTGCGCCTCGCCTCGTATTTAAACGAAGGGCGTGCGGTCTTGGTCTAGAGGAGTCCTTGCGCGGGGCGTCGTCGGATTAATCAACTCCACTTCCGCAGCTTGTTAGCTCTGCTTCCACCTTGGCCCGCCATGAATATGGCGAACCTCGACGGTGTACGTTGGGACGGGGGTAGTGACGCGTCGCATTGTCCGGGTTCACCATGTTAGATGATGAACCTTTGAGGGCAGGCGATCGTGTCCACTGATTAGTTTTGGAGGGCCCTCAGACTACGCCGGCCTCGTATTTAAATGAAGGGCGGGCGATCTTGGCCCAAAGGGACCTTGCATGGCTGAAGCAGCCGGTTCCATCGACTACCAGGACCATGGCTGTATGTAGTGTGGTGGAGGCGATATCGTGCCTTAGTCCATCATGTTAGATGGTGAACTGTAGATGGCGAACGAGTCCTCCGGTTTTGGTGATGTTGCTTGATAATGGCGATCGGGCTGGAAGACTGGTGATCCTCGTTCGGCTACCGATCACGTTATTCATAGGTTGATACCGGCGATCGGGCTGGAAGACTGGTGATCGTCGTTTGGGCACCGATCGTGATGCTCATAGGCTGAGAAGAAACCTTTGCCCGGCCAGAAAGTCTGTGGCCTTAGCTCGGAAGATCGCGTAGGTCGAGGGTTGGTCTTTCGTAAGATGCCTGAACATAGGCGAAAGACCATGGAATTTTTGCAAGACCGAGTATAGGGCGATCTCATCGCTTACGGGCTCGCCGTTGAGGATGATCTCGTCTACCCGAGCGATGTAGTCCGAGTCGAACTCTTATTCCACTTGTTTGATTCGCATCATGCGATGGGGACCTTCTGGACGAGCGACCCTGGTGGCGAAGTATGCTGTGAAGTCGTTCGCCAGTTGGATAAAGGAGCTGATGGACCGAGGCGGCAATGAGGCGTACCACCTGTGGGCAAGGTCGTCCAGCGTCAGAGGGAACATTCGGCACCTGGTCGCGTCTGATGCCCCACACCCAGTCATGTAGATGTTGAGCTTGCTCAGGTGTGTTTCGGGGTCCGATCTCCCCTCGTACAAAGGTGTTTGCGGAGGAGCGATCTTGTGCTGCACGGGGGCGAGCTCGATGTGGACCGCGAGCGGCTCGCTCAGCCCGACGATCTTGATCTTGGCGCCTGCCCCGGATTCCATGAGCGCCTTCATGTCGTTGAGCTGGCATTGCATCGCGGCAATCGCTGTAGCATGGTCGCTCGTGGGTCGGCTTTTGGAGCGGGAGCCGAGGCGATTGTGTACCAATCTCCTGACTCCGCTGCTGCCGACCACGGCTATTTGGCGAGGGGGAGCCAGACGGTTGGGCTGCCTTCTGGGAGTCGGATAGGCCGAGATCCTGGTGACGGACTCGAGCTCCGTCGTCTCGTGGCTGGGGCCGGACTGCCCCGGTCGCCAAGATGGGTCGCTGCCGAGGCGATCGAAAACAGAGGTGCCCCGGCTGGCGAGCGCCTCTTCTTGTGGATGGGATCCTCCTGGAGATCGCTCGGTCAGCAACGCCTTGAACTTCCGTTTGGTCCTCCGACGGATGGCCGAGGGGGTGATAGCGGGAGGCGCGTCGAGAGCATTCCGTCACTCCTGTAGGACGGCCATGGCCTCCTCGATCTGTTCCGCGGTTCGGAACTGATCGAGCGAGTGACTTGGGCCGTCCCCCAGGGGCGGGATCGAGCATCTCGGACCGCGGCGGCTACCCTCCGCCATCGGCTGTGTCTCGGACTGAGACGGAACGAGGCGTCTGGTGGGCTGGCCAACGACTTTCTTCGACGAGGAGGCACAAGTCATGATTCTGAAAGCTTTCTCTGAAGAACAGTGAGTGTTTCTTCAGGTATATGTCCCGGAGAACAGTGAGTGTTCTTCGAGAGGGTAGGAATAAAAAATTGAGGGTTAGATCCCCTTCCTCTAGCGCAAATTGTTGTTGCCCGAAATATTTATCCGAAGATGAAATACTGCTGGAATGGACGGACAACAAACAAGGTTGCGGGAGCACTTTCCGAGGGGGTGTGAATAACACTAGATTTGCCGGGGTTGTTAGTCCCGGGCTTGAATGCTCTCGCGAGATGTTATTAATACAAATATTCGTGGATACAGGTATTAATGTAAGAATCTAAGTACAATGAGTGTAAAAGATCTTATTATCCAGCTGATCGTCTTCCGTGTAGGAGATGCTGAGAGAGAAGAATGAACCGAGAGATAGCTGTTGCCAAGAGTAGGAAAGCCAAGTTGTGTGTATTGCTTCTGTATTGTGTGTGAATAGCGAGAGTGAGAGAGCCATTGGACCAGTGCAGGGAGCCTTCTATTTATAGGGGCTGAGATGCCTTGTTTCCTAGCGGGCGATCGCCTTTCGTCCAATATAATAATGGGGAGATCGTCTTTAAGTCACATGGGTTGTCTGCCTAAAGTCCAAGGCTGCTGCTGGGAGCTAGCTGTGCGGTCAAATGAGGAGCCGGCACGTGTCCGGAATTGCTTTCACAGGCGGTCCTACTGACACCTTTCGGCGGGCCTGTCGGCTGGTGGAAAGATGCTGACAGGCTGTGGTCAATGATCCATGAAATGCGGATCTTGTCTTGGCACTGCACGTGGGTTCTGTCCTGGGCTTCGGCCTTTGCCGACTGGATGACCATCGGCTTCGAGTGGCATGAGTTGGTCGTCATTGGTGGGTCATCAGAGGTCGGCATCGGTCGGTCACCATGGGTCGGTCGATAAGTACCGAGAGATGATCGTCTGCTAGTCGGCCACCAGGAGTCGATTGCCAAGTACCGAGAGACGATCGTCTCAGATGTCGATCTCTCGGCACCGGGACTTGTCCTGGGACCTTTGGTCGGCCGATCTACCTCGGCTGCTCGGCTATGGCTAGGTCGCCCGGTCTTTGAGGCGATCGCCAGTCGAGGCGTATAATTCTCGACACAACACCTTTTTCTTGGTCGTGTGCGATTAATTGTTGCATGGTATTTCATTTCGGGTCGACGTAGTTGTCCGCGAGCATTTCGTCGTGTTCATTCCGTGCGTTTTCGGAAATCGAGTCGTCGGATCATGACGGCTGAGCACTGGTCGGATAGGTGCGGCAGGCACGGTCAGAAGTGCTGGGCACTGGCCGGGCAGGCACGGCCGGAAGGCTGCGCGCGCTAACCTGCCGTAGCGCACGCTATCGGCCGGCCCAACATACGCTGTCGGGCTGGGCAGAGGGGTTACTGGAGTACTGGACTTGGGGAGGATCGGCAGGTAGCGCACGCTACTGTCGGGCATTGCGCACGCTACGACCGGCAGGTAGCGCGCGCTACGGCTGGAAGGCTGCGCACGCTACCTGGCCGAGTCAGTAGGGCAGTGGGGTTCTGGATTGCGGCCCGGGCCGATAGCGCACGCTAGCTCACGCTAGGCTGTACCAATATAAATGTGACAGAGCAGTCCAGTTTCGGACATTTTTCCCATTTCTCTCTTTCTCTTCCGCGGCTGGGGCCTTGGGGATATTGAAGCCATGCTATTGAACAACAAATCCACGTAGTTCTTGAGTCCATATCATTGATTGATCATCCTATATCATCCTTTAATCCAGCGAATCAAGGTAATCTCTTCTTAGAACCCTAGTTTCTTGAATTTTGGGTTTTGTGCGTTTTTGACCGATTCGTTCCGTATCGTTGATTAATCCATGATGGGTATGATTAATATTAGTATTATTCATGTGTTTAGCATCATTTAATACATTGTTCTTCGTCGAATCAAGGTATAATTCTTGATTTCCTTCAAATCGACTTTTTGGGGGATTTGTTCTTGATTTCATTTTCCATCCGTTTTTATGGATCCATTGTTGTTAAATGATGTTGTTAAACATATCCTATGGATTGTATATCCATATTTCGGTTTGGAATTCTGTTTTCGTGTTTTGACAGGACGAATCGTGTTCTTGGCCGTTTTGGGGGAAACCCTAAAACTTTTGTCGTTTGTTCCTTGAATTCAGCGGCTTTGGGTCGTACTTTGGAATTTATTTTCGTTGTTATTGTTGTCGTTTGTAGTTTATTATTGTGGGTTGTCATTCGGTGGAGTCGGCGAGTTCGTAGTCGGTTCGTGCCAACTCACTTCGGTCGATTCTCCGCGTCGTGGTTTCGAGGGAAGTATTTTCTTATACGAGTTGTGTCCTGCAAATAGAGTTTGCATGTTGGATTTATGATGGTTAGTTTACCCTCGTGACTGTGATTCGCGTGAGTTGAATTTGATTTGATTATTTTGAACGTTGAAGTTTTAATGATGTTCCCATTGGTTTAATGTTGTGGAATCGTGTACTCCGTGTTAATTGTGTTGTTGTGTTTTGAAGAGTCTGATAATGGTGTCGGATTAGTGGCCATCTCTAGTAAGTATTCTTAATGAACTTACATTCTTAGCATATTAATATTGCATGAGTAACGTGTGTGTGTGTGTATGCTCACTACGGGTTAGATCCGACGGGGTCTTGGTAGGGGTCCACAGAGATGTGGATCGATGAGCTTGATTTTAACCACTACGGGTTAGATCCGATGGGGTCTCGGTAGGGGTCCACAGAGACATGGATCGATGGTTAATTGTGGTGCATTTTACAAATGTGATTTTAATTATGGCATTTCTGGAAATGAGTGATTTTGAACGGTTTTCATGATTGCATGCATTGACTAAGTGTGTAAGAGGTAAGTTGTTCGTTTGGCTTACTTGGCTAGGATGGCACCAGAGTATTTTGTCGTTTGTGTTTAATCCCTTTGGATGTTGATTTTGATGTTGGAAAACAAACCTTGATATTATTCTCGTGTACTGTGATTTGATGATATTTGGGATGAGATCCCAACGGTTTGTAAAGGTCGTTCTATGGAAAGTGATTTTGGGCTGAGACCCGTTCATTTTGAATTGGTTATTTTTCAACCAAGGACTTGAGGTCTAACAAAGTTTCTATTTTTAAAATCCCCGAGATGAGGGATTTATTTTCAAACACTTCTTCTATGGTTTCTAATTAATAAAACTTCTTAGGAAGTCTTTTGTAATTATTTGTCGTACCCGATTCGTGATTTCTATTTGTTTGTTACAATTCACATGATTTCATACTTGTACTAGCAAAACAGTGGAGTTTTGCTAACCCCCGAGTATTCGGGGGGTGGATGTTTGTTTTTGCATTCAGGTTTGGGAGCATAACACAGGGTCGGCACGAAGGATGATGAAAGATGAACGATACTAATCACACGAGGATCCGTATGATGTCATTGGTTTAGTTGTATTTTATTTCCGCTGCAGTTTTCTTTCCCGTTGTACGGGAGTGTGTTGTATTCGACCCCTGCGTGGGTATGTAATGTGTTTGAGTTGTATGCATTTATTGAAAGACCAAATCGGTATACTGAGTCATTTTAGCCTTAAAGGCATTATTGAGATGTTCGATGTTGTTACCAGCCTGGTAGATCCTTGAGGAAAGGTTCTACGGCGTGTAATATCCCTGAGCGGATTGGGGGTGTTACAGATCTAAGAGATCATCAATATGGGGTAGGGGATATTTATTCTTGATCGTCACCCTGTTCAACTCACGATAATCAATACACAAGCGAAATGAACCGTCCTTCTTCTTGACAAATAACACTAGTGCTCCCCACGGAGACGCACTTGGTTTGATATGACCCTTCTCGGTCAAATCCTCCAATTGATTCTTCAGTTCTTGCATTTCGGTTGGGACCATCCGGAAACATCACTGATGATTTCTCGGTCTTGGTCCTATAGCACGAATAACCAACACACCCCTGATTGAGTAATTTAACTACTTTCATCATATTAATGATTCTTCCGGAACAGTTGGGATTACCCCCTGATATACACACTCGACTCCATCGTCTGAAATGATAGTGACCATACGCTTACGGACACTAATGATGGCATCGTGACGATCCATCCAATCAATACCCAAGATGACGTCGTTTCTAGGTAAGTCTACCACAATTAGGTCCGCCAACCAATCACAGCCATTAAGCTGAATCAGACAATTCTTAATCTCACGATCTCCGATAATTCTTCTACCGTCAGGTAGTCCAATGACATAAGGTTCACAACTAGTAGCACTATCCAGATTAAGTCTACTCAAGCATGACTCGGAAATGAATTAATGCGATGCACCAGTATAAAAAAGGGTACACACAGTTTGAGATAGAATTTCGAGTGTGCCTGAGATCATTCGGGCCTCCAGATCGTCGTTCCTCTTCATCTCATAAATTCGGGGCTTGCCGGCCCCGAACCGGATGCTCCCGTCTGATAGCTTTTGACTCTATCTTTATTTGCTCCCGTTGTCTTAAACGACGTGGACTGAGTTGCCTGATTATGAACAGCTGACTGCTTTGGGGCTTAAGATGCCGTCGGAGTAGGTTTGGAGTCTCTTCGGCAGAAACGGGCCTTATGCCCGGCAATCCCACAGTAATTACACATGATAGTCTGCCTCGGACACTTAGTGCTGAAATGACCCTGCTCTCCACAATTGAAATAGGTGATGGCCGAACTGGCCGCTCGGGACTAAGACTCCGCAGGTTTTGGTGCCATAGGAGGTCGCTCAGAAAAAGTAGGGCCCGCACGAGCCTTTTTGAAGGTTGCCTGACTACCTTCAGACTGATTACGATTCTTTGATTTCTTGCTAGCAGATGAGGGTTGTTGCTTAGCAATTTCCTTAGCAGTAAGCTCATAAGTAAGAGCTTTCTCGATGAATTCGGCCAGAGTGGTGCAATGATGGTTAACTGTTGCATCCGTATACGAGGATTCAACCTCTTACTGAAATACTTGATCTTATCTACCTCAGAGTGAATAATAGATGAGGCGAAATGAAGTAGCTCCTGAAATTTGTCGATGATGGCGAGAACATCATCTTCCGCTGAGGGGTCGGGAATTAGTAATTCTGATAACTTGGCCTTCCTGAGTGGGGCTGGATAATATCTTTCCATCATGAGGGTCTTGAACTGGTCCCAAGTGCAAGATCCATCGTGGGCTTCAACGATAACCACCATGAGTGAGCGCTCTTTCCCAGATAGTAAGCCGCAACTAAAACTTTGTGCCCTTCGGGACACTCTACCATAGCAAATAGTTTCTCAAAGTGTTCAAGCCAATGAACAATATCTGCCGGCTCAGATGAGCCCTCAAAAGTAGGTGGTCTGTGGCGAGAGATGTCGCCAATAATACTGCTCACACCCCTCTCTTGCCTCTGAGGTGGCGGCGGAGGAGCCTGTCGATTCTGAGCAGTTGAGTTCTGCATCCTCTCCATCAGACGTGCCATCTGAGTCATCTAGGCCATCATGCCCTCCATAAAAGTGAGTGGATCAACCCGAACACCTTCTGATTGAGCTGTATCTCGGGTACGACTTCCTGACAGTGAGTGATTATTTCTAGGTGAATGAGTGGCAGTGTCGCTGCTCGTTGAATTAGCATTATTCCTTGCATTCGCGTGTGTATTCACACAATCTCCCGAGTTTCGGCCCGCACCGTGGCCTCTTCCCCTGCGTCCTCTGACGGCTCTCTCCATACTGAAGTAGGAAAGTCACATGATAATTATAGATCTCGCATGAGTACCGCATTATGGTTACGTTATGAAATGATGATAATGAGCATTCGCGCTCTAACATAATGATTACATGAAGGATCAATTGAGGTGACATGATTATCTGATGAAATTCTTGAAATGATTATCTTGAACAAGTTAACAAGATTAATGATACGATCCTCAAGATCAACAACTGAGCAATGAAATGAACTGAGTGATTAATGATTTAACATGATCGACATGATCAAAATGAAAATGATGATTGAGGATTGTTGACTGATGAATGATGAATGATTGATTCTTATTTCCAAAAATTATACCATGGCGTCAGAAATCTTACAGTTCTTTCGGTCTGAGGGGCTTGGCGCTTGCACAGGTCACATGTGACACGAAAGTCCAATGATACTAGTTTGGTGAATGATGAATTCAAATGAGACATGACTCGGGAGTAGTATTCAAAACCACGCTCCGATACCAACTCTGTAACACTCCAAACTAGGCGGCTATTACAGTGTCGTGGACCCCCGACTGGGACCCACCAGGCGAATGAAAATTAATGAATTAAATAATATAACTGTAGTACCGAACCACATTATATTACCTATTACTCCGATGAGGAGTTTTAAGTACAATACACCCAGGAAATACAGAATACCTGTATATTTTATATGAAGATAAAATATATAACACTCAATAAAATGAATATCCAAACGGAAATTTGCAGCGGAAATAAAAATGAAGAAACATGAATGACTGAAAAGGACTGGGGCCCCATACTAATATCACTGGGACTCCTCGCCGTCAACGTTCTCTTCCCGTGCTTTTGCCTAGTCATGACCTAAAAACAACATCCCCAACGGGGTCAGTTACACAGAATAATAATTCTCAAGAGTTGAATAAACACAATCATTATATATCTTAGTTATGAAATTAAGCTGAAGAGGGGCATCATAATACGCCCGTAATGGGACGTGCAAGTGCACAAGACGAGTGTACGGACACACTCACACTTGTACCTAGTCAGTCTCACGGAGGCACGTTACGTTGTGCACAGTCTAATGTGTCGGTGAACCCGCACCACATGACTATCGTGTGCCCGACTAAAAATTCCACTCATAACCACCCAGCCACGCAATATGAACCCAGAAGGTCACAAGAACAAAAGTGACCATGATGAATATTAATGAATAACAATCCGACAAGGGTCAAGAATGACTCACCGAGATGAAATAATAATGAAATGAACAATAGCTCACTGAAATGATTGCAAACTCATTCCTCGTGAATTGAATGACTAGTTTGATAATTACAAGTCTCAACAAGATTAATACACTATGAATGAATTATGAATATGAATAAACAACAACTAAAGGAATGAGTATCCTTTTAACCGAGTAAGAATTAACTTACACAATTCCGGTGAAGAAGGTCCTTCCTCGAACAAACGTCCTAAATAGAAATGTCGGTCGCTCGAACAACCTTGAATAATATAATTACCAACAATCCACTTAATATTGGAATCAAGCATGATCACAACCAACTCAAAACGTCGATATGACAAATCTAAATTCAGTGGGGTATTATGACAAACACGTTGTAACCAATCTTTAATTGTTTACAACCAACCTCAATTATATTGATACCAAACCTCCAAAGAGTGATTAAATCCAACAAAATATCTTCAACACAATCAAATAACTCAATATGAATCCACAATTCGAGATTTCAACAACATCTAATCGAAACCCCCAAATCTAAAATCAACATTCAATGTGTTCTTGAAATAATCCTTCAATAATCCAATGAATATTCATACAAACCCATAATCATATGTATATCTCTTCATATATCATGATTATCACATCCAAAACATCATATTCCACCTTAAATTAGAAATCTAAGGTTTGGAGAAATTACCTTTGAATATCCAACCTCTTCGATCCATCGAAACTCGTATTAATCGACTTCCCAAGCTCCACAAACGAATAAAGATGATTAAACCCGAACACAAAAGTGTTTGATAATGAAAAATCTCTCCACAATATCTCTCTCTCTCGGAACCAAAATGAAGAAGTGATGAAATGAGCATAAAAATCCCGTTCATGACTTTAAATACTGCGCAGAGTTACGGTCATAACTCTGCCACATTATGGCCGTAACTTCCCAAGTCAACGGCCTTACGTCCGTAATATCCATTACATACGGCCGTAACAACACTACGTAAAAAAATGATAATGAACGCACTGACCTAGTTACGGCCGTACCAGAAATACTTTACGGCCGTAACAACAACACCAACGGCCGTATCCTGCCGAACTTATGGCCGTAAGTTGTCTTCGTTGACAACACCTTCCTACACAAACAAATGCATACAACGACCGTAGTCTCCAAATCATACGGCCGTACCTTCCTGCTTACGGCCGTAACTAGTATGACTTATGGCCGTACGACGTCTTTATCCAGAAAGACACCAATTCCACGAATGCATGTTACGGCCGTAATGCATGATCAGTTACGACCATAACTCACTGCTGGAAATGACAAAATCCGACAACTCCGTCATCTCGTTACAAATTATGAATGATCCGACATACAATACTTGTATGAATGTAATTAAGTCCAATAACATACAATAGGTGATACTTCCAACACAAGACTACCAATCACAATGATTATGATAATACTCTCATCTCGATTCTCAAATGGAGTTGAATGATGATCGGTAACTAATACACGGCTCCAAGTACGGCAACGATGAATATAAATAAATGAACGTGAATGATGAATGATTATTAATGAGTGAAAAATTACTGAGTGAAAATTACTGAATGATGCTCTATGCAGCACAATGTATCTCTTTGCGAACAAATTCTCTTACGAGATGATACTCTCTCTCAATATGTTTGGTACTGCTATGAAACCTCGTCTCCTAGGCCTGTGCTACCGCTCTGGCAGCGCGGCACAAGGTGTCACGTGAAGTTTACCCAGTAACTTCTAAATCCTTCCTTTGGAGGCCTCCGAGGCCGCTTTATACTCAGCCTAATAGGTGGAATTATCAGTCGCGCTATACTTGGCACTATGCCAAGATACTGCTCCTCCATTAAGAGTAAATATGTAGCCAGAAGTAGACATCGAATCGTCTTTATGTCTTTGGAAGTCCAATTCAGTGAATCCCACCACATTCAATTCTCCACTACCATATTTAGAACCAGGTCTCTAGTCCTTCTAAAGTACTTGAGAACGTTCTTTACGGTGGTCTAATGTTCCCTAACTGAGTTAGCCCGAAACCTACTTACCACGCTCCCAGCATGCGCAATGTCAGGTCTCATACATAATAAAGTATATATATTAGGCTACCCATTTCCGAAGAATATGGTATATTACTCATTTCCTTTCATTGTTCCTCACTATGAGGACACATCTTCAAGGTGAGTTTTATTCCATGTCGCATCGATAGGAACCCTCTTTTAGAATAATCCATCTTAAATCGCTTTAAGATTTTATCTATATAGAGGGCTTGGGAAAAACTTATTATTCTCTTCGATCTATCCCAGTAGAGTCGAATCTCAAGAATGTAGATTTCTTCTCCCACGTCTTTCATAGAGAACTTACTCGAAAAGCCAAGCTTTCACAGAACTGAGAATTCCCACATCGTTTCCTAATAGTAGAATGTCATTTGCAAATAGTACTAAGAATGTGATCTTTCTCCCACTAACCCTCTTGTATACACAAGGTTCCTCTTCATTTTGCACGAAGTCATACTCTTTGACTGTCTCATCAAAACGAAAGTCCCTACTACATGAAGACTACTATAGTCCATTTCATGGAGTCTACATCCACCATTCCTAGGTCATAGGTCGTTGGTTCGGTCTCTTGGCTATCACCTGGAAACTCATGGAGACCTAGCTCCTCCAAGTGTACAAGGCCATACCTCTCAGGTAAATGAGACTCCCTACTAGACCTAGTAGGTGGTTGTACTTGTGTTTCAAAAGGTTCGATTCCAATTTCTTGCACATGTGTCTCCTGAGGAGTTTCATTGTATTCTTCCAAAGAAATACTTCTACCTGCTCCGCCTTCCTGAATGAACTCATATTCCAAGAAGTGTGCATGCAAAGCAACAACGATCTTTCGATTTTGGGCATGTAGAATAGGTAACCCATCATCCCAGATGGGAACCCAATGAAAACATTCCTTCATGGACCTCGCTTCCAACTTGTCCACCTTAGTCTTCTTGACATAGGCGGGACATCCCCAAATCCTAATGTGATTAAAACTTGGTTTCCTGCCCTCCCACATCTCATGTGGAGTTTTAGGAACGGATTTGGAAGTACATCTATTCAATATATAAGCGGCAGTCAGGAGTGTATACCCCCACAGGTAAATCGGTAAGTCAGTATAGCCCAGCATGGAACGGACCATGTTCAACAAGGTCCGGTTCCTTCTTTCTGACATACCATTTAACTGAGGCGTACCTGGAGGTGTTAGTTGTGATACTATTCCATGTTTCTTTAGGAACTCGTCAAACTCCGTACGCGCCACCTCGGTCCAACCAAAGTGATTTGATATGATTACCAGTTTGTTTCTCAACTAGGGCCTTGAATTCCTGGAATTTCTCAAAAGCCTCGGATTTATGTTTCATTAAGTAAACATAATCATACCTAGTATGATCATCTGTAAACTTAATGAGGTACTTATATCCGTCACGTACTGCTTCCAAAGCACCACATACGTCGGTATAGATTAATCCTAGTTTATCAGTGGCTCTTTCAAAAGTCCCTGTGAAGGGGGACTAAGTCATTTTGCCTTTAAGGCAAGATTCACAAGTAGGAAAGGGATCCGATCTCAATGGACACATAAGTCCATCTTTTTCCATTTTATAAACCTTGGTCTGACCAACATGACCAAGTCTAAGATGCCATTTCAAAACTTGATTAGTTTCATCCCTACCACGCTTCCTAGTTATAGTATTCACAACGACTTTGTTAATGAGGTTTAGATGACACAGTCTATTTTAACAATGTAGCAGTGCCCACTAGTTTATTTCTGAAATAAATTTTGCAGGAACCATCACCAATGAAAAATGAAAACCCTTTTCGTTCCATGACCGGAATGGATACAATGTTTTTATGCCCCTTGGGCAAAATAAGTACATCTTCTAAAGTAAGAACAAAACCAGATTCTAAACCCAAAAGAAGTGATCCTATGTCGGTTGCTTCGACACTATGCCCGCTTCCGACAGTGATCATCACTTCTCCAGCTCCAAGCTTCCTACTTTGTTCCAGATCCTGATTCACGGTACTAATATGAGAACTACCACCAATATTCAGTATCCAGGAAGTAGAAAATACAGTAACAGAACAATTTGTTTCCAAAACTAAAAGTTCTGTACCTGAAGTTCCATGAAGAATCGTACAGTCTCTAGACCAGTGGCCCAGCTCACCGCACTTGAGACAAGCATCCTTCTTCTTGTTTTTCTTCGGAACCATTGGGGCCTTGCCCTTTCCCTTGAAGGCCTTGACTTGTGGCCCCGTCTCCTTCTTGGTCTTTTTATTCTTGTTCTTGGACCTCTTAGATCCAGAAGAAATCACAAGGGCGGACTCCTTCATCCACGGAGTCTTCATATGAGACTGTTCCGTTACTAGTTTGTTCATTAGCCCTGCTAAGTTGCACGCAATCTCATTGCAGTTGAAATTCATAACAAATGTGAGAAGGAATCAGGGAGAGACTGTAGGATAAGGTCGGTCTGAAGAGAAGTATCCATCTTAAAATCAATAGCCTCCAATCTCTCGATTATGGATATCATTTTGAGGACGTGGTCCCCAACCTTCTCACCTTTCTTCATCCTTGCACCGAACAGTTGCTTGGATATATCATATATAGCTGTTCGACTGTGCTCACCATAAAGTTCGGTTAAGTGAGAGAATTTACCTAGCAGAAGTCATTTTATCATGAGCTCTCTGAAGCTCATTAGACATAGAAGCCATCATGTATGCACGGACTTTTACGTCATCCTTAACCCACTTTTTGTGGTTTTCAATCTCTTCTTGATTGGCTCTGGTCTGCACTGGAGGCGCCGGAATGTCTGTCTCCAAGACATATCCCAGTGCCTCTATACTGAGGACTATCATCAGATTTCGGAGCCAATCCACAAACTTAGGTCCGATCAAGGTGTTCTTTTCGAGTAGAATTGCGAGTGGGTTCATTGTCATATTGAGAGTTATGTCTGCATTAAGTATGATAGATTAATTAGTGACTCATTCAATTATGATCTGAGTATAGAATTAAGGTCTTTTCTATTCTTGTTGCCCAGCTCCCACTATTTTTATCGGAATAACACACTCCCTGAAATCCGGAAGTATCGTTCGCACTACTTCATAGTAGTGATCATGTTCTTTATAAATCTTAATAGAGGGCAACCGAACAGGTTTCTAGTCTATTAATTTTCATAAAGTGGCGTCCAACACCAACCCATCTAATGGATGATAAGATCTTCTTTTTCCCCTTGTTCACTCCCCTCAACCTATACGATTTATATGGTTCGTGAACAAGTTAAGTTTATACCATTGACGCAAATCAGTTTCACAATTGAATCTTATCCAGCAACCTATCAGGTTTCTAGGGATAAAATTTGCTCCAACCGAAGGCATCCAATGCGCTCCCGGTAATTTATCCATCCTCCCCTAACTACTACCCCTATAGCTCAGAAGCATAGCACATCCACTTTGGATTTCAATTTTCCGAAAGCTCGATGGAGGGAAGGAAAACCTTGAAACCTTATAAACTTAATAATTTGTCGTGGGAGAATTTTCGCGATTAATGTTACACTTTTCACATTAATCCATTTAAGCGCGTTTGTAGCATTCATACAATATGAACAAGCATTCACAACCTAGTTGCTACCAACATGTAGTTCATGGACCATTCCTAGAAACAAAAACTCCATAATCTAATTACAAGTCTTCGTCTTGAATCTTCATCTTCTCGAAATGGATCTTCCTCCGGTATTCGTCATTACATATAAATTTTACATTGAAAAATTGCATCCTAGATACAAATAATTCTAGTAAAATAAATAGGCTCAAAACGGCCTTTACAACCCAATCGAATAAAAACCGAACGATTCAAAACTAAGTCCATGAACCACATCCCCATTCAAAAGCATTCATCCAATAAATACTATATAAACGGATTACTAAGAGATACATTAAACCAATCAACATACAAATAATAAATAGAATCGATCCAATCAATTCACATAATCGGTAATATGAAAACGTTCAAAGTATTCGGTCACCTAAAATTATTCCAATTAATCAAATTTCCCTTATAAAAGGAAATACCATAAATCATTTTAATCATATTCAATCCAATTTAACATGCGGGAGATTAATTTTCTGGAATACACGGAAAAATCGTGCCAGGGCGAAACTGGCCTGCCACGTCCGAGTCACCATTGGCAGTCTGCCGGCTAGGCAAGGCCCGTGCCAAATGGCACGGTCGGGTTACCCCGACAGCTTCTAAAGTTGGCCTTCCAGACACGGCCATGTCGCCAAACACGGCCGTGTCGCCTGACACGATCGGGTCGTCCCGACAGCCTGCCGTCCAGACACGACCTGTGCCGAAAGGCACGCTCGGGTCATCCCAACAGTCTGCCGAGACTGGACGGCTGGCACGGCCCGTGTCGCCTGACACGGTCGGGTCAGCCCCGCAGCTTCCTGCCTTCGCCCAAAAAATCGTCCAACGATGATTCGGGGCTAGATTTTCGACCGGATATCTAATATCTATATTTTTCGACTTTCATATCTACAATATAAATCACATTTCCCAGAAATTAAAGATTTATATTTAGACATAAACTTACGAAAAATACAACTACAACAAACGAAAAACATACACCACGATTATGACTATAAATGATTCCAAATCATTAACCATCTAATCAAGCATTCCAAATGCCAATATCGTATATACGATCGCAAGACCTACGATCTGATACCACTTTTGGGATTCGGTGTCTAAATCGAAGGCCCAACGGAAGCGGTAAAATGAAAATTAATTCGGTCTGAATCCCTACGAGGATCGATCGAGCTACGTATATACGAATATATAAAACAAAACACAAGATGATGCGAGAAACATACCCTTGTAGTCCGTTGATTAAATGGTATCCTTCTCTTGAGCTATTACCCAAGCTTTAGTTGATTTCCCTACGATCCAATCTGCTCCAAGCTCTTAAATGATCCAACACCGAAAACACCGCATCTCTACTTGCCACGCGCTGGAGAAACGACTGGAACGACTAAACCTCATTATCCTTCAAGGATACGGCTAGAACAAGGTTGTGTAAGCTTTGCTAATCAAGATTACAACACTCTTAAGTATTTAATCTATAATCTGTCTATCTCATAAATATTTTCTCCAAGAAAACTTATGAATGAAGGTGAAGATGATGAAGAATGTTATGAAGCCTTGGAAAAAAATTTCCTCTCTCCTTTTTACTTGCCAAAACCGTGAGTGATCAAAGTGTAGGATAAAAGGATTTGGTCATCACATTTATTCTTATCATATCTCCCCATATCACTTACCTTTTGACAAAATCACCCAAGGTGATATTTTGTCCCCTTGATTGGTCACAAGGATTGAGCCCCACCAAGTGAAGACCAAGACCATGGAGGGAGTAGGTGATTTGGGGTGGCCATCTATAAGGAGTCGGACGAGTTCGATCCATTTTGGACTCCCGTGAGTCCAAACAGATAAACTCCCATTCCGTTCTAATGTATTTGTATCGATTAATTAATCCAATTAACTAATCATATTAAATACATAATAACATAATTAATTTCTACAAGAAATAATTACATTCATGACTTAATTTAAATACCTCAGTAATTCATTTAATTCATCAGGCCGTAAATCGATTTATCCAATAAATCAATTTAGACATCCAATGTCCTAAATTAGATATCCAATATCTAATATTCATAATGAGATAATAAGCTTGATTCATTCCGTCGTCAATCCTATTGCGCGACTCGGTAGGTCCGTCTCAGTCAGCAATGGGAGGAACCAAAGAGTAGTAGCACCACCTAGCCAGCTTAGCGGCCTACACTGTACCCCAACTGAGAACGAATGATGAGATCATTCAAGAACCATTTTGTCGTGAATACCAGTATACATATAAACCCTTTTTTCAAATGTCCCGATCAAGTTATAGGGTTACGGTCAGTCAAACCCTATTTGTACTTGACTTTATGCATGTGTTAATGCAAATCGAGATCATCGAGCTCTCGTGTATCCAATACAACTAGCTCCAATGCTTTGGCCAAAGGCTTATGATCTCATCTGTCAATAAGCGCATAGGACATATAACCCGCTCACTAATGGGAGAAAGAATTCTATCTTGGTATTCAGTAGGACCTACTACTTGCCCATCAAGATGCACGTCGAGGTTGACCCCCGCCTTCTGGTTTACAGGGTCGAACTACTCTAATGCAAATCTTGACCTCACAAGCACATCCCTACTAAATCCTCAAGTCGAAGGTTCTCGAATACCTATCACAACCTTTTGATTCCTTCATTTACTATCCCAGAGTGAAATTCGTGTGACGAATCGAGGGTGAGTCGGTTCGACTATACTAATCCAATTAGCTACCTATAACGTGTCCCACTAACCATTAGTGTTCGACAGGCACTCCCCACACGTCATACAAGTCTTCACATAAACTTAACGCTCAGTCAAGTTTCATCGACTTGCGAACGATTAAGTATTTGCACTATAAACCTTTCCAATGCTGATCCCCTTATCCAATAAGGAGTGGAATGTTTTGCTCTCAAATACACGGACTAGTTTCTATATATATATATATATATATATATATATATATTTACGAGTCAGAAACGCCAGTAACTACCAGTAATACAACCATTGCCTTATATTAATGATTTACATAATAACAAGTACAATACCCTCACTCAACATTCTCTAAGTGGCATTCGAGGGCATACTCCTAACAATACTTTGTTAAAGCGTGTGAAAGAATGAGTTAAACTCACGTCATGGCCCAAGGTTTCTTATGAATGCACTGGAATCAACTACGATGACACAAAACTTAACCGTGCTATCATAATGGATATTATAGCATCTACTATCTCGTCAGTTAGATAGCTTCCCAAAAACTGACGTGCATCTTGTGGTTAAATCTTATCTGTAGTGGGGAACTAAGTTAAGTGATAAAAGGATCTCATGGTGGATCGGACTAAATCAAGTGACTCCTAACCACAGAGCGCGTTGACAAGTGATTTTCGGGAACACATACAAAGTATATACTTGATTTGGATGAGATATGAATCTTTTGCGTGGAAAACTAAGGGTTTATAGTGATCTACTCTTGTGAGGCTAAGAGATTCCGCTAGATCCAAAGCTAAGAATGAAAGAATCTTGGGGACACTTGATGATGCATATTCATATATCGGTTTATGGTCATCTAAGGGACGGTTTCCTTAAGAGACGATAAAGTAATGGCTATATGATTCCTGATGATTAGTCGCAGTCATGATAAGACTAGGCTCACTTAAGTAATGATGCAGTCTTAAGAGAAGTTCCCTCTATCAAAGTACGGTAGTATGTACTCACATTTGACTCGACAAACTCATTCGTAATAATCTGGTAAAGCCACTGTGATGATAGCTAAGGATGCGGTCATGCAATGTACGTGATTGATAAGAAGCTTGAAGCTTGCTCTATCTCTATTAAAGAACACTTGAAAACCAATACCCAAATTTGCAGAGAATGTATTGGTCTATCTTTCATATGACCTATAGGGAAACTCACTTGTTGGAAAATGGTGAAATTGGTACCATCGAAAAGTTCTGTGTCTACTTTTCAAGGAAATCAACCATTTGTTCACATTCATCATGTTGAGTGACATATGACTATCGTTGCAAAGTAAGACAGGATATGTCCATTAATTTGATGAGTGATAGAGCTTTATGATCTGCTTAGGTCGATCTAGGTTACATACCATATGTCAATGAAAAGCTATGGGTGTCTAGTTTTCATAAGTCTTACAGTTTCGTCGATACCTATTGAATCGAAGAAGTTATGACTGATTTAGTACATGAAGGTTAAGATTTTGAAAAACTTGATTTTCGTATAAGTCTTTAGCGACTCTTTCACTTTGGATGTGTTGCGCTCTTTTTGTCCTTAGACCAAGATTTGTTTTTCCCATTGGGTTTTCACTTGGTAAGGTTTTTAACGAGGCGACCTATGAGAACATCCATACAATGATGTGTTGTATTTTTGTTCAACTTAGGCCAATAGGTATTTTTTCCATTGGATTTTTCCTTGGCATAGTTGTGAGGGCAACTTAGCATCTGACTCCTATGATTTGAGGTACTCAATAGGGAGAGTCATTGTGTATATATCAGGGGGAGTATACATGACATGTTGGTGCCCTGTAATCTTTTTCCTCATCAAGCCTTTATTTTTTCCATGGGGTTTTGTTTTGGCTTGGATAGGTTTTTACAAAGGCAACATCTTCTGCACCATTGTTGTATTAGTGCTCGACACATGGGGAGTGTTCTGGGAATTATTATTCTCGTGATGTGTCTTACCTAATACTGATTAGATATGTATCATAGATGGTAGGGATTCTAGATCCTTCTAGATGTTGTAGGATTCCACTTGATGTCTTTCTAGTAAGGAATCCTATGTATGGAAGGAGTCTCATTTTAAAGCCTATATAAAGGCCCCTCTATCAATGTTATCCATACAATGCTTTACATCTTTTGCTTACTACTGTTTCTTTACAATTTTTTCTGAATATATATATATATATATAGGGATTGATGCGAATATATAGATGTACAGGGATTGATGCGAATAGGAATCCATCTTTAAAATGAGAATATAAGGCCTAATCACAATCGTTGATGAATAACAATGAATGATCAAGATTAATCCTTAATATATTAATTTAGAAAACTAAATTAATGTCCTTAATATTATTAATTTAGGAAACTAAACATTATTAGGACTAATTTTTAATCATTGAATTTCAACCGTCAATGGTTGTGATTTGGCGCTACGTTCCCATTTTAAGGATCGGTTCCCATTTGAACCAATATATATATATATATATATATATATATATATATGATCAAATGAGAATGGTTCTTATCCTGTGAATTGCGAATATGCATGAGTTTTGTACTAATTATGCATGAAATATATGCATTTCATGCATCGAAATTGCAATGCATTAAAATATGCATTATATGCATCAACATATCGATGTATTAAAATATTGCATTATATGCATCAAATTTTTATGAGAATAAATCTAGGCCATCCATTTATCAGGATCTATGGATGAAATTCATTCTTATTTCTTAACTTAAATTGCATTCAGGAAAAGTAGTAAATAAACAGTATAAAGCAAAAGATATAAAGGCATTGTATTGATAACACTGGTAAAGGGGCCTTTATATAGGCTTTACAACTCCTTCCACACATAGGATTCCTTACAAGAAAAGACATCAAGTAGAATCCTACTACCTCTAGAAGGATCTAAAATCCCTACCATCTATGATACATTTCTAATCAGTATTAGGTAAGACACATCACGGGAATAATAATTCCCGAAACACTCCCCCTGTGTCGAGCACTAATACAACAATGGTGCAGAAGATGTTGCCTTCGTAAAAACCTATCCAAGCCAAAACAAAACCTCATAGAAAAAATAAAGGCTTGATGGGGAAAAGATTGCAACGCACCAACATAACATGTCATGTATACTCCCCCTGATGTATACATAACGACTCTCCCTCATGAGTGCCTCAAATCATAGGAGTCAGATTCCAAGTTGCCCTCACAATTATGCCAAGGAAAAACCCAGTGGGAAAATATCTCTTGGTCTAAATTGAACAGAAGTACAACACATCATGTATGGATGTTCTCATAGGTCGCCGCGTTAAAAACCTTACCAAGTGAAAATCTAATGGGAAAAACAAACCTTGGCCTAAGGACAAAAAAGAGCACGACACATCTAAAGTGCAGAGTCGCTAAAGACTTATTTAAAAATAAAATTTTCCAAAGTCTTGAATTTCATGCACTAAATTAGTCATTATTTCTTCGATTCAATAGGTATTAACAAAACTGTAATGTAATATCCGCAATTTCGATTTCTGCTATTTTTCTTATTTGGCGGAAGTCCATTTTAGCGATGCTGTTGTGACTGACTCGTCATTCCGAGAATATTTAATTCTGCATTTTTTATCATCCGAGTTCGTTTCAGCATCGTTTTGTTGAGTTCCGTGTTCTTAAACGGCTTTTCCGCACTTGAGTTTGATTCTTGTGAATCTCATCCGAAACTGTTGTTTCGAGTTTCTCGTAAGTTCATTTAATGTTATTATTCATGTTGCGAGCTTTGTCATGGTGTTTCGATCGTGTATCGTGTATTTCGGACGTTTTGGGCCATTTTCGTAATTTCCCAAAGTTTGGGGTAATTACTTTCCGTTGTCGAATTTCAAGCCTTCGGGTGGTCGGAATTGCGTATTCTCTAAGTGCTTGGATTCTTCTTTGCGAGTACTTCATAACCGTATCTTCGATTCATATTCAGGTTTGGGTTTCGAGGTTGTCCGGACCGTCGGAAGTGGCCACGGCCGAGTCACGGCCGCACAGTTAGAGCAGGTACTGACCTGGTCGAGTTATGGACGTAAGGTACCGGTTACGGCCGTAAGTGATCGGCAGGCACAAGATGGACGAATGCCGGTTACGGCCGTAAGGGGGTGTCAGTTACGGCCGTAAGTGATCGGCAGATGCTGGGCAGTGTCTCTACGAATGCCGGTTACGGCCGTAAGGTCCTGCCGGGTACGGCCGTAAGGGCCGATTTACTGCCGTAAGGGCCGAGTTACGGCCGTAAGGCCCTGTCGGTTATGTCCGTAACCCTATCGGCCATATATAGGCCTGTGACCGGCCAGACCTCATTTTGTTCACATTTTTTCACCCGGGTGGCGGCTGGCGACGGGAAATCGGGGAGTGGAATTTTTGGTCGATTCCACTCGATTTCTAAGCGTTTTTGAGGATTCTTGTCGATTATATCAACATCAAATCCTTGTTCTTCGTCGGATCGAGGTAATTTCTTGAAATCTCCTAGAATTTGATTTTCGGGATTTCTTCTCGATTTTCATCGTTCGACCGAATTTGATGAATCGGTTGATGCTAGTAAACATTATTAATGGTGTTCTGTGGATTGTATATCCATATCTTCGATTCGTTCAACCCGATTGATGATTCCTAGGTTCATGAGGAACTTTGAACATTTAGTGTTCGATTAAATGTCTCAAAGAGTTTTCTTCGGTCATTGTGTTGATTTCGATTGATATTGTGTTATTGAATGGATTGTATTATATTCAAGGTTGTTCGAGTACTTGTGTTTGTCGGAGGACGCCGTTTGTTGTTTGTGGAAGGATTTCATCGCCTTCAGTTGAGGCAAGTTTTATACTTGTACTAGTCAATGAGATTAATGTTATCATATATGTGTATGAATGTGTTGTATCATTCCGAGACTTAGTCTCTTCATGAATTCATTGATATTAAAGGGATCGTTCGATACGATACTTTTCGAAAATTATGCCAAATGTTTACTATTGTTCATTAATGGCCGGTAAGGCATTGAGATACTCGTTGTTAATGTTATTATCGATCACCGGTTCACGGTATCGATGTATCGATTGTTGTTGTTAATATTGATGTCAATCTAAGACATTGTTGTAATTATTGTTATTAATGTTGGCGTCCTGTCATTCATGTTGTATTGGCCGATTGAAGGCATTGCCGTATTCGTTCTCATCTTCGTCGTCGGTAGCCGATTAAAGGTGCCGAGGCATTTATTGTATCATTGTTATCGATTGGACATTATAAGGCAATCGAGGTGCTCAATCATTCATTGTATCATTGTTATCGATTGGCCGTTCTAAGGCAATCGAGGTGCTCAATCATTCGTTGGATCATTATTATCCATTGGCTGCTCTAAGGCAATCAAAATGTTCAATCATTCATGGGATCATTGTTATCGGTTGGCCACTCTAAGGCATCTGAGGTATTGAATCATCCGCTGCATCATTGTTATCGATTAACCATTTTAAGGTAATTGAGGTATTGAATTGGGACCGCCCAGGACGGTGCCCATCCGAGAGTCATTGTTGTCGTGTTGGCCGACTCAAGGCAGCACACTATCATTCTCGTGAATTCGGTAATCTTTGAATTGTTGCCGTTTGTGAATAATTGTGTTTTGGAGGCTAGTCTCGGCTAGTGCTTGATGGGTAAGTTTGGGTCTTGAACCTTCGCTGTTGGTTTCCCAACACCTACAACTCAGTAGGTCATGGTCATGTTTATGATCTCATTATGGGTAAGCTTGGGGATTGAACCTTCGCGGTTGGTTTCCAAACACCTACGACTCAGTAGGTCACGGTCACTGGGTGATCTCATTATGGGTAAGTTTGGGGCTTGAACCTTCGCGGTTGGTTTCCTAACACCTACGGTTCAGTAGGTCACGGCCATTGGATGGTCTCATTGTGATATGGCTTCGTGCTGTCGCTTCGGCCCTCATTGTGATACGACTTCGTGCCGTGGCTTCGGCCCTTATTGTGATATGGCTTTGTGCCGCGGCTTCGGCCCTTATTTGTGATACGGCTTCGTGCCATGGCTTCGGCCCTCATTGATACACCTTCGGGCTGTTTTGGTTTCATGTGATTGTGATAATTAACAGCTTCGGCTGAGTGGCTTTCAGGCCTTTGTGATGTCTTGGTAATTTCATTGGAGCCTTCGGGCATTGTGATTCATATTTCATTTAGTTTTGATTTAATTCATATTCGTATAATTCATTGTGGTGTTCTATAATTATGATTCGCCGTTGGGCATTTACGTTCTAACCTGTCGAACACGTATTAATAGTATAATGTGGGCATAGTATTTCACGAATGCTCGGTTCTTACCTTGGTTTGTGAGCATCTCGTATTATTATTATCATTGTACCATTTCATTCCGCCTTTGGATGCATATAATGTTATACATGTAATTGATGTTCATTATCTGGATGACTGACCCCGTGGGGGCGGAACATGTTTTCATGTTTTAGGTGCTTGCGAGGAGAGAGTTGAGACACATGGGCATGATGATGGCGACGAGGTATTCGAGCGATACTAGTCTGAGTTGTTCATGTTGGTCAGTCAGTTGGAGTGTTCTCCAGTTTGTCAGTCATTGTCATTATGTATTACCCGAGCAAAGCTCGTGGGTGTGGTTGTATTTTCATTTTTGGCCATGTAGGCCCACTTTTGTCGTTGAAATTCCCTATCGGAATATTGTGTTGGATATCATAGTAGGGACTGTGATCTCCCTTGTTAGCTAATTTGATGTAATTTAGTCATGTTAGCCTGGTGGTTCTCCTGGCGTAGGGTCCACGACACTGTAATGACCCAATAAGATTTGGGGGTGTTACAGAAGATGGTATCAGAGCTTTGGGTTGTGAGATACCCTGATATGTGAGTTATGTGGCTCTACTGACGCGGTAGTAGTGGGACTGTCAGGTTATGACAATCTGGACAGTCGGGTTTTGTGAGTCGTGATATTTGTGCGACTGCATGAGTCATTTGTAGCAAAAGGCGAAATCCCTCGCCCCCAGGGCCCCCACCCCCCGGTCCGAAAGGGATTGGTAGAGGAATTAAATCATGGGTGAGTCATTCATTCATCGAGTCGTCGTCAGTTGAGACTAGTATCACGATACCTCGAAGCTTCGTATGACCTATGTAAGGACTCGATTCTCTTTATGTTCATACATTCATTATGTCATTAATTATACATGCTTTGTTGAAACCTATATGTGATATTAGTGTTATGATTGATTCATGACTAATTGTTTTGGAGCACGTGTGACCTATGTAAGCATTAAAGATCAACTCATTCATCAGTTAATAATCCTTAATCATCATTTTTGATCTTCTCGGTCATGTTAATTCATTAATCACTCAGTCAACCTCATTATTCAGTTACTGATCTTGTGGATCGAATTATCAACCTTGTTAACCTGTTCAAGATAATCATTTCAGGAATTTCATCAGATAATCATGTTACCTACTTGATCTTTCATGCAATTTTATCATATTCCGGCGTCATGTTGATGATCATTTTATTGCATTATTAATGCATTCATTGTGATAAAGCGTGTATGCTCATTATTACCATTCTGTAACATAATCATAATGCGATATTCATGCGGGATCTATAATCATCATGTGACTTCCCTGCTTCAGTATGGATAGAGCTGTCAGAGGACGCATGGGAAGAGGCTGCGGTGCGGGCCGAAACCCAGGATCTCGTGTGAATGCCCACGCGAATGCGAGAGATAACATGTGTTCATCAGTTAGCTATGCTACTCATTCACTGTCAGATAATCATTCACTGTAAGGGAGTCGTACCCTAGAAGCAGCTCAATCGGAAGGTGTTCGGGTAGACCCATTCATATGCATGCAGGGCATGATGGCCCAGATGACTCAGATGACGCGTCTGATGGAGACCATGCAGACCTCGATGGTTCATGGTCCATCACAGCCGGGATTCCAGGTGACGTTTCATGGACAGAGTGGAGGAGTGAGTCAGATTATTGGCGATATCTCTCGTCAGAGGCCGCCTACTTTTGAGGGTTCGTCGGAACCAGCTGATATTGTTCATTGGCTTGAGCATTTTGATAAACTCTTCGACATGGTTCAGTGTCCGGAAGAGAGTAAAGTGGCAGTAGCGGCTTATTACTTGAGTAAGGGCGCTTATTCGTGGTGGCTTTATGTGAAACCCACCGATCGCGATTGTGTTTGGAGTGAGTTCAAGACTCTCATGTTAGAGAGGTATTATCCGGATCCACTTCGTGAAGCCAAGTTATTAGAGGTTTTGAACCGCGAACCCGTCAAGGACGAGGGTGTTATTGTCATTGCTGAGAAGTTTCAGGGACTACTTCAGTTTGCTTCGTCAGTTATCCGTACTGAGGCAGATAAGATCAAATATTTTAGCAACAGGCTAAATCCGCAGTTGAGGATGCATTTGTTCAATCACAATTGTAATTCGCTTAGTGAGTTCATCGAGAAGGATCTTGGAGCAGAGCTTTTGATTAGGGAGCTTGCTCGAAAGCACCGTTCAGTTTCTTCTGGTGGGAGGACTGGGATGTCGGTTCGTTCAGAGGGACATCGGGCTCCGGCGCCCAAGAGGTCGTTTTCTAGTCGTCTTCATGCTGAGAAAGCATCTTCATCTCGGATGTCGAGTTCGACTGCTGTTTGCTTTAACTGTGATTCAGCAGGGTATGTTTGTACTCGGTGTACGGTACCAGCTATTGCTTGTTTTCTGTGTGGGAGGCAGGGACACCGGCAGAAATACTGCTGGAGTCCTAGTGCCGGTAGATCTCGAGAGGGCTCACAAGCCTCGAGGGATTTTGTTACTCCAGCCCGTGCATCATCCAAGGGGTCCTATCAGGCTTCGAGAGCCAGGGGTAAGGACATTAATCTCCAATTTTGAACAAGTTAATTCTTGATCGGTAATAGTATAATGATTCATTTCATTTGTCGTTCATTCATTCATATAATTCATTCATCATATATCAATCACGTTGAGAGTTATAATTATCAAACTAATTCACTTCACGGGAAACAATGGTTCCAATCATTTCATTTGAGCTATCACTCATTACGTTATCATTTCACCCTGGTGAGTGACACGTCTTTTGTGTAACTATTGCAAGTGTACGATATCGTATCAAGTAGTAAGTGGACTTTTTGAGTCCGGTTTATCGATCCCACGAGGAAGTTAGGTTATATATTGAATTATACACTATGTAACTATTTGTTATAGAGATTTATAAGATTGAAACACACAATTTAAGAGTTTGGTTTGACAATTGCAAAGAAAATGCAATAATAGTTTTAATATTCAAGGAAATGAAAGATTGCACTAATAATAGATTAATAAACGATAAAATGAAATAGTTAGGATTACAAACTTAGTTCATCATTAGTTACAGAAGATGTATAGGAGATCATAAGATGAATTTACTTATTATGTTGTGTAGATTCGATTTTCCTTAAAAAGACGGTTCCTCTTTCGAACTATAAAACGCCCCTCATATATTGAATCAATCCACTATATTTCTATGTTGATTGGCTTCAATACATAGTATTAGGTTTTATGAAAATAACTCAAACAATCATCTAAGGTCTAGAGGTATATTTCTATCCCCTAGAACAACTTAGAGTGAAGATCATTTGATCTAATCAAACATGTTTTCTTTCGAAACATATGAAGACCATAAATATCGCAATTTATTGGCCAAATAAATAAAGATTGTTAAAACAATGAAAATCACACACAATAATAAGTAATTCGTAATATATATTTATACAAACTTAAATAACATGACTAACCTTGTTTATAATCCCAACTAAGGTAACTTAGCCCATTAAGGGTTTATTCAACATATTACAAGCTTGAGTGGTCATTAATACTTGAAAAAGGGAAAGAATTGGTCCTAACTCCCTTAGTAGATAAAGGAGAAAGAAACAATAAACTCCCTCAACAACATAAGCTAAACCACACTTACCCAAATCACTCAAGAACACAAGTGTGTTCTTCACACAAAAAGAAAAAGTATTACAAAGTGAGAAAATAATAAGATGAATGATGAATAATGATGGATCTAAGGGGTCTATTTATACACCTAAAGTCATCTAATAGCTCCAAAACTCCAGCATTATTACATTAGATCGGATCAATGTCAGTCATCCCCTCAATAATAGACCAAAAGTATAAAAAATTAGACAATGATCACAATCTGTCAAGAGTTACAGCCGTGACATTGAGGAGTTACGGCCGTAACTATTATAACTTACGGTCGTAACTTTGAGAAGTTACGGCCGTAACATGGCTTCGTAAATTTGCATTTTGTGAGTTACGCCCGTACACGCCGTATGGAGTTTCAGACTTCATTTTCAGCCCAAAATTTCTTAGACTTTGCGTTTTTGCCCCAAAACTTCTTCCGATGATAACTTTTGATATTTAACTCTGGTTTTGAATCCGGAAAGACTGCCGAACTCGTCTCTGAAAGCCCTACAACATGAATACATAAAAATTCAACAAAGAGAATATTTTATACACATGTTATTTCTTGAGTAAATCAGTCATTTAATCCGATTAAGACTAAATTTACATCTTCATCTGATAAATAATAAAATCATTAAAAGCTAATTAATACTAAGCAAAAATGAGTAGACTAGCTCAATTATGGGTGAAATATATCGATACAAACCATGGATAAGTGTATAAAACCGACACTTATCACACACCCAAACTTGAATTCTTGCTAGTCCCGAGCAAGACTCTTTATTAATCACACTCCAAAAATAAAAATAAAAATAAGACACAAAAATTATAATACACACATACAACAACAACAACATCTAAGCCTTAGTCCCAAAATGATTTGGGGTCGGCTAACATGAATCAAACTTTGAAACCGTCAATAATCGTTACATAAATAACATAAAAGGAAAAAAGAGGGAAACAGTAGAGAAAAAAGCAAATAAAAAAAGAGAATAAAAAAAAATCCTGAAAAATAAATTAAAAGATAACATGAAATAAAAGAAAATAGGAATTAAAAAAAAAAAGAATCAGACTCCATCCACCATCCGTATTCTTTCCTGCCATATTTGCCTCTCCATCGCTATTCTTTCTTCAATTTTAAGAAACCGCATATCATTTTCAATCATATTTATCCAAGTTTTCTTAGGTCTTCCTCTACCTTTCACAACATAACTTGTTCCCCAACTTTCTAGCCCCCTCACTGGGGCATCAATAGGTCATCTTCTCACATGACCAAACCATCGTAATCGATTCTCCATCATCTTGTCTTCTATAGACGCAACTCTTACCTTCTCTCTAATCACCTCATTTCTGAGCCGATCCTTTTTTGTATGACCACACATCCATCGTAGCATACGCATCTCTGCCACATTCATCTTTTGAACGTGACATCGCTTTTCTGACCCAACACTCGGTGCCATATAACAAGCAGCCTAATTGCCGTGCGGTAAAATTTACCCTTTAATCTATGAGGCATGCCAGGATCACATAAAACCCCTGTGGCACTCTTCCACTTCAACCACCCTGCCTTTATTCTGTGAGCCACATCGCCATCTAGCTCTCCATCCTTTTGGATAATAGATCCAATATACCGAAAGAAAGTGGATCCATGAACAACTTTCCCATGAAATGTGATCATCCCCGCCTCTCTATCACTCTTTTCGCTAAACCTACACTTCATATATTCAGTCTTACTTCTGCTCAGCCTAAAGCCTCGAGCTTCCAAAGTATCCCTCCAAAGTTCCAATTTCTGTTGCACTCCAACCTTCGTTTCATAAATCAACACAATATCATCTGCGAACATCATACACCACGAAATGTCATTTTGAATTTCTCTTGTCAATTCGTCCATGACTATGGCAAAGAGAAAAGGACTAAGAGCAGATCCTTGATGCACCCCAATCGTAATAGGGAATTCTTCTGTCCTCCCAACATTAGTATGTACACTTGTACTAGCTCCCTCATATATGTCCTTTATAATGTCAATATATTTCCGCGATACACCCTTCTTTGCTAAGGCCCACCAAAGTACTTCTCTTGGTACTTTATCATATGCCTTCTCTAAATCAATAAAAACCATATGCAGATCTTTCTTTTTATCTCGATAATGTTCCATCAATTGTCGGATAAGATAAATTGCTTCCATGGTCGATCTTCCAGGCATAAATCCAAACTGATTTTCTGTTATCTTCACACATTTCCTGATCCTTTGTTCAATCACTCGTTCCCACAACTTCATGGTATGACTCATTAGTTTAATTCCGCGATAATTAGAACAATCTTGAACATCACCTTTGCTCTTATACAAAGGGACGAGAATACTTTTCCTCCATGCTGATGGCATCTTATTGCTTCTCCAAATCTTATTGAAAATCATAGTTACCCATTCGATCCCTCTCCCCCCCAAACACCTCCAAACTTCAATAGGTATACCATCTGGTCCTTCTACACACATAAATTAAGAAAAATAATCATATAAAAATAGAAAAGGAGATCAAAATGCCATTAATACACAACAACCAGCTTTATACAGTAGATATAAATGAATCAAGATTCAAAATAAATCTACTAATGATTTTGAAGTTAAAACACGGTTTTATTTTTGTAATTCCAAAATGCAAGGTTTCCCCCCAAAAGGTTGATTATTTCTTTCCCACTCGTGATACACACGACTCCCTTTAATGGTTGCTCTCGATCACTTGTTTATTTTTCGACTCAATATGAAGAAGAATTTCATTGGCGTCATCAAATATTGTGATTTTTCACGAAATTGAGTGTATTGAAATTCAGCCGCTAATTAATTCAAATCTGCTCATAAACTACATCCCTTAGTGATAGCTTTCACACTGTTATTTGCTAACGTGTAGCTCTTTTCACCAACACAATTTCTATTTTTTTAGGTGATAGCTTTTACACCGTTATTTGCTAACATGTATCTCTTTTCACCAACACAATTTTTTATTTTTTTAGGTGATAGCTTTCACACCGTTATTTGCTAACGTGTAGCTCTTTTCACCAACACAATTTTCTATCTTTTTTTCTTTTCAGGTGATAGCTTTCACACCGTTATTTGCTAACGTGTAGCTCTTTTCACCAATGACTCCTTTATTTTTTAGGGAATAGAATTTTTGCAGAAAATCGTTTATTAGCTAAGCATGAAAATTCAAAAACTCCACAAATTAAGTAAATTTTAGTTCTATTTTTCAGCAACCGACTCATTCTGTTTTTCTCAAGGTAACGAATGACTTGATTTTATATGTTAACTACAAGGCTTGGAAAGAGAGATTAATGCTAAAAAATTTTGGAATATACAATTTTTTAACCGGTTTAAAATGATTTTAGAAGCTTGTATATAGCTAACTTATTGGTGTTATGGCCAGATCTAGAAATCTCACTAATCAAAATAATATATATATATATATATATATATATATATATATATAAAATTTAAGGCAAATAACCAAAATAATCAAAACCAACACACCAAAATAATTAAAACATACCACCCCCAAACTTGAAAATAAAACTGTCCTCAATTTAAAAAAATAAATAAAAAGTAAGGAGAAAAACAGAATACTCCCTGTTATAAAGGTTGATGCCTGAGCTAACGCCTTTTAGAATCTGCAAGAGAATAAATATACGAGGCAAACAATAAAAGAAAATAAAATATACTCGGAAGTATAACACAATTTTTAAGATGCGCTTCAAGAAAGTCCGAAGAGTCGCCTTACGCTGCCATCAATGCTTTTATAAAAAAAATAATAAAAATTACAGCAATAAAATAACAATACATAAATCACGAATGTATGCGCGTCAGGAGATCACGAAGAAACTCCTTAAACTGCCATCATTTAGCATGATTTTTACACACAACAGAAAGTAAAAATACAAGAGGTCCGACATGGGTTATCAAAGGGAGAGGAATGAATCCAATTTTCGTTTTCTCACGGTAAAATCTTTCATCCAGACAATTTTAGCTAGAGCTGAATCTGGTTGAGGAACAAATTCAATGAGTTTTTGATTAGTTCTTCTGGTGTTATTGCAACGACTATGATTCGTTTAGCACGTTCGTAAATAAAACCTTTTTCAGCAGAATAGTCGATGAAAGATAGTAAACCATCAAAGAAACTATTGACATTAAGCAGACCTATTGGTTTTTGATGAACATTTAGTTGGGCTCTGGTAACCACATGAAAAAGTTCCTCAAGAGTGCCAAAACCACCGGGAAGGGTGATAAAGGGGCCAGAATAATTTATCATGTGAGTTATGCGATCTTGCATATTTGCAGCTCTAAACTCATCACCAATAGTTGCCCCGGTGATTTTAATTTCAGCCAGAGGTTTTGGAATTATTCCCAACACTCTTACTCCTTCCATATAGGCATAAGCAGCAGCTCGTCCCATTAATCCTAGACTTCCTCCTCCGTAAACTACATGAATGCATTTTTCTCCTAAGGTACGACCCAAGTTGTGGGCTGTTTCAGTAAAGCATGCCTCTTTTCCATAACTAGCTCCACCAAAAATGCAGACTGTGCTAAATTTTTTTGTGGAATGATTCCATTTTTGAAAAGAAATATTTTGGAGAGAAAAAGAGAAAAGTACAAGTTTGAGAGATGAATAAAAGAAACAAGCACAGTGTTTATTTATAGAAGAAAAATAAGGTAAAATTGTTTAACAAGTTTGTGATTGCGTTGATTGCGCTTCAACTACTCAATAGAATAATGAATGCATTTATTGCGTATCACCTTTTTTTTATTCAGAAAATCTCACCATACGACAAAAATTAAAGATACTTACGAGTGGTACATTTGAGATGTAGCCTTGTTTTTTTGGATGATTGTGTAACTCAATCCGTAATAATGTATCGTGGTTGTGAATCATTTATTATTGATCTATTTTATAATGATCCTATTTGAGAATCTGGAGATTTTGAGATCGTTGATGCATTCTTTTTGTGTTGTACCCGAGATTTCGTGATAATCTGGGTAATTGTTCATTGTGATTCGAGACGTCGAGTCATGAGGACTTGGGCGTGCGATTGATATGGTCCCGAGGACTATATGTGCGTTGTCGTTTTTCTTTTGAGGCGTGAGTCAGTGCTTATATGGGGGTTGGCCTAGTTGTGCAGGCGAAGTGGTTTAGGTTAAGGAGTATTCCTGGAGATATCGTTTTCAGATTGTGATGGATAGTTCATATCCCGAGTTGTTTACCCTTAGTTTCGGGACGAAACTTCTTTTAAGGAGGGTAGTATGTAATATCCGCAATTTCTATTTCCGATAATTTTCTTTTTTAGCGGAAGTCCATCTAAGCGACTCTGTTGTGACCGGTTCGTCGTTTCGAGAATATTTAATTCTGCATTTTTTGTCATCCGAGTTCGTTTCAGCATCGTTTTGTTGAGTTCCGTGTTCTTAAATGGCTTTTCCACACTTGAGTTCGATTCTTGCGAATCTCGTCTGAAACTGTTGTTTCGAGTTTCTCGTAAGTTCATTTAATGTTATTATTCATGTTGCGAGCTTTGGCTTGGTGTTTCGATCGTGTATCGTGTATTTCGGATGTTTTGGGTTATTTTCGTAATTTCCCAAAGTTTGGGGTAATTACTTTCCGTTGTCGAATTTCAAGCCTTCGGGTGGTCGGAATCGTGTATTCTCTTAGTGCTTGGATTCGTATTTGCGAGTACTTCATAACTGTATCTTCGATTCATATTCAGGTTCGGGTTTCGAGGTTGCCCGGACCATCGGAAGTGGCCACGGCCGAGTCACGGCCGCACAGTTGGAGCAGGTACTGGCCTGGCCGAGTTACGGCCATAAGGTGCCAGTTACGGCCGTAAGTGATCGGCAGGCACAGACTGGACGAATGCCGGTTACGGCCGTAAGGGGGTAATAGTTACGGCCGTAAGTGATCGGCAGGTGCTGGGCAGTGTCTCTACGAATGCCGGTTACGGCCGTAAGGTCCTGCCGGGTACGGTCGTAAGGGCCGAGTTACGGTCGTAAGGCCCTGCCGGTTACGGTCGTAACCCTGTCGGCCATATATAGTCCTGTGACCGGCCAAACCTCATTTTCTTCACATTTCTTCACCCGGGTGGCGGCTGGCGACGGGAAATCGGGGAGTGGAGTTTTTGGTCGATTCCACTCGATTTCTAAGCGTTTTTGAGGATTCTTGTCGATTATATCAATATCAAATCCTTGTTATTCGTCGGATTGAGGTAATTTCTTGAAATCTCCTAGAATTTGATTTTCGGGATTTCTTCTTGATTTTCGCCGTTCGACCGAATTTGATGAATCAGTTGATGCTAGTAAACATTATTAATCGTGTTCTATGGATTGTATATCCATATCTTCGATTCGTTCAACGCGATTGAGGATTATTAGGTTCTTGAGGAACTTTGAACATTTAGTGTTCGATTAAATGTCTCAAAGAGTTTCCTTCGGTCGTTGTGTTGATTTCGATTGATATTGTGTTATTGAATGGATTGTATTTCATTCAAGGTTGTTCGAGTACTGGTGTTTGTCGGAGGATGCCGTTCGTTGTTCGTGTAAGGATTTCATCGCCTTCGGTTGAGGCAAGTTTTATACTTGTACTAGTCAATGAGATTAATGTTATCATATATGTGTATGAATGCATTGTATCACTCCGAGACTTAGTCTCTTTATGAATTCATTGATATTAAAGGCATCATTCGATACGATACTTTTCGGCAATTATGCCAAATGTTTACTATTGTTCATCAATGGCCGGTAAGGCATTGAGATACTCATTGTTAATGTTATTATCGATCACCGGTTCGCGGTATCGATGTATCGATTGTTGTTGTTAATATTGATGTCGATCTAAGACATTGTTGTAATTATTGTTATTAATGTTGGCATCATGTCATTCATGTTGTATTGGCCGATTGAAGGCATTGTCGTATTCGTTCTCATCTTCGTCGTCGGTAGGCGATTAAAGGTGCCGAGGCATTCATTGTATCATTGTTATCGATTGGCCGTTCTAAGGCAATCGAGCTTCTCAATCATTCATTGTATCATTGTTATCGATTGGCCGTTCTAAGGCAATCGAGGTGCTCAATCATTCGTTGGATCATTATTATTGATTGGCCGCTCTAAGGCAATCAAAATGTTCAATCATTCATGGGATCATTGTTATCGGTTGGACAATCTAAGGCATCCGAGGTAGTGAATCATCCATTGCATCATTGTTATCGATTGACCATTTTAAGGTAATCGAGGTATTGAATTGGGACCGCCGAGGATGGTTCCCATCTGGGAGTCATTGTTGTCGTGTTGGCCGACTCAAGACAGCAGACTATGATTCTCGTGAATTTGGTAATCTTTAAATCGTTGCCATTTGTGAATAATTGTGTTTTCGAGTCTAGTCTCGGCTAGGGTAAGTTTGGGGCTTGAACCTTCGCGGTTGGTTTCCCAACACCTACAACCCAGTAGGTCACGGTCGGGTTTATGATCTCATTATGGGTAAGCTGGGGCTTGAACCTTTGCGGTTGGTTTCCCAACACCTACAACTCAGTAGGTCACGGTCACTAGGTGATCTCATTATGGGTAAGTTTGGGGCTTGAACCTTCGCGGTTGGTTTCCCAACACCTACAGTTCAGTAGGCCACGACCATTGGGTGGTCTCATTGTGATACGGCTTCGTGCCGTGGCTTCGGCCCTCATTGTGATACGGCTTCGTGTTGTGGCTTCGGCCCTCATTGTGATACGGCTTTGTGCCATGGCTTCGGCCCTCATTGTGATACGGCTTCATGCCATGGCTTCGGCCCTCATTGTTATATGGCTTCGTACCGTGGCTTCGGCCCTTATTGTGATACGGCTTCGTGCCGTGGCTTCGGCCCTTATTTCTGATACGGCTTAGTGTCGTGGCTTCGCCCCTCATTGATACAGCTTCGGGCTATTTTGGTTTCAGGTGATTGTGATAATTGACAGCTTCGGCTGAGTGGCTTGAGGCCTTTGTGATGTCTTGGTAATTTCATTGGAGCCTTCGGGCATTGTGATTCATATTTCATTCAGTTCTGATTTAATTCATATTCGTATAATTCATTGTGATGTTCTATAATTATGATTCGCCGTTGGGCATTTACATTCTAACCTATCGAACAGGTATTAATAGTATGCCGTGAGCATAGTATTTCACGAATGCTCGGTTCTTACCTTGGTTTGTGAACATCTCGTATTATTATTATCATTGTACCGTTTCATTCCACCTTTGGACGCATATCATGTTATACATGTATTTGATGTTCATTATCTGGATGACTGACCCCGTGGGAGCGGAACATGTTTTCATGTTTTGGGTCTATTCAACCATATATTTTCATTCACATACAGTACGTAACCTAGATCGGCCTGTGGAGATCACAAAGCTCTATCGAAATTGACTCAGCAAATTACCGGACATATTCTGTCCTACTTTGCAACAATAGTCATGTTACTCAGCATGATGAATGTGATCAAATGGTTGATTTCCTTGGAAAGTAGACACATACCTTTTCAATGGTACCAATTTCACCATTTTTCAACAAGTGAGCTGCCATGTAGGTCATATGGGAGATAGACTAATACATTCTGGGCAAATTAAGGTATCGATTTTCAAGTGTCCTTTTATCGAGATAGAGCAAGCTTCGAGCTTCTTATCAATCACAGACATCGCACGAGCGCATCATAGGCCATCATCACAGTAGCTTTACCGGATTATTACGAATGAGTTTGTCGAGTCAAATATGAGTACATACTACCGTACTTCGAGAGAGAGAACTTCTCTTAAGACTGCATCATTACTTAAGTGAGCCAAGTCTTATCATGACTTCGACTAATCATCGAGAATCATATATGCATTACTTTATCGTCTCTTAAGGAAACTGTCCTTAGATTGCCTTAAACCGATTTATGAATACACATCATCAAGTGTCCTCAAGATTCTTTCATTCTTAATTTTAGATTTAGCGGAATCTCTTAGTCTCACAAAAGTACAGCACTATAAACTTATAGTTTTACACGCAAAAGCTTCATATCTCTTCTAAATCAAGTATATACTTAGTATGTATTCCCGACAATCACTTGTCAACGCATTTCGTGATTAGGAGCCACTTGATTTAGTCTGATCCACCACGAGATTCTTTTATCACTTAACTTAGATCCCCACTAAGATAAGATTTAACCACAAGCTGCATGTCAGTTTTTGGGAAACTATCTAACTGAAACGATAGTAGATACTATAACATCCATTACAATAGCACAACTAAGTTTTGTGTCATCGTAGTCGATTCCAGTGCGTTCATGAGAAACCTCGCGCCATGAGGTGAGTTTAACGCCTTCTCTAACTCGATTTAACAAAGTATACGGATAGATCTTATCTTTGCAGTGTCGGTACCACTTTAACAAAGGGCTATCACTTTGTTTATACTGGATTCACATATATTTCCATTTTAGGCCAGCGCTACAACATTGTAGATTTTCAATGAAGTACGGTTCGATTAAACTCACATTCCACGTCCTCATGAACCGGCTTTATTCATAAAGTACTTTTTATGGATTAGCATTTATTGAGGTGTCCCCCAATGATGACTATAATCCAGAATCACATGAGACGTATGAGTTCATTTGATCAGATGATCAAGTTTCATGTACCAAACTCGCATAAATTCTTAGCGAGAGTATTTATCGAACCAAGTGGCATCCTAATACTGTATGAGAACACCATCTACCACAATTTATGGTGTTACCATATCACCATTTATAGGTACGGAGTAGATACATCATAATCTCAAAGATCTCAAGCTCCAAAACGGATAAATCGGACGAGTCTAAGAAAATCCCCAATCCCAAAACTAGGGTTCTAAGGAATTTACCTTGATTTGGAAGATAGAAATGGATTAAATGTTGTGTAATCTTTGTTATTCAACCAAAGATGATGATATTTGAAGAAGGCTCGCATCATCGCCTCAAAATTGCCCTTTTCGTCGGAAGTGGAAGAAATGGATAAGAAATGATGAACAACAGGGCTAACTGCCCTTATATACTGCATTTGTCTAGTGTGCGCTAAGCTTCAAGATTAGCGTGCGCTAACGGGGTCACCCGGTATTCCAGTGGCTACTGACCTGCGATGTTAGCGTGCGCTACCAAGCCGTGCGCTAACTGGTGTCCTGTCGAAATTCTAGTTCACTGCCCAAATCCGCTAGCGTGCGCAACCGCTAGGAACTAGCGCGTGCTACGCAATACTAATAGCGTGCACTGACTCGGGCCTAGCGCGCGTTACCTGCTAGTACAGTAAGTAGAAATACCCCACTACCTCTGCCGACTCAGCTTATTAGCGTGTGCTACGGGCGATGTTAGCGCGCGCAACTGAACTCGAATAGCATGCGCTAGCTTCTGCCTAGCGTGCGCTAACTGCTAGTCCAGAGGGAAGAATTAGCTACTGCCTCTGCCAAGCCCGGACCGTTAGCGTGCTCTAGGGCTCAAAGCTAGCGTGCGCTACTCAAGTAGAAATAGCGTGCGTTAGCCTAGGCCTAGCGTGCGCTATCTGCCTGTCCCATAACACTGCCGAAAGGTCCAGACAACACGATCATGATCTAAAAAGGTACGAAACTCTAAATCAACATCTATAACATCTCAAAGTGTTTACAGGGAGACAAAAGAGGAAGAACGGCAAGGTCAAACATTCAATAAAAAGTACGGGTATTACATTCCCCCCTATAGAAAGAAGTTTCGTCCCGAAACTTAAGAAATAAAATGTTTGGAGTATTCCAATCGCATCTTCTCTTTCGTCTCCCAAGTCGCCTCCTCGACTCCATGTCTCGACCATTGCACTTTAACCAACGGAATGGTTTTGTGCCGAAGCTGCTTCTCACGATGTTCAAGGATTTTCACCGGCCTCTCCGGAAAGGTAACATCCTCGGCTACGTCAATCTCACTATAATTGATAACATGAATTAGATCCGGCACGTACTTTCTCAACTGAGACACATGAAAAACGCTGTGGACATGACTCTATAATGTTCATGACCAGACACAATCCTTGCAGACATGTTTATAGCATGTATTAAATCTCGTCACTTTAGGGAACTTGGTGAGGCACAGTAGGGACAAACTACGACAATTCCAAGTCGTTCTACTTGAACATTATCATTTCCATCTCCCCCTAACGACGGGAAGACTGGATCATTAAAGTGACTTACGAGATTGTCTGCCAAGGTATATTTTAAGCGGACTATGAGTGAAAGCACATGTCATATTCATCATTTATAACCCATCATAATGCGTTGTGGTGACGCACTTAGGCACATGAACATGTGGACGATAAAAAATTTTCATTGTTAACACAATCCAGTTAAAAAAAATGCATATTATTACACTCGTAACTAACATTTGAATGATGATAGGTATAGGTGAGCATGACATGTTGACCTATACTATGTAACTGTAGCTACTAGTCTTGAGAATTTAATAAAACTGCCACCTGCACCACCGGGATCGAACATAAAGAAATTATTGAAGCTCTAGTGCTTAAACGCCACAAAATTTCGTGAGCGTGTATAAACGGGTGTTAGGATAACAAAACAATCAACCTTGTGGTCATAAACCGGTCGAAAAGACATCGAATTGGTCGTTGGAATGGCTGGTGGTATGTAAAAACTTCATTTAAGTGGTTTACCTCCTTCTAAGTCTCCAAATGGCACCAAAATTTGTGAGAAGGTAGCCTTTTGTGTTAAGAAGTACTCGATAAAGTTTCACTTTAGGACTTGATCTAAAAGTGGGTGAACCGACCTTTATAATGACTGGTCTGCAAGTTGGACAACCATAAACTCAAGTTTCATCAACTTATCAATCATTGTCAAAGGAACCACATAATATATAAATGTTATCACTTGAGTACGACCATTTGTGAACACCATATAGAATCACAAGCCACCCAGGCTAACACTTATGATCATGCATGTATAAAGACTCGGTGAAAAGAGAGGACTCAGCACCATGCTTATGCGAGTCGCTATATTATTCTCTTGATCATAGGAGGGTGTCTTCTCCTAATTTGCCAAAGAATAGGCTTTAATCAATGAACTTGGCTAAGAAGGATCATTGGGGGGGGGGGTCTTTGGCGTCACACATGCTTATGAAAATAAGACGCGGATGACATAAATATCATCATCGGTCATGAGCTCTGCTCACGACTCCACCAACATACTTTGGTGTCTTTGATCCAACTAGTTTCTTTGCTCAAAGAAAAAAATGATGTCCATGGCAATACCGTGGTATATGTATCATCAAACTGTCCAAACTCCGGACTATTAAAGCCTAAATGTGTCAATGTCCCAATACATATTTTGGTTCCAAAAACTGATGCAAGCCGGACCATATTGACTCATGAATATTCTTTCACATACCCGAGATGCTATGAGTGATACACTTTGGCATAAATATCATCCAATCATAACATGGTTCAATTGTTACGGAACATATGTGACTAGAAATGCCATTCGGCATTCAACAACTTGAACATTGTACCACGCATTAATTGTGATGACCTAGTCATCATAGCCACAATGGATTCATAACATGAAATACAAAAATATTGTGTTCCTTGAAATAGCTTAATACGTACTCAATTTCGCTTGCAAAAATTTTTATGAACATGAGCATAGCGAACCCTCTAACAACATAGAGATTTTATACCAGATACGATCAAAATGATCCATCATATTGAGTGAATAACATGTCAAGATTATATGCCTAAGGGTCAAAATTACGACACAAGCATGGTGTCAAACTACCATGCACACGCTAAACCTTCTTATAAGGGTGCGTATTTTGGGCTTCCCCAACGAAACTGTTTTTCAACATTTGAAAGATAATATTTTAGCGTACAATGCATACCAAAAATCGCATCGTCTATGAAAAATTTGGCCAAAAAGAGGTTGAAAAACGTGTGTCATAAGATCGCTTGCAAATTTAAGATGGAAACCAAGTTAGTTGAGATAAAAGTTAGCACAATCACTGGAAAATAAAATTCTGCGCAGCTTGACCTTTGTTCATTAAAACAATGGTAACTCCCTTGTTAGGAAGGCTATAGACGAACAGTCAGATGTTCTGTAAACTATACTTCCGTATCCTTCTATCCATAGGTTGTACACCACACGGATCGTTAAACTCATATCACAGTGCATGTTTTAATTGGCTGCTTTAGTATTTTCCAAGTTTAGTGAGAAAACAATGTTGAGACCATATCCAATGGCATAAGTGTTTATGCAAAAACATGGCAATGACAGCCATAGGTGCGTTTAAACGCAGCAGGGTGTTCGATTTCTTATCTCGACTAATGGTCCTTTCGGTAACTCTAACTTGGTAGACTTGCACCAACGTGTATCAAATCAACCAAGTATTTTGATTCTCAATTTGGAAGTATACATCATAATAGTCATGTTATATAGATGCAACGTGGTGCATCAATATTAAACATTTTGAACCATAAGACATAATGAACATACCATAACCAAATCGTCTTGACCCTCCAATAAGATCGACTAAACATAGTCAGATGTGTAAGGCGCATGCTCTTACAAATACTTGGAAAAGTATTCCGACCTATAGTCACACGAACTATAATCGAGGTCAACGAATTCATGTATTTACCGCAATATGCCATTGCTTTACATGTTAAAATTCATGAGAATTACTCGTACATTCCTTCAATATCATATTGCAAGGAGACGGTGCATGACTATACCCACATGTAATATTTTATTTTAATAAGATGAAAGATGTAGTTTTCCAAGTATGGAATTGGGTCAAGACCAACGTGGTGGTCCCTCAATTCAACGTGACAAATCCATCACAAATCGATTTTAACCACGACATATCAGTCGCAATCGATGTTTGTCCCATTTGGACGTCAAAAATTCGTGACTAATCATGAACAAGTCATAACTTTACCGTTACCGACAATGTTCATTTTTTTTCAATTTTTGGTTTAAAATCGACAAAACGGCGACGTCAAATCGCAACCAAAATGTGGTGTATGCAACAACCACAAATATCCACTTTCAACAATTATTCGTGACTCCCCCAGGACCGTCACACAGTTTACTTCGACTTATAAGAGTGATACCACCTCTCATAGTCTCAGCCACCGCAAAGTAGCGTGGGAGATAAAGAACCCAAATACTCAATTCCCCAAAAAAAAATCCCAAAAGAGAGGAATTGAAAAACGGGAACTTTATAAAATTGTACGTAGGTACTCAGTTTCATATTTGCTTTGATCCTTGAACGGGATAATAAATTTGGCTTGTCTCCATACGAGCAACAATTTTCGTGGGTACTCGGTTCTATATTTACTTTGATCCTTGAACGGATAATAAATATGGCTTTTCTCCATAGCGTGCACATCATCATGAGCAACATATTTTCCTATATGTATGTAAAACATAAACATGGTAAGATTCATAAGTGTACAAATCAAGGAACAATTGAATTTAATTAGAAAAAGATGGAGAGTTGAGAAACGCCCGAAAAGGGCTATTGGGATCAATAATCAGCCAAAAAAGGACTCGGGCGCGGCGATGCAGCAGCTCGGTATTGGATGAGGTCGGATCTCTAAATTTTCTTGTAAAAATTTATTTCTGTTCGGAGACAGATTCAGTAATCATTATTACTCAGAATCCAATCTTCATCGTTGAATATATAGTTATTTGTGTTGTGAAGCTACTGTAAAAATTTCACACCAATCTGACGGTTAACGAATCAGTAAACATGATTTTGGTACGATTGTGCTATGCAAAAAATTTACGCGCGGAAACATGATTTTTTGACTTGTTTCTTCCATTGGAATCGGGCTGTAGATCGCATGTCAAAAGGCTGAAACCGATCGCGACGAGCGTGGAGAATAGAGTTCTGAGTTCGAATATGGTTTGGCCTGATTGGGACGTCTGTCGTGCGGTGGCATAAACTCAGCGGCGGTTCGAGGTGGTCGGTTTAGGCCACCAGCAGCAGCGAACACGGAGTTGAGAGATGTCGGGGCGGGTTGCATCTGTTCGGATTCAATGGTTTTGGGCTTATTCCGATGGGACTCCATGGTAGATTAGATCGGATCTCCTATTTCAATTCACAAAGATGACGGCTAGTGGACGGAGGCGGCCGGGCTAGTCGGCGGCGGTGCTCGGTTGGCGGATGACGTGCAGCTCGGTGTCGGATCGGGTCAAATCTCTAATTTTCTTTTATTTTGTTGTAAAAGTCTGCTTCTGTTTGCGTACAGTTTTGTCAATAAATGCTGTTCCAAATCAGATCTCCACCGTTGAACTTGTAGTTTTGAATATCATTAACATGCTGTCAAAATTTGAGGCTGATCCGATGATTAACGTAGCGGGAAACGCAATTTCCGCGCGGTCTCTCAGTGCAGAAAATTGACGCGCGGAAATCGCGATTTTCTTTTTTTCTTTTTTGGAATTTCGAAAATTCAGAGAGGAAGAAAAATTCTATTGTTAGAGCAACGTGCTGATAACGTGTTTCAGGAAAAGTAGTAAATAAACAGTAGAAAACAAAAGATGTAAAGGCATTGTATTGATAACACTGATAGAGGGGCTTTACAATAGGACTCCTTCCATACATAGGATTCCTTACAAGGAAAGACATCAAGTAGAATCCTACTACCTCTAGAAGGATCTAGAATCCCTACCATCTATGATGCATATCTAATCAGTATTAGCTAAGACACATCACGGGAATAATAATTCCCAATATATATATATATATATATATATATATATATATATATTATGGTGGAAACACCCTTAATGGTGAAATCTAGAAAGCAATTGCATTATTAAGTAATTTCATTGTATATTTGTTATTATTTTTTGCATCAAGTTGGTCGCTAATATATGCAACAAATAATGCAATAAAAAAAATACATAAATACATATAATTCTATTCATCTACAGCCGTTAGATCACTAATATCAATGGCCTACAAAAGTTTCTAGATTTCACAAGTTAGTTTGCATATGATATATTTCCTATGGGTCTGTTTGCTTGGACAGAATCCACTTTATTAGAGCTGATATCTAAGCTTATCAATCAGATTAAGGTGTTTGGTTGGATGGTAATGGGCCTGAGAATTATTAGTGGCCCGCTCATCATTTTTCAGGCTTGCCTAATATTAATCCCCCCCCCCCCCCCGGATAACTTATCTGTGCGATTAAGGTGTTTTAATTTGGACAGCAAATGACTAAAATACCCCTCATGTAACTCGTTCCAAAATTGAAAACCCTAGCCATTACGCACATCTTTTTGCGCCGCTCTCTTCTCTGGTGCGAAAAAACTTCTCCTCTTCTCTGGTCCGAAAAAACACGTTCTCTTCTCTTCTCTGGAGCGATGAAGGTGCACCGCTCTCTTCTCTTCCAGGTATTATTCTTGATTCACCGGTTCATTGTATTATTTGTAATCTGGTGCGAATTACCTCTGCTGAGTTGTGCTTTGGGGTTCGGATTTTGGGTTTCAGATTTTTTTTAATACTGATTTTAGTGTTTCATTATACATCGAGTCACTATTCGAATTTCAAATCAAATTTGGTGCAGTATCCATGGCACGTCTATGCAGAAGAAGGGCTGAGATTGTCCTTGTGTTGGAGGAAATTGTTTTCCAGATTCTATTTATGATGGAAATGATGTACTCACGGTATAGAGATCTAGGAGGTACTAATTTAAGGCGCTTGATTAGATATAGGATGGCTGATAACATCCCAAAACAAATTGCCCACATGAATGACCTAGTTGGCTTAAGTGACACTGATTGTTTTGATAAATTAAGGATGAATCGTGCAACCTTTAATCGATTGTGTTGTCTTCTAAGGCATTCGGGGGGTCAAGTTGATAGTAAATACGTGTTGGTACCAGAACAAGTAGCTTACTTCATGTGTGTGTTATCCCATCACTCGAAGGTAAGGTGTGTGAGATTTGATTTTAAGCGTAGTGGTCAAACAATAAGTAAGCACTTTCACAAAGTGTTGAATGCTATATTACGACTTCATGGAATCCTACTTGCTACTCCTACACCGGTTGAAGAAGACTGTACTCACCCTCAATGGAGACATTTCAAGGTATTATGGCCATTATTTGATATTCTCTGAAATGTTATATCTTCTTTAAAGTTTCTAACTCAATTTCCACTTTATTTTAGTATGTCACAATTCCTATGGTTGCTTGGGGGCATTGGATGGCACCTACATCGATGTTATAGTTTCGGAAACTGATAAACCGAGGTACCGGACCAGAAAGGGTGGCCTAGCTGTGAATGTTCTTGCAGTTTGTGATAGGAATATGCGGTTCATCTACATGCTAACTGGATGGGAAGGTTCTGCTGCCGATGCACGTGTCCTTAGAGATGCAGTCACTAGGACAAATGGTTTTAAGGTCCCTCAAGGTAAGATAACATCTACATTAAGTGTCGCCACCTTTTATATCTAGTCGTAAACAGATGATCATCTAATAAGCGTTTTTCATATGTTTGTGTATATTAGGTAAGTTCTATCTGTGTGACAATGGTTATACAAATGGAGAAGGATTCTTGACCCCATACAAAATGGTGAGATACCATTTGAATGAGTGGGGCAATGGACCATCAACTCCGCAGAACTACAAGGAGTACTATAACATGAACCATGCCAAGACCCGTAATGTAATAGAGCGCACTTTCGGTTTACTGAAGAAACGATGGGCTGTGTTGAGAACCCGTCCTTTTATCCCATCAAAGTGCAGAACAAGATGATACTCGTTTGTGCCCTTCTCCATAATTTCATCCGCATTACTGTGTGGAAAAAGAATTACCATACCATCTTTGAGATGCTATCAAGGACTGGAGTTGGTATGGATTCAACCACCAACATGATTGAAGCAACTGAGGAGCAGTGGGTTGAAATGATTAAGGTACAATGTCCATTTTGGTTATTGTTATATCACATCATGCATTTGCTGTAATTTCAGTTAACTATGATTTTTGATGGATTTTCTTGTGATGTTTGTAGAAGGACCGTAATGCTAGACTTATGAAGTTCAAGTCGTGGCCCTTGTACGACGACTGGTGTGAGATATTCGGGATCTCAAGGGCCACTGGTGAGGGTGCATCTGACTTTTTGAAGGTATCCACTCCCCCAACTAATTATAATCTGGATGTTGATGCGGATGATGTGTCTACAAGGGTGAACGAAGAGATAGAAGACGAAAGCCAGACTGCAACTGCAAATACTTAAGGTGAAAGCAGCGAGATGGGTGCCAGAAAAAGGAGGAGACGTACTACTCCCGATCCTTTCATTTATGTGATGCGAATTTTGGGTCAAGAAAGTGGCATCCCTTGGACATGTTTTTACAGCCCAAGGAATTGAAGTCGATCCGTCTAAGATAGAGGCTATCAATGATTGGAAAACACCAAATAATGCGAATGAAGTTCGTAGTTTCGTGGGATTAGCAGGATATTATTGGAGGTTTATTGAAGGATTTTCTAAGATACCCGCACCAATTACTCGACTAACGAGGAAAGGAGAACAGTTCCTGTGGAATGAGAAGTGCGGAGAAAGTTTTCAAGAACTTAAGTGGAGATTAACCTCAGCTTCAGTTTTGACGATTACAGATCCGTCTAAAGAACTCGTGATCTATATTGACACATCCAAGCAAGGATTTGGATATGTTCTAATGCAGCAAGGTATCATCGCATATGCGTCAAGGCAATTAAAGCCGCATGAGTTGAATTATCCAACGCATGATTTAGAACTAGCTGCGGTAGTTCACGCCTTGAACATATGGCGACATTACCTCTACGGAGGAAAATGTGAGATCTATACCGACCACAAAAGCTTAAAGTATCTATTCACTCAAAAGGAACTGCATATGAGACAAAGAAGATGGTTGGAGTTATTGAAGGACTATGATTGTATAATTCACTATCATCCAGGGAAGGTGAACGTGGTCGCAGATCCTTTAAGTCGCAAGGTCAGAGGAGAATTAAATTGTATACTGACTAAGGAAGATAAATTAGTCAGTGAATTTTCAAATATGAATCTAGAGGTGGTTACACCGTTAAAGCCGGTGGAAGCAATCTTAATGACGTTGTCAGTTCAACCGACCTTGAAAGAGAAGATCCAGGAGGGTCAGGGTCAAGATAATTTCTTGGCTAAAATAAAAGAACGTATTTTAGCTGGAGAGGATAAGGATTTATTATATCAGAAGATGGTACAATATACTACAAAGAAAGAATTTGCGTGCCCGACAATATGGATTTAAAGAAAGTAATTTTCGAGGAGGCACATAACACACCGTACACTGCTCATCCTGGTATTACAAAGATGTACCAAGATTTGAAAAGCAAATTTTGGTGGGAAGGTTTGAAAAGAGACATGGCTGAATTCGTCAGGATATGTATTGTTTGTCAACAGGTGAAAGCCGAACATCAACGCCCATTTGGTTTGATAAAATCACTCCACATCCCAGAGTGAAAATGGGAACACATCACTATGGACTTTGTGGTAAGCTTACCGCGATCGGAAATAGGAAATCAGGTAATTTGGGTTGTGGTTGATCGCCTCACTAAGTCGGCTCATTTCATGCCAATGAAGATGAACTTCAGAATGTATCAATATGCACAGATGGATATTAAAGAGATTGTAAGGCTGCATGGAGTACCAGTGCTATCGTCTCGGATAGAGATACTCACTTCACGTCACGTTTTTGGAAAATCTTGCAGGAAGCCTTGGGAACTAAATTAAATTTTAATATAGCCTATCACCCACAAACGGATGGCCAATCAGAAAGAACAATACAAATACTTGAAGACATATTGAGAGCTTGTGTGCTAGACATGGGTAATTGTTGGGAACAGTTACTACCCTTGGTAGAATTTGCATACGATAACAGTTTTCAAGCAACGATCGGAAAGGCCCCGTACAAGGCACTTTATGGGAGAAAGTGCAGATCGCCGGTTTATTGGGATGAAGTAGGTGAAGGGAAAATTTTGGGTCCCGAGATGATCGAGAAGACCATGGACGTAGTAGAGAAGATCTGCGGAAGGATTAAGATAGCTCAAGATCGCCAAAAGTCTTATGCCGATAAGCGAATCAAGGACCTTGAGTTTGATGTTGGAGAAAAGGTCTTCCTAAAGGTAGCCCCGACTAAAGGAGTTATTCGATTTGGATCGAGGAACAAGTTAAGACCAAGATATGTCGGATCATTTGAGATCCTACCGAATTGGAGATTTGGCATACCGTTTAGCATGACCACTGAAATTTTCAGCAGTACACAATATTTTTCACGTCTCGCAGTTGACAAAATACATTCACGATCCTAGTCACGTGATCAACTATTCGACGGTGGAAGTGAACAAGGATCTCACCTATGTCGAGCGACCAGTCGATTGAAAGATTATTCCACTTAGAAATAAAGAGAGAATGCTCGTCAAGGTTTAATGGCGACATCACACCAAGGATGAAGCTACTTGGGAGCGTGAAGAGGAACTTCGAGCTCGCTACCTCAATTTCCTTATACACGGTAAGTACACTATTTTCGAGGACTAAATTTTTTCCAACAGGGGTAGGATGTAATACCTGCTAAATTTAGAAAATTATTTCTTAATTTATTAATTATTTTTATAGTAAATATTGAATAATAATTCAATTTAAATTATCAGTTGGGCTTATGATTATTTATTAAGCCTAATTTTATATAAATAATTTGTAATTTTAATATAAATTTATTTTAAAATTTATTACCTAAATTAATTTCACCAGTAATAAATATGTTGTAAATATTTTATGTAAAATAAATAAATTTTAAAATAACTAAAAAAATTTATGCATATCATTTATTTTTTAATATATAATCAAATGATTTTAAGTTTAAATGGTTTCTCGATCTTAAGTAGACTGATTGAATCAAATGACTCTTCATTTGAGCATGACCATGCATTTCCTTCAGTCCTACTTATCGAGGGCCCCAGCAGATATCTCTCTCACGAAAGAGAGGGACAAATACACATCCTGATTATTCATTGCCCTCTACATGACTCCCACTAATCCCGATCGCTAACCTTTATGATCACCATGTTTCAGATGACGTTGGATTACGTCAAGGCATAGCAGTTATCATGTTGGACTCTATGATAATATCAGGTTCAAGGATTTATGACATACTGTTATATTGAGATTCACTTATGATCTTTCCATGCAGTGATCTCAATGCGGATCTGTACAGTATTAGTTCTCCAACCAATACCCATAAGATTGATCCGTACCATGCGCATAATCATCCGATAATTATCAATCAAACTTATACTAGTATATTAATCACTTGAGTCTCTACTCAACGCGATTGTACCAGGGACATTTGAATAATCTTATTATTCGTGAATAACTATATCCGATTATTATAATATTAAAACATGCACACATTATAATAATCAACGAGAAATAAATGATATCAAATAACTTTATTTAAATATGACAATTACAATCTAGGCACATTGAATGTCCTAGGGCACTATTCCCAACAATCTCCCACTTACACTAGGACTATTCATTCATGACTTTTAGTCCTATCGCTCTAGCATGGTCAACATGCTTTTCTTGTGAGAGAGGCTTGGTAAGTGGATCTGCAACATTCTCTTCCGTTGCTACTTTGCATATTGCAATATCTCCTCGTCTGACGATCTCTCTAACTAGGTGATATTTTCTGAGTATATGTTTGGAATTATGATCAGCCCATGACTCTTTAGCTCGCGCAATAGCACCATTATTGTCGCAGTGAAGACTTATAGGACCTAAAAGGTTCCACATATTCTCCTTGGCTGCATACGATGCTGCCAGGTACTCAATCTTAAGTTATAGAATCTATGAGCGTGTTTACTTGGAACATTTCCAACTCACAGCATCTTCATTTTAAACAAAATAAAAAACCATCTGCGATCTTAAATCGTCTCCATCGGTTTTGAAACTTGCATCGGCGTAACTATTTACAACCAGATCGTTTCCCACACCTCCATATATTTGGAACGCATCTTTAGTTCTTCTTAAGTACTTTGGGATGGTTTTCACTGCTATCCAGTGACTCTCACCTGGATTTGATTGGTATCGACTTGTCATGCTAAGGGCAAACTATACATCTGGTCAAGTACTAGGTACTTTGACTCAAACCAATCATTCTCTTTGATCTATCTCAATAGATTTTATCCCAAGAATGTAAGCAGCTTCTCCTAAGTCTTTCATCGAGAAATAACTTCCCAACCAAGTCTTGACTGTCTACAAGGTGGGAATGTCATTTCCAATGAGTAATATGTCATCTATATATGAGACTAAGAAAACAACTATTCTCCTACTAACCTTCTTGTACACACATGGTTCATCTTCGTTTTGAATGAACCCAAACTCTTGGACAGTTTCATCAATATGAAGATTCCAGCTCCGAGAAGCATGCTTCAACCTATAAATGGATCTTTAAAGCTTGCAATCCTTTTTAGAATTTTCTGGTTGAACAAAACCTTTAGGTTGTGTCATGTACATATCCTCAAGCAAGTATCCATTAAGGAACGCTGTTTTGACATCCATTTGTCATATTTCATAATCATAGTTTGCGGCAATGGCAAATAAAATTCTAATTGATTTAAGCATGACTTCTGGCGAAAAAGTCTCATCATAGTCAACACCATGAATCTGTCTATATCATTTTGTCACTAGTCTAGCTTTATAGGCTTGCAGATTATCATCCACGTCTCTCTTGTTTTTATAGACCCATTTGCACCTAATGGTTTTAACACCCTCAGGTGGATCTATCAAGTTCTAAACTTGATTGTCATACATGGACTACATCTCTGACTTCATGGCTTCTAGCCATTCCTCGGACTCTGGCCCTGAAGCAGCTTCTGTATAGCTACTAGATCATCTATGAGTGATGCGTCATCATCCTCTATTACGAGATAACCATATCTCTCAGGTTCATGTCGCATCCTATCAGATCTGCGAGGGACTTGTGTACTTTGAATGGGCTCTTTAACTGATCGTTGGGCCTGTTCGATTTCCATCGGTGAAGTGATGCCTTCTTGTGGTTCTCGAGTTTCCTTGAGAATTACTCTTCTCCCACTATCTCTTTTGGAAATAAATTCCCTTTCTAAGAATACAGCATTTCGAGCAACAAACATTTTGTTCTTTACAGGCTTATAAAAATAATATCCTTTAGTTTCCTTAGGATACCCCACAAATAAACATCTTTCAGATCTGGCTGCCAGTTTGTCAAACACTTGGCGCCTTACTAATGCTTGGTAACCCCAGATCTTTAGAAAAGACAGTTTGGTCTCTTACGAGTCCATTTCTCAAATGGTGTCTTTTCAACTGCTTTAGATGGAACACAGTTAAGGGTGAATGTTGTTGTTTCTAAGGTGTGGACCCAAAATGATAATGGAAGATCTGTTCGACTCATCATAGATCGAACCCCATCTAATAAAGTTCGATTCCTCCTCTCGGACACTCCATTATGCTGAGGTGTTCCGGGAGGAGTAAGTTGTGAAACAATTCCACAACTCCTAAGATGTAAATTCTTGGCTCAAGTATTCGTCACCTCGACCCGATCGAAGGGATTTATTTGTCTTGCCAAGTTGATTCTGTACTTCATTCTGGAATATTTTGAACATTTCAAAAGATTCATGTTTATATTTCAGAAGATAAACATATCCATATCGGCTATAATCATCGGTAAATGTAATGAAGTATTGGTATCCGCCTCTGGCATAAGTGCTAAAGGATTCTTTGTCATCTTGCCTAATAAACAAGATTCACATGTCCCATATGATTCATAGTCAAAGAGTTTAAAAGTCCATCATTATAGAGCTTAGAAATGCGTTTCTCGTTTATGTGACCAAGTCGACAATTGCCATAAGTAAGTCGGATTAGGATCATCGAGCTTAGGTTTCTTGGATGCAATGTTATAGACTTCCAAAGTTTCGGACTCATCTAGATCAATATTGTAAAGGCCAGTATATAACTTTTCAATACCATAAAGCAAGTCATCAAAGAAAATACGAATAATCTTATTCTTAATAAGAAAACTGTAACCTTCACAATCTAATGTAGAAACTGAAATAATATTCCTATTCATAGCAAGAACATAATAGCAATTGTTCAAAACTAACAAAAGACCATTGGGTAAAACTAAATCATACGTTCCTACGGCTAGTGCAGCAACTCTTGCTCCATTGCCGACTCTTAGATCTACTTCCCCTTTATTAAGCTCTCTACTGCTTCTCAACCCCTGCACATTTGTACAAGTGTGAGATCCACATCCAGTATCCAATACCCATGAGTTAGAAGTAGATAAGTTAACTTCTATAACAAGTATACCTGTGGTAGTCTCACTACACTTGGTACGCTTTAGCTCTTCCAAGTAAACCTTGCAATTTCTTTTCCAGTGTCCTGGTTTATTGCAATGATGGCAATTTTCAACTTTCGGAGCTTTAGCCATAAAAACTGGCTTAATAGAGTCTTCAGATTTGGCAACTTTTGCCTTACCCTTGACCTTGCCTTTGTTCTTAAAGGACTTCCCTTTGCTGACCATGAGCACGTGGCTTGGTTTCTTCTTAATATTCTGCTCAGCCGTTTTAAGCATACCATGAAGCTCAGCAATGGACTTTTCCATCTCATTCATATTGTAGTTTATAATGAACTGACCGAAACTATCGGGAAATGAGTTTAGGATCACATCCGTGGAGCGCTCCTTAGAAAGTGGAAAACCAAGCCTTTAAGAGGATCAATATATCCTTTCATCTTGAGTACATGAGTGCTGACAGATGTCCCCTCTACCATCTTGCAAGCATATAAGGATTGAAAGGTCTCATACCTCTCTTACCTAGCATGCTTCGAGAAAGTTTCCTTGAGGTGAGCATTTAGCTCATAAGCTTCCATTTCCTCCAGATTCTTCTGAAGTTCTGGACAAATGGTAGTCAACATAAGACAACTAACATCAATGGAATCATCACAATGTTTCTTCCATTTGTCTTTTGTTGCTTTCTTTGCATTGTCAGCTGGCTCATCATGAATTTCTTCCTCAAGAACATACAACTTTCTATCTTGCTTGAGAACTATTCTTAAGCTCCAGATCCAATCCAGATAATTGTTGCCATTTTCTTTGAGCTTGTCCTTCTCAAGAACTGATCGCAGTTAGACGTACCTGGGCTTTCGAGCCCGCCGGTTTTGGCCCGGAACCGACCCAAAGTCAACGGTTTTAGCCCTAGCCCGTCGGTCAATGGGCCTGAACTGGACTGGGACCGAAAAGCCCGGGCTGGGCTAGGATCGGGGGAATTCAAACCTAGGACCGACGGTTCAGGCCCGTCGGTCCTTGGAGGCCCGTCGGTTCGCATCAGCCCGGCGGGCTGGGCCGGGACCGACGAGCCTAAAGGGAAAAACAAAAAAAAATAGCAGCAGTCACTGGACTGCTGCCATGCCAACAACTATATTAGAAAAGAGCCGTTGGCAGCCTTCTTCCAACCCCCAAACCTTCCCAATAATCCCCTATTTCCCCTACCATCCCCGCTATAAATACTACATCTTCCTAACTCAAAATTCACCAATAATCACACTCTAATTCTCTCTCAAATTTCAATCTCTACTCTCTCTACACTCTCTACTCTCTCCATGTCTACCTCAAAGAACAACAACAACAAGGGCAAGGTGAAGGCCATTGAACTAGGTCAACGAAGTGGAGGAGGAAATGTTCAAACTCAAAGGCCTAGAAGGGCCGATTTGGCGGAGGAAATTCCTAGACAAGTCGCCGAACGAATTCAAGCCGAAAAAGATGCCCGATTTGAAGAGATGGTTCGTACAATGGAGAGCACGGGATACGAATTTCGTGGCTCAACAAATGATGATGAAGAGGACGAAGAGCACGTAGAAGACGAACAAAACTAACCTCCTCATCCGCCAACTAGTAAGCCTAAGCCTCTCAAGTCCGAAATCTTCGTTAAACATTTTAAAAGAGAATTGGCGGTTTCGGGGGGAAGGCTTGTATGTATAGTATGTCTGAGATTGACAAGGAGAATCCCGGGACGATGTTAGGTATGTTATCTGTCGCTGGAATTCCTGCTTTGGTGTTATTTGATACTGGCGCATCCCATTCATTTATCTCTAAGAAGTTGTTTAGCATGACTGGATTTAGAAGTAGAAAATCTTTAGAAAGCCTTGAAGTTAGTATACCAGTAGGAGAAATAATTTCTGTTGACGATATAGCTAATAGTATAACCGTAGAGATAAATGAACATTTATATCTAGCCGATCTATACATATTAGAGATGAATTACTTTGACATAGTCTTGGACATGGATTGGTTGGATAAGTATGATGCCGTTTTGCAATGTGTGAGGAGGAACGTGGTCTTGCATCCAGTAGCCAGAGTAGAGGACGTTTTTCACGGGGTTAAGCGTAGCAAAGCCCCTCCAGTGATATCAGCCATGAAAGCAATGAATATATTACGTAAGACAATCTTCAAGCATATCTAGTGAATATTATGGGGGAGTCGAAGTTGAAGTAACGATCGAAGATGTCCATATAGTTAAGGATTATTCAGACATTTTTTCGGAGAACTTGTCGGGTGTTCCACCGGATAGACAAGTGGAGTTTACAATTGACTTGGTGCCTGGAGCAACCCTTATATCAAATACCGATGGCGCCAAAAGAACTAAAAGAACTAAAGGTGCAGATTCAGGAGTTACTCGATATGGGATATATTCGACCAAGTGTCTCACCTTGGGGAGCACCGGTGTTATTCGTGAAGAAAAAGATGGAAGCATGAGAATGTGTATCGATTATCATGAGTTGAATCGTCTCACGATAAAGAACAAGTATCTACTTCCTCAAATCGAAGATTTATTTGACCAGCTTAGAGGTTCAGGAGTGTTCTCAAAGATATATTTGAGGTCAGGATGCCATAAACTAACGATCAAGGATGAGGACATTCTGAAGACTGCATTCCGAACAAGATATGGCCACTACGAGTTCGTAGTAATGCCATTTGGGTTAAGTAATGTCCCAGCAGTCTTTATAGATTTGATAAATAGGGTTTTTCAACCCTATCTGGACCAACTTATCATCATGTTTATAGATGACATGCTAATTTATTCGAAGGATGAAGTAGAACATGAGAAACATCTACAGACAGTTTTGGATATACTTCGCAAGGAGAAATTGTATGCGAAGTTTAGCAAGTGATTTCCATGTCCCATCTATATGATTCGCCTCGATGAAAACAAGCAACTAAAAAGGGGATGACTCGCCCGCCATACAAGAGGTCATTGTCTAAACTTGACAGACCTATGCAAGTGATCGCCCCTCCAAGCACAACGTATACCGATGAGGGTCGTCATCTAACATGGCGATCCGAGGTAGAAAAGTGTAGCCGTGGTACTGGAGGTCGATGGAACCGACAGCTTCGGCCATGCAAGGTTCCTTTGAGCTGAGATCGCTCGCCCTTCGTTTAAATATGAGGCGAGCGTAGCCGAAGGAACCTCCAATTAAATCCGTGGACACGCTCGTGCGCCCTCAAAGTACATCATCTAACATGATGTACCCAGACAAGACGGCAGGTCCCTACCCCATCACAATGTATACCGACGAGGGTCGTCATCTAACATGGCGATCCGAGGTAGAAAAGTGCCGACAAGCCACGGAGGTGAAGTCGAATAAACTGACGACGTCCTGTGCAAGCACTCCTCCAAACCGAGACCGCTCGCCTTTCGTTTAAACACAAGGCGGGCGCAGCCTAATGGAGGACCCTAACAAAAAAGTGAGTCGCGGGATAGTCCCTCGCACATAAATACACGGTTACGGAGATCGGTCCATCGAACTCAGCGACCGTGCACACAGTCGTCCTCCCTCGAAGGATCGGCAAAACTGAAGATAGCTCACCAAGACATACTATTTTCGCTCCCTTACTTACACTAAGTGAACAAAAACAAGGGGCAAAGAAGTGGAGCTATTCCTAAATACGATCAGAAGGAAGGGACCATACATGATCGGCTTCGTTCAAAAAGACACACGACGATCAACTCTATTCAAGAAATTTACAAGTAAGAATTTTCGAGTACACTAATACATTCGGAAATATTCAACACTCAAACAGTCAATCGGGCGAACAAAACATCAGATGCAATTATGCAAACACTTGTATAAAGTCACATGCAAACATTCAGAGACGATGTACTCATTAATAATCGGATATAAAAAAGAAGTATTTTATTCCATCTGAAAATATTGGTACATTCAAGCCCGAAGGCAGTAAAAATTACAAGCAAAAGAAGACAAAAATCACTCAGGCTCCCCCCGGCTGGCCTTTGCCCCCAGCGGGTGGATCGGTGCGCGCTCTCTCATCGACTTCAGGATAAATCAACTTATCCGGAAAAGGATACCAACTCAAGTCGATCCCCAAGTCGGTGAGGTCGAGGATCGGCAAGTAAAATTCTGGATGCAAAGGATGCTCGAGTGCGTAGGCCTTGAAGGACTCCATCACAGGACCGACCTCGATCCCTACCTTCTTAGCGGATCGGACAGCGTCGACATAAGCCATATAGTAGGCGAACTGGCCGATGTATGCCACGTTAAGGTAGGGATCGGTCTCGATCGCCTTTATTTGCCCCTTCAAATCCGCGGTCGTCTTCTCAGCATCCGCAAGCTCGACCACCTTGGCGGCCAGATCTCCCTTCGCCTTCTCCAGCTCTCCCTTCGCCTTCTCCAGCTCGCCGTTGAGACGATCCACTGTCGCCTTCAGCCCGGTCGCCTCCTCCTGTGAGGCCGCATGCATCCGGAAAGCTTCCGCCATCTGGTCACGGGACCAATCGGCCACTTCCTTGGACCGGCTAAGCTCCTGCTTCATCCGATCAAGGTCCTGCTTGGCTCATTTGACCGCCTCTAAGTTCTCCTTCTCCATGGCCGCTATCCGATTAGCGAAGTCGACGTTCTGGATCCGAGCGGCCTCAAGATCTTGATGGAGGCGAGCATTAGAGGGTCGCCCCTCATAATCCTTGGCGGCTTGGACGGCCATCGTCGCCGCCTGGAGAGTCAGGGCGATGGTCGCCTGCATGGCATCTCCAGACCGCCGACGAGCAATCGCGTCGAGATCGGTCGTCCAAGCCTTAGGCAGAGAAGCGATGGCCCGGGAGACATAAGCGGGGACTTCGAGGGACTGGCGAGGAGACTTGCTCGCCAAGAAGTCCAACACTATCGGCGAGACGTCCGGATCGGCAAGACGGATCCAGCAACGCAAATAAATGGGGACAAAGGAGTCAGCATATGCCTTGAACAAATAAGCCCAACTCAGAAAAGGCCAAACCGGTCTTACCTGTTGACCAACTCGGGGTCGCGACCAAAATAAGGTTTGCCCCGAGAAGTTTCAGCTTCGGCGATCGCCGCTTTTTTTAGGAAGCCGGTCGAGGACATGGAGCCGGATCCCTCCACCATCGGAACAGCAGAGATAGGAGCCGCAGCAACCGGCGGCTCCAAAATAGATACGTCCGCCTCAGCAGTCGGCAGGGACTCCTCCGGCCTCCGCCTCTTGCGGTTGCGCTGGAGTTTCTCATCCTCCTGAACTTCCGGCTCGACGACCGGCGCCGTAGCAGGCCTCACCACGGGGACGGGACGAGACGTCGTCACAGGGGCACGGCCTGTTTTCTTTGTCTGGTGAAGGCGACCCAATAGACCGGGATTCGACATTGCGATCTCTTGCGATGGCTCGGCGTAGCGAGGAAAATGAATCTCTGTCAAAGAAGAGATTCAGACAAGTTAGACATCTACTTCAATTAGGCGATCGTCATGCAGGAAAGAGGAAATAAAAATCCATACCCGGGGCCTTCAAATGGCGAGGGTAGCGAAATAGTCGAGCTCCCAACCGATGAAGTTCGTGACCGAGTGAGCGAACGTCGATGTAGGAGTCCGGCAAGGCGCGAATTCGCTCCCAGACGATCAAGAAATCAAAGGGGAGACTGCCGATCGCTGGAACAAGAGATCCTGCAAAAAGGAAACAAAATTAGATCAGTCCAAGACGTATCCGATCAAAGGGAGAGTTAAAACCCTTACTCGGATTTCTCTCCCGAAAATTGGTGGGGATATCCAACTCTTCCTCCGGCCTATCACTCGACGCCGACCTCCACGCTCCGCCGACCCAGCACCATTTTGCCAGGTCGCCCCGAGTCTTGTTCGGTACCCCGAGGACCACTCTTCCCATTCGACCTTGAATGTGATTACCACCGACCGACCCCTTCTGCGCAGCCAGTTTGAAGAGATAGTTCATTTATAGAAAGGAGACGGAACAACCGGTGACCGCCGAAAAGTGTCAAAGTACTGATGAAATGTAGCCAGGCATTCGGCGTCAGCTGAATCAGTGCCAAATTCCAGGCAATCAACAAATAGGATACGGCGAACGACAAGGGGAACCGTAGGCCGGCCTCCATAATCATTTCATTAACGGAGACCAGACCCTCGGGAGGTTGATCGGCACGTTCGTTTTCTGAGGGCACGTGCAGCGAGACGTCAGAGGGAATATGGAATTTCGCCCTCCAGCGACTCAAGTCTTTCTTGGTCGTCGTGCTCCGAATCTGACCAAGAGTCTACAGAGAAGGGTCGGAGGCCCGAAACGCCTTCCGTTTCACGGGCTCATAGGGATGGGCGGCATAATAGGCTTGGAAGTCAAACTCGGGACAGGGTCCAGCGATCCTCTCCATAAGTTTGGCAAAATCTAAATAAGCAGGGCCGAATACGTTGTTCCGCTCCCAATCCAACCTCACCTCTTCATCCTCGTCCACCGGTGAGTCCCTCAGCACTGCCGCCGCCGACCTCGCCACGACAGCTTCATTGAAGAGCTACTCAATCTCCGCGGGTGCAATACCGGCACGAATGGCCTCGACGGCCGTCTCCATCTGAAGGCCCATGGGGGTTTCTTCCCGGTCAGGCAAAGCCGCGGCGGTGGAAGAGCTACCGGCCTCGAAAGTTTTAGATCCTCCTCCAGACATGATCTTAAAGTAAAGGGGAAGAGAGAATTTGTGTTCTTACCGAAAATAAAAGGACGGTCGGCACACAGATCTTCGAAAAATTCTACAGAGTCTCGACTAAATAACAAAGGTGCGTGAAGAGTGGAAATGAAGTAGCCCTAGCTCCTTTTATAGGCGGGAGCAGGGGTCTCTGTGCAAATAGGCAAAATCTCGAGGGCTGGAGTGCAACCGTCGGGGGGGGGGGGGGGGACACATTAAATGCAGCCCTCGAAACCCGTTTCGAGGGCACGCCAGGCGACAAGTCTGACATAACCGTCGGACTCCCCCAATAGTAGCGCGACGTGTGTCCTTGCAACGTTTCGAGAGCCCGCCTTCATTTCCTGCTAATTCCAGCGCAAAAAGAGATCGTCCAAATTTAAAATAAGATCGTCCTGACAATCGTCCTTGTCATAAACAAACGAGCCAATCGTCTAAAGCACTGGCGATCGCCAACAGTGCCACCTCACCCCGTGTTTTCAACATCGATGCGAGCTGGGGGGAAATTGTTGTGCGGCGATTAATACGCCTCGATGGCGATCGAGATAATGGTCTGAGAGCCAACCATAGAAGACATACGCTGGGCAAACACCCAGCAGTCGGCGCCCATGGAGATCGTCTTGTGGTATCTCGCGATCGTCTTCTGGTATCTGGCGATCGTCTTCGATATCCGACATATGAATCCAACATCCATCAAAGTCGTCGAAGACCGAATCTTGGACGGAGACCCACGTGCAGATCCACAAAAGGCGCTGCAAGATAGGGCCTTTGACCCCATCCTGTCACTAGCCTTTCACCTACCGAAAAGCCCGCGGAATGGCACACGGTGGGTCCTCCCCAGACAGCGACTCAGGACGCGTGCAGGCTTCGCATTGGCTCGCATGGCTGGCGCCTGTCACCTGCCTTTCACCTACCGACAAGCCCGCCAAAAGGCACATGGTGGGTCCTCCCCAGACAGCGACTCAGGACGCGTGCAGGATTCCCATTGTCTCGCACGGATGGCTGCCAGCAGCAACCTCAGACTTGAAGGAAAAAACCCCACGTGATAGGACGATCGCCCACATTTTTCTAATATAGAATACGGCGGTCGTCCGTGATCGCCGGAGAGGTCCCAGCAACCTTGTCTCCTATAAATAGGAGGCCTACAACAGTGGCCTAGGATCATCGGGAATACAGTGAAAAGCGCACATAGAGAGAATAAAGACTCATCTGGCAATTACTTACACATTCATAGTGATATTCATACACACTTACAGAACATAAAAAGCAAGAACTCACAGATCTTCACATCTGGTTCTTCCAGCAATCTACACGCTCTACAGCTTAGATAACTAGAAGTCTTTACACTCATTGTAATAGATTCTAACATTAATATTTGCACTCCAAAGTATCTATATTAATAATATCTCGCGAGAGCATTCAAGCCCGGGATTAACAACCCCGGCAAACCTTGTGTTATTTATTTTCCCACGGAAGTGTTCTCGCATTTGTTTGTTATTCGATCATTCCAGCAATATTATCTCCGGATAATATTTTGGGTAACAACATTAGGAAAGATGATCAAGGCGATGAAAGCTGTCAAATTGTTGAAATAGGGCTCTCCCGGATACTGGTGCTACGCAATGAAGAAAGAAGACGGAAAAGTAGAACTCTCATCCATTCCTGTTGTGAACGAATTTATGGATGTGTTTCCTTACGAATTACCTGGACTACCTCCATGACGGGATGTAGAATTCACCATCGAGCTGGAACCAGCAGCTACACCAATTTCTAAGGCGCCATATCGTATGGCACCTACTGAGATGTACGAATTGAAGAAGCAACTGGAAGAGTTACTGGACAAAGGCAATATCCAACCAAGCATTTCTCCCTGGGGTGCACCAGTTCTTTTTGTCCGGAAGAAGGATGGATCGCTTCGATTGTGTATTGACTATCGAGAGCTGAACAAGATGACAATCAAGAAAAAGTATCCATTGCCACGGATTGATGATTTGTTTGACCAGTTACAAGGAGCAACAGTGTTCTCTAAGATCGATATGAGGTCGGGATATCATTAGTTGATGATTAAGGAATCCGATGTTCTAAAATCAGCATTCAGAACTCAATACGGACACTATGAGTTTGTAGTGATGCCATTTGGTCTCACTAACGCACCTGCTGTATTCATGCAATTGATGAGCCAAGTGTTCATAGAGTATTTGGACAAATTCGTGGTCGTATTTATTGATGACATTCGGGTTTATTCTAAGAGCCCGGAAGAGCATGCACAGCATATGCGGATCGTTTTAAACCTTCTGAGAAATGAGCAATTGTACGCCAAGCTTTCTAAGTGTGAATTCTGGCTAAAGGAAGTAATGTTCCTCGGTCATGTGGTATCAGTAGAAGGAGTCCGAGTAGATCCCCATAAAATCGAAGCAGTTATAGATTGGAAGTCTCTTAAGAACGTGAAAGAAGTCTAGAGTTTCTTAGGACTTGTTGGGTATTATCATCGGTTCGTGGAAGGGTTTTCCAAAATTACCAGCCCACTTACTAGACTACTGCAGAAAACTCAAAAGTTTGAGTGGAACGAGATGTGCCAGACTAGCTTTGATGAATTGAAGAAGAGATTGACGACGGCACCAATTTTAGCACTCCCACAGGGAACTGGAGGATTCATAGTTTACAGTGACGCTTCGAACCAAGGTATCAGGTGTGTATTGATGCAAAATGACAAGGTGATCGCCTATGCGTCATGATAGCTGAATCCTTATGAAGTAAATTACCCAACGCATGATTTGGAGCTGGCAGCGGTAGTTTTTGCTTTGAAAATCTGGAGACATTACCTGTACGGGACTCACTGTCAAATCTTTACGGATCACAAGTCTCAAATACATCTTCAGTCAGAAAGAGTTGAACATGCGGCAAAGGAGATGGCTGGAACTGATTAAGGACTACGACTTGGAGATTCTTTATCATCCAGGCAAAGCAAATGTAGTGGCCGATGTACTTAGCTGCAAGCCTGTTTCTATTCAGATGCTGGATACTCTGACCTCCCAGCCCAGCATTCAACGCAAATTGATTCACGAAGGAATTGAAGTATGGTTGCAAAGAGTCCAAGGACAACTATGTGAGATGGAAATAACTTCATCATTAACCGAAGAAATCAAATCTAAGCAATTAGATGATCCTCTGATGATTCGGTTATGCGATGGAGTGAGCAAGGGAAAAGCCCCAGGATTTATAGTTCATGATGATGGAGTCTTGAGATTTTAGAGCCGACTTTTTGCTCCCGTTGTCGATGTTCTAAAGCAGATAATTATGAAGGAAGCTCACAGCATGCCATATTCTATCCACCCGGGCACCAGTAAGATGTATAAGGACCTGAAGCAGAACTTCTGGTGGGGCAACATGAAGAAATATGTAGCGGATTATGTCTCGAAATGTTTGATTTGTCAGCAGGTTAAGATCGAGCATCAACGACATGTCGGAATGCTGAAGTCGCTCCCGATTCCTGAATGGAAGTGGGAGGACATATCGATGGACTTTATCACTAATGTGTAATACCCGAGATCCTTGTTCCAGATTCGTTGAGTTTTTGGGGTTTTATCGGATTGTTATTGTCCTCATCGTTGGAATTTGGTGTCATGTTTATGTGTGCCTTGTTGGGACGTGTGTTTGGAGGCGTTTCAGATCACTATGTGAGTTTCTGGGTTTTTGTGGTGTAGCGCACGCTAATGCTTGTGGCATAGCGCACGCTACGGCGTTGGGGTTAGCGCACGCTACCAGATGTGTAGCGCACGCTAACTGGCAGTCCAGGAACTACTGGACTGGGACTGTGGCTTTGTTAGCGCACGCTAAGGTCGATAACTAGCGTACGCTATCGACTGCTTAGCGCACGCTCTTCCTTCTTTCTAGCCCGCGTTGCTCGGTAAATCTGGTCCGGGGGCCACCGGATGGACCGTGACTCGTTAGCGCACGCTACACTCATGGGGCTAGCGCACGCTATGATGTTATATGCGGAATGTTCGGCGTTGACCTCGTTAGCGCGCGCTAATGCGGTCTAGTTAGCGCACGCTAATAACTGTCCAGTATAAATATTGGACAGCTGGCTTCACTTCGTCATTTCTCTCCCTTCTTCATCCTTTCCGACGGGAGTGAGCTCCAGAGGTGATTTTCAGCGATCTTCTTCGTCAAGCTTCATTTTGGAACGGATTTGTAGGTGTTTAACAACACCAAATCATCTTCTTGATCCAAATCAAGGTAATCTCTTCTTAGAACCCTAGTTCTTGAATTTTGGGGGGTTTCTCCTTAGTTCTTCGATTTAATCCGAGGATGATGAATCGATGGTGAAATTATTGTTGTCTTGGCCATGATCTTCGGATTTTTGAACTCATTCATGATTTTATATCACTCGGAACATAGTTCTTGATTTCTTGGAGACACACTTAGATCCTTGTTGTTTTTAGGATCGATTCGGATTCCGTTTAGTGTTATTGATTCGTGTTAGTGTTATTTTCGTAGTTCTCGTGGAGTTGTCGAGTTCATGGTCGGTTTTGGAAGTTCGAAGGCTGCCCAACCTCATCCGTTCGTTGTCCGGTGTTTCGTGGTATCGAGGCCTTGTGATTCGTCGTATTTGTTCGCTCGCGGATTTGAGGCAAGTATCTTGCCTATACACTTCATATTTCGTAGTGGTTATAGTCGGTAATTGACTAGGTGTGCAATTGAATTATTTTTAATGAACTTATAAAAGAATCGGTATATTCTCGATAAAGGTTTTCTATAAAATCTACTTATGTGTTGGTGAACGATTGTGTGGTGCTGAGGATATGTACTAGTGGTGTGCTTTGGAATATCTTCTTTACGTTTGGTATCGTTGTGCGTGATTATGTTGATAGTGGACTTAAGGTTATGTCTTTCTGACAAGAAGTGTGTATATATGTGTGGACGTGTGTACTATTGATGAGTTTGTGATGATGTGTGATGTGAGTATGTGTCGGGTGTTGTGGCCATTCTTAGCAAGTACCTTGATTTACTTGAAGTACTTCGGGAATATGTTTTTGAATCGTGATTTCGTGAAAGTGGTAATTTGAAAATGTGGTTTGTGCCATGTGGTTACCGAGAGTGTGAACCGAGTAAAACCGGTGAGGGTCCCCTGGGTCCTAGAGGCTGCGTATCCCTACGGATCACTCGGTGGGCTATACACCAGGGAGGGCCTGACGAGGTGTCTCTGGGGTGTGTATCTTGCTGAGATGTACAGGGCCAGTATAGCTCGGGAGGTTGTTTTGTGATATGGCACGATGTTGTTTTCGATAATTGTGATATGTCCGGAGTATCACATATGCAAATTCCCAAAGTGAGATACATCATATGTAAGGTCTTGGTACTTGGCTAAAATGGCACCGGTATAAGCGTCGTATATTATTTGCTTCATGGTTGCGATATTTTTGGCATAAGGATACGGGCCCCGTGATTGTTTCCGTACATTGTGGTTTGGTTATGTATCGAGCGTGACCGTTGTGTTATTCACTCGAGTATGGGATATGGATGTTTTGGGTCGTGGACCCTGTGTTTGTGACCAGATTGGTATCTTTGAGTAAAAACAATTCTTTGGCCCGTGTCCCTATGTGGTTTGTCGAGTTAAAGATTTATTAGCCCAGAAATGTCTTTCTAAAACTCCCGAGACATTTTAAATGCTTTTCAAAGAGCCTGCGTGTCTCATTCCAATTTTTCATGGTTTGAACTATTTTATTCAATGAAATATCTCGGGAAATTTTCATTGGGTTGAATTGTGGAATTAATCAAGTTTTTATATTCTTGGAATATGTTGTGTATAGCTCGTATTTGCACTTTATACTTGCACTAGCAAAACAAAGGAGTTTGCTAACCCCGAGTATTCGGGGTGGATGTCTCAGACAAGGCCCGGTACTTGCAAAGTTGTCGGGAGCGAACCACAGGATCGGTACGAAGGATGATGGAAGACGACGATGCTAATCACATGAAGGTCGTGTTGGGTATTTGGTGAAGTCTTATTGTTTTGTCTTTTTGTTGGGGTATTTTCTAATTTTCGGGAAGTATTAATGTATCCTAACCCCTGCGTGGGTACGAGTTAGAAAAAGGAGTTTTGTATGTTCGATGTAAGAATTTTTGGTATAAGACCAAATCGGTCTAATGGTTCATTATTTAGCCATATCGGCTATCAATGTGATGTATTGTTTTCGTATTTAGCCTGGTAGATCCTCATGGAGAGGGTCTGCGGCGCTGTAATATTCCCAAGTGGTTTGGGGGTGTTACATAATGTGCCGAGAACCATGACAGGAATGAACATGATTTGGGTGATAGTTGACCGTATAACCAAATTGGCTCATTTTCTAGGCATTAAGGACACTTGGGGACCCGAGAAGTTGGCATGAGTATTTATTTTAGAGATAGTCTGATTGCATGGTACGCCGAAGACCATTATTTCTGACCGAGACGGTCGCTTCGTGTCTCATTTTTGGAAAGCAGTTCATAAAGCCTTGGGAACCGAATTGAACTTCAGCACAGCTTATCATCCACAGACAAACGGACAATCCGAGAGGACTATTCAAACGGTGGAAGATATGTCGAGGGCTTGTGCTTTAGATTGGTCAACTAATTGGGAAGTTCATCTGACGTTGATTGAATTCACATACAATAATAGTTGGCATGCTTCCATTAAGATGGCACCGTTTGAGGCATTATACGGGAGGAGATGCAGATCGCCCCTTTGTTAGGATGATTCATCAGACTTGATCGGGATGGAACCGGAATTGATTGTGCAGACACGAGAGAAGATAGCCTTGATTCACATAAGGCTGTTGACCGCCCAGACTCGACAGAAATCTTACGCAGACGTGTGCCATCATCCATTAGAGTTCAGTATTGGAGATCATGTGCTTTTAAAGGTTTCTCCTACTCGGGGAATCTTTCTTTTTCGGAGAAAGGGAAAGCTGAGTCCGAGATATATCGGACCGTTCGAGATTCTTGAGAGAGTTGGAGAGTTGGCATACAGGTTGGCATTACCGCCGTCATTGAGCCATGTTCATAACGTATTCCACGTATCCCAGTTACGAAAGTATATACCAGATCCTAGTCATGTCATTGATTTCGGCGAGATCAAAGTCGCTCAGGATGGCACGTTTGAAGAGAGACCGATCAGGATACTCGAGAGTTGAGTTAAGCAATTGAGAAACAAACCGATCGCTTTGGTTAAGGTTCAGTGGTCGCGCCACGGAGTGGAAGAAGCCACTTGGAAACGGAAGATAGCATGAAGTCCAGATATCCAGAGTTATTTTCGTCTTGAGTTTCGGGACGAAACTCCCTTTTAGAAGGAGAGTATGTAATATCTGGATTAATTATCGAGTATTTCATCTGTAATTGGGCCTTGTATTATTCGGATTTGTGATATCAATAATCAAAGTATTATATTTCTTGTATTTGTATCCTTGTACATGATTATATCAATATGTAAATTTTCTCATGCAAGTACGTGATAACGTACGCTAAGAAGGAAGCTTAACGCACGTTATCCGCCAAAGATAGCGAACGCTACGAATGAAGCATAGCACACGTAAAGAGGCCAATAATTGAGCTGGGCGTCTAGCACATGCGCCAGCCGGACGATGGGTCCGGATAAGATTCCAGCGGATGAACCTAGACAGTTTTGAAGTCAACGAGTATTAATGTACGCTAAGGTATGTGTCTAGCATACGCTAATGGGTGGTACTTAAGTACGTAACCTGATGGTGTAGCATACGTAATCGCGTACAGAATGAGAATAGTTAACTATCGGTGATGATAACGTACGCTAAGTATACTAGGTAGCATACACTAAGCGACTAACGTACGTTATGCATGAAGACTAACATACGTTAAGGTCAGAAAGTTATAAATAAGACATCACCCCATTTCACTTCATTCGTTTCTTTCACTTGGCTTTCAACCTACTTCATCCCCATAGAGTTCCCAGCCACTTTCTATATGGTTAGGACACCTTTTTATTGATCATTGAAGATTGGAGATTACTTATACTTGATCATTGAAGTGGAGAATCATTTTGGATTGACACACAAGCAATCGAAGTTGGATTCTACCTATTGTCTCGGTGTTTTCTTCATCTTAAGGTATGTTAATGCTATCTCCAACCTTGGATTCGTGTTCTTAAGTATATGATGATCATGCTATCAAGATATTAAGTCCATAGATGATTTATTCCACCAAACATCATGTTTAGAAGTTGGGATGATTATGCTTAAGATATCATTGTTGAGAACATTATAGTTGGAATCTTGTGTCGTAAAATGATATTGTTAACTAGATTATCAACCTCAGAATAACTGAATTACGTAAGAGAATTTTTGATCAAAGATTGGAGTATGACATCATGATTATATGCTTATACTTGAAGTTGTAAGACATTAGATCATCCAAGTTTTCACGAGTGTATCATGCATGGAGTTAACGTATGTTAACTCTGATAATTTCGTGCTGCGAGTCAGTTGTCTGATCAGGGAAGAGACTGTCGGATGCATGTTTATCGTACGATAGGATCTACAGCTTACGTAAGCTAACGGGAATAATTAACGTACGCTACGTTGTGCACGTAACGTATGTTATATCATTAGACGAGTCAGTCGACTGATCAGAGAGGAACTGTCGATACATGGTTAGCGTACGCTAGAGTTTGTAGCTTACGTACGCTAACAAGTAGGTTTAAGGTACGCTACAAAGGGTATGTAACGTACGTTATGCATGTCAGAAAGGATACATTTTATGAACTTCCGACCATAATTTAGATTTTTAGATGTTCGTATAATGTGAGATGAACTCTATATTATTTCTTTTGTTTAAGGTTCGAGGTTTTCTACGTGATTGATCGAAGAGGCGACCTTAGAGTGTTTTGATATTCGTGGAAGTGTTATTCTTGTCATCTAATCGAGGAAAGTACTTTAATTGTTCTATATATTGATGTTATACATATTGTTGTGCATATATGTCGTTGTTGTGTGTCCACCTTGTGTTGGTCCGACGGGATCATCGGGGGATCTATGCTAGCATGCGCTGGATCATCGGACAGGATTTTCCACCTCGGGTTGGTTTGACGGAATCATCGGGGGATCTAGGCAGTGAATGCTGGATCATCGGAATTACCATGTGTATGTTGTGATTTCATGTTGTGATTATCATTCGTGTATGATACTTATGAGTTTCTCGCAGGAAGAGGCTCGTTCGTATTTTATCATTTACGTTAGTTTTGTTCTTCGTGAATCGTTGAATAATATGTTGTGGTACTTGTACTAGCATCGTTGTGCTGACCCCTTCGAGGGTGAACATTTGTTTATGTTCAGGATCCAGGAGAGCAGGAAAACAACCACTGGAGCTGCATGACGATGAGGGTGCAAAGTGATGTTCCGGCCGGGTTTAATTGTTTGTTGTTTGTGTTGTTTTTAATAAGTACTCGAGTACATCGTTGTTTGTGATGATTGGATTTGGTGATGTATTAATATTCTTCCTTTGGATATTTGTATTCTCGGTATTGGCCCAGAACTGTTATATTTTATTTCAGTTATTGTCTTTTCATTACTTCAGCCTTGTAAATCCTTATGTAAAGGATTTACGACGCTGTAATATTCCTGAATATATCGGGGGTGTTACAGATTATATTCGAAGGCTCGTATCACTTTGTTCTAGCCGTATCCTTGGAGGATAACAAGGTGAAGTTGTTCCGATCATTTCTCTGGCGCGTGGCAAGTAGAGACGCGGTGTTTTTAGTGTTGGATCATCCAAAAGCTTGACGAATAAGATTCATGGGGAAGATCACCTAAATCTTGGGGAATCGCTTACGTGGAGTACACCATTTAATCAACGGACCACGAGGGTATGATTTTGAATCTTCTTTTGTTTCGTTTTATATTCGTATATACGTAGCTTGGTCGATCCTGTTAAGGTTCGAATCGAATTAGATTAGTATATTGCTTCCGCTGCACTTCGTTTTAGGCACCGAAGCCCAACAAATATAGTCGAGGAAGATTTTGAAGCTGATTTAGTTGATAACGAAATCAATAGTAAAGGTACGACTTACACATGTATTATTTTGTCATCTAATGTAAGTATCATATAAATATACATATTTTTAAACTCAAAATTCGTAAATAAATAGATTTACACATTACTGTATAGTACTGACACATTTCAATGTTATGTTTTTTTCAGATGGCCAGAGGTAGAGGGACTCCATTGCATGGTGGATGGGGAGGCTCCCTAGGAAAGGGTGACACACACAATTTTCACCCCGATGATGGAGTGAGACACCCAGTTCGTCCCGTACAGATGATTTACGTACACCTATATCGTAAGATGAGGAGATTATTTTGGACACAGATGATGACTGATTGGATCGCACGAGAGGTGGTTCCTCAGATGCGGGCATCTCGAGTTCCCCAGTGAGGACGCATACCCGACCCGACCTCCCAGAGTGTTATATTCAGGGTGACATGTATAGTTAGTAAGTTTGTAAGGTACTCTAACATGTATAGTTTATAAGTTTGTGAATTGTTCTAATTGGTTGGTGGTAGGTTGATGCCGTATGGTACATCGAGGGTGGTAGGATATTCCAGAGGAATATTCACGACAGTAAGTGGACGTGGAAAGTGCTCCCGGAAGAGCAAAAAAAGTTGTTTTTCATAGAGTTTAAGGTTACTTAAATATTAAATTGCATTTAAAGTTATACAAATTTGAATGTCAGACCGCGTATATTTTGTCTGGTTAGGCAGCGCCCAGTATTTATCGGACCTCATATATTTAGTCTGGGTATGCTCCCACTATGTGTCACTTCAAGTTAAAATTAATATTTTCTTTTTATATTTTGTTGAACCACGTATATTTTGTCTGGGTAAGTGGCGCCTGGTATTTGTCGGACCGTGTATATTTTGTCTGGGTAGGCGGCGCCCAGTATTTGTCGGCCCGCATATTATTTTGTCTGGGTAGGCGGTGCGCAGTGTTTGTCGGACCGCGTATGTTTTATCTGGGTAGGCGGCACCCAGTATTTGTTATTGTGGTTGGCATAGTAATTTGTTATATTCTTGGATAATCATGATAGCATATCAGCCATATCTGCATAATGTTTGTTTTTTCTAAAATTATATATAAGGAACTTATAATTATCATTTTTGTGGTTGGAATATTAGTTAGATAGATTCTTGGGTATTCATTTTATAGGGTAAGTGCTGCTGATTTTTTTTTGAATAATATCCAAGAATGTTTCTTTCTACAGAAACATTATCGGTGGAACCCAGACCTTGAGGCCGCTATTAAGGATGTTTTCATGCGGCATCCACGTAGATGGTACACCAGCACATTATGCAATTGAAGGCAACTACCGACGAGGCCTTAGTACGTATCGGAGCAGATTTGGGAGTCTTTGCGGGAGGAGTGGCGAACGGAGGGCTTTGTGGATAGGCTGAGGAACTGCAGCCAAAACAGGTTGAGTGAGCCAGGTGACAGTGGTATTGGCATCTCTAAGCATCATGGTGGGTCTCGCTCTATGTTTGTACATGCTAGAGCTATGGTACGTATCATTTCAAAAACTATGAAATTGCTGTAATAATTTTTGTCTTCATATCTTTCTTATAGTTAATTATAGTTCCAGAGAGATGACTTGGGTGTCAACCTTCTTGGTATGATTGTTTTGTCAGGACACATATGAAGAAGGATGGCACTTATATCTACCAGCGGTCGAGGTCCACGGCTGTGAGTACTGGACTTTTTTAGTTGTATAGTTAGTAATTGGATGTGTATATAGTTCTCGAGAAATGTCAAAATTAATTTTTGATTTTCTTTTTTAGTTGCTTCCTCTAGATGCTTATTTTTGTAACTTATATTTAAATGAATAGTACGAGGTCGAGCGATGTATATCTGAGCTATGGGCGGCTGGAGAGACTTCAGACATCAACCAAATTAATCTTGATGTCATTGTAGGTCTGAAGAAGGACCGCTACTATGGACTTGGCTGCATATTAGGCATCTTCAACCAGAAGGGCGATAGAGGCGCATCTTCATCAGCGCAGGCAGGGTATGAGCAGCTGAGGCAGCAGCTCGAGCAACTTCAGCAGACGCAGGTTGAGATGAGGGCCCAGCTTGAGCAGACAATTTCTTAGGTGCAATCTCAATACAGGATCACACGCAGTCGCAGGTCATGCGTAGTCACAACGTGTCGGATATGTTGTCGGAAGAGATTAGTATCGTGGGCGACCGTCATCTCCGTGCGACCTGTGGTTGTAAGTCTCCCTTTGTTGTGATAGTGCCTCGTCTGTTGCGAGTTACTGGTATGATTATGTGTTGTTAAGTGACGGAATCCTCCTATGGGTTTTGATTTCTTGATATGTGGTTATTTGACTCTCATATTTTGTTTATATGAGGAGTGTTGCTGGTTATGTATTCTTGACTGCTGGTTTCGTCTGCTGCGTGTATATTTCAAACTGATTTGTTCATTTGCAAGTGTTTTCGTGAAACCTTGTGCTCAATATGGTATGGAAATGTTTATGGGTGCGATTTACTCAGTCCGTAGGGGCTTCGGATGGACCAGTGGTTTAGCCCCGGTTCTAAGCAAGTTTGAACTGCGATGTGACTGTCTGTTTTCCGGTAAAAGACATCTATTGTCTTGATTTTGTACGATTTGATGCGTATATTATAATATGTTTAAACGAATATTGTTACATGAGCATTTTTGGGCATTCTAGCCAATTGAATTATTTTTGAAAACCTTGAGTATCTTAGATAATAAATTTCGAGACGTACTTTTAAAATGAATTGTTTTCTCGTGGTGCTTCCAAGGTGCCACAATATGTTTCAAAATTCTTCTACCTCGAGGACCAAAATATTTTGAGATATTTCCAATGTTTTATAAAAACTTTTACTTAGACCCGAGGGTCGAATATTTCCGAATGTTTTTCATGAAAAGAAAGTGTCCTCATTTTTATCGAATGCGAAATAGTTTTCCAAAGTCTCGATAATGATGTTTCACGATTGTACTTTTTTGAAGGGTGATACTCAAGATCAATCGGTGTTTCCAAAATTATTTTCGAAAGGAGGTTTTCGCTTTTAAAACCTATCCATTCCTGTTTGAGGGCTGGGTATGTATGTATGATGTTTGCGTTGTCGTTATGATGTTTGCTCCCGAGTATGATCGAATTGGTGGCATGAACGTCGAGGCATTGCCACGCATTTGTTCTACTAGCCCTCTGTGAGAGGTGTGAACTGGTGTTTACTGTTTATCGCCTCGTGGTGATTTGCGTGTTGTCGCACGAGTGTGAGCTGTTGAAGCTTGGGTTTGTACGTTTGTGTACATGTGTGATTGTTTCATAATGTTTGTAATTATGTGCTGGTTATCGTTCGGTCCGTTGAGGTCGCCGAACGATACCGTCGTTGTTGTAGTGTTTATGTGTGTATTACTTTACGATGGTAATCGTTGTTTATGATATATGTTATGATTCTTTGTTGTGCTGAGCTGGCATCTCCGCTATATTGTTTTGCGACGTTATGCCCCATTGTATCTAGCATTTGTATTTTCGGTATGCCGAGCCGAGGTGATTCAACCGTGATGTGCTGGGGCATGCACGTGTAAATTGTCCTTCTCGTCAGTAACGCATTTCAAGTGCGGACTCGAGGGATACCGAATTCAGTTTTGCGAATTGGCTACTGAGACTTTCGGAGTTCGCGCTTCAGCACAGATATCAGGATCGGCTCTGAGAGACCCACGGGAGATTTTCCTGTCGGATTCTTTTTGTGTTGTGACCTTATTTCCGTTGTTGTAAGTTGCGGGGACGACATTTCTTTTATAAGAGGTCGGATGTAATACCTATACTATATTTGACTTCTGCAGTTTCTCCTTCTAAATTCTATCGACTTGCACGTGTTCGTCGATAATTTTTGAACTTGTTTGATGTCTCAGTTGTCACCGTTCGAACTGGTTTTGACCTTGTTTCAGATCGACCTCTTTATCATCGTGACCTTTCCGAGTTCGGTTCGATTCTTGTGAACCTTGTTTGGAAGTAACGTCTTTCACTTTCTACCAGTTCTTTTAATGTCTGGAGTTGAAGTGGGGACTTCAGAGTCATTGTTGGACTGTTGTCATTCAATCATTGTTGTTCGATTGTTGTTGTTCGATCATTGTTATTTGATCATTATTGTTCGATCATTGTTATTTGATCTTTGTTGTTCGATCATTGTTATTTGATCATTGTTGTCCGATCATTGTTATTTGATCGTTGTTGTTCGATCATTGTTGTTCGGTCGTTGTTGTTCGAACATTTTTGTTCGATCGGGGTTGTCTGACTGTTGTTGCCTGATCTCGTACTGCGAACACCGTTAGTCAACTGTTTCGAGTGTTGCCAAGTGGGTCACCGAGCCGTGCATTGTGAGATGGTAGTTGAGAGATTTGGGGATTGAGGTTGCGTCTCTGCTCCGAAAGGACACAGAAATGCCTAGTGTAGGTTTTGAGGACTTCGGCGTATTCCGAATTGTTTGGGGTTGTCCTTGTGGATCGTTTGTGTGTTTATTGCTGTTTTCTTGATTGTGCGTGTTTCCTTGTAATGGGTGCTTTGTGTTTTGTGATTGTTCGGATAATCGACTTGGTTGTATTATCAGTTTGATGACGCTTGTCACTTGTTGTTTTTATTATGTCTCTATCGGTGGCGTTGTTATGGTCGTCGTGGGGCGTGTTTTCACGCTGTATATTCTTTCGCGTTGCTTGTAAAGTTTCGCCAATGGGCGAAAGTTACGCGTTTCTTGTGTATCTCGTTGAGTTTTCCTATCGGGATATTGCTTCTCCCTACTTATTTTAAGTTTCGGGACGAAACTTCTTTTAAGGAGGGTAGAATGTAATATCCGCAATTTCGGATTTCCGGTAATTTTCATTTTTTGGCGGAGGTCCGTTTCGACAACTCAGTTTTGACCGTTTCGTCATTCTGAGAATATTTAATTATGCACTTTTTGTCATCCGAGTTCGTTTCGGTATCGTTTTGTTGAGTTCCGTGTTCTTAAACGACTTTTCCGCACTTGAGTTCGATTCTCGCGAATCTCGTCCGAAACTGTTGTTTTGAGTTTCTCGGAAGTTCATTTAATGTTATTATTCATGTTGTAAGCTTCGGTTTGGTGTTTCGATCGTGTATCATGTATTTCGGACGTTTTGGGCCATTTTCGTAATTTCCCAAAGTTTGGGGTAATTACTTCCATTGTCGAATTTTGAGCCCTCGGGTGGTCGGAATCGTGTGTTCTCTTAGTGCTCGAATTCATCTTTGCGAGTACTTCTTAACCGTATCTTCGATTCGTATTCAGGTTTGGGTTTCGGGGTCGTTCGGGCCATCGGAGTTGGGCCCGGCCGAGTCATGGCCGGGCAGTCTGGGCCCAGGGCGGCACTGGCCGAGTTACGGCCGGTAGTGCTCGGTAGTTACGTACGTAAGGCTGGTTACGTACGTAAGACCTGGCCGGTTACGTACGTAACGATGCCGGCATTTCTGGGCAGAGATTTCGGCCATGGCCGGTTACGTACGTAAGCGTCCGGTAGTGTACGGCTATATAAGGCCTGGCAGCGTGTTTTTCACCCATTTTCTCATTCTCTTCCTTCTCTTCCGCGGCTGGAGGTGTGGGAATCATGGAAAGATGTTGTTGGACAATCAATCCACGAAGTTCTTGAGTTTCTAACATCAATCAATCATCCCATAACCTCCTCCGATCTACCGAATCAAGGTTAGATTTCTAGAAATCTAATTTTGGGGAATTTGGGTATTTTGGTTGATTTCGTCCGTTTAATCCGATTTAACTTAGGGTTATGATCTATTGATGATTATTTAGATGTATTATATCATTTCCCTTGTTATTCCATGGTTGGATCGTATCGATTCGTTATTTGGGTCGAGTTCTTGACCGACGCCTTGAAGGTGTCCGGTAAAATATCTTAGAGGGGTTTTTGGGCGTTCTACGATTATTCTTCCTCGTATGATCTATGATTTATTGATTATATGTTGTTAGGGTCGAGTTTCTTGTGAAGAACTCGAGTCGGAACCCTTCCGTTCGTTGCCTTCTTTGGGGTCCGAGCATCCCGGTCGAAACGTGTTCTTCGGAGCGTTCGGTAGCAGTTAGTAAGGCAAGTATCTTACTATACGACTTGTATCTTGCGACTAGTAATCACGTATGAGATTTATGATGATTTTGCTTGCCTTCGTAAATATGTTCCGTTTGAGTTGGTTGTGTTTTCCGCAATTTGAAGGCTTTGTGATAATAGTGTTATATTGGTATACGTGTTAGGCGTTGTGCTATTTGTGCAGGATTGCGATGTACATATGAGATGGTTGTACACGTGGTTGTGCAATGTATCGTGTACCGAACGTGTGTTATGTTGGTTAAGTGCCGTTGATTGATGATAGTTGTTGCGAGTGTTGAGGTTGTGTTATGAGCGTGCGATGTACGATTTTGTGGTGATCAATGTGATTGATTAATTGTGCTCATTGTTGTATGTAATGTGAATGTGAATGTGAATGTGTGTGTGACCGCTAAGTTCACTCGTGTTGGTTCAACGGGACCTACGAGGATTCGTGGCAGTGGACTACGGGGTCAGAACTTAGTGAGGTACTGAGGTCCAATCGTGTTGGTCTGACGAGGCCTACGATAACGCATGGCAGTGGACCATGAGTTTCGGACACGGCGCCCAACCGGTGAGCTCGACGGGGCTTACGGTGACACGTGGCAGTGGACTACGGTGTCAGGACTGTGTGTGTGATTGTTGTGATTGATATAGTCCGTGCGGGTTGTTATGCCTACGGAGACACGTGACAGTGGATCACGGTGTCGGAATTGGTTATGTCTGGTTAATAGTCCGTGTGGGTTGCTGAACCTACGGAGACACGTGACAGTGGATCACGGTCTCGAAATTGATTATGTTTGTTTAATTGTGCGTGATGTAGTCCGTGCGGGTTGTTGAACCTACGGAAACACGTGACAGTGGATCACGGTGTCATGAGCATGATACTTTTCAAATCAAAGTTTTTAAAGGAAAAGTTTTATGAAAATGAATGTTGGGCCGAGTCCTAAGCTTGAGTAAATGTTTCCCGTATTGTAAACTGTTGAGTTCTGAAACAAGATTTGGGTGAAGGCCCTTAAGTTTTTTTGAAAGGTTTTGGGAATCAGGACTTGAGGTCTTAAGGTTTTGAAATTCTAAAAATTCCCGAGCTGATAATCTTATTTTCGAATGCTTCATAGCTTATCTTCCCTTGTGAAAACCTCCCAGGAATATTTGATACTTGATTATTATATTTGATTCACGATTATTAATTGCTTGTTACATTTCGTATGATTTGATACGTGCACTAGTAAAACAGTGGAGTTTTACTAACCCTCGAGTAATCGGGGGGTGGATGTCTGTTTTGCGTCCAGGTACATGCAGATTCAGGGGAGCAGTCACAGGATTGGCACAAGAGGATGACAAGATGCGATACTAATCATGAGTCGAGAGTTGTTCTGATTTTTGTTGTGTTGTCAGAGTTGATTTCAGTCTTCCGCTGTATTGTATTTCGACCCCTGTGTGGGTAATGTCGTTTAAGTCAGTTTTGTTGATTGGGTTGTGTGACCTCATCTGTCTGTGTATTCACGTGTAAGTGACCATAACGGTCTGTATTATTTTATTGTTTGACCCTGGTTGGGCAAGCATTTGGTTGTTTATGGATGTTTAGCCTGGCAGATCCTTGTGGAAAGGGTCTACGGCGTGTAATATTCCCATATGGTTTTGGGGGTGTTACAGCCGTAAGATAGTACAGGAGCAAATGCTTGCCCGTTTGATAGTCCAGAAGGAACTACAACTAGAATTTATGAAACCGGGGATTGAGGTCTGGCTACAATGTGTATAAGGAAAACATTGTACACTTGAGATTTTATCGTACCTTGATGATACTATCAGATCAAAGCAGATTACGGACCCATTCTTATTGTGGGTCCTGAATGAAGTAACTCACGGGAAAGCCCCTGGATTTGTGGTCTACGAGGATGGTGACTTGTGCATTGCAAGAATTGATTTTGTGTACGACAGATGAAGAGTTGAAAAACTCTATTATGAGAGAGGCTTATGCCCCCGTACTCTGTTCATTCGGGGTCTAATAAGATGTATAAGGACTTGAAATAATATTACTGGTGGGGAAATATGAAGTGAGAATTTGCATAATTTGTTTCAAGGTGTTTAACCTGTCAACAGGATAAGATTGACATAAGCGATCGGCGGGTATGCTGAAACTACTCTCTATTCCAGAATGGAAATAGGAGACATATGAATGGATTTTATCATAAACTTGCCGATGAGTCGTCAAGGTATCAATACGATTTGGGTGATTATGGATCGTCTGACCAAATCAGCTCACTTCTTGGAGATCAAAGAAACGTGAGGTCCTAAAAGTTTAGCCCACTTGTTCATTCGATAGATCTTCAGGTTGCACGGAACTCCCAAGATTATCGTATCGGATCGTGATGAATGACTCGTGTCATATTTATGGAAGACAGTTCATCATGCGATGTGTATGTAACTGAATTTCAATAGAAAGTTTCATCCATAGACCGATGGCCAGTCTGAGAGGACTATCCAGACTTTGGAGTATATGTTGAGAGCTTGTGCTCTCTATTGGAAACACGATTGGGAAGCCCAACTATCATTGGTGGAGTTCACCTACAATAATAGTTGGCATGCTTCAATTAAGATGGCACCTTATGAAGCATTGTATGTCCGTTGTTATAGGTCCCGATTACGGAACCTGATATGTTGTTAGCAGCTTGGGAGAATATCGCTCAGATTAGGAGTTGTTGGTTTACGTCTCAAAGCCGACAGCAGTCGTATGCAAATAACCATCGATAACAGCTTTAGTTCAAGTGGTGACCATGTACTGGTTAAGGTGTCTCCTACCCGAGGTGTTTTCCATTTCCGAAAAAAAGGCAAAGTGAGTCCAAGGTATATCAGACCATTTGAGATTTTAGAACGAGTAGGTGATGTGGCCTACCGTTTGGCATTGCCACAGACATCAAGTCGAATTCACAATGTGTAGAGGAAGTATATTACTGATCCAAGCCACATACTTCAGTTTGAAAAAATCAAGATAGCTGATGATCATTCGTACTAGGATTGTCATTTATGAATACTTGAGAGGAGGATGAAATAATTGACAAACAAGACGATTCCCCTGGTGAATATTCAGTAGTCTAGACACGAAGTCGAGGAGGCTACATGCGAGATCGAGGATAGCATGCAGGAGAGATATCCCGAGTTGTTTACCCCTTAGTTTCGAGGACAAAACTCTTTTTGAGGGAGGGAGTATGTAATATCCGGCTATAATTTTTTATTTTTACCATTATATTGTATGTATTATATGAGTATCGTTGTATTGTGTTTGTATTTATACAATATTTATTATAATGAGATACTTTGGAATCAAACTATTTATGTTCGATGTTCGTATTGTCTTGACTGTTAGACGTTGTAAGTTGTTTTTCTGATTAAGTATATTAGATCTAGCATAGCTACAGTCACTGCCTAGTGTACGCTATCATGACGCGTGTTACGTACATTAAGCTTGACAGATTACGTATGTAACCGAGGGTATCACATCACATCTCAACTTTTGGCGTGTGGGGTCGTGCATGGCTGAAATGTTTGGCTTGATTATGAGATTTCACCTTATTTGGTCTAGTGTAAGTTGATGAACGTTTTCCATGAGTTTTTAATAAGTGAACTTGCTATTTTTGCAATCTAAAGACATGTTTTCATAATTGATTTTCAGCAAAGTCATTTTCATCCTTCAGTTCTATGTTAGAAAGTGAGAGCTGTAGGTCTTCTTGTTTTTGTTAGGAGTGTGCCCTCGAATGCCACCCAGAGGATATAAGAGTGAGGGCATTGTACTTGTTGTTATGTAAATCTTTATCCGAAGGCAATTGTATGTTTCTTTATTTACTGGTAGTCACTGGCATTCCTCACTCGTAAATATATATATATATATATATATATATATATATATATATATAAACTAGTCCGTGTATTTGAGAGCAAAACATTCCACTCCTTATTGGACAAGGGGATCGGCACTGGAAAGGTTTATGGCTCAAATACTTAATCGTTCGCAAATCGATGAAACTTGACTGGGTGTTAAGTTTATGTGAAGACTTGTATAACGTGTTCTTTGACTTGGAGAGTGCATGTCGATCACTATTGGTTAGTGGGAGCACAATTTATAGGTATGCAATATCACGAAGTTCACTCCGCAACATATATAATATTACACTGACGTCTCATAGCCATCTCAATGAGCAACTCAAATCTCTATGGACTTACTTCTCCACACCTCAATATGAACGAGCAACTAAAATCCTTACGTACTTATTGTTGGGAAAATGTAATTAGATTTTGATAATGCAAACCCCCGTATTTTTACTTAGATTTGTTTTAGTCTTAGACTAGAAGTATATCATTGTCTTAAATCAAGACTCAAGTATCGATGATACAACAAGAGTTTTTCAGAGCACTCACAACACCAGAGCCTGATACAGAGTATACAGTACTTTAAGAAGCACATAACGCCTGTCAAGAACGACTATCTTCATACAACAAATAAGCTTCATGCAATAATAAAATTTACTCAAGTATGAAGATACAACAACAATCGTTAGTATAAGAGAATAAAATAACCAAACGTATTCCGACATGGACTGAACTTTTAATGTGAATATAGACATGCATAAACTCCAAAGACAGAAAATAAACTGCATGAAATGTGAATCTCAGAACTGAAATATTATCATTTCAAAAATTCAAAAAGCTCCAATTTTAGGAAGTGTTAGAAATCTCACCAACCAACAACGGTCATATTTCACTATAAGAAAAATGCAAGTAACCGAAGAAAATTCCGTTGGAAGAAGCTACAAAATCCGTCGGTAAATAAACCACGGACGAAATTACTGACCGAAAGTTTCTGTCTAGAAAATGCTGGTGAGTAAGAACTTTCCAACGGATTATATATTCGTTGTCAAATTAACGACAGAAATTTGTAGGTAAACCTGGTCAATAAAATGGACTTCGAATAAAAAAAATTTGTCGGTATTTATGACGAAACCTATAATATCCATCTCGAAAACTTTGATGGTTTTGACTGCTCATCGGAAGTGCCGACGCATTTTTCGTCGTGAATTACTGACGGAAGACTTTTCGTCGGTTAATTTTTTGCCTTAATGTACTGACGGATTTTTCAGTCGATAATTTATATACTTTTGTTGTTATATTTTTCATTTTTCTGGTTGTCTGTATACACCTGTACCATATAGTTATACCTGTATATGTACTATGATATAATACGAAGAACACTGGTTCGCCAATTACAAAAATAAACCCAATACAATAAAATAAATCAAACGTAATTAATTACATAGAGATTTCGTTTACAATGTTGAAATCAATCAAAATATACAAAAATAATATACTATGTAGAGTGACCATCATTCCTCGGTGGTGGCTGAGGAATGGGGAATTGTCCCTGCTTCCGTAGATCCTGCATCATTTGTGATATGATGAAGAGCATGAGTGTCATCTCCATCAGGTTCTCGATGCATTGAGGCAGGAACAACTTTATGGACAATTGTCCAAATGTGAATTCTAGATGCGTGAAGTTATATTTCTCGGACATGTGATATCAGCTGATGGGGTGAGAGTAGACCTACAGAAGACAGAAGCTATCCAAGACTGGCTACCACCAAAGAACGTAAAGGAAGTACGCAGTTTCTTGGGACCAGCAGGTTATTACCGACGGTTCGTGGAAGGTTTTTCCAAGATTTCCCAACCGATGACTAATCTGTTGAAGAAGGATAAGAAGTATTTATGGTCAGAGTCATGCCAGCATAGTTTTGATGAACTCAAGAGTCGGTTGATTTCGGCACCTATTTTGGTTCTACCAAAAGGAACAGAAGGATTCGTGGTGTATAGTGATGCGTCAAAACAGGGCCTTGGATGTGGGCTAATGCAGAACGGGAAGGTGATCTCCTATATCAAGACAGCTATGACCTTACGAGGTAAACTACCCCACCCATGATTTGGAACTTGCAGCTGTGGTGTTTGCTTTAAAAATCTGGCGTCACTATCTATATGGAGTTACCAGATTTTTACCGATCACAAGAGCCTGAAGTACATATTTACTCAGAAGGAGTTAAACATGAGGCAGAGAAGGTGGCTAGAACTAATCAAAGATTATGATATCGAGATCCTTTATCATCCGGGAAAAGCAAATGTAGTTGCCGACGCTTTGAGTCGTAAGACAATACAGGAACAGATGCTTGCCCGATTGATAGTTCAGAGAAAATTGCAGTTAGAGTTCGTGAGGTCGGAAATTGAGGTTTGGTTACAGTTTATTCAGGGATAACTTTGCACACTTGAGATTTCATCGTCCCTTGAGGATATAATTAGATCGAAGTAGGTTACAAACCCATTTTTATCTCGAGTTCGGGATGAAGTAACTCAAGGGAAAGCCCCTGGATTTGTGATCCATGAGGATGGATTGATACGCTTTAGGAATCGAGTTTGTTTACCCACAGATGAAGATTTGAGGAACTCTATCCTAAGAAAGTCTCATGCTACCCCGTAGTCTATTCACCCGGGGTCTAGCAAAATGTATAAGGATTTGAAGTAGTATTATTGGTGAGGGAATATGAAACGTGAGGTTGCAGAGTTCGTTTCGAGGTGTTTAACCTGTCAACAGGTTAAGATTGAGCATCAGCGACCCGCAGGAATGCTGAAACCGCTCCCGATTCCCGAGTAGAAATAGGAGTACATATCGATGGATTTTATCACTTGCTTACCAATGAGTCAACAAGAGATGAATATGATTTGGGTGATTGTTGATCGTCTGACCAAATCAGCCCACTTTTTGGAGATTAAAGATACATGGGGACCCGAGATATTGGGCCAGCTGTTTATCAAATAGATTGTAAGATTACATGGTACCCCCAGGAGTATTGTATAGGATCGTGATGGGCAATTCGTGTCACACTTCTGGAAGGCCGTTCATCATGTGATGGGCACACAACTGAACTTTAGTACGGCATTTCATCCGCAGACTGATGGTCAGACTGAGAGGACTATCCAGACTCTAGAGGATATGTTGAGGGCGTGTGTTCTTGATTGGAAGGACGGTTAGGAAGCCCAATTATCTTTGGTGGAATTCACTTATAATAATAGCTGGCATGCTTCGATTCAGATGGCACCTTATGAAGCAATGTATCGCCGTCGTTGTAGATCTCCTTTGTGTTGGGACGATCCATCTGAATCCTTGGGTACGGAACCCGATATGTTGCTATCATCCCGTGAGAAGATCGCTCTGATTAGGAGTCGTTTGTTAATGGCTCAAAGCCAACAGAAGTCTTACGCAGACAACCGTCGACGACCACTTGAGTTCGATGTTGGCGACCATGTGCTAATGAAGGTATCTCCTACTCGAGGTGTTTTTCATTTTGGGAAGAGGGGCAAGCTGGGTCTGAGGTATATTGGGCCGTTTGAGGTTTTGGAATGAGTGGACGATCTAGCCTATCGTCTGGCGTTGCCACCAGCTCTGAGTCAGATTCATAACGTGTTCCATGTGTCCCAGTTGAGGAAATATATTGCTGATCTGAGTCATATACTTCAGTTCGATGAGATCGAGATAGCGGAGGATCATTCGTACGAAGAGCGTCCCGTACGGATACTTGAGAGGAGAATCAAACAGTTGCAGAACAAGACAATTCCCCTACTGAAGGTTCAGTGGTCACGACACGGAGTCGAGGAGGCCACGTGGGAAATGGAGAGCAGCATGCAAGAGAGGTATCCCGAATTGTTTACCCTTTAGTTTCGGGGACGAAACTCCTTTTAAAGGGGGGTATGTAATATCCGACGAAATTTATTACCTACTGTTGTATTATTCGGATAATTAAAATATAGTTGTAGTTTTGTTGCATTTGTTTAATGTTTATTGCTGTTGGAATATATCATAATACCGTTATATTATTCGGATAATTAAAATACCGTTTAATGTCTTGACTATAACTATCATTCGCATTGTGATTGATTTCTTGACGTTGTGTAGATTGGTACATTTTTAGGTTACTAATTATGTGTTTAACGTATGTTGGTCCCAAGAATGATGAAGGCTATCCTCACTGTACCAACACAAGTCTTTTCTAGCGCGCTTTTGTCCTCAATCACGCGCACCTATGAGATGGATACCAGAAAAGAGATGCATCTTGTTGGTATGAGTAGTCCAAATTAATTCATTTAACCACTTTCTAGTGGCAGTGCAGAGCCCCTTACTAAGCGACAGGTGGACATGAGGGGCTGCACCATTAGGATGCCGTGGGTTGGGATGTTAAGCCCGGCCAGTTACGTTCTCCCGAGTTGAAGGTGAGGACACTGGATGCAAAGTATTCCCAACAACCCCCCCCCCCCCCCCCCAGCGTACGCCAGAAGACTCGAACCCGCGCCTCGCTCTGATACCAATTGTTGGTCCCAAGAATGATGAAGACTATCCTCACTGTACCAACACAAGTCTTTTCTATCGCGCTTTTGTCCTGACTCACGTGCACCTGGGAAACTTCCTAGGAGGTCACCCATCCCATTACTACTCCAGGCCAAGCACGCTTAACTTTGGAGTTTCTATGAGATGGCTACCAGAAAAGAAGATGCATCTTGTTGGTATGAGTAGTCCAAATCAATTCATTTAACCACTTTCTAGTGGCAGTGCAGAGCCCCGTACTAAGCGACAGGCGGACATGAGGGGCTGCACCATTAGGATGCCGCGGGTCAGGATGTTAAGACCGGCCAGTTATGTTCTCCCGAGTCGAAGGTGAGGACGCTGGATGCAAAGCATTCCCAACAACGTACACTAATACTTGAGCCTAACGTATGCTATCTTGTTGGCTTTACGTACGTAAGGAAGTGCTTTTTACGTACGTAATGAGTGTAGTCTTATCCGATCTCAACTTTCGGCATGGGGGACCGGGCATGATTTGAATATTTGACCTTTTTGAGGCAGCCTAGTTGACCTACATTACGTACGTAATGCTCTAAGCCATAACGTACGTAGTGTTTTGAGTCAGTTTCACCTGGTAGTTGATTATTTACGTAATACTTTTGGTTTAGCGTACGTAAAGTAGCTAACGTACGTTATCTACATGTGATAACATACGTAACAAACTGTGCAGTTATAAAAAGACAACTTGTGTCTTTCATTTTGCACGACCAAACTCCTACTTTCTCCCCTATAATCATCCCATGCCTCCCTAGACTAATTCTACCTTCTTCTAACTTGTGTTTGAGCTTTGCATCTTGATTTGGAGCTTGTTGATTGGAAGTTTAGAGTTATTCTTGAAGCTTGGAGTGTGTTCTTGTGGTTTTGGTGTATTGTTATTCATTTCTGAAGGTATGTTGAACGATTTCACTCTATAATTTCGTAGTTATAATGTTAGTGATATAGTATACTACACCTAATGTTGAATTAATCAAGTAAAACATGTTTGTAGCTAAGCTTTTAACAACTTAGTGATGAATATGATAATTAAGGGTTTGGAATGATGTGTTCTTGATGTTCTTAATGGTGGTAAGCATGTTTAGTAGAATCACACTCTTCTTGCTGGACTAATAACATCATTAGGACAATAATAATCCTTATTTCCTTGTAGTTAAGGTTGATTGTTGGAATTGTTGTCATAAAATATTTTAAAAACTCCTTGATGGATATTAGAAGATTAGAGTGATGTTCTTTTTCATAGGTGTCATATTTGACTCTCTAGGTTAGTAAAAAGATTATAAGGATGGTGTTAATATGAGATAATCTTCATGATCACAATATGGATTTATAACTAAATAAAGTGGACATAGTGATGAGCTAAGTAGTACAGATTCTCATTTTCAATCATCCGTAATGTTCTTGATAGATTTAAATGTTATAGGATAATAAGTGTATAACATGTTCTTGATAAATTCTTAGTCATTAAGAATCATATGAATATTCGGTAATGTCTTGTAAACCGATTGTAAGAATGAGTTAATGTAAATAGACTTCTTGGAATAAGATTTCGATATTTTGAGATAAGTGAACTATTCAAATGGAAATTAGGATATCGTCTCACAAAATTGGATATCGGTGATTATATGAATGTGTTATTGAGTGAAGTATATTTCATTCAAGGTTGATTGTTCGAGTATCCGATATTAGTCGAGGACCGTTCGTTCGTTCGACAAGGAAGGATTATTCTCGTCTCCGTATTGAGGCAAGTTATCTTGCTTGGTTATAATGATATTTGGATCCTTGTGATGGTTATGCGTTTCGTGTATATGAAATACTTATGAATTTGCAATCCGTGATTTGATATTAGTCTTGATGATGTTCCGTTTTCATCGTGGGATCGCATTCCCAACTTCGTCACCTTTGAACCATTGATATCATTGATCCTTATTGTTATTTTGGTGAGTTTCTTGATCCTTAATCGGATATGTGATTTATTGAATTCGTTGTCATGTTGTATAGTGACATATCCGGAATCATATTTGTGTTCCGATTCGTTATTGTGTAGGATTTTTATCCAGGCGCATATATAGTCATGCGTGGATGTTTTCGTATTGGACTGTGCACACGAGACGTAGTTCGTGAGGCTAATTAGGTACATTGTCCCACGTATATCCTGGATTCCGTATATGGGGTGGACATGTGCACTGACACATTTCCGGATCAGGCGTACTGTGGTGTCCATCTTGAGCCATACTATTTCAGTCGTTCATAGTCCATGTATAATTGGATGTGTTCGACGTTTTGTGACTAATTGTTCATACGCCCGAGGGGTATGATTGTTAGTTGGGATGTTTTCATTGAGATCTAATATATATATGTGGATTGTATAATGTCTTGAGAAATCAGATATCATGTATATCTGACCCTGTGTTGGGCGAAATACTTGGTATTTTAGATCGAGGAAAAGGCAAGGCACGGTAAGATCATGGTGATGGTGAAAGGTTCGAAGGATAGTAGTTCGGGGGGCCCAAGTCTTTTGTTGTCCGGTTATATTCAAAACCGTGTAATGTTGTCTTTTCGCTTTATTTAAATTGTTAACTGAATGTATTGTTATTTAAAGTATATTCCATCTCCATATGGTTTATACTCGTGTCTTTGGATCCTGTGTATATTAAGGCCGTTGGCCATACTATTGTAAACTCCTAATTGGAGTAAGTACTATTTATTGTGGTTCGGTATCACAAGTATTGCGTATTTAATCTGTATTTTGGGTATCGCCTGGTGAGTCCCAGTGTGGGGTCCACGGCACTGTAATGGCCGCCTTTTGGGGTGTTACAAATATGATGCCTGACGTGATATAACATCTCATGTTCATGACCAGTAAAACATAGCCATCGTATCATTATCATCATAGTAATCATATTACTAGGGATATCAAGAATAAATATTCTTTAATGCTTTAACGAGCTTTACTATCAAGTCACATACTTGATGATCGTAAGCAGAATATTAATTCAATTATATAATCAATATTATAATAATAAATATCCCCACATTATATTATTAAACAATAGAATTAGAGCATTATACTAACACTAGTTTCGATTATCTCTGATGATGTTAGCATTGTTATATATAAAAGTCAAGAGCTTTGTGAAGAACCTAGACCGAACCTTTCCATCTAGGCATTGTAGTTGTTATCCCCCGTGTCCAAGTTATCATGGCAAGTACTTATATTACATCTGATTATATTATATGTTGATTCCATTGTGATAATGTGAAATGTGAAATGTGATGTGAGATATCCGCCTCGGGATGGTTCGAAAGAACCTTGGGGGACCTATGTTAAGGGGCCTGGTCATGAACGTGGTTTTCCCACCTCGGGACTGTTCGACGGGACCTCGGGGGATCTGTGCTAAGGGGCCTGATCACGGGAACTACCTTCGAGTGTTGTGTAATGATGATTTGTTTGAATGATTGACGAATATGAAAACTGTTATATTGAAAATGAGAAACTCCACAGTTGGAACATTGTTGTATAATGTTATGTAATTTTGTACTTGCACTAACTATTCGAACGCTAACACCATTAAATGGGGGAAATGCTTTTGTGCATTTAACGTGATATTTCTTCTTAGAAGTCAGTATGGGCTCCGCATGGGATTGACGTTCAAGAGAGATGTTAAGAGCTCGGGTCTAGTAAATGATTTTTAGTCTTTATGCTTGTCAAATTATCATTGAAGTTTTGAGTTTGTCGGATAATTGTTAAAGTCCCATGCATGGGCAAAACTGTGATGTTTTAATTATGTTGGGTTTTGATCTGACTACTTAAATGTTTTGGCTGAGGCCATGGTCTAACTATTTTATTTTGTGTTATGGAATGTTAGAGTCTGTTTTACATGTTGTGAAATGGTTTGTCTAAGCCTGATAGACCTCAATGGAAGGATCTAATGTGTGTGGCAACCAGTGATGAATTGGGGTGTTACAATGGTCTGGTGAAAGCAGACGGAGGGGTACGGACCTCAACCGTAGACCAAACTGGAGGATGTGAGGCCATCATAGTTCGTCCTGATCCACCTCTACAAAAATGAGCATGATGTCTAGCACCTCACAGGTATGGCATGAAACAACCGTCCTCAGACATTTGGCGCTGATGTGACCCTGCTCCCCACAATTAAGCACACAACGACCAAACATTTTGTATTCTCATCATTAGGTTGCAAAGTGTTTGTATTAAATAATGGCAAAGAAAACCTGGGAAATTCGATGCGAAATCCAACTCATGTACTTTTCTAGGATATTCATTAAATAGGAAAGTCTTTCGTGTTTATAACATGAAAACAAATAAAGTGGAGGAGTCCATCCATGTAGAATTCGATGATGCAATCTCACCCCCGAGAAAGGTAGCGTGCTTTGATGATGCATGTACACTTCCAGATCTCCAACCCTCAAACGAAATGGAGAAGAGTCCTGAAAACCAAGAAAGAACTCTTGATGATTTTCCTAACTGTTGGAAGCACATAAGAGATCATCCAAAAGATCTTTTTATTGGAAACATCGAATATGGTGTTCAAACTCGAAGGAGAACTCTGGATTATATGAACAACTTTGTATTTGTATCTGATATTGAACCCGAAAATATTTCTGAAGCTCTGGATGATGAGAGTTGGGTTATGACAATGCAAGAAGAACTTGGGCAATTTGAGCAGAATAAAGTTTGGGATTTGGTTCCATCACCAAAAGATAAATATATTATCGGGACCAAATGTGTGCTCAAAATTAAGGGCGATGAAGACGATCATCTGGTAAGAAATAAATCTCTTCTAGTTGTCCAAGGGTACAATCAAGAGTAAGGCCTTTACTATGAGGAAAGCATCGCACCCATGGCCCGGCTTGAATCCATCTGACTGCTTTGCGCATTCGCATCTCATAAGAAAGTCAAACTCTTTTAAATAGATGTTAAGAGCGCATTCCTTAACGACATCATTAAAGATGAAGTATATGTAAATCAACCTCCATGTTTTGAGGATCATGACATGTCTACAAGCTCAACCAAGATCTCTATGGATTGAAGCAAGTAGCACGAGCACAGTACGATCGTCTAAGCCAATTTCTCATATTCAATGACTATAATAGAGGTAATATCGACAACACCTTATTGTGAAAATATTAAATGAAGATATTTTTGTCTGTCAAGTTTATGTAGATGATATCGTGTTTAGTGCTACTAACAACTCTACTAAGAATTTGCTAATCTTATAAAGGGAGAATTCGGAACGAGCATGATGGGAGAATTAACGTTCTTCCTTGGGTTCCCAATAAAACAATATGAAGATGGAATCATCATCCATCAAACTAAATATACAAACGATCTTCTCAGAAAATCAAAATGGAAGCCAACAAAGTAATTTCAACTCCAATGTCATCTTCACGAAAATTGGACAAAGACGAGAATGGGAAGTCAGTAGATCAAAAGTTCCTTCAAGGTATGATCGGCTCCCTACTTTACTTAACTGCATCTAGATCAGATATAATTTTTGCAACATTTTTATGTACTAGATTTCAATTCAATCCTAAAGAATCTCATCTAATTGCATGTAAACGAATTTTTTGCTATTTAAATGGTACTATTGGACTGGGATTATGGTACCCATCTTGTCTTAATTTTAATTTAATTGCATACAGTGACACTGTGGATGTAAAATCGATAAAAAGAGTACAAGTGGTACATGTTATTTTGTTGGCTCATGTTTGATTCATGGGGTAGTAAAAGGAAAACCAATGTAGCAATGTCTACAGCCGAAGCTAAATATGTAGCTGCCAGCTGTGCATGTGCACAGGTTTTGTGGATTAAAAATGAACTTCTAGATTATAGCATATTTATTCAAAATACTCATATTCTATGTGATAACACAAGTGCCATTAATCTTAGTAAAATTCCCATTTTGCATAGTAGAATCAACCACATAGATATCAGACATCATTTCTTACCTGACCATATACAAAAGAGAGATATCTATTTAACTTTTCTCGGTGTAAAGGATCAATTAGCAGACATTTTACAAAATTTTTAACCGAGGAGTCTTTTAACAAAATTCATTTACAACTTGGTATGGGTTATATCGACAATTTTTATAAAGTATTTTCTAATATTGTTCAAATAAAATCAAAAAATAAAAAATCAATTTCCCACCCCTAGCGCGCGCATACGAACATAGCATAGCGCACGCTAAATCAGCATGTCAAATTTTACACAGCAAACCAAGACAGGACACCTCGGATTTTAGCCTCGTTAGCGCATGCTAACTCCCACATGTAGCGCATGCTAACATGTGTCCGGAACACTTAAAAGTCAAAATCTCCCCTTTACATTCTTTCACAGACCCCACATCAATTCAGCGTTCTTGCGATCGGAACTCTCAAAATTTTTCGTCCAAACATCAAATTTCACCACCGAGACTTCATATTATGGCCTCCTAAAGTTATTATCCACATAAATGCAAGTGAATCAAGGGATCCAATGAAGAAACAATTGAAAAGGGAGAAACGCCCTAGGAGCACCGAGTTTGATGCCTCGCTATTTGATTCTTCTGAACCTCATGAGGTATTTCTGAAAATTATGCCTCAAGAACAAGTTAGGGATTGTTATTACTTTAATTTTCGTAACATTGAAGGGTTAGTATTAAATATCGGGAATTTTTCACAAAACTTGGTATTGAAAAATTTGTTGGGTGTACAGAAGAGATATACTCAAATCTCTTGCATGAATTCTACATCTTCGGTATTGCACTCAATGGTACAAGTAACTCATTTGTTTGTTTCATTTGAGCTATCGAAGGATTTGTTTGGATTGAGTAATGAAGGTTTTGTGTGTTTCGTTAGAGCTAATGATAATGATGATATTAATGACTTAGATATACAAGAATTTCTTAGTTCAAAGGCCGACATTGATATCACTGATGACGTATTCGAAACAATGATTTTGAAATGGATATTCATTTGTTATTATTTGTATTAAAAAAATGCTTAATGCCGAAGGTTAATACGCAAAATAAGCTTGTTGGAGTCGATAAACAAGTAGTGTATCGTGTTTTGCATGACGAGTCGATTAACTTTGCTATCATTGTGTATACATGGATACTTGCTAAAGCTGAACTCGTCCGATCAATGAAGTAGACTTCTCGTACAAGGAAGGCTGCAATGCCTTTTGCATCTATCCTCACGGCGATCTTCAAATATCATCAATAGAACTTGTCTAAAGATATAGCCGTTCCTGTCTCTAGAGGTCATGAGATCTCGAATTCGTCGCTCAAAACAATGCACTATTTTGAGACTTTGGACCGAGGATGGGTTCTTTTCTCATATCTAAAAAAAGATGACCGGGTCCACAATGGGACAAGAATGTCGACTTCTGAGGAAAAGATTACTCGGCAGTGTCCAGAAACCCTGAGAGAATTGCAAATTAGTTCGTTTGTTCGTAAACCGCAATCTAAGGATAAAAGGACGATGGGTGAAGAATCAAGTAATGAATGAAGACGACCTAATAGTCCGAATGCATAGTCTTGATTAAAATCAAGTTGAAATACATTATGATAATCGAGCTCTCCTGACGGAAGTTAAGGAAGCTAAGGAAGAAATCCACTCAGTCAAAATCTCCTTGAAGCATACATTCGTTTCCCCAATCCCTTGTTTTCATTCTATTCCTCCTCCTCAAACCCAAATCCTTAAACTCGTGATTCGATAATTATTTAAAAATTGTGTTTATTTATTGCATTTCGGTTTCTCGCATATGATTAACATCTTTTTCTAAGTGTTAGCTTCTAACTTAAAATTTAAGCTATGAGCTATAAGTTGTTTTGTTGCAGACTTCATGGGGAGCATTGTATCGCTCTAATTAACCTTTTTACTTTGACAAAAAAGAGGAGATAAACTACAAAATTTTTGGTATGATTACAAAAAGCTTACAAGACTAACGTGATCGAACAAAGTACATACGTTTTGATTCAAATATATTTTGCATCAATTTTTGCAAGTAGTTTTTATAAATATTTGTCATCATCAATAAGGGGAAGATTATTGAACAAATCAATTTCGATTATATATTTTCTAAAAACAACATTTAGTAACAAAATATGAAGACTATTCTAGACAAAAACGACACGAATTGCATCAAAGTAGAAGTCTACAATCAACATAAACTAGCGAACTCTATGCAGGTGCAATCGCGCACGCTATAAGGCTCCGTAAGGCTAGTATTTAAGGCCAGTAATGCACGCAACCTGCTACTTCGAGTTTCAACATACATTCATCTAACGCATGCTACCATGTAAAATAACGCATGCTAAAAAGATCAAGTCATATTATGAATCAATACAGAAAGGTCTGAAAATAGAAGCAACTAGCGAACACTATATTATTATTCTAGCGCATGCTATTTAAGAATATCTAACGCATGTTATGAATATCAGGACATGTTAAGGAATCTGTACAGAAAGGTTTAAAAATAAAAGCAGATAACACACGCTATGTGGTTACTCTAAAGCATGCTAAACATGCTTAGTTAACGCATGCTAAAGACTAGTTTTAGCACACACAAAAGGTTTGAAATCCTACCATTGATCATATATCCATTGGATACCTTTTCAACACAAAAATCTTGTGAAATCTAGAAAGTAAAGATTGACTAACTAAAGCATTCTATGAAGGATGATTAACACACACTAAGTTCAAGTTTTATCCATTGGACAAATACTTTAAATAACAAGACCCTTTCTTTTCAAAGTCAAAAGTGAAGATGCTTGACTACACCGATAACGTACGCTGAAGTGATGTATTAGTGCATGCTAATAATGCCAGATGACAAGGGATCAAGTCTTGCTTAATAAAACTGGATTACTAAACACCGCCCTAAATTACTAGACACCGCCCTAGAATATTACCTTTTTGCCCTTAATTCATATTAATCAGATTTAGGATCCTAATTTGACAATACTTTTCTCTCTAAACAACCCACCCGACGCAGCCGCAACGCAGCCACACCACCGCCGCGAAGCCGCCGTCCGCCGCCATAGCACCGCTGCATAGCCGCCGTCTGCCGCCGCATCGCCGTCGTCCGCCGCCATGACCGGAAAAGGAAAAGCTCTGGTAACTATTTTTTTTTCGTTTTACTGTTTCATTGGCCGCGGCCGCCGTGCCGGAGTGCACGGCAGAGGCCACGGCCGTTATTTTGTGACAGGCGTCCGATGATGATGCCTGGCCATGGCACAGGCGTCTGCCGATTCCGCCTGTCCATGGCGCAGCGTCCCACGGCGACGCCACTGTCGGCTATGTCCACGGCGAACGCCCAACAGGCTCAAAGGCGTCCAGATCGGACGCCTAGCTTGAATAAGTCTTGCTGGACGCTTGAACCATGGAAGTAGCGTCTGCATCGCACTGTGCCATGGTTCAAGCGTCCGTCTGACGCCTTGATCATTTTGGAAAAAATAAATTTTTCAATTAATAATTAATAATGTGTATTCTTTATATGATTATTACTTATTAGTTGTATTGTTTGCTAAATGCAGATGAGAGGAGGAGCGGGCAAATCTATGCCGCTAGTCACAGAGTTGATGGGTTCTGGAGCGCATCACACCAGAGCTCGTGGTGTTTATGCTTCCATTCGTAGACAGCGGGAGGCAGAGCATAGGGGATTCGAGGACGTACCTTATACTGATTTTGGTACTGAGGATTCGAGCGAGTATTATTCGCACGATGAGGCCGACGATCAGGAGGGCGGTGATGATTCTTCTTCATTTTCGTGCCGGGTTCGGAAGGGGAGAGGGGGGAGGTTTGTGACTTCTGGGTCTACCAGTAGTAAACGGCGTAGGGCAGAGGATGAGACATCTTGGATGGTTTCTGAGGAGATGCCTGGTGGCCCTATCGACGACAGCGTTATCCCGAGTTTCGGTGCGTATTTGGACTGGAGATATGAGAGGTTTGCTGAAGTGTCACACCAGGACTGCTGCTTGTTAGAGCTTGAGTCAGTGGCGCTCAGTGATGTCACCCTCTTTAGTGAGTCGGATCAGTGGGACTGGGTTATCCCACCTGACGGACGCCATGTTCAGACATATTGACTCCCCGTTGATTTCTGCGTTCGTTGAGCGGTGACATATCATGGAATCTAAACCAGATACTCGCTATGGGCGGTACAGGAAAATTAGGCATTAAATCTAGACGAATAAAATGTTTGTACGTATCTCCTAAATGACAAATGACAATCTCTTGGATAGGCCGTGTTGCCGTTGAGGGTGCTTTCAACGTCAGCACAGTGAGACATGCAAATAAAGATCTACCGTTTCCGAATCCGAATAGTATGACAGCGGCATTGAATATAGTAGCAATAGGGAACAAATCTTCAGCAACAGCCATCCAATGATCCGATCCACACACACCACCATCCCATGTAATACGTCGAACCTCATGTTCAATCCCATCATAGTAGATCGATCGGTAGAGTGTACAGTTAGCCATAATTTCATTTGCAATGCATACACGTACAATACGCCATTTATCTTGATCGCCAAATATGTAGTCGGCGATAACACGAAATCCACAATTACCGTCTCCGGGGACATCGAGATAACCTTCAACAAACGGCAAAATAATTCCCGGTATCTTGTCGATATGGTGATAGTTACCAATCTCCACTCGGTGGTGTCCATCTGCAAACACATATTCAATATATTACATATTATCGAAATAATATCATACTTAAAAAGATAGAACTCATTGATAAACTTCAAAAAATAATACATCTACAATATATTAAAAGAAATATAAAAATTCAAAAGTCAATTTACATACTGGATTTTTTTATTTTTGTTCCTAACGTTTTTTATTTAACCTGTAACATATAAATATAAAAAATTAGTCAAGAAGACTATTTTTATTTTTGTTTCTAATAAAAATTATCTTTTTATTTAACATGTAATATATAAATATAAAAAGATTAGTCAAATATTATGATAAATATATTGAAAAATACATAAGTATCCTAGTCCAATATAAAAAAAACACATATTCAATATATTTCATATTATCGAAATAATATCAAACTTAAAAAGCATATCACGAGTATTAATAAATTTGTTCATACCTGATGAAGAGGCATTGTGGACTGATGCAGAAGAGCTGCGGCCACGGCCACTGGATGAGCGGGAACAACCACGACCCCTTTGGCTATACTCCCAACCACTAAGATCGCGTCTAGTCGATGAACTTCCTCTTGGTCGGCCCTTAACTGCCGTATTCACTTGTGGTTCAACGTAACGCGTTTGATCAGGGTGAAGATGATAGTGGATCATAAGTGATACGTTACAGACAACTGCAGGATTGCTCTGTCTGACCTCATCGACAAGGGCCTGAAAGCACCGCTGGTCCTCCGATTCAGCACCGGTAGAAGGATCGACAAATTCGGTCGTGTCCACACCATCACTAATAATAAGTGTTTGCCAAAATATGTGAAGACGACTAACACTGCATGGGGTCCGCGATTCCATAAGTCTCTTGAGCTCACACGCACAGGGAATCTGATGGGTGGTTTGGAGTGCACAACCGCAACGATGGTACACTTGATCACTTAATTCTCTCATACGTGTCAATTCATTCGACAGTAACCGCAGACAATGATGGGAAACACGACAGCGCAAGTAGTTGAACGGAAAACCAGAATACACCACGGCTGTACGACACCTAGACTGTTCAGGTGTGTATCTGATCTGCGTAAGTTGTGATTCAATCCCCTGGTTCACTTTGGTCCTGACGGTATCGAGGGCTCCGGTGGAAGAATTAAGCCATTGCTTTAACTAGGCATGTGCACTCTCAACTCTACAAGTGGTTGTGTTTCCAAAATGAAGCACTTTATTCGTCCACGCAACAACGAACATCTCCTTGTATTTTAGCCATGTACCCTCAACGTAGGATATCACCTTAGGATTCCATCTCCATGTATCCTTCATGAGTTGCACCGCTTGATCGTATTCCTCTTCGGTCGCCGCTTCCATGATTTTCTTCCATTTCCCATTTTTAAACCTTTGGCCCATTTTTTTATCTTTTCCAGAAATTCTGTAGACCTTGTCTTCAACATCCTTATTAATATGCCATGTGCAAAGCAAGTGGGCACTCTGTGGAAATATCTCTTCAATAGGACGCATCAATCCCAACTCGCGATCCGTAACAATAGCCGTCGGATGAACATCAAACCTAAGCAAAATTTTCAACTTCTGTAACACCCACGCATAGCTCGATTCGGTCTCATCATTCATAATTGCATAGGCGATTAGGAAGTTCTTGTTACATGGAGTCATCCCGACTATCTCGAGAAATGGCATCTTATACTTATTCGTTTTGTAGGTGGAATCCATGCCAATGAACCATCTGTAGGTCCGGATTAAGTTGATTGATGTTGGATGTGCCATGAACACGTGGGTAACAGCATTTGTATCCGGGTCGGCCTGCGTCCAATGTATGTAGTTATTCGTCACAGCCAAATGGTGAAACTGATCGACGACATCTCTTTCTTCAAAATCATGCTTCCTCAAGTGGTCTCTATAATTATAGATATGTCGTCTAGTCAGTTTGTCCTCGGAAAATTTATTCTGAATGGCCGCCAAGATGGCACACGGCTTGGCTTGAGCAGCACTCATCTCATGAACAACTTGTTTGGCCGATTTACTCAGTCCACTCATTTGACGATGCCCCTCCGGATAAACAATAAATGAGTGATTGTGCATACCCTTACTCCGAGAGATCGGTTTGATTATCCAACCACTCAAGTCATGCAATTGTTCGGCCTTTATCTGAAATGTACACTTGCATACTTTCGTCTTTGTGTCCTTTCGAACAGCGACATCCAAATCTATTAATAACCCTCTGTACCGTTCACCACGATTACATCTCAATAGCTTTGTCTTTCCTTTATTCTTGTACGATGAAATGATCAACTCGAAACCAATTTGAAGAGCAATTTTTTCGCCCAACCAATCGCATCACAATCACTAGCGAATATTTCGTCATTAACGAAATAACCACTATAATCAACGCCGTCACCTTCAAATTCTTCCAATATAACCTGAAATTTTTAATTGACAGAATGTTAATAATAATACCAAGAATATTATTATTTAAATTTAAAATCAGGCAAAAAAAAGGGTCCAGGCGTCCAAAAATTACGCCTGGACCATGGCCGAAGCGTCTGGCTTGGACGCCTGGCCACGGTACAGGCGTCTGAATCGGACGTCTAGCCATGGTACAGGCATCTGAATCGGACGTCCGGACCATGGTTCAGGCGTCTGGTTTAGACGCCTAGACCTAGGACGGAGCGTCCGCACCAGATGCCTGTACCATGGTCTAGGCGGAATCTGGGGACGCCTATACCATGGAACAGGTGGAATATTCAGATGCCTGCGTCATTTTCTCCGAAAAATTACCTCCATATGCGAATTCTCTTCCATTTTCGTAGTTGTCGATGATATTGATGATGTATATTTGATTGTGTGTTCTGTAGAATAAATGAAAAATTGTTTCTAAATTTCAATTCGAAAAACTTGAGCTTAAAGATTTTGGTGTGGTGTGGTATTTAGAAATAATGAAAGATTTTGAAATAGACAAAAAAGGTAATCTTATAGGGCGGTGTCTAGTAATTTTGGGCGGTGTTTAGTAATACCCTAATAAAATAATACCCACAACTTTTGTAACACCCCTAAAGCCATCTGAAAATATTACAGCAGCGTGGGCCCCGAGACGGAACCTACAAGGCTAAAAGACAGTTTTACAAACATTTCAAATACGCCTAAGCGGCAATGACGATAATATCTTTTAAAATATTCAAAGACTTTGTAAAATCTATTTATCAATACCATCGTAAAATCTTATTTGGAATTACAATGGCAAAACGTAAAAACTCAACAGTTTCAAAAGTATATGTTAAGCCACCGCTTGAACGTATCGACAAAATAGTTTAAAAACGATTTTCCAAAATAAACCCATGTTCGTAAAATACTAGCAAGTCATTTTAAAACACTCTCACATATAACAAATAGGTAAAAATACTTTTGCAGCGGAAAAATGACAACTAGCCAAAGTACTCAATTCACAAACACACGCCATAAGCAGTATCCTCTGGGAAGCTCCTCTCTTCACGACCTCTATGTTGTTACCAAAAATATTATTCGGAATGATTTGCTGGATATGGCTACGGGTGAGTAACAAACAAAATGCAAGAGCACGTCCGATGGAATGAAAATAACACAAGATTTGCCGGGGTTGTTAGTCTCGGGCTTGAATGCTCTCGCGAGATATTATTAATAATAATAATAATAATACTTTAGAGTACAACTATTAATGTTAGAGTACGATTACAATGAGTGTAATGACCCTAGTTATCTAGATATTGAGTGCTGATGATTTCCGGAAGAACCAGAGTTAATGCTCTGTGAGTTCTTGTTACAAAGATGAAGTGTTATTTGTATTTTCAACTGTAGGATTCGACTGTTTTCACTATGTTTTCGCTGTCCCTTCCCAAATGCTGGAAGTCTCCTATTTATAGAAGAGGAGGATGTTGGGACATCTTAATCCCAAACGAGCGATCGCCTTTCTTGTATTAAATTAAATGGGCGATCGTCTCAGAACATGGGTCAGTTTCCTTAAAGTCCGCAACCACTACTGGTAGCCAGGTGTGCGAACCAATGAGAAGACAACATGCGCCTCGTGTCGCCGTCTTGGGAGGTCCCACCTAGGACCTTTCGGTGGGTCTGTCGGTAGGTGAGAGGCTGTCCTTGTCACCCACAACTGATGATGGGCTGGAGTCAAAAAGCATTTTTCTGCGGCGCCGTTTGCGGGTCTGCACGTGGGCCTTCATCCCGAGATTCAGTCTTCGTAGACTTGATAGATGTTTGGCTTTACACATGGCCCAAGACGATCGTCCTTGGTCAAGCACTAGGGACGATCGCCTTGTAAGACCATTGCTAGACACTTGAACTTGATATGACACGTTCGTTTGGCAAGTCTGCCTTGGTTTATTTGATACTGACTTTGGTCGCCCGGCCCTTGTGCCGATCGCCGCTGAGGCGTATTAATCGCCGCACAACAATTGCCCCCCAGCTCGCGCCTATGTTAAATATGTGGGGTGAGGTGGTTCTTCTGGCGATCACTTGAATTAGATGAGCGACTCATCACTTTTTGGAACAGACGATCATCACTCGAGCGGACTTTGATTTTGAATTTGGACGACCTACTCGGTCGCTGAAAAGAGCGGGAAGTGAAAGCTATCTTGAAATGTCACTGGGGCACGCATCGCGTTCCTGTTGGGGGAGTCCTACGGTTTCTGTCAGACTTAACTTCAAGCGTGCCCTCGAAACTATGCGCACGCGGGATTCGAGTGCAGCATTAAATGCGGACTATCCGACCTTTGCGCTTCGGCCCTTAAAGTTTTGTTTATTTGCCCACAAGACCCTGATCTCGCCTATAAACCGGGTTAAGGTTTCTGGTTTATAACCCATTTGCACTTTGCCTGAGAAGAAAGCAACACTGGATTCCTCTAAAGATTTGAGTTGCCGAGCGTCGTTCGACTAGACTTTTTAGGTAAGAAGAAAGCCTTTTTTATCTTCTTCCTTTCTTTTTCTGAAGATGTCCAGAGGGAAACCAACGGTGTATGAGATGAGTAGCACCTCTTCCGTCGGGACTTCGATCGCCCGAGATGAAATCCCCGCGGAGTTCCATGTGGAGACGACCGTCGAGGCTATTCGCGCCGGGATAGAACCCGCAGAGGTTGAAGAACTCTTTAATGAGACTGATGCGGCCAAGGCGGCGGAGGCGGAGCGAAAGAGTTCGCTGGACGAAGAGGAGGTGGTGGCGAAGGCATACTGGGAGCAAACAGTGCATTCGGCAAACCCTTTTCAGACTTTGCCGAACTTATGGAGAAACTGGCCAGCCCAAATCCGAAGTTTGACTTCCGTGAGTACTCGGTCGCCCATCCCCATGAAGATGGACGTTGTTCCAGGCCGCGTGCCGCTCCCCGTGGTCTCTTGGCCAAATTAAAAGCTCGGCGACCAGGAAGGATTTGGCTCATTGGAGGGCGAAGTTCCATGTCCCCTCTGATGTTTCCCTCTATGTGCCCGCCGAGAATAAACGTGCCGACCAACCTCCTGGGGGCATGATTGCTGTTAATGAGGCGATTATGGAGGCCAGACTGCGATTCCCACTGCCGTTTTCCGTGTCATATTTGCTGACTGCCTAGAATGTGGCGCCGCTTCAACTGACGCCGTACGCGTGGTTGCAGATCGTCTGCACCTTTACCTTGTTCGGTGGTCACCGTCTGTTTCGTCTTCCTTTGGCACTGGAGATGAACTATCTCTTCAAGCTGACGGATCAGAAGTGTTCAGTTGGCGGCTACCACATTCAAGGTCACTCGGGCCGGGTGATTCTTGGGTGCCGAACAAGGTCCGAGGCGATCTAACGAAGTGGTCGGTGCATGGAAGTCGGCCGCGAGTGACAATCCCACCGATGAGTTGGATATCCCCACCGGCTTCTGGGAGAGGAATCCAAGTAAGGGTTTTGACTCTCCCTTCGTTCGGATATATTCTGAACTGATCTAATTTGGCTTTCTTTTTGCAGGTGTCCTTGTTTTGGCAGCAGGCGAGCTAGCCTTTGATTTTGCGATCGTTTGGGAACGGATACGTAGTCTTCGAGATTCTCATATTGACGCTCGTCGGATCAACAGTGAAACCTGCTGGTTGGACGCTCAGCTCTTTCGTTTTCCTCGTCACTTAAGGGTTCCAGGTACAAATTTTCACGATCTTCCTTTGCTTGATGATCGTCTTGATTTGAGGAAGGTGACTAACTTTTGTCGATCGCTTTCTTTGCAGAAATCCACTTCCCTCGCTTCCTAGAGCCCCCGACAGAGGTTGCTATGTCGAACCCTGGGATCATGAGTCGTCTGCGCCAAGGGAATAAGATGATTCGAGCTCCCCTAGCGACGCTCCAAACTGTCCCAGAGGCGAGGCCTCACCTGGAGCCGGTCGCAGAGGAACAAGAAACTCGGGAGGAGGGACTTCGGCTGAACTGCAAGAGATGGAGGGCGGAGGAGCCTCCGGCCTCCGCCACTGTTGAAGATCAGCCGATCGCCGCGCCTCCGCTCTCTGTGGTTCCACTGGTGTATGGATCCACGCCCTCATCGACTTTCTTGCAGGCCATGGCGACCGCCGATGCCGAGACCCTGCACGGGAGGCCGTTCTTCGGCCGCGACCCAGAGAAGGTCGAAAGGTAAGCTTGGTCGCTCTGCCGAGTTATGTCACTTGTGTAGGGAACATACTAACTCTTTGTTCTTGGCACAGGCTCCATCGCAACGACCCGAACTGCTCGCCGCTGGTGTTGGACTTCCTCACGAGAAGATCTCCTCATGAGGCTTGCGATGTCCCTCATTACGTTGCTCGGACTGTCGCTGCCCTTCCGAAGGCCTGGACGACCGACCTGGATGCGATCGTGCGCCGGCGATCCGCTGACGCGATGCAGGCGACCCTCGCCCTAGCCCTTCAGACGGCGACGATGGCTGCTCAGGCCGTGAAGGACTATGAGGGTCGACCCTCCACTGCTCGTCTTCAGGCGGACCTCAAGGCTGCTCAGAAACAGAACACCGAGTTTGCCGACAGGCTCGTGGCAATGGATAAGGATTCCATGGAGGCGGCCAAGAGGGTGAGCGATGAGATTTAAAGGGCCCGAGCGATGACCGACCGGATGCGGGATCAGATGACGGAAGCCCGCAGATCGCACATGGATGCACAGAAGGAGGCAGCTGAACCGAACGATCGCGGGGCTGAGGGAGAAGCTGGAGGCGACCGAGGGCAATCCTTATCTCAACGTGGAATACGTTAGCGAATTTGCCTATTACATGGCTTATGCTGACGCAATCTACGATGCCAAGAAGGGAGGGCTCGAGGTCGGCCCTTTTATTGACAACTTCAAAGCCTACGTGCTTGAGCACCCTTTGCAGCCCGCCTTTTTCGTTCCGATCCTCGACCTCTCTGCGGATCATGGGGTCGACTTGAGCTGGTACCCATCGCCGGACAGCCTTGTTCACCCGGTTGCCTCGGAGGATGGGGGTTCAAAGCCTTCATGCTAGCGAAGGAGCGAACCCCGATCCCTGAATTTTTTCTCGCTTTTACTTTTTACTTGTAATTTTACAGCTTTTGTTGTATTTTGCCTTCAAGCGACCGTGCTTGTACATCTCTTTGGTGAAATGAAATGAGAAATGTTTATTTACTCGACTTCTTGTGTTTGTATGTTCCTCTTTCCGAATGCTTTGCACTTGACCTCATAAAAAGGTGTTTGAGGAACGATCGTCGTACGTACAGAACCAAATGAATTGATATACTTAAACTCATACTGGTAATTTTCAGAACAAAGTCGATCGTCGTATGTATATTTGAACAAAGCCAATCGTTATACGTATAGCTTCACTCTCCCCCTTATTTTTGTTTACTCACTGTTCTTCAAAGAAAACCCTCAAGATAATGACTTCTGCGACCACCTCGAAGAGAGCCACTTTACGATTCGCTGGACGTCTTATTCCGGCCCAAACCGAGTCCCAACCTATGGCGGAAGGCAGCCGCGGCGACGCCAGACTCTCACTCCCGCCCCCGAGGGACGGCCCCATCCTCTCACTCGATCAATTCCAAACCGCGGAACAGATCGAGGAGGCCATGGCCATCCTAAGGGAGCGACGGAGAGCATGCGATGTGCCCACTATTACCCCATCAGCCATCCACCGCGCGGGCAAACGAAAGCTCAAGGGGTTATATGTCGAGAAATCGTCAGAAAGCCCCGAGTCACAAGAAAAGGCACTCGCAAGGCGGGACAGTTCCGTCTTCAGCCGCCTAGGAAGTGATCCTTAATGGAAACCTGGGCATTCTGGCCCCATCCATGAGACGTCGGAGTACGAATCCGTCCCCAAGAGTTCGGCGTACCCAGATCCCAGAAAATAGGCCAGCCATTTGGCTCCCGCTCGCCGAAAAATTGAGCTCGGCGGCAGAGACCTCATCGCCTACAACGGAGCTAGGAGATCAGTATATGATTGCCTCGGCTCCCGCTCCGAGCGCCAGACCGCGAGCAGCCAGGCTACGGCGATGGCCGCAATGCAGCGCCAGCTCGACGATATGAAAGCGCTCCTAGAAACTGGGGCAGGGGCAAAAAGAAAGGTCGTCGGACCAAGTGAGCCGCTCGCGGTCCAGATCGAGATTGCCCCCGTGCAACCAAAGATCGATCCTCCTCAAACACCTTTGTATGAGGGGAGATCGGACCCCGAGACTCATTTAAGCAGGTTCCGGATCTACATGACCGGATGTGGGGTGTCAGACGCGATGAAATGCCGAATGTTCCCATTAACATTGGGCAATCATGCCCATAGGTGGTACATCTCATTGCCACCGCGCTCCATTAATTGTTTTGAAAAGCTGGCGAACGAATTCACATCGTACTTCGCCACCAAGGTCGCTCGTACAGAAGGTCCCCACCGCATGATAAAGATCATGCAGGGGAAAGATGAGTCCGATGAGGATTACATCGACCGGATGGATGAAATAGTCCTCACCGGCGAGCCCATAAGCGACGATCTCGCCCTCTACTCGGTCCTGGGGGGTTTCGATGGTCTTTCTCCCATGTTCAGGCACCTCACTAAGGACATCCCCCCGACCTACGCGATCTTCCACGCTAAGGCTGCTGACTTTCTTGCCAGGCAGAGGTTGCTCACCCTTCGCCTAGGCGAGGGGGGAACCGGGGAGAGAAAGGCGCCATCTCCCATCCCAAAGAAGGCGATCGCCAAGCCCAGAAAGGAGGTCGCGAAGCCACCCAGTGAGTTCAAGGCCTTTGAGGATGTGGAAGTCCACCTCCTCCGCAACCTCAATCTATCTCCGGCCCATATCTTCAACGCCATTAAGGGGCGCAAATGGCTAAGCAAGCCAAAGCCGATGAGGGACAATAGTCACCTGGACCACAATAAATTTTGTGCCTACCACAAAAGTCCCGGCCACAACACCAGCTAATGTCGTGACCTCCTCAGACAACTCTGGAGATTGTTCGAGGAAGGCAAGCTGGACAATTTGGTAGCAAAGCCCGATCCCAGGAAAGAAAGGACCGGGGGCCGCAATCGTCGACAGAACGAATACCGTCAACCTAACAATCCGGTCGCCAGAATCAAGAAAAACGAGTCGGAGTACTCAGATGATTCGATCCCTCCGATCAACCCCGGCGGCCGGGTTAATATGCTCCAATCAGGAGGTGGAAATCTCGGAGGTCTGTTCCCGGTTTCCACCATGTCAAGCAGAAAACGAAAGGCCGAGCTGAGGGCGTTGGCTGGAGTCCACGTCGTGGTGCCCCCAGGGCCAACCATCACCATAGAGGCGCTCATCTTCTTCTCCAACAAGGATAGGGAAGGAGTGCAGTGCCCCAAGGAGGATCCCTTGGTGATTTCTGCATGTATCCTCGGGAAAACGGTCGACCACGTGCTGGTTGACAACGGGAGCTTTTGCAACATCATATACAAATCTGCTCTGGACCAGCTCGGCAACCTGACCAAATTCATCAAGCAGTTCGAGACCGTGCTTCATGGGTTCGGCGACAACACGGTCAAAGCCTATGGAAGGATCAAGATCTCTGTCGAGCTAGTCTGTTGTTACGATCCTAAGGTTAAGATCAGTAGGAACCTGAACTTTGTAATCATAGACATGCCCAGCATCTATAATGGGTTCCTAGGTCGCCATTTTTTAGAAAGCTTTGAGGCGGTTGCCTCCTATTTGTTTTATTGTATCAAGTTCCCCACTACCGAAGGGATAGTCGGTACTGTAAAAGGAGATCAGCTAATAGCGAAGAAATGTTTGAACTACTCTTATGTTGCAGATTTTTCATTAAACATTTATTGTCCTATTTGTAACACTGGGATGATCGACAACCAATCGATGGAGATCGACGAGCCAAGCACCTCATACCAGCCCGACTCAGAAGACGGCATCTCTCATCGATCGTTGGATAACATCGAACCGAGGATCAGCTTCAATTCAAGCCTCGATGTTGATCTAAGGATCGAGTCCGGCGATCGCTCCAAACAAGAAGTGACCATACCCACCGAAGAGTTGAAAAGTATAACAATCGATCCGGCTCGCCCAGAGCGGGAAGTGCAGATCGGCACAAGCGTCGATCCCGAGTTAAAATATGATCTGATCAGTTTACTATGAAAGAACATCGGAGTCTTTGCCTGGTCGTATCAAGATATGGTCGTCATCAGTCCTGTACATGCTTGCCACTATCTAAAGATCGACCTGGAAAGGAAGCCTGTTCACCAGAAATGTAGGAAATTCGGTCCACAGAATATGCTGCACTAGATGCAGAAGTTAAAAAGCTGCTCGACAATAAATTGATCGGTGTAGCTACCGACGAGCCACAGTGGGTGGCGAATGTGGTGCTCATCAAAAAGGCGAGCGACTCCTGGAGGTTATGCATCGATTTCACCGACCTCAACGCGGCTTGTCCGAAAGATCACTTTCCAATGCCTCATATTGACCACTTGGTCAATAGCACGGCAGGTTTCGAAATGATGTCATTTATGGATGCCTTCGCCGGATACCATCAGATTCCAATGGCGGAGAAAGACATAAAACACACATCATTCCACATGGAAAAAGACGTGTTCTTTTGGGTCCGAATGCCATTTGGTCTGAAAAATGTGGGGGCGACCTACCAACACCTAGTCAACGAGATGTTCGCCAATCAAATCGGAAAAACCATGGAGGTGTACATTGATGACATTGTGGTCAAGAGCCTAAAAAAGGAAAATCACCTCAAAGACCTCACCGAGACGTTCGCCATCCTCGAGAATTTCACATGAAACTAAACCCCAAGAAATGCAATTTCGGAGTAAGTTCCGGGAAATTCCTTGGGCACATCGTGAGCCAAAGGGGGATCGAGGCGAACCCCACAAAGACCAAGGTGATCCTCGACATGCAAGAACTACGGAATGTCAACATCAAGGAGTATCTTTCCAACCCCCAAATTTTGGCAAAACCGATCCCCAGCGAGAAGATGTTCCTTTACCTGGCAGCCTCGGAGGTCGCGTTGAGCGCGGTATTAGTGCGAGCTGAGGGACAAACCCATTTGCCGATCTACTTCGTTATTCAGGCGCTACATGATGCGGAGACACGTTACACGCCCCTGGAGAAGCTCGCCTACACACTTGTCATGAGTGTTCGCAAACTAAGAGCCTATTTCTTCGAACACCAAGTGGAGGTTCTGACGACTCTCCCTCTAAGGCAAGTTCTGCACCGGCCAGACCCCAACGGGCGACTCCTCAAGTGGTCACTGGAGATCGCCCAATACGGCATCACGTACGCCCCTCGCACGGCTATCAAGGGCCAGGCGCTGGCGGATTTTGTGGTGGAATTAACTTTCCCGCCTAGCCCGACCCAAGTCGGCCGTCCCGCCTGGAAACTGTTCGTAGATTGCTCGGCGACCAGCTCGCGGGCAGGGGCAGGGATTGTCCTCATCAGCCCCGATGGCCAGAGTTTTACAAATGTTGTGCGCTTCGATTTCTGAGCGACCAATAATGAAGCCGAGTACGAAGCCTTAGTAGGCGGGCTCGATCTAGCGCTTGCAATGGAAGTTCGTCACCTCCACATCTTCATGGACTCTCTTTTGGTCGTGAACCAAGTCAAGGGAGAATATGAGGCGTGCAGTGAACAGATGATCAAATATCAAGAGTTGGTCGCCGAAATGTGCACAGATTTTGAAAAAGTACTAATCGAGCAAGTCCCGAGAGATCACAACTCCCGAGCCGATGCCCTATCCAAGCTCGCATCGTCGGATGGGGCATAGGATTTCACTAACATCCAAATCACTAAATTGGCAAGATCGGCGATCGACAAAAGCTTGATCGCCACAGTTTCCATCGCCGAAGAGAACTGGATGACTCCGTTCATTGAATACTTGAAGGACGAAACGGTCCCCACAGATCGGGTCAAGGCTCGCCAGCTTCAGCTCCGGGCGACCAGATATACCCTCTTAGACAGCTGGCTTTACAAGCGAGCTTTCATCCTTCCTCTTCTCAAGTGCATTACGCCGAAGGAAGGCCGAGTTGTTTTTGCCAAAATCCATGATGGGATCTGTGGAAATCACGCGGGAGGGTGAGCCCTCATCCACAAGACGACCAGGCAAGGATTTCTCTGGCCTACCCTACAAAAAGACGCGATCGCCTACGCCCGATCTTGTTACAATTGTCAAATAATGGGCCCGAACATCAAACTCTCCCCCAAGCAGCTCACCTCTATGTATAGTCTGTGGCCGTTCGCCCAATGGGGCATCGACCTCATCGGTACTTTGCCGAAGGCACCGGGGGGATGTAAATTCACCATCGTGGGGGTCGATTACTTCACAAAATGGGCAGAGGCCGAGCCACTCAACAACATCGGCCAAGAGCAAGTAATCAATTTCATCTGGAAAAACATCATCTGCCGTTTCAGTCTACCTCAGGCTATCATCTCCGACAACGGAAAGCAGTTCGACGGTTTGGAAGTTATGCAATTCTGTGAAAAAATGGGTAATTAAAAAGCTGTTCTCGGCCCCTTACCACCCTCAAACAAACGGGCAGGTAGAGGCTGTAAACAAGATCCTCAAGCATACGATCAAAGACAGACTCAAATCCAAGCAAGGGCGTTGGGCGAGCGAGCTCCCGGATGTTTTGTGTTCCTACTGAACGACGACAAGAAATTCAACCGGCGAAACCCCATTCGCCCTCGCTTTCGGAAAAGAGGCAGTAATCCCATCGGAGATCGCCATCCTCAGCCACCGGACTGTGCAACAATTGACGGCGGAACATGATGTAGCTCGACGAATCGACTTGGATATGATCGAAGTACGACGACTGACCTCAGAAATGAAGAACACGATCCACAAAAGGAAATCCGAAAAGTTCTTCAATTCAAAGGTCAAAGAAAGGCGATTTGAAGTAGGCGACCTAGTCCTCAAGAAGATCCAGACCCACACGGGAGTATTTGGTCTGAACTAGGAGGGGCCCTTCAGGATATCCAAGTGGCTAACTAAAGGAGCCTACGAGCTCCAACACCTAGACGGCATTCTGGACCAATATCCCTGGAACTCCATTCATTTGAAGAAGTACTATCAATAAAAACACCCTGTATTCATTTATTCAATGTGCAAAGTGCTTAATGAGATTTTCCAGTTCTCCCCAAATGATTCGCTTCGCCAAAGCAAACCAAAGGCTAGTGCCTGAGCAACACCTCCAAAAAGAGGATGACTCGATGGCCCTCTGAAGTTCGTCATCTAACATGATGGACCTAGGCAAGCGATCGCCTCCCCCAGCACAACGTATATCGTCGAGGATCGCCATCTAACATGACGATCCAAGGTAGAAAAGTGCAGCCATGGTTCTGGAGGTTGATGGAACCGACAGCCCGTCCATGCAAGGTTCCTTTGGACGAAGATCGATCACCCTTTCGTTTAAATACGAGGTGAGCATAGCCAAAGGACCCTCCAAAATAGATCTATGGACACGCTCGCCCGCCCTCAAAGGTCCATCATCTAACATGGTGGACCCGGACAATACGACGCATCCCTCCCCCCCTCACAATGTATGCCCTCGAAGGTCCGTCATCTAACATGTCAGGCCCAGGCAAAAAAGTACTAACAAGCCACGGTCACGGATTCGATTAATCCGACGGAGCCCCATGCAAGGACTCCTCCAGGCTGAGAGCGTCCGCCCCACCGCTACATTACGAGGTAAAACGTAACCTACGGAGGACCCTCACAATTAAGTGAGTCGCAAGACGTAGACCATCAGACGGAATGTCGCTCGCGCACAAGACATGGTCGCAGAGGTCGGTTCCATCGAACTCTGTGACCGTGCAAGGTTCCTCTAGGCCGAGATGGTCGGCCTTCCTCGAGGAATCTGCAAAATTGAAGATTGCAAGAACCAGGCCAAGCATCGCTCACTAAACGATTTATTTTCTTTCCCTTACTTTCACTAAGTAAACAAAAACAAGGGGGAGAGCGGAGCTATACGTACAATGATCGGCTTTGTTCAAATATACATACGACGATCGGATTTGTTCTGAAAATTACCAATACGAGTTTAAGTATATCAATTCATTTGGAGATGTACGTACGACGATCGTTCCTCAAACACCTTTTTATGAGGTCAAGTGCAAAGCATTCGGAAAGAGGAACATACAAACACAAGAAGTTGGGTAAATAAACATTTCTCATTTCATTTCATGGAATAGATGTACAAGCACGGTCGCTTGAAGGCAAAATACAAGAAAAGCTGTAAAATTACAAGTAAAAAGTAAAAGCGAGAAAAAAGTCTTGTGTTAAAGGCCCCTCCTTCTAGCGCCAATTGTTGTTACCCAAAATATTATTCGTAATGATTTGCTGGTTATGGCTACGGGTGAGTAACAAATAAAATGCAAGAGCACGTCCGATGGAATGAAAATAACACAAGATTTGTCGGGATTGTTAGTCCCGGGCTTGAATGCTCTCGCGAGATATAATTAATAATAATACTACTTTGGATTACAACTATTAATATTAGAGTATGATTACAATGAGTGTAATGACCCTAGTTATCTAGCTATTGAGTGCTGATGATTGCCGAAAGAACCAGAGTTAATGCTCTGTGCGTTCTTGTTACAAAGATGAAGTGTTCTTTGTATTTTCAACTGTAGGATTCGATTATTTTCACTATGTTTTCGTTGTCTCTTCCCAAATGCTGTAAGTCTAATATTTATAGAAGAGGAGGATGTTGGGACGTCTTAATCCCAAACGGGTGATCGCCTTTCTTGCATTAAATTAAGTGGGCGATCGTCTCAACATGTGGGTCGGTTTCCTTAAAGTCCGTAACCGCTACTGGCAGCCAGGTGTGCGAAACAATGAGAAGACAACATGCGCCTCGCGTCGCCGTCTTGGGAGGTCCCACCTATGACCTTTCGGTGGGTCTGTCGGTAGGTGAGAGGCTGTCCTTGTCACCCACAGCTGGTGATGGGCTGGAGTCAAAAAACCTTTTTCTGCGGCGCTGTTTGCGGGTCTACACGTGGGCTTTCATCCCGAGATTCGGTCTTCGTAGACTTGACGGATGTTTGGCTTTACACGTGGCCAAAGACGATCGTCCTTGGTCAAGCACTAGGGACGATCGCTTTGTAAGACGATCGCTAGACACTTGAACTTGATATGACACGTTCGTTTGGCAAGTCTGCCTTGGTTTATTTGATGTTGTCGATCGCCGCTGAGGCGTATTAATCGCTGAACAACACTCTACAAGCTCGATATCCAAGAACCTAAAAATAAAGCCCATGACGGGGTCAGCCATAATACTCAACAATGATAATGGTCACATCACATCAATAATTACATACCAATGAAATTACAAAGTAATAATACGACCAATGTAATCTTACCATCATAGCCTCACCAATTCGCGATAATCCTCATCAAAATAACCCTTACCATATTGCACATCTCGTACTCTCGATTAAACAATGAACTCATAGACAACATCTGTACTGTACCTCAAAAATACTCAAGATTCTCAAAACATCCTCATAACTCACCAATACGAAGTATACCAACTCTGTCCAATCCAATCCATCAGATAATATCATCAAACATCAACACGATAATTGATTGCCAATCAACAGACCAGTACCGAGAAGAAAATACGGAACATACCTCAAGATACGCAATGCCACGACAATTCATGTCAGTCTAATATGGGATAAGATCAATACAACATACGGACATGACCCTAACACAAGACCTACAAATGCATACTCACATGAGAACGTCAATATGCTCACAATGTATACTCATGGAAATCCGGTGATCCAGCGCACACAACATAGATCCCAAGATGATCCTGTTAGATCAACACGAGGAGGATAACCAACAATATACATATGAACAAAACCACATGGTAATCCAATAATCCAATGCACACAGCATATATTCCCATGATGATCCCGTCGGACCAACACATTGTGAAAGTACACGTCCAATGATCCAGTGCACACAACTATAGATTCCCATGATGATCCCGTCGGACCAACACATGGTGGACAAAACAATCACAACACATATGAATGACACATAATAACAATACACAAATGCATGGCAACAAAAATACACGACATGATCGACACACACTACTACAAAAACAAGCAAAGAGATCCAGACTAAAAGACCCATTGATAAAGATAATGGGTCTCTTTAATATAAGAGACCTGGTATTATAAACAACAGGTCTCTTATATGTCAAATGGTCCCGCCATTTTTTTGTGAGAGACTTAAGAGACCCGTTGTTTTTATTGACGGGTCTCTAATGTGTAAAAAATAAGAGACCAGTTGCTTTTGTTGACGGGTCTCTAAAGTGTAAAAACTTAAGAGACCTGTTGTTTAACCCAACCAGTCGCTTCTTTTCTTCTTCAGATTAGGGTTAACACTTGGCAAGTACACGAAGTACTCTCTAATCTCTCCATCTCTCCATCTCTCTCTAGAACTCCCCGTCTGTAATCGATCCCTTGGCGGCGATCTTTGCCATTGCGCTCTTCTTCCTTTTAATCGATCCCTTTGCGGACATCTCTCAATTTCTTTTATCTCAATACTCATCACCGCGGTCTTCTTCCTTTAAGCGGCAGCAAGAAAACCCTTCTTCTGCAAGAGGTCGCTATTATCCCCTCGGATCACCTCTGCAACAATATCACTGGGTTCTCGACCCATTTGATGAAGCGAATAGTTCCTCAAGATCCTCAAGATCATGCAAAAATCAAGAGAATAGTTCCAGAGCTTTATAGAGAAAATGAAAAAGACCTGGAAGAGGTAGTTTTGCTTGTTCGGTATACTAACTGGATCTCTGCTTAATACTAGTTGTTGACTTTTCCTTTCAGCAGCACTGCCGCTTGCTGTGCCTGCACACTTGTTAAATGATCAGACTTTTCTTTACTTGTATTTTAATTTATCTTCAATCTCCTCATGGTAGGCCAACGAAATTTTGGTGAAGAGGATTGGTAATGATCGATTCTTGGACCTTATGAATGTGGAAACCGAAATTCGGCCCATGTGCAAGGAACTTTACAAGTGATTTGTAGATTTTTCTTATACTTTATATACCTTATACTGGGTATATATAGTTTTATGTTTTCATTTATTCCCCTATTACTGTAAAGTTACCTCTAAGAAGTAAAAATTATTTGCTGATGAGTCTAAGTTCTCCTTTTATCATATGCAGCATCTATAAAGCTGGTCATAAATCTAAAAGCTCCATAAATGAAGTTAACCATATTGAACTACTACAAAAATGGGCAAAGAGACCCTTAATAAAAGATCCTCCGGCTTCATCGAGGGCTACCCTTATGAGTTTAATTCAAAAGGTTCTCCGGCTTCACTCCCGCGTATGTTGTACTATATTGGTTTAATGATACCGGTTGAAGTATCTATGTCTGATGGGATTGCCTTTTTTTTAGGGCCTTTGACGTCTGCCCATTTTACTAAGTTGTCCCCAGAAGGGTATCGTCCCTGCGTTGTATATCAGGTTCTTGACTCGGAATTTTCTTTAACAACTTTTTAGAAGGTACAAAATATGGGGCATATGGTACAACATCTACAGGCATAAGGTGTAATGTGCAAATGTTGTACTTTATGCTTCGACCATTGTGCTGTGATTGGAGTGTTTACAGTGGTAGATGAGTGCTTTTTGATACTAGTTATATGTTTTGAAAGGGTGTTCGAGGTGCGTTCAGCGAGTCCGCAACTGTGGATGTATTTAGAAAATGGAACAATAAAACAACAACAACCATGGAAATACTCTTGTGGGTAAGAATGTCTTTTGTAGCTTCATTCTAAGAGCATATGTGTTTTCAGTCCACAATTGATGTTCAATTCAGTTTCAGATGAATATCTGTTCTTTCTTGCTCTTTCTTGCTGCTTTTGTTCTGTTACGAAATATGCTTGTTTATTATTGGCTAATATGTAGTGTTTGTGTGTATATTTATAAAAGGGAAAACTGCATAAAATAGAAACATTTTTGCATTGGTTCCTATTTCTAGCAATCATCTCTAAAAATCACCAGTAATAGAAACAAACTATCCATTTCTTGCAAGTTTAGAAACTTTTAACATTGACTTCTGTTAAGTGCTGACGTGGCCGTTAAGATAATTTTAAATAATTTTATATTCCACTGTGTAGGTGAGTTGGATGCTGACCCGATCCAAGGTGTCTTTTTTACTGGTTCTTCCGGTAACCCAACGCGTCCTTTCTTTACTCACCGCATCGCATACTCGGCTATTCTCTTTCTTGTTTGATTCTCCACTCCTATTGACTGATACCGATCGCTTGTTTATCTTCTGGGTATGTTTATCTTGTTAGTTCATTTACATTTTTTTTTTGTATTATTTTCCAAAGGTAGACGTCTTTCCCAAAACTGGTGGTATAATATTGAAATCGTAGTTTTTTTTTTTTTTGGTTCTCGAAATTAGTATGCAGGTTATTGCTCATCTGCTTTTTTTTTAATTGCGTGTAATTATTTATTTTAAAAATTGTGGAAATATAGTGTTATCGTAGTTCTTTTTTCTGGTTGATTTGTGTATGTGCATATAATCATCTGGCGAATACTTGGGTGAGACCATCTATTTGGTCTGATAGTGTGAGACGGAGCCTAAATTTTAGTTTTTGGGGGGTTTTTTCGTCTTTGATTTCTTAGTTTTAATGTTTTTAGGGTTTTTCTGTTTTTTTAGGGTTTTCAATTTTTTTTTTTTTTGTTTTTTTTTATCCTTTTTTTTTTCATTACGAGTTAGGGTACATTTTTAGTTGGTCCATTTTTTTTAAGTACCGAATTCATATCTAATTACTTTTTTTTTTCTTTTTTTCTTTGGAGACAAAACCAGTTTTTTTTTTATTTTTTTATAAATTTTCAGGTACTTAAATATTTATTTTCTAGAATTTGCCACTTTTATTAAAATTTTCCAATTTTACTTAACAAATAGGTTTCTTTTTCATTAAAAAAACTCAAAGTTCGGAAATACAAATAACAATTTTTTATTATATACTCCAGATTGTTTAAATAATTAATCTTTAATTTATTTTTGATTTTTTTAATTTTTAAAATAAAATGCTTTTTTTTATGAAAAGTAAATTCTTTTTACGAAAACTAGAATTGGCGCTTTTAGTAAAATAATTTAGTTTTTACTTATTTATGAAAAATATTATTCCGCTTTTAATAAAAGCAGTCTATAAATATACTCCAGATTTTTTTAAGTTTTCTTATTTTTTTATCTTGGAATTTTAAATAAATATTTTTGTACTAATATTCCAGATATATTATTTTTTTAGAAATAAAAGTTGAGATTTGTTTAACATTTTTTAGATTTTTTTTTGTATTTTTCTTCTTAGACTTTTATGTTTTTTATTATTTTTTATTATTGTTTTACGAAAATGAGCAGTATTTTTTATTACTATTAATTTTATATTTTTTTTATTACAAAATTTTATTATTTTTCAGCTTTTTTGTGAACATAAAATAAATAAATTATACTTCTAATGTAGGGCTGGGTTAGCATCCAACTCACCTACACAGTGGAATATAAAATTATTTAAAATTATCTTAACGGCCACGTCAGCACTTAACAGAAGTCAATGTTAAAAGTTTCTAAACTTGCAAGAAATGAATTGTTTGTTTCTATTACTGGTGATTTTTAAAGATGATTGCAAGAAATAGGAACCAATGCAAAATATGTTTCTATTTTATGCAGTTTTCCCTTTATAAAATAACTTAAACTATGTTACTGATTTATAGCGTGTTGCTTTTGTTTTGTTGTATATAATTTGTAGGTGCTCTTGTTCCTATTGGACATCATCGATCTCATTTTTCCACCTACATTGGTGTAGTTGTGCGTGAAAGAGTAAACATCACCTATAAGGAGTGGTCTCACCTTCCAAAAGGACTCCTAGATGAATTATATGATTCTATCACGGTAAGCAAACATACTCATCTTTATATTTTAGGAAAAAAAATGCATAGAGCTTGGGGTTAAGAGTTTCAGTTCTTGGTTGATTGATTATTGGTCTTCCCGTCTTACTTTTTTTTACAAATGTTGACATTTGTTGACTTTTATTCGTCTTCTTTGAGCTGCTGTGTTTGTCTGATGTTGTGGCAGTGTTCTGTACTGATTATTGTACAGGGTGGCTTTTGGCATTGTGATCTATATCTGTTGTCTCTTTTTTTGTTACAATTTGTTGCAGTTTGTGTGCTGCATGTTCATTGGGTTTCTACTGCTGTAGTGCTGCCCTAATTCAGATGTTATGCATATATAACTAATGATTTTGTATCAATGCAGAGGGGATTTTATGTTATTGAGAATCGTAAACGTTGGATTCTTTCAAAAGCTGCAAAGCGATGGAATGTTTTCAAGACTAGATTAAGACTTCAATGGATGTGTTTAGAAGATGGAACAATAAGATAACAACCACCATGGAAATATTCTTGGATAGTTAAACCTGATTGGGATAAGTTGGTGGACTACTGCACTTTTGAGGAGTTCAAGGTAGCTTTTGATGTTTTCACCCGCATAAGTTTCGGTTCCAATTATTGATAAGTTTGTGTGAATGATTAGATTTTAGAACTTTTTCTATTATGTTTTTTGAAGTTACGATGTAAAGCTTTTACATTTATGGAAATTACAATTAATGTAAAGCATTTGCGTTTTGACCATTACTTGTGGGAAATATATTTTTTTGTAATAATATAGATTATTATGGAATTGTTATTGAATTATTATGAAATATTATAGCAACATGTGTTATTTTTCAGGTTTAATGGCTGTTAATATTTCTGAATTATAATAGCAGGTGTAATATATTTTAGGTTTAATGCAATTCCTTAATATTATAGCAGGTTTATGTAATTTGTGGATAAAATACCTGCTATTATTGAATTTAGAAAATATATATATATATATAAAGAGACCCGTTATGTATAAAAAGGGCTCTCTGGGTATAATATTAAAAAAATTTAAGAGACCCCATATCTTATATATGGGGTCCGAGCTTATTAGAAAAAAATTATTAAAAAATCAAAGAGACCCTCTATCTTATATATGAGGTCTCTTACCCTTTTAAAATATTTTTTGGCACACCTCACATAAAAGACCCCCTTTCTTACATAGGGGGTCTTAAACTTTTAACAAAGAGACCCCTCATCTTGAGGGGGTCTCTTTATAAAAGAGACCCCCCCCATCTAGAGACCCCCTTAAAGGAGGTCTCTTAGGTTATTTTGGACGGGTCTCTTTGTCCATTTTTGTAGTAGTGACATAATGACAAAAATGATTAGAGTCTTTGCCCTGAGTCCTTCGAGAGCAATCTTGATGTCAAGATCCATCACCGACGATTATCTTCAATGTTCGACAATCCAAAATACCACCGACTATAGATAACTCATATCCTCGTCTTTAACACAATGTATCCTCGATACCCAAGTATACCAATAACAAATATAAATCATATACGTTATGATTTAATTCCCAAAAGCAGAAAACAACGTACAATCCCAAACCTCCAGAGTTCGCAATTATAATCATTGATATACGAATTATAAATGAATGAAACTAAAACCATTCATTAAATATTATAAACTGAACAAGTAATAACTTGTCTCGATACCGATAAGGTGATAATGAAGTCGTTACTAATTTCCTTACCTTCGTCTACAAGCTCCTCGGCCCTGACCAAAGCTATTCACGAACATCCTCGAACTTGAACGCAACATATTATTCTAATCAACGATCAATCCTCACAACCTATTGTAATAATCGATAAACAACAAGTTCGATAACAATCAACAATCGATATAACCAATCAACAAACTCAACGTTTCCACAATATCTCGACTAAACACTAATCCGAATAACTCATTCAATCAATCACGAATCCATAATCATAATACCATTCCACAATCTGATAAATATATCAACAATCAATTCAACCCGATAACCAGGATTACATAACATACTCTATTCCGAAATCAACCAATTAAACTCAACGGTTCGACGGTATCTCGATCATATACAAACCCAAACCATTCAACTCAAACAATTACAAACACAAGCCGCAATTCGATAATCAATCAATTCTAATAAGTGTCTGAATAATATAGATTCCAACTTCAACCTTAGATACGAATTAACAAGGTTCCTTCTTGTTCATACTCGTAAATTCATAGGAAAATAATTACCCGTTATTATCATCAATCCAAACTATTCAAATAGCTCAATATCATGAATAATCGTAATCCAACATTACCCATAACCTCTCCGGATTCAACCTTATATCATGATTCATTACTCATCAAGAACATACGAAAACAGCCACTACAATTGACGCAATATTAGTTCTAACCATCAAATCCATGTTTATAATCAAAACCAAGAACACCATGATTCCATAATCATGTTCATAATAACAATATAATCCAATATATATATATATATATCATATCATCTTTCTCAACTCAAGCTCCATGAAACTTCAAGAATCATCACAACACCATAAACTATCATCACACAAATCAATCATCGACAACAACATCAAAACCCTAAAATAAAGAGAGGATTAACCAACATACCTCAAGAAGATGAATAACACAATCAAACACCTCAAGAATCAATAATATCTTCATATCTCAAGCTCCAATCCATGCCATTAAGCTCATAATCAAGTTAGAAGAGCCAAAAATCCATCTTGAGGGGTTGAAGGGTGAAAAATGAAGTGCACATCTCCAAAAATGCCAAAGTGATGGGTCTCACATATTTATATAAACTCATACCTTATGTACGCTAAATGAACTCCCTAGCATACACAAACATCCTTATGTACGTTATCCTTCATCGATTACATACGTAACAACAATTCAGAAACTACTGCCTTAATTCGTTCGATGGATTACGTATGTAACACCAATGACAGAGCGTACGTAATATGGTCGTTGAGTTGCTACAGTGTGATACTCATTAACGTACAAAATGCTCTACCCATAACGTACGTAAAGCTCTACGTTGACTCGCCTATCCATATCTGCGCCGAAAGTTTCCGACCACGAGATCCACCCATCGATCACAGCCTGGTTCTGCCTGATACTACCTTACATATGTTAACTCTCCTTCTTAACGTACGTAAGCCTTGTACACCTTACATACGTTAACTATCCTTCTTAACGTACGTAAGCCTTGTACATTAGCGTATGCTAAGTCCTTAGCATATGTTAATCACTCTATACTCGTCCAATTCCAACTGTTCTTGTCTGTCGTCTCGATATACCAGATACATATACACGACATACTGAATACATGTATCCTTCTAATAATATTACCATACAACACACCTGACATACAATATCTTCAAATGTAATTTTCGACCAAGACGACAATTATACCAATACAGATGTCTCAGTCCTTCAATTATTTTATCCATACTATACAGATTTCATACTGTACAATATAACTCGGATAAAATAACATTAAACAACCATAGTATGGATTCAGGATTTTACACCTTTGAGTACTTCAAGACACACAACTATAATCCAATTTATATACATTTTGAGCTCTCATTATTCATATAAGCTATCTACTCATTATCTAATTGTTCCAAGAAAGATATGAGTATTGTACTTACACTGTATTATCACTTATAGGTTGTGTCTTATTTGGTCAGTGTGTTTGAGTGATGTATCAATCGTACACGAGTTGAGGAAAGCATCATACCCATGGCTGAAGTTGAAGCCATCCGACTACTTCGCGCATTCACATCCCATAGGAAAATCAAACTCTTTCAAATGGATGTTAAGACGCCTTCCTTAACAGCATCATTCAAGAAGAAGTATATGTAAAGCAACCTCCACAGGATCATGAATTCCATATCATGTTTAAAAGCTCAACAAAGCTCTGTATGGGTTGAAACAAGCACCACGAGCATGGTATGATCATCTAAGCCAATGTCTCATTTTCAATAACTACAAAAGAGGTAATATCAAAAACACCTTATTTGTGAAAATAATGAATGAAAATATTCTTGTCTGTCAAATTTATATAGATGATATTGTCTTTGGTGCTACTAATAACCCTCTTTGCCAAGCATTTGTTAATCATATGAAGGGAGAATTCAAAATGAGCATGATGGGAGAATTAATGTTATTTGTTGGGCTCCAAATAAAACAATATGAAGATAGAATCTTTATCTATCAAACTAAATATAAAAACGATCTTCTCAAGAAATTCAAAATGGAAGGTAGCATCAACTCCAATTTCATTTTCATTAAAATTGGACAAAGACAAGAATCGGAAGTCAGTAGATCAAAAGCTCTTTCTAGGTATGATCGGCTCCCTACTTTACTTAACTCCATCTAGACCAGATATAATTTTTTGCTATTTAAATGGTACTATTCAACTGGGATTATGGTATTCATCCTGTCTTGATTTTAATTTAATTGCATAAAGTGGTGCTGATTTTGGCGGATATAAAATTGATAAAAGAGTACAAGTTGTACATGTCATTTTATAGGCTCATGTTTGATTTCTTGGGGTAGTAAAAAGCAAACCAGTATAGCAATGTCTACAGTCGAAGCTGAATATACAGCTGCCGGCAGTGCATGTGCACAGGTTTTGTGGATTACAAATCAACTTTTAGATCATGGCATATTTATTCAAAATACTCTTATTCTATGTGAAACAAGTAAACTAGGCTCTTCAAGACCTCCCCATTTGAGCTGCTTCTTTCACCGCCAGTAGGTCACAAGTCATCAAGAATAAGTCTGGGGAGGGGGTAAATAGACTTATTAAACTCTTTTCCTTAATCAGGTGAGTTTCTTCAGCTGTGTAATATGCAGTTAACAAACCTTAGTTGCAGATGAGTAGTGCGGAAGCACAACTGGTAACACTGCAGGTGACTTATATTGACTGCATGTGACTTATGTCAACTGTAAAGACTAAACAGTGCAGAAGACAGTTGACTACTAAATGGAACAATAAATATGAATGGAGCAGATAAGTATGATGAATGCATCAAAACACACAAGCACTTATAGTGGTTTCAGAGGTGGGGTATGTAACACCCCGAGATATTCAGAGTATATTACAGCGCCGTGGACCCCCACATGGGATCCACCAGGCTACAAACAAGAAAACTCCACTCGACTAACCATCCCGGTTAGCGAGGACACACATTTAATTATAAGACATAAAAAGTTACGCCCGGAGCAACCGGCGAAATGATCATCAACCAACAATGTAACAATTTAAAAGTAGTACAACACGGAGTTTGAATTTGAAAAGCCTAAGTACTCGCGAGTACAGTCTATCAGTTTATAAATATAGAAAACAACCATATCGAATTAGACATAGGAATTAAGAAGACCCAAATGCACATGTCAACGACCCTGGCCGACATCCTCGTACTGTCCCGGTGCTCGCTCGTCCGGATAATCATAACCTGAAATCCATAACAAGAATTTCCCCAAAACGGGTCCCCAGAGGGGTTAGCAATTACGCTAGTACAAGTAATCAAGGCAAACCAATCGCTTACACATTTCATAGTACATGCACCAATATCATTTCAAAAACCAAAACCAGACATGTCTTTTCCGGAAATAAACAAATACAATTAATTTGCCTAGACCGGACGAAGCCACGAATCCCACTCGAGGCCTCTTAGGACCATCCCGAGATGTCAACATTCATAAAACAAATCAAGCACCACACGTCACCTAGGACCGGGACGAAGCCACGAATCCCACTCGAGGCCTCTAAGGACCCTCCCGAGCTGGTTAACGAATCAAACTCATGAATCCAGGACGAAGCCATAGATTCCCTCGAGGCCCCGTCGGACCCTCCCGAGGTGAGTAAAGCACACACAATATACATTACCATTTCACGTTAAGCATAAAGGTTTCCGAGAATTACTTGCCTTGAATATTTTGATGACGCAACGAACGGAAAGGATAATCACCGACAAACACTAGGAATCAACGGAACCGAACCTAACGATTCGAAGAACATAATTACAACCAACTCTAGCCGAATACGGAAATGGAATACACCCGAAAACCCACCTACGATTCATGTATATTCGCACAAAAATAACAACGAGGGCGGATCACAACCAAACCCTCTCGATTCCGCAAAACTATGAAAATATACCATGAATCCGTAGGAAAACTAATGATATCAACAAGATTAATCATATTCATCATGAATCCACCAACAAAACGAAACGAATCGGAAGAAAATCCCAAAACCCCCAAATTAATCGAAAATAGGGTTCTAGAGATATTACCTTTGGAGATTCAAGTACTAAGATCCATAGAACACGCGTTGGATTGATTGTCCGGGCTTCACCACCGAAGAAAAATGATAAAAATCAACCCCTCAATTGATAAGGATGAGAAGCTCTCCTCCTCTCTCACTCTCTCTCGCGTCAAAGGAAGAAGGAAGAAGGAAATGAGCTGTTTACGCTCAAAACAATACAATTATAGAGGGTTGACCGCATTGTGTGCCGCGGCACAGCTGAGGTGTGCCGCGGCACAGGCCAAAAATTACTCCCAGGGTTCGACAGTATGCCGCGGCACAGCCTGCGTGTGCCGCGGCACCCGGTACAGTCGGGTTTTGGTCGCAGATGTCACACGAGTGTGCCGCGGCACCGGACGGATGTGCCGCGGCACCTGATGGGTATGCCGCAGCACACAGTACAGTTTACTCGACCAACTACTGAAGAAATTTGTGTGCCGCGGCGCACTTACCTTGTGCCGCGGCCCACACCCCCTTTGGGTCCCAAAATGATAAAAATGATCCGGAAAGAGAATAAAAACGATAGGAATCAATATTTGGGAACCAATAACACGAAATGGATCCACGGCAACCCCGAAACTGCGGTTCCGCACAATAATAACGAGAATATAGTTCAACAGTTGACAGGAAGGACACACTAAAAGGTACACGAGGGTCATTACGATCGAGAAATACACCAAAAATGAAAATACAAGGGAAAGAAAAAATGCGGATATTACATTCTACCCCTCTAAAAATAAGTTTCGTCCCGAAACTTAAGAAACAAACAACTCAGGGTACCTAGCACGCATGCTATCCTCGGTTTCCCAAGTTGCCTCCTCGACACCGTGTCTCGACCACTGCACTTTGACCAAAGGGATGGTCTTATGCCTCAGTCGTTTCTCACGATGCTCCAAAATCTTCAAAGGACGCTCCTCAAAAGTAATATCTTCAGCAATATCAATCTCGCCATAATCGATGACGTGACTAGGATCCGGGACATATTTCCTCAGCTGGGAAACATGAAAAACGCTATGAACATAACTCAAGGCCGGGGGTAACGCCAAACGGTATGCTAACCCACCGACTCGCTCGAGAATCTCAAAGGGTCCAATAAATCTCGGACTCAACTTCCCCTTCTTCCCGAAACGGAAAACTCCTCTCGTCGGCGACACCTTCAGCAAAACGTGGTCTCCCACCTCGAATTCTAAAGGTCGACGACGGACATCGGCATATGACTTCTGTCGACTCTGGGCCGTCAACATCCGTTCCCGAATTAATTCTATCTTCCGCCTCGTCTCTAAAACGACATCCGGCTCGGTCCCGACTAAATCGGATGCCTCATTCCAACAAATCGGTGATCGACATCGCCGCCCATAGAGTGCCTCATACGGTGCCATCCGAATCGACACGTGCCAACTATTATTGTACGTGAATTCGATCAATGGCAGATGCTCCTCCCAGTCATGGCTCCAATCGAGAGCACAAGCACGCAACATATCCTCAAATGTCTGGATAGTGCGCTCCGACTGCCCATCTGACTGGGGGTGAAAAGAGGTACTCAAACACAAATGAGTACCCAACGCCTTATGCACCGCCTGCCAAAAGTGTGATACAAAACGACCATCACGATCCGAAACAATAGACTTCGGAGTACCGTGAAGCCTCACAATCTGTGCGATAAATATACGGGCCAACTTCTCCGGGCCCCAAGTGTCCTTGATGCCCAGAAAATGTGCCGACTTGGTCAGGCGATCGACAATCACCCAAACCATATTCATGCCCGATCTCGATCTCAGCAAACTCGTAATGAAGTCCATCGATATATCTTCCCATTCCATTCCGGAATGGGAAGTGGCTGCAATAACCCAGCCGGTCGCTGATGCTCAATTTTGACCTACTGACAAGTCAAACATTTTGCTACAAACTGTGCGACCTCCTCCTTCATATCATTCCACCAGAAATTCCTCCTTAGGTCCTTGTACATCTTACTCGAACCAGGATGAACGGAGTAAGGTGTAGTATGGGCCTCGCGCAGAATACTCTGTCTCATCTCGGAGTCGTTCGGCACGCAAAGCCGACTCTGGAATCTCAAAACACCATCCTCATGAATCACAAAGCCAGGAGACTTTCCCTTAAGGACGTTCTCTCGGATTTGAGTAATCATCGGATCCTCCAACTGCTTCAGCTTAATTTCATCGATCAAAGACGACGAAATATCTAAAGCACAAAGTTGCCCGACAGTCCCAGGCAACAAAACCTCAACATCAAACTCAATCAAAGCCCGCCGAAGCTCAGACTGAGACGTAAGGACCTCAAGCATTCGCAACGCAATCGATTTCCGACTCAAGGCGTCGGCCACGACGTTCGCCTTGCCCGGATGATAAAGGATTTCGAGGTCATAATCCTTAATCAGCTCTAACCACCTCCTCTGCCTCATATTCAACTCCCGCTGAGTAAATATATATTTCAGAATTTTATGATCGGTAAAAATCTGACATGCAGAGCCGAAAAGATAGTGACGCCAAATCTTGAGCGCAAAAACGACTGCCACTAACTCCAAATCATGAGTAGGGTAGTTAAGCTCATACGGCCTCAACTGTCTCGACGCATAAGCAATGGTCTTGCCGTGCTGCATCAATACGCACCCAAGACCCTGGCCCGAAGCATCGCTATAAACGGTGAATCCCTCGTTGCCACATGGCAACGCCAAAACCGGGGCTGAAGTCAAACGCTTCTTCAGCTCCTTAAAACTGGACTGCCTCTCGTCATTCCAGACGAACTTCTCGGATTTCTGGAGTAACTGTGTAAGTGGCCGAGCTAGTTTTGAGAAATCCTCGACGAACCTACGGTAGTAGCCAGCCAAACCCAAGAAGCTACGGACCTCCTTCACACTTGTGGGCGATGCCCAATCTAACACTGCCTCAACCTTCTGCGGATCCACTCGAACTCCCTCGGCTGAAATCACGTGACCCAAAAACATCACTTCCTTCAGCCAGAACTCACATTTCGAGAACTTCGCATAGAGTTGCTCGGCCCTCAAAATGTCTAACACTACCCGCAAATGATGGGCATGCTCTTCCTCGTTCCTCGAATAAATAAGAATATCATCAATGAAGACGATGACACACTTATCCAAATACTCGATAAATACTTTGTTCATCAACTGCATGAACACCGCCGGCGCGTTAGTTAACCCGAAAGGCATAACTACAAACTCATAATGTCCGTATCTCGTCCGAAAAGCTGTTTTCGGCACGTCGGACTCCCTCACCCGGAGCTGATAGTACCTCGATTTCAAATCAATCTTTGAGAATACCGCCGCTCCCTGCAACTGATCGAACAAGTCGTCAATCCTCGGCAAAGGATACTTGTTCTTGATGGTCACCTTGTTCAGTTCACGATAGTCGATACACAAACGTAGTGAACCATCCTTCTTACGCACAAACAAGACCGGTGCGCCCCAAGGCGAGACGCTCGGTCGAACATACCCCGACTCAAGGAGTTCACTCAACTATTTCTTCAACTCGGCCATCTCTGAAGGTGCCATGCGATACGGCGCCTTCGAAATCGGAGCCGCGCCCGGCTCTAATTCTATAACAAACTCAACCTCACGATCCGGTGGCAATTTCAGCAACTCGTCAGGAAATACATCAGGAAACTCACTAACGACTGGAATCGACGAATGCTCGACTCCACCATTCTCCGCCTTCAAGGCATAGCACCAATAACCAGTACACCCCTTTCGCAGGAGTTTCACCGCCTTCAAGGCGTTAATAACAAACTTCTGGTTTCTCTTTCGGCCCGCGAAAGAGTGTTCAGTGCCGTCCTCGGCTAACATGGTAATGATCCTCGTGCGGTAGTTCATGATTGCACCATGCCGCTCGAGACAATCATCCCCGAGAATCAAATCCTCACCCTCGATACCCACGACAATAAGATTAGAGAGCCAACCCTCTCACAAATAATCACAGAACAGTCCCGGACTTCTCGATCACCGACAATTCTATCACCGCTAGGAAGTTTAACGATGAAAGGCTCGCAAGGTGACAAGCAGTCGAGACTCAAACGGCGTACACACTCTAGAGAAATGAATGAATGCGTAGCACCCGAATCAAAAAGCACACTGACAGGATGGGAATGGATATGAACGGTACCTGTCGCCACAGTAGCTGCTGGATCATCGGTCCTCCTCATCTCGTAGATACGCGGCTGGGCAGAGCCGACACTGGAAGCTCCTCCTCCAGCGGGCTGACCCCGACCCCTACCTCGGCCGGAACTCGGTGGAGGCGGCGGAGCAAATGAGCCCTGGTTCACACTCGGCTCCATAGGTGCTGGGTGAGAAGAACGGGCGCCGCGAAACTGTTTGAGTTTCTCGCAAAAAGAAGCCTTGTGGCCCGACTGACCACAAGTATGACAAGTCAAAGGTGGACGAGGACAATCCCGGTTCACGTGGCCTGGCTTGCCACAGTTAAAGCATCTGGGGTCCCGGACGACGGTTCCGGCGGAACTCCAAAAGTTCCCAGAGAAACGAGCCGAACCGCCCGTAGAAATATTTGCAGCCTGAGATTTCTGCTGGCCTCCACTCTTGGGATCAGAAAAATTCCCGACCGACTTCTGCTTCTTGCTCTCACGAGCCAAATCGCTAGCCGTCACCGACATATCATAAGCAAGAGCTCGAATCTAATAATCCTTCAAGGTAGTACAGATGAGCCCAGACATATAGTCCCGAATGGACAGTTTCATCCTCCTGGAAAAGTGGAAAATTTTGTCGCTCTCTTCGACAACTTGGGTCTTCACATAGCCCAACTCCTTGTTAAAATCGGCAATAGCTTGGGATACGGGAATATCCCGTGGTTGAGCATCATAGAAAGCATGCACTCGAGCCTGTCTGACCGGCCACGGACAATATTCGGTCTCCATCAATTCTTGAAATTCGGCCCATGAAGCAACGTGATCTTTTGGACCAACGGCCTCCCACCAATCCGTAGCATCTCCCGTGAGGAAGTATTGAGCAATAGGGACCTTACGGTCCTCGGGGCAGTTGGTAGCAGTGAAGACTTTGGATATCTCCTTGATCCACCCTTCCCAGCCGATCGGGTCCGAAGCTCCTGAACCGAGGAGGATGCATCTTGATGACATCCTGAAGCCGGCGATCCGCTCCGCCCGATTAGCATGGGCCTCGATCGGGGTTACGACCATGTGAGCTATAGCCGCCATCTGGTTAACCATTTCTTTGCATAACGCCGCAATACCAAGATCGGCGCTCGAGAAGAAGCATGACCGTGACGGTCACCGATCGCGGCTCCCGAAGAATGCGACGTGGCCGCCCCACCGGCTGCCCCACGTCCTCGGCCGCGTCCACGACCACGACCACGACCACGACCACGGTTTCCTCCGGCATCCATACTGATGTTGAGAGATAACAGAAGTTTATCGATGATGAGTAAGGGAAGAAAAGCAACTACGATTCAAAAGTGGAAATACAATGCAAGAAACAAAAGAGCCGAATAAGAAAACTTACGAGCACTGGAAGTAATCTTGGGATGCCGGCGGTGTGACAATGTGCAAAACAAAACACGACTAGACCCAAATAACCAACAAGCCTAGGTATCCATAAACCTAGAGCTCCGATACCATTTTCTGTAACACCCCGAGATATTCAGAGTATATTACAGTGTCGTGGACCCCCACATGGGACCCACCAGGATACAAACAAGAAAACTCCACTCGACTAACCATCCCTGTTAGCGAGGACACAAATTTAATTATAAGACACAAAGTTACGCCCGGAGCAACCGGCGAAATGAGCATCAACCAACAATGTAACAATTTAAAAGTAGTACAACACGGAGTTTGAATTTGAAAAGCCTAAGTACTCGCGAGTACAGTCTATCAGTTTATAAATATAGGAAACAACCATATCGAATTAGACATAGGAATTAAGACGACCCAAATGCACATGTCAACGACCCTGGTCGACATCCTCGTACTGTCCCAGTGCTCGCTCGTCCGGATAATCATAACCTGAAATCCATAACAAGAATTTCCCCAAAACGGGTCCCCAGAGGGGTTAGCAATTATGCTAGCACAAGTAATCAAGGCAAACCAATCGCTTACACATTTCATAGTACATGCACCAATATCATTTCAAAAACCAAAACCAGACATGTCTTTTCCGGAAACAAACAGTCACAATTAATTTGCCTAGGACCGGGACGAAGCCAAGAATCCCACTCGAGGCCTCTAAGGACCCTCCCGAGCTGGCCACATTCATAAAACAAATCAAGCACCACACGTCACCTAGGACCGGGACGAAGCCACGAATCCCACTCGAGGCCTCTAAGGACCCTCCCGAGCTGGTTAGCGAATCAAACTCATGAATCCAGGACGAAGCCATAGATTCCCTCGAGGCCCCGTCGGACCCTCCCGAGGTGAGTAAAGCACACACAATATACATTACCATTTCACGTTAAGCATAAAGGTTTCCGAGAATTACTTGCCTTGAATATTTTGATGACGCAACGAACGGAAAGGATAATCACCGACGAACACTAGGAATCAACGGAACCGAACCTAACGATTCGAAGAACATAATTACAACCAACTCTAGCCGAATATGGAAATGAAATACACCCGAAAACCCGCCTACGATTCATGTATATTCGCACAAAAATAACAACGAGGGCGGATCACAACCAAACCCTCTCGATTCCGCAAAACTATGAAAATATACCATGAATCCGTAGGAAAACTAATGATATCAACAAGATTAATCATATTCATCATGAATCCACCAACAAAACGAAACGAATCGGAAGAAAATCCCAAAACCCCCAAATTAATCGAAAATAGGGTTCTAGAGATATTACCTTTGGAGATTCAAGTACTAAGATCCGTAGAACACGCGTTGGATTGATTGTCCGGGCTTCACCACCGAAGAAAAATGATAAAAATCAACCCATCAATTGATAAGGATGAGAAGCTCTCCTCCTCTCTCACTCTCTCTCGCGTCAAAGGAAGAAGGAAGAAGGAAATGAGCTGTTTACGCTCAAAACAATACAATTATAGAGGGTTGACCGCATTGTGTGCCGCGGCACAGCTGAGGTGTGCCGCGGCACAGGCCAAAAATTACTCCCAGGGTTCGACAGTGTGCCGCGGCACAGCCTGCATATGCCGCGGCACCCGGTACAGTCGGGTTTTGGTCGCAGATGTCACACGAGTGTGCCGCGGCACCGGACGGATGTGCCGCGGCACTGACTCGGCACTGTGCCGCGGCACCGGATGGGTGTGTCGCGGCACACAGTACAGTTTGCTCGACCAACTACTGAAGAAATTTGTGTGCCGCGGCGCACACACCTTGTGCCGCGGCCCACACCCCCTTTGGGTCCCAAAATGATAAAAATGATCCGGAAAGAGAATAAAAACGATAGGAATCAATATTTGGGAACCAATAACACGAAATGGATCCACGGCAACCCCGAAACGGCGGTTCCGCACAACAATAACGAGAATATAGTTCAACAGTTGACAGGAAGGACACACTGAAAGGTACACGAGGGTCACTACGATCGAGAAATACACCAAAAATGAAAATACAAGGGAAAGAAAAAATGCGGATATTACAGGGTAATCCTCAACTAGTCCACTTTTTTGCAAACCAGTTGGAGATGAATTTACTATAACTTTCAAGCAGTGATAAACGTTACAATGATTCAAACCAGTTATAATGGCTTCCAACCAGTGGAAACCCATGTCCGTTGCAACTCCCTTGACTGCCTAGCACCTCTTGATCGAAAACCCGTGGATGCCTCAACAACTCTCGAGCTGTCTATCACCTTTCAATCAAGAACTCATGGATGCCTTATCAATCGCGAAACTTCTGAAGAACCTTGTTCACAGATATACCTCGTACTCAGCTTTTAAGACAAGAGTGTTGTCTTCTCCAACTTCAAGAGCTTCTCAGAATATGATCTTTGAAAGTTTGCTCTTCACGATGCTATAGATCTCTTGATAGCTCTGATTGCTTAGATTGCTTGTAAGTATTGTTCGCATCGTACTTTGCTCAATTCCAATCTTCGGATATTTATAGTGCAAATCTTTGAGCTTCCTTCATAGCCGTTGCATCTCCTGTAACAAATCCATCCTTTGGAGAGTGGACTTCTTTGTTTATATTATCATTCTGTTGCACGGCTTGATTCCCATTTCAATTCCGACCATTTGAAAGAATTCTTTCGGTCGCGCCACTTTTCTTGATTTGTATATTCATAAGTCTTCAGTGCGCATCTCACACCCCCACACCGAGGTTGGACGAGAACGCGACAGTTATTATATAAAATAACATTTTTTGTAATAAATTTCCAGCAAGCATACATGTTTCAGATCTTAGCCTGGTGAACTAAGACTGGTTATTCCATAGAAAAGACATATTCAAAAGTACAACGAAATTATTACATCAAGTACAAAAGAGTACAGCGAAAATCAGAATACAGTTTTGACACAGGAAATAAAGAAATACTAAACGCAGCTTCATGAGTATTATGTATTGGTAGTGTCCAAGGTAAGTCTTCACTCCTTACCAGCATTTGCCACTTCTTCCTCTTCGTCTTCTTCATCTAGTGGGGTTTTAAAAAAATCAAATTGGGGTGAGAATAAAAGATTCTTAACGAGTTGGGGTTTGGTATTTAATGAGTTTACTATTTAATAAACATAATATATTTCCCCCACTTTTGAAAATTAGTATTATTTAGAAATTGGTGCAAGTTTTCAAGAAGAATATTATGAATTATGACATAAAAGTACAGTCAATCTCCGTAGATTACTGTTGAGTATGAAGAATGTACGGCGTCGACCGCCCAATGAGTATTTAGCTTCGGGAGGTCGTCTACATAACTAATCCCTTAGCCTCCTTATAATGTCTTAGACCCTTATCAGTGTTTGACCTTTGACTATCGCCACGACCTTTGTATGATAACCATAGCCTTGGGCGTTTGTCGGACCGTCACTATAACTTTGGCCTTTGAGCTTAATCGCTCTCACGCTTGATGACGTGCTGCCTTATCTCTTATTTGGGCTCGATATGTCCTTAGCTTGGGTCAATGACCGGATCATATAATAATCGCGACTATACCCGAATCCTACGACCCAGTCACCTTAGGATCACTCCATCTTTCAGCTTCAAGGGTATAGGATACGACGATAACTTTGCCTAGAACCGCAGCCACGCTGCTCGATTTGTGACTTGCACTAACCGCCCCTCATGCATATAAATAGAAAAAGGGACTCTAGAGGTACTCGTATGGACTTTAGCGGTAGCTCCCGCCCGAAGGTCATAGCACTTAGCTCCGCACAACACTTACTCCCGATTTCTATTAAATAACAATTATTATCGTGATTAACGACGACTATGCATATTATAAGATATCAATATGATTATTTAATAATAAATGGACTTGGGTAAACTAGAGGATTTAGTTCAACCGTTTGATGATTAGATTGCTACTGTGTGAGTCTTAGCATATTCTTATGATAAACTTGAAAAATTCGGTACGGAATATTTATACGTCCGAAAATTATGTACTTTACTACGAAAAATCCGTTATGATGTGAGGATTGAAGGTCAGAAGTTTCATGAAAGTTTCAGCTTTTGAAAATTACAAATTCACAATTTTACCCCTTCCGTCTTTTAAGTACATTATTATTATTTTTACTATAATTGTATGAATTTGGATAATTCGGTACGGATTGATTATACGTCCGAAAATTAATTTTATTGTGAAAAATCAGTTATGATATAGGGATTAAAGGTCAAACTGCATGAAAGTTTCATCTTTCGAAAATTACAATTCTGCCCTTCTGAGTTTTAAGTATTATTATTATTATTTTTACTAAAATACTATGAATTTGATTAAGTCGGAACTATTTGATTGTATGTCCGAAAATTATGAATTTTATGGCAAAAAGTTTGCTATAATATAAGGTTTTAAGATCAGAAGTTGCATGGAGGTTTTACCTTCCAAAAATTACAATTCTGCCCTTCCGAAATTAAAGTACTATTATTATTTTTATTTAGTTTTGTCTTATAACTTTAATTAATTTGTTTGGATTTATTTTAACTCCGAAAATTATGAATCCCATTGCATTTTGAACCTTATGACTTGTACTTTCAGATTACGTTCAGTTTTAATTTTTACTCTTTTAGAAATTATAATTTCACCCCTTCATTTTGCCTTATTCGGTATTTTAGTATTCTTGTCATATCTTTTCCGTTTCTTGTCGGATTGACCTCAAATTTTCGGGATAAGATCTTTATGTTATTACGAGTCCATAGAGATCAACTTTTCTGGAATTTATTTGAGACGGTAAATTTCTCTAAATTACATTTTTGGCCCCAAATTCTTGAAATTTATATTTTGCCCCTACTTTCTATTTTAATAAATTCCGATTTAGGTGGAATTTATAGAGAACTTGGTTTTGATATATTAAGACTTACTTTTATGATATAAGACCAGAATTATGACTTTTAACAATTTTACCTCAAAAATTTATCTTAATTAAATTATTTTAGTTATCCTTCGAATTTAGGTTTGAATTATGAAATCTTATGGTGACTAATTATCCTCTTACAATAGTCCAGTATATACTTATATATTCTTAGAATTCTAATCACCACAGGTCAGATTTGCCATATTCAACCAAAATTTCCATCAATGAATTAATTTGCACATATATTCAAAATATGACAAACTAAAATTCAACATATACCAAGATCATTACATGCATGGTAATGAATATCATTTTTAATTAAGTTTAGATAACTAAATTTATAATACTTGCATGCACCATATATATTTAACTTGTATTAATTTTGAATAAGAGAAAAAAAAAGAAAACAATTTTACCCACTTTGAATGTTTCTTGTAGTTTGAAAGAATCCTTCTTCCGCTTCCTCTATATTTTGGCCGAAGCATCATCACCATTAGGATGATTATTTGGTTGCATGTTAAGATTTATATTAGAATGTGAAGAAGAATAAGTTACAACTTAAGGCATAGGGTGTAGTTTTTACCTTTCTCCTTCTTTCTTTTTCCTCCTCTTCTTCCTCTCTCTCTCTCTCTCTATATTTTTTTTCTTCTCTTTCTCTCCTCTCACTTTGGTCCTCTCTCTCTTACTCTATATGTGCATATATTTTTCTTGTATTTTGAAATAAGGGAGGAATTTCCAAGGTGGAAGTATATATAGGTGGAGGTGAGTGGTGAGATGCGGTCAATATAGCATGTAAAGGTAACAAGTGTCTTGGGAAGAACTTAAAATTGTGACAACTCAATTTTCCCTTGCCTTTTATTAGAGTAGGCCGAAATTTTTGTGTATTTATACATGTATGGTGTATTTTTTATTGTATTTGTCAAGTATTAGGTAGTAATTTTAAGTTTGATTGGGTCATGAGTGTTTTGGGCTAAATGTAGTATTTTAGGTGATAGGTGGTTTATTATCAAGGTGGTCATAAGCGCAGAATACCTATAAGTTCAAATTTTAATAATAAGTCCATTAATTAAGTTGTACTTATTAAATTAAATGGCCCATTTAGTTATTAAATTAAAATTTATTAAAAAAGTTAAGTTAATTAAACTTTTATGATATTATTTAACTAACGAGACTATACATATGGTAAGAACTAAATTTATTCGACAAAGAAATAATGTAAAACTTTATTTTATTTATTGAGAATCATTAATCTGCTCTACTTACAAAAAAGAACGTGGTCTCACATTCTCCCCACCTTGAGAGAATTTGGTCCCCGAATTCCTATTCGAATAGTTCTGAAAAATTCTTCTCCATCTCATCCTCTGCTTCCCACGTGGCCTCTTCTTCTCGGTCGTGGTTCTGCTATACAACCTTAACCAACGATATCTTTTTATCTTTTAGTTCGCGTACTTTTTGATCTACGATCCTGCTTGGCTTCTCGACATAAGTTAAATCCTCTTTGATCGGTGGTATGTCGTGTATGATGACGTATTCAGGATCTGGATTATATTTCTTCAATCTCGAGACATGAAATACATCGTGCATTCCAGCAAGATCAGTTGGTAGATCGAGGCGGTATGCCAATTTTCTAATCCTTTCTATGAACTTTAAATATCCGACATATCTGGGGCTAAGCTTCCCTCCTTTCTTCGAGTTGATTAATCCCTTACGTGGTGATAAACGAAGGAATACTTTGTCTCTTGTGTCGAATTCTAATTCTTTCCTTCTCTGGTCTGCATAGCTCTTCTGTCGGCTCTGAGCGGTGTGAATTCGATCCCGAATAATTCTGACTTTATCCATGTCATCTTCTACTAGATCAACTCTCGATATCGGGTTCTGGTTCTGTTTACTCCCTGGTGTCCATCAGTCATCAATCTATTAATGTATTGGTTATCGACACTTTCTTCCGTATGATGCTTCATATGGGGCCATTCCAATAGTTGCCTGGTAGCTATTTTTGTATGCGGAACTCAGCCAAGGGTAGGTGATGACTCCAACTCTTCTGGAAATCCAGTGCACATGCCCGTAACATATCCTCAAGGACTTGTATCGTTCTATCAGATTGTCCGTCTATCTAAGGGTAAGCTGCAGTGTTGAAGCTTAATGTCATTCCAAGTTCCTAATGAAGGCTCTTCCAAAATCTTGAGACAAATCTGGGGTCACAATCTGATACGATGCCTATAGGCACTCCGTATAATCTAACGATTTCCTGGATATACGTCCTTGCTAGCTTTTACAGACTATCATTCTTTATTACGAGTAAGAAGTGAACTGACTTTGTAAGTCTATCCGTGACTACTCAGATTGTGTTATATCCTCCAATAGATGTTGGTAGATCTATCACGAAGTCTATCGTAATTATTTCCCATTTCTATTCGGGAATCTTGAGTGGTTGTAGCAACCCTAATGGTCTCTGGTGTCCAGCCTTCACTCTTTGACAGGTTAAACACCTTGCTATGAATTCTGCTACCTGGTTCTTCATATTCACCCACCAATAGTGTTTTTTCAGATCCTTATACATATTGTTACCGCCTGGATGAATTGTATATCGAGAGCAGTGAGCCTATGCTAAAATTTTCTTCTTGAGTTCGTCATTTTAGGGAACACATATTCGGTGTTTGAATTTGAGTGTTCCATCTTCCGACATGCTAAACTCAGTTTTCTCGCCTTGTGCGACCCTTTAATTTAGTTTATACAATTTCCCATCTTGTGTCTGTGCTTCTTGGATTTCCTTAACTCCGACTTCATTAACAAATTAGCGCATAAAACGTGTGTCTTAGCCTGCCTTGGGTTCCATTGGATTATTTCTCCTAGGGCATTTATTCTCTTATCATGAGTCTAGCCACACTCGCTTTCCTACTAAAGGCGTCTGCTACGACATTGGCCTTGCCCAGATGATGTTGAATGGTGAAGTTATGATCTTCAAGAAGTTCTATCCACCGTCTCTGTCTTAGATTCAACTCCTTCTGAGAGAATAGATATTTGAGACTCTTGAGGCCGGTGAAGATGGTGAATATAGCTCCATACAGGTAGTGTCTCCATTTCTTCAAAGCAAACACTATTGCTGCAAGCTCAAGGTCATGAGTCGGGTAATTCATCTTGTGGATTTTTAGCTTTCGTGATGCATAAGCCACAACCTTGCCGTTTTGCATGAGCACAACTCCTAATACTTCCTTCGATGCATTGTTGTATACCACAAATCCTTCACTCCCTTTGGGAAGTGTTATTACAGGTGCGGTGGTGATTTTTCTCTTGAGTTCCTCGAAGCTCAACTCATACTTATCGTTCCACTCAAATTTAAAGTGCTTCTACATCAGTCTTGTGAGTGGTCCTGTGATATTGGAAAAATCTTTAATGAATTTTGTTGTGCGGCGATTAATTCACCTCGATAGGCGATCGGCATCACAATCAGAGAGGCCAACCCTGGAAGACATACTCTGGACAAGCGCCCGGAGTTCGGCACCATACGGCGACTGTCTTTTGGTACCCAGCGATCGTCTTCTAATATCTGACGATCGTCTTTAATAAGCGAACCAGAGGCGATCACCTCGTGCCACGTATGGATCTAGCATCCGTCAAAGTCGTCGAAGACCGAATCTTGGGCTGTGGCCCACGTGCGGATCTTCAAAGGATACGGACAGATGGGATCTTTTTCTGCGATGGCCCACGTGAGGATATTCAAAGGATACCGACAAATAGGATCTTTGACCCCAGCCTGTCACCTGCCACACCTACCGACAAAGCCGCCCAAAGTGGGTCCTCCCCAGACAGCTGCCCAGGACGCGTGTTGGCCTCCCATTGGGTCGCACAGCTGGCGCCAGTAGCAGCCCCAGACTTTAAGGGAACAGCCCCACGTGATGGGACGATCGGCCACCTTATTATAATATAAAAAACGGCGGTCGCCCGCGATCGCCTGAGGGCCCCCCGCTACCTTGTCCCCTATAAATAGAGAACTCATGGCAGCAGCAAGAGGGACGAAAAATTACTACGAATTCAGTGCAAAATACACACCAAAGAGAGAATCAAAGGCTCTTTTGGCAACCACTAATACATTCATAGTGATATTCATACACATTCATCATATATCCCAAGCAAGAACTCACAGATTTATCTATCTGGTTCTTCCGGCAATCTACGCGCTCTAAAGCCTAGATAACTAGAAGTCTTTACACTCCTTGTATTAGATTCTAACATTAATATTTGTACTCGACAGTATACTTATTAATAACATCTCGCGAGAGCATTCAAGCCCGGGATTAACAACCCCGGCAAATCTTGTGTTATCTATTTTCTCACGGAAGTGTTCTCGCATTTGTTTGTTACTCAATCTTTCTAGCAATACTATCTCCAGATAATATTTCGGGTAACAACAATTGGCGCTAGAAGGAGGGCATCTAAACCTTCACTTTTATCCCTACCGTCTCGAAGAAGACTCACTGTTCTCCGGACATAAACTTGAAGAAACACTCACTGTTCTTCAATAGAAAAACCTTCAGAAAATGACATCTGCAACGACCTCCAAGAGAGCCACCCTAAGATCTGCCGGAAATCTCATTCCGGCCCAGACCGAATCCCAGCCCACGGCGGAAGGCGACTGCGGCGACGCTAAGCTCTCACTCCCGCCCCCGAGGGACGGTTCTAGCCTCTCACTCGATCAGTTCCAGAATTCGGAACAGATTGAGGAGCCTATAGCCATCCTCATGGAACGGCAGAGGGCCCGCGATTCGCCCACCATCACCCCGTCAGCTAATCGCCGGGCAAGCAAACGGAAGCTCAAGGGGATCTATGTTGAGAAATCGACAGAAAGCCCCGAGCCGCAGGAGAAGGCTCTCGTAAGGCGGGACGATTCCGTCTTCAGCCGCCTGGGGAGCGATCCCTCATGGCGACCCGGCGGTCGAGCCCAAATGGTGACATCGGAATCCAATCTTTACTGTGAGTTCGGCATATCCGACCCCGTGAGACAGGCCGGCCGGCGAGCCTGTTCGCCCAAGAAAGGAACCCACCGGCAGGAGCTCGTCATTCACCACGGGGCTAGGGGATCGCACACGATCGCCTTGGTTCACGCTCCGAGAGCCAAGCGGCCAGCGACGGCGATCGCCGCCATGCAACGCCACTGACGCGGTGAAGGCGCTCTGGAAAATGGGGCAGCGCCAGAGACCGATCGTTGGGTCAAGCGAACCACTCGCGACTCGATCGAGCTCGCCTCACCCAACCAACGATCAATCCCCCACAAACACCTCTATATGAGGAGATCGGATCCGAAACCCACTGGCGCATTCCGGATCTACATGACCGGATGCGGAGCGTCGACGCAACGAGGTGTCGAATGTTCCCGTTAACTCTCGGCGACCTCGCCACGCATGGTACGTCTCACAACCAACTCGCTCAATCAATAGCTTTGAGAAGCTGGCGAGCGACTTCACGTCATACTTCGCCGCAAAAGTCGCTCGCCCTGAAGGCCCCCACCGCATGATGAAAATCAAGCAGGGGAAGGACGAGTCGGACGAAGATTACATCGACCGGGTAGACGAGATAGTCCTCACCGGCGAGCCCATCAGCGACGAGCTCGCTCTCAACTCAGTCATGATCGGATTCCACGGACGTTCGCCCATGTTCAGGCACCTCACAAAGGATATCCCCCCGACCTACTCAGTCTTCCGCGGCAAAGCCGCCGATTTCCTGGCCAGACAGAGGATGCTCTCCCTCCGTTTGGGCGAGGAACCCTCCGGAGAAGGGAAGACACCTTCCCATGTCCAGAAAAAGGCGGTCGCCAAGCCCAGAAAGGCGGTTGCGAAGCCGCCTGGTGAGTTCAAAGCCTTCGAGGATGTGGAGGTCCACCTTCTCCACAACCTCAACTTATCTCCGGCCCACATCTTCAACGCGATCAAGGGTCGCGAGTGGCTTTCCAAACCAAAGCCGATAAGGGACCACGGTCACCTAGACCGTAGCAAATTCTGTGCCTATCATAAGAGTCCCGGCCACAACACTAGCCAATGCCGCGACCTCCTCAGACAGCTCTGGCGACTGTTTGAGGAAGGCAAACTGGACAACTTGGTCACCAAGCCGGAGCCAAGGACGGAAAGGACCGGAGGGCGCGAGCGCCGACAACACGAGAGAACTCCTCCCAATCCGGTCGCCAGAATCGAGCATGAGCCGGAGTACTCTGATGAGTCGGTCCCACCGATCAACTCTGGCGGTCGGATCAACATGCTCCAAGCAGGAGGTGGGAACCTCGGGGGTCTTTCCCCGGTTTCCACCTTGTCGAACAGGAAGCGAAAGGCCGAACTGAGGGCATTCGCCGGAGTCCATGTTGTGGTACCACCGGAGCCGGCCATCTCTAAAGACGCGCTCATCACCTTTTCCAACAAGGACAGTGAGGGAGTGCAATGTCCCAAAGAGGATGCTCTAGTGATCTCCACTTGTGTCCTTGGGAAGACGGTCGATCGTGTGTTGGTCGACAATGGGAGTTTCTGCAACATCATATTCAAGTCCGCCCTAGACCAACTCGGCAACTTGATCAATTCATCAAGCCTTTCGACACCGTGCTCCAAGGGTTCGGCGACAACACAGTCCAAGCCTACGGGAAGATCAAGCTCTCCGTTGAGCTAGTATGCTTTTATGATCCCAAGGATAGGATTACTAGGAACCTAAGCTTTGTAATTATAGATAGGCCCAGCATCTATAATGGGTTCCTAGGTCGTCCCTTTTTGGAAACCTTTGAGGCGGTCGCCTCATCTTTCTTTTACTGTATCAAATTCCCCACTGCCGATGGGACGGTCGGTACTGTAAAAGGAGATCAGCTAATGGCAAAAAGATGTTTGAATTACTCCTATGTTGTTACTTCTTTCAATACTTCCCATACTATATGTAACATTGAAGCGATCGACGATCAAACCATGGAGATCGACGAGCCAAACACATCGTACCAACCCGACTCAGGGGACGCCATCTCTCATCAATTGACGGACGACATCGAGCTAAGGATCGGTTTCGAGCCAAGTCTCGACATCGATCCAAGGACCGAGTCCGGAGATCGCACCAAACGAGAGTCGACCGTCCCTGTCGAAGAGTTGGAAAGCATTACGATGGATCCGGATCATCCTGAACGGGAAGTACAGATCGGCGCAAGCATCGACCACGAATTAAAGGAAGATCTGATCAACTTGCTACGCAGGAACATCGGAGTCTTTGCCTGGTCGCATCAAGATATGGTTGGCATAAGTCCCGACCACGCTTGCCATTATCTGAAGATCGACCGGGCGATGAAGCCTGTTCACCAAAAGCGAAGGAAGTTCGGTCCCGAGAAATACGCGGCGCTCGACATAGAAGTCCAGAAGTTACTCAACAACAAATTGATCGGAATTGCCACAGACGAACCACAATGGGTCGCCAACGCGGTGCTCGTCAAAAAGCCAACTGGCTCCTGGAGATTGTGCATTGACTTCACCGACCTCAACGCGGCATGTCCAAAAGATCACTTCCCGATGCCTCATATTGATCACTTGGTCGATAGTACGGCAGGTTGCGAAATGATGTCGTTTATGGATGCCTTCGCCGGGTATCATCAAATCCCAATGGCGGAGGAAGACATAAAACACACATCTTTCCACACAGAAAAAGATATATACTTTTGGGTCAGAATGCCGTTCGGCTTGAAAAACGCCGGGGCGACCTACCAGCGATTGGTCAATAGAATGTTCGCCGATCAGATCGGCAAGACCATGGAGGTCTACATTGACGATATTGTAGTCAAAAGCCTCAAGAAGGAAGATCACCTCAACGATCTCGCCGAGACGTTCGCCATCCTTGAGAAGTTCAACATGAAGCTGAACCCCAAAAAATGCAACTTCGGGGTAGGCTCCGGGAAGTTCCTGGGGCACATAGTGAGCCAAAGGGGGATCGAGGCAAACCCCACCAAGATACAGGCGATCCTTGACATGCAGGAACCGCGAAACATCAAACAGGTGCAACGCCTCACAGGTTGTCTGGCCGCCCTCAACCGTTTCATATCACGGCTCGGCGATAAAAGCAAGCCTTTCTTCGCGACCATCAAGAACAAGAAGTTAACATGGACGAAGGAAAGCCAGATAGCATTCGCCAAAATAAAGGAATACCTTTCTAACCCCCAGATCCTGGCAAAGTCGATCCCCGGTGAAAAACGATTCCTTTACCTGGCAGCCTCGGAGGTCGCACTAAGTGCCGTTCTGGTGCGAGCGGAGGGACAAGCCCACTTGCCCATCTACTATGTTAGCCAGGCGCTCCACGACGCTGAGACACGTTATACGCCATTGGAGAAGATCGCCTACGCCCTTGTCATGAGTGTTCGTAAGCTGAGGGCTTACTTCTTCGATCATCAAGTGGAAGTCCTGAAAACTCTACCTCTAAGACAAGTCCTGCACCGACCGGACACCAACGGGCGACTCCTCAAGTGGTCGCTGGAGATCGCCCAATATGGTGTCACTTACGCTCCTCGCACGGCGATCAAGGGCCAAGCTCTGGCGGACTTCGTGGTGGAATTAATGTTCCCTCACAGTCCAACCCAGGTCGGCCGACCTACCTGGAAGTTATACGTGGATGGCTCAGCAACCAATTTGAGAGCAGGGGCAGGGATTGTCCTCATCAGCCCCGACGGTCAGAGTTTCACAAATGCTGTGCGTTTCGGTTTTCGTGCGACCAACAATGAAGCCGAATACGAAGCTTTGGTAGGCGGGCTCGATCTAGCCCTCGCCCTAGATGTCCGTCGCCTTCATATCTTCATGGACTCCCTCTTGGTCGTAAACCAAGTCAAGGGAGAATATGAGGCGCGCGGCGAACAGATGGTCAAATACCAAGAGCTGGTCGCCGAAATGTGTACAAAATTTGAGGAAGTGCTAATCGAACAAGTCCCGAGAGAGCACAACTCCCAGGCCGATGATCTTTCCAAACTGGCATCATCGGATGGGGCCCCGACTTCTCCAATATCCAAATCACAAAGTCAGCTAGGCCGGCGATCGATAGAAGCCTGGTTACCACGGTCGCCATCGTCGAGGAGAACTGGATGACTCCATTCATCAAATACTTAAAGGACGGAACGGCCCCTGACGACCGTGTTAAAGCTCGCCAACTCCAGCTTCGCGCGACCAGATATACCCTATTGGACGACCGGCTTTACAAGCGAGCCTTCAGCCTTCCCCTCCTCAAGTGTATTACACCGGAGGAAGGTCGGCTCGTTTTAGCAGAGATCCATGACGGGATTTGTGGGAACCATGCGGGCGGGCGAGCCCTCATCCATAAGACAACCAGACAGGGGTTTTTCTGGCCATCACTTCGGAAAGATGCGATCGCCTATGCCAGATCGTGCCATAGGTGTCAGATAATGGGCCCCAACATTAAACTATCACCCGAACAGCTCACCTCCATGTATAGCCCCTGGCCATTTGCGCAATGGGGCATCGACCTTATAGGTCCCTTGCCGACGGCTCCAGGGGGCTGTAAGTTCGCCATCGTAGGGGTCGACTATTTCACCAAATGGGCTGAGGCCGAGCCGCTCAACAAGATCGGCCAAGATCAAGTGATCAAGTTTATATGGAAAAACATCGTATGCCGATTCGGTCTGCCCCAGGCCATCATCTCCTATAACGGAAAACAGTTCGACGGCTTAGAAGTCATGCAATTCTGTGAAAAGTGGGGAATCAAAAGGTTATTCTCGGCGCCCTATCACCCTCAGACAAACGGGCAGGTAGAGGCAGTGAATAAGATCCTCAAACACACGATTAAAGCGCGACTCGAATCCAGGCAAGGACGTTGGGCGAACGAGCTCCCAGACGTTTTGTGGTCCTACCGAACGACGACCCGCAATTCAACCGGAGAAACCCCATTCGCCCTTACCTTCGGAACAGAAGCGGTGATTCCTTCAGAGATCGCCATCCTCAGCCATCGAACCGAGCAGGAGATGACGACCGACAACGATGTAGCCCGATGAATCGACCTAGACATGCTCGAAAAAAGACAGCTGACCTCAGAAATGAAGAACACAATCCACAAAAGGAGAGCCGAGAAGTTCTTCAATTCAAAGGTCAAAGAAAGAAGATTTCAAGTGGGCGATCTCGTCCTTAAGAAGATCCAAACCCACACAGGCGTTTTTGGTCCGAACTGGGAGGGACCTTCCAGAGTATCCAGATGGCTAACTAAAGGAGCCTACGAACTGGAACATCCTGACGGTACTCCGGACCAATACCCCTGGAACGCCGTGCATCTGAAAAAGTACTACCAGTGATAATTTTGTATTCAATTTCAATGATGTACAAGGAATATAATGAGATTTTTTCCTATCCCATCTATTCTGACGATCGCCCCACCAGGCATATCGCATACCGCCGGCGATCGCTGATCATGACGATCCTAGGTAAAATTAATGCAGCCATGGTCCTGGAGGTCGATGGAACCGACAGCTTCGCCCATGCAAGGTTCCTTTGGGCTGAGATCGCCCGCCCTTCGTTTAAATACGAGGCCGGCGTAGCCGAAGGACCCTCCAAAATAATCAGTAGGCACGATCGCACGTCCTCAAGGTACATCATCTAACATGGTGAACCCGAACAATGCGACGTGCCACTACCCCCGTCTCGACGTACACCGTCGAGGGTCGCCATCTTCATGGCGGGCCGAGGTGGAAGCAGAGCTGACAAGCCGCGGACGTGGTGTCGAATAAGCCGACAACAATCCGCGCAAGGACTCCTCCGGACCAAGATCGCCCGCCTTTCGTTTTAAAACAAGGCAGGCGTAGCCTAACGGAGGACCCTCACAAAAAGTGAGTCGCGGGAGACACAATATCCCTCGCACACAAAGACACGATTGGGGAGGTCGGTCCATCGAACACCCCAACCACACATGACTCTTCAGAATCGGCAAAATGAAGATAGCTCGCCAGACGAACTAGTTTTTGTTTCCTTACTTACAATAAGTGAACAAAAACAAGGGGACAGGGATAGGTCGAGCTAATATCAAAATACGATCGAACAAAGAGGAACCACACTCGATCGGCTTCACTCAAAAACATACAGGGCGATCGGGGTCGTCCGACAAAAATTACAAGTAAGAATTCCAATTCAAAACATGTCAATTCTTTCAACACTCAGACGATCGGTCGGATGAACAAAAACGTCGAAAGCAATCATACACGTACTTGTGAAAATTGCGCGCAAACAATCAAAGGCGATCGCATGTAAAGAGACAGTATAAAAAAGGAGCATTTTATTCATAACACAAGCTTCATACATCACGAGGACCGAAGGCATTACAAAAAGTACAAGTTACGGAGGAAAAACAAAAATGCCCCTCAAGGCCCCGCCTGCTGGTCTTCACCCTCGGGTTGCGGATCGGCTTGGGCTCCCCCATCAGCCTCGGGATGAATGAGTTTGCCGGTATACCAACTCAAGTCGATCCCGAAGTCGACAAAGTCAAGTATCGGCAAGGAGAATTCTGGATGCAGAGGATGCTCGAGGACATAGGATTTGAAGCTCTCCATCAGGGGACCGATCTCGACCCCTGCCTTTAGCACAACACACAAGATAGGCCAAGTAATAAGCGAACTCGCCGACGTGCTCGACATTAAGGTAGGGATCGACCTCGATCGCCTTCAGCTGCCCCTTCAAATCCGCTGCCGTCTTCTCGACCTCCGCCAGCTCGACCGCCTTGGCAACATTCTCGCCCCTGGCCTTCTCCAGCTCTCTCTTCGCCACCTCCAGCTCACCATTGAGCCGATCCACCATCACCCTCAGCCCGGCCGCCTCCTCCTGCGAAGCCACGAGCTTCTGGCGGGTTTCTTTCTCCTTATCACAGGACCGATCGGCAGCCTCCTTAGAGCGGCTCAGCTCCTGCTTCAATCGATCCACGTCCTGCTTAGCCCTTTTGGCCGTCTCCTCATACTCCTTCTCCATAAACCGGATCCGGTTGGCATCCTCGATATTTTTGTTCCGGACGGACTCGAGTTCGCGATGGAGATGAGCAGTGGAGGGTCGCCCCTCAAAATCCCTAGCGGCTTGGACGGCCATCGTCGCCGTCTGGAGAGCCAGGGCAACGGTCGCCTGCATGGCGTCTCCCGATCGCCGACGAGCGATCGCATCAAGATCGGTCGTCCAGGCCTTTGGCAGAGAAGTGATAGCCTGGCGGACATAAGCAGGGACTTCGAGGGACTGTTGTGGAGCCTTGCTCGACAGAAAGTCCAGCACCATGGGAGCAACATCCGGATCGGCGAGACGAAACCTGCAGCGCAAAGCAAAGAAACCAAGGAGTTAGCCCATTCCATGCTCAGAATGCCTAAACTCAGAGAATTTTGACCCTTTCTTACCTATTGACCAGCTCGGGATCGCGTCCGAAATAAGGTTTCCCCCGGAGGTTTCCGCCTCGGCGATCGCCACCTTCTTCGCGGAGCTGCCAGATGACCAGGGGCCGGGGACCGTGGGCCTAGGGCCTGGTCGCTCCATCATCGGGATGGCAGAGATAGGATCCGCAGCGACCGGAGGCTCAAGAATTGATACATCCGCCTCAGAAATCGACGGGGACTCCTCCGACCTTCGCCTCTTGCGGCGCTGAAGCTGTTCCTCGCCCTGAACCACCGGCTCGGCGACTGGCGCCTCGGCGGGCCTCGTCGCCGGAGCAGGGCGAGACGTCGTCGCAGGAACGCGACCAGTCTGCTTGCCCAAGTAGAGGCGACCAAGAACTCCCGGGTTCGACATGGCTATCTCTGGCGGTGGTTCGGGAAATCGGGGAAAATAAACCTCTGTCGAAGAAGAGATACAAACAAGTTAGACAAAACAAAACGACCTCCTGGAGACGATCGTCAAGCAAGGGAGCACCACTTAAACTTATACCTGGAACTTTCAAGTGATGGGGATAGCGGAACAATCGAGCCCCCAACCGATGAGCTCCGGTACAAAGCGATCGAACGTCAATAAAGGAGTTCGGCAAGGCACGGATCTGCTCCCAAACGATCAAGAAATCGAATGGAAGGTCGCCGATCGCTGGAACGAGAAGTCCTGCAAAAAGGAAACAAAATTAGATCAGTCCAAGACAAGCTCAATCAAGGGGAGAGTTAAAATCCTTACTCGGATTCCTCTCCCGGAAAGTGGTGGGGATCTCCAACTCCTCATTCGGCCTGTCACCCGACGCCGATCGCCACGCCCCGCCGATCCAACACCATTTAGCCAGGTCACCCCTGGTCTTACTCGGCACACCGAGGACCACTCTCCCCCTTCGGCCTTGGATATGGTTACCGCCGATCGACCCCTTCTGCGCGATCAATTTAAACAGATAATTCATCTCCAGCGCGGAAAGGAGGCGGAACAACCGGTGACCGCCAAACAAAGGTCAACGTGCGTATAATCAGAGCTGCGTTCGCGTCACCAAGAGGCGCCAAATTACAGGCGATCAGCAAGTAGGAGACGACAAATGGAAGAGGAAATCGCAGACCGGCCTCCATAGTCAACCAGTTGACGACAACCATGCCCTCAGGCGGTTGATCGGCACGTTCATTCTCCGAAGGCACGTGCAAGAAAACGTCTGAGGGGATGTGATATTTGGCCCTCCAACGGCTCAGGTCTTTCTCGGTCGCCGTACTCCGGATTTTTCTAAGAGTCCACGGAGACGGGACGGCGGCCTGAAAAATCATCCGCTTCACATGTTCGTAAGGGTGAGCGGCGGAGTAGGCCTCGAAGTCGAATTCCGGACAGGGTCCGGCGATCGCTTCCACCATCCGAGCAAAAGCCACATAGGCAGGGCCAAAGCTACTCTCTCGTTCCTAGGCCTCCCGCACCAAATCATCATCATCCTCCGGCGAGCCCCATTGCTCCGCCGTCGCCGCCATCCTCGCCACCTCGGCCTCGTTGAAAAGTTCTCCGAGTTCTGCGGGTGCAATCCCCGCTCGAATAGCTTCAACGGCCGTCTCCATATCCACTCCAACAGGAATCTCCTCCCGTTCAGGCGACGCTGCGGCGGCGGAAGAACTTCCGGTCTCAAAGGTTTTGGATCCTCCCGACATATTAGAAAGTAAAGAGAGAGAGAAGGTTAATTTTTCTTACCTAGAGAAAAGAAGGAAGTCGGCGCAAGAAGCTCCTGAGTTTTTTGCAGAAATTCGGCTAGGGATGCAAGGACGCGTAAAAAAATGAAGGAGAAGAAGCCCTGTCCTTTTTATAGATGGAGACGAGGGTCTGAATGCAAATAGGAGAAACCTCGAGGACTGGATCGCAACCGTCACGTGGGGACGCATTAAAAAAATGCCCTCGGATCTCGCGTACGCGTCTTTTCGAGGGCACGCCAGCCGACAAATCTGACAAACCGTCGGAATCCCCCAACAGCGGCGCGACGCGTGTCCCTGCCACTTTTGGAAAGCCCGCCTTCTTTTCCCGCTGCTCCCGACACGAAAGAAGGTCGTCCATTTTTGAATTCAGATCGTCTGATTGTTTAAACATTGGCGATCGCCCACAGTGCCACCTCACCCCGTGTTTTCAACATCGAGGCGAGCTGGGGGACAATTGTTGTGCGGCGATTAATTCGCCTCGATAGGCGATCGGCATCACAATCAGAGAGGCCAACCCTGGAAGACATACTCTGGACAAGCGCCCGGAGTTCAGCACCATACGGCGACCGTCTTTTGGTACCCAGCGATCGTCTTCTAATATCTGACGATCGTCTTTAATAAGCGAACCAGAGGCGATCACCTCGTGCCACATATGGATCTAGCATCCGTCAAAGTCGTCGGAGACCGAATCTTGGGCTGTGGCCCACATGCGGATCTTCAAAGGATACGGACAGATGGGATCTTTTGCTGCGATGGCCCACGTGAGGATCTTCAAAGGATACCGACAAATAGGATCTTTGACCCCATCCTGTCACCTGCCACACCTACCGACAAAGCCGCCGAAAGGTACAAAGTGGGTCCTCCCCAGACAGCTGCCCAGGACGCGTGTTGGCCTCCCATTGGGTCGCACAGCTGGCGCCAGCAGCAGCCCCAGACTTTAAGGGAACAGCCCCACGTGACGGGACGATCGGCCACCTTATTATAATATAAAAAACGGCGGTCGCCCGCGATCGCCTGAGGGCCCCCCGCTACCTTGTCCCCTATAAATAGAGAACTCATGGCAGCAGCAAGAAGGACGAAAAATTACTACGAATTCAGTGCAAAATACACACCAAAGAGAGAATCAAAGGCTCTTTTGGCAACCACTAATACATTCATAGTGATATTCATACACATTCATCATATATCCCAAGCAAGAACTCACAGATTTATCTATCTGGTTCTTCCGGCAATCTACGCGCTCTAAAGCCTAGATAACTAGAAGTCTTTACACTCCTTGTATTAGATTCTAACATTAATATTCGTACTCGACAGTATACTTATTAATAACATCTCGCGAGAGCATTCAAGCCCGGGATTAACAACCCCGGCAAATCTTGTGTTATCTATTTTCTCACGGAAGTGTTCTCGCATTTGTTTGTTACTCAATCTTTCCAGCAATACTATCTCCAGATAATATTTCGGGTAACAACAAATTTGCGGTAGTAACCCGCAAGTCCAAGAAGCTCCGTATCTTTGTGACTGTTTCTAGCCTTTTCCAGTCCAAAATAGTCTCCACCTTTGATGGATCTACTGCGGCTCCATCTCCAGATATTACGTGTCCAAAAAACGCTACTTCTCTTAACCAGAATTCTCACTTACTGAATTTGGCGTACAACTTATGACTCCTTAGCGTTTCTAGCACCAATATTAGGTGAGTTTCGTGATCCTGATCCGACTTGGAATATACGAGTATGTCATCAATAAATATCACCATGAATTGATCCAGATATGGTTGGAATACACGGTGTATTAAATCCATAAATGCATCCGGCGCATTGGTCAATCCAAAATGCATTACCACGAATTCATAAAGACCATACCTAGTTTGAAAGGTAGTCTTCGGTATGTCATTCTCTTTGATCCTCAATTGGTAATATCCCTGTTGAAGATCTAAGTTTGATTACATGACATGAAAAAAGGGGGGTTGATTTGAGATTTTTGGTAAAAGCAATGTAATTAATATATTTATATATTCAAGAAGAAGAGAAACAAATTCGTCCTTCCGTAATTCCATTCGGAATCAAATCGCAATTGGGAAACCAAACACCCCTTTTCTCTTTTCTCATTTCATGTCAAGACTGAAGGCGACTGAGGTTGTAGGCTGTGGTGGCATGATAAGGAGCGTGCGACTGGATGGGGCGACACAATAGTCGAAATTGATTGCTTGACAACGGTACTATTAGTGGTGGGCGATGTGGTCGCATAGGTCAGAGGCGGCGCTGCTTGTTTCTAGGGTTTAGGGATTTTGCCGTTGAGTTGTTGTATTTTCGGTCTAGACATAAAATTCGGGTTCGGTCCAGTTCCTCGTGAAAGGGTCAAGCAATTTTCTTTCTTCATAATTTTAGAGCATTTCAATTGATAACATATTTAATAACGCGTTGTTTATTATTTTCATTAATTATAGCACTTTATATATGGTGTAGTTGATGATTACAACAAGACTTATTTGAGTCCGTAAATAAATAATTTAAGTAAAACCTGATTAACTAGACGAAGACACATATAATATATTTCTTAAATATTTTGTTAGTATTTTAGCTATTTTAGTTGCTTCTCGAAACTTTTATGTTTTAAGATTTTTAATATTTCTATTCTAAATTTTAGTTGAATGAAATGGAGTTACAGTTAGATAGTCTAACAAGAGACCTACTCAAAATATTACTTCAAAGAAGATATTTGTTTAAAGTACAATCTTTTAATTTTAATCAATTTAGTTATGATACAATTATTTTAAACTATCTGTATTTACTCGTTGTTTAATTTTTTTCGATCAATTAATATTATAATTTCTTTAATCAAAAACTTTAATTAAAAAATATTATATAAATTTTAATTAAATATTAAAATTTTAATTTTAAAAATACTTTTTCAAATGAAAGAAAATTATGTCTTGAAATTATTATATTCAAACGAGAAAACGGAGTTCCCATCTAATTATGAAAAAATAGTTCTAATTTTTATAATATCACCAATAATGGTATGTGGGATCAACAATCAATTATTGGATTGAAATATCTAATATAAAGACAATTATGTTGTATAATTAATAATATTAATTTGTTGTATAGCATGTAATCTTGAGCTATAAATAGAAATTTCTTAGAGCAGACACACAATTCATTCTAAAAGCTCAATCTCTTCATCTTATTTCATCCTCTTTTATGCTTATATATCATAATATATATATATATAATATATTGTGAAGTGATAAAATATCCGATTTTACAACACGTTATCAGCACGAGCTCTACCGATTTAATCCCATTCCGCAGTCGGACTCGATATATTGGTACATCATCCTTAAATTCTAAAGGTATGTAATTAACTTTATTTATATTTAATTTATGTAATAATAATATTTAGATATGGTATTAATCTAATATCATTATTGATGATAATCAATATATTTAAACAAATATAGTAATTATGCAAATATCATCAATTTAAATTTATATGCGTAAGGACCTAAGCTCAATTTTATTTTTAAGATGATTCTTGGACTATGGACTAATTATATATGTAAGACCTAAATAATAATGAATTTGTGTGAAGTGTAAAAATCTTCACCTATTTTTATTTGAAGAGTTCCATTTATTAGTGAAGAGTTGAATCTTCATCTATATTTTGTAGAGGATTACTAATGGAGGAATACAAAATTCCCATTCATATGACCACGAAAGATTTTATAATCGAGTAGTGATATTTTTATTTTTAGTAACCACGAAAGATTTTATAATCGAGTAGTGATATTTTATTTTTAGTAGTCATGAAAGATTTTATAATCGAGTAGTGATATTATTATAACTAACTATATAGATTATAATTCGTATGTATATATATATATATGAGTAGTGATATTATTATAACTAACTGTATAGATTATAATATATATATATATATATATAAATATATATATATATGAATTTCCATTTCCCAAACTCTAATTACCAACGGTTAGTTTATTAAATATATAAGAATATATTCACCAATTTTAATGATAATTAACAATAATAATAAAAAAAAAAAAAATCTCCAACGGTCATAAACGGCCATATTTCAAAATCAAATCTATAAATACTCATATTATACTCCACACTTATTAATCATCTCCAAAATATCTACCAATTTTTACAAAATGGGTAAATATTTTATGACTTTCCTCACTCTTATTACATTTTTCAATTTCATCATTTGCTACACTCAAGTCGATTGCTTTAGTGAGACATATGTGATCATCATTATGATGGTCACGATTCTTCTTTTAGTTTTTAGTTGGTTTGTTGTGATTAATATTTAAGCATGAATGGTATTTGTATTGAGTAATAATTTGAATTATACTTTTGTTGACATCATTAAATGTAATAGCTATGTGTTAATTATATTTCAATTTTATGTTTTGTAATAGATAACCATGTCCAATCTTAAGCTCGATTTTGCTCCCTTGAATCTTAATGGAGACAATTATATGTCTTGGACAAATGATGTGAAGACACATCTCAGGTGCAAAGGACTCAAAAATATTCTAACAAATAATGTGCCAGATGCTACGAAAGAAACGGAGGTAGATGAAAAAGAGCTTTCTATGAATAAAGCAAAAGCATTAAAATGCATGAGGCAACATCTTGATGAAGGATTAAAACTAGAGTACATGAACGTGGATGATCCCAAAATTTTATGGGACAATCTTAAGAAAAGATTTGGGTATCAAAAGCAAGTGTTATTACCCGCACTAGTTGATGAATGGAACAAGTTAAGATTCCAAGATTTTAAAAGTGTGAGCGAGTATAATTCTGCTATGTTCGAATTGTATCACAACTAGATTTTTGTGGTAAAATCATAACGAAGGTGAAAAATTGGAAAAGACGTATGCTACATTCCATACGTCACATCTAATACCGCAACAACAATACGAATGCGGGATATACCGAATACTCTGAATTAATTGCAGCTCTCTTACTTGCTGAAAAGAATAATGATTTGTTGATAAAGAATCATCAGTCTCGTCCTACAGGGGTGATAGCGATTCCTGAAGCAAATGCCACAACTACTAATCAAGGACGTGGTGGTCATGGTTGGTTTAGAGGTCGAGGCCGGGGACGCGGTCGAGGCCACTTTCATGGTCGAGGTCGAGGTCGTGGCCGTGGTTATGGAAATTACTTTAGGCCTCCAAAAAATGAAATGATTAATAAAAACCATCAAGACAAAGATAAGTATGTCCAAGAAGGTTCATCCAATAAAAATGAAAATTCTTGTTTCAGATGTGGGAAAAAGGGACATTGGGCTAGGGCATGTAGAACGCCAGGCCATATTTGTAAAATGTATAAGGCATCTCTGAAAAATAAAGAAAAGGAAGTCAATTTTCATGAACATGAACCTGAGGACGACTCAACTTACCTAGAAGCTGCAGATTTTACTGAGGATGCAAACGTGGACATGGACATGGAATAAAATAAAAAAATAAATAAATAAATAAATATGTGATTTCCATGTTTGTTGCATCTTTATTGTACTTGTTTGTATTCTCTTATTTGTATTCTCTTGTTTGAAATATGTATTATCTCATTTGAAGTTTGTATGAAGTATTTAATAAATGTTATTATATTAAGCTAACTTACCATCTTTTAGTCTTATATTCTTATTCATTAAGGAGTTTGAGTATGGAAGGTATTGGAGACATTTGCATCCCGGACAGTGGCACAACTCATACAATCCTCAAAAATAAGAAATATTTTACTGAGGTACAATCTACAAAAGCAGTAATAAATACAATTTCAGGTCCCGCGGACTTGATTGAAGGAACAGGTAATGCTAAATTCATATTACCAAATGGAACAAAATTTGTCATTAATAATGCTTTATTTTCTCCAAAATCTAAGAGAAACTTGTTGAGCTTTAATGACATATACCGTCAAGGATATGATACTGAACCAGTAACTGAAGGTAATATGAAATATATGTACATTACTGCTAATATTTTGGGAAAGAAACAAATACTGGAAAAACTACCACAATTATCTCGCGGATTACATTATACACATATTCATGAAACTGAATGTAATTCAATAATAAAAGAGGATCTCAACATATTGACATTATGGCATGAACGCCTAGGTCATCCTGGCTCCACGATGATGAGGAAAATAATTAATAGTACACATGGTCACCCAATGAAAGGTGTAAAACTCATAAATAATAAACTATGTGAAGCTTGTTCTCTTGGAAAGTTTATAATAAGGCATTCACCAGGCAAACTTGAAAAGGAATCACCTACATTTCTCGAAAGAATTCAAGGTGACATATGTGGACCTATTGATCCACCATCAGGACCTTTCAGGTATTTTATGATTCTAATTGATGCATCTAGTAGATGGTCACATATTTGTTTATTGTCAAGTCGTGATATGGCATTTGCAAGATTCCTTGCACAAATAATTAAACTAAAGGCACAATTTCCTGATTATACTATACGGAATGTGAGACTTGACAATGCTGGTGAATTCACATCACAAGTATTTAATGATTATTGTATATCAATTAGAATTACAGTCGAACATCCTGTTCCGCATGTGCATACACAAAATGGTTTAGCTGAATCATTAATTAAACGCCTTCAATATATTGCTAGACCACTAATAATGAGAACAAAGCTACCAGTTACTGTTTGGGGTCATGCAATTTTACATGCTGCTTCACTAATAAGGTTAAGACCAAGTGCTAATCATAAATATACTCCATATCAACTTGCACTTGGTCAGGAACCAGATGTTTCCCATCTAAAAGTTTTTGGTTGTGCAGTATATGTACCAATAGCTACTCCACAAAGAACAAAAATGGGACCTCAAAGAAGGTTGGGAATATATGTTGGGTATGACTCACCCTCTATTATTAGATATCTTGAACCTCTAACAGGTGATGTTTTTCAAGCAAGATTTGCTGATTATCATTTTGATGAGACGAGATTCCCAACCTTAGGGGAGGTAATAAACAGTGGAAAAGGACATAACATGGTATGTACCATCATTATTACATTTGGATCCATATACAAAATTATTGGAAGAATATGTAAGAATAATTTTACATTTACAAGGTTTGTCAAATGTTTTGCCAGATGCATTTCTCGATATGAAAAGAGTGACAAAGTCACATGTGCCACTATTAATACTCCCGCTCGGATTGAAATTCCAAAAGAAGATGAAAATATAAGTACATCTAAAGCACGCTTAAAGCGAGGAAGGCCTGTTGGTTCCAAAGATAAAAATCCCTAAAAGAAAAATAGCCAATATAAATGAATGTGCTAAAGAAGCACAAAATGATGAAAAATATGATCATGTTGAAACACAAGCCGAGGCAAATAAGGAGGTCACCGAAAATGAAATCAAAATACAAATGATCTCGAGATATCTATTAATTATATTAATACGGGAATTTATGGAATAGGAGAAATAATCACATTGATGAGATATTTGCATACTCCATTGCGTGTGATATAATAATGGAGATGACGATCCCGAACCCATATCTATATTCGAATGTCAAAATAGACTGATTGGCCAAAATGGAAAGATGCAATAGATGCCGAACTAAATTCTCTTAGAAAACGAAAAGTGTTTGACCGATTGTTGTCACACCCAAGAATGTGAAACCCGTTGAGTATAAATGGGTCTTTGTAAGGAAACGAAATGAGAAAACCGATTGTAACATACAAGGCTCGTCTTGTTGCACAAGGTTTTTCACAAAGACTTGGGATTGATTATGAGGTAACATATTCCCCTGTTATGGATGCCATTACTTTTCGTTATTTAATTAGTTTATCGGTATCTTATAATCTTAATATGCATCTCATGGATGTTGTTACAGCATATTTATATGGATCACTTGATGCTGATATATATATATGAAAAATCCTGAAGGGTTTAAGTTACTCAAGCATCAAACCCGAGAGAAATTTATACAATTAAATTACAGAGATCTTTATATGGGTTGAAACAATCTGGACTCATGTGGTATAACAGATTAAGTGAATATTTGATTAAAGAAGGCTATGTGAATAAACCTATTTGCCCTTGTGTTTTTATAAGGAAAACAACATCCGGATTTGTAATCATTGCTGTCTATGTTGATGATTTGAATATCATTGGAACTAATGCAGAAATTTTGGAAGCAATGAATTACTTAAAGAAAGAATTTGAAATGAAAGATTTGGGAAAAACAAAATTCTGCCTTGGTCTACAAATGGAACATACTAAAAATGGAATATTAGTATACCAATCAAATTATACAGAAAGGGTATTAAAAAGATTCCACATGGACAAATCAACACCTTTGAGTACCCCAATGGCTCAGAACACTTAATATTGAAAAGGATCCATTCGGACAAAGGAAGAAAATGAAGAGGAAGTTGGTCTGAAATACCATACCTTAGCGAAATTGGAGCCCTAATGTATCTTGCTAATTGTACACGATAGGATATAGCTTTGGCAAGAAATTTACTAGCAAGATTCGGTTCATGTCCTACAAAGAGGCATTGGAACTAATAAAACATATATTCGGATATTTACGAGGTACGATTGATCTTGGTTTGTTTTATTCCAACAATGCAAAACCAGCTTTGCTTGGCTATGCAGATGCAGTCATCTATCCGATCCACATAATTCTAAGTCACAAACCTGGATATGTATTCACATATGGAGGAACCGCAATATCCTGGAGATCTCAAAAATGCATAATCGTGACTACTTCCTCAAACTATGCCGAGATAATAGCTCTTCATGAAGCAAGTAAAGAATGTAGATGGTTAAGATCGGTAACACAACATATTCAAGAAACATCGCTTGCCACCGATAACGGCCCAACAATAGTATACGAGGACAACTCGCATGTGTTACTCAAATGAAGGAAGGCTACATCAAAAGCGATAAAACCAAACACATCCCCAAAGTTCTTCGCATTCACTCAGAACTTGAAAGAAATAAAGAGATCGACATCCAATATATTCGATCTTGTGATAATGCGGCAGATCTCTACACAAAATAACTACCTACTAATGTTATCAAGAAACACATTCGAATATTGGAACGCATCATCTTCGAGACCTTTAAAGAAGAACTACCCACGCCGATTGGATTGAGCATCACAATCAGACTCTTTTCCTTATTAAGTTTTTGTCCCACTTGGTTTTTCTTAATAAGGTTTTTAACGGCGCAGCATGACGCCCCAAATGAGATATCATGATATAAGATATTTCAAAGTGAGAGTGTTATAATATCACCAATAATGGTATGGGATCAACAATCAATTATTGGATTGAAATATCTAATATAAAGACAATTATGTTGTATAATTAATAATATTAATTTGTCAGATAAAGATGTAATCTTAAGTTTATAAATGAAATTTCTTTAGAAATTTCAGACACACAATTCATTCTAAAAAAGCTCAATCTCTTCATCTTATTTCATCCTCTTTTATGCTTATATATCATAATATATATATATAATATTGTGAAATGATAAAATATCCGATTTTACAACACCAATGAGATAGTTCTAATGGGATTTGACCATTCAAATACAAGTGTATACCATCGACCTACGGATAAACAAAATGGAGAGACGTGAAAAACTAAGCAAACAGCGAAACCCTCTTATAATCTCTTTTCTCAAAAAATTACTCGTCTTCCCTGCTTATAAATACGGATATCCATCCCTCAGAATCCCTTGCCGAATTCGATATACACTTCCCTGATTTGTATAAAATTACAAGCACACGCGCAACAATGGCGGACGCAACCTTCAACCGCGACATGCTTAACATGTCGAGCAAGAAACGATCAGGATCGTCCGATGATCAGCGTGACCAATTTTCCGCCGCCAAGAAGCACCAACCTATAAGCAAGCTCCCGCCGCGCACGCCGAGGATCCTACGGCGGCGCTAGCAAATGCCCGCCACGAATTCGGCGAGCATGGAGGAGTGAACATGTCCATCGAGGCCTCTGCCACCTTCACCGTCATGGAACCGGAAACGATGCGACGGATGTTCGCTGGAGAAATCGGCCCCGATCGCGATTTCTTCATCTACAGCCGCCACTTCAACCCCACGGTGCTCAACCTTGGCCGTCTCATGGCCGCCATGGAAGGCACCGAGGCTGCCTACTGCACCGCCTCAGGCATGGCGGCCATCTCCTCAGTTCTCCTCCAGCTGTGCAGTTCCGGCGATCACGTGGTCGCCTCACGCACTCTCTATGGGGGAACCCACGCGCTCCTCACTCATTTCTTGCCACGCGCGTGCAACATAACGACGTCGTTTGTGGACATTAGGGACCACGAGATGGTCAGGCGAGAAATTATCAAAGGACGAACGAAGGTGTTGTACTTCGAGGCCATGTCCAACCCGATCCTGTCGGTGGCTAACGTGCCGGTGATAAGCAGGATAGCCCACGATAAGGGGGTTACGGTGGTTACCGATAATACGTTTGCGCCTATGGTGGTGTCACCGGCGAGGCTCGGGGCCGACGTGGTTGTGCACAGTCTTTCCAAGTACATCAGCGGTGGAGCAGATATCATCGCAGGTTGGTTCTTACTTTCGGTCCCTGGTCGTATTTACTATGTGTATATCCGGATCTGTAAAATAGGATTGTCAATGGTGCATATATAGAGTGATACACATGTACACTAGAATTTTCCAAATAAAATACTCCCTCCGTCCACAATCTATGTTCCTCAACTTTTTGGGTTCGGGTTTTAAAAAATGTTAGGTGAATATGATGTGAGTGGAGTTTGGGTCCCACATTAAAAGTAATTTAATGTTAATATGTGGGCCAACCTGGTAAAATGTGTGAATATATAAAAATTATAAGAATATTTTAGTAAATTGTATTGTGGGGTAGTGTTTAAAAATAGAAAGGGAACATTTTTTGTGGACATACCAAAATGACAAAAAGGGAACATTGATTGTGGACGAAGGAAGTATTCCGCTAGGAGTGCTTCAGTTTATCCAAAAAAAAAAAAATCTGCTTAAAAATCCTATGCCTCAATTTGATTGTTTTACCTTTTAATCTACATGATACATTCACCATGGTTATTTGTCGTATTCAATCATTTACCAAACTTATCATATTCAATCATTTACTTAAAATACACTACTTTTCTTTCTTCGAAATATCGTAATTGGGCGGAATGAAGGGAGTAACGTATAAGAATCAAGAATAGCAACTTTAATTTTGCGCAACTGCATACCTCATTATTTACTGTTTTTTGTCATCAAATTTCTAGTTTGTATAGATTTAAATATGGCTAATTAATCTTGCTACATTAACTTACATCTTATGGACTCAAATTGTAGCTTTCTTCTGATTCCTAGATGCTACTCATGTATATGAATGCACCAACCAAAGTGTATTAGCTAAGGTAAATCCAATCTTTAGTTATTATCATGCACATGGAGTAGTTAAACCTTCGTATCAATACCAATTCAGATCTTCCTTGTTCAAAAAGTATTTTTGGACAAAAGTCTCGGACATTAGGGTTGTTAACTGGTCAGCTAAGTCGGGTACCATCCCAGTTCGGCTCAGTATAGTGTTGGATCGGGCGTTGGCCGGACCATTTAAGGAATTGGGTAGCGATGCTAGGATCAGGACCGGTCAGGGAATCACACAGGTACTGGACCGGGTATTTGAGATCAATTGTCGGGTGGGTACTCCACTTAAAAAACGAACCACATGACTTGTAACCTTATCCATGCCAGGTATTTACCAGACGGACCGGTATGTCCTGTTTCACTATCGGGTAACAAGTCACACATGAGACCAATTTGTTAAGAAATCAGGCAATCTATATGTTCAATTCGGGTTGTCGGATGGGTAACACACCGCTTAGACTCATTAATAGTCATATCCTAGTTATCGGAAAAAGATAACAGAATTTTCTATATAAGAGTCAAGGGTCACACTTTTTTGGGAGCAAGTACTTTCCATGTTTCCATGTTCAACATTTTTACTAGGAGTAATTAAATACTAATTTTTTATTATATTAGTCGAACCATTTTGGTTAATTATACCCAATTTGCATTCGCTCCTCACTCGTTTCACTATTTACTATTGCACACTATTTATAAGGATTAAGCTATTAATAAAAATCAGGTATTATCTCCAAACATAAAATATAAATTGATTGAAAATGTCTAAGAAGCAGTTCAAAATACTCACTTTTGTATCAGGCAACTAATATTATCAATATTTAATTTAAAATTATAGAAGGATGCATATGTAATTTATGAGACATGCGACACATTTAATTTACGAGACATGCGATGATGCATTACGAACTACGATGTGGCCAAATAGGATCAGTAAAATCTTATCGTCACAAAGTCTCAACTTTTCGTGATTTGTTCAGTAGCAATAATGTATATAAAATTTACGGGCATGTGATAAATGGACGGGGCTCGTTTGTTTGTAACTTTATGTTGTCTCGAAAAGTCATGGCCCGATGAGATGCGGAATATATTATGACAAATTCCGTCACTTTTTTTTTTGCCCTCCCCCCCCCCCCCCAAATTCCGTCACTTTTGCCCTTGTACTATTCTAAAGTGAGATTTCGTCCAGAGTATTTTATACACTTTGAATCTGCTACCGTGCTACGTCTCTAGTTTATACTTCTATCAATTTCTTTAAAATTTGAAACAGTTTGATTTTTATATTATATTAACTTTAATTATAGACTCCCACCGTCCTTTAAGTATACTCACCAGGTTGTAATAAAGAGTGTTAAGCGGATAGAGAGTATGACTTTATAGAAATAAAATGTAACGTGACTTTACTAAAAATGGAGTGTGTCTACTCTTTAGGGACAGACGAAAATGGTAAAAAATGCCTATATTTAAGGGACGGAGGAAGTATAATAGTAATATATAAAAAGCAAATATTACTACGAACATTTTTTATTAGTCTTAATATTTATTTTTCAAAATATTATTCTTATAATATTTATTAATTAACAATTTAGATTTCAATGATCAAAATTGTGCACTAACAAACATAGGGGTCAAATTGTTGCAATTTTTTAAGGAAGCAGAGGAAGTATATTCTTGATCTAGGTTGGTCTTTGACATGCTACTTCATCGGGTTTTTCAAACAGTTGCTACCAATATTAATATCTTTAATTATATATTACTCAAAACGGAAAGTTTAATATTTTGGTAATGTATATTGAGACAAATTCAATATTTTACATGCTAACGTTTACTTTTATCTCAGGACGCCCGAGATCTGGCCACTGGCTCCTCAACCCCCACATCAACAGAAGAACAGGATCTCCTTCAACGATCAATAAATCGGTTCAAACGGAGAGCAATAGAGGACCCACCGAGTCAAATTAACGGGGAATCAGTGTGGTCGAAGAAGGGAGGCGTTGACATCCTTTGCAGTGAGGAAACACCAGAATTGTACACTGGCGTCGATGAACCAGAGGAGGACATGCTCGAGTTCATGGAGCATTATAAACAGACGGAGGCGGAGGTTGAGAAAACCCAGATCAATTTACCAGGAGTTAAAGAAGTGGCCATCCCAATTGAGAGCTTGAAGAATCTATGGAGACCATGGCGTCGGGCATTGATAATCAAAGTCCTAGGCCGGAACGTAAGTTTTAAAGCTCTCCAAACCCGGCTATCGGCTATGTGGACCGGCGGCAAGCATATTGAAATTACAGATTTGGAGGACGGTTTCTACATTGTCCGGTTTGTCTCTAGAATTGATTATGATTATGTATTAGATAATGGTCCTTGGCAGATTCAAAACCATTATATCAATGTATCAAAATGGAAGCCCTCGTTCCATCCATCTAATGATTTTGTCCAGTCGACCTTGGTATGGGTTAGGATCCCCCGAGTCCCGATTGAATATTTTGACAAGGATACATTGATGCATCTTGGTAATTGTATAGGTAGGGCGACTAAGGTTGACTCTACCTCTCTTCGCAACCAAAGGGGTAAATATGCCAGAGTGTCGGTGGAGGTAAACTTGAGCAAACCTCTTCCGGTGGCAGTGTCTTTGAATGGTAAAGTATACAAGATTGAATACGAGGGTCTGCACATGGTGTGTTTTGACTGCGGTACATACGGGCATAAGACCGAAGATTGCCCTCTTAAACCCAAGGCCATGGAGACTGCTCAAAATACTGAACCAAAGAAAAGTCAGGCCCCAACGGAGTCCAACTTATATGGACCATGGTTGCTTGTATCAAACCAGAAGAAGAAAGCTGCTACGACCCGAAATAACCAAAAAAGCACCCCAAGCGAATCCCAGAGCAATGGCCCCTTAGCCCAAGCACCCCCAGCCGGCACACTCAAGCAAAACTCAACCACACAAACTCGCAATGGAACACAAAATAGGTTCGCCATGTTGAACAATGAAGAACCGTCGACTTCGACAAATAACCCGGTACAAACCTTGCAACAACAACTTAGTACATTACCACAATTTACAACTCAGGTGGATGTTCGTCAAGCTAATCGAGGAGAGATACGAAGAGGGAGAGGCAGGGGACGTGGTAAAAACAGCAATACTACCTCTCGGCATGTTGCCCAAAACACTACACAACACGGTAATGAAGTTTATGTGCTCAAAAGTGACTCATTCCCACCCCTCCAACGTTATACACCTACCCACCCAGCTACTCCTTTGAAGGATATAACACACAATATGAATATAACACCAAACACAGATACAAGTGGGCTGAGAACACCTAATGAAACCTGCACCATGGGTGTCAAATCAACCGACAAAAATCTGACCGATGGGGACCCAACGAACATTAAAGATAAACCACCCGATGCAGGGGATGCTATGATTGTGACTCCCTCACAGCCCCAAGAAGACTTAAACAAAGATGCCACAGCCCCTGGGCTGCAATGTAGCAATCCAATGGTTATTAATGCAGATAATCGCATGGAATTGTAGAGGCGCGAGCTCCCCGGAGTTCTTCCGTCATATAAAATCTCTCCTTGTAGAGTATAAACCGGGTGTCCTTTTTCTAATGGAAACGAGAACCTCTAGCAGTAAAGCTGACCGAATCCTTAAGCATGCGAATTTTACAAATATGGCAGTCATAGAAGCGAGGGGTTATAGCGGTGGATTATGGGTATTTTGGGATGCATCGCAGATCGACCTTCGGTTAATATATGCAACCAACCAAACCATGGTGATGGCGTCAGTAGCAAAAAATATGGTAAAATGTATTTTTTCCTTTACTTATGCCTCCCCTGTCCCGAGTATTCGAGATGACTTATGGGATTTATTTGAGAATATGTCTGCTATTATTGCTGTACCGTGGTGTATTATTGGTGACTTGAATCAGGTAATCCATAGTGCCGACAAGCGACGGGGGAATCCGGTTAGAGGACCTTCTGTTGAACGCCTTCGGGATCTTATTCAATGTGCGAACCTCATGGAGGTCCCTTTCCATGGTCCTAGATTCACTTGGTCTAGCTCAATTCATAGCTCCACTGCAATCGAGCAACGACTCGATCAAGGTTTGTGTAATTCTCCTTGGTGGAACGCGTATCCGGATTCCGTTATATATCATCTACCTCGAGTTCACTCAGACCATCACCCTATCATGCTGTCAACTGTTGATCCTGTTAATCTGCCTCGGCCCGAAAAATTATTTAGATTCCAAGCTTGTTGGACTAAGCATCTTGACTTCCTATCTTTTATTACCTCTACGTGGTTGGGTCAGAATGGAGATTTTAATGCAGCCTTGGCCGACATGAGACAGAAGCTTCAAGACTGGAATAAATCTGTGTTTGGAAATATTTTCTATCGCAAGAAACGGTGTGTGGCCCGAATAGCCAGATTCCAACTCGCCTTAGCCCAACGTCCCTCTCGGTTTTATCCAACTTAAATAGGACACTCATTGAAGAACATGAAGCTATTCTTACTCAAGAGGAGTACTGGCACCAAAAATCGAGATTAGATTGGATCGAAAATGGGGAACGCAACACACGTTACTTTCACTTAGCAACTAAACACAAACGTGCATGTAGTAAAATCCTCTGCCTAAAGGATGCTCAAGATAATTGGGTAAGCGATAACATCACCCTCTCTGATATGATTCGACAATATTATATTGATCTTTACACTGCTGAGATAACGACTCCCTTGCCACAAGGAATTTTCTGTCCGTTGTTGAATCATTCGGATCGTCACTTGCTTAATCGACCGGTTAGTGAAGTTGAAATAAAGGCTGCGGTATTTGGTATGGGTGCCCTCAAATCTCCAGGCCCCGATGGCTTTTCACCCATTTTCTATCAACATAGTTGGGACACAGTTGGTCCTGATCTTGTGCAATGGGTCTTTAAGGCTTTTCGGGAGCGCTACTTCTCTCCCTCAATGAACCGGACGCATATTGTTTTGCTCCCTAAAGTCCTGCCTCCAGAAAAAGTCTCACAATTCCGACCTATAGCCCTTGCTAATGTCACCATGAAGATCTTGACAAAAATTATAGCGAACCGGTTTCGATTAGTCATTGAGAAAATTGTTGATCAGAGTCAGAGCGGTTTTATTCCTGGGAGACAAGCTTCGGACAATATCATCATAGCTCAAGAGGTACTCCATTCCGTGCGCCGCAAGAAAGGAAAGAAAGGCGTTATGATAATTAAAATTGATCTTGAAAAAGCATATGATCGGGTCAGTTGGGATTTTCTTCGGCAAACGCTGGAAATTGTTGGCCTTAGGAACGATATTCTTGATATTATCATGCACTCTCTAGCAAGCACGTCGCTGGAAATTTTATGGAACGGACAATCTTTAGAGAGTTTCAAACCGACTAGAGGCCTTAAACAGGGGGATCCGCTCTCGCCACAACTGTTTGCTATAGTCATGCAAACTCTTAGTTGCCTTATACACAGATCGATTGCTCAAGGGAAATGGAAACCAATTACTATATCTCGAGGAGGGCCTCAACTCTCACACTTATTCTTTGCGGATGACCTTCTCCTTTTTGCGGAGGCCTCGGTGGAACAAGCTAATGAGATTAAAGAAGTGCTCAATGAGTTTTGCAATTTCTCGGGACAGAAAATAAGTGTGGCTAAATCTAAATTCACCACCTCTCCCAATATGCAATCTGTGACAATTGATAATATTGCAAGGGAACTTGCCATGGAGCACACAACACACCTAGAAAAATATCTTGGGGTCCAACTACGCCACTCTCGGGTTAAAAAAGAGGATTTCCATGTGTTGTTGGATAAAGTCCGTGACAAGCCGCAAAACTGAAATCGTGTAATTTATCTAAAGCGGGCCGAGCGATTCTCTCACAATCGGTGTTGTCCACCGTTCCCTACTACCAAATGCAAACTTTGTTGCTACCAACCTCGATGATTGATGAACTTGAGAAAATTATTCTAATTTTTTGGGGTCACGGGAGCGATAAAAGTGTGTGCACTTGGTGGCTTGGAAACACATTTGCCGGCTAAGGCTCTCGGTGGCTTGGACATTCGGGATTTGAGGAATATGAATCTAGCTTTTCTTGCAAAACTAGGCCGGACGCTTCGAACCGGACTAACAAGGCATGGGTAGAGCTTGTGACATCAAAATATGGCTCACCTTTGGAGCAACCAAAACCGGCCGCTCCATTTTATGGCGTCATATATGTGCGAGAATACAAGCACCGCGGAATGCTTTTGAGCAAGATGAAGACGGGCGTTTGTTTGGAAGGCCGATCCTCCAACAAATTTTCTATTAAATCGCATATGGACAACCTGTGGGTGAACTACCCTTCAAATGACAAAACCTGGAGCACCATTTGGGCTATCAAAGGGCCACACCGAGGTAATTATATACTTTGGCAACTTTATCGCAATGCGTTACCTACGACTCAGGTGCTAGCTAGTAGGGGACTATCCATACAGGATGTTTGCATCTATTGCAAAAATACCACAGAATCTTGCTTACATGTAATGCGACAATGCCCTTGGGCCCAAAGCGTTTGGAGAACGATCATACACCCACATCAATGGGAGGACTTCATGACACCATCGAATATCGCTAGTTGGCTTGAAAAGTGCCTCAACCGTAACATGCACAAACACGATAATATCACGTATTGGCGATACCTTTTCCGGGAGGTGCTTTTGGGACTGTGGTATTACCGAAACAAAACCTATCACGAACCAAATTGGTTACGTCCACCAAAAGATGTCTTTATAGCGGAAAGTGTTCGGAGAGCTCGCGAGCTTAAACTACCATGGCCTTAATTTTTAGTATTTAGAGTTTCGTTGCTTTTTGTAGTTTATATCGTATGTAAATCTTGTACAGTTGTTTTGGCATTTTAATAAAATATCCGGTTTCGACCAAAAAAAAAAAAAAAAAAAAGTAGACAGAATGTTATTGATAGAATGTTATTATATCAATACTATGAAAGAATAAAGCGTATTGATTCTAAGGACGGGAAAGTATCAACTAAAAAATGGAGGAAGTATTTTATATTGTAAAGAAATTTGATTGTATAATTTTTTAAATACACCATTTCTATGTACTAGTCTATAAGATTCTTTATCTTAAGCTGGTCTTCTATCTGTCATTTAGTATTGTAAATAAATATTGATTATAATATTATTAAATAAATCATTATGTGTGGTGATAAACTATAAATTGATAAATACCTGAAATGCCAGAGCGGTAAGTTTCTTTCTGTGATACCCGAGCCTAACATTACTCACTTGGTCAATATGATTTATGCATAACTTGTTAATTGTGTGTTATTTGGATTACTTGATGTTTCATGGTTCAGTTGATCTTATAGTTAATTTCACACATAGGAATGTGCTAAACATTTGAACTCATGTCTAAAACACAATCGTGGTATATGTTACGGGACTAAGTTATGTTATTCATAGTATTTCTAATACGAAAATAAAATATGTGTAAAGATCTTATAAAACTCTAAGTACACGTGGTAAGCCTAGAAGTTATAAAGGTGTCACTGACGTGTCTATCGGAGGTTAACTAGCTTACCTCGAGATTTTAGTCGGCGCGTGTAGTGGGTCACTTTAAATTGACGATTCAAGTGGATAACCATCATTCAATAAACTAACACGTGTCAAGTGCCTTTGACTCTTGTCAATACCTAATAGGATACAATTTATGATTGTATCTGATAACGTCTGTAAAATACGTGATCTGTCTATACCTCATTCGTTCCAATGCGGTAGGAATTGAACTTATCTTTTAGTTTATCATATTAATTATATTTTTATAAATGATTCCTTCCATTCTTACCTACGTGTCTCATTTGTGAAGTTTTAGAAAGTTTGACAATAAAGTCCTTCACTAGCATTTTCAACATTGTTCGCATGGGTAATCGAGTTTAAGCAATAAAAATACACCCTAAACTTCTACTAAACCATTTTAAAGATCATTCATACCCTAAATGAGGTCAATATCTACTAGGAACCGGTTCAAACACTCCAAGAACCGGATCATAACTACTTGAATCGATCAATTATTTCAAACCTAGTCTCTAGTAGTCATTCGAGGGTATTTTGGACATTTCACCTTCATAACCGACTTAAGACACTTGGTTGATGGATAAATCCGACCCTCAACCCTCATTTACAGTCTGAACATTATCAAGAAGCTTCACACTTCGAAAAATCACCAAATATTCAAGAAGAAATCATCAAAAACATCAACACCTCAATTCCTTTGACAATCAAGGTGAGTTTCCTTTGTTTCTTCCTTATTCTTGCTATGTTTCTTAGCTATTTCGAAGGTGTGAGAGCTTGTATATGTTCTTATACATGTTATAATGATGTTAAGAATTCAGCCATGGCAAACCCTTGTGTTAAATATGGATTTATGAGTCTTAAAACTCACTAAGGCAATAAAGGAACCAATTCTGCCACCTTTTGGAATTAATAGTATATGTTACTTGATCCGTATGTTTCAGGGTCAGGAGTTTCAGTATACTTATTCCTAAGTATCTTAGGGATATTATATCAAAAATTGGTGCAAATTCAACTTATATTATAGTGGTTATAAGCAAAACAAAATCTGATTATGACAAGACTTTGATAAACTCTCTTAATCAAGTGTTTGTTATAAAACCTTGAAATTTTAAGTTGTGAGAGTTGAATGAACTTTATAAACAGAGACTAATAGATTTATTAAGGAATTATAAGTCCAAAATTGATTGGTTAATGGGCTGGTATACATCGATAAACCGACATAAAGTACATAGAACACCGGTTATGCGAAGTAGTAAACCCTTTCGATATAAAGAGAGTTAAACCTTGTGTGTGGTATGTAAATCCTTGAAACACATTCCTTGAAACAGGTTCTGAAGATATATCATCCCAACCACCCCATATTGGTATAAACGTAAGGGTATTACCCGATCAAGGTAAGTAGAAATCCATCTGCAACTACAATGCATAAACATAGTATTGTTTGTAAACTTAATGATATCTTGAGAGTGTATTGCATTGGATGATTGATATGTACTATGATTAAAGTGTTTGGTTGCACCTTACATGATCATAACATCCATTAGCATCTTCACATGCATGCATAACAGGATACTCACTAGTGTCTGCATGCATGGTACGATCATGGAAAGAAAGAAAAGAAAAATGTTTTGTTGGCCGCTGCTAGAGCACCGAAGCATGGTAGATGCATGCTTTTACGATATGTTTAGCACGATAGATGCGTGCTTATATCATGTGTGAGACATGGTAGATGCGTGTTCTCACGATATATTTGGTGTGGTAGATGCATGCCTTATATGTCTGGCATGGTAGATGCATGCCTCATGATATGATATGATGTTGAGTTCATTCCGGTGCTTAGTACATGGTTCAACGGGCCCAAGGATAAGAAAATGATTTTGAGAGATTCTCATTGATAATCATATGTCATATGTTGCATCAGACATGATACACAACATGCATGATTTCTACTTATTGGGCTTTAGCTCACGTAGTTTATGCATTGTAGGTAATTCTGATGCTTGAGTATGTTCCCTCGCTGGATGAGTTAGAGTTCCACTGTTGCTGAGGGTCGACGTACATGGATGACGACCTGTCGGGCTTAACCATGGGCTTAACATACTTTCGTTCTTGTTTGTGAACCTTACTTTATAAATATGTATTGCAGTAATGTACTCATAGGTTCGAGTGTCGTTGATGGTGTGATGGGTACTTTAAGTTCACTTAGTATGTTTGTTTAACCTGTGATGTTGTTTAAATATCGTAATATAAAATAAATAAGTGATTTGGGAAGCTCGAAGTTTTGTGGTTTACTAACCTCTTGTAGTTATAGCTACGGGGATATTGATGTCATGTGTTTGATTCGGATTGAGACTAGATGTCTCTGTATGATACTTGTGTTGGTTTTATGTCACAGGTTTGGGATAGGTACTAGTTTAGGGGAAACACTGTCGAAATTTCACCGTAAATTTATAAGTGCTAATATGATATAAGATAGTGTAAGTTAGGCAGTTAGTGCGGGTGTGTTACAGTTGGTATCGGAGCCCGGTTTGTGCCCTGTAGACTGTCCATGTACACGAGCTCAGAGCATGTGGAGCACAACAAATCCAGTAAGTGTTATTTTATTTGTGTGCACTCATATTTCATGAATTATATTGACCATATGATATAGGGCTCAGTCATAAATAGAGAATAATGCCGAGAACAAGAAATGAAGGCAGTGATGGGGGTAGAACACAAGACCCAGAAATGACATCCACAAGTTCTGATCGTGATCTGATCATTGGTCGATTGACTGAACTAGTAGAAAGGCAATCTCAACAAATCCAACAACTCATCCAACAAAGAGACATGCGAGGACAGCAGGGAGATGACAGGAATCGACCGCCACCTCGAGTAGAACAAGTTGAATTAGATGGAGAAAGGTTCAGGAAGTTGAATCCACCGACATTTGAGAGCGCAGTGGATCCTACAGAAGCAGAAGATTGGCTAAGGACTATAGAAAACATGTTCAAGTATAGTAAGGTTTCTGAAGAGAACAAGGTACTTTGTGGATCCTTCATGTTACGGGGCAGTGCAGGTCATTGGTGGGATACGATAAGCGCTATTGAAAATGTGGCAACAATACTTGGGCTAAGTTCAAGGAACTCTTCAAAAATAAGTACTTTACTGTTCCTGTTCGTGCAATGAAGATGAACGAATTTATACAGTTGAAAGAAGGAAGCATGACGGTTTCAGACTACATCTGTAAGTTCGAAATACTGTCTAGGTTTGCTGAGCATATGGTTAGCACGGAAGCACTGAAAGTGGAGAGGTTCCTTGAAGGCTTGAGACCAGAGCTATACAGAGATGTCAGCATGGCAGGAATTCAAGGGACGACATATTCAATAATTGCTGAGAGAGCATTAGTCGCAGAACAGGCAGAATTGAGGATTCGACAGGCACAAGAGGTTCGGCGGCAATTTGCCCAACGACAAGGCCAATGCTGGTTTAAGAATGCAAAGAAGAGGCCACCTCAATCGCAGAACCCAGAGGCTGATTTTCCATCTAAAAAGGGGCAGGAACAAGGAGGACCAAGTAAGCGCATGAAGTCTGAAGAGGGTAGACCCTTTGTACCATTACCGGCATGCCCTAACTATGGAAAACAACATAGTGGAGTTTGCTTATTGGGTTCTAAAGTATGCTTTTCATGTGGACAACCTGGACATATGGCGAAGGTTTGCCCAAACAATACAAAAGCTAAAGTGCATGAAAGGGTACCAGCTAGAGTTTACACTATAACCAGAGAAGATGCTGAAGCTAATCCGTCTATTATCACAGTTAACCTTCTTATCTTTGGTATTTCAGCATCGGTATTATTTGATCCTGGTGCTACACATTCATTTGCATCTACCGAGTATGTGAGAAGGCTGGGTAGAGTACCAGAAACAATCGAGGTAGGTTCTAATGTAGTTACCCCCTCTGGAGATCCAAAACAAACAAATAAGATCATACGAGCGTGTAGTATTCCTATCGAAAATAGGGAACTCTATGCTGATTTAATCGTGTTGGACATGAATGACTATGACATAATCTTGGGTATGGATTGGTTATCAAAATATCATGCTACTGTTGACTGTCGGAGAAAGATTGTGACACTGCAACCACCTGGGGAAGAACCTTTTTATTTTGTCGGGGTTAGTAAGAATTTAAGATTTCCAGTAATCTCAGCAATGAAGGCACAACGTTTATTAAACAGTGGTTGTGAAGGCTATGTAGTTAGTGTAATGAGCATTGAAAAACAAGATTTCTCGAACGTCAATGAAGTATCAGTGGTGAAACAATACCCTAAAGTGTTTCCTGATGATCTACCGGGACTGCCACCAGATCGTGAAATAGAGTTTGTGATTAACTTACAGCCGGGAACGACACCAATATCAAAGTCACCATACAGAATGGCACCAGCTGAATTAAAGGAATTAAAGACCCAGTTGCAAGAGTTGTTAGACAAAGGCCTCATTAGGCCTAGTTATTCACCATGGGGAGCGCCAATATTGTTTGTTCGTAAGAAGGATGGTTCCTTGAGGATGTGTATAGACTATCGAGAGCTCAACAATGTTACGATCAAGAACAAGTATCCTTTACCTCGAATTGATGACTTGTTTGATCAACTTCAAGGCGCATCTATCTTTTCCAAAGTTGATCTGCGATCAGGGTACCATCAATTGAAGATAAAGGAAGAGGACATCCCAAAAACAGCATTCAGTACGAGGTACGGACACTATGAGTTTTTGGTGATGCCGTTTGGCCTAACAAATGCCCCAACAACATTTATGGATTTAATGAATAGAGTGTTTAAAGACTTCCTGGATAAGTTTGTTATCGTGTTTATTGATGATATTCTCATATATTCGAAGACCAAAGAAGAGCATACAGTGCATCTAAGGAAAGTTTTAGAAGTCTTAAAACAGAAACAATTATATGCTAAGTTTAAAAAGTGTGAATTCTGGTTAGACCGAGTGGTATTCTTGGGGCATGTTATATCCGGAGCAGGATTTGAGACCCAAGCAAAGTTGAAGCAATCAATAACTGGCCGCAACCCACAAATTCTACAGAAGTACGCAGCTTTCTTGGTCTAGCTGGATATTACCGTCGATTCGTAGAGGGATTCTCCAAGATTGCCTCTCCATTAACACAACTGACTAGAAAGAATGTTCCCTTCAAGTGGACAGAATCATGCGAGCAAAGCTTTCAAGATTTGAAGAGGCGGCTGACATCGGCACCGATCTTGACCATTCCAATGGGAACTGGAGGTTTTAAAGTCTACAGTGATGCTTCAAAGAATGGTCTGGGTTTTGTATTAATGCAGAATGGTAAAGTAATAGCATATGCATCTAGACAACTGAAGGAGTATGAAAAGAACTACCCGACACATGATTTAGAACTTGCTGCAGTGGTATGGAGGCATTACCTATATGGAGAACGTTGTGAAATTTATACTGATCACAAGAGCCTGAAATATTTCTTCACTCAGAAAGAATTAAATATGAGACAGCGGAGATGGTTGGAACTTGTTAAAGACTATGATTGTGTCATCAACTACCACCCTGGTAAAGCTAATGTCGTAGCAGATGCCCTAGCGTAAAATCAAGACAATCCATTGCGGCCATGACCTTGATCCAGGCTTAATTACACGATTTGATGAATATGGATGTGGAAATTATCCAACATGGATGGCTAGAAGCAAAATTGTCGGCACTAACCCTTCGACCTACTTTAATAGATAGAATTCAGAAGGCCAGAAGAGGATCAAGAGTTAGAGAAAATAAAGAAGAACATTAAATTAGGAACCTCGTCGATTTCCAATTGTCAAAAGATGGTATTATTCGATTTAGAAATCGTTTATGTGTGCCTAATTTTGAAGATGTTCGCAAAGAAATATTACTAGAGGCGCACTCAACACCATATTCAAGACATCCAGAGCAACCAAAATGTATAGAGACTTGAAACTACACTATTGGTGGCCAGTATGAAAGAAAATATTGCACAATATGTGGAGCAATGCCTAACATGTCAACAGTAAAAGATGAGCATCAAAGACCAGCGGGAACCTTGAAACCTTTATTTGTTCCAAAATGGAAGTGGGAGGACATTACGATGGATTTTGTGATAGGTTTACCAAGAACGGTTAAAGGACACAATTCTATCTGGGTTATAGTTGATAGATTGACAAAATCGCTCACTTTCTCCCGGTTGTACGACATACTCCATTGATCGTTATGCTCAACTCTATATACAGAAATAGTGAGGCTACATGGGGTTCCATTATCTATTGTATCGGACAGAGATTCACGATTTGTATCGGCTTTTTGGAAGAGCACATATAGCATTGGGTACCCACTTGTCTTTCAAGATCGCTTATCATCCACAGTCGGATGGGAAATCAGAAAGAACTATACAAACTCTTGAAGATATGCTCAGATCCTGTGTTATGGACTTTCAAGGCCAGTGGATCAAACATTTACCCCTAATTGAATTCTCCTACAATAACAGTTATCATAGTACAATTGGAATGGCTCCTTATGAAGCTTTGTATGGCCGGAAGTGTCGATCACCAGTACATTGGGATGAGGTTGGTGAAAGAAGAGTTTTAGGTCCTGATATGATTCAAGAAATGACAAAAGCAGTTTCACTAATCAGAGAAAGAATGAGAACAGCTCAAAGCAGACAAAAGAGTTATGCAGATACCAGAAGGAGAGCACTGGAATTTGCCGTGGGTGATCGTGTATTCCTGAAGGTTTCTCCAATGAAGGGAATAATGAGATTTGGTAAGAAAGGAAAACTGAGTCCAAGATACATTGGGCCATTTCCTATTACTGAGCGGGTTGGTGAAGTGGCTTATCGACTAGAGTTGCCATCATCAATGTCTCAGATACACAATGTCTTTCACGTTTCTCTACTAAGAAAATACATTGCGAATCCATCCCACATTCTCAAGAATGAACCAGTTGAGATGGAGACAGATTTGAGTTACAAGGAGATACCGGTACAAATCTTACTAAAAGAAGTAAAGAAACTCAGAAATAAAGAGGTGCCACTAGTCAAAGTGTTGTGGAGAAATCAACTCGTAGAAGAAGCCACTTGGGAGAGAGAAGATGAAATGAGGGCTAAATACCCTGATCTTTTCAGGTAAGTTAAATTTTGGGGACGAAATTTTTATAAGGAGGGGAAGATGTGATACCCGAGCCTAACATTACTCACTTGGTCAATATGATTCATGCATAACTTGTTAATTATGTGTTATTTGGATTACTTGATGTTTCATGGTTCAGTTGATCTTATAGTTAATTTCACACATAGGAATGTGCTAAACATTTGAACTCATGTCTAAAACACAATCGTGGTATATGTTACGGGACTAAGTTATGTTATTCATAGTATTTCTAATACGAAAATAAAATATGTGTAAAGATCTTATAAAACTCTAAGTACACGTGGTAAGCCTAGAAGTTATAAAGGTGTCACTGACGTGTCTATCGGAGGTTAACTAGCTTACCTCGAGATTTTAGTCGGCGCGTGTAGTGGGTCACTTTAAATTGACGATTCAAGCGGATAACCATCATTCAATAAACTAACACGTGTCAAGTGCCTTTGACTCTTGTCAATACCTAATAGGATACAATTTATGATTGTATCTGATAACGTCTGTAAAATACTGTGATCTGTCTATACCTCATTCGTTCCAACTGCGGTAGGAATTGAACTTATCTTTTAGTTTATCATATTAATTATATTTTTATAAATGATTCCTTCCATTCTTACCTACAGTGTCTCATTTGTGAAGTTTTAGAAAGTTTGACAATAAAGTCCTTCACTAGCATTTTCAACATTGTTCGCATGGGTAATCGAGTTTAAGCAATAAAAATACACCCTAAACTTCTACTAAACCATTTTAAAGATCATTCATACCCTAAATGAGGTCAATATCTACTAGGAACCGGTTCAAACACTCCAAGAACCGGATCATAACTACTTGAATCGATCAATTATTTCAAACCTAGTCTCTAGTAGTCATTCGAGGGTATTTTGGACATTTCACCTTCATAACCGACTTAAGTCACTTGGTTGATGGATAAATCCGACCCTCAACCCTCATTTACAGTCTGAACATTATCAAGAAGCTTCACACTTCGAAAAATCACCAAATATTCAAGAAGAAATCATCAAAAACATCAACACCTCAATTCCTTTGACAATCAAGGTGAGTTTCCTTTGTTTCTTCCTTATTCTTGCTATGTTTCTTAGCTATTTCGAAGGTGTGAGAGCTTGTATATGTTCTTATACATGTTATAATGATGTTAAGAATTCATCCATGGCAAACCCTTGTGTTAAATATGGATTTATGAGTCTTAAAACTCACTAAGGCAATAAAGGAACCAATTCTGCCACCTTTTGGAATTAATAGTATATGTTACTTGATCCGTATGTTTCAGGGTCAGGAGTTTCAGTATACTTATTCCTAAGTATCTTAGGGATATTATATCAAAAATTGGTGCAAATTCAACTTATATTATAGTGGTTATAAGCAAAACAAAATCTGATTATGGCAAGACTTTGATAAACTCTCTTAATCAAGTGTTTGTTATAAAACCTTGAAATTTTAAGTTGTGAGAGTTGAATGAACTTTATAAACAGAGACTAATAGATTTATTAAGGAATTATAAGTCCAAAATTGATTGGTTAATGGGCTGGTATACATCGATAAACCGATATAAAGTACATAGAACACCGGTTATGCGAAGTGGTAAACCCTTTCGATATAAAGAGAGTTAAACCTTGTGTGTGGTATGTAAATTCTTGAAACACATTCCTTGAAACAGGTTCTGAAGATATATCATCCCAACCATCCCATATTGGTATAAACGTAAGGGTATTACCCGATCAAGGTAAGTAGGAATCCATCTGCAACTACAATGCATAAACATAGTATTGTTTGTAAACTTAATGATATCTTGAGAGTGTATTGTATTGGATGATTGATCTGTACTATGATTAAAGTGTTTGGTTGCACCTTACATGATCATAACATCCATTAGCATCTTCACATGCATGCATAACAGGATACTCACTAGTGTCTGCATGCATGGTACAATCATGGAAAGAAAGAAAAGAAAAATGTTTTGTTGGCCGCTGCTAGAGCACCGAGGCATGGTAGATGCATGCTTTTACGATATGTTTAGCACGGTAGATGAGTGCTTATATCATGTGTGAGACATGGTAGATGCGTGTTCTCACGATATATTTGGTGTGGTAGATGCATGCCTTATATGTCTGGCATGGTAGATGCATGCCTCATGATATGATATGATGTTGAGTTCATTCCGGTGCTTAGTACGTGGTTCAACGGGCCCAAGGATAAGAAAATGATTTTGAGAGATTCTCATTGATAATCATATGTCATATGTTGCATCAGACATGATACATAACATGCATGATTTCTACTTATTGGGCTTTAGCTCACGTAGTTTATGCATTGTAGGTAATTCTGATGCTTGAGTATGTTCCTCATTTGGATGAGTTGGAGTTCCACTGTTGCTGAGGGTCGACGTACATGGATGACGACCTGTCGGGCTTAACCATGGGCTTAACATACTTTCGCTCTTGTTTGTGAACCTTACTTTATAAATATGTATTGCAGTAATGTACTCATAGGTTCGAGTGTCGTTGATGGTGTGATGGGTACTTTAAGTTCACTTAGTATGTTTGTTTAACCTGTGATGTTGTTTAAATATCGTAATATAAAATAAATAAGTGATTTGGGAAGCTCGAAGTTTTGTGGTTTACTAACCTCTTGTAGTTATATCTACGGGGATATTGATGTCATGTGTTTGATTCGGATTGAGACTAGATGTCTCTGTATGATACTTGTGTTGGTTTTATGTCACAGGTTTGGGATAGGTACTAGTTTAGGGGAAACACTGTCGAAATTTCACCGTAAATTTATAAGTGCTAATATGATATAAGATAGTGTAAGTTAGGTAGTTAGTGCGGGTGTGTTACACTTTCTACCTATAACGAGGTGAAGTTGGACATATTTTCTTGTAGATGAAACCATATTACTAGTGATCAAATTCTAAAGATTTCGAACTACATGGAAAAACAGGTGTGGTGTGCGGTCCAGCCAGCTTGGTGAATTCCATGATGGATCTTCACCAAGGGGCTTTGATGCTTTTAGGCCCAACGATGAACCCCAAAGTGGCCTTCGAACTCTCGGAGAGGCTTCCTCACTTGGGCCTAAGGATGAAGGAACATTGCCGACTGGCCTTGGAATATGCCACGAGAATGAAAAAGCTCGGCCTGAAAGTTATTTACCCTGGCCTGGAAGACCATCCCGATCATGCTCTTCTCAAGTCCATGGCAAATAAAGACTACGACTATGGTGGAATTTTGTGTGTGGACATGGAAACAGAGGAGAAGGCGAATCGTATTATGAATCTCTTACAAAATTGTAGTCAATTTGGATTTATGGCAGTTAGCTTGGGCTACTACGAGACCCTAATGTCATGCTCGGGAAGTAGTACAAGCAATGAAATGAATAAACAAGAGAAGGCATTGGCGGGCATTTCGCCCGGTCTTGTTAGAATGTCGATTGGGTATAGTGGCACACTTGAGCAGAAATGGAGCCAATTTGAGAAGGCCTTGTCCCGGATGTAGGATTTTAATTTATTGCACAAGATATAATAAGTAAAGCCAAATTTGTATGTAATGTAGGCACCACTGTTTGGTTGATTTGGCATCTGCGCTAAATAGCTACTGTTTTCATATTCCTATCGGTATCCTTCTTACTATTTTATTTGGATACCAAATTATTAGAAACAAGAAATCTCTGAGGAACTTGTGTTCTAATTCTAATTGTGACTTGAGGATATCATTTGCAATCTAGAGCTTCTTTATTCACATGTTTTCATGTGACTAGAGAGGTATACGTGCGTAAACACATGGTGATATAATTCATGTTAGTTGATTAAATTATTCAATTTTTTTATAGGTAAAAAGGAATTTCATTCAACAAATGGGGTATAAGGAATACCCGAAATAATTATACATTTACAAAATTCAACATCCTAACACCATTCGAGGATTTACAAGCCAAAATTAGAACATCCAACGTCCTTAACATAAAATCAACTCCAAAATCTAAGTTTGACGTCTTCAACTATCTTATCCACTAAGAATTCACTACCATTAAAGTCCACATCGTTCCTTTCTTTCCATATTCGCCAAAGCACACAAGACCAAATTGTTACTGCCACTTTTTTCCATGCTTACTTCGACAATGAGCCAAAAAATTCGTGAAGCAATGAGAGCTAAGTAACAATCCCTAGCCATTTATAACATTCCATCCATACCTTATACGAAGCAAGACATTCAAAGAAAATGTGTCTTCCAGTCTCGGGTTGATCTCCACACACGACACACTTTGCTTCCTCAGTCGTTGTAAGAATGCTCCTTCTGAGTAGATTAACTTCTGTAGGCATTCTATCCTACGACACCCTCCAAAGATGATCTGTTACCTTCAGCGGTGCGAGGCTTCTCCAAATGATTTTAAAGCCTATCTCCTTTTCGGAGACGACTGGATGATGTCTCGTTGGCTGGCCAAAAGTGAATAGGCATCCCTCGTGCGATATTGATCACTCGATGATCCCTGCCATCTCCATGAGCCTTTAACATCTTTCCTCAACAAACACCTGTTCACCAAAGATTTAAGAAAATTGAAAGAAACCATTTCCATGTCCAATAAATTTGTCCTCCATTCCCATTTCCAACACCAAATACCCTCCTCCCAAGTCCCCATGTCTCCCACCCTACTCTCCTTACCCAAACACAGGTGAAATAAACATGGAAAAAAAAACTTCAATGGCTCCTCCCCCACCCATACATCCTCTCAACAGTAGTCCCCAACCCGTCCCCCAAGACTCTCTCAACCGAAACCATCCCCCCTCCTCCCCAAAAGATAATTTAACTACCTCATTCCACCACCCTGACCAACGACTCCTTCCTTCCTCAATTCTCCTCGAGCCCCAAACCCTTCCCTCCGCATACTTTGACTCCACAACCCTCACCCATAAGCAGTCTCTATCACATAAAAAACGCCATGCCCACTTGCATAATAAGGCCTTGTTGAATAACTCCATATCCTTCACCCGAAACACTTATAAAGTGCTTTCCACTCAATCCAAGCTATCTTTCTACTACCCACCCCACCCCCCCATAAAAAGTTACGTTGTAAACTCACGATTTCACACAGAACTTTTTTGGGATTAAGTAAAAGGAGAGGTAGTAAATAGGTAGAGAAGAAAGAACCGAGTTCAATAAGGTGATTCTGCCGCCTAGGGAGATTTTGTTGTCGTTCCACCGCCTTAAATGATTTCTGATTTTCTGTATCACACCTGCCCATCTGCATAATTTTTATGCCTTATACACACTCTGATCCCAAGATAAGAAAAGGGCAGCGAACCAATATTGCATCCCAGAATTTCAGCCATTTCCCCAAGCTGTCGTGCTTCAAAATTTACTCCATATAAGCAACATTTCAATGTTCACCTTGAGTCCCAAGACCAATTCCATATTTCTTAGGACCCGCTTCATACTTATTGCATTTTCCATCGTTGCTTCCCCTCAAAAGATAGTATCATCCGCTAACTGAAGATGAGATACACATACATTTTTTCTTCCAATTATTGCACTCCTATAAAGACCCAAGTCATTTGCCTTTGACATCATGATACTCAGTCCTTCTGCCACGATCAGAAACAAGAAAGGAGATATGAGGTCTCCTTGTCTCAATCCTCTTTCCAATCTAAACTCTCCCGACGGGCTACCATTCACAAGCACCGAAGTTGTGGCTGTCGAAATGCACTCCATTACCCACCTCCGCCAAATAGGATTGAAGTTGAAACGTTCCATCATCAAATTCAGAAAGCCCCAATCAGCTGAATCATACGCCTTTGCAAATTCAATTTTAAAAACTATTCTTTCTAAACTCCTCTCCTTTGCGTCATCGATTGCTTCGTTTAGGATTACTATGCTGTCAAACATCTGCCTTTCTCCAACGAACACACTTTGATTCTCTGAAATAATCGAGTTAAGAACTTTGCTTAACCGGATTGCCAAAGCTTTAGATAAAATCTTGTGAACCCCTCCAATAAGTGAAATGGGTCTAAAGTCGTTCAAGCCACAAGCAGCCTCCTTGGGTATGAGAACGATAAAAGAAGGACTCAAGCCTCTAACTAATCTCCCTTGTTGATGAAAATCGTTGACGACTTTCATAAAATCCATCTTCAAGATACTCCAGCATTCTTTCCAGAAACTAAAATTGAACCCATATGGATCGGGGATCTTAGATATTTCACATGACCAAAGTGCCTCTTTAATCTCCTCTTTCGTGAAAGGCACTGTCAACATCTCATTATCTTCCTCTGAGATTCTTCTATTCGCAACATCCTAGGCCAAGGAGGGTCTCTTGAAATCTGGTTTCTTAAAATGATTCCTGAAGAAATCAAAGATCCCATGCTTTACAGCATTAGCTTCTTCAGTCCATTCTCCATTGATCTCTATCCCAATCATATACTCTTTCCTCTCAGAGGAGTAAACCTGCAAAATAGTAGTTTCAGATTAAATTCTGATTGTTTTTATTTGATCAGTTTATTAGTTTTTACAATTGGCAACCCCTGTTGGTCTACGGCAATAGATATAATTACAAATACTATGAATATTATTATTACAGATTTATCGAGCCCAGAGGAAAGAGTGATTAGGGAGTACGAGCAGAACCAATGATGATAAGAGCAAATATAGATTAGAACATTTAAGTATACTCGGACGAATAATCTCTTGTGGAATTTGTAGTAAAATTAACAACACCAAGTAAGCCTATTTTAAACTACAAATCGAAATGTCAAATAGGCGCGTGCGCACATATATATATATATATATATGGGATAAATATTCATGTTTTGATAAATTACCAATATACAGAAAGAACTCTTAAAGGCTTACCATCACAATATGTATTTATTTTGTGTTTTTATCTTCTCAAGAACTTGTAATTTTCCCATCCATATCAATAATTTTTTTTCCTTGAAAGATTACAGCTCGTAATCTGCACTTACTGTTTTTACTGTTTGATTACGAAATTTCTTATTTGAACAAGTTAAAACTTGTTAAGTCACAAAGCTGTAAGATCTTGTCTGCAAACAGTTCATAGATTAAGTTGTATTCAAGCTATACTACACTCTGTAAGATTGTGCCTACGCGCCAATCATAAGTTCAGAGTTGTAATACACTTAAACATGTATGATCTTTCATTTTAGAACTTGTCTGCGAGCAGTTCACATTTCTAGACTAAGTATTGAAGATCATATCAATCAGACTAAAGACTTGAAGACAGTCTCTCTGTATCCAGACGAAGACATCTAAAGAAAGTTTTGGCATTATCAAAAAGGGAGAAATTGTTGGGATAAACAATCATATTTTGATAAATTTCCAACATACAACAAGAAGTCTTAAAGGAGTCGGAATGTTATTAAGTATAGAAGATGTTGGACTCTTCATACAGCCCGTCCATACATCAAAGAGATCTTCTACAATCCATCCTACAGAGCCTACTTCATACAGCAAAGAAACTTCATGTGTTGGATACATCATACAGTCTGAATATGTTTTACTTTGGAAAAGTAAAACACATCCAACAGAACTGAACATAAAAAGCTTTAAACTGTTGTGACATAAAAATTGTTTATTCATAAAGTATTCACGGTTAAAGCAGTATTTATTGCTGATAGGACAATATTTAATGCAATCGGAGAGAGACAAGTCTGAACGCTCTGAAGAGCATTTAATGCAAAGACAGAAAGGATGTCTGAAGCATTATATGCGATTTTCTTTAATTCAAACATTCAGCAGCCGCCAATCAAGAGACAGACGTCAACATATCACCAGCCAACAATGGCTATAACGGATATATTTCCAAGGTTATAAATATGACCAAGCAAAAGGGCTTTAAAACACACGAAAAGCTATTCATTATCGCGCATATTCTGAAAAGATTACTCTGACAATCTACATATTCAATAGCAGTATATCTCGTGAGCATATAGCAGTATTGATGCGGGCCCAAGCATTGAGGAACGGACCATTATGTATCTGGAGCCCCAAGAACGTGCGAGAAAATGGGCCTCTAAAATCAGCATAACTTGAGCTACGGGACTCCGTTTCAGGCCCATGACCAGGCGGTTCGGAGCTTGGAACGAGGAGAACGTCGTGGTAAACATATTACGTAATTTTACGGAACTTTCGAGCCCCAAAATGCTTTATTTTATGAGTTATTTTTAATTTATGTTTTTTTCTAATTTTGTTGGACTTTGTTTGCGGCCCAGTTTTCGGACCGTTTGTCTTCTGAGGCCCATTTTGATTTTGTATGCCTATTTAATAAGTGTATGGCCATCGTGGCTGATCCATTCCAGAATATATAAAAAATCTATTTTCCGCAGTTTTGCTAAGAATTATCCTGATAATCGATATTCTGTGAATTAATGATTATTGGTAGAATTGTTCCTGGTATCCGTATGAACCAATAGGGTCAATTTGTGTTTATATCATTTTTAGTACTACATCAGTTGGCATCGGAGCCAACGTTCCTGATCAAGATGCCTCCAAGGCGAAATTGGAAGATTAATGACAGTTATGAATAAGAATTTGAGTAGCGTCTTATGGCAAGAATGGAGGAGCGAATGGGTCAATTCGTTGATCAATTGATTGACAAAATGAATGACTTGATGAATCAAAGAAGGCCTCATAATCGTAACCATCGGGAAAGTGATGATGAACAGTCAGAAAATTCGTTCGGGGAGGGTGACGTTTCATCTTCTGATGAACAACAAGAAAAGCGACCAAGGCGAAATGAAAGGGAGTATAATAGGAGTTGGGAGTCTGGAATGAGAATCAATATTCCTGAGTTTGATGGGGATACTTTGAATCCCGAGGGGTTCATTGATTGGCTCGTTGCAGTTGAAGAAGTGTTTGAGTTCAAAGAGGTTCCTGAGAATAAGAAGGTTTCATTGATCGCTACCAGGCTACGCGGTAGGGCATCCACATGGTGTCAACAATTGAGGAAGATGAAGAAGTGCATGAGGGCCAATTTTATTCCTCATAATTACCAACGGTTGATGTACCAGCGGTTACAAAATCTCAAACAAGGGACCAAATCTGTTGAAGATTACACAACCAAATTTTACCAACTAATTGCAAGGAATGATATTCAAGAGACTGATCATAAACTTGTCTCTCGTTACATTGGTGGTTTGAGAGTCCAGATCATGGATTCTGTTAACATGTTTGATCCGGTGACACTTTCTGATGCATATCAACGTGCATTAGCTTTTGAAAAACAGAATCGTCGTGTGGGAGGTTCATCTTCTCCTGCCAGAATAGGAGTTAGTTCCGGTTTGGGTAACTTGGCATCTCGTTTTGTTCCTTATCAGGCAAGACAGGGTGGTGGTAATACTGGACCAGTTTCTAAGGGGGCCGGTAGTAGTAGCTTGAAATGTTTTAACTGTGGTGAACCTGGTCACTGACAGTCGGAATGTAAGAAGGCTGGGAAAAGACACTTATTTGCTGATCCCGAATGGGAAGTTGATGACGTGTCTGATGAGGGTTACGAAGAAGCCCCAGTATTTGATGAATATGCTGAGGATGAAGAGGAAGTTGTGAATGGAGATGTGGGGGTAAATTTGGTGGTAAGGCACTCTTGCTTGACACCAAAAGATGTTGGCGATGGTTGGCTCAGGCACAACATTTTTCAGTCAACATGTACTATTTCGGGAAAGGTTTGCATCTTTGTGGTTGACCCTGGTAGTTGTGATAATTTGTTGGTGATGCCCTTTGGTTTATCCAACGCACCTAGTACGTTTATGCGTGTGATGAACCAATGGCTCAGGCCTTTTGTTGGGAAGTTTGTAGTTGTTTATTTTGATGATATTCTTATATATAGTGATTACTTCAGTGAGCATGTCATCCATGTGAGGCAGATTTTGACCTTACTTCGTAAGGACAAATTCTATGCAGCCACGTTGAAGTGTGTGTTCATGACCCCTAAAGTTCTGTTCTTGGGGTATATTGTTTCTAGTGAAGGGATCCAGGTGGATGAGTCTAAAGTGGCAGCTGTTCACGAGTGGCCAACTCTAACCACCATTACTGAAGTTTGTAGTTTTCATGGGCTTGCTTCTTTTTATAGGCGATTCATACCACATTTTAGTTCTATTATGGCCCTATTGATAGATTGCATGAAGGGAAAATCATTTGTGTGGACGGAGAAGGCAGAGTCGGCTTTTCAGTTTATCAAAGAAAAGCTTACTACAACACCGATTCTGTTATTGCCTGACTTTTCTTAAGTCTTTGAGCTTCATACGGATGCCTCAAAGGTTGCAATTGGGGGGGTTCTTAGTCAAGGTGGTCGACCTGTTGCCTATTTTAGTGAGAAATTGCCGGAGCCGAAGTCTAGGTACACTACTTATGACCTAGAGTTTTATGCCATTGTCCAAGCTATAAAGCATTGGTGCCATTATCTGTTTCATAAGGAGTTTGTTTTGTTCACTGATCATGATTCTTTAAGGCATATTCGCACTCAAGATAAGGTATCACATAAGCATGGGCGTTGGTTGCCATTTCTTGAGAAGTTTACTTTTGTGGTCAAACACAAGACTGGTGTTTCAAATCGGGTCGCTGATGCCTTAAGCAGGAGGAGTATTCTACTTGTATGTATGCGAGTTGATGTGCCAGTACTGGATGTCATTCGTGAGCAGTTAGCCATTGACCCATATTTTTCTGTTGTTCTGCAGGGTGTGCAATCTGGACAGAAACCTGATTTCCTGCTACACAATGGTTTTATTTTCAAAGGGAATCAACTATGTATTCCTGATTCCAGTCTTCGCTTGAAAATATTAAGGAATTACATGGTTAGGGGCATGTTGGTCGTGATTGCACTTTACAAATTATTAAGGAATTACGGTTTCTGAGTCTTTTTTGGCATAGTTTGTGGAAGATGGTGAATATTCAACTCACTTTTAGTAGTGCTTATCATCCCCAAACTGATGGGCAAACTAAAGTTGTTAACCGATCCCTTGGTAATCTGTTGAGGTGCTTAGTAGGTGATCATGTGAAAGCATGGTATCAGAAGTTATGTCAAGTTGAATTTGCTCATAATCATGTTGTCAATCGAAGCACTGGGTTTAGTCCATTCCAGATGATTTATTCTGGTCAACCACGTGGGCCTCTTGACTTAATATATCTTCCTGTTTCTGGTTCTATTCCAAAGAAAGTGCAGGATTTTGTTGAAGGGTTACATGAAGTTCATAAAGCTTTTCATGACAACTTGGTTCGAGCCAACTCAAAGTACAAGCAAGATGCTGATCAAAAGCGGAGGCATGTGGATTTTGAAGTGGGTGACTTTGTGTGGGCTGTTTTAACTAAGGATCGTTTCTCGGTCAGTGAGTATAATAAGTTATCAGCTAAGAAGATTGGCCCATTAGAAATTGTAGACAAAATTAACTCCAATGCTTACCGTTTGAAATTACCGAGCCATATTCGATGTTCTGATGTGTTTAATGTGAAACACTTGTTGCCTTACCACGGTGACCCTTCTGATGATGATCTTGCTGTGAATTCGAGAACGAATGTTGTCTACCAAGGGGGGTGATGCAGGCCCAAGCATTGAGGAATGGACCATTATGTATCTGGAGGCCCAAAAACATGTGAGAAAAGGGTCTCACTAAAATCAGCATAACATAAGCTACGGGACTCCGTTTCAGGCCCATGACCAGGCGGTTCGAAGCTTGGAACGAGGAGGACGTCGTGATAAACATACTACATCGGTTTACGAAACTTTTGAGCTCTAAAACACTTTATTTTATGAGTTATTTTTATTATGTTTTTTTCTAATTTTGTTGGACTTTGTTTGCGGCCCAATTTCCGGACCGTTTGTCTTTTGAGACCCATTTTAATTTTGTATGCCTATTTAATAAGTGTATGGCCATCGTGGCAGATCAGTTCCAGAATATATAAAAAAAAATCTATTTTTGGCAGTTTTGCTAAGAATTATCCTGACAATCGACATTTTGTTAATGAACGGTTATTGGTAGAATTGTTCTTGGTATTCGTGTGAATCAAGTATCCAAGCGAAGAAATATACTAAGTCCTCAATGCAAACAGTACAGCATACAACAATTGATCATCAAAGATAAAGTTGCTGTTTGAGATTCTTTCAACCCTTACCGTTGAGATTATCATTAGCCCTGTGTGGACTAAGGATCCTTGTGTATTCCGACCTGTGTGGGAAGAATAGCATTGAAGACGAAGCTTCAATATGTGTGAGAAGAAGCGAGTCATAAAGAGCTTGAAGCCAATCTGTGTGAACGGCAAAAGCTACCATCAATATGTGTGAACGATATAGAGATAAATTTAGTTAAAGTCACGTAGTTGTGTATGTAGTGATTTTAATAAACTCTCTACTCCTGCGTGGAGGACCAGTGGACGTAGAGGAATTTACCTCGAACCACTTTAAACTATGTGTTATTTACCTTATGTCTTTACTATTTTCATTCTATTGTGATTTATAAGTATACATTGTAAAACCCTGTACGCATCAAGCAAACAGGAGAACACCTAGTTGGTGTATTTACAACAACTCACCCAACAGACTTTCGCAACGCAATTAACTTTGAAAATCGTACAGCTTATTGTGCTCTTACTTTGAAAGCTGTTTATTGTATACTTAGTGGCTAACAAGTGGTTTCAGAGTGGTTGATTTTAAAATGAATCAGTCGATTTTTAACTGAGTCAGATCCCATCATTACTAGTTTTTGAAAACTTCGTTTTAAACTTTCATCATTCCATAAACAAGGTTCCTAAGTTTTCGATTAATGAGTCTGATGACTGGCGAATCAGGATGGAAGCCCATCTTGCGGCCATGCACGAGGAAATGATTTATGTCATCCAGGAAGGACCTATCAAACTTTTGAAGGTCAACACAGCCCCAAGGATGGAAGGACAACCCTACACCAATGCTCGAGAAAGAACGCGATCAGTGGACGACTGATGAGCGCAAGCGATCCAATCTAGACAACGTCGCCAAGAATGTGCTATTTGCCACTCTCGACAAATGCACAATCTCAAAGGTAAAGAGCTATAAGACAGCTTAGAAAATCTGGGAAAAACTCAAGCTGATTTGCGAGGGTACTAAGCTCTCGAAAGGAAATAAAATTTCCAAACTTACTCAGCAATTTGAATCCTTTGAAATGAAATCTTCCGAAATGCTTGAGGATATTGACCTAAGATTCACTGGCATTATTGGTGAACTTGAAACATTGGGTAAAGTGTATACCCAAAAGGAGAAATAGTTAAAAATCTTTAGATCACTCCATGCCCGATGGGACACTAAGACTACAACTATGCCTGTATCTTATAATCTTAATGATATTTCTACCTTTGACCTCTTCTCTGACCTCAAAGCCTTTGAGTATGATATTGACAGGAGAGAAAAGGCCGAAGAGTCACCTGCCAAGACTATAGCACTTCTGACAGGATACATAGCTCTGCACCTAGCATATCCAAATCCGCACACACTGTAGACAACGATGATGATATGCTGTCACAAGATGAAATGGCCATGTTAATGCACAAAAACAAAAAGTTCATCAAACAGTCTGGAAAGACCCCCTACAGGCCCAAGCCTTTTAGGTAAGCTCTGAATCTCCTTCCAGTGGTGATTCTAACTTATGTTACAACTGTAGAAAGCCTAGACATTATGCAAATAAATGTCCACACCCGAAAGTACAAAGTTGCCAGAAGCTGAGCAACAAGAAAAGGACGAAAGAAGGCGTGTCTGGAGAATCAAGATCAAGGCCCTAATTGGTGAATCAGAAGCCTCACCAACATCGAACAAGACTGAGGAGTGCCTTCAGGCAATCACTGATAGTGACTCCTCCGACGATGAGATCGAAGAGAAAGCATATATGTGCTTTATGGCCAAAGAAATACAGGATGATGAGGATAGCGATGATGAAGTAAGTTTAAATTCATCACTTACCTTTGAAAACATGTTGAATGAATTTAAAAACATTCTAAAGGCCCATGAGACTTTAAAACAAGAAAACATACAGCTCGAAATTTCAAACTTAGAGCTAAAAGATGAAAATGACTTGCTGAAAAATAACTATGAAAATATGTCTATTGATTGCGAGAATAGCAAGGTCATATTTGAAAAACTCATGGAAAGCAATCATCAACTTGCGCACAATCTAAATGAGGCTAAGTCTCATAATGAGAGCAAGACAAATGATTTTTCTTTACTCGAAGCCAAAGTAAAAACTTTCGAGAAGCGAGAAGGAGAATTAGAGACCATCATGAAATCATTCGAGAAATCATCTAAACGGATGGAAGAAATTCTAGGCACTAGGAAACATGCCCATGATAAAAGTGGCTTAGGGTATAACTCATTTTCCAATAAGGGAAAAACTAGTACGGTATTCGTCAGGGGTGTGGAACCCATTCATGTTCCCGAAGAGACTCCAAGTCCCGAAAAAGCTACAGCTGCCCTTCGTATAGCAAAGGCTGCGATTCCGCCACCAAGTTCATATCACAAATAGTGAAAACCTCTGCCTCCCAGACTTGTAATGCGTAATCAACAGCATGCTCCCCGAGCATATCAAAAGCGCCAGCAACCATTTAGACAGAAGGCTGTATCCAAATATCAAAGGCAAACACCGCAGTACTATCAACAGTTCAGTGGGCCTAGATATTGGATATAGGAGCCCCATTATCCATCCAGAAAACAGGTCACCGCGTAGCATCAACAACAGCTCTGGGAATCTAATTGGAGACCCATAAGACAAGCTGTAAGATCTAAGAAAATGGCTCCACCTCCTAGACGATAATCATACTGGAATAATAACCCTAAATTTTACATGCATGATAATCAAGGTTACGACGACTACGTGCCTGCCCCACATAGACACCACAAAACTGGACCAAAAGTAATCTACAGCAAACCTATTGATGTCATGCAAATTTGGGTACCAAAAGGCACTAACACACATGGACCCAACAATCAAAGGAGACCTAAATCTACTTAACCTATTTTGTTACAGGATATAAAAGAAAAAGACATCTCGTACTTTGACAGCGGATGTTCTCGGCACATGACAGGAGATATAAGCAAACTGTCAGATTATATAAAAGGTCGCGGTCCAAAGGTGTGCTCTGGTGGCAAATCTAAAATAAGAACAAGAGGGAAGGGAACCCTGCTTGTAGGAAAGTTCAAAGTCACCGACGAAGCCTATGTTCAAGGCCTACAGTACAATCTACTTAATACTATCGAGTTATATAGACCACTCTAGAGTGAAGGACATCAAGACCAAAAAAATTGTCCTCACAGGAAGCAGGTCAGGTAATATATATATTGCCTGGAAGCCTACGAGCTCCACTGTTCCATGTTTTGTTGACAAAGGCACTGCAGATCAAAGCTGGATATGGCACAAGAGGATGTCTCACATCAACTTCAAGATGATCAACAAACTCACCAGACAGGGAATGGTTAGAGGTTTGCCCGATGTGTCATTCCATAAAGACAGTGTCTGCAGACGTTGTTAGAAAGGCAAACAAGTCAAAACCACCCTGAAAAGAAAATCATACCTGTCCACCCACATGGTTCTGGATATGCTACATATGGACCCCTACGGTCCTGTAGACCTTGTAAGCTTGGAAGGTAAGAAATACTGTCTCGTTATTATCAATGATTTTTCCAAGTATGCTTGGACAATCTTTCTAAGCAAGAAGAATGAAACAACAACGAAGTTGCCTGAGCACATGAGAAAGCTACAGAATGAGAAAGGGTTGAGTATTGTGTCTATCTGTTCCGACAGAGGTACTAAATTCACAAATCACTTTATAGAGCAATACTGTTCGGACAATGGAATACAGCACGAATACTCAGCAGACCGAACTCCTCAACAAAATGGTATTGCCGGGCGAAAGAATAGGATGTTCAAGGAAACAACAAGAACCATGATTGCCGCAAGCAAGTTAACACAGCAGTTCTGGTGCGAAGCAACCAATACAATATGCTATACACAAAACCACTGTATCATCAACAGGCTTCACAACAAAACAACCTATGAGGTATGAAATAATAAAATTCCATTAGTGGCGTACTTTCATATCTCTATCTGCAGGTATTACGTTCTGAATAATGGGAAAGATCAACTTAAGGCCTTCGATGAAAAGTCGGATGAAGGGATATTTGTTGGATACTCCTTTGTCAGTAAAGCCTTCAGAATCTTTAACAAAAGAAAGCTGACAATAGAGGAATCTGTTCATATAATGTTCGATGAACCTCACTTTGATCCTACAGGAATAGAAGACTTAACCCAGAATATCCGAACACTCTCCATTGATGACCCTCAAACTAAAATAGAGCATGTCGTAGACTTAGAGATTAATCCCGTCAGAAGTAGTCGAAGCTGATGTTGTACAAGTTGAAGCTGAAACTACAGCACCACAAGATACAGTACGGGACGCCGAACTATAACCTAATAGGAGTGTTAGGAATATGCCCTCGAATGCCACTCAAAGTATATATGAGAGAGGGCATTGTATTTGTTATTATATAAATTATTATCAGAAGGCAATTAAATATTTCTTTATTTACTGGTAGTCGATGGCATTCCTGACTCGTAAATATATATACAGAAACTAGTCCATGTATTTGAGAGCAAAACATTCTACTCCTTATTGGATAAGGGGATCGGCACTGAAAAGGTTTATGGCTCAAATACTTAAACGTTCGCAAGTCGATGAAACTTGACTGGGCGTTAAGTTTATGTGAAGACTTGTATGACGTGGTCTTTCACTAGCAGAGTGCCTGTCATCACTAATGGTTAGTGGAAGCACACGTTATAGGTATGCTAATGAGATTAGTATACTCGAGCCGACTCACCCTCGATTCCTCACACGGATTTCACTCCGGGACAGTCAATGACAGAATCGAAAGGTTGTGATAGGTATTCATGAACCTTCGATTTGAGGATTTAGTAGGGATGTGCTTGTGACGTTAAGATTTTCACTTGAGTAGTTCGACCCAGAAAGCCAAGAGGTGGTGGTCAACCTCGATGTGTGTCTTGACGGACAAGTAACAGGTTCTACTAAATACCAAGACAGGATTCTTTCTCCTGTAAGTGAACATGTATATCTCCTATGTGGTTATTGGCAGATGAGATCATAAGTCTTTGGCCAAAGCATTTGAGCTAGTTGTATTAGATACACGAGAGCTTGGTGATCTTGATTTGCATTAACTCAAACATAGCATCAAGTACAGATAGAGTTTGACTGATTATGACCCTATAACTTGATCGGGACATATGAAAGAAAGGTTTATACGTTTACTGATATTCACGACTTAATGGTTCTTGAATGATTCCTATCCTTCGTTCTTAGTAAGGTTACTGATACCCCGCGGGACTGGTTAGGTGGTGCTATAACTGTTTGGTTCCTCTCATTGCTTACTAAGACGGACCTACCAAGTCGCGCATTAGGGAGACGACGGAATAATTTGAATTGCATCTCTTATTGTGAAATTTAGACATTGGATGTCTTATTTAATTTATGATATAAATTAAATCGGTCGGGTGAATTAAATAAATTACTGGGTAATTAATTTAATTCATGTATTATTATTTCTTGGAGAAATAATATCTTAATATAATTAATTAATTAGATTAATCAATTATATTAATTTTTATTGAGATGAACCAAGATGTATCAGTCGAACTGGATACATGACGGTCCGTTTCACAGACCGAAACGAACCAACTCATGTCCTCACATGTCTTGCCCCCCCCCCCCCACCCCCCACTACCATGATGCTTCATAATAGTTGTTTATGTCATTGGTTGCCTAATGTTTCCAATTTGTGGGGTTGGGAATGATTTACTTTGTGTATTTTATTTTAAAGGGTTTTGATATTATGTGTGGACTTTAGTTATTTTTACTAACAACACCATTATTGTCATCACCCTTTGGAAGAGATTGGCCATTACGAGAGAGAGAGAGAGAGAGAGAGAGAGAGAGAGAGAGAGAGAGAGAGAGTTCATCTTCTTGAGATTCTTACACTCTTAGAGAGAAAAAGAAAGCAAGAACAAAATTCATATCACCTAGAGTGATCATAATCTTGAGAGATCATTTCCTACTACTCTATTCTAGCCGTATCCTTGGAGGATAATTGAGTGGATAGTTGTTCCGATCATCTTCCTGTGCGTGGCTAGTAGAGACGTGGTGCTTTCGGCATTCAGATCATCGAGGGCTTATCAAATTGGATTTGCGGTCACCGGGATCAAACTCAACATTCAATCTACTCTTGTTCTTTTATATTCGTATATACGTTGCATGATCGGTCCTCTTTAGGGGTTCAGTTTTTCGTTTTTGTTTCCGCTGCGCCTTCGTTTTAGGCATCGAATCCCAACAACGGTATCAGAGCGAGGTCTTGCGATCGTATATACAATATTTAGCATTTGAAATGCTTGACTGGGTCTTTTTATGATTTGGAATCATAATTGTATTAATCATTAATTTTTAATTGTTCATCTTAAAATTATTTTTTCATGATTTTATGTTACAATATAAATCTAATTTTCTTTTGAAAAACTGATTTTAATGTGTAATATAAAGATTAAAAAAAAATATTATTTTTAGAATTGGGACGGAAAGACGAGCCGAATACATGGACGAACCCGGCAGCTTGAAGCTGCCAGGGCATCGCCGTGCGGTCCCGTTTTGTGAGGGACCGCAGTCCGGCTTTCGGACCGCGAGGCAGCGGCCGCGGCTTGGCCCAGCACGTCTGTTTTTGACTCAGTGTTTTATATTTCGTTCGGTAATTAATTTCCCACAAATTAAATAGGATTTAGTTTAACTAAGCTATTATTATGGTAATTTTATTCTTAGGGGAATTAATTTAATGAAATATTTTCTCATCCGGAACAAGTTAAAATTAATGGTTGTTTGAATTAATTGGATTAATTCTTATGGATGGATAATATTGACTGGATCAATAGTAAGATTAATTATTTATGCCATTAATTTTAATGTGATTGTTGCATTATTATTTAAATGGTGATTTAGTTCGTGTACCTAGTTTTTGAATTATTTTTCGATTTGGTTGTAAATGTCGTTTTGAGCCTATTTATTTTACTAGAAAAAATTGTATTTAGGACGCAATTTTTCAATGTAAAATTTATATGTAATGACGAAGACCGGATGAAGATCCATTCGAGAGGAAGAAGATTCAAGTCTCAAGACATGTAATTAGATTACGATGTTTTTTGGTTCTAGGAACGGTCCATGAACTACATGTTGGTAGCAACTAGGTTGTGTATGTTTATTCATATGGTATGAATGTCGATAAACGCGCTAAAATGAATTGATGTGCAAATTGTAACACTAATCGCGAAAATTCTCCCACGACTAAATATTCAGTTTAAAAGGTTTCAAGGTTTTTCTTCCCTCCATCGAGCTCTCGGAAAATTGAAATCCAAACTGTATGTGCTATGCTTCCGAGTTATCGGGGTAGCCGTTCGGGGAGGGTCTATAAATTCTGAAAGTGCATTGGATGCCTTCGTTTGGAACAAATTTTATCCCTAGAAGTCTGTTTTGTTGCCAGATAAGATTCAATTGTGAAACTGATTAGCGTCAATGGTATAAACTTAACTTGTTCACGAACTATAGAAACCGAAAAGGTTGAGGGGAGTGAACAAGGGAAAAAAGAAGATCGAATCATCCATTACATGGGTTGATGTTGGAAACCATTTTATGAAGATTAATAGACCAGAAACCTGTTTGGTTGCCCTCTATTAAAATTTATAAAGAACTCGATCGCCACTATAACGTAATGCGAACTAATACTTCTGGATTTCACAAGGGAGTGTATTATTCCGATAAAAGTAGTGGGAGCTGGGTTAAATGAATAGAAAAAACCTTAATTCTAAACTCAGATCATAACTAAACGAGTCTATAATCAATCTGTATTACTTAATGCGGACAAAGATAATAACAACTCTCATAATGACAATGAACCCACTCGCAATTCTACTCGAGAAGAACAACTTAACCGGACCAAACTTTGTGGACTGGCTCCACAATCTAATGATTGTCCTCAGTTGGAGGTGCTGGGATACGTCTTGGAGACGGACATTACGGCGGCTCTAGTGCGGACCAGAGCTAGTCATGAAGAAGTTGAAAACCACAAAAAGTGGGTTAAGGATGACATTAGTGTCCGTGGATATATGATGGCTCTATGTCTAATAAGCTTCAGAGAGCTCATGAGAAAATGACTTCTGCTAGGCAGATCTTATCTCACTTAACCGAGCTTTATGGTGAGCACAGTCGAACTGTAAGGTATGAGATATCTAAGCAACTCTTTGGTGCTAGGACAACGGAAAGTGAGAAAGTTGGGGACTACGTCCTCAAAATGATCTCTATGATCGAGAGATTGGAGGCACTTAATTTTAGGATGCATTTTTCTCTCCAAACTGACCTTATCCTACAATCTCTTCCTAATTCCTTCTCTCAATTTGTTATGAACTTCAACTGCAATGAAATTGCTTGCAATTTAGCAGGGTTGATGAACAAACTTGTAACTGCTCAGTCTCAAATAAAGACTCCGCGGGTGAAGGAATCTGCCCTTATGAATTCTTATGGATCTCGAAAATCCAAGAATAAGAAGAAAAAGACCAATAAGCAGATGAGCTCACAAGGTAAGGCTTTTAAGGGTAAGGGCAAGGCCTCGATGGTTCCCAAGAGCAATAAGATGAATACGGAAGCATGTCTCAAATACGGTGAGCTGGGCCACTGGGCAAGAGACTATCCAATCCTTCATGGCGCTTCAGGTATGAAACTTTTAGTTTTGGAAATGAATTTTTCTGCTACCGTATTTTCTGCTTCTTAGATACTGGATTCAGGTGCTAGTTCTCACATTTGTACCATGAATTATGATCTGGAGCAAAGTAGAAAGCTTGGAGCTTGGGAAGTGGTTATTACCGTCGGAAGTGGGCATAATGTCGAAGCAACTAACATAGGATCACTTATTTTGGATTTGGAATCCGACTTTGTTTTATCTTTAGATGATGTATGAGTGTTGCCTAAGGGGCATAAGAACATTGTATCCATTCCGATCATGGATCAGAAAGGTTCTTCATTTTTCATCAGTGATGGTTCCTGCAAAATTTATTTTCAAAATAAACTAGTAGGCACTGCGACATTGTTAAATGGATTGTATCATCTAAACCTGTAATACCACCGGTATTTCATGCTTGATTACTTTGTACTATGTGAATTTTTGTAATGTGACGTCATTTCTATTTAGTTATTCCATTGAGTGCTATACAATTGTGCGATGTAGATGAAACGGAGATGACACGCCTTGACGCCGTTGAACGATCGTCGGTGCGAATATGACGGTGGCCAACGTCTTGTTCCCCGATAATTGTTGACGAGTGGAAGGGACAGTCACCCCGAGATGGTTAGAATGTGATATGTGGCTAAAGGGTTGAATGTCTAATGCACGCTAGAGTTTGTGTCTAACGCACGCTAGAGTTTTGCCTAACGCGCGCTACAACTTATGCCTAACGTACGCTAAATTTCGAGTGTTACGTACGTTAAGGTAGTTATATTACGTACATAATGGGTGAGTTGTCTCCCGACCAGAATCTTCCTTTTGATGCAGACAGAGCTACTTTCGGCGGGCTAGAGGACAAACGAGTCAACTCTTAATAGCGTACGCTATCCCCCAAATTTAATGTACACTACCGACTGGAGCTTTACGTACGTAAAAACGACTTACGTACGTAACACTTGGGCACATTTTGGTCAGTAACGGTCTTTACGTACATTATCGTTAAACAGTTACGTACGTAACAAGCTTTACATACGTAATACCAGTATCATTAACGTACATTAAGAAAACCGAGTTTTATAAAACAACACTTCCCCTCTTCATTTGCACGACCCCAACATTACAAGAAAACACCCTTGGAGAAATTCCTAACCTTATACTCGGTTCTTAGCCTCTTATATACTTGAATTAACATTGAGGAGGTGGTTTCTTGAGCTCCGGTGAAGATTATCTAAGTCATTCAAGTCACTTTTCATTTCTCCTCGTAGTTCTTGTGGATTCGTCAACTCTCTTCATTATTCTTCATCCACTAAGGTAAGTCTACCAATCCCTGGAGTAATATCTTCGATGTTTTTGATTATACTTATTAGATTACAGGTATTGGGTAGATTTTTGCCAACCTTCGTAGACAATCTTTTCGGACGAAATTGTAGTAACTGGAGTTATCATTTCTCATATGTTTTGTTTCATACAAATCATATCTATCATACGAAATTTCATTTCAATCATCACTAGGAATGTAAAATTTGACGAATCAATTGTAGGAGAATTAGTAGTAATCCGTCACTGTATGTTCCATTGTTCGTAGCCACCCTTACCTTGCGATTCTTGACACTTAGTGAACTAAGGAAAACAATTCGATAGTATAATTGTCATTGAATATCAAACCACCAAAATTATTGTGTAATGGTAATCCGCCGATTGTAGTATTTGGAATATAGAATCGAATTAGAAATTATGAGATTCGATTATGCTATAATCATTTGTTGACAACCGAAAAATGATAGGGATAATCTTGTTGAGCCAATCGATATATCTAACGTTAATCGTAGAATTGAACGGTATAATGGTACGTAATGCTTATGAACTTAGAAACGATACTAATGTCGACAATTAAAACTACGCTAGGAATCCGATTAGGAAAGGGAGACTAGTTTTATTCATCATGATCCGTACGAGATGTTAATCAGATATTACGTGACTAGGTTAAGCTCGAGCGGGCGTGGGGACACCGGTTATCATAAAGCACCTACCTTCGGATCACAGGCAAGTGAAATCTTGCTCGAGAATTGCTAATATTAATGTTATGTCCGTATGTATGTATGTGCCATTTTTGATGAATGCCGACGGTTGTCTTTCTCTAAAATATGTTATAAATGGGCCGATGTCTTGGGGATAAAACCTGTATGGTACCCATGTGGAAATATGTTAGGGGATAAGACCCGAATTGGGCACCTATGTTCCGGGGTATTCCCATGTGGATACTTTCGTGACCCTTGGTTGCGACCTTGGGGTTTATGTGATAAAAAGAGAGAGACAACATCGGTTGTGTGATGAAATATTCCCTGTTGGTTATTTGGTAATGTGTTTGGTAAAATGGCTTATATCGTCGCTAGTAGTTGTTATTGGTATGCATTCTCTGACACTAGTTATCTGGCATGATTTGTCGTGTCAAGTAAAATTGTTAATCATGTGGAGGACATTCTCGATGGGTCCAGTCAGACTTGAGCGGTGTTGGAATTATCTCTTGCCGCTGCTTGAATTAAATTAAATTTGATTTCTTTTTAAAAAACCTCCATTGTGTAATAATTGAACTTTGAATTACGTTTTCCTTTAAAATCTTTCGGCTCATGTTATATAAACCGTGAACTTAATATTTTATCACGATCTCCTTAAATGGTCTATTTTCAAACTAGCCTTGTGGGTCCCATGTGGGATTCACGGCACTGTAATACCTCGGGAGATTTTGGGGGTGTTACAGAAAATGGTATCGGAGCCTAACTCCTGGTTTAAATAAAATTTCTCCTAATTTTTCAAAGTTATTCCAGTCCAACACCCCAAGCGATCATAACTCCTCGTGGGAATGCAAAGTAAGTGATATGTGTGTTTCTCTCTAAGTACTACATTTAATTGTAAGCTGTGTATGGATCTGGCTTTAGATTAATACTGTCAGTAATGGCACGCCGAGGATCTAGGAGGGTGGTGAATGACGCTCAAGGTTCCGCCACAAACCACAATGAGGACGGGAACATTGCCGAGACCCATCCTGCTGGGGGCCAGCCGCCACTAGTTAATCAAAACGATCAGGAGGCGGAACGCCAGAATAACAAACCGGGAGGCATGGACCCAGCTTTTGTTCAGGACCTTGCCCAAGCTATCGCCATGGGAATTGCTCAGGTCAACCAGGCCGAACGGATACCGGTCATCAATGTGGAGGAAAACGCAGGAAAAGACCGATGGTTGAGAGAGATGCTGAAGACTAGGCCTCCATTATTTGACGGGGCAGGAGAGAAACACGTGGAAATTGGATCACTGAAATGGAGACTACTTTCGAAGTGATCGGATTCCCAGAGAACCGGAAGGTGCCGCTCGGGATTAATCAACTCTGTGACACTACTGCACGCTGGTGGAGGACTTATAGTCCAGAGGACCGAGTGGTCGGGTGGACCGAATTTGCCCGACTACTGCGGAGCGAGTACTATCCCAGATCAGCCCAAACCGCTCGCGCACGAGACTTTTTCAGTATCGGACCTCAGAACATGCCAGTACCAGAGATCATTTGGGCCTACCGAACCGAGCTAAGTTTCATCTCACAGATGGTTCCATCAGAAGATCAACGAATATGCCATCTTGCATAGAGGTTGCCGGAGGATGTACAACGCTATGCCGCGGGATTTAACTGCACGACCCTGAGGGCGTACGAAGACATGATCACAGCATATGCCGGTAATGTTGTTAATACCGACACCGGACATAACTCGATGAAGCAGAAGACATCAGTTCAGTCTGGGAGCAACAACAAAACGAACTCGGGGCCCGTATCTTCTTTTAAGTCGGCGGTTTCGTACCAACAGAAGGGTGCATCTGATCGGCCTTACCATAGGGACTGTTTCAATTGTGGCGTGTCCGGGCATACTAAGGATCGGTGCCAGAAAATGGCTACCAAATGTTTCATTTGCGGAAACAGTGGACACATGTCTCGTTACTGCTAGCGGGCCAATCCCACTCAGAACCCAGCTTCCCAACCACATCAACAAGGCTCTGTGCAATCCCCCAGGACGCCTGCTGTTTCCAACTACCGAGCTCCATCCCACCAGAACCAACCACCGCTACATGGTGCCGGATGAGGCCGTGGGCGCGGCGGAGGTACTTCATCCTTTTCGGAGTCAGTGCTGTCCTGCGTATTTGAGCTGAGGGCTACGGATGGTCAGTCTACGCCATCTATCTCAGGTACAATTCTTGTTAACTCTCATCCAGTGCATGTACTATTTGATACCGGAGCCACCCATTCGTTTATATCTGTGGAATCTGTTGAATGCTTAAATCTTGTTTGTGTACCTTGTGAGCCCTTTATTGTTAAACTACCCGAGGCTAGTAGATTAGGCGGCGATCAAAAGGTTCGAGACTGTCATATCTGCATCAACAATCATAGTTTGACCGCTAATCTTATGGTCTTTCCGCTCCAGAATGAAGATATCATATTAGGTATGGACTGGATGCCATTGCACAGAACGATCTTGGATACCTACCACTTGACTATTTCCATTACGGCTCATGATGGTACCACACATGTCATCAGAGGACGTGAACACTTTAGTACGAAAGGGTCTCTCAACATTCTCGCATCGGAAGTCTCCTGCAGCTCTCGAAGGGAGTACTATTGGTGTTATGTTCCTCAAGAGGATACTTCACAACTTACAATCGCAAACACTCCGGTGGTGAATGAATTTCCAGACGTTTTTCCCGATGAACTACCAGGGCTGCCTCCGCACCGAGAAGTTTACCTTTCCATTGAACTCGAGCCGGGGATGAGACCTATTTCCAAAGATCCTTACAGTATGGCGCCGGCCGAGATGAAGGAATTAAAGATACAGCTCGAAGATCTGTTGGAGAAAGGGTTGATCCGCCCGAGCACCTCATCGTGGGGCGCGCCGGTACTTTTTGTTAAGAAGAAAGAAAACTCTCTACGCTTGTGCATCGACTACAGAGAGCTAAATAAGGTTACTATCAAGAATCGTTACCCACTACCAAGAATTGATGACCTCTTGGATCAATTACAAGGGGCAGTAAAGATCGATTTACGGTCCGAATATTACCAATTGAGAATTCGGGAGGAAGATATACCCAACACTGCATTTCGATTGAGGTATGGACATTACGAGTATATCGTGGTATCATTCGGGTTGACTAATGCCCCAGCCGTTTTCATGGAACTGATGAACAGAGTTTGATTGATTTCCTCGATAAATGCGTGGTGGTTTTTATCGACGACATCCTGATCTATTCTCGAAGCCGAAAGGAACACGAGGAACATTTGAGGCAAGTGCTGAGCGTGTTAAGGCAACACCAACTTTATGCGAAAATTTCCAAGTGCGAATTCTGGATGCCGGAGGTAATTTTTCTCGGACATGTTGTCTCGGCAGAAGGTGTCAAGGTCGACCCACAAAAGATCGAGACAATAATGAGTTGGGAACCGCCGAAGAACGTCAAGGAGGTAAGGAGTTTCCTAGGATTGGCGGGTTACTATCGAAGATTCGTCGAGGCCTTTTCCTGTATCGCCTGACCATTAACGAACCTACTGAGAAAGAGCACCAAATTTGTATGGACTGTAGACTGCCAGAAGAGCTTCGACGAGCTCAAAAGTAGGCTAATTACTGCTCCAGTACTAGTATTACCGCAGGGTACGGAAGGATTCATTATATACACGGATGCATCTAAGCACGGACTAGGGTGTGTCTTCATGCAGAATGACAGAGTCATTGCGTACACATCCCGACAACTGAAGCCGTACGAAGTGAATTACCCAACGCACGACTTGGAGCTAGCCGCAATGGTGCATGCCCTCAAGATTTGGAGGCACTATCTTTACGGAGTTACTTGCAAAGTTTTCACGGATCATAAAAGTTTGAAATATATCTTCACTCAGAGTGAATTAAACATGAGGCAGAGGCGCTGGTTGGAGCTAATCAAGGACTACGATGTGGAAATCTCCTATCATCCTGGGAAAGCCAATGTGGTAGCTGATGCTCTTAGTCGGAAAACTACATAAGAAGTAATGGTATCCAGCATTACAGTTCAGCCCGAACTACAGCAAGACATCAGGAGAAGCAGCACCGAAGTATGGATACAACGTAGGCAAGGACAATTATGCTCAATCAACATACTTTCATCCTTACTAGACGAGATACATCTAGCACAGATGGAAGATCCCGAATTACGTGCGATTGGTGCAAGAATTGAGGAAGGAGATGTTTCCGATTATAAGATCTAGGGTGATTTGGTGAGGTTCAAGAACAGGATCTGTATTCCACCGAATGACGGGCTGAAGCAAACTATACTGAAGGAGGCGCACTTCACTCCCTATTCTATTCACCCCGGAGTAAGCAAGATGTACAAAGATTTGCGACAGAGTTTTCGGTGGAAAAATATGAAATGGGAAGTTGCTAGGTTCGTCGCCCGATGTATGACGTGCCAACAAGTAAAGATTGAACACCGCAGACCAGCCAAAATTATGCAACCCCTACCCATCCCGGAGTGGAAATGGGAGAGCATATCAATGGACTTTGTCACTAAGCTACCTATGGCAGTGGGAGGAAAGGATACAATTTGGGTTATTGTTGATCGATTGACGAAATCGGCACATTTCATTCCTATTCAAGAGACAACGGGACAGAGCAACTGGCCGTCATTTTCATTAGAGAGATAGTAAGGCTGCATGGCGTTCCCTCATCCATCATTTCATATAGGGACACCAGATACGTGTCTCGTTTTTGGAAAGCCGTCCATAAAGCTATGAGGACCCAAATACATTTTAGCACAGCTTATCACCCTCAGACGGATGGACAGACCGAACATACGATTCAAACCTTGGAAGATATGTCGAGGGCATGTGTGCTCGATTGGGGTAAGGATTGGGTTACACATCTGGGATTAGTGGAGTTCTCGTACAACAACAGTTGGCATACAAGCATAGGCATGGCACCGTTTGAGGCCCTGTATGGGCGAAGATGCAAGTCGCCGTTATGCTGGGATGATGCTTCCGACACTGCGGTTACCGAGTTAGATCTGATCCAGGAATCCATTAAGAAGATCTCTATCGTTCGAAAGCACATGCTATCCGTACAGAGCCGGCAGAAATCTAATGCCGAAAACCAACAGCGACCATTAGAATTTGCGGTCAGGGATCATGTTTGGGTCAAAGTATCACCTATGCAGGGTATCCAGAATTTCGGTCAAAAGGGCAAGTTAAGCCCGAGATTTATAGGTCCATTTGAGATATTGGACCGGGTAGGGAAGCTCGTGTATCGATTAGCTCTACCGCCGCATCTGGATGGAGTGCATAACGTTTTTCACGTCTCCCAGTTAAGGAAGTATGTCTACGATCCGAGTCACAAGCTCAATTTCAAAGAAGTGGAAATTTCCGATGACGCTACCTTTAGAGAGGTACTGATCGCCATTTTCGATCGGCATGTGAAGATGTTACGAAATAAAGCCATACCCCTCGTGAAGATTCAATGGTTGCACCACGGCATGGAAGAAGCAACTTGGGAAACCGAGTCGAGCATGAGAGAGAGTCATCCCGAGTTATTTTCTTAAGTTTCGTGACAAAACTATTTTTAAGGGGGGTGATATGTAATACCACCGTATTTCATGCTTGATTACTTTGTACTGTGTGAATTTTTGTAATGTGACGTCATTTCTATTTATGTATTCCATTGAGTGCTATACAATTGTGCGATGTATATGAAACGGAGGTGACACGCCTTGATGCCATTGGACGATCGTCGGTGCGAATATGACGGTGGCCAACATCTTGTTCCCCGATAATTGTTGACGAGTGGAAGGGACAGTCACCCCGACATGGTTAGAATGTGATATGTGGCTAAAGGATTGAATGCCTAACGCACGCTAGAGTTTATGTCTAACGCACGCTAGAGTTTTGCCTAACGCACGCTACAACTTATGCCTAACATAGGCTAAATTTCGAGTGTTACGTACGTTAAGGTAGTTATATTACGTACGTAACGGGTGAGTCAGTCTCCCGACCAGAATCTTCCTTTTGACGCGGACAGAGCTACTTTCGGTGGGCTAGAGGACAAATGAGTCAACTCTTCATAGCATACGCTATCCCCCAAATTTAACGTACGCTACCGACTGGAGCATTACGTACGTAAAAACGACTTACGTACGTAACACTTGGGCACATTTCGGTCAGTGTCGGTCTTTATGTACGTTATCGTTAAACAGTTACGTACGTAAAAAGCTTTACGTACGTAATACCAGTATCATTAACGTACATTTACAAAACCGAGTTTTATAAAATGATACTTCCCCTCTTTATTTACACGACCCCAACATTACAAGAAAACACCGTTGGAGAATTCCTAGCCTTATACTCGGTTCTTAGCCTCTTAAATACTTGAATTAACATTGAGGAGGTGGTTTCTTGAGCTCCGGTGAAGATTATCCAAGTCATTCAAGTCACTTTTCGTTTCTCCTCGTAGTTCTTGTGGATTCGTCAACTCTCTTCATTATTCTCTATCCACTAAGGTAAGTCTACCAATCCCTGGAGTAATATCTTCGATGTTTTTTATTATACTTATTAGATTAAGGGTATTGGGTAGATTTTTGCCAACCTTCGTAGACAATCTTTTCGGACGAAATTGTAGTAACCGGAGTTATCATTTCTCATATGTTTCGTTACATACAAATCATATATATCATACGAAATTTCATTTCAATCATCACTAGGAATGTAAAATTTGAGGAATCAATTGTAGGAGAATTCGTAGTAATCCGTCACCGTATGTTCCATTGTTCGTAGCCACCCTTACCTTGTGATTCTCGACACTTAGTGAACTAAGGAAAACAATTCGATAGTATAATTGTCATTGAATATCAAACCACCAAAATTATTGTGTAATGGTAATCCGCCGATTGTAGTATTTGGAATATAGAATTGAATTAGAAATTATGAGATTCGATTATGCTATAATCATTTGTTGACAACCGAAAAATGATAGGGATAATCTTGTTGAGCAAATCGATATATCTAATGTTAACTGTAGAATCGAACGATATAATGGTACGTAATGCTTATGAACTTAGAAACGATACTAATGTTGACAATTAAAACTACGCTAGGAATCCGATTAGGGAAGGGAGACTAGTTTTATTCATCATGATCCGTACGAGGTGTTAATCGGATATTACTTGACTAGGTTAAGCTCGAGCGGGCATGGGGACTCTGGTTATCATAAAGCACCTACCTTCGGATCACAGGCAAGTGAAATCTTGCTCGAGAATTGCTAATATTAATGTTATGTCCGTATGTGTGTATGTGCCATTTTTGATGAATGCCGACGGTTGTCTTTCTCTAAAATATGTTATAAATGGGCCAATGTGTTGGGGATAAAACCTGTATAGTACCCGTGTGGAAATGTGTTAGGGTATAAGACCCAAATTAGGCACCTATATTCCGGGGTATTCTCGTGTGGATACTTTCGTGACCCTTGGTTGCGACCTTGGGGTTTATGTGATAAAAAGAGAGAGACAACATCGGTTGTATGATGAAATATTCCCTCTTGGTTATTTGGTACTGTGTTTGGTAAAATGGCTTATATCATTGCTAGTAGTTGTTATTGGTATGCATTCTCTGACCCTGGTTATCTGGCATGATTCGTCGTGTCAGGTAAAATTGTTAATCATGTGCAGGACATTCTCGAGGGGTCCGGTCAAACTTGAGCGGTGTTGGAATTATCTCTTGTCGCTGCTTGAATTAAATTATACTTGATTTCTTTTTAAAAAACCTCCGTTGTGTAATAATTGAACTTTGAATTACGTTTTCCCTTAAAACATTTCGGCTCAAGTTATGTAAATCGTGAACTTAATGTTTTATCGCGATCTCCTTAAATTGTCTATTTTCTAACTAGCCTTGTGGGTCCCACGTGGGATTCACGGCACTGCAATACCTCGGGAGATTTTGGGGGTGTTACAAAACCTAAATAACAAAGTCGTTGTGAATACTATGACTAGGAAGTGTGGTAGGGATAAAACTTATCAAGTTTCCAAATGGCATCTTAGACTTGGTCATGTTGGTCACACCAAGGTTTACAAAATGGAAAAAGACGGACTTATGGGTCCATTGGGATCAGATTGTGAATCTTGCCTTAAAGGCAAAATGACTAAGTCCCTCTTCACAGGGACTTTTGAAAGAGCCGCTGATAAACTTGGATTAGTCCATACCGACATGTGTGGTGCTTTGGAAGCAGCACGTGATGGATATCAATATTTCATTATGTTTACGGATGATCATACTTGGTATGGTTATGTATACTTAATGAAACACAAATCTGAGGCCTTTGAGAAAATTCCAAGAATTTAAGACCCTAGTCGAAAAACAAACTAGTAATCATATCAAAGCACTTCGGTCGGACCGAGATGGCGAATATATGAGTACAGAGTTTGACGAGTTCCTCAAGGAGTATGGAATAGTGTCAACTTACACCTCCAGGAACTTCTCAATTAAATGGTGTTTCGGAAACAAGGAACCGAACCTTGTTGGACATGGTTCGTTCCATGCTTAGCTACACCGACTTACCGATTTACTTGTGGGGTTATGCACTCCTTACTGCTGCTTATATTGAACTGATGTCCTTCTAAGTCCGTTTCTAAGACTCCACATGAGATGTGGGAGGGTAGGAAACCAAGTCTTAATCATATTAGAATTTGGGGATGTCCCGCCTATGTCAAGAAGACCAAGGTGGAGAAGTTGGAAGCAAAATCTGTAAAGGGCGTTTCATTGGATTCCCATCTGGGACGATGGGTTATCTATTCTACATTCCCGAAGACTGAAAGATCATCATTGCCTTACAAGCATACTTCCTGGAAGATGAGTTCAATCAGAAAGGTGTATTAGGTAGAAGTATCTATTTGGAACAATACAATGAAACTCCTAAGGAGACACCTGTACAAGAAGTTAGAACCGAACCTTCTGATACACAAGTACAACCACCTCGTAGGTCTAGTAGGGTATCTCAATTACCTGATAGGTATGGCTTTACGCACTTGGAGGAACTGGGTCTCCATGAGGTTCCAGGTGATAGCCAAGAGACCGACCCCGCGACCTATGACCAAGCGATGGTAGATGTAGACTCCACGAAATGGCGAGCAGCTATGGAAGTTGAGATAGACTCGATGCATGAAAATCATGTTTGGACTCTAGTAGACCGCCTCAAGGGCATAGTACATACCAAAAAGGAAGGGAGGGATTATCGCGATACCTTCTCGCCCATAGCTATAATCAAGTCTATTCGAATGATGCTTGATATAGCTGCCTACCACGATTATGAGATATGAAAGATAGGCGTAAAGATGGATTTCTTCCTTGAGGAGGTGATCTATATGGAGCAGCCTAAAGACTTTGTGTCCGAGGTCGATATTCATAAGGTGTACAAGCTTTAGCATTTTATTTATGGACTGAAGCAGGCTTCACGAAGTTGGAACTTTCGTTTTGACGAAGCAGTCAAAGAGTTTGACTTCGTGCAAAATGAAGAGGATCCTTGTGTATAGAAGAGGGTTAGTGGGAGCAAGACCCCATTCTTAGTACTATATATGGATGATATTATACTAATAGGAAATGATGTGGGAATGCTCAATTTTGTGTAATCTTGGCCTTCGAGTGAGTTCTCAATGAAAGACTAGGGAGAAGCTGAAGAGATAAATTCACCACTAGAAGGGGGGTTGAATAGTGGTGATGCGGAATACCGAAATTTCTTGCGAGTAAATAGAAAATAGTGCGGAATTTAAAGACTCAAGAATTTATAGAGGTTCGGCAACTTGCCTACGTCCTCTCTCCGACTTTCTTTTTCTATTGGCTTAAGAAAAACCAAAATCTTAACTCGTCTTCTATCGGTCCGAGTTCACAACCGTTACAATCGCTTGTCTTCTATCGGCCCAAGCTCAACCTTTCCCTCAATATAAATGATTGTTTATCTAGTGTTCTATAGGGACTAGATAATCCTCACTATACGAATATGGGAGTATAATCCTAACAATGCCGGATCAAAGATCCTAATAACACCGGATTAGTGACTCTTGATTCGTTTCTTTTACGCTCAAGTGTAAGTGATGCAACACTTACAACCAAATGAAAGAATACAAAGAATAATAGATATTACAATGAAAATCACTCTTGTATCTTTCTTTTCTCACAACTTGAAATGCAATAGAAGATATAAAACTGAGCTCAAGAATGCTTTGATTGCTTGTATGCTTGTATGCTTGAATGCTTGAAGTTGTGTATTTGATACCCAAGTCCTTCGGGTATTTATAGGTGAGATCCATCCTTCAAATGCTGAGAAACATACTATTAGCGTGCGCTAATAGTGTTCTGTAGCGTGCGATATCGGTTTTTGACTTGGAATCTCTGAACGGTCACAAAGACTGTTGCAACGGTAAAATACCATGTCTAGCGTGCGCTAGTAATGTAATGGTAGCGTGCGTTAACGTCTGGTCAACTAGTCTTCGATCTTGACTTTGACAATGTCCGATTTTCTCTCCAACGACTCTTTATCCAACGGCTAGATTTATGATTAGCGTGCGCTAGCAAGTATGCATAGCGTGCGCTAGCAAGTATGCATAGCGTGCGCTAGCATTAATTAAATCCAACTTTTCCAGATTTTCCGGATCTGCATTGACACTTGCCTTCCAACGGTAGAAATCCAAACGGTAATATGCAGACTTCCTTTAGCGTGCGCTAATTCCTATACTTTAGCGTGCGCTACTGAATTCTTTCATTAACGTATGTTACCTTGTGTAGCGTACGTAAAGGTCTTAACGAATTGAGTCCAGTAGCTACTGGACTACTGACCATAATTTGGTAGCGTGCGCTAGAGATGAGCAGTAACGTGCGCTATATCCTTGCTTTAGCGTACGTAAAATGATATGTGTAGCGTGCGCAACATCCAGTTCTGATTTCCTTCCAGACTTCACTGACCTCTGGAGAAATACGATAGCGTGCGTTATTTTTACTGTATAGCGTGCGCTAACTGTAGGTTCTTAGCGTGCGCTAACATTGAATAGCTTGCGTGCGCTATCGATCAGGCGACTTCACTTGGCTGCAGCTGACTTGTCTGGGCTGTATATGTATATCCCGATAGCGTGCGCTACTATATGATGAGTAGCGTGCGCTAGCTTTATTTTGCTCCTTCAAAATATTATCGAGCCGAGATTGATCTAATTAAATGTTTTGAATGTAATAATCATCAAAATACATTTTGAGTCAACAATCTCCCCCTTTTTGATGATGTCAAAACATTTAATTAATACCTGCAAAAACATTTTGAAATGATTCGAATCAAGGTAAACTTGTTCGATATATTAGTAGATTTTGGTTTTTGGAGTATTCTCCCCCTTTTTGACATAAACAGAAAGGAACTCACTCTGAATTGTTGCATTATAACAAATATCAACGAAAATGCCATTATTCAAAGTGTAATCAACAATACTTGTAAGTAACAAATGCCAAATGAAGTGAAATGCGAATTTCATTAAGATAAAATGCAAGTAATACAACGAGTTATAGATTGTCTCATGACATGAAACATATAGATTGTTCGAACAACAAGATTCTACATCAAACATCAAAAAATCCTCAAATCTAAGGTTCGGAAGAAGACGAGGGGAAAGGGAACGAAGGGTGTGTGAAACGGATGAACTCGTATATCAACCCGCGCACTTCCCGGACTTCCGAACGCAGGGCCCGAACATCCTCTCGAATCTCAGCCTGAGAGGTCTCGATGCCCCGAATCCGAGCACAAAGGTCGCTTTCTTCTTCTTCCGTGACCACATCTCTCATAGGACGCTTTCCTTTCATCTTCGGATGACGAACAAAAGACTTGGATTGCAGCTCCTTAAGCGTGTGGGGTCCTCGGTGCGTGACTTGCTCGGTCGGTGTAGGCATCCGTGTCCCTTTCGGCACTTGATCATCATCCCGGAGATATGGAAACAATACCCAGCCTCGATTGAAAGTCTCGACATAGTGCATGGCCTTGAGGGTTATGTCACTTATCTCGTGTCCCCGAGACACCGGAACGTGTGCCTCATTAGACAGGTCAACACGTAAATGTCGAAAAATCACCGTAAGAATTGACCCAAATGGAAGTCCAGATTTCCTGGTTCTCGACATATAGTTTTTTGACCGAAAAGACTCCCCTTTAGCTTTCATCCAGCTTATCACAATCCCAGTGAAATCCACTCGATCATCCTTCAGCACCCTATACACGACATTCTTATCAACACCGACTAGCTTGTGTTGGGTGTTGACTTTTGGCATTAAGCATTTTGTTAAAGCGGCCAACAACAAGCGAATGTGTATACCGAAATCATTGTTCTCGAAAACGTCATCCGTGACTTCGATGACCATTTTCGAACACAGAAAATCACCAATCTCTCTCTCGGACACCGTAGATTCCTCAACAATGTTTTTCCCACAACAATCAAACCCGTCTTTCGATAACCCAAACAACTCGTGAAGAATTTCCGAAGAAACCTTCACCATAGTTCCGTTCACGAGGCTTTCGAGCACGAAACCTCCATTATTACCACTTTCACCAAGATGCAAATTCGCATAAAATTGACGAACACACTCAGGGTACACAATTTCTTTGCACTCAACAAAACGTGCAATACCCAAAGCCTCAAAGAAGTCGCGAATGCTTACCTTGACCCGTTCAAGGCTGCTAAAGTTGAAGTAGTAGCAATCGGTCAAACTTTCTTGTGGAAGAATATCGAAGAAAATTTTCGACGCAATGAAGGAGACGAATCGATTGCTGTCAAAGTCGTTGTTGCGAGGGCGTTTATAGTTCTTCTCCATGGCCTTTCGATTTTTGCTTGACATTATGAAGGAAAAGCGAAGAGAATCGAAGATTTTGAGGGAGAAGCTCGCAGAATTTGGATCGGATGTGCGTCTAGGGTTTTTGCAAGAGGGAAGTTTTTCTGTCGATTGCGTACGTTAGAAGTGTGATGTGTTTTAGGGTCGTACAGAAATATATATAGTCAGCGAACTTTTAGTTAGCGTACGCTAGAATTGTAGAATTAGCGTACGTTAAGTAAGAAATGAAATGCTTACTGGACTGTCCAGTAGCTAGAATGGAATTCGAAAAATTTTAATTAGCGTACGCAAGAAAGTAGGTTTTAGCGTACGCTATCGAAAGCAAATTTTAGCGCGCATTAAGAAAATGAAGCTAGCGCGCGCTAGCGAGTGATCCGAATCAAGGATTTTGATGTTTTGAGTAGTAAGCTTATTTCAAAAGTTGTCTACATGTCCCATGCCAAGTTGTAAACGAATGGAGTTAAAAGATTCTTCGGGAAGAGGTTTTGTAAAGATGTCAGCAAGTTGATCCTTCGTCCAGACAAAAATTAAACAGATGTCTTTTTTATGAACATGATCACGTAAAAAATGATGTCTAATATCTATATGTTTGGTTCTACTATGCAGCACAGGATTTTTGCTCAGATTAATTGCACTAGTGTTATCACATAGGATAGGGGTATTTTCAAAATGTATGCCGTAGTCGCGGAGTTGATTTTTAATCCATAGCACTTGAGCACAGGCGCTCCCTGCAGCGACATATTCGGCCTCAGCTGTAGACAATGCTACGCTGGTTTGCTTTTTACTTCCCCAAGATATTAAACAAGATCCAACAAAATGACATGTACCACTAGTACTCTTTTTGTCAATTTTGCATCCGCCGAAATCGGCGTCACTATAGGCAATTAAATTAAAATCCAAGCAAGAAGGATACCATAGACCTAGTCCAATAGTTCCTTTCAAGTAGCGAAAAATGCGTTTACAAGCAATTAAATGTGATTCCTTGGGATTAGCTTGGAATCGAGCACATAGACATGTAGCAAATATTATATCTGGCCTAGATGCAGTCAAATATAGCAAAGATCCGATCATACCTTGATATAATTTTTGATCTACAGATTTGCCATTTTCATCTTTCTCAGGCTTTAATGATGACGACATTGGCGTAGATATCACCTTGCTATTTTCCATATTGAATTTCTTGAGGAGGTCGTTTGAGTACTTCGTTTGATGGATAAAAATTCCATCTTCGCATTGTTTGATTTGAAGCCCGAGGAAGAACGTTAATTCTCCCATCATACTCATTTCGAATTCTCCTTTCATAAGATTAGAAAAATCTTGGCACAAGGATTCATTAGTAGCTCCAAATACAATGTCATCAACGTAAATTTGGCAAACAAGTATATCATCATTTAGTATTTTAACAAACAAGGTATTATCGACTTTGCCTCTTTTATAATTATTTGCAATTAAAAATTGACTTAAACGATCATACCATGCTCGGGGTGCTTGCTTCAACCCGTAGAGTGCCTTGTTGAGCTTGTAGACATGATCCGGAAAATGATGGTCTTCAAAACCGGGAGGTTGCTTGACGTAGACTTCTTCTTGAATGAAACCATTCAAGAATGCACTTTTCACATCCATTTGAAATAGTTTAAACTTCTTATGAGAGGCAAATGCACAAAGCAAGCGAATGGCTTCGAGTCGAGCCACGGGAGCAAAACTTTCTTCGTAATCAAGACCTTCTTCTTGATTATATCCTTGAGCGACCAAACGAGATTTATTTCGAATAGGATAGCCGTCTTCGTCACTCTTGATTTTATGCACCCATTTAGTTCCGATAATTGTTTTATCTTTAGGCGCGGGAACGAAATTCCATACATTATTGTGCTTGAATTGCACAAGCTCCTCTTGCATTGCCATCACCCAACTTTCATCATCGAGAGCTTCGGATATATTCTTGGGAACTATTTCGGATACAAAAGCACAATGAGCCATAAATTCGGTGGTTCTTCTTCGGGTTTGAACACCGTCTTCAATGTTTCCGATCACGAGATCCTTCGGATGGTCTTTGATGAGCCTCCAATCTTTCGGTAAATCAACGATAGTGTTCGTTTCGATTTCCGAAATTTTCTTCACTTCGGGTGAGGGATCCGGAAAGGTACCTGCATCATCAAAATATTCTACCTTTCTCGGGGGTGAGATCATATCATTGAATTTAACATGTATGGACTCTTCAACTTTATTCGTTCTAATATTATAAACACGATATGCTTTACTATTAGTACAATAGCCAAGAAATATTCCGGAGTCGGATTTGGCATCAAACTTGCCCAAGTTATCCTTGCCATTGTTCAAAATAAATACATTGCAGCAAAAAGGATGAAAATAAGCAATATTGGGCTTTTTGCCCTTCCATAATTCATACGGGGTTTTAAGATGAGTTCTACGGACGTGAACTCGGTTAATCACATAGCATGCCGTAAAAATTGCTTCGGCCCGAAAGTATCGTGGAAGAGAGTATTCATTAAGCATTGTCCTCGACATTTCTTCCAAAGATCGGTTTTTCCTTTCAACAACTCCATTTTGTTGAGGCGTTCTAGGAGCCGAAAAATTATGATTAATACCGTATTTATCACATAAAAGTTCAAACGGGGTGCAATCAAATTCACCTCCGTGATCGGTGCGAATAGAAATTATGGAGAGATTTTTCTCATTTGATACCAAACGACACCATTTAGAAAACTCGAAAAATGCATCATCTTTATGTGCTAAAAATCTAACCCAAGTAAATCGAGAGAAATCATCAACAATAACCAAAGTGTAAAGTTTACCATTTAAACTAACATGTCTAGATGGTCCAATCAAATCCATATGCATGAGTTCAAGAACTCGACTAGTGGAAACCTCGAATTTTGGTTTAAACGATTCTCGAGTATGTTTCCCTTTTATGCATGATTCACATAAATGTTTTCTATCAAACTTGAGTTTGGGCAATCCACGAACAAGGTCGTGTCTAGATAAAATAGAAATAATAGGTAAAGAAGTATGCCCCAATTTTCGATGCCATAAATATGCATTGTCATCCAAGGTAATAAGACATTTTTCATTGAATGAACTCTTATCATTAAGATCAACAATATAGATGTTTCCACATCTCAAACCAATGAATGCAATTTTATTATTTCTAAATGCCGTGCAATGCGTTTGCTCAAATAGAATTTTAAAACCTTCATCACAAAGTTGCGAAACGCTAAGGAGATTATGATGCAAACCTTCAACAAATAGTACTTTGTTGATAGAAGGAGAAGGTTCCTTACCGACTTTGCCGATTCCTTTGATTTTTCCCTTTTGATTATCTCCAAAGGTCACATGTCCTTGATCTTGATATTCGAGGTCTTCAAATAAGTCCTCGGAGCCGCACATGTGCCTTGAGCATCCGCTATCAATGTACCACTTGTTTTTCCTTGGTGCCGGTACCTACAAAAGTAGAATTTCTCGGTTGTTTCGGTACCCAAGCCCGTTTGGGTCCTCCAAAGTTAACTATGCTTATAGCATTCTAACAATTGTCCCTTTAGGAACCCATATTTGCTTAACTTTGATAGTTCTTAACTTTGAATGAGCATTAACATTGTGAACTCGTTTGAACGGATCTTTTGAGTTCTCGGTTTCGGTTTTCTTTATTTTGTCAAGGTTGATAAGGGATTGTTCCCGTTTAAAAGGATCGAAACCAAGACCGTGTTTGAGCAAGGGCGATTTTTGAATAGATAAGAGCCTTTCGAATTTCTCATTTCCGAGAGTAAATTTGTTCAAAATATATTTTAGCTCCTTTTGAGTTTTTGTTAACTCGATTTTCAAAACGTTTTCTTTTTCAAGACATGATGTATGGTCGATCTCAATAGTTTTGCCCTTGTTTTGAAGAGAGGAATTTTCGAGTTCTAGAGATTTTATTTTTCTCTTTAAAGATATGTTTAATTTAACCATCTCGTCATACTCCGTATTTAATGATTCAAACGAACTCAACAACTCATCATCATGATGAACTTCTTGTGAATCACAAAAATCAAAAGAGTCATATTCGTTATCATTGAGTTTAGAGCTTACCTCGATATTACTTTTGGAGTCGAGGGCCATGAATGCAAGATTTGCGTCTAGAGATCTTTCAATCTCCTCCTCGTCATCACTCCAAGAAGCGATTAGAACCTCCTTCTTTTTGAATCTTTCCATTTGAGGTTTTGAAGAGGATCCTCGACATTCTTTGGCATAATGACCGGCTTGACCACATTTCCGACAATTATTGTCGAACTTCTTGATAGGAGTGTAGCCACTCTTCTTTTGCTCCGGTTTGCCATCCCGGCCAAGAAAGCTTCGCCTCTTTTGAATTAGGTTTTTATACCTTCTAAAATTTTTGGCATAGAGAGCGAGTTCCTCGTCATCTTCATCTTCGGCAACATCTTCCTCAACGTCGCTATCAACATTGAATGCGACTACTCTTTCCCGAGGCTTTGGTTTTGTGCCTCTAGACTTGAGAACGATCTCATAATTGATGAGTGACCCGATGAGGGCACTAAATTCGAGCTTGTTGAGATCTTTGGACTCCATGATCGCGGTGACCGTGGCATCCCATTCTCGTGGCAACGATCGTAGAATTTTCTTAGCTTTGTCGCTGCTCGATATAGGCTTTCCGAAAGATGCAAGACCATTTGTTATAGCCGAAAATCGATCCAACATATTTGTGATCGTTTCCTCGTCTTTCATGGAAAATAATTCGTAGTCATGGAGTAACATATTAATTTTGGTCTCCTTGACTTGGGTGGTTCCCTCGTGAGTGACTTCGAGAATTTCCCAAATTTCTTTTGCACTTTCATAGGACGATATCCTATTGAGTTCTTCGGGATTAAGAGCGCAATAAAGAAGTTGAGTAGCTCGTGAGTTGACGTGCGTGTTTCTCCAATCCTCGTCGTTAAATTCTTCAATCTTTTTCAACGATCCATCCTCTTTCTTAGCAAGTTTAGGACCAAGAGCAATAACTTTCCAGATTTCAATATCATAGGCTTGAACGAAGATTGCCATCTTCTTTTTCCACGTCATGAAATTGGAACCGTCGAAGAAAGGAGGACGGTTGAGAGCATTTCCTTCAATTTGGCCAAGAAGTGCCATATGCGGATCTTTTTCTCTTAGGTGGTTAAACCTTTAAAAAGAGACCCGCTCTGATACCAACTGAAGAGATAAATTCACCACTAGAAGGGGGGTTGAATAGTGGTGATGCGGAATACCGAAATTTCTTGCGAGTAAATAGAAAATAGTGCGGAATTTAAAGACTCAAGAATTTATAGAGGTTCGGCAACTTGCCTACGTCCTCTCTCCGACTTTCTTTTTCTATTGGCTTAAGAAAAACCACAATCTTAACTCGTCTTCTATCGGTCCGAGTTCACAACCGTTACAATCGCTTGTCTTCTATCGGCCCAAGCTCAACCTTTCCCTCAATATAAATGATTGTTTATCTAGTGTTCTATAGGAACTAGATAATCCTCACTATACGAATATGGGAGTATAATCCTAACAATGCCGGATCAAAGATCCTAATAACACCGGATTAGTGACTCTTGATTCGTTTCTTTTACGCTCAAGTGTAAGTGATGCAACACTTACAACCAAATGAAAGAATACAAAGAATAATAGATATTACAATGAAAATCACTCTTGTATCTTTCTTTTCTCACAACTTGAAATGCAATAGAAGATATAAAACTGAGCTCAAGAATGCTTTGATTGCTTGTATGCTTGTATGCTTGAATGCTTGAAGTTGTGTATTTGATACCCAAGTCCTTCGGGTATTTATAGGTGAGATCCATCCTTCAAATGCTGAGAAACATACTATTAGCGTGCGCTAATAGTGTTCTGTAGCGTGCGCTATCGGTTTTTGACTTGGAATCTATGAACGGTCACAAAGACTGTTGCAACGGTAAAATACCATGTCTAGCATGTGTTGCGATATTTCCTACACGCAAGTGCACGTCATCGTTTACAAGTAATAAAGTGATAAGTAGAGTATCGTTCCCACGAGGATTGAATCTCTAACTACCGACGTTTTCGTATTCCAATTTTATTTGAACTATCGAAGTTGGGTTTTTGGATTAATAACTAAAAGAATTAATAAAAGACTAAACAGAAAACGATAGCTTGAATAAAAGGAATCAAATGATAAATAAGTCTAGAGTTCTGAATCCACCTTAATTTATCCGAATTTAATCTTGATTATCCGTAATAAATCATTTTCCCCATTTATTGAAGGCGGAGATTGCTAATATATTCTACCGCCTCTCCCGAGGTCAATAGATTTATCTAACGGCGACTAACGCACTCTATCCCTAGGTGAATTATCTCGTCGCTAGGCAAAAAGCATGAAATCTCCTAAAGGCCACGTAGTTCCTATGAGTATATTCCTATCTCACAGAATAAAACGGTTCTCACCAATAGTTCCTCACCAAATCTCCTCTCCCGATTCGAAGTGAATGATTAAATCAATACAACTATTGGCCAGATAATTGCAAGCATTAAACATAATTGGAAAAACTCAATAAAAAGGTAATAAATTGGATAATCTTAATCAATTCGTCAAAATAAAGGTTTCATCAAAACCCTAGATTAGGGCTTTAGCGACATACTAAAAGCGAAAATACGAAGAAATAAACGAAAGCATAAAATTCAACGCAGATGAAGCTCGGATTCCTCCGTTCTTGACTCCATATTCGCCCTTGAATTCCTCTGCTTTCCTCCTCTTCTCTGTCTCCAAGCTTAAGCTCTCCTAGGTTTAGCTTCAATGATTTCAAGATTCCAAGGTTCCAAGATAATTAAATTAGGGTCTTAAGCCCTATTTATAGCTCAGCACTTCCATAAATCGCGTCCGTATTAGTTGGTTGAAATCGGCTTGAAACGCCCAAAATCCGCAGACGTACCAAACCCGCTAAGTGTGCCGCGGCTCAGAACTGTGCCGCGGCACATCGCCAAAATCTGAATACAGGCGTAATTAAATCCTTACGTGCCGCGGCTCACATGGGTGCCGCGGCACAGTACGACTACTCGCCCTTGGTGGTGTCTTCCTTTTGCTGGCTCGGCTTCCTTGTGCCGCGGCTCATAGTCCAGTTTTGCCGTTTTCGCCCGTTTTGCCTCGTTTAAGCTTCTGGACTTCAATTTCCTGTCAATCATACAAAATTAAGGCATTAAAAGCTCATTTAGATGATTTCACACTCCAAAATACTACAAAATAATGATAAATAAGCGTATAAAAATACGCCTAACAAATACCCCCAAACTTAAGCCCTTGCTTGTCCTCAAGCAAAAAGAATTAAAGTCAATAAAAGAATGTCGTGAATCATCGTGCAACTCATAGTGTTCAACCTAATCAATACTATCCTGCCATTCTCTCTAAATAATACGAGTGTCATAAAAGCGAGCTGCACTCAGAATAGTGATACCGCAAAGTGATCAAGTTCAGTCCTAATCATTTGTTCATGAAGAAAACTCAGCTCAAAGATTAACAAAACCTGAGTCGAATCGACCGTCAATATGAAAGGCTAAAATAGACAAGTTAGTTCGTCCCGTTCCACAGTCTAAAGGCACAATTTTTCACGAGTCTCCTAACAACTAAACCTCGGACAGTGTCCCCTTATATAAATATGCTCAAGAATTCGATTCGAGTTGACCACTAGGTTAGGATCTCGGGATGTTTCATCGGGATAATCCTAGGGTGGAACTTCCATTCTCATGTATTAGGAAACCGTTTGACGTAAAAGACACTCATGGGGCACATGGATGCTTCTAGTTACTAAGTTCCCGTCTACAGCGGAGAAACAACTCGAATACATAATTTCCGCATGTCCGAATCAAGGTTGCCGTTTGACGCGAGAGTAAACAGCGGGTCACGCGAATGCCCCCGGTTACTAGGCTCCCTATCATTGGCACATGTGAAATATCTAAATCAATAGTCTAATCAGGGTCGTCGTTTTACGCGAGAGTAAACAACGGGTCACGCGAATACCCCCGGTTACTAGACTTCCCTTCATAGAACACATTATCTCGACTTTTAAGGAAAAACTGCCCGACTCTAAACTCAATTTAAGTGCCAACACGACTAAAGAAACAGTACGACTCACTATCCGGAAAATGTAGCCAAACATATTGATGGGGATTTAAAAACAAGTCCTCTACAATCACGAAAAATTTCGGACCTAATTGAATACTAAGCAGAACAGAAATAACTGACTACAACTCGACTAAAACTCGCCCGCTTCTTCAGAGAGAAAGACAGTGTCGTAACATCAGTATCACACATAATAGAAGCACGAAAATTCACGAATAAAGAAAAACTACGGCAAGCAAGGCTATTAAAAAAAATTTTCGCAAAGAAAGAAAAGTGCAACAAAATATAATGTACAGCAAGAAAATAGAGTACAGCAATGAATGCAGACTGAATGTAAAGCCCCCCCAAACTTAGGACGTACATTGACCTCAATGGACAAAAAATGAAATGCAAGAAAAGTAAAAGGTCAAGTACTCCCCTCCCGTCTGCTCAGGAGCTGGTGCCGGCATCGTCCGGTGAGGAGGGTGGTGTGGCTGGCCGGGCGGGCGCAGTAAATGGCCCGTCGGGATGCATGATGTGGGCCGTCCATGCGGCGAGGTGATCCTGATGATAAGCCTCCCTCGCAGCAAGACGCCTCTCCGCTCGTCGGCTGGCCCGGCGGGCCTGCTCTCTCATCTCGGCTCTGGCGGCAGCAACAACACTCTCCCGCGCCGCCCGCTGCTCCTCTCGCAAGGCAGCCATCCGGCTCTCTCTATCTCTTCTCATCTCATCTCTCTCTCTCCTCAACTCCTCTCTCAGCTCCTCTCTCTCTCTCCTCAGCTCCTCCCTATCTCTCCGCAGCTCCTCCCTATGCTCTTCTCTCTGTCTCCTCATATCCTCCCATGACCCATCAAGCAGCTCCTCCAACCTCGCTCTGCCGGCCGCGGTCCGGCCTCTCCGTGCGTCAACAAAAGTGGCTCGGGGGATCCCTCGTGAGCCTCCTCGAGCAAAAATCCTCGCCCCCGAGCGTGTGCCGGTGCTCCGCCCCACTGCTCAAAGTGCGATATGATGCGGTGGTCGATCGGGGCCTGTGGGGCAAGCATCGGCTCGTCGACCACCACGTCGGCCCATCACGGCATAAGGCGCGAGATGAGGGAGGGTGCTTCAACCCGTCTTGGCCCCCCTGGATACTGGAAGATAGATCGGACCGAGAATGGGGGCCACATCGAGCGCAGCCGGAGGTGATAGCAAAAAGTATCCGGCGCGGGAGAGAAAAGCATGCGGATCTGGGAGGTGGGATCAATGCGGGCACAAATAAAGTAAAGCCAGGCTCGCCCGAGCCGGCTGAGGCGCGAGCTCCTGAAGTGAAAAGTAGATGAGCTCTGTGCTTGCTGCTCCCAGTCGGTACCGGGCTGTGCAATCGTCTCAAGCAGGGCCTCCTTAGTGAGGCCGGTCATCACGCGGTCATAGGCTGTCTCGTCCACCGCCGGAAACCCAAAAAGCCTCCGAATAGCGATCTGGGGAGAAATCAACTGTGACCCCTCGGACGTCGACCTGAGTCCGAGACTCTAGAGAAGGCAACGTATGCCCTGCCCGGATGTGCTTCAGCAGAGCGCTGGCATAAAACTCCTGGACGATCGAAATGACTGCTGGCTCAGGAGGTGTGGTAAATCTAGCCCATCCCATCTCGTCAATCATCATGAGTAACTCCCCGTCCTGAGGAGTTGGAGTAAAACCTCTCTCGGGAATAAGTGGACGCGGACGGATCTTTTCGTTGAATATCTTGTGGATCTCGGGGTCCGAAAATTGGTGCCCCTCCGCCTCGGCCCGACCCCGAGAGGTCTCCCCTCGCGTAGGGGATGACTCGGTCCTAGCACGCTTGGTCAGCTTCTTCGTGCGCGCCATAATCGATCTGAGAAGCACAAAGACGAGGGTTTATTTACGCAAAAATAATAACGATGATATATGCGCGGCTAAAGACATCAAACCAGAAATTCCGAATTTAAGACACTAGCGCATACGAGAGAGAAGGATGAATTTGGACTTAAACATTTAACTTGGATGTAAGGATTGGGCTTGCTGTAAATTCAAAACGTATACGTTGCACGAGAATTCAAAACAATTGCTTTTTCAACGAAAATTTTCATTTGGGCAATTTATCAGCCACCTTGAGGGCGCATGTTTACTTGAAGAATGAACATAGTTCTAGCTCGATTCAGCCCCCAAAAACAGAAATACAATTCAATCATGACCAACTTAACACAATCAATTCATTGATATTCCAATTTAATCAAGAAAATTCGATGAAATTACCCTGTTATATTCTAACAATCACGAAACTATTTGAAGGAGAAATAACATATTCCACTTATCAAACACAAACACAACTTCCAAATATAAACCATAAGCAAGTAAAATCGCAAGATTGAAACGTACCTTTTCGAGATTTCAAGAAAAATCGCAGGGAAAAGATGGAGGAATTTCTTCGGCCGGTCGCGCTGGGGAGGGAAGGCAAGGAGAGGAAAAAATGTACCTGATAAATGCCGGCCGAATGCATGTTATAAGCTCCCTGGCCTTTCGGATTCCGCATAGTGTGCCGCGGCACAGATAAAGTGAGCCGCGGCACAAGGTACAGTCCCTTTTACCTGTGTCTTGTTTTGTCGTGTGCCGCGGCTCAAATTCCGTGTGCCGCGGCTCATTACTCGAGTGTGCCGCGGCTCATTTATGCCGTGCCGCGGCACAATGTACAGTCGGTTTTGCCTTTCATTGCGATCGATGTGTGCCGCGGCTCACAATAACTGTGCCGCGGCTCATACTCCAGTTTCTCCCCTGGGACTTTCCTGCGCAAAATTTGGAAAAGAAGACGTTAAAAACGAGAGGAAGAAGCAAATAGAAGCACAAAAATGATGAAAAATAAAAATCACGAATACAAGAAAAATAAAGAAATGCAAAAAAAACTACAGCTACGAGCTCGGGTTGCCTCCCGAGAAGCGCTAAGTTTATAGTCTTCAGCCGGACCTATTGAACAACGTTAGTTCGCTTTTCGCAAACTCCATTTGGCTTCCGCCCCGTTCATCGAACCGTTTGTATTTTGGTTAAAATTATGACCATTGGTCATCAGCCGTTCGACTTTCGGTTCAGTCATCAAATGTAGTTTTCGAAAAGGTTTCGACTTGAAAAACTTCCCGAAACACCCGGTTTCTCCATGACTAATTTTTCTCTTGGCTTTCGGCTCACTCTCCTCCTTCACAAACGAACGCACAACTGCAGCAGATTTTTCTTCATGGTCGAGAAACGCCACTAGTTCTACATCCTTCTTCAAACTTGGGCCATTTAAAACAGAATCTGAATTTTCCCAACGACGATTTTTTCGATGCTTTCCTCTCTCACAAACATCCACACCCTCAATTTGTGATCCTTTATCAGCACTTCCGGGACATGGGAACGATTTGAACACTTGAAAAGTAACTTGCTCGTCTTGGACCCTCAGAGTTAACTCCCCCTTTTCCACGTCTATAAGGGTGCGGCCCGTCGCTAGAAATGGTCGTCCCAAGATGATCGGAATATTTTCATCTTCCTCCATGTCTAGTACGATGAAGTCGGCTGGAAAGATGAACTTGTCAACCTTAACTAATACATCCTCGATCACTCCCCTCGGATACTTTATCGATCGGTCCGCCAATTGTAATGAGACTGTGGTTGGCTTAGCTTCCCCAATATTCAGCTTTTGAAAAATCGATATAGGCATGAGGTTGATACTTGCACCAAGATCGCATAGTGCCTTATCAAACGAAAGATTCCCCATGGTGCACGGTATGTTAAAGCTTCCCGGATCTTTCAATTTAGGTGGGAGCTTCTTTTGAAGAATTGCACTGCACTCCTCAGTCAAGGCAACCGTTTCAAACTCTTCAAGTTTTCTCTTCTTAGATAATATCTCTTTCATGAACTTGACATAACTCGGCATCTGCTCCAATGCGTCGGCGAACGGAATATTTATGTGGAGCTTTTTGAACACATCAAGAAACTTGGAAAATTGTTTGTCCGCCCTTCTTTGCTGTAGTCTTTGTGGAAATGGAACGGGGGGAACACATGTCTTCGAGTTATCCGGCTGAACTTCCTTCGACTCCTCTAGCTTTAATTTCATCTCTTCCTTAATCACCTTCTTCTCTTTACCCCGCTCGGGCTGATCTAGCACATCTCTCCCGCTTCTCAAGCTAATTGCATTTAGACTTTCTCGAGGATTTGTCTCTGTTGTACTCGGCAATGCTCCCTCCGGACGAGCTGTCAATACATTAGCGATTTGGCCCAGCTGGACCTCTAAATTCCGAATGGAAGCAGAATGATTTTGTAACGTAGCTTCCGTCCGAGTCATAAATTGACTCGTATTTGCCGCCAATTTTGCAAGCGCTTCCTCGAGAGACACTTTAGGAGCGGAAGGGGGCTGCTGTTGATTCTGAGTGAAAGGGGGCTGGTGTGCGTTCTGTCCGTTTCTCCATGAAAAGTTGGGGTGATTGCGCCACCCCGTATTATAAGTATTGGAGTACGGGTTATTCGGTCGATTCCCACTTCCTACGAATTGAGCCTGCTCCATCTGATTTTGCTCGACGGATTTCCAAATTGACACTCCGCACTTTCACCGTGATCCGTTAGACCAATTACATGTCTCAATGGTAATGGGGGTCAAGTGCGTGCGAAAAGTTCGGAGCTGTTGTGTCAAAGCGGCGACTTGAGCCGACAAGGTGGAAATCGGATCATTGCTCGAAACTTCCATTACCCTCTTCGGTGTCAATCTTTCACGCCATTGGTAAGCGTTTTCAGCCATATCTTCCAAAAGCACGTGAGCCTCGGCCATAGATTTTCCCATGAATGTTCCTCCGAGGCTGCATCCACTAAAGTGCGTGTAGAAGCACTCAAACCACCATAAAACGTATGCACTGAAGCCAATCAGAATGCCGTGATGAGGGCATCTTGAAGCAATTCTTTATATCGCTCCCACGCCTCGTGGAGCGATTCCATGTCGATCTTGGGCAAAAGTGGTTATCTCGTTTCTTAACCGCGCCGTCTTAGGCCGGTGGGAAAAATTTTGCAAGGAAGGCTTGCACTAACCTCTCCCAAGTTGTAATCGACCCGGTAAGGAATTGACGAGAATTTTGCTTTATCCCTCAAAGAAAAAGGGAAAAGCCTCAATCGGATGGCATCGTCGGTGACACCATTAGTTTTGAAAGTGTCGCATATCTCAAGGAAAGAAGCAATGTGGGCATTCGGATCGTCCTTCGGTAGTCCACAGAAAGGGCTCGCCTGTACCATCTGAATAATGGCGGGCTTGATTTTAAAATTATTAGCTTGGATGGTGGGACGCCGAATTCCCAAAAAATTTGCGTTGACTTGCGGCATGGCATAATCCCGAAGAGCGAGTTCCGGTTGAGCTTGCCGCACTTGGTTGTCTCCTCCTTGGATTTCAATATTCTCGGCCATGTTGACCGTCGTCTGCAGCTCTCTTTTCTCCTTTTTGTTCCTTCTTAGAGTGCGCTCGAGCTCGGTGTCCAAAGGTAGTAGGCCTTCGTTACCGAGTCTTCTCATGCACTACACGAAAGGTCCTGAAAGGAAAAACGAATAAACAAAATTAAATAAACAAAAATAAAACGTTCAAATTAAGACTGGAAATACTTAAATCGATATTAGAGAAATTTCAATCCCCGGCAACGGCGCCAAAAACTTGTTGCGATATTTCCTACACGCAAGTGCACGTCATCGTTTACAAGTAATAAAGTGATAAGTAGAGTATCGTTCCCACGAGGATTGAATCTCTAACTACCGACGTTTTCGTATTCCAATTTTATTTGAACTATCGAAGTTGGGTTTTTGGATTAATAACTAAAAGAATTAATAAAAGACTAAACAGAAAACGATAGCTTGAATAAAAGGAATCAAATGATAAATAAGTCTAGAGTTCTGAATCCACCTTAATTTATCCGAATTTAATCTTGATTATCCGTAATAAATCATTTTCCCAATTTATTGAAGGCGGAGATTGCTAATATATTCTACCGCCTCTCCCGAGGTCAATAGATTTATCTAACGGCGACTAACGCACTCTATCCCTAGGTGAATTATCTCGTCGCTAGGCAAAAAGCATGAAATCTCCTAAAGGCCACGTAGTTCCTATGAGTATATTCCTATCTCACGAATAAAACGGTCCTCACCAATAGTTCTCACCAAATCTCCTCTCCCGATTCGAAGTGAATGATTAAATCAATACAACTATTGGCCAGATAATTGCAAGCATTAAACATAATTGGAAAAACTCAATAAAAAGGTAATAAATTGGATAATCTTAATCAATTCGTCAAAATAAAGGTTTCATCAAAACCCTAGATTAGGGCTTTAGCCTGACATACTAAAAACTGAAAATACAGAAGAAATAAACGAAAGCATAAAATTCAAACGCAGATGAAGCTCGGATTCCTCCGTTCTTCAGCTCCCGCCTTCTGCCCTTGAATTCCTCTGCTTTCCTCCTCTTCTCTGTCTCCAAGCTTAAGCTCTCCTAGGTTTAGCTTCAATGATTTCAAGATTCCAAGGTTCCAAGATAATTAAATTAGGGTCTTAAGCCCTATTTATAGCTCAGCACTTCCATAAATCGCGTCCGTATTAGTTGGTTGAAAACTGGCTTCGAAACGGCCCAAAATCCGCACAGACGTACCAAACCCGCTAAGTGTGCCGCGGCTCATCAACTCGTGCATGACACATCGCCAAAATCTGAATACACAGGCGTAATTAAATCCTTCCGTGCGGCTCACATGGGTGTGCCGCGGCACAGTACTGACTTACTCGCCCTTGGTGGTGTCTTCCTTTGCCGCGGCTCAGCTTCCTTGTGCCGCGGCTCATAGTCCAGTTTTGCCGTTTTTGCCCGTTTTGCCTCGTTTAAGCTTCCGGACTTCAATTTCCTGTCAATCATACAAAATTAAGGCATTAAAAGCTCATTTAGATGATTTCACACTCCAAAATACTACAAAATAATGATAAATAAGCGTATAAAAATACGCCTAACAGCATGCGCTAGTAATGTAATGGTAGCGTGCGTTAACGTCTGGTCAACTAGTCTTCGATCTTGACTTTGACAATGTCTGATTTTCTCTCCAACGACTCTTTATCCAACGGCTAGATTTATGATTAGCGTGCGCTAGCAAGTATGCATAGCGTGCGCTAGCATTAATTAAATCCAACTTTTCCAGATTTTCCGGATCTGCATTGACTCTTGCCTTCCAACGGTAGAAATCCAAACGGTAATATGCAGACTTCTTTTAGCGTGCGCTAATTCCTATACTTTAGCGTGCGCTACTGAATTCTTTCATTAACGTACGTTACCTTGTGTAGCGTACGTAAAGGTCTTAACGAATTGAGTCCAGTAGCTACTGGACTACTGACCATAATATTGGTAGCATGCGCTAGAGATGAGCAGTAACGTGTGCTATATCCTTGCTTTAGCGTACGTAAAATTATATGTGTAGCGTGCGCAACATCCAGTTCTGATTTCCTTCCAGACTTCACTGACCTCTGGAGAAATACGACATCGTGCGTTATTTTTACTGTATAGCGTGCGCTAACTGTAGGTTCTTAGCGTGCGCTAACATTGAATAGCTTGCGTGCGCTATCGATCAGGCGACTTCACTTGGCTGCAGCTAGGGGTGGACACGAACCGAACGAACCGAGCTTTTGGTGTTATTGACCGTTCGTTCGTTCGGTTCGTGTAGTGTTCGGTTCGTGTTCGTGTTCGACGAACATTACAAATTAGTGTTCGCGTTCGGTTCGACATATATTTTATTGTTCGTGTTCGGTTCGTTTGTGTTCGATTGTTCGGTTCGTACGCTTTGTTCGTTTATGTTCGAAAAAAATGTGTAAATTACAATTTTTTTAAAAATAAAATAAAATCTTGTATCACAAATTTTTATGTAGCAAAAATGAAATATATAAATATTGGATCATACACAACCGGCAAAAGCCCAAAACACCAAAATTTCATCATGAAATTAGTACCCAAAACAAAATACACACATAAATTTATTAAACAAGTCAGCAACAACATTGGGCTTCAAATTATTAAACAAAATCCTCCAAGTCTCCAAAAGTTTCCAGCAACTGCTTCAAATTCTTCTGGTCCTCATCAGTGTATGAAGAACTCTGAGGAAGTAAGTCTACTTTCATCCTTCATATGAAAAAAGGAAAGGAAAAAAAAAGGTCTTGAAGATTAGAACTTAAAAATGAAGGTGCATAATCAGAAATCAACAGATAGAGGAGAGACACCATTTATTTCATATGTACGTGAAAAGAAAAGAAGTGTATAAGAATTACGGGGTAATAAGAAATGAAGAAAAATGTACATACAATAATACGAACGGAAGCATCTGCACTTACAAGTTGATCCACTTTGTTGAGTCGAAGTTAGTTTAATAACAGAAGAAAATATTGAGGGGGTGATCTCTTCTTACATGACAAAATAACCTGGATATCCATATGTTACCGTTGGTTAGTTGAAACTATGTTCTATCTGTGACTAGGCAATGACAGATTTCTTTGATCTGCTTTGTAGCTATTTTATGTTATCTGGTTGCTCTCACCCATTCCCTTTTTTCTGCTTGGACAGATTTCTTTATGTCGACAAGAAGTATAATTTGGGTTCTAAACGTAGACAAGTATCTCTAATAGGTGTATATTTCAAATAAATTGTACAAGTTGCATTCGTAATACAGTGAGACACTAGACAAATAGACAAATTGCACACGCGCACACACAAATAGATAATCCAAGAAATCAAACAAGGTTTTATCAACTCTATTATGCCACGTGGTCATTGCAAATTCCAAATAGAGTTGGCAATCACATGCGAAAAGAAAACCGCCATAATTTGGATCCTACACATGATAAGAGCTTTCTGGCAATTCCTAGGTTGTAAAGCAGAGTTTTGCCATAAACCTTCCTCTATTACTAATGACTTTGACAACAAATAAAAATGTATCTACATCTATTGTACTTTGACACAAGCTGCTTTGATCTTCATGAGGGACACAAATCAGAGACCAGTCAGATTTTTCAAATATTAAAAAACAGCTATATGTAATCCATAAGACTCTAATCAACTGAAATACACAAACCTGAAGCCGCTACCACTAATTTCGTTATAGTAGTTACCCAAATTTTTGCATGCTTAATGTGAAACAGAAGTCAAAATAAAGAATTTACAGATCATTGGAAAGAACTAAATCGGCTTGGACAGATTTCTTTGATCTGCTTTGTAGCTTCAATATTGTTATGTTAAGACAACCAGAAGGTTGGACCTTATGTAGGCCTGTAAGCAAGGTGCTTACTGATCTTCAACTCAAAAGAGACTACAACTCAGCATACAATCATATTATGTTCGTTTTTTTGCCAATTGGTTTATAGCATATTATGTTCTGATTTCTTTTTGACAGGAGGGTCTTGTAGAGATCAGGGAAGATTATGTTGAGGAAGATTCTTTCAAGACATCAGCAGGCCGGTTTAAACTTAATAATTTTTATTTGCACAATCAACTCATTTATTATGAAAAAAAAATAGTAGGAAATCGTACCACTCCAAATAAAAGCAGATCTGCAAATCTACAAATCAAAGCAGATAGTCCTTAGCCAGCAGATCTGCAAATCAAAGCCACAATCAAATAAAAACAACATTAGTTCAAATTCCAATCCAGTAGACTATTTCATTTGGAACAACAAGAGTATAAATTTCCATACCGATTCGATAACTATTTCCACTAAACCTAGAGTCCACATGTCATGAATAAAATAGTCCACTCCCATCACATTACAAAGTATATTTTCCTAAGACACGAACCAATAACACCCTAAAACAACACCGAGAAGATCAAGTAAGAAAACGCACTCAAAACGTAAACCAAAATATGTGTATGATAGAACATAAGACTTAAGGGTTAGGTAATGCGACCTCAATGGATTACGTGCTTTACGTCTGAGAAAACAAAAAGAAAAACAGGAAAAACATGTTAAAATAAACAAGAACATAGGTTAAAACTCATTAAATCAAATAGAAAGTTCACATTTAAACCTTATCCTTCTTCTTCACCCCATAAAGCTTACGACACCAATCTCCCGCACACATCAACATTTCAACGGTATTTGGCGCCAAAGAAGCACGGTAGGTATCAATGACTCTTGTTCCGGCACTAAAAGTTGCTTCTGAAGCCACAGTGCTAATTGGGATGGCTAAAATATCAGCAGCCATTCTTGAAAGAATTTTGTACTTTGTAGCTTCTTTCCACCACTTCAATGCATCCAAAGTTGCAATATCAATCCCAACTGCATTCTCTTGGGTGAGTCGGCCATCTTCAAAGTAAGCATCTAGCTCATTTTTTTGTGGTTTACCACACTCAACTGAAGATAAATGACTTAGGATTGCACTCATACCCGTAGAACGAGATACTGCGGAATTGATATTTCTATTTTGTGCATTTGAATTGCAGCTCACTATTTGAGAACTAGATGTCGAAGATGATGGAGCAGATTTTTTAGAATACATCTTTTCATATTCAGCATATAGATCATACAATGCATCTCGAACAGTCCTTATATTTTTCTCAACTTCATGCGGCGCATAAATTCTCGGAAAGCAATGTTCAATTACCAACATTTTAAGACGAGGATCCAAAGCTATGAGAATGGACATCAGCAAGTTACACTCACCCCAATACTTATCAAATTTTATCTTCATCTTTTCAACCATATCCCGAATAAATGTATCTTCATCCATAGCCTTGCCATTTAGAAGCTCCTTAATCTTACAAACCTCCACAAGATACAAATTCGAAGTTGGATATTCACTACCACAAATCACATGAGTAGATTCCCAAAATGCTTGTAAAACAGTACACACCTTCTCTACCTTTTCCCAATCTTCATCACTTGGGCATAAAGTAAATGTAACCTCTCTTTCCGAATAAATAGCAATGCAATCTTTGAACTTTAAAGCACACACTAACATCTCAAAATTGGAGTTCCATCTAGTCTTGCAATCATACAAAAGCACCCTTTCTGGCAAACAAGCTCGCTCAACTGCTCTAGCAAATTCCAAACGCCTAGCATCATTTTTATTGATGAAATCCACTGCAGCCCTAATAGTATCAACTATATCCTTAATCATACCAAGACCATCTTGAACCAACAAATTCAGAATATGAGCACAACACCTCACATGAAATAGCTTACCTTCAAGAATGAAGAAAGAAAAAGGTAAGAAAGGGCCATAATACAGTGTTGTATAGAAAGTACAAAAATTTAGAACAATCCATTGACCAATTATTTCTATAAAAGTAAGAAATGAAGTGCGAAATCAATATACTAATAGCAACAAACAACTTACCTTTAAGAAGTAAGGACTTGGTTCTGGAAAAAGTATCCTTCAAGTGCTTTATGCATGTGTCGTTGTTTCTTGCGTTATCAATAGAGATGGTGTAAACTTTGTTCTCCAAGCCCCAACCCCTTAAGCATTTAAATATTTCATCAGCAATGGCATGGCCTGGTCGAGGGGGAGGGATGTGAACAAAATTCAATACTCTCTTGTGTAATCTCCAGTTGTTGTCAATCCAATGCCCCGTTAGCACCATATACTCAATTTTCTGATTTTTTGACTTCCACAAGTCAGTAGTCAAGCTGATTTTCGAAACTTTATGAAACACTTTTTTCAGCTTCTCCTTTTCTCTTTCATACACAACAAAACAGTCATTTTTAATGGTTTTCCTACTTATATTGGTCCACTCAGGCATCCCTCTTTTCATCATTATATTGAAGCCTTCCTCCTGAACAATGATAAATGGGTGCTCATGCATAACCACCCACTCAGCTGCACTTTCTTTCATGGCCGCCATATCAAACTTCCCCGAGTGAAGATAAGAGTGCCCCGGTGTAGTAGAAGTACCCTGTGGAAAACTAAGCTTCATTTGATTTGCTTTAGCCTTCTCATTTTTTTTTTCAGGCTCGGGCATTTCTCCAAGTGTCGGTTCATAGATGTCGTGCATCCACTAGCATAACATTTTAGCTTTTGGCCGCAATGGCTACACTCCAATTTCATCACTTTTACAGAACCTTCAACGACCTCAGTCTCTGTAAAAGATTTCCACACCTTCAATTTTTTTCGTCTTTTTGGTCTATGTGCATCAAGACCATCTCCACCAGCATTCTCACCTCCAACTGCATTCTCACCTCCAGCTGCATTCTCACCAGTTTGCTCATTTTTGGCATCATCTTTCATGTCTTCTATAACCTCATCATCACTACCTATTGTTTCATTTCCAAGTGATCCCAATTCTAATATATCATTATCATAATCATCAATTTCCATACCAGTTCTGTTTTCTCCTAAAATGTGGACTTGCGGATCAACATCTTTAGAAGATGTATACGAAGCCATTTTGACACCTTATAAAATTTATCAAATGGTTAAAGAAATAAATGAATTTACAAACAAATTGCGGCTACTTTATTTGCATAAAAATAGATAGTAAAAAAATTGCAGCTACTTACGGCAGCAATGGATTCACGGCGGAGATGTACGGAGATGAAGTCGCAGCGGAGATGTACGAAGCAGAAGCCGCACGATGGATTAGGGCTGGACTTCTGCCGTTGATCGATGGAGATTGAGTGGATTGGAGCCGATGATAGATGCGTCTCTAAGCATCGACGGAGATGGAATGGAGTGGAGCTGCGTCTCTGGGTTGAAGGTTTGGTGTTAGGAGATGGAATGGAGATGGACGGAGATTGAATGGAGTGCAGAAAATGAGTCGTGGCTGCGTCTTAGATTGAAGGTTAGGTTAGGTTTAGGTTTAATTAATAGTTATTATTTATTATATATTATATATAATATATATATATATATATTATATATTAATGTTCGCGAACAGTTCGCGAACACCCGATCAAAGTATAAAATGTTCGATGTTCGGTTCGAAAATACTCGAACATGTTCGCGAACATGTTCGGTTCGGTCAAACCGAACTCGAACTGACCGTTGACCGAGCTTTTTCACGAACAGTTCGCGAACGTTCGGTTCATGGGCCACCCCTAGCTGCAGCTGACTTGTCTGGGCTGTATATGTATATCCCGATAGCGTGCGCTACTATATGATGAGTAGCGTGCGCTAGCTTTATTTTCCTCCTTCAAAATATTATCGAGCCGAGATTGATCTAATTAAATGTTTTGAATGTAATAATCATCAAAATACATTTTGAGTCAACAGAAGCAACCTATATTCTTGGAATTCGGTTCTACCGGGATAGAGCGAAGAGAATAATAGGTCTTTCCCAATCCCTCTATATATATAAGATATTAAAGTGATTTAAGATGGATTATTCTAAAACAGGGTTCCTACCGATGTGACATGGAATAAAACTCACCTCGAAGATGTGTCCTCAAAGTGAGAAGCAACGAAAGGAAATGAGTAATATACCATATGCTTTGGCCATGGATAGCCTTGTGTATGCTATGTTGAGTACTAGACCTGACATTGCGCATGTTGTGAGCATGGTAAGTAGGTTTCAGGCAATCTCAGGTAGGGATCATTGGACCTCCGTAAAGAATGTTTTCAAGTACTTGACAAGGACTAGAGATCTAGTTCTTATGTATGGTGGTGGAGATCTGAATGTGATGGGATTCACTGATTCATACTTCCAAGGAGAGAAAGACGATTCGATGTCCACTTCTGGCTACATTTTTACTATTAATGGAGGAGCAGTATCTTGGCGAAGCGCAAGCAAAGCGCGACTACTGATTCCACTTGTCAGGCTGAGTATCAAGCGGCCTCGGAGGCCTCTAAGGAAGGGTTTTGGATTAAGAATGTTCTAGGTGAACTTCAAGTGACACCATGTGCTGAGCGGCCTGTTACGATTTTGTGCGATAATGACGGAGCTGTTGCGCAGGCCAAGGAGACGATGTTTCACAACAATACAAAACATATTGAGAGAAGGTATCCTCTCGTGAGAGAATTTGTTCGCAAAGGATACATTGTGATGCATATATTAAACTCAGAAGACAATGTCGCTGATCCACTGACTACGCCACTTTGTCAGATAAGCTTGGAGCATCATCTGGAGAACATGGGTATTAGATGCCATAGTGTGTGATATTGAGTGCAAGTGGGAGATTGCTAGGAATATGCCCTCGAATGCCACTAAGAGGATGTATAAGAGAGGGCATTGTACTTGTTATTATGTGAATTATTATTTGAAGGCAATTAAATATTTCTTTATTTACTGGTAGTAGCTGGCATTCCTGACTCATAAATATATATAAAGAAACTAGTCCGTGTATTTGAGGGGAAAATATTCCACTCCTTATTGGATAAGGGGATCAGCACTGGAAAGGTTTATGGCTCAAATACTTAAACTTGACTGGGCGTTAAGTTTATGTGAAGACTTGTATGGCATGTTCTTTGACTAGGAGAGTGCCTATGCTAATGAGATTAGTATACTCGAACCGACTCACCCTCGATTCGTCACAAGGATTTCCCTCCGGGACAGTTAATGACGGAATCAAAAGATTGTGATAGGTATTCGTGAACCTTCGACTTGAGGATTTAGTAGGGATGTGCTTGTGACGTTAAAATTTTCACTAGATTAGTTCGACCCAGAAAGCCGAGCGGTGGGAATGAACCTCGACGTGCGTCTTGACGGACAACTAGTAGGCTTTACTAAATATCAAGACATGATTCTTTCTCCTGTAAGTGAACAGGTACATGTCCTATATGGTTATTGGTAGATGAGATCATAAGTATTTAGCCAAAGCATTGGAGCTAGTTGTATCGGATACACGAGAGCTCAGTGATCTCGATTCGCATTAACTCAAACATAGCATCAAGTACAGATAGGGTTTGAATGATCGTGACCCTATAACTTGATCGGGACATATGAAAGAAGGGTTTATACGTTTACTGATATTCACGACAGAATGATTCTTGAATGATCCCTATCATTCGTTCATAGTAAGGTTACAGTATAGGCTGCGGGACTGGCTAGGTGGTGCTATACCTCTTTGGTTCCTCCCATTGCTTAATGGGACGGACCTACCGAGTAGCGCATTGGGGAGACGATGGAATAATTTGAATTGCATCTCTTATTGTGAAATTTAGACATTGGATGTCTTATTTAATTTATTATAAAATTAAATCGGTCGAGTGAATTAAACAAATTACTGGGTATTAATTTAGTTCGTGCATTATTATTCTTAGAGAAATAATATCATAATATAATTAATTAATTAATTAGATTAATCAATTGTATTAATTTTAATTGAGACGAACCAAGATGTATCAGTCGGACTGGATACACGATGTTCCGTTTCATGGACCGAAATGAACTAACTCCTCTCCTCACATGTCTTGGCCGCCCCTACTACCATGATGCTTCATGGTATGTCATTGGTTTCCTAATGGTTCCAATTTGTGGGATTGGGGATGATTTACTTTGTGTATTTTATTTTAAAGGGTTTTTTATGTTATGTGTGGACTTTATTTATTTACACTAACACCACCATCATTGTCATCTCCCTTTGGAAGAGATTGTCCATTACAAGAGAGAGAGAGAGAGAGAGAGAGAGAGAGAGAGAGAGATTCATCTTCTTGAGATTCTTACACTCTTAGATAGAGAAAGAAAACAAGAACAAAATTCATATCACTTGGAGTGATCATAATCTTGAGAGATCATTTCCTACTACTCTATTCTAGCCATATCGTTGGAGGATAATTAACTGGATAGTTGTTCCGATCATCTCCCGGTGCGTGGCTACTAGAGATGCGGTGCTTTCAGCGTTTTGATCATCGAGGGATTATCATATCGAATTGCGGTCACCGGGATCAACCTCAACATTCAATCAAAGGACTTCAAGGGTATGTTTTCATATCTTTTGTCACATCCCGGGACCCCTCCGCCGTAGCATGATATTGTGCGCTCTGGGCGCTCTCCTCTGAGCTGGCCCTCACGGTTTTGTTTCTGGGAGCCCAACGAGCAGCTTCCCAGGAGGTCACCCATCCTGAGACTGCTCCTCGCACCAGCACGCTTAACTTCGGAGTTCTCATTACCCCGAAGCCACTGGGCTCCCAAAAGGCCTCATGCTATAAGGTGTCACGACACGCTCAAATAAGGCACTTCGCCCGCTCTCTGCTGGTCGGTGTGGGATATCACATCTTTACTCTTGTCCTTTTATATTCGTATATACGTTACATGATCGGTCCTCTTTAGAGGTTCATTTTTTTTCATTTTTACTTCCGCTGCACTTTCGTTTTAGGCATCGAATCCCAACAAGGAGATGGTTGAGAGATCACCCACAGGAGTTAATTATAGGAGATATTGATTTTGGTGTATCTACCCGAAGAAGAATACAGAGTACATAAGGAACTATACTGTGTGAGCAAGAAGAGACCGATTATGAGAAATCTCTATTTCCTGTATGGAAATCTCAAGCAGAACATAAGAGATTAGCTATGTCCACCCTAGTTGTATTCTTAACTTAATCCGAACCCATTTAAACCAATGAAGCCTTGAATAATTCTCACTGGATAACTTCTATGGAAGAAGAACTTAATGGTTTCGAAAGAAACAATGTATGGTATCTAGTACCCAGTCCAGAACATCAAGCTGTAATTGGAACCAAATGGGTATTTAGAAACAAGAAGGATGAGAATGGACTTTTTATCAGGAACAAATCCCATCTAGTCGCACAAGGCTACAGACAGGAAGAAGGCATAGATTACGATGAGATATTTGCCCCTGTGGCCAGACTAGAAGCCATCGGGATATTCCTCGATTTTGTCGTCTATAAGAGCTTTATATTATATCAAGTGGACTTAAGATCGCATTCCTAAATGGAGATCTCTCGGAAGAAGTATATGTTGAACAACCACCAGGGTTTCTCAACACTGAAGGCAGAGACCTAGTATACAGGCTACGGAAAGCACTGTATGGACTTAAGCAAGCACCTAGAGCTTGGTATGAAACCCTGTCCCTGTACCTTAAAAATAATAGATTTGAGAAAGGTGCTGTGGACAAAACCCTATTTGAAATACAGGAAGGGGATGACTTGTTAATGGTACAAATATATGACGATAATATTATATTTAGTTCTACTAACCTTGCTTTATGTCAAAGGTTCTATCACCTCATGCAAAGTAAATTTGAAATGAGTATGATGGAAAAACTTAGTTATTTTCTAGGATTGTAGGTGAAGCAAATGGCTACAGGAATCTTCATCAACCAGGAGAAGTATAATAAGGAACTGATCAACAAGTTTGGGATGAATAACTCCAAATCCTCGTCAACCCCCATGAGCACTTCCACGCAAATCAGTGCTGACAAAACTAGAAAGACAGTTGATCAATCACTCTACAAGAAGCTTATTGGCTCACTCATATACCTAACAGCTAGCAGGATCGATATACAGTTTTTTTGTGAGAGTGTGTGCTCGGTATCAAGCCGCACCTAAGGAGTCACATTTCACAACAGCCAAACGAATCCATAAATATATGAAAGGAATTGTCGATGTAAGATTATGGTATCATAAGGAAGGAGGATTCCATTTGGTTGGATACAACGACTCAAATCTCGGAGGCTATAAGTTGGTTAGGAATAGCACAAGTGGTACTTGTCACTTTCTTGGACCTAGACTTGTGTAATGGTTCAGTAATAAGTAATTGGCCAACTCACTTTCTACAGCTGAGTCAGAATACTATGCTGCTGGAAGTTGCTGTATGCAGATTCTTAGGATGCAACTACAGTTATAAGATTATGGAATCAGTGCTAGAGAGACGCCAATCATGCGATAGCACGAGTGCAATTTCAATAACGCACAACCCTGTATTGCACTCACAAACTAAGCATATTGATATGAAACATCACTTCATCAGGAATCATGTAGAGAAGAAGGATGTTCGAATCGAGAAAATTCATACAGACATTCAGTTGGCTGACATCTTTACAAAAAATCTCAGCAGAACCAGATTCTGTATGCTTCGTCAAGAATTAGGAATGCTACAGCCTGACTCCCTGTAAGTTTTTTTTTACGCTTTTACTAATCAATTGAGGGAGAATGCTATATGACCCCAAGAATACAATATCTCCTTTAATTGATTGTACACTCAAAACAAGTCAGATAGTACTGTAGGACAAAGAAGGCATGAAATCTTCCTACAGCTGACATGTGCATTAATTAAGGGGGAATACAGTATGACCCGTGATTACAGCATTAATCCAGATATTGATGTAAGAATTAAATCTTGTATGTATCATTTAAAGGGGGAATTCTGTATTGTTTCATGGATACAACACATACACCATAGGATGTCAATTAATATTATATTACAACTCTATTCGTACAGAAAACATTTTAAGTCCACGTGCCCTGTTTATATTTCAAACGTTTTATCATTTAATGTTTTAAAGGCACCTGGACTTCAATGCCTCAAATACTATGATTTTGAATAATTTCAAAACTACCGTTTCGTGTAATACGGGAAGCCGAACAGTCAGAAGTGGGGCCAGTTATCATTTAAAAAACAAATGAATAAGACGTACAAGTTACCCTGAATCCATCCTGTATGTTCTTTAATAACACGGTTACCATCCCTTAAATATGACCGTTAACTGTATGAAACTCGAATCTTATCTACACCATATAAAAGGACTGTATTTTGCTCCCTTGGACTCTTTACGCTTTCAGCAAATTAAACGAGTCTTCAGCAAAGAGCGTACATATATTCTGCAATTTTCTGTGATATTTCCCAGTTTCTTCAAACTCTTTTTCAGCAAGAATGTCGACTTCCCAGACTTCTTCCCTTTCCATGAGGAAGATAGAATCAATCATTGACGTACGCATCTTCTCCAGGTCTGTGGTTATGGAGAGAATCAATCTCGAAGGAGCTGTACCGCCTTGTGAGCCACCACGCCGAATTGTACGATGAACATATAGTAGAAGAATTTTATTTGGACGCCTCGTTCAAATACTAGTCTCAGAGAAGAGGAGGAGAAATTTCTGTAATCTCTGCAACTGTTCAAGGGATTGAGGTCTCTGTGAACAGAGATCTGTTGGAAACTATACAAGCTGTCATCTGATGGCCTGAAATGAAAGATCTTGACATTTTCGGGTCGGAGAGTCTTCTATCTGCCTACTGGAAGTTGTTCACTAGCAATGAGAATGCGGAGAACGTTCACCCCTCATGCCACAAGAAAAATTTCTGTCTGCCCTATGTTTACCTTCACGACTTATGTTGTTGGGTACCTGAGAACTGGACAGGAGCTTTCGAAATGTACACCAATATATGCTTCAAAATGATGGCCGGCATCATGTCTGGAGAAAAGGTTAACTGGTGTCAAATACTACTGAAAAGAATACAGGAGGATGCTGCCTAACCTGAAACTACAAAGAAATCATTCGGCCTAATCTTGAATTATATCTTCACACATTTTGGAGTAAAACAATCTGCCGATGCCAAGAAGATTGGCCCCGGAAAATTCATTGGAGGAATAAAGGCCACCGCGTTCAACAAATCGCCCTTGATTGCTAAAAGACCGCAACCTCAAAGCATGCCGATCTCAAGTGACCCAAGGGACGTTACTTGAAGAATCTCGACCGAGGAAAGGAAAAGGAAGAGGAGTGTCTCTGACAGCCGGTCACATCATGTTGTAGAGAAGAATAAGAAGAGGACAAAGAAGTCTTCTAAAGCCAAGGCTACATTGACTACAACGGTCACTGTAGTTGTTCCTTCTATTCCAATAGATTACTCAATCCCATAGGGCGCAACCCCTATGGAAGAAACAGTTGCTGCAAAATAGCAGATCCCGAGCCTGTGGCAGCCATGACAGATTATCAATTATTTTCCAAAGTAAAGGGTTCCGGTGAGTCGGCTACCCCTTCGGAGCCAAAAGACGCTATTCCTAATAGGGTACCACCCCTATATGGAGTTTCTCTCCCCACAGGGTACCATCCCCTATTCGGGTTCCCTCTTCGAAATAGGCTCCCATACCTATTGCGGATCCCATCCGGACGGTAGACCCAACTACTGTACAGAGTCCCTCCCCCTCTGAAATAATAAATAATGCTCTCCTCCAGGTATAAATAGAGCAAGCGTATGAATGCTTCAAAATATGAAAGTCCTACAGGGTCACCCCATACGACACCTTGTACCACTGGGCCGATTGTAAGCACGAGTGATTATATGCACTGGAGCTCACGGACACCTAGAACGCTGAGGTCTTGATCCGCTGGGAGATCACTTTTGCCAGGAGCTAATCTCTGACTATTGTTGGGTTTTCCATTCATCGAATACATAAAGCAGCAGTAAAAATGCAGCAGAAAAATAAATATGAAACCCAATTTAGGATCTCATGCAGTAATTTAATTATCTGATTAAAGGGTTAATCGAATTACCGTAATCCGACGAACATATCTAGATCCGGACTAGAAGCAGATGAATATCTCCTTCCTCTTTGGGTGATCCACACACGAACAATTCCACAATCCAGATTGCTAGATCCTTACGAATAATATTGATAAATAGTACAACATAAATTCCTTACTAGAAAGATTGTACTATTGATCAAGATCAACTGAGGGAAGACTAAATGACCTATCCGCAACTTCTACTGTAGAGATGGATGGCCAAAATTCTTTAGTCTTGAGAAAGGGGGGTGGGGGCGATATTTAGGTGTAGGTTTCTTATGACATCTCCTTATCATAGACTCCCTATTTATACTAACCCTAGATTCAAGAATTTAGTATTTGCTTAGTTACCCCTCGTGTTATTAAATAATACAATATATATAATATCCAATATTATATATTACTTATTATTTAATCTCTTCATAAATATAATATCCAATATTATATTTACTATTCCCAGTTGATATTTATTCCTACTTGTCTATAATTGTCATACGTGCCACCCAAAAGGCTTATATTATGTTGGCAATGATTTAATACCTTATTAAATAATATATCATAAGTGGCCTCTAGCAAGACATTATGATTACCCAAATAATATAAGTTAATAGTCCATTAAACCTTTTAACGTGTCAAATCCCTTTGTCACGCGATATCATATTTGAACTAAGTCATGGAGTCTGTCATACTTATTTATTTTCAAATGCTTTCTCAATCTTAAGTAGACTGATTGAATCAAATGACTCTTCATTTGAGCATGGCCCTTCAGTCCTACTTATCGAGGGCCCCAGCATATATCTCTCTCACTAAAGAGAGGGACAAATCCCCATCTTGATTATTTATTGCCCTCTACATGACTCCCACTAATCCCGATCGCTAACCTTTATGATCACCATGTTGCAGATGATGTTGGATTACGTCAAGACATAGCAGTTATCATGTTGGACTCTATGATAATCTCAGGTTCAAGGAGTTATTGACATACTGTTATATTGAGATTCACTTATGACATTTCCATGAGTGATCTCAATGCGGGTCTGTACAGTATTAGTTCTCCAACCAATACCCATAAGTTTGATCGATACCATATGCATAATCATCCGATGATTATCAATCAAACTTATACTAGTATATTAATCACTTGAGTCTCTACTAAACGCGATTGTACCAAGAATATTTGAATAATCTTATTATTCGATTATTATAATATTAAAACATGCACACATTATAATAATCAAAGAGAAATAAATAATATCAAATAACTTTATTTAAATGTGAAAATTACATATCTAGGCACATCGAATGTCCTAAGGAACTATTCCCAACAATCTCCCACTTGCACTAGAACCATTCATTCAAGACTTTTAGTCATATCGCTTTAGCATGCTCAACATGCTTTCCTTGTGAGAGAGGCTTGGTAAGCGGATCTGCAACGTTCTCTTCTGTTGCTACTTTGCACATTGCAATATCTCCTCATCTGACGATCTCTCTGACTAGGTGATATTTTCTAAGTATATATTTGGAATTATAATCGGTCCATGACTCTTTAGCTCGCGCAATAGCACCATTATTGTCGCAGTAAAGACTTATAGGACAAAAAAGGTTCCACAGATTCTCCTTGGCTGCATCCAATGCTGTCAGATACTCAGTCTTAAGTTATTGAATCTATGAGCGTGTTTTCCAACTCACCATATCTTCAGTTTAAACAAAAGACAAAACTATCTACTATCTTAAATCATCTCCATCGGTTTTAAAACTTTCATCGACATAACTATTTACAGCTAACTCATTTCCCACACCTCCATATATTTGGAATGCATCCTTAGTTCTTCTTAAGTACTTTTGGATGGTTTTCACGACTGTCCAGTGACTTTCACCTAGATTTGATTGGTATCGACTTGTCATGCTAATGGCAAACGATACATCTAGTCGAGTACAAGGTACTTTGACTCAGACCAATCATTCTCTTTGATCTATCTCCATAGATTTTTATACCAAGAATATACACAACTTCTCCCAAGTCTTTCATTGAAAAACAATTTCCTAACATGAGTCTTTACTGTTTGTAAGGTAGGTATGTCGTTTTTAATGAGTAATATGTCATCTACATATAAGACTAAGAAAACAACTATGCTCCCACTAACCTTCTTGTACACATATGGTTCATCTTCATTTTGATTAAACCCAAACTTTTTGACAGTTTCATCAAAGCGAAGATTCCATCTCCGAGAAGCCTTCTTCAACCCATAAATGGATCTTTGAAGCTTACAAACCTTTTAGAATTTTCTGGATGAACAAAACCCTCATGTTGTTTCATGTACACATCCTCGAGTTAGTTTCCATTAAGGAATGCTGTTTTGACATCCATTTGCCATATTTCATAATCATAGTATGCAGCAATGACAAATAAAATTCTAATTGATTTAAGCATGACTACTGGCAAAAAAGTCTCATCATAGTCAACACCATGAATCTATCTATAACATTTTTCCAATAGTCTAGCTTTAAAGGCTTACAGATTATCATCCATGTCTTTCTTCTTTTTGTAGACCCATTTGCACCCAATGGTTTTAACACCCCCAAGTGGATCTATCGAGTTCCAAACTTGATTGTCATACATGGACTGCATCTTTGACTTCATGGCTTTTTTCTATTCCTCGGACTCTGATCCTGTAGCTGCTTCTGTATAGCTTCTAGGCTCATCATTTATGAGCGATGCGTCATCATCCTCTGTTACTATATAACCATATCTCTCAGGTTCATGTCGCATCCCATCAGATCTATGAGGGACTTGTGTACTTTGAACGGGCTCTTCAACTGATTGTTGAGCCTATTCGGTTTTCATCGGTGATGCGATGTCTTCTTGTGGTTCTCGAGTTTCCTCCAGAATTAATCTTCTCCAACTGTCTCTTTTGGAAATAAATTCCCTTTCTAAGAATACAGCATTTCGAGCAACAAACACTTTGTTTTCTGCGGGCTTATAAAAGTAATATCCTTTAGTTTCCTTAGGATACCCCACAAATAATTATCTTTCAGATCTGGCTGCCAGTTTGTTAAACACTTGGCGCCTTACGAACGCTTCGCAACCCTAGATCTTTAGAAAAGATAAGTTTGGTCTCTTACTATTCCATTTCTCAAATGGTGTCTTTTCAACTACTTTAGATGGAACACGGTGAATGCTGCTGTTTTTAAGGCATTGTTGCGATATTTCCTACACGCAAGTGCACGTCATCGTTTACAAGTAATAAAGTGATAAGTAGAGTATCGTTCCCACGAGGATTGAATCTCTAACTACCGATTTTTTTCATATTCCAATTTTATCTGAACAATCGAATTTGGGTTTTGCGATTAATAACTAAAAGAATTACTAAAAGTCTAAGCAGTAGAAAACAATATCTTGGATAAAAGAAATCAAATGATGAATAAGTCTAGGGTTCTGAATCCACCTTAGTTTATCCGAATTTACTCTCGATTATCCGTAATAAATAATTTTCCCAATTTATTGAAGGCGGAGATTGCTAATATATTCTACCGCCTCTTCCCGGGGTCAATAGATTTATCTAAAGGCGAATAACGCACTCTATCCCTAGGTGAATTAATTCGTCGATAGGCAAAAAGCATGAAATCTCCTAAAGGCCACGTAGTTCCTATGAGTATATTCCTATCTCACAGAATAAAACGGTCCTCACCAATAGTTCCTCACCAAATCTCCTCTCCCGATTCGAAGTGAATGATTAAATCAATACAACTATTGGCCAGATAATTGCAAGCATTAAACTTAATTGGGAAAACTCAATAAAAAGGTAATAAATTGGATAATCTCAATCAATTCAATCAAAACAAAGGTTTCATCAAAACCCTAGATTAGGGCTTTAGCCTGACATACTAAAAACTGAAAATACAGAATAAATAAACGAAAGCATAAAATTCAAACGCAGATGAAGCTCGGATTCCTCCGTTCTTCGACTTCCGCCTCGCCTTGAATTCTTCTCGCTTCCTCTTCTTCTGCCGTCTCCAAGCTTAAGCTCTCAAAGGTTAAAGATCCAAGGATTCCGGATGATTTAATTAGGGTCTTAAACCCTATTTATAGCTCAAGACATCAAGAATTCGCGTCCGTATTAGTCGGTCGAAATCAAGCCAAACAGCCTCAAAATCCGCGGGCACACACAAACCGCCAAGTGTGCCGCGGCTCACTAAACTCGTGCGCGGCACATCGCCTTCTGAATGCTCAGGCGTTAATTAATTTTTCGTGCCGCGGCTCACTGGCCAGGCTGCGCATGCAGTACAGTTACTCGCCCTTCGGCCGGGTGTCTTCTGTGCCGCGGCTCGCCTTCCTTGTGCCGCGGCTCGAGTCCGATTTGCCGTTTTCGCCCGTTTTGCCTCGTTTTAGCTTCCGGACTTCAATTTCCTGTCAATCATACAAAATTAAGGCATTAAAAGCTCATTTAGACAATTTCACTCACCAAAACACTACAAAATAATGATAAATAAGCGTATAAAAATACGCCTAACAAATACCCCCAAACTTAAGCCTTTGCTTGTCCTCAAGCAAAAAGAATTAAATTCAATAAAAGAATGTTGTGAATCATCGTGCAACTCATAGTGTTCAACCTAATCAATACTCTACTGTAATTATCTCTAAATAATACGAGTGTCATAAAAGCGAGATGCACTCAGAATAATGATTCCGCAAAGTAATCAAGTTCAGTCCTAATCACTCGTTCATGAAGAAATTCCAGCTCAAAGATTAACAAAACGTGAGTCAAATCGACCGTCAATATGAAAGGCTAAAATGAACAAGCAAGTTCGTCCCGTTCCACAGTCGAAAGGCACAATTTTCACGAGTTTCATAACAATTAAACCTCGGACAGTATTCCCTTATATATATAAGCTCAAGAATTTGATTCGAGTTGACCACTAGGTTAGGATCTCGGGATGTTTCATCGGGATAATCCTAGGGTGGAACTTCCATTCTCATGTATTAGGAAACCGTTTGACGTAAAAGACACTCATGGGGCACATGGATGCTTCTAGTTACTAAGTTCCCGTCTACAGCGGAGAAACAACTCGAATATATAATTTCCGCATGTCCGAATCAAGGTTGCCGTTTTACGCGAGAGTAAACAGCGGGTCACGCGAATACCCCCGGTTACTAGGCTTCCTATCATTGGCACATGTGAAATATCTAAATCACTAGTCTAATCAGGGTCGTCGTTTTACGCGAGAGTAAACAGCGGGTCACGCGAATACCCCCGGTTACTAGACTTCCCATCATAGAACACATTATCTCGACTTTAGGGAAAAACTGACCGACTCTAAACTCAATCAAAGTGCCAACACGACTAAAGAAACAGTACGACTCACTATCCGGAAAATGTAGCCAAACGTATTGATGGGGATTTAAAAACAAGTGTGTATCGTCTCTTATCTGCCAAGACCTCTACAATCACGAAAAATTTCGGACCTAATTGAATACTAAGCAGAACAGAAATAACTGACTACAGCTCGACTAAAACTCGACCGTTTCTTCAGAGAGAAAAAACAGTGTCGTAACATCAGTATCACACAAATAGATATCACACAAATAGAAGCACGAAAAATTCACGAATAAAGAAAAACTACGACAAGCAAGGCTATCTAAAAAAATTTTACGCAAAGAAATGAAAAGTGCAACGAAATAAAGTACAGCAATAAAATAAGGTACAGCAATGAATGTAGCCTGAAAGTAAATCCCCCCCAAACTTAGGACGTACATTGACCTCAATGGACAAAAATGATATGCAATAAAAGTAAAAGGTCAAGTACTCCCTCCGGGAGAGCCGGTGCCAGATCGTCCGGTGAGGAGGGTGGTGTGGGCGGGGCGGGCGCAATAAATGGCCCGTCGGGATGCATGATGTGGGCCGTCCATGCGGCGAGGTGCTCGATGATAAGCATCCTCGCAAGAAGACGCCTCACCGCTCGACGGCCGCCCGGCGGGCTCGCTCGCATCTCGGCTCGAACAGTAGCAACAACGCTCTCCGCTCCGCCTCACGCTCCTCCGCAGGCGCCCATCAAGCTCTCTCTCTCTCTCTCCTCATCTCATCTCTCTCTCCTCGTCTCCTCTCTCGGCTCCTCTCTCTCTCTCCTCGCCTCCTCTCTGCTCCTCTCTCTGTCTCCTCAAATCCTCCCGCAGCCCCATCAAACAACTCCTCCAACCTCGCTCTATCGGCCGCGGACGGCATCTCCATGCGTCAACAAAGCGGCTCGGGATCCTCGTGAGCCTCCTCTAGCAAAATCCTCTCCCCGAGCGCAGCCGCGCTCCGCCCCACCGGTCGAAGTGTGATATGATGCGGTGGTCGATCGGGGCTGTGGGGCTAGCATCGGCTCGTCGTCGACCACGCGCCCCGATTGCCGGCATAAAGCGCAGATGAGGGAGGGGTGCTTCAACCCGTATTGGCCCCCATGGATACTGAAGATAGATCGGACCAGATGGGGGCCACATCAAACGCACGGAAGTGATAGCAAAAGTGTCCGGCGCGGGAGAGAAAGACTGACGGATCTGGGAGGTGGGGTCAATGCGTGCGCAGATAAAATAAAGCTGTGCACGCCCGAGCCGGGCCGAGGCGCGAGCTCAAGTGAAAAGTAGAAGAACTCGTGCTCGCCGCTCCTGCCGGTACTGGCTGTGCAATGGTCTCAAGCAGGGCCTCCTTAGTGAGGCTGGTCATCACTCGATTATAGGCTGACTCGTTAACCACCGGAAACCCAAAAAGCCTCCGAATAGCAGCCGTAGAGAAATCAACTGTAACTCCTCGGACGTCGACCTGAGTCCGAGACTCTAAAGACGGCAAAGAATGCCCTGCCCGAATGTGCTTCAGCAGAGCGCTGGCGTAAAACTCCTGCACGATCGAGATAACTGCTGGCTCGGGAGGTGCGGTAAATCTGGCCCACCCCATCTCGTCAATCATGGTGAGCAATTCCCCGTCTTGAGGAGCTGGAGTAAAACCCCTCTCTGGAATAAGTGGTCGTGGTCGGATCTTTTCATTGAATATCTTGTGAATTTCGGGGTCCGTAAATTGATGCCCCTCCGCCTCGGCCTGACCACGAGAGGTCTCCCCTCGAGTAGGGGATGACTCGGTCCTAGCTCTCTTGCTTAGCTTCTTGGTTCTCGCCATAATCAGTCCTGAAAAGTGAAACACGAGGGTTTATTCACGCAAAAATAATAACAATGATCTATGCTCGGCTAAGGATATCCAGCCAGAAATTCCGAATTTAAGAAAATAGCGCATACGTGAGAGAAGGATGAAATTGGACTTAAACATGTAACCTGGATGTAAGGGTTGGGCTTGTCAGAATTCAAAACGTATACGTTGCACGAAAATTCAAAACGATTGCTTTTTCAAAGAAAATTCTTCATTAAGGCAATTTATCAAACACCTTGAGGGCACAAGTTTACTTGAAGAATAAACATAGTTGTAGCTCGAATCAACCCTCAAAAATCAAAACATAAGTCAATCATCATCAACTCAACACATTCAATTCTTTGATATTCCGATTTAACCATGAAAATTCGATGAAACTACCATGTTATTCTCTAACAATCATAAAACTATTTGAAGGAAAAAATAAGCATGTTCCATTCATCCAAAGCAAAAAATAACAACTTCCATAATAAACCATAAGCAAGTCAAGATTAAAGATTGAAACGTACCTTTTGAAGATTGCAAGAAGAAATCGCAGGAAGAAAAGAAAATGGAAGAACTTGTTCGGCCGGTTCGCGCGCTGGGGAGGGAAGGAGAAAGGAAGAGGAAGGCGTACCTGGAAATGCCGGCCGAATGCGTGTTATATGCTACCTGGCCTTTCAAATTCTGCATAGTGTGCCGCGGCACAGCTAAAGTGAGCCGCGGCACAAGGTACGATCCTATTACTGTGTTCTCGTTTTGTCGTGCCGCGTACGCTTTTCGCTTGCCGCGGCTCATTGCTCAAGTGTGCCGCGGCTCATTTATGCCGTGCCGCACAGTCTGATTGGTTTAGCCTCCCCTTGCGATTGATGTGTGCCGCGGCTCACAATACCTGTGCCGCGGCTCATACTTCAGTTTCTTCCCTGGGACTTTCCTGCACAGAGTTTTGAGAAGAAGACGTTAAACACGAGAGGCAGAAGCAAATTGAAGCACAAAAATGATGAAAAATAAGAATCACGAATACAATAAAATAAAGAAATGCAAAAATCTACAACTACGAACTCGGGTTGCCTCCCGAGAAGCGCTAAGTTTATAGTCTTCAGCCAGACCTATTGGACAACGTTAGTTCGCTTTTCGCAAACTCCATTTGGTTTCCGCCCCGTTCATCGAATCGTTCATATTTTTGTTAAAGTTATGACCATTGGTCGTTAGCGATTCGACTTTTGGTTCGGTCATCAAATGTTGTTTGCGGAAAGGTTTCGACGTGAATAACTTCCCGAAACACCCGGTTTTTTCATGACTAGTTGTCCGCTTGGCTTTCGGCTCAATCTCCTCCTTCACAAACTCACTCAAGACTGCAGCAGATTTTTCCTCATGCTCGAGGAACGCCACTCGTTCTATATCCTTCTTAAGACTTGAATCATTTAACACAAAATCTGAATTTTTCCAACGATGATTTTTTCGGTGCTTTCCTCTTTCAACGACATCCACACTTTCAATTTGTGACCCTTTATCAGCACTTCCGGGACATGGGAACGATTTGAATACTTGAAAAGTAACTTGCTCGTCTTGGACCCTCAGAGTTAACTCCCCCTTTTCCACGTCTATAAGGGTTCGGCCCGTCGCTAGAAATGGTCGTCCCAAGATGATTGGAATATTTTCATCTTCCTCCATGTCGAGTACGATGAAATCGCCGGAAAGATGAACTTATCAACTTTAACTAAAATCCTCGATTAATCCCCTCGGATACTTTATCGATCGATCCGCCAATTGTAAGGAGACTGTTGTTGGCTTGGCTTCCCCAATATTCAGCTTTTTGAAAATCGATAGAGGCATGAGGTTGATACTCGCACCAAGATCGCATAGTGCCTTATTAAATGAAAGATTCCCCATGGTGCACGGTATGTTGAAGCTTCCCGGATCTTTCAATTTAGGTGGGAGCTTCTTTTGAAGAATCGCACTGCACCCCTCTGTCAAGGTGACCGTTTCAAACTCCTCAAGCTTTATCTTCTTCGATAATATCTCTTTCATGAACTTGACATAACTCGGCATCTGTTCCAATGCGTCGGCGAACGGAATATTTATGTGAAGCTTTTTGAACACATCAAGGAACTTAGAAAATTGTTTGTCCGCCCTTCTTTGCTGTAGTCTCTGCGGAAACGGAACGGGGGGGACACATGTCTTCGAGTTATCCGGCTTCAAATCCTTCGACTCCTCTAGCTTTAAATCCTTCTCTTCCTCAATCTCCTTCTTCTCTTTACCCTGCTCGGGCTGATCCAGCACCTCTCTCCTGCTTCTCAAGCTAATTGCGTTTAGACTCTATCTAGGATGTGTCTCTGTTGTACTCGGCAATGCTCCCTCCGGACGAGCTGTCAACACATTAGCGATTTGGCCCAGCTGGACCTCCAAGTTTCGAATGGAAGCAGAATGATTTTGTAATGTAGCTTCCGTACGAGTCATAAATTGACTCGTATTTGCCGCCAATTTTGGAAGTGCTTCCTCGAGAGACACTTTGGGAGCGGGAGGGGGCTGCTATTGATTCTGGGCGAACGGGGGCTGGTGTGAGTTCTGTCCGTTTCTCCATGAAAAGTTAGGATGATTGCGCCACCCCGAATTATAAGTATTGGAGTACGGGTTATTCGGCTGATTCCCACTTCCCACAAATTGAGCCTGCTCCATCTGATTTTGCTCGAACGGATTTCCAACTTGACATTCCGCGCTCGGGTGTGATCCGTTACACCAATTACATGTCTCTATGGTAACGGGGGCTGGTGCGTGCGAAAATGTCTGGAGCTGTTGTGTCAAAGCGGCGACTTGAGCTGACAAAGTGGAAATCGGGTCATTGCTTGAAACTTCCATGACTCTCTTCGGTGTCAATCTTTCCGATGGCCATTGGTATGCGTTTTCGGCCATATCTTCCAAAAGCACGTGTGCCTCGGCTATAGATTTTCCCATGAAAGTCCCACCAGAGGCCGCATCCACGAGAGTGCGTGTAGAAGCACTCAAACCATTATAGAACGTATGAAGCTGAAGCCAATCAGGAATGCCGTGATGCGGGCATCTTCGTAGCAATTCTTTATATCGCTCCCACGCCTCGTGGAGCGATTCCATATCGTACTGACAAAAGGTGGTTATTTCGTTTCTCAACCTTGCCGTCTTAGCTGGTGGAAAAAATTTGGCAAGGAAGGCTTGCGCTAACCTCTCCCATGTTGTAATCGACCCCGGTGGTAAAGAATTTAACCAGAATTTTGCTTTATCCCTCAAAGAGAAAGGGAAAAGCCTCAATCGGATGGCATCGTCGGTGACACTATTAGTCTTGAACGTGTCGCATATCTCAAGGAAAGAAGCATAATGAGTATTCGGGTCGTCCTTCGGCAGTCCGCAGAATGGACTCGCCTGCACCATCTGAATAATGGCGGGCTTGATCTCAAAATTATTAGCTTGAATAGTGGGACGCCGAATTCCCGAAAAATTAGCGTTAACCTGCGGCATGGCATAATCTCGAAGAGCTAGTTCCGGTTGAACTTGCCGCACTTGGTTATCTCCTCCTTGGACTTCGAGATTCTCGGCCATGTTGACCATCGTCTGCAACTCTCTTTTCTCCTTTTTGTTCCTTCTTAGCGTGCGCTCGAGCTCGGTGTCCAAAGGTAGTAGCCCTTCGTTACCGAGTCTTCTCATGCACTACACGAAAGGTCCTGAAAGGAAAAACAAATAAACGAAATTAAATACACAAAAATAAAAATAAAACGTTCAAATTAAGACTGGAAATACTTAAATCGATATTAGAAAATTTTAATCCCCGGCAACGGCGCCAAAAACTTGTTGCGATATTTCCTACACGCAAGTGCACGTCATCGTTTACAAGTAATAAAGTGATAAGTAGAGTATCGTTGCCACGAGGATTGAATCTCTAACTACCGATTTTTTTTGTATTCCAATTTTATCTGAACAATCGAATTTGGGTTTTGCGATTAATAACTAAAAGAATTACTAAAAGTCCAAGCAGTAGAAAATAATATCTTGGATAAAAGAAATCAAATGATGAATAAGTCAGGGTTCTGAATCCACCTTAGTTTATCCGAATTTACTCTCGATTATCCGTAATAAAAAATTTTCCCAATTTATTGAAGGCGGAGATTGCTAATATATTCTACCGCCTCTCCCGAGGTCAATAGATTTATCTAAAGGCGAATAACGCACTCTATCCCTAGGTGAATTAATTCGTCGATAGGCAAAAAGAATGAAATCTCCTAAAGGCCACGTAGTTCCTATGAGTATATTCCTATCTCACAGAATAAAACGGTCCTCACCAATAGTTCCTCACCAAATCTCCTCTCCCGATTCGAAGTGAATGATTAAATCAATACAACTATTGGCCATATAATTGCAAGCATTAAACTTAATTGGGAAAACTCAATAAAAAGGTAATAAATTGGATAATCTCAATCAATTCAATCAAAACAAAGGTTTCATCAAAACCCTAGATTAGGGCTTTAGCCTGACATACTAAAAACTGAAAATACAGAATAAATTAACGAAAGCATAAAATTCAAACGCAGATGAAGCTCGGATTCCTCCGTTCTTCAGCTTCCGCCTTCTGCCCTTGAATTCTTCTGCTTCCCTCTTCTTCTGCCGTCTCCAAGCTTAAGCTCTCAAAGGTTAAAGATCCAAGGATTCCCAGATGATTTAATTAGGGTCTTAAACCCTATTTATACCTGAGCACATCAGCAATTCGCGTCTGTATTAGTCGGTCGAAAACTGGCTTCGAAACAGCTCAAAATCCGCGCGGGCACACACAAACCGCCAAGTGTGCCGCGGCTCACTAAACCTGTGCCGCGGCACATCGCCTTCGGCTGAATGCCTGAGCGTTAATTAATTTTTTCTTTGCGGCTCACTGGCCTTGCCGCGACACGAGTACAGGTTACTCTGCCCTTCGGCTGGTGTCTTCCTGTGCCGCGGCTCAGCTTCCTTGTGCCGCGGCTCAGAGTCCAGTTTTGCCATTTTCGCCCGTTTTGCCTCGTTTTAGCTTCCGGACTTCAATTTCCTGTCAATCATACAAAATTAAGGCATTAAAAGCTCATTTAGACAATTTCACTCACGAAAACACTACAAAATAATGATAAATAAGCGTATAAAAATACGCCTAACAGGCATGGCCCCAAAATGATAATGGAAGCTCTATTCGACTCATTATGGATCAAACCATATCTAATAAAGTCCGATTCCTCCTCCCGGACACTCTTTTATGCTGAGGTGTTCCAGTAGGAGTAACTTGTGAAACAATTCCACAACTCCTAAGATGATCATCGAATTCTTGGCTCAAGTATTCGCCACCTCGATCCGATCGAAGGTATTTAATTGTCTTGCCAAGTTGATTCTGTACTTCATTCTAGAATATTTTGAACATTTCAAAAGATTCATATTTATACTTTATAAGATAAACATATCCATATCGGCTAAAATAATCGGTAAATGTAATGAAGTATTGGTATCCGTCTATGGCATGAGTGCTAAGAAGTATGCATACATCAGTAGATATTAGGCCCAATAGATCACTAGCCCTTTCTCCATGACCGGTGAAAGGATTCTTCATCATCTTTCCTAATAAACAAGATTCGCATGTCCCATATGATTCATAGTCAAAAGAGTCTAAAAGTCCATCATTATGGAGTTTAGAAATGCGTTTCTCGTTTATGTGACCAAGTCGACAATGCCATAAGTAAGTCGGATTAGAATCATTGAGCTTAGGTTTCTTGGATGCGATGTTATAGACTTCCAAAGTGTTGGACTCATCTAGATCAATATTGTCAAGGCCAGTATATAACTTTGCAGTACCATAAGGCAAGTCATCAAAGAAAATACGAATAATCTTATTCTTAATAAGAAAAGTGTAACCTTCACAATCTAATGTAGAAACTGAAATAATATTCCTATTCATAGCAGGAACATAATAGGAATTATTCAAAACTAACAAAAGCCCAATGGGTAAAAGTAGATCATATGTTCCTACGGCTAGTGCAGCAACTCTTGCTCTATTGCCGACTCTTAGATCCACTTCCCCTTTCTTCAGCTCTCTACTGCTTCTCAACCCCTGCACATTTGTACAAATGTGAGATCCACATCCAGTATCTAATACCCAGAGTTAGAAGTAGATATGTTAACTTCTATAAAAAGTATACGTATGGCGGTCTCACTACCCTTGGTACGTTATAGCTCTTCCAAGTAAACCTTGCAATTTCTTTCCCAGTGTCCTGGTTTATTGCAATGATGACAATTTCCATCTTTGGGAGCATTAGCCTTGAAACCCGGCTTAGTAGGGTCTTTAGATTTGGAAACTTTTGCCTTACCCTTGCCCTTGCCTTTGTTCTTAAATGACTTCCCTTTGCTGCATCAACACGTGGCTTGGTTTCTTCTTAATATTTTTCTCAGCCGTTTTAAGCATCCCATGCAGCTCAGCAATGGACTTCTCCATCTCATTCATATTATAGTTCATAATGAACTGACAAAAACTATCGGGCAATGAGTTTAGGATCACATTTTTTGTACGGTTATCTATAAGCCTCGATGGCGATCGGCACAATGGTTAAGAACCAGCCAAAGAAGGCAGATGCTGGGCAAGCGCCTAGCAGTCGACGTCTGAGGCGATCATCTATCGGCATCTGGAGATCGTCTATAATGTCCGACTGTAGACGATCGTCCCGTGCCACGCATGAATCCGACACCCGTCAGAGTATTCGAAGACCGAATCTCGGACAAAGACCCACGTGCAGATCCGCAAAAGGCGCCACAAGATAAGCCCATTTGACCCCAGCCTGTCACCCCCTTCACACCTACCGACAAGCCCGCCGAAAGGTACAAAGTGGGCCCTCCCCAGACAGCGACTCAGGACACGTGTGGACTTCTTATTGGTTCGCACATCTGGCTACCAGCAGCAGCCTCGGACTTTAAGGAAACAGTACCACGTGATGGGCGATCGCCCACCTTATTCTAATATAGAAAACGGCGGTCGCCCACAATCGCCGGGGAGGACCTAGCAACTTCTTTTCCTATAAATAGAAGGCCTCCAACAGTGGCCTAAGAACAGATGAATTACTTGACAAATACACTCCCACACAGTGAAATCGATTCACAGAGACACACAGACTGTGAAATTCATTCACAAACAAAGTATACATAAAAAGCAAGAACTCACAGAGCATCATATCTGGTTCTTCCGGCAGTCTTCACGCTCTATAGCTAAGATAACTAGAGTCTTTACACTAATTGTAATCTCACTCTAACATTAATATTTGTAATCCCAAGTATTTGTATTAATAACATCTCGCGAGAGCATTCAAGCCCGGGACTAACAACCCTGGCAAATCTTATGTTATTTACTTTCCCACGGAAGTGTTCTCACATTTGTTTGTTACTCGACCATTCCAGCAATATCATCTCCGGATAATATTTTGGGTAACAACAATTGACACTAGAGGAAGGGGCCCCGTGTCTTAACCTTCATTTTTATTCCGACCTTCTCGAAGGACACTCATTGTTCTACGGGGCATATACTTGAAGAAACACCCACTGTTCTTCAAAGAAAAACCTTCAGAAACATGACATCCGCCACGACCTCAAAAAGAGCCACCCTGATCTACCGGACATCTCATTCCGGCCCAGACCGAATCCCAGCCTATGGCGGAAGGCGACCGCGGCGACGATAGGCTCTCACTCCCGCCCCCGAGGGATGGCCCCAACCTCTCACTCAATCAGTTCCAGACCGCGGAACAGATCGAGGAGGCAATAGCCATCCTCAGGGAGCGATGGAGGGCATGCGACTCGCCCACCATTACCTATCAGCCATCCGCCGAGCAGGCAAGCGGAAGCTTAAGGGGCTATACGTCGAGAAATCGTCGGAAAGCCCCGAGCCGCAGGAAAAGGCTCTCGTAAGGCGGGATGATTCCGTCTTCAGCCACCTAGGGAGTGCTCCCTCATGGCGACCCGGGCATTCAGGCCCCACCCGGGAAACATCGGAGTCCGAATCCGTCACCAGGAGTTCGGCATATCCGACTCCCAGAAGACAAGCCGGCCAACGGGCCCCTAATCTCCCAAGAAATGAGCCCGGTGGCGGAGAGCTCGTCACCTACCATGGGTCCAGGAGATCAATAGATGATCGCCTTGGCTCCCGCTCCGAGAGCCAATCAACGAGCAGTCAGGCTACGGCGATGGCCGCCATGCAGCGCCAGCTCGACGAAATGAAGGCGTTCCTAGAAACTGGGGCAGGCACCAAGAGATCGATCGTTGGACCGAGTGAGCCACTCGCGGCCCAGATCGAGCTCGCCCCAGTTCAACTGAAGATCGCTCCCCCTGAAACACCTCTATATGAGGGGAGATCGGACCCTGAGACCCATTTGAGTAAATTCCGGATTTACATGACCGGATGTGGAGCATCGGACGCGACGAAGTGCCGAATGTTCCCATTGACATTGGGCGATCTCGCCCATAGGTGGTACATCTCACTTCCACCTCGCTCGATCAATTGTTTTGAGAAACTGGCGAACGACTTCACGTCATACTTTGCCGCCAAAGTTGCTCGGCCAGAAGGCCCCCACCGCATGATGAAAATCAGGCAGGGGAAGAACGAGCCCGATGAAGATTACATCGACCGGGTGGATGAAATAGTCCTCACTGGTGAGCCCATTAGCGACGTGCTTGCCCTCTACTCGGTCCTAGGGGGATTCTATGGCTATTCGCCCATGTTCAGGCACCTTACGAAGGACATCCCCCCGACCTACGCGATCTTCCGCGCCAGGGCCGCTGATTTCCTGGCTAGGCAGAGGATGCTCACCCTCCGCTTAGGTGAGGGATCTACTAGGTAGGGGAAAACGCCATCTTCCATCCCGAGAAAGGCGGTCGCCAAGCCCAGAAAGGCAATCGTGAAACCGCCCGGCGAATTCAAAGCTTTTGAGGATGTGGAGGTTCACCTCCTCCGAAACCTCAACCTATCTCCGGCCCACATTTTAAACGCCATCAAGGGGTGCGAATGGCTTAGCAAACCGAAGCCGGTGAGGGACCACAATCATCTAGACCACAACAAATTTTGTGCCTACCACAAGAGTCCCGGCCACAACACCAGCCAGTGTCGCGACCTCCTCAGACAACTCTAGCGACTGTTTGAGTAAGGCAAATTGGATAACTTGGTGACCAAGCCAGAGCCTCGAGCAGAGAGGACCGGAGGGCGCGAGCGCCGGCAGAACGATGGAATCCGGCCCAATCCGATCGCCAGGATCGAACAGAACGAGCCGGAATACTCTGATGAATCGATCCCTCCGATCAACCCTAGCGGCCAGATCAATATGCTTCAGGCGGGAGGTGGAAACCTCGGAGGCCTTTCCCCAGTTTCCACCATGTCAAACAGAAAGCGGAAGGCCGAATTGAGAGCGTTCGCCGGGGTCCATGTCATGGTACCCCCAGAGCCGACCATCTCCAAAGACGCGCTCATCACTTTCTCCAACATGGATAGGGAGGGAGTGCAGTGCCCCAAAGAGGATGCGTTGGTAATCTCTGCGTGTATCCTTGGGAAAATGGCCGATCGCGTGTTGGTTGACAATGAGAGCTTTTGCAATATCATATTCAAATCCGCTATTGACCAGCTCGGCAACCTAACCAAGTTCATCAAGCCATTTGACACCGTGCTTCAAGGGTTCGGCGACAGCACAGTCCAAGCCTACGGAAGGATCAAGCTCTCTGTCGAGCTAATATGTTATTACAATCCCGAGGTTAGGATTACTAAGAACCTAAATTTTGTAATCATAGATAGGCCCAGCATCTATAATGGGTTCCTAGGTCGTCCATTTGTAGAAACCTTCGAGGCATTCGCCTCTTCTTTCTTTTATTGTATCAAATTCCCCACTGCCGATGGGACGGTCGGTACTGTAAAAGGAGACCAACTAATGGCTAAGAAATATTTGAATTACTCCTGTGTCGTAACTTCTTCCCACACTATTTGTAATATTGAGACGATCGACAATCAACCAATGGAGATCGACAAGCCAAGCACCTCGAACCAGACCGACTCGTAGGACGGCGTCTCACATCGATTGACGAACGACATCGAGCCAAGGATCGGTTTCGAGCCAAGCCTCGACATCGATCCAAGGACCGAGTCCGGAAATCATTCCAAACGAGAAGCGACCATCCCTATTGAAGAGTTGGAAAGTATAACGATAGACGCGGCTCACCCTGAGCGGGAAGTATAGATCGGCACGAGCGTCGACCTCGAGTTAAAGAATGATCTGATCAGTTTACTACGAAAGAACATCGGAGTCTTTGCCTGGTCGCATCAAGATATGGTCGGCATAAGTCCTGACCACGCTTGCCACTATCTAAAGATCGACCCAGCGAGGAAGCCTGTTCACTAGAAACATAGAAAATTCGATCCTGAAAAATACACGGTGCTCGACATAGAAGTCAAAAAACTACTCGATAACAAACAAATCGGAGTGGCTACAGACTAGCCATAGTGGGTAGCCAACGCAGTGCTCGTCAAAAAGCCGAGCAACTCCTGGAGGTTATGCATCGACTTCACCGACCTCAACGCGGCATGTCCAAATGACCACTTTCCGATGCCTCATATTGACCACTTGGTCGATAGCACGGCAGGCTGCAAAATGATGTCGTTCATGGATGCCTTCGCCGGGTACCATCAGATCCCCATGGCGGAGAAAGACATAAAACACATATCGTTCCACACGGAAAAAGACGTGTACTTTTGGGTCCGAATGCCATTCGGTCTGAAGAATGTAGGGGCGACCTACCAACGATTAGTCAACGGGATGTTCTCCAACCAGATCGGCAAGACCATGGAGGTATACATTGACGACATCATAGTCAAAAGCCTCAAAAAGGAAGATCGCCTCAATGACCTTGCCGAGACGTTCGCCATCCTCGATAAGTTCAATATGAAGCTGAACCCCAAGAAATGCAACTTCGGGGTGAGCTCCGAAAAATTCCTGGGGCACATCATGAGCCAAATGGGGATCGAGGCGAACCCCACCAAGATCCAGACGATCCTCGACATGCAGGAGCCACAGAATGTCAAGCAGGTGCAACGTCTCACAGGTTGTCTAGCTGCCCTCAACCATTTCATATCTCGGCTCGGGGATAAAAGCAAGCCGTTCTTCGTGACCATAAAGAAAAAGCAGTTCGCATGGACAAAGGAGAGTCAAATAGCGTTCGCCAAAATTAAGGAGTATCTGTCTAACCTCCAGATCTTGGCGAAGTCGATCCCCGGCGAAAAGCTATTCCTTTACCTAGCGGCCTCAGAGATCACGCTGAGTGCTGTTTTAGTACGAGCAGAGGGGCAAGCCCACTTGCCAATCTACTATGTTAGTCAAGCGCTCCATGATGCGGAAACGCGATACACGCCTCTGGAGAAGATCGCCTACGCTCTAGTCATGAGTGTCCGGAAGCTAAGGGCCTACTTCTTCGAACATCAAGTGGAGGTTCTGACGACTCTCCCCTTAAGGCAAGTTCTGCACCGGTCAGACACCAACGGGCGACTCCTCAAGTGGTCACTGGAGATCGCCCAATACGGTATCACGTACGCTCCTCGCACGGCGATCAAAGGCCAAGCCCTGGCGGACTTCGTGGTGGAGCTAACATTCCCACCCAGTCCGACCCACGTCGGTCCCCCTGCTTAGAAGTTGTACGTGGATGGCTCAACAACCAACTCGTGACCAGGGACAGGGATTGTCCTCATCAGCCCCGACGGCCAAAGTTTCACAAATGCTGTGCGTTTTGTAATACCCAGTTGTAATTAATTCATTATCATTCAGTAATTATCAGTCAGTAATTGTCACTCAGTAATTTTCACTCATTAATAATCACTCATCATTCATGATTCATTCATTTGAGTTCTTTGTGGGTATGTTGTAACCGTGTATCAATTACCGATCGTCATTTCATCTCCATTTGAGTGTCGATATGGGAGTATTATCATTATCATCGTGTTTGGTAGTCTTTGCTGGAAGTATCATCTTTGTCATGTTTTGGACTTGTTCACTTTCACATACGTATGGTATGTCGGATCATTCATCAATCGTAGCGAGAAATCGGAGTTGTCGGATTTTCATCTTGTCCAGCAACGAGTTACGGCCGTAACTGTCGTACATTACGGCCGTAACATGCATTTGTTGGTTCAAGGTGATTTAGAACGAAGGCGAGTTACGGCTGTAAGGATTGTCGGATACGGTCGTAACAGGCGCTCGTTGATTTCAGGCCAGTTCAGCCGAATGGGACTTACGGTCGTAAGGGTTTCGGCATACGGCCGTAAGATGAGGCAGGTACGGCCGTCAGGCTTGGGTGGATACGGCCGTACATTACAGGCAGGGTGCCTGGTCAGTTTCGACGAAGGGGCCTTACGCCCGTAAGATTGGCCGGATACGGCCGTATAGTTCGAGTTACACCCGTAAGGTGTGCGGGTACGGCTGTATGGATGTCGGCAGGTGTTTTGGACGAGGGCGAGTTACGCACATAAGTGCAGTGCGAATGCGGCCGTATGGTATCGCGGTTTACGGGCCAAGCCGAGTTACGGCCGTACGAGATGGCTGGTTACGGCCGTAAGGCCATTGACCTGGGATGTTACGGCCGTAAGTAGGCCGAGTTATGGCCGTAACTTCCGGAAGTTTATAAGGACTTGATCGGGACTTTCAGCTCATTTTGTCATTTCCTTCACCTTGTTCCGAGAGAGAGAGCTTGAGGGAGAGATTTTCCATCATCAATCACTTGAGTGTTAGATTTTCATCATCTTCATTCGTTTGGGAAGCTTGGATACTCGATTTAACTCGTGTTCATCGGATCGAAGTGTTTGGATCTTCAAGAGGTAATTTCTTCAACATCTTGGATTTCGATTTTGTATTGAGATATAATGTTTTGGACGTTAAAATCATGTTCTATGAAGTGATGTACGCATGATTATGGATATGTATGATTATTCATTGGATTATTGAAGGATTATTCAAGAACACTTTGAATATTGAGTTGGATTTGGGGGTTTTCGATTAATTGTTGTTGTAATCACGAATTTGGATATTCATTTTGGATTATTAATTATATTGAAGATGTTTTGTTGGTTTGAAACACTTCTTGGGGATTTAATGTTGGTATACTTGAGGATTGGTTGTAAACGATCGGAGATTGGTCTCAACGTGTTTGTTATAATGCCCCAATAAACTTGGTTTAGTCATATTGACTTCTTGACTTTGTCGGATTATTATTCATTGATATCCATTATGGTCATTCTCGTTCATATAACCTTCTGGGTTCATATTACGTGGCCGGGTGTGGATGTGTGGAATTTTTAGTCGAGCACGCGATGGTCATGTATTGGGTCATCGATACATTGGACTGTACACACGGTAACGATTACCTCCATGAGACTAATTAGGTACAAGGACGGGTGTGTCTGGTCATTCGTATTGTACACTTGCACAGAACATTACGGGCGTACTATGATGCTCCTCTTCAGCTTAATTCATAATTAAGGATATTTCATAACAAAAGATATATCATGATTGTGTATTTTCAACCCTTGAGGATTGTTGTTCTGTGTAACTGACCCCGTGAGGGGATATTGTTTTCAGGTCACGGCAAGGCAAAGGCACGGGAAGAGCATGTTGACGGCGAGGAGTCCCAGTGATACTAGTAGGGGGCCCCAATTCTTTCAGTCATCCTTATTTCTTTTCATATGTATTTCCGCTGCAAAATTCCGTTTGAGATGTTTATTTATTCAGGGTGGTGTATTTTATCTTCATATAAAATATACTAGTATTCGGTATTGTCCTGGTGTATTGTACTTAAGCTCCTCATCGGAGTATTTGGTAATATAATGTGGTTCGGTACTACAATTATATTATTTAATTCATAAGTTTTCATTCGCCTGGTGGGTCCCAGTCGGGGTCCACGGCACTGTAATATCCGCCTAGTTTGGGGTGTTATAGAGTTAGTATCGGAGAGTGGTTTTGAATACTACCTTCCGAGTCATGTCTCATTTGAAATCATCGTCATTGGACTAGTATCATTGTACTTTCGCGTCACGTGTGACCTGTGCAAATGCCGAGCCAATCAGACCAAAAGAACTGTAAGATTTCTAACGCCATGGTATAATTTATGGCAATAAGAATCATTCATTCATCATTCATCAGTCAACAATCCTCAACATCATTCATTTTGATCAGGACGATCATGTTAACTCATTAATCACTCAGTTCATTTCACAGTTCAGTTGTTGATCTTAAGGATCGTATCATTAATCTTGTTAACTTGTTCAAGATAATCATTTCAAGAATTTCATCAGATAATCATGTAACCTCAGTTAATCATTCATGTAATCACTATGTTAGAGCGCGTATGCTCATTTTCATCATTTCATGACGTAATCATAACGTGATATTCATGCGGGAGATATAATCATCATGTGACTTTCCTACTTCAGTATGGAGAGAACAGGCAGAGGACGCGGAGGATGAGGCCGCGGTGCGGGCCGAATCTCGAGAGCTCGTGTGAATACACGTGCGAACGCGAGGAATAATGCTAACTCATCAAGCAGCAACGCTGCCACTCATTCACCTGGACGTGATCATTCACTATCGGGGAGTCGTACCCAGGACACAGCTCAGTCAGAAGGTGTTCGGGTTGACCCACTCGCTTTTATGCAGGGAATGATGGCCCAGATGACTCTGATGGCACACCTCATGGAGACGATGCAGAACTCAGCTAATCAAAACCAACAGGCTCCTCCGCCGCCACCTCAGAGGCAAGAGAGAAGTGTGGGCAGTATCATCGGCGACATCTCTCGCCAGAGGGCACCTAATTTTGAGGGCTCATCTGAGCCGGCGGATATTGTTCATTGGCTCGAGCATTTCGAGAAGTTATTTGCTATGGTAGAGTGTCCCGAAGGACACATAGTTTCAGTTGCGGCTTACTATCTGGGTAAGAGCGCTCATTCTTGGTGGTTGTCGTTGAAGCCCACCGACAGATCATGTACTTGGGATCAATTCAAGAATCTCATGATGGAGAGGTATTATCCGGCCCCACTGATAGAGGCCAAACCGTCAGAATTACTCATTCCCGACCCCTCAGCAGATGAGGATGTTCTCGCCATTGCCGAGAAATTTCAGGAACTTCTTCCGTTCGCCTCATCTATCATTCACTCTGAGGCAGATAAGATTAAGTATTTCAGCAAGAGGCTAAAACCCCGTATGCGGATGCAGTTACTTAATCATAATTGCACCACCCTGGCCGAATTCATCGAGAAGGCTCTTACCTATGAGCTTACTGCTAAGGAGATTGCTAAGCAGCAACCTTCATCTGCTAGCAAGAAGTCCAAGAATCGTAATGAGTCTGAAGGCGGTCAGACAACCTTCAAGAAGCCTCGTGCGGGCTCAACTTTCTCTGAGTGACCTCCTATGGTGCCCAGACCGGCAGAATCGCAGTCCCGAGCGGCTAGTTTGGCCATCACCTGTTTTAACTATGGGGATCTTGGTCATGTCAGCACCAAGTGTCCGAGGTAGACTGTCACGTGTCATAACTGTGGGATTGCTGGGCATAAGGCCATTTTTGCCGAAGGGACTCCAAACCTACTCCGACATCATCTCAGGCCCCGAAGCAGTCAGCTGTTCATAATCGGGCCACTCAGTCTGCGTCGTTCAAGACGACGGGAGCAAACAAAGGCGGAACCAAGAGCTATCAGACGGGAGCATCCGGTTCGGGGGCCGGCAAGCCCCTAATTTATGAGATGAAGAAGACCGACGATTCGGAGGCCCGGATGATCTCAGGTACACTCGATATTCTATCTCAACCTGTGTGTACCCTTTTTGATACTGGTGCATCGCATTCATTCATTTCCGAGTCATGTTTGATTATACTACGTCTGGGTAGTGCTACTAGTTGTGAGCCTTATGTCATTGGTCTACCTGATGGTAGAAGAATTATCGGTAATCATGAGATTCAGAATTGTCCGATTCAGCTTCATGGCCATGTGTGGCTAGCGGACCTAATTGTAGTAGATTTACCGAGAGACGACGTCATCTTGGGTATTGATTGGATGGATCGTCACGATGCCATCATTAGTGTCCGTAAGCGTATGGTCACTATCATTTCAGACGATGGGGTCGAATGTGTTTTTCAGGGAGGCAATCCTGGCTGTTCTAGTAAGGTCATTAACTTGATGAAAGCAGTGAAATTACTCAGTCAGGGGTGTGTTGGTTATTGGTGCTATATAACCAAAACCGAGAAATCACCAATAATGTTGGCGGATATTCCCGTAGTGAGAGAATATGCTGATGTATTTCCAGACGAATTACCTGGTTTGCCTCCACAGAGAGATGTGGAATTCACGATTGAGTTGGAGCCCGATACGTCCCCGATATCGAAGGCACCGTACCGGATGGGCCCGACCGAAATGCAGGAATTAAAGAATCAACTTGAGGAATTGTTCGAGAAAGGTTATATCCAACCAAGTGCGTCCCCGTGGGGAGCACTAGTGTTGTTTGTCAAGAAGAAGGATGGTTCATTTCGCTTGTGTATTGATTATCGGGAGTTGAACAGGGTGACGATCAAGAATAAGTATCCTCTACCCCGTATTGATGATCTCCTAGATCAACTTCAGGGAGCTTCAATATTTTCCAAGATTGACCTAAGATCTGGATATCATCAGTTGTGAATTCGAGAGTCGGATATCGCAAGGACAACGTTTCGTACACGCTATGGTCATTATGAGTTCGTGGTAATGCCGTTTGGGTTAAACTAATGCACCTGCAGTATTCACAGAATTAATGAATCGAGTTTTCATCAACTATTTGGATCAATTCGTGGTTGTCTTCATTGATGACATTTTGATTTATTCTCATGACCGTGAGGAGCACGAATTTCACCTTCATCAGGTTCTCGACGTATTGAGACGAGAGCAACTTTATGGAAAGTTTTCCAAATGTGAGTTCTGGATGTCCGATGTGACGTTTCTCGGGTATGTAATTTTATCAGACGAAGTGCGTGTTGATCCTCAGAAGACGAAGGCTATCCAAGATTGGTTACCTCCGAAGAATGTTAAGGAAATCCGAATCTTTCCCAGATTAGCCGGTTATTATCGGTGATTTGTGGAAGGATTTTCTAAAATCGCTCAACCATTGACGAACCTTTTGCGAAAGGATAAGAAATACACGTGGTCCGACGCGTGTCAACGGAGTTTTGAGGAACTCAAGAGCCGGTTAATTTCAGCAACTGTACTTTCCTTGCCACAAGGGACGGAAGGATTCGTGGTTTATAGTGACGCGTCCGGACACGGTCTCGGATGTGTATTAATGCAGAATGGGAAGGTTATTGCCTATGCTATACGGCAATTGAGACCTTACGAGGTTAATTATCCGACCGACGACCTGGAACTAGTAGCCGTGGTTTTCGCGTTGAAGATTTGGCATCATTACCTTTATGGCGTCACCTGTCAGATATTCACTGATCACAAGAGTTTGAAGTATATATTTACTCAGAAAGAGTTAAATATGTGACAGAGGCGGTGGTTGGAACTAATAAAAAATTATGATATCGAGATCCTGTACCACCCGGGTAAGGCAAACGTGGTTGCCGATGCCTTGAGTCGTAAATCCGTTCAGGAGAAAATGCTTGCTCGTTTATCAGTTCAGAAGGAGCTTCAGCAGGAATTCCTTAGACCCGAGATCGAGGTCTGGCTTCAGCGAGTGTAAGGGCAACTTTGCATGTTAGAGATTTCATCGCCACTGGAGGAGGCAATCAGAGAGAATCAGGGTTCAGACCCATCATTGTTGCGCATCCGTGAGGATGTGGCTCAGGGGAAAGCCCCTGGTTTTGTGGTCCACGAGGATGGACTTTTGCGATTTCAGAATCGGTTGTGCGTACCAGCGAATGACGAGTTGAAAAACTCGATTTTGAGAAAAGATCATGCTACCCCTTATTCCGTTCATCCGGGGTCTAGCAAGATGTACAATGACTTGAAACAAAATTACTGGTGGAGTAATATGAAGCGAGAAGTCGCAGAATTTATTTCGAGATGCTTAACCTGTCAGTAAGTCAAGATTGAACATCAGCGACCGACGGGTATGCTGAAACCTCTCCCTATTCTAGAGTGGAAGTGGGAAGACATTTCGATGGATTTCATCACGAGTTTGCCGACGAGTCGTCGTGGCATGAATACAATCTGGGTAATTGTGGACCGTTCGACTAAATCGGCTCATTTCCTTGAGATTAAGGATACGTGGGGTCCCGAGAGACTTGCCCAATTGTTCATCAAAGAGATAGTGAGACTGCACGGTACTCCTAAAAGTATCGTTTCCGATCGTGATGGATGGTTCGTGTCTCATTTTTGGAAATCAGTTCATCGTGCTATGGGAACTCAGCTTAATCTCAGTACCACTTTTCATCCTCAGTCCGACGGACAATCAGAGAGGACTATTCAGACATTGGAGGACATGTTGAGGGCATGCGTCCTCGATTGGAAGGATGATTGGGAAGCCCAATTACCGTTGATTGAGTTCACGTATAATAATAGTTGGCATTCTTCGATTAAGATGGCACCTTACGAGGCCTTGTACGGTCGTCGTTGTCGATCTCCTTTGTGTTGGGACGACTTATCAAAATCAATCGGCACCGAGACCGACATGCTTATAGCCGTCCGTGAGAAGGTATCTTTGATCAGGAGTCGTTTATTGACAGCTCAGAGTCGACAAAAATCTTATGCAGATAATCGTCGTCGACCACTAGAGTTCGAGACAGGTGACCACATGTTGGTCAAGGTATTCCCGAGTCGAGGTATTTTCTGTTTCGGAAAACGGGGGAAGTTGAGTCCGAGATTCATTGGACCGTTTGAGATTTTGGATCGAGTAGGCGAGTTAGCTTATCGATTGACTTTACCACCAGCGTTGAGCCGAATTCATAATGTGTTTCACGTCTCTCAGTTGCGGAAATATGTTTCCGACCTGAGCCACATACTTCAGTTCGACGAAATCGAGATCGCGGATGATCATTCGTATGAGGAGCATCCTATACGAGTTTTAGAGCGGCGAATCAAATAGTTGAGGAACAAGACGATTCCTTTGGTCAAGATTAAGTGGTCTAGACACGGAGTCGAAAAAGCTACTTGGGAAACCAAGAAGAGTATGAGGGAGAGTTATCCCGAGTTATTTGACCCTTAGTTTTGGGGACGAAACTCTTTTTAAGGGGGGAGTATGTAATACCCAGTTGTAATTCATTCATTATCATTCAGTAATTATCAGTCAGTAATTGTCACTCAGTAATTTTCACTCATTAATAATCACTCATCATTCATGATTCATTCATTTGCGTTCTTTGTGGGTATGTTGTAACCGTGTATCAGTTACCGATCGTCATTTCATCTCCGTTTGAGTGTCGAGACGGGAGTATTATCATTATCATCGTGTTTCGTAGTCTTGTGCTGGTAGTATCATCTTTATCATGTGTTGGACTTGTTCACTTTCACATACGTATGGTATGTCGGATCATTCATCAATCGTAGCAAGAAATCGGAGTTGTCGGATTTTCATCTTGTCCAACAACGAGTTACGTCCGTAACTGTCGTACATTACGGCCGTAACATGCATTCGTTGGTTCAAGGTGATTTAGAACGAAGGCGAGTTATGGCCGTAAGGATTGTCGGATACGGCCGTAACAGGCGCTCGTTGATTTCAGGCCAGTTCGACCGAATGGGACTTACGGACGTAAGGGTTTCGGCATATGGCCGTAAGATGAGGAGTTACAGCCGTAAGGTGGGCAAGCTACGGCCGTAAGGAGTGTTCGTAATTTTCAGGATTGGTCGGACGATAAGGACTTATGACCGTAAGGGCTGCGGCATACAGCCGTAAGGCCGTTGACCTGGGATGTTACGGCTGTAAGTAGGCCGAGTTACGGCCGTAACTTCCGGCAGTTTTTAAGGACTTGATCAGGACTTTCAGCTCATTTTGTCATTTCCTTGACCTTGTTCCGAGAGAGAGAGCTTGAGGGAGATATTTTCCATCATCAATCACTTGAGTGTTATATTTTCATCATCTTCATTCGTCTGGGAAGCTTGGATACTCGATTTAACTCGTGTTCATCGGATCGAAGTGTTTGGATCTTCAAGAGGTAATTTCTTCAACATCTTGGATTTCGATTTTGTATTGAGATATGATGTTTTGGACGTTAAAATCATGTTGTATGAAGTGATGTACGCATGATTATTGATATGTATGATTATTCATTGGATTATTGAAGGATTATTCAAGAACACTTTGAATATTGAGTTGGATTTGGGGGTTTTCGATTAATTGTTGTTGTAATCACGAATTTGGATATTCATTTTGGATTATTGATCATATTGAATATGTTTTGTTGGTTTGAAACATTTCTTGGGGATTTAATGTTGGTATACTTGAGGATTGGTTGTAAACAATCGGAGATTGGTCTCAACGTGTTTGTTATAATGCCCCAATGATCTTGGTTTAGTCGTATTGACGTTTTTAGTTCGTTATAATCGTGTTTGATTCGTATATTGAGCGGATTGTTGGTAATTGGGTTATTCAAGGTTGTTTCGAGCGACCGACATCGCATTTAGGACGTTTGTACGTGGAAAAACATTGTTCACCGGTGTTGTCTAAGTTAATTCTTACTCGGTTAAAAGGATATTCATTCCTTTTGTTGTTGTTCATTCATAATCATAATTCATTCATCATTGTATTAACCGTATTGAGACTTGTAATTGTCGAATAATCACTTCATTCACGAGGAATGACGGTTCCAATCATTTCATTGAGCTATCAATCACTTCACTATTATTTTCATCTCGGTGAATCATTCTTGACTTTGTTGGATTATTATTCATTGATATTCATTATGGTCATTCTCGTTCATATGACCTTCTGGGTTCATATTGCGTGGCCGGGTGCGGATGTGTGGAATTTTTAGTCGAGACGCGATTGTCATGTATTGGGTCACCGATACATTGGACTGTGCACACGGTAACGATTACCTCCGTGAGACTAATTAGGTACAAGGACGGGTGTGTCCGGTCATTCGTCTTGTACACTTGCATAGAACATTACGGGCGTACTATGATGCTCCTCTTCAGCTTAATTCATGACTAAGGATATTTCATAACTAAAGATATATCATGATTATGTATTTTCAACCCTTGAGGATTGTTGTTCTGTGTAACTGACCCCGTGAGGGGATATTGTTTTCAGGTCACGGCAAGGCAAAGGCACGGGAGGAGCATGTTGACGGCGAGGAGTCCCAGTGATACTAGTAGGGCCCCCCAATTCTTTCAGTCATCCTTGTTTCTTTTCATATGTATTTCCGCTGCAAAATTCCGTTTGAGATGTTTATTTATTCAGGGTGGTGTATTTTATCTTCATATAAAATATACTAGTATTCGGTATTGTCCTGGTGTATTGTTCTTAAGCTCCTCATCGGAGTATTTGGTAATATAATGTGGTTCGGTACTACAATTATATTATTTAATTCATCAGTTTGTATTCGCCTGGTGGGTCCCAGTCGGGGGTCCACGGCACTGTAATATCCGCCTAGTTTGGGGTGTTACACGTTTCGGGTTCCGCACGACCAACAATGAACTCTTTCATTTATTAAATTATATACAACTACAATAAATATTCAAAAAATATATAATAATATATTTAAAAATCAGCCAAAATAAAGAAATTGTGATGTGGAAGTCAAACTTGATGTGTCTTCATACAAGTGAAGATGGAGACACTTGTGATACATCAAAGTCTTATGGGGTGATTCACCATGTATCCTTTGATCACCTCATGCATTATAAATACTTCAACCTTGTAAACTCCTCCCCATTTCACCATACAAAAAAAAATCTGCACTTAAGAGAGAGAGAGAGAAAGAGAGATAGAGAGAGAGAGAGAGAGAGAGAGAGAGAGAGAGAGATAGAGAGAGAGAGAGAGACCATAGAAGTTTTCATCAGAGAAGGTTGACTGCATTTCAGGCAGGTTTTACCAAGAAAGATCAGACAAGTTCTCAGTCCAGTCATATCAGCCAAGATGCGCAGTCCTCGTCAGCAAGCGTTGAAAGTCAACATTCACGGAAAGTCACATGGTAGTCCTTAATCAGCTCTAACCATCTTCTTTGCCGCATGTTCAACTCTTTCTGACTGAAGATGTATTTGAGACTCTTGTTATCCGTAAAGATCTGACAGTGAGTCCCGTACAGGTAATGCCTCCATATTTTCAAAGCAAAAACTACTGCCGCTAGCTCCAAATCATGCGTTGGGTAATTCACTTCATAAGGTTTCCGCTGTCGTGACGCATAAGCGATCTGATCAAGGCGATGAAAGCTGTCAAATTGTTGAAACATGGCTGTACTGGATACTGGTGTTATGCAATGAATAAAGAAGACGAAATTGTGGAACTTTCATCCATTCCTGTTGTGAACGAGTTTCTGGATGTATTTCCTGACGAGTTACCTGGATTACCTCCACGACGGGATGTGGAATTCACCATTGAGCTGGAACCCGGAGCTACACCAATTTCTAAGGCGCCGTATCATATGGCACCTACTGAGATGTACGAACTGAAGAAGCAGCTGGAGGAGTTATTAGACAAAGGCTATATCCAGCCAAGCGTTTCGCCCTGGGGAGCGCCAGTTCTTTTTGTTCGTAAGAAGGATGGATCGCTTCGACTGTGTATTGACTATCGAGAGCTGAACAAGATGACGATTAAGAACAAGTATCTGTTACCGTGGATTGATGATTTGTTTGACCAGTTACTAGGAGCAACAATATTTTCCAAAATCGATCTGAGATCGGGATACCATCAGCTGAGGATTAAGGAATCTGATGTTCCGAAGTCAGCATTCAGAACTCGCTACGGACACTATGAGTTTGTAGTGATGCCGTTTGGTCTCACTAATACACCTGCTGTATTCATGCAATTGATGAACCGAGTGTTCATCGAATATTTGGATAAATTTGTGGTCGTGTTCATTGATGACATTCTGGTGTATTCTAAGAGCCCGGAAGAACATGCGCAGCATTTACGGATTGTATTAGAACTTTTGAGGAACGAGTAATTGTACGCCAAACTTTCTAAGTGTGAATTCTGGCTAAAGGAAGTAATGTTTCTCGGCCATGTGGTATCAGCTGAAGGAGTCTGAGTAGATCCTCAGAAGATCGAAGCAGTTATGGATTGGAAACCTCCAAAGAACGTGAAAGAAGTCCGGAGTTTCTTAGGACTTGCTGGATATTATCGTCGATTCGTGGAAGGGTTTTCTAAAATTTCTCGCCCACTTACTCGACTCCTGCAGAAAACTCAAAAGTTTGAGTGGAACGAATTGTGCCAGAATAGCTTTGATGAATTGAAGAAGAGATTGACGACAACACCGATTTTAGCGTTACCAGATGGAACCGATGGATTCATGGTATACAGCGATGCTTCAAACCAAGGACTCGGATGCGTATTGATGCAGCTGAATACTCGATTCCTTCTGGGCTGGATGTGATGTACGGGCTCTAAAAGCATTCGCAGCCTCCTCACAGAACACCGCACGATGTCCCTCTCGACCAAAGTCAAAACAAGTCACGGTAGGAAATGAACAATCTCGTCGATAATGTCCTGTTCGGCCACAGTTAAAGCACCTCCTTGTCACATCTATCGTGAATGATACTGCTCCAGAGTTCTTTCCTCTCTTGGATGGGTGCGGAGGTTTCTTGAACGAATGAAAGGATGACTGGGCTTTGCGGGGCCCGCTGCTCTTGTGCTCTGTAAAGGTACCAGAGACTTCCATCATCAATTTAAATTCTGTCCAATCAGCATCATTATCTGTAGGTCGGATAGCTTCCCACCACTCGGATGCTTCCCCTATCAGAAAGTACTGAGCAATAGAGGCTCTCCTGTCGTCTGGGCAATTAATTCCAGCAAAGATTTTCTCAAATTCCTTCAACCAGTGATCCCATATGGGAGTCTCAAAAAAAGCCGTCGAATTTGGGTGGCTGCATCTTCGCCACCTCTTGCAACCATCGGTCACCTTGATTTCCCATGTCTGGGATCCCTTGCTGTCTCTCTCCCTGCTGTAATCCCACCGCCACCTGCATTCGGTCCATGACCTGGGCGAACTGAGTTATCTGGTTCACCACTTGACGAAGGATTTCTGGTACGGTTGGTTCCGGTTCATTATTAATAGATCCCTGTGGTTCGCCTGAGCTGTGGCTGGCCTAATTAGAAGGCGAAGCTTCTCTTTCGGCATTCCTTCATCCGCATCCGCGACCGCGACCACGTCCATCTCTCAACATACTGTAAGCATAAATACTCAATACACAGGAAACAATATCGTTCTAATGTTTAAGTATAAAGAGATATAACACGTAAAGTATGAGATAGAGTTTAGGAACTTACAACCACCGTTCGCACGATGACGTAGGCAGTACAGTGATGTTATTCACGACCGGTTACCTCAAAAGACATATACGACCCCTATTTTAACCCAATGGCCAAGATATCCATAATCTTAGCTCTGATATCATATTATGTAACACCCCCGATACATTCAGGGATATTACAGCGCCGTAAATCCTTTATATATGAATTTACAAGGCTAAAGAACTAATAAGACATTAACAGATACCAACGTACGAAAATAACAAAAATAAGGTACAACAGTTCTGACCAATACTGAAAGTATGAATGTTCAACGGAAAAGTATTAATACATCACCCAACCCAAATATTCATAAACGACTACATACTCGAGTACTTATTAAAAATAACCAAACACAGACAATTAAACCCGGCCAGAACATCACTCTGCACCCTCGTCGTCATGCAACTCAAGTGGTTGTTTCCCTGCTCTCCTGGATCCTGAACATAAACAAAATGTTCACCCCAGAAGGGGTTAGCACAACAATGCTAGTACAAGTACCACAACATATTATTCAACATCTCAGTAGGAATAATAATAATAATAATAATAATAATAATAATATGCACACATGATAATCACAACATGATATCACAACATACACATGGTAATTCCAATGATCCAGTGTTCACTGCCTAGACCCCAAGATGATCCCGTCGGACCAACACGTGGTGGAAAAACCCATCCAATGATCCAGCGCACGCTAGCATAGATCCCAAGATGATCCCGTTGGACCAACACGTGGTGGACATACAACAACGACATACATGTACAACAATATGTATAACATCAATACATAAAACAATTAAGGTACTTGCCTCAATTCGAAGACAAGAACAATACTTCCACGTAAAACGAAACACTCGAAGGTCACTCCTTCGATAAATCACGTAGGAAGCTCGAACCTTAAGATGAATAAAAACACCGAGACAACAAGTAGAATCCGGCTCCGATTGCTTGTTTGCTAAATCAATACGTTTCTCAACTCCAATGATCATACACAAGTGACATTCAATCTCCAATGATCAAGTGGATGTGTTCTAAGTGAGTAAGGAGGATATTTTGTTCTCTGGTCTCTCAAGAACGAAGAATAAACGAAGGAAATGTAAGCCAAAAATGGGTTGCTATCCCATTTATAATATTTCTGCACTTTAGCTAATTAGCGCATGCTACCATACAATCTTAACGCACGCTAATAAGCGTTGACTCCAAATCTGTCCAGGTTCGTCCGTGGGAATCTTATCCGGTCCTACGTCCTGCTGGCGCATGTGCTAGCCACCCAGCTCAATAATTGATTGCCTAGCGCACGCAATTCTCCATTCGTAGCGTGCGCTAGTTGTAGCCCAATAATGCACGTTAAGTTACATTCTTAGCATGTGCTATCACGAGTTTGCATGGGAATTTTGCATGTTGTTATACTTATATACAAGGATACAAATGTGAGAAATATCATACTCCAATTATCGAGATCACAATTCCAAATAATACAGGGTTCAAATATAGACGAAATACACAGTATCAAATCCGGATATTACAGTTTCCCCCAACACCTACAACTCAGTAGGTCAACGGCCATTGGATGGTTTCATTTTGATACGGATTCGTGCCGTGGCTTCGGCCTGGTTTGGTTCATCTGCATATAATTCATTGTGATTCATAATTAATCCAGTTCTGGTTTGGTTCATATTCATATAATTCATTGTGATTCATAATTAATTCAGTTCTGGTTTGGTTCATGTCGTGTAATTCATTGTGGTGCTCTATGATTATGATTCGCCATTGGGCACTTATGTTCTAACCTGTTGAACAGGTAGTAATAATATGCCGTGGGCATAGTATTTCACGAATGCTCGGTTCTTACCTTGGTTTGTGAGCATCTCGTATTATTATTATCATTGTACCGTTTCATTCTATCTTTGGATGCATATCATGTTGTACATGTTTTTGATGTTCATTATCGGGATGACTTACCCTGTGGGGGCGGAACATGTTTTAATGTTTTAGGCGCTTGCGAGGAGAGAGTTGAGACACAGGGGCATGATGATGGCGACTAGGCATTCGAGCGATACTAGTCCGAGGTGTTCATGTTGGTCAGTCAGTTGGAGTGTTCTCCAGTTTGTCAGTCATTATCATTATGTATTACCCGAGCGAGGCTCGTAGGTGTGGTTGTATTTTCATTTTTGGCCATGTAGGCCCATCATTGTCGTTAAAATTCCTCATCGGAATATTGTGTTGGATATCATGGTAGGGGCTATAATTTTTCCTTGTTGGTTAATTTAATGTATTTTAGTCATATTCGCCTGGTGGATCTCCTGGCGTGGGGTCCACGGTACTGTAATAACCCAATATGATTTGGGGGTGTTACAGAAGATAGTATCAGAGATTTGCGTTGTGATATACCCTGATATGTGAGTTATGTGGCTATACCGGCGCGGTAGTAGTGGGACTGTCAGGTTATGACAATCTGGACAGTCGGGTTTTGTGAGTCGTAATATTTGTACGACTGCACGAGTCATTCATTCATCGAGTCGTCATCAATGAAGACTAGTATCGCAAGACCTCGAAGCTTCGTATGACCAGTGTAAGGACTCGATTCTCTTTATGTTCATACATTCATCATGTCATTAAGTATGCATGCTTTGTTGAAACCTATATGTGATATTAGTGTTACGATTGATTCATGATTAATTGTGTTGGAGCACGTTTGACCATGCAAGCGATAAGGATCAACTCATTCATCAGTCAACAATCCTCAATCATCATTTTTATCTTGTCGATCATATTAATTCATTCATCACACAGTCAATCTCATTACTCAGTTACATTCATCACTCAGTCAGTCTCATTGCTCAGTTAATTCATTCATCACTCAGTCAATCTCATTGTTCAGTTAATTCATTCATCACTCAGTCAATCTCATTGTTCAGTTAATTCATTCATCACTCAGTCAATCTCAATGTTCAGTTAATTCATTCATCACTCGGTCAATCTCATTGTTCAGTTAATTCATTCATCACTCAGTCAATCTCATTGCTCAGTTAATTCATTCATCACTCAGTCAGTCTCATTGCTCAGTTAATTCATTCATCACTCAGACAATCTCATTGTTCAGTTAATTCATTCATCACTCAGTCAATATCATTGTTCATTTAATTCATTCATCACTCAGTCAATCTCATTACTCAGTTAATTCCTTCATCACTCATTCAATCTCACTGCTCAGTTAATTCATTAATCATCCAGTTCATCTCACGGATCAGTTGTTGATCTTGTGGATCGAATTTTCAACCTTGTTAACTTGTTCAAGGTAATCATTTCAGAAATTTCATCAGATAATCATGTCACCTCACTTGATCTTTCTCACGATCTTATCATATTCCGGCATCATATGGACGATTATTTTACCGCATTATTAATGCATCCATTATGTTAGAGCATGTATGCTCATTATCATCATTCCGTAACGTAATCATAATGCGATCTTCATACGGGATATGTAATTATCATGTGACTTTCTTGCCTCGATATGGAAAGAGTTGTCAGAGGGACATCGGACTCCGACGTCCAATAGATAGTTTTCTAGTCATCCTCGTCCTGGGAGAGCATTTTCTTCTCAGATGACGAGTTCGACTGTTGTTTGCTTTAATTGTGATTCAGTAGGGCACGTGAGTACTTGGTGTACGGTGCCAGCTATTGTCTGTTTTCTGTGTGGGAACCCGGGACACCTACCAAAATACTGCAGGAGTTCTAATGCCAGTAGATCTCGATAGATTTCATGGGCCTCGAGAGATTTTGTTACTCCAACCCGTGCATCATCCTAGGGGTCCTATCAGGCTTAGAGAGCCAGAGGTAAGGACATTCATCACCGGTTTCAAGCAAGTTAATTCTTGCTCGGTAATAGAATAACCATTCATTTCATCGTCATTCATTCATTCGTATAATTCATTCATCATATGTCAATCACGTTGAGACTTATAATTATCAAATTAATCATTCACTTCACGGGGAATGCCGGTTCTAATTATTTCATTTGAGCTATCACTTATTACGTTATCATTTCACCCCGGTGAGTCATTCTTGATACTTTTTGGATTTCGATTTATTATCATTCATTGTGGTCATTCTTGTCCTTGTGACCTTCCGGGATCATATTGAACAGTGAGTTCAGATTTGGGTCTTCCTTGAGTCGATGAGATCAAGGAGATCGATGACCTGGAGGATATTGATGTTGGGTTCATTTGAGATGTAGCCTTGATTTGTATGTTTTCCTTTCTTTGTACTGTTTAACTCAATTAGTGTTGTAGCATTGTGGTTGTGAACCATCTTTTGTCGATTTATCTTATAACTTTGGTAATTGAGAATCTTGAGATTTGGGTCATTGGTTGGGATTTCTTCCCTTTGGTATTGTACTCGAGATTTTGTGATGATCTGGGTAATTGTTCATTGTGATGCGAGACGTCAAGTCATGAGGACTTGAGCGTGCGATTGATATGGTCCCGAGGACTATATGTGCGTTGTCGGTTTTCTTTGATGCGTGAGTCACTTCTTATATGGGGGTTGGCCCAGTTGTGCAGGCGAAGTGTTTCGCGTTGAGGAGCATTCCTCGAGATGTTGTTTTCAGATCCTGATGGATAGTTCATATCCCGAGTTGTTTACCCTTAGTTTCGGGGACGAAACTCTTTTTAAGGAGGGGAGTATGTAATACCCGGTTGTGAATTCATTAATTATCATTCAGTAATTGCCACTCATAAATTTCTCACTCAGTAATAATCATTCATCATTCGTGTTCATTCATTTCGTATTCATCATTCGGCGTATCTTGGAGTCGCGTATCAGTTGTCATTCATCATTCATCTCTGTTTGGGATCGAGACGATAATATTTTCATCATCATCATCATCGTGATTGGTAGCCTTGTGTTGGGAGTATCATTATTGTTTCACCGATTGAATGTGACTTATTATCGTGTAAGTTGTGCAGGTCGTGTGTAGGCATGCGTGGCATGGAATATTGTGTTTCCTTGTCATTTTGGCACTCAACAGGGACGCACGAGCATGACACACGAGCAGCTGCTCGTGCGTGGCATTAGAGTTGGGCAGTGCACTTTGGCAATCATCATGGACACACGAGCAGGTGCTCGTGTGTGCTGCTCGTGCGTGAGATCAGTGGCCTGGCATTGGCCTGGCGCATGACCAAACACACGGACATTTGGTCGTGCGTGTTGGTCGTGCGTTACTGGAGTATTTAATGGGGTCAGACGGGGTTTTCACCTCATTTCACCCTTTCTCCCCTTCTTCTCGCGGTAGTCGGGCGATCCGACTAGGGTTGTGGTTATGATCGATTCTACTCTATCCAATCATGTTTTGAGAAGACTCTAGGTGATCATATCAACATCTAATCCTTCTTCTTCGTCGAATCGAGGTAATTCTCTTGGTTTTCCTAGAATTGTCCATTTTGGGAGTTTTGGTTTTGATTTCATTTTACGTCCGATTTTAATAGATCGATTGAGGTTATTAGATGTTGTTATACATGTTCTATGGATTGTATATCCATATCTTCGATTCGTTCAACTTGATTGATGATTCTTAGGTTCTTGAGGAACTTTGAACATTTAGTGTTCGATGAAATGTCTCAAAGAGTTTCCTTCGATTGTTATGTTGTTCTCGATTGATATTGTGTTATTAAATGAATTATATTTCATTCAAGGTTGTTCGAGTGGTTGTGTTTATCGGAGGACGCCGTTCGTTGTTCGCGGAAGGAATTCATCACCTTCGGTTGAGGCAAGTTTTATACTTGTACTAGTCAATGAGATTAATGTTATCATATATGTGTATGAATGTGTTGTATCATTCCTAGACTAAGTCTCTTCATGAGTTCATTGATATTAAGGGATCGTTCGATACGATACCTTTCGGCAATTATGCCAAATGTTTACTATTGTTCAGTAATGGCCGGTAAGGCATTGAAATATTCGTTGTTAATGTTATTATCGATCACCGGTTCGCGGTATCGATGTATCGGTTGTTGTTGTTAATATTGATGTCGATCTAAGACATTGTTGTAATTATTGTTATTAATGTTGGCGTCCTGTCATTCATGTTGTATTGGCCGATTGAAGGCATTGTCGTATTTGTTCTCATCTTCGTCATCGGTAGCCGATTAAAGGTGCCGAGGCATTTATTTTATCATTGTTATCGATTGGACGTTCTAAGGCAATCGAGGTGCTCAATCATTCATTGTATCATTGTTATCGATTGGCCGTTCTAAGGCAATCGAGTTGCTCAATCATTCATTGTATCATTGTTATCAATCGGCCGTTCTAAGGCAATCGAGCTGCTCAATCATTCGTTGTATCATTGTTATCGATTGGCCGTTCTAAGGCAATCGATGTATTGAATCATCCGCTGCATCATTTTTATCGGTTGGCCATTCTAAGGCAATCGAGATATTGAATTGGGGCTGTCGAGGATAGTTCCCATCCGTTGTGTCGTTGTCACCGATTGACCATTCTAAGGTAATCGAGGTATTGAATTGGGACCGCCGAGGACGGTGCCCATCTGTGAGTCATCATTATCGTGCTGGCCGACTCAAGGCAGCACACTATCATTCTCGTGAATTCAGTAATCTTGGGATCATTGCCGTTTATGATTAGTTATGTTTTGGAGGATAGTCTCGGATAGTGCTCGATGGGTAAGTTTGGGGAGTTTGAAACCTTCGCGGTTGACTTCTAAACACCTACAGTCAGTAGGTCAACGATTACTGGGTGATTTCATTATGGGTAAGTTTGGGGAGTTTGAAACCTTCGCGGTTGACTTCCCAACACCTACATCTCAGTAGGTCAACGGCCATTGGATGGTTTCATTATGGGGTAAGTTTGGTGGGGCCTGAACCTTCACGGTTGTTTCCCCCAACACCTACAACTCAGTAGGTCAACGACCATTGGATGGTTTCATTATGGGGTACGTTTGGTGGGGCCTGAACCTTCACGGTTGTTTCCCCCAACACCTACAGCTCAGTAGGTCAACGGCCATTGGATGGTTTCATTATGGGGTAAGTTTGGTGGGGCCTGAACCTTCACGGTTGTTTCCCCCAACACCTACAACTCAGTAGGTCAACGACCATTGGATGGTTTCATTATGGGGTACGTTTGGTGGGGCCTGAACCTTCACGGTTGTTTCCCCCAACACCTACAGCTCAGTAGGGCAACGACCATTGGATGGTTTCATTTTGATACGGCTTCATGCCGTGGCTTCGGCCTTCATTGTTACAGCTTTGGGATTGTTTGGTTCATCTTCATATAATTAATTATGATTCATAATTAATCCAATTCTGGTTTGGTTCATCTTCATATAATTCATTGTGATTCATAATTAATTCAGTTCTGGTTTGGTTCATGTCGTGTAATTCATTGTGGTGCTCTATGATTATGATTTGCCGTTGGGCACTTATGTTCTAACCTGTTGAACATGTATTAATAGTATGCCATGGGCATAGTGTTTCACGAATGCTCGATTCTTACCTTGGTTTGTGAGCATCTCGTATTATTATTATCATCGTACCGTTTCATTCTGCCTTTGGATGCATATCATGTTGTACATGTATTTGATGTTCATTATCTGGATGACTGGCCCCGTGGGGGCGGAACATGTTTTCATGTTTTAGGTGCTTGCGATGAGAGAGTTGAGATGCAGGGGCATGATGATGGCGACGAGGCATTCGAGCGATGCTAGTCCGAGGTGTTCATGTTGGTTAGTCAGTTGGAGTGTTCTCCAGTTTGTCAGTCATTCTCATTATGTATTACCCGAGCGAGGCTCGTGGGTGTGGTTGTATTTTCATTTTTGGCCATGTAGGCCCATCATTGTCGTTAAAATTCCTCATTGGAATATTGTGTCGGATATCATGGTAGGGGCTATGATTTTTCCTTGTTGGTAATTTAATGTATTTTAGTCATATTCGCCTGGTGGATCTCCTGGCGTGGGGTCCACGATACTGTAATAACCCAATAGGATTTGGGGAGTGTTACAGGTTCCTTTCCACCACTTGACCAGAGAGTCTCTACCTCGGTCCCTGTAGATGTTTCTTCCTTCCTGGGAGACATTGAAGGCGAGAATCCAGCCTTCTGGACGAGTTAGCTGATCACCCTTCTGAATCTTAGATTTCAGCTTGATTTGCAAAGGGAGCTTTCCTTCCGATAGGAGCCTTGAGAACACCTTGGCAGCGCCTTCCAGCGTCTTGAAGTGATTGAGCATGGCCGATTCACTAATGAGAGTACAAATATATATCACCAGGTCATCATTTTTCCATGCCTTCAACTCTTCAGCTGATGGTTGTCTGTCTATCAGAGAAGGATCTCAACGGGCTTCTGCACTGTGTTCTTCCAGGTAAAGTTGGGATCCTGGAACTCGAGGCAAGAACCGGATACCCTGTATCCTCTAGCTCCTTGACCTGGCCCGGGTTTCTCCAGTCGTCTGATTGCAGGGCAACACTGTCATCCAATATGGCCTCCATCTCCTTCTTCTTCTCCATCCTCCACCTACTTCTAGCCTCTCGAGCCTCTTCCCCCTTTTTAGCGTTATCAATCTTAGAGACATTACTGTGATTATCCCGAATAATATCCATTGATTCAACCTGCTTGTCTTTTAGATCTTTAACTGAGTCCACTAAACTCGCGACCACTACTGTAAGGTCGTCGATTTTCTAATAGTGAGCAGTGATTTTCGATCCAGTGAGCTCAAGGGAGGCGACTGTCTTGGCTTCCGTAACCCGCAGTTTCTCTTGCTATTGCTGCAGGATTCGCTCCTGATGTTGTTTTAGATGATTTAGGGCCTACCATAAGGCGTTTGGCATGAGGCCGAATGCCTCTACGACATCTTGCATGGCCATTTGCAGCTTTGGGAGTTCATTCTGAGTGGTCTTGTGCATATAGCCGATCTCCTCGCCAACATCATACATTGCTCTGACAGCATCCTATAGGAATACGGTTTGGAGACCTATTTGCTGAAGTTGATCAATCCTAGCTTCGGTGTGGGGAGAGTGGGGGTGAGTGATTTTAGAGTAGATGGCTCTCTAAGATGTTTGAGAATGAAATTGTGACGAGGATTCTGTGGTTCGTATTCAGCTTGGAAATCCTCTTCTCATATGGATGGTGATTTTACAGGGATAGGACTGGATACCTGTTTACGAGCGGGAACCTCAGATGGTTCCACTGTTGGTGCAGTCGGGAGACTAGGGAATGATTCCTCCTGTCTCTTCTCGATTTTTCTAGCCTGGAGTACAAGAGGGACCGATTCCCTCCAATGGCTTTCATCTTCCGCCTATTCCATAGAGGGGACTGAATCCTTCGGTTGGACAGCACGGGATCTATCTTCTCTAGATGGAGAGACTGATTCCTCCTGTGCGCGAGATGATAGTTTTGGTGCATCTGAAGTCCCATGGCCCTCGGTGGCCTTCGACTTGGAAAATATCTTTTCACGAGCATCCTCGCGGCTCATCCTCAAACCTGTTTGATGGTCATCATCTCTCCATCTGAATTCGGATATGAGTTATGGATGGGGCTCCAAGTCTTATCATCGGACTTAAACTTCCCTTTCAGTCGGGCCTTTTCCTTCGCCATATAGTAGGATGTGATTAGTTCATGGCAAAAGGGATCATCCCATCTGATCAGGACCTCGACGTTTAGGGTGTTCGTGACTTCCAGAAAAAACATCTCTTCCTCTTTCCAGTCTTCCCATTTATATAGGAAGCCGTAATGGGCGACCTTGTATGCTTTCTTGAAGCGTTCGAATGCTTTGCCGATCTGGACTTGGAGGACTGTTTGATTCATTATTTCTGTGGGGGAGGAACTCCGAACATTAGAGGGTTCCACTGCCTGGTTGGGATCTTCTACAGATATGGGAGCCTGTTGAAGAGAAGGATCCCTGACAGAGTGGGATTCTTTGTTGGGAGAGGGACTCCTTATGGGGGTAGGCGCCCTGTTAGGATTGGTGACTGTCGGCTCCAAAGGGGAAGATGATTCACCAGTTCCTTGTAACTTGATAAACAAGTGGTCATCCTTCTAACTTTCTGTAGGAGCAGCAAGCGTTTCTTTCATAGGGGTTGCGCCCTGTTGGTCAACTACTGCGACAGATGGTGCAGTAGGTGGAACTGCCTCAATGATCGATGTAGCCACTGGAGGTCATGTAGGAACAACTACTGACTTCGAAGACTTTTAAGTCTTCATTTTCTTCTTCTTCTTCTCGACATCTATAGGGGAGCTGCTATCAGGAACAAGTCTTTTTTTGCTGACCAGCTTCTTCTTGTTATCAACAGATTTGGATTTCGCTGAGTGATCAATAACATCTCGAGGATGACTAGACTTGGGAAGGGAGAAGGGGCTTGGCCTGTAGGCAAGAAGAGGTGCCTTGTTGAAGACAGTGCTCTTGGAACCATCAAAAAACTTTCCAGCCTGGATCTTCTTGGCATTTTGAGACTGCTGTATGCCACAACTAGTCAGAATATAGTTCAAGATCAAGCCTAAAGACTTCATAGCATAGTCTGGATTGGAAGCCTCCTCATGAAGCCGTTTCAAGATCACCTGACACCAGTTGACTTTCTCTCCGGACATGATAGCTGCCATCATCCAGAATCTCACGTTGGTGCATATCATGTTGTACATGTATTTGATGTTCATTATCTGGATGACTGACCCCGTGGGGACGGAACATGTTTTCATGTTTTAGGTGCTTGCGAGGAGAGAGTTGAGACACAGGGGCATGATGATGGAGACGAGGCATTCGAGCGATGCTAGTCCGAGGTGTTCATGTTGGTCAGTCAGTTGGAGTGTTCTCCAGTTTGTTAGTCATTATCATTATGTATTACCTGAGCGAGGCTCGTGGGTGTGGTTGTATTTTCATTTTTGTCCATGTAGGCCCATCATTGTCGTTAAAATTCCTCATCGGAATATTGTGTAGGATATCATGGTAGGGGCTATGATTTTTCCTTGTTGATTAATTTATTGTATTTTAGTCATATTCGCCTGGTGGATCTCCTAGCGTGGGGTCCACGGCACTGTAATAACCCAATAGGATTTGGGGGGTGTTACAGGTTCCTTTCCACCACTTGACCAGAGAGTCTCTACCTCGGTCCCTGTAGATGTTTCTTCCTTCCTGGGAGACATTGAAGGTGAGAATCCAGTCTTCTGGACGAGTAAGCTGATCACCCTTCTGAATCTTAGATTTCAGCTTGATTTGCAAAGATGCTTTCCTTCCGATAGGAGCCTTGATAACACCTTGGCAGCGCCTTCCAGCGTCTTGAAGTGATTGAGCATGGCCGATTCACTAATGAGACTACACAAATATATCATCAGTTCATCATTTTTCCATGCCTTCAACTCTTCAGCTGATGGTTGTCTGTCTATCAGAGAAGGATCTCAACAGGCTTCTGCACTGTGTTCTTCCAGGTAAAGTTGGGATCCTGGAACTCGAGGCGAGAACCAGATACCCTGTATCCTCTAGCTCCTTGACCTGGCCCGGGTCCGACCAGTCGTCTGATTGCAGTGGCAACACTGTCATCCAAGATGGCCTCTATCTCCTTCTTCTTCTCCATCCTCCACCTGCTTCTAGCCTCTCGAGCCTCTTCCCCCTTTTTAGCGTTATCAAGCTTAGAGACATTAATGTGATTATCCCGAATAATATCCATTGATTCAGCCTGCTTGTCTTTTAGATCTTTAACTGAGTCTACTAAACTCGCGACCACTACTGTAAGGTCGTCGATTTTCTAATAGTGAGCAGTGAGTTTCGATCCAGTGAGCTCAAGGGAGGTGACTGTCTTGGCTTCCGTAACCCGCAGTTTCTCTTGCTCTTGCTGCAGGATTCGCTCCTGATGTTGTTTTAGATGATTTAGGGCCTACCATAAGGCGTTTGGCATAAGGCCGAATGCCTCTACGACATCTTCCACGACCGTTTGCAACTTTGGGTGGTCTTGTGCATATAGCCGATCTCCTCGCCAACGTCATACATTGCTCTGACAGCATCCTATAGGAGTATGGTTTGGAGACCGATTTGCTGATGTTGCTCAATCCTAGCTTCGGTGCGGGGAGAGCGGGGGTGAGTGATTTTAGAGTAGATGGCTCTCTCAGATGTTTGAGAATGAAATTGTGACGAGGCTTCTGGGGTTCATATTCAGCTTGGAAATCCGCTTATCATATGGATGGTGATCCTACAGGGATAGGACTGGATACCTGTTTATGAGCGGGAACCTCAGATGGTTCCATGTTGGTGCAGTCGGGATACTGGGGAATGATTCCTCCTGTCTCTTCTCGATTTTTCTAGCCTGGAGTACAAGATGGACTGATTCCCTCCGATGGCTCTCATCTTTAGCTTGTTCCATAGAAGGGACTTAATTCTTCGATTGGACGGCACGGGAGCCATCTTCTCCAGACGGAAAGACTGATTCCTCTTGTGCGCGAGATGATGGTTTTGGTGCATCTGAAGTCCCATGGCCCTCGGTGGCCTTGGACATGGAAAATATCTTCTCGCGAGCATCCTCGCGGCTCATCCTCAAACCTGTTTGATGGTCATCATCTCTCCATCTGAATTCGGATATGAGTTATGGATGGGGCTCCAAGTCTTATCATCGGACTTAGACTTCCCTTTCAGTCGGGCCTTTTCCTTCGCCATATAGTAGGATGTGATTCATGGCAAAAGGGATCATCCCATCTGATCGGGACCTCGATGTTTGGGGTGTTCGTGACTTCCAGAAAAAACATCTCTTCCTCTTTCCAGTCTTCCCATTTATACAGGGAGCCATAATGGGCGACCTTGTATACTTTCTTGAAGCGTTCGAATGCTTCGCCGATCTGGACTTAGAGGACTGTTTGATTCATTATTTCTGTGGGGGAGGAACTCCGAACATTAGAGGGTTCCACTGCCTGGTTGGGATCATCTACAGATATGGCAGCTTGTTGAAGAGAAGGATCCCTGACCGGGTGGGATTCTCTGTTGGGAGAGGGACTCCTTATGGGGGTAGGCGCCCTGTTAGGATTGATGACTGTCGGCTCCAAAGGCGCAAACGATTCACCAGTTCCTTGTAACTTGATAAACAAATGGTCATCCTTGAAAATTGATGGTACTTGGCTAATTGTTGTTATTTACAACCAATGTGTTTCTATTAATAATAATACATGCGGCGTGCATGCTTGAAAATTTCTTAGACTTGATCGTATTGTGGGTTTTTGAAGAGTGACATGAATTTGGGCGAGCCAGCCTAGTATTTTCAAATAAAACCTTGTGTCGGTATTTAAAAGTCGTGTATAAAAGTGTTTTAGGACATTTTATAAAATGCTACCACTGTTAAACCCTTGTCGTATTTGAAAGGGTCTTGAAAACGATTTTTAACTTATCGGTTTTATTTTCAAATAACTAGAGTATACGATTTTAAAAATCAGATTAGCTTGGGGAAACCTAGGCTGTCGAGTCAAGTTGTGTTTGTTGAGTTTTGTCTTGTAGGATTTTGTCTGACTTAGTCGCATCGCGACGCGTCGTTTGAGATCATTGGTCGTAATTAGTATTGAGGGGCGATCGTCACTTACGTGCGACCTATGGATGTAAAACTCCCTTCTTTGTGTTATGCCTCGTGTGACACGAGTTGTTTGTATGATTAGTTGTTAAATGATGGAATCCTTCTGTGGATTTTGAATTCACGGTATGTGTTTATTCGACTATCGTATTTGGGTTATACGAGAAGTGTCGTCCCTGCTGATGTATTTTCGAACCGCATTTTATCCGCTCCGTGAGTTTTATTTCGTAAAACCGATTCCCTAAATCAAGTTTTGGCATTTTGGCCTTGAACATTTGATGACGGTTTGACAAATGATTTTGTGAGTTTTGGAAAATATTACCGTCAATGGTCTTTTTGGCATTTTCGAAATGACGTAGGAAATTGTGCTTAGCCTCGTAAATTCTTGTGAGAAGGGTTTACGGCGTGTAATTTTCTGATATGTTCTGCTGCTGTCTCTGTGAGTCGTTAGCGCATGCAACGCCTTGCGGCTAGCGTGCGCGAGAGTGCGTTGGTAGAACGCTAAGGGGAGGATAGCGCACACTACCTGGTAGTTCAGGGCAGTCTAGGAGCTACTGGACTGGGTCTGAAGTTCTCGTTAGCGCACGCTAACACTTGGGGTTAGCGCACGCTAACACTTGGGGTTAGCGCACGCTAACAGTGTATTTTTGGTCAGGAGTTTTGTTTGGTGCCGTGATAGCGCACGCTAATCTTAATGATTAGGGCACGCTAATTGTGTCCAATATAAATACTGGACACCAGTCTAGATGTAAGACCCCAATTCTCAAATGGGACATTACATGCCGTAGAACCCTCGTGAGGTCTAGCAGGCTAACACATGATGCATATTCAGTACAAGAAAAATCCCAAAGACATAATCATTAATGAAAAAATGGGCCGCGGCCTCGGCCAAAACATTTTAATAGAAGTACGTGAAAGTATAAGTCGATACCATGTCATTGCCCACGCAGGGGACTTTAACCGAATATAATAAAACCGTTCAAATTCCAATACTCAAACAATATAAATGACCCAACATAATTAAAGACTCGAGCCTCATAATCATGCCAACCCATCCTTTGTTTGCATGTCCCGTGCCTGCTCCTCAGCTCTCCCGGTACCTGAAATGCATAAAACGCATTTCCCCCATTTAAGGGGTTAGCATTTGAATAGCTAGTGCAAGTACACAATTACACCACATTATATACAAATACTAATTTTACACAATCATCTCAATCAAGAATCATTTGCCATAAATATTCCGGAATACTACATTGGCAATCAAATCAGTTATCAATTCATCACGATATCACAAGATCACAACTGGTATCCCGTGGCCGTACCCCTTAGTATCGACCCCCAGACATCCCGTCGGACACTCCAGGTGGAAGTTCAACCACACACGCACCCAAGTCCACTTCCACGGATGTACCCCTTAGTATCGACCCCCATACATCCCGTCGAACGCTCCGGGTGGAAGGAACACAACTCACGCACCCGAAAACCACAATTCAACATTCATTTCGAAAACACAACATACATAACGAAATGTAATACATGTACTTGCCTTGGTTAACACGACGTGAAGAAAAACGGTGAACGGAACGGTTTTGGCCCGAATAGTCTTCACTAATCCGACCCTAACACAATAACGATAAACAACTAATCTTAAAACTACGAAAACGTAGGAATACATCCTAGTTCTACCCGCTGGAACAATTCGTCGAACATTACTAGGGTATCGTCGATTATAAGTGACGAACAATGGAAAAATCGGAGTTTAAAACCACAAATCCTCAATAAAAACGAAAGATTACAAGTACACGATCGAAGTCTAGCAATAATCCATGATAATTCGGATTAAAAGAGTCAAATCATAAGAAATCCCCAAAATTTCCCCAAAATCTCAAAACAAGGGTTTCAAGGATTCTTACCTTGATTCGGATGGTGGAAAATGGTAAGAACTTGAAGAATTCACGCAAGGGATGCACGGATGGTAGTGGATGATGATATTTGGTCGGAATCGGCCCTAACCCTCATCTGAATAGCTCAAAGCCGAAGATAATAAATAATGATGGAAAAATGACGAAGTTGGGCTGCTGTCCTATATATATTAAATAGGCTTAGCGCACGCTATGCACCAGACTTAGCGTGCGCTAACGGGGTGTGGAAATGCAGTCAGCCTACTGTCCTCCCGTTAGCGTATGCAAGCTAACAAGATTAGCGTGCGCTAATGATAGGAATTAGCGTGCGTTAATGCTGTAGCGTATGCTATCTGGTCCAGTACCGAAATACTAAACCTTCTGCCCAGACCGCTGAAATCGTTAGCGCACGCTACGAACTCCAAGTTAGCGTACGCTAACCACGCAGCGACAGCGCATGCAAGGAAATCAGGAGTAGCGTGCGCTACTCAGGCAGCAGTCCAGTACTGCTCAGTACACTGCTGCCGACAGTACAAAAAAAATCGAAATTCGAAGTAAGGCCAGAATCCAGAAACACAAACACGGAATATTCAAGACGGAAGAGTTAAGCGCTGAAAGAAAATACATTTCCGACTATCGGAGGGTTCGTAATGCGACAAAGAAAGTGAAATTCCCTAAACTTATGGGAAATTACAAAAATGGCCCAAGTGCCGAAAATCACGATACGATGTCGGATTACCAAACCGAAAGTCTCAACACGACCAACTCAACCATACAATTTTTTGCACACCAAGAAACAACGAAAACGAACGAGTTTTACGATAATCGAACGTACATGCGACAAGATATAATTCAAGATAAAATTATGTAAAAACATCCTCGAAACTCGACTAAATGGAAAAACTCCAAGAACAAAATAGGTTCAGAATCCCAAAACAATAACAAGCGAGTCGTCCGAAATGAACATATCCCAAAATAGAAATTACCAAAAATAGAAAGTACGAATATTACATTCTCTCCCACTAAAAATAAGTTTCGTCCCGAAACTTACAACGCGAATATCTCGGGATATCTCGACCGCATACTCTCTTCTGTCTTCCATGTGGCTTCCTCGGATCCATGCCTCGACCATTGAACTTTAACCAAAGAAATGGTTTTATGTCGAAGTTGCTTCACCCGACGCTCTAAAATCTGAATCGGCCTCTCCTCGATGGTAATGTCGGGTCCCAACTCGATCTCTCCAAAATCAATAATATGGATAGGGTCCGATACGTACTTTCTAAGCTAGGAGACATGAAATACATTATGCACGTGACTCAGGGACGGCGGCAAGCCTAACCGATAGGCAAGCTCTCCAACTCTCTCTAAAATCTCGAACGGTCCAATATATCTCGGACTAAGTTTACCTTTCCGACCGAAACGGTAAACTCCCCGTGTCGGCGATACCTTAAGCAAGACATGATCTCCCACCGCAAACTCCAACGGCCGGCGACACGTATCGGCATAAGACTTCTGCCGAATCTGGGCCGTCAACAACCTATCGCGAATCAGAACAATCTTCTCTCTCGTCTCAACTACTATATCGGGCTCGGTACCAATCAGCTCGGACACATCGTCCCAACACAACGGCGATCTGCACCTCCTCCCATACAATGCCTCAAATGGTGCCATTTTGATCGAGGCGTGCCAACTATTGTTGTACGTGAACTCGATCAACGGTAAGTGTGACTCCCAATCATCCTTCCAGTCTAAGGCGCAGGCTCTCAACATATCCTCCAGCGTCTGGATCATCCGCTCTGACTGCTCGTCAGTCTGAGGGTGGTAATACGTACTGAGTCTCAACTCAGTCCCCAAAGCTCGATGAACAGTTTGCCAAAAATGTGACACAAACCGTCCATCTCGGTCCGAAACAATACTCCTAGGAGTCCCATGCAATCTCACGATCTCTGCAATAAATACTCGTTCTAGCTTCTCCGGTCCCCAAGTGTCCTTAATACCCAGGAAATGAGCTGATTTGGTTAGTCGATCGACAATAACCCAAATCATATTCATTCCAGTCCGAGTCCTAGGCATCCTGGTAATGAAATCCATAGAGATGTCTTCCTACTTCCATTCTGGAATGGGAAGTGGTCGTAGCAACCCCGCGGGCTGCTGATGTTCAATCTTAACCTACTGACAGGTCAAGCACTTCGCCACAAACTCGCTAACGTTCATCTTCAAATTGGTCCACCAGTAGTTACTCCTCACATCCTTGTACATTTTGCTCGTACCAGGATGTATGGAGTAAGGCGTAGTGTGAGCCTCACTCAAAATCTTCTGCCTCAACTCAATATCATTCGGTACACATAATCTACCGCGAAATCTCAAAACCCCGTCATCCTGAATCACAAACCCAGGGGCTTTCCCCTTCCTCACATCCTCCCTCAACTGGACCAAACACGGATCATCATACTATTTCGCCTTGATATCATCTATCAAGGATGAAGTGATCTCCAACGCACATAACTGGCCCTGAACTCTATGAACCCAAACCTCGATATTCTGAAAAGTAAAATCCCGCTGGATCCTGCTCTATAGTGTAAGTACCTCTAATATCTGTAAAGCCATCGACTTCCGGCTCAACGTATCAGCCACTACGTTAGCCTTACCCGGATGATAAAGTATCTCGAGGTCGTAATCTTTAATTAGCTCTAACCACCTACGCTGCCTCATATTCAATTCTTTCTGACTGAAGATGTACTTCAGAATCTTGTGATCCATAAAAATCTTACACGACGACCCATAGAGATAATGCCTCCATATCTTTAAGGCGAAAATGACCGCAGCTAACTCTAAATCGTGCGTGGGATAATTTACCTCATAAGGTTTCAACTGGCGGGACATATAAGCGATCACCCTGTCTCTCTGCATCAGAACACATCCGAGCCCAAATCCCGAAGCATCACTATACACCACGAAATCCTCGTTCCCCTGAGGCAATGCTAAAATGGGTGCGGTAGTCAATCGTCTCTTCAACTTGTCAAAACTATCTTGTCTGTCTGCGGTCCACTTGAACTTCTGAGTTTTCTGGAGTAACTGAGTGAGCGGTCTAGAGATCTTTGAAAATCCTTCAACAAACATATGATAATAGCCTGCTAGTCCCAGAAAACTCCTCACTTCCTTCACATTCTTGGGCGGTTCCCATGCCATCACCGCCTCTATCTTCTGTGGATCTACTAGAACTCCCTCCGCTGAGATCACATGCCTGAGGAACATCACTTCCTTGAGCCAAAACTCACACTTAGAGAACTTCGCGTACAACTGCTCAGTTCTCAAAGTGTCCAACACAATCCGGAGATGTAAAGCGTGCTCCTCTCGACTCCGGGAATAGATAAGAATGTCGTCGATAAAGACGGCTACGAATTTGTCCAGATACTCGATAAAAACTTTGTTCATTAACTGCATGAACACTGCTGGGGCATTGGTTAGACTGAAAGGCATAACCACAAACTCATAATGGCCATATCTCGTCCGAAAGGCAGCTTTCGGTATATCGCTGTCCTGAATCCTCAACTGGTAGTAGCCCGATCTTAAATCAATCTTCGAAAAGACTGTCGATCCCTAAAGTTGATCAAACAAGTCGTCGATCCTAGGCAAAGGGTACTTGTTTTTTATGGTCAGCTTGTTTAATTCTCGGTAGTCGATGCATAAACGAAGCGATCCATCCTTCTTCTTAACAAAAAGTACGGGCGCACCCCAAGGCGATGCGCTCGGTCGAATATACTCTTTATCTAACAATTCCCCCAACTGTTTCTTCAATTCTAACATCTCCGACGGTGCCATACGGTATGGCGCTCGAGAAACGGGAGCCGCATTCGGCTCAAGATCAATAGGAAACTCAATCTCTCGCTGTGGTGGCAATCCCGAAAAGTCATCTGGAAATATGTCGGGGTACTCGCTGACAACTGGAATCGACGACATGTCGACTCCACCATCCTCTTCCTGCAGAGCGTAACACCAATAACCGACACAACCCTAATTCAGAAGTTTCATCGCCTTCAAGACGCTAATCACACTTCCCGATCTACCCGGTTTACAACCGACGAGAGTATGCTCGGTGCCGTCCTCAGCTACTATCGAGATGGCGCGAGTCCGATAATTCATGATAGCACCGTGACGATCCAACCAATCATCCCCGAGGGTTAAATCCTCACCCTTAAGATCTATAACAATAAGGTTCGAGGGCCAATCTAGGCTCCCGATCCTCACTGGACAGTCTCTAACTTCCCGGTCCCCAACCATACGATCCCCACTAGGCGTACCTACTATGAATGGTTTGCACTCATATAAGCAGTCAATACCAATACGACACACACAATCCGAAGCAATAAAAGAATGACTAGCACCCGAATAGAAAAGCACCGAAACTGGATGAGAAAGGATCTGAGTGGTACCTGACGCCACTGGAACGTCTGTCTCCTCTGTGCGCCTCATCTGATATAACCGAGAGTGGACTGAGCCCAAACTAGATGCAGCTCGGTGGTCCGGCTGACCCCGGCCCCTACCACGGCCCGAACTCTGAGGAACATGAATGACTGGAGTCTTGTGATCAATATTGTGCTCTCTCTGAACGGCGGTGGTAGTCGGAGCTCTGGCAGCCCTGGTGGCTCTCTCACAATGTGCTACTACGGTGTCCGGTCTGTCCGCAAATAAAGCAAGTATCTGGAGGAGAAGGGCAATACTTCATCAGATGCTCATATTGGTTGCAGTTAAAACAAACCCTGCCACCATAAGCAACGGACTGGACTGAACGATTACCCTACGATCCCCCAGCCTGATGAAACGGCCTCTTCCCCGGTGTAGGGGTAGACTGTGCTCTCGAAAATCAGCTACTCTTGCCGGATGAAAAAACTGCCAACCGTTTTCTGTTTCTTGGCCTCGGTACCCAACTCTGATTCTGGTGCGGCCATCTCGATCGCTAGAGCGCGATCCTGATACTCCTTCAAAGTGACACACATGAGCGGTGCCATACTCTGCCTGATATGCGGTTTCATGCGCATATTGAAATAACGAATCTTGTGGGCCTCGGTCCTCACCTGATCTTTCACGAATCCCAATTGCTGATTGAAAGTGATGATGGCCTGAGAAATAGGCACATCCTGAGGTGTAGCGGTGAAGAACTCCACAATTCTGCGCTCCTTAACTGGCGGTGGACAATATTCTGCTTCCATAGCAGCCTTAAATTCCTCCCAAGTGGCCTGGCGGTCTCTGGGCGTCACAGCCTCCCACCATTCCGCAGCTTCCTTATCCAGGATGTACTGAGCAATATGTACCCTCCTGTCATCAGGACAAGCTACGACATCAAAAGTCCTGCCCAACTGAAAGAGCCAATTCTCCCAACCGAGGGAGTCAGAAGAACCAGTGAAACGAGGGGGGTGCATCTTAGTTACTATCTGAAGCCATTTACTAGCTTCGTCCTCTGGAGTCGGGGGCGGATTTTGGCGTCCACCCTCGGCTATCTGAGTGAGTTGGGCTACCAACTGCTGAAGTACGGCAGTAGCCCTGGCGTCGGCGTTATTACCCGATGGAACTGAATGAGAAGCCGAATCCGCAGAGGACTGAGAAAGTGAGCCTTCCTCATCATTAGCACCACGACCACGGCCTCGGCCGCGTCCCCTAGCTGGTCTACCACGACCTCTCAACATACTGAAGGAATATAAAAAGGACAAGATTAGAAAGATTCACAATTTACAAAGTTGGTATCACAATTCACAATTCCGACCAACGCAAGAAAACGAATTACAGAAATATAAGAGTTCGAGAATAATTACAGCCACGGGTTGCACGAAAAGACGGTATCATGATGATATTAGGCTCAACGACTGACTCAAACGACTTAACTAACAGACCCAAAATTAACCGACAGCCTAGGCATTCAAAACCTAGGCTCTGATACCATAAATGTAACACCCCAATTCTCAAATGGGACATTACACGGCGTAGAACCCTCGTGAGGTCTACCAGGCTGACACATGACGCATATTCAGTACAAGAAAAATCCCAAAGACAATCATTAATGTAAAAATGGGCCACGGCCTCGGCCAAAACGTTTTAATAGAAGTACGTGAAAGTATAAGTCGATACCATGTCATTGCCCACGCAGGGGACTTTAACCGAATACAATAAAACCATTCAAATTCCAATACTTAAACAATATAAATGACCCAACATAATTAAAGACTCGAGCCTCATAATCATGCCAATCCATCCTTTGCGTGCATGTCCCATGCCTTCTCCTCACCTCTCCCGGTACATGAAATGCATAAAACGCATTTCCCCCATTTAAGGGGTTAGCATTTGAATAGCTAGTGCAAGTACACAATTACACCACATTATATACAAATACTAATTTTACACAATCATCTCAATCAAGAATCATTTGCCATAAATATTCCGGAATACTACATTGCCAATCAAATCAGTTATCAATTCATCACGATATCACAAGATCACAACTGGTATCCCGTGGCCGTACCCCTTAGTATCGACCCCAAGACATCCCGTCGAACGCTCCGGGTGGGATACCACTTCCGCGGCCGTACCCCTTAGTATCGACCCCCAGACATCCCGTCGGACAGTCCGGGTGGAAGTTCAACCACACACGCACCCAAGTCCACTTCCGCAGACGTACCCCTTAGTATCGACCCCCAGAGATCCCGTTGAACGCTCTGGGTGGAAGGAAGACAACTCACGCACCCGAAAACCACAATTCAACATTTATTTCGAAAACGCAACATACATAACGAAATGTAATACATGTACTTGCCTTGGTTAACACGACGTGAAGAAAAATGGTGAACGGAACGGTTTTAGCCCGAATAATATTCACAAATCCGACCCTAACACAATAAAGATAAACAACCAATCTTAAAAACTACGAAAACGTAGGAATACATCCTAGTTCTACCCGCTGGAACAATTCGTCGAACATTACTAGGGTATCGTCGATTATAAGTGACGAACAATGGAAAAATCGGAGTTTAAAACCACAAATCCTCAATAAAAACGAAGGATTACAAGTACACGATCGAAGTCTAGCAATAATCCATGATAATTCGGATTAAAAGAGTCAAATCACAAGAAATCCCCAAAAATTTCCCCAAAATCTCAAAACAAGGGTTTCAGGGATTCTTACCTTGATTAGGATGGTGGAAAATGTTAAGAACTTGAAGAATTCACGCAAGGGATGCACGGATGGTAGTGGATGATGATATTTGGTCGGAATCGGCCCTAACCCTCGTCTGGAATCGCTCAAAGCCGAAGAGAATAAGTAATGATGGAAAAATGACGAAGTTGGGCTGCTGCTGTCCTATTTATATTAAATAGGCTTAGCGCACGCTATGCACCAGAATTAGCGTGCGCTAACGGGGTGTGGAAATGCAGTCAGCCTACTGTCCTCCCGTTAGCATACACAAGCTAACAAGATTAGCGTGCGCTAATGATAGGAATTAGCGTGCGTTAACGCTAAATTAGCGTACGCTATCTGGTCCAGTACCAAAATACTGAACCTTCTGCCTAGACCGCTGAAATCGTTAGCGCACGCTACGAACTCCAAGTTAGCGTACGTTAACCACGCAGCGATAGCGCACGCAAGGAAACCAGGAGTAGCGTGCCCTACTCGAGCGGCGATCGATACTACTCGATTACCTGCGACGGCGACAAAAAAATCGAAATGCGAAGCAAGGCCAGAAGACAGAAACACAAACACGGAATATTCAATACGACAGAGTTAAGCGCTGAAACAAAATACATTTCCGACTATCGGAGGGTTCGTAATGCGACAAAGAAAGTGAAATTCCCTAAACTTATGGAAAATTACAAAAATGGTCCAAGTGCCCGAAAATCACGATACGATGTCGGATTAACAAACCGAAAGTCTCAACACGACCAACTCAACCATACAAATTTATGCAAACCAAGAGACAACAAAAACGAACGATTTTTACGATAATCGAACGTACATGCGACAAGATATAATTCAAGATAAAATTACGTAAAAACATCCTCGAAACTCGACTAAACGGAAAAACTCCAAGAACAAAATAGGTTCAAAATCCCAAAACAGTAACAAGCGAGTCGTCCGAAATGAACATATCCCAAAAATAGAAATTATCAAAAATAGAAAGTACGGATATTACAATAGAAGCTGCATTTTTCTTCATTTCTTCTTCTTCCTCAATGAGTTTGAGACGTAGCGACTAGGGTTCGCATTTGGGCTGATTTTTTTCTTCCATCCAAGGGTGTTTTGGAGTATCCTAGGTGATTTTAACATCATCTAATCCATTGTTCTTCGCCGAATCTAGGTATTTTTCTTGAATCCCTAGAGTTGACTTTTTGGAGTTTTGTTCTTGATGTCGTTTTCCATCCGGTTTTGATAAACCGATTATTGTTTTAACGATGTTGTTAAACATATCCTAGGGATTGTATATCACTATCGTGATTTTGAACGATTTGATGCGTGTGATATGATGTGTTTAAGTGAATGTTGATACGTGCGAATTTTGGGCATTTTGGCCTATGTACTTCTGAAAAACCTTGAGTATCTTAGAAAATAAACCTCGAGACGTACTTTTAAAATGAATTATTTTCTCACAGTGTTCTCAATATGCCTACTAGCGCCACGCTATGTTTCAAAATTATTCTACTTTGAGGATCAAAATATTTTGAGATATTTCTAATGATTTAGAAACGCATTTGATTAGACCCGAAGGTCGAATATTGCTGAAAAGTTTTAATTTAAAGAAAGGTGTCTTCATTTTTTTTATCAAACACAAGATGATTTTTCTTTCAAAGTCTCGATGACGATGTTTGTACTACTTTTTTTTTATATATGATACTCAAGATCAACTGGTGCTTCCGAATTATTTTCAAAAGGTGGTTTTCGTTTTTAAAACCTATCGTTCCAATTTGCGGTCCGGGAATATATGTGTGATGTTCGTACTCTCGTTAGGGTGTTAACCCCCGAGTTGTGATTGAATTGGTGGTGTGAGCGTTGAGTCGTTCGCCACACAGTTGTCGCGGTAGCCTCTGTGAGAGGTGTGATGTTGGTATTGGATGTTGTCGCCTCGTAGCAATTTGTGCGTTATCGCATATATGCGAGCTGTTCGAGCTTGGGTTGGTATGATTGTGTGCATCGGTGATTGTTCCGCGTTGTGTCGGTTGCTTGTTGTATTGTTACTTTGGTTCCGTTGTTGTGAGTTTCGGGGGCGAGGTCAAAGGTAATACCCGTATTATTTTTGACTTCTACATTTTCTCTTTCCCAATTCTATCGACTCGCTCGTGTTCGTTGATACTCTCTGAACTTGTTCTGTATTTCAGTTTTTATCATTCGAACAAGTCGTGATCTTGTTTTGGTTTGACCTGGTTATTGCTGTGACTTTTCCGAACTTGGTTCGATTCTTGTGAACCTTGTTCGAAAGTAACATCTTTTAGTTCCTACCAGCTCTTTTAACGTCTTGAGTCGAAATGTTAACTTCGGAGTTGTTGTTCGATCATTGTTTTTCGATCATTGTTGTTGGATCATTGTTGTTCGATCATCGTTGATTTGATCGTAGTCACATTTGCGGATTGCTGTACGCATCATTTCTATTTTTCGACTGTTCGTGTTTCCTTGTAATAGGTATCTGGTATTTTGCGACTATTCAGATAATTGACTTGATGATATTACCTACTTGATGACGCTTTTCACTTGTCGATTTTAATATGTCTCTCCCTGTAACGTTGTGTTGGTCGTCGTGGAGCGCGTTTTCACGCCGTATGTTTCCTTGCGTTGTTCGTAACGTTTCGCCGTTTGGGCGTGATTTTTCGGTTCTTGTGTAGCTCGTTGAGTTTTTCCTGGCAGGATATTGCTTCTCCCTACTTGTTTTAAGTTTCGGGACGAAACTTCTTTTAAGGAGGGTAGTATGTAATATCCGCAATTTCGATTTCCGGTAATTTTCTTTTTTTTGGCGGGAGTCCGTTTTGACAACTCGCTTGGGACCGCTTCATCATTCTGAGAATGATTAATTCTGCACTTTTTGAGATCCGAGTTCGTTTCGGTGCCGTTTTGTTGAGTTCCGTGCTTTTTGACGACTTTTCCGCACTTGAGTTCGATTCTTGTGAATCTCGTTCAAAACTGCTGTTTCGAGTTTCCCGTAAGTTCGTTTAACCTTGTTATATGTGTTGTGAACCTCGGTTTGGTTATTCGATCACGTATCGTGATTTTCAGGCATTTTGGGCCATTTTGTAATTTCCTAAAAGTTATGGGTATCCGTTCCTATATTTGTTGTTTCGACCCTTTTATTGGTCGAGTATGATTAATTATTTCATTATGTTTTCATTTCGGGTCGTTGATGTTGTCTGCGAGTTTTTCGTCATGTTCGTTCCGTACATTTTTGGAAATCGAGTCGTCGGGTCATGGCGGTGGCGGTGGCCGGACAGTGCGGCCTTGTCGGAAGTCTTGGGCACCGCCGAAAGGCACGGCAGGAACTGGCATAGTGCACGCTATGGCCGGGAGGCTGCGCGCGCTAGCTCGTCAGGTGTAGCGCACGCTGTCGAGCGGCCCAGCGTACGCTATCGCGTCTGGGTAGAGGGGTTCTGAGGTTCTGGACTCGGGTAGGATCGGCAGGTAGCGCACGCTACTGTCAGTCGTGGCGCACGCTAACCGGAAGGGGTAGCGCACGCTTTCGGCCGACTAGCGTACGTTACCTGGGCGAGCTGTTTAGTCCAGAGGTTACTGGACAGGTCGGCTAGCGCGCGCAGCCTTCCGGCCATAGCGCACGCTAGCGGGATTCGGGCGGACAGGTCACGGTCGGCAAGATTGGTCGGTGGTGCCGGGTCGTGCGGGCCCTGGCCGAGGATGCTGGGCCGATACTGGCCGATAGCGTACGATAGTCCAGGAAGGCTAGCGCACGCTAGTTCCGGCCCAGTATTTATATGACAGAGCAGCCACTTTTTCATTCGTTTTTCATTTCCTTTCTCTTCTGTCCGCGGCTGGGGATTCGGAGGGGGCGAAGACATGTTCTTAGACAACGAATCCACGAAGTTCTAGAGGTTATGTCATTGATCAATCATCCTATAACATCCCTCGATCCAGCGAATCAAGGTTAGATCTTTAGAACCCTACTTTTGGGAAGATTTGGGGGTTTTCGTGTTTTTGTCCGATTCGTTCCATTTTGTTGATTAATTCATGATGAATATGATTAATCTTGTTGGTATTCCTAGTTTTCCTACGGATTCATGGTATATTTCATGGTTTTTATGGAATCGAGAGGGTTTGGTTGTGGTTCGCCCTCGTTGTCGTTTTTATACGAATATACATGAATCGTAGGCGGGTTTTCGGGTGTATTCCAATTCCGTATTCGTTTAGAAATGGTTGTGATTATATTATTCAAATCGTTAGGTTCGGTTTTGTTGGTTCCTAGCATTTGTCGGCGACTTTCCTTTCCGTTCGTTGCGTCGTCAATTATTCAAGGCAAGTATTTTTGGAAACCTTTAAGCTTAACGTGAAATGGTAATGTATACTGTTTGTGGTTTGCTCACCCTGGGAGGGCCCGACGGGGCCTCGGGGGAATCTAGGACTTCACTCTGGATTCACAAGTTTGTTTCGCTAGCCAGCCTGGGAGGGTCCTTAGAGGCCTCGCGTGGGATTCGTGGCTTCGTCCCAGTCCTAGGCGATGCCTGTGCGTGATTTGTTTTATGAAATGGCCAGCTCGGGAGGGTCCTTAGAGGCCTCGAGTGGGATTTGTGGCTTCGTCCCGGTCCTAGGCAAATGTGATTGACTGTTTGTTTTCGAAAAAGACATGTCTGGTTTTGGTTTTGAAATGATATTGGTGCATGTACTATGAAATGTGTAAGCGATTGGTTTGCCTTGAATACTTATTTGGCAGTCGATGTTATTATGCCGGTTGTACCGGACGTATTATTTTATGTTCTTGTTGTTATCAATTGTTTCCTTGCTAACCGAGACGGTTAGTCAAGTGGTGTTTTCTTGTTTTAGCCTGGTGGGTTTCATGTAGGGGTCCACGGCGCTGTAATACACCTCGAATATCTCGGGGGTGTTACAATGGGATGCTTAAAACGGCTGAGAGAAATATTAAGAAGAAACCAAGTCACGGGCTAATGGTCATCAAAGGGAAGTCCTTCAAGAACAAAGGCAAGGGAAAATATAAGGCAAAATTGCCAAATCTAAAGCCCCTTCTAAGCCGGTTTTCAAGGCAAAAGCTCCCAATGATGGAAATTGCCATCATTGCAATAAACCTGGACACTCGAAAAGAAATTACAAGGTTTACTTGGAAGAGCTAAAGTGTACCAAGGGTAGTGAGGCTGACACATGCATATTTGTTATAGAAGTTAACTTATATCTACTTCTAACTCCTGGGTATTGGATACTAGATGTGGATCTTATATTTGTACAAATGTACAGGGGTTGAGAAGCAGTAAAGAACTGAAGAAAGGGGAAGTGGATCTAAGAGTCGGAAATGGAGCTAGAGTTGCTACACTAGCCGTTGGAATTTATGATCTAGTTTTACCCAATGGGATTTTGTTAGTTTTGAACAATTGCTATTATGTTCCTGCTATGAATAGGAATATTATTTCAGTTTCTACATTAAATTGTGTAACACCCCAACCCGACAAGGGTAGAAGTATCACATTATGGTGGCAAATCAGAACATACAACGCAAGCGGAAGACTTCTAAACATAATAATTACAAAGGTATTTTAAGAGAACAAAAGAAATGCTAACTCTATACAATATATAATACAAACTAACTAAATCCAATCCAAGTCTACTCAAGATGCAAATAGGCTTCTAATCGTCGGGGTAGTCCACTAAGCTCCTATGCACTCTCCACTCAAACCCAGCTTTCAACCTAAAACCTGCCGTGGAGAAAAGAAATGCGGCTGAGCTTAACAAGCTCAGTGAACAAATATATAAACAAATGAATAATCGAATACGCATATAAGAATAAGAAAAGAAATAATAAGCTATTGCTGAAAAGAATGTCATATATCAAATGAATAAAGGATTAATGGTCAACTGAACAAATCTTGTGAGTCAACTGAATCAAGAATATGACGAATCAAAGGATAATAGGATATAGTGCATTGAGCAAGCATAAGGTATAACAAAGGTATATCAAAATAAGGAGAGGTCAGTAATCTACCAGGAGCCCGAACATGAGTCAAATCAAATATCATATTAACCATGGAGTAGCTAGCTCCCGAACATGTGAAAGACGTGTATTGCACACAAGCATCAATCACCAAACATATCATATCATATTCAATCAAATACAGATCGAACCTAGGATACATCCATACGCCCCTGAACAAATCATATTGGCCATAACAAATATAAAGTGCACATATCATATCAAAATGGGACGGTGTGGAACATCACTCAACCACACTAGAGTCATGCCATTGGTACATCAATGACACGACCTTGTTACCTTCATGGCTAGAAAACGAACTTGGCTCGGGTATCAAACTGAAGGGTTCAAATGTCACATCATGTGAAAGTTCATATCAGAGGTTCATATCAAATGTATCATATCAAAGGTTCATCATTAAGGTTCATAGCAAAGGATCAAAGCAAAGGTTCATAATCAAAGGTTCACAAATCTAAGGGTGCATAGTAAAGGTTCAAATAGAGCATAAGTCAAAGAAAGCCATTCTAGGAAGCCTCAGATCAAAGGTATCATAATTAAAACTAATATCAACAAGATGCATACGAATCAGGAGAAACCTAAAGAGAGAAGGTCAGAATATCTGTACCGATACGAAACAAACAATAACAATAGTACATAGAATCAGAACCCTTACTGAGAAAGGGTAGAATATTCGTACGAATAATCAAACAAACGAAACAACCGATAATAATGGTAGAGAGAAGGGGGTATCAAGAATATCCACACGAATAATCAAACAAACGAAACAACCGATAACAATGGTAGAGAGAAGGAGGTATCAAAGAATATCCATACGAATAATCAAACAAACGAAATAACCGATAACAATGGTAGAGAGAAGTGGGTATCAAAGAATATCCGTATGAATAATCAAACAAATGAAACAACCGATAACAATGGTAGAGAGAAGGGGGTATCAAGAATATCCATACCTCAAACCGCAAAATGAAAAACACATCAGAAGATATAAAGATCAGAGGTTACTCCTTCTTCAGCGAATCTACATGAATTAGGTTCATTTTATGCTTATTAGCCATTTAATGTCATAACGAATTCTTAATTACTTAACACCATTCATTAATGTGATTAGGGTCTCATTATTGGAATTATGTTAAAATGTGACCAATAATATCATAATAAATGTTTAAGTGTATTTTAAGGGTTCAAGTATATTAAATGGTATTAAAATCACAAAAATCTTAATCTTCTAACAAAATTCTAGTTTTACTATGTTTTAGCCTTCATTTTATGAACTATAACACCAAACCAGATGTCAAAATAAAAATTCACCAAAATTATCACTGAAGCATATATATCTTAGGAGTCTACTTGAATTTTTCCCAGATTTTATTATTAAGTGGAAATCTGTATCAAAAATCGTTTATGCCAACATGTTCAGATTCGGATCTGCAGATACACACAAAAAGTTTGCCTTAAACTAACCCATTTCGACACTTTAGAAAAATCTACAAAAATTCCAGGGAGTAACACATAACTAGACGTACCTGGGCTTTTAGGCCCGCCGGTTTTGGCCCTAAACCGGCCCTAAGTCAACGGTTTTAGCCCGGGACCGCCGGTCAACGGGCCCGAACCGAACCGGGACCGAAAAGCTAGGGCCGGGCTAGGGTCGGGGGAATTGGAACCGCGGACCGGCGGTTCAGGCCCGCCGGTCCTAAAAGGCCCGTCGGTTTGCATCGGCCCGGCGGGCCGGGCCTGACCGACGGGCCTAACGGCTAATTCGAGGGAAAAATGGCGCAGCAGCCGGTGAGTGATCACGCCAATTGCCAACGGCTATGTCCCTTTAGAGCCGCTGGCGCCCCTTCCCCACCCCCAAACTTCCCCATTAATCCTCCCTTTTACCTACCTATCCCCACTATAAATACTACATCTTCCTAACTCAAAATTCACCAATAATCACACTCTAATTCTCTCTAAAAATTCACTCTCTACTCTCTCTACTATACTCTCTATTTACTATCTCTATGTCTACCTCAAAGAACAACACTAATAAGGGCAAGGGCAAGGCCATTGAACTTGGCCAACGAAGTGGAGGAGGAAATTTTCAACCTCAAACTCAAAGGCCTAGAAGGGCCGATTTGGCGGAGGACATTTCTAGACAAGTCGCCGAACGAATTCAAGCCGAAGAAGATGCCCGATTTGAAGAAATGGTTCATACGATGGAGAGCACGGGATACGAATTTCGTGGCTCAACAAATGATGATGAACATGAAGAGGACGAAGAGCACGAAGAAGACGAACAAAACCAACCTCCTCCTCCGCCAACAAGTAAGCCTAAGCCTCTCAAGTCCGAAATCTTCGTTAAACATTTTAAAAGAGAATTGGCTCCTATCAACGAAGGAGAACCTCCTTTATCCGATGGTCGAAAGAGATTCATTGCTTATTGCAACTATTGCACAAAGCACTACAAATGGATCGAGAAGGGAGGCTACGGAACACTACAAAGGCACATGGAGGGGTTTCATCCATTCGAGTATGGAATATCTACTACTCAAACGCAAATTCGAGGTACTACTAGTTCAAATTCGCGACGGGTATGTCTTCTTCCGCTTTATTTAAATTTGAAAAAATCGATATGAAGATGCTTGTGCTAGATATTGTGCCATGGAAAAACAACCTTTTAATTATGCGGATAGAATAACGTATGAAGCTTCTTATAAAGATGGTTTGGGGCCTAATGTTAGCAAGGTAGCTAGAACTCAAATGCTTAAGAGAATTAGGAGACAATGCTTTGACAAAAACAAGATTTAATGAAATATTTAGTTCGTTTGTCTCAAAAAGTTTCTATTTGTGCCGATGTTTGGACCGATGCTTATAATAAAAATAGTTACATGGGAATTACTTGTCATTGGATTGATGCAAAATGGATTATGCAAAAACGTTTGATTGCCTTTAGGGAGTTTGAAGAGCCTCACACGGCTCAAAATATTGCTTTAATTATTATTACGGTTTTAAATGAGTATTGTTTGGTTAACAAGGTATTTTCCGTTGGTTTTGATAATGCATCGGCGAACACCGATAGTATTCCTGAACTTGTTGAAGCATGTGCACCATCATTTGAAGGAAAATATTTTCATTCTAGATGCATTTGTCATATTTTAAATTTATGTGTTCAAGATGCGCTTAGTATTTTTCAAGATTCCGTTGTTCCTATTAAAAATGCCGTTAAGTATTTGCACAAATCAAAAACATTGGGGAAAAAATGGCAAAAATATTGTCGTGCAAAGGGTATTGTTTATACTTGTTTCAAATTAGATGTATCTCATCGTTGGAACTCTACTTATGAGATGATTAATAGTACACTAGAGTATAAGAGTTATTTATGCGATTTTTTAGGAAAGAGTTCTCAAACATGCAATTAGTTCTTAATGAGAGTCATTGGGATTCATGTATGGATTTGTATCGTTTGTTAAAAGTTTTTCATAATGCTACTAAACAATTATCGGGTGTTTATTATTGTACTTCCGTTAAAGTGTTGGAACATTGCATGTATATTGCCTTGTCTTTTAAGAGTTGTTTTAGTAGGCCAAACATGCAAGGTGTGATTTATTTTATGGTTCAAAAATGGCTCAAGTATTTTAGGGAGATTCCTATGGTTTTCTTACTTGCTAAGTGCTTAGATCCTAAATGGAAGTATGATGGTGTTTGTCAAATGCTTGGTATTTATTATGATGCTTTTGCTCAAATGGACTTGAGTGATGTTGTAATTGATGGTGAAGGGGTCTTCTTTGATCTTCCTTCCGTGCCACAAATCAAGATAGATCTTGATAGGAGTTTGAGATCTATTTTTCAAGAATATAGATTAAAACATGGTAGTGAGTTTCCTTCTTCTACAATGCCTTCATCTATGATGCCTTCATGTGATTTTCCTTTTGAGATGAATGAAAGTGATCCTTTAGTTCAACAAATGCATGGAATGATGCAAAATAGGAGCAATGAACTTCCAATGGGGCAAGGTAATAGTGAATTAGATATGTTCTTGCAAACTCGTTTTGTATTTGGTGTTGAAGATAGTGGTCCGTCGATCGATGTGTTAAAGTGGTGGTCGAAGAGAGAGGAGTACCCAATACTCTCCATCATTGCAAAGGAGTTATTTGCCGTCCGGCATCCACCGTGTCCGTAGAACAAGCCTTTAGCATCGGAGGACTTATGCTAGATCAAAGAAGATCAAGGATGAAGCCGCGAACATTGAAGCTACCATGTTGCTCGACGATTGGTGTAGGGCCGACCTTAGAGCTCAAGAACCGGAATGGGACGATGCAAATGAGAGCGAAGATGAAGCCTTCACCGAGACGGATCGATCGGATGTGGAGTAGAGAGCTCAAGTCCTTTATTATTATTATTTTTCATTTCAAGAATTCAAGTGTAAAACTTCTTAAATTGTGCTTCACTTATTTGTTGTACTTTTCCTCATTTTTAATGCAAAATTATTGTCCTTATTTATTTGCAAAATTATTGTGTCCTTATTAATTTGTAATTTTCCTCTTTCTTAATGCAAACTTATTTGTTATAATTTTCCTTATTCATTTTTCAACAATTTAATGAGTTTTTAAATATTTAAAAAAAAATCAAAACATTAAGAATTATCATTTTCATTTCATAAAAGTAATAAATATACAAGAATAAAATAAAAAAAATAATAATAAAAGTTAAAAAAAAAAAAAAAAAAGCGGCGGCCGGGACCGCGGTTTTAAGCCGGCTCTGGACCGCCGGGTTTCTAGCCCCGGCACGGAGGCCGGCAAGTTCTGAGCCGGGCTCGGTCCCTTGTTTTGGGGACCGAGGACCGCCGGTTCGAGGCCCGAAACCGGCGGTTCCGGCCCGGCAGCACGTCTACACATAACCCAAATATTACCCCTCTAAAAGGATAGCTACTAACTCCTTATGCTTTGATCATGAAAAATCATAAACCACGACTGAAATCAAATTCTGTAAACACAGTTTTGACATATCGTCTCATAAAATTCAAAAATAGGACTAAATCAAACTCAAATCCATTTTTAGAGCAAAAATCCCGAATAGAACATTTATGAAACTCGTTGTGTGATGCATACAAATTCGACTATCAAAACTGTCCCAATCAAAACATCCACATAAACCCTAATTCTTTTTACCCTTTTTAACCCAATGTATATAAGAGTAAAATACATGTTTTATACAGATTAATTCATCATAAACACACCCCAAAACTCTTCATACGAACCAACCAAGATTAACACAATGTAATTCTATTCGACACACATAATATAGGATTACTCGTTTTATGATCTTATGTGACAAGTTTTCATCCATAAACTTATTATAATGAAACCAAAAGATTAGACATGCATGTTTTACGTCTATAAAACCTATCATCTGAATCAATAAACACAAAAACGGCTATGGTTACCTCTGGTCGAATTAAGAGGGACGGATCAAGAACAAACGAACCAAAACTACAATTCTCGGAATGAGACCACAGTCCGCGATCAACCCAAACAAGAACCACCAATGATCACACCACCTAGAACCACACACGACCCTCCCTTTGCACGCTTTGATCGAACGGAAATGATAGAAAAACTAGGTAGCCGCCGTCCCTTTTTGTGATTAGGTTTTAGGATTTTGATGAGTGTGTTGTGAAAGGTATATGGTTGTTTATAATGAGAATAGAAGGAATAAATATGGTAAATACCAATTATGTGGGTGAGATAAGGGAGGGAAGTGCCGATTTTTAAGAGATATGGGCTGATTATTTCATCTCCATTATCTCAAATATATTTGGCCCATAATGTTGTGTACAAACTTAAAATGAAATCGGGCCTTCACAAGACTTACAAATCGTGTAATATTATTAGAATATAAGTGTGTCGAATTTTTGTGTAATATTAGGCTTAGGACTCTGGTTAGTTACTTTTTAATTTAATTAGAACATATAGTTTAGGGTTCAAATTAAATCATTTCAAACTTTAGGGAAAATTTCAAAATTAGACGTAAATTGGGAATTTGAATTTTAGGGTTTTACAACTCTTCCCTCTAAAAGAAAAATTTTCGTCCTCGAAAATTGGAGTCGCGAAGGTTCGACGGAGACGTAGAAATTACAAAAGGAATGGCGATAATTAGCCTCACGCTCGGAGAGGTTCTTCCAAAAGAATCTTCACAAACAGATTGTTTTCTCATGACTCGATCCCGACAAACTTGGATAGCCTCAGGCTCTCCACAGAACACAAATCGTAACAAATCGGATCCAATGAATGCAAAACAATTGCGTAGCAGATGACAGATCACAATGAGATACACGAAACGCATATGCCTACGAGGCAAGCACAGAGGTAGTACTAAACGATGAAACTTCATCAATTTTTACCGAATTCTGAATGAAAAAGGGATTTGCCAAAACAATTGCGTAGCAGATGATAGATCACAATGAGATACACGAAACGCATATGCCTACGAGGCAAGCACAGAGGTAGTACTAAACGATGAAAATTCATCAATTTTTACCGATTCTGAATGAACAAGGGATTTGCCAAAGTCGAAGGAGCACAAATCGACTCATCAAACGTATCAAGAGTTTCCTAGAAAATGTGGATAACCTATTTGTACTAACGATCATTAGGCATGTATCGGAGTATCAAAACATATCAGAAGGCATAATGGGAATGATAGGATAATCGTACGGATAAGAATGTGCCTAAGGGCTAACATATCGCGAATAGTTATTCGTTGGATATCAAAACTTCTAATGCTTCTAAGGCACTCCTCAAGATATCCTATGATCACAATAAGTACACGTTATATGATGTGAGTATTATCACGTTGATCAGGCGTTATAATACTAGCATCATATAAATATGCCCTCATGATGGTCATACTCTATCTCGAGTTGTGAAAAAGTAACCTATCAGAATAATATCAAAATCATAACCTTCCAAAGGAAACAATTAGCAGAGTTAATTCATCATTAGAATGGAGTGGACAATTTCCTATACTCGTGGTTAATAACCACCAGATTTCTCATAAGAATAGAAATGGGTTATGCAAAATCAAGTAGTGTTAGAGGAAACTTAATATGCCCAGCATAAGTAATAGAGTTTACAGAATATGTCAAACACATTATGTTCATAAGGATTCTCAGAATGGTTGAAAGGTGTCCAACTGATTATCAAACGAATCGGAATGGAGGTCAGAATCAGAAAGTGAAGCTTAAATGGTGTAAGGTATCCATGTAGTTCTCGAGGCACTCTAAACTCACTTGGTCACTAATCTTATGTTGTGCAAAATAATAAGTTTCTAACCTCCAGAGAGATTGATCTTGAAAGGGCTTAACTAAACGTAAGGCACGAATCAGAGTGATGCGGAAGCAAGATGACTAACCAACTTCTTATCATATCATCTACCCAATACTCACCGGTCATACTAAAGTTCTTAAGGGGAGAACCCAGAGCAATTCCTTCCAAAGTTGTTCCATAAGCTCCTATAGTGCAAACCTAAGGGTCCAAATCCTCACAGGTCATAACTTATGTACTACAGGTCGCAGCCTGGGCTCCGATACCATAATTGTAACACCCCAACCCGACAAGGGTAGAAGTATCACATTATGGTTCCAAATCAGAACATACAACGCAAGCGGGAGACTTCTAAACATAATAATTACAAAGGTATTCTAAGAGAACAAAAGAAATGCTAACTCTATACAATATATAATACAAACTAACTAAATCCAATCCATGTCTACTCAAGATGCAAATGGGCTTCTAATCGTCGGGGTAGTCCACTAAGCTCCTATGCACTCTCCACTCAAACCCGGCTTCCAACCTAAAACCTGCCGCGGAGAAAAGAAATGCGGCTGAGCTTAACAAGCTCAGTGAACGGATATATAAACAAATGAATGATCGAATACGCATATAAGAATAAGAAAAGAAATAATAAGCTCTTGCTGAAAAGAATGTCATCTGTCAAATGAATAAGGGATTAATGGTCAACTGAACAAATCTCGTCAGTCAACTGAATCAAGAATATGACGAATCAAAGGATAATAGGATATAGTGCATTGATCAAGCATAAGGTATAACAAAGGTATATCAAAATAAGGAGAGGTTAGTAATCTACCACGAGCCCGAACATGAGTCAAATCAAATATCATATTAACCATGGAGTAGCTAGCTCCCGAACATGTGAAAGACGTGTATTGCACATAAGCATCAATCACCAAACATATCATATCATATCCAATCAAATACAAATCGAACCTAGGATGCATCCATACGCCCCCGAACAAATCATATTGGCCATAACAAATATAAAGTGCACATATCATATCAAAATGGGACGGTGTGGAACATCACTCAACCACACTAGAGTCATGCCATTGGTGCATCAATGACACGGCCATGTTACCTTCATGGCTAGGAAACGAACTTGGTTCGGGTATCAAACTGAAGGGTTCAAATGTCACATCATATGAAAGTTCATATCAGAGGTTCATATCAAATGTATCATATCAAAGGTTCATCATTAAGGTTCATAGCAAAGGTTCATAATCAAAGGTTCACAAATCTACGGGTGCATAGTAAAGGTTCAAATAGAGCATAAGTCAAAGAAAGCCATTCTAGGAGGGCTCAGATCAAAGGTATCATAATCAAAACTAATATCAACAAGATGCGTATGAATCAGGAGAAACCTAAAGAGATAAGGTCAGAATATCTGTACCGATATGAAACAAACAATAACAATAGTACATAGAATCAGAACCCTTACTGAGAAAGGGTAGAATATTCGTACGAATAATCAAACAAACGAAACAACCGATAATAATGGTAGAGAGAAGGGGGTATCAAGAATATCCGTACGAATAATCAAACAAACGAAACAACCGATAACAATGGTAGAGAGAAGGGGGTATCAAAGAATATCCATACGAATAATCAAACAAACGAAACAACCGATAACAATGGTAGAGAGAAGTAGGTATCAAAGAATATCCGTATGAATAATCAAACAAACGAAACAACCGATAACAATGGTAGAGAGAAGGGGGTATCAAGAATATCCGTACCTCAAACCGCAAAATGCAAAACACATCAGAATATATAAAGATCAGAGGTTACTCCTTCTTCAGCGAATCTACACGAATTAGGTTCATTTTATGCTTATTAGCCATTTAATGTCAAAACGGATTCTTAATTACTTAACACCATTCATTAATGTGATTAGGGTCTCATTATTGGAATTATGTTAAAATGTGACCAATAATATCATAATAAATGTTTAAGTGTATTTTAAGGGTTCAAGTATATTAAATGGTATTAAAATCACAAAAATCTTAATCTTCTAACAAAATTCTGGTTTTACTATGTTTTAGCCTTCATTTTATGAACTTTAACACCACACCAGATGTCAAAATAAAAATTCACCAAAATTATCACTGAAACATATATGTCTTAGGAGTCTATTTGAATTTTTCCCAGATTTTATTATTAAGTGGAAATCCATATCAAAAATCGTTTATGCTAACATGTTCAGATTCGGATCTGCAGATACATACAGAAAGTTTGCCTTAAACTAACCCATTTCGGCACTTTAGAAAAATCCACAAAAATTCCATGGAGTAACACATAACCCATATAATCATAAACCACAACTGAAATCAAATTCTGTAAACACAGTTTTGATATATCGTCTCATAAAATTCAAAAATAGGACTAAATCAAACTCAAATCCATCCAAACCAATTGTAATACTTTACTAAGACCCTAAACTGAGTTTTAGAGCAAAAATCCCGAATATAACATTTATGAAACTCGTTGTGTGATGCATACAAATTCGACTATCAAAATTGTCCCAATCAAAACATCCACATAAACCCTAATTCTTTTTACCCTTTTTAACCCGATGTATATAAGAGTAAAATACATGTTTTATACAGATTAATTCATCATAAACACACCCCAAAACTCTTCATACGAACCAACTAAGATTAACACAATGTAATTCCATTCGACACACATAATATAGGATTACTTGTTTTATGATCTTATGTGACAAGTTTTCATCCATAAACTTATTATAATGAAACCAGAAGATTAGACATGCATGTTTTACGTCTATAAAACCTATCATCTGAATCAATAAACACAAAAACGACTATGGTTACCTCTGGTTGAATTAAGAGGGACGGATAAAAAACAAACGAACCAAAACTACAATTCTCGGAATGAGACCACAGTCCGCGATCAACCCAAACAAGAACCACCAATGATCACACTGTAACGCCCCCAATCCGCTCAGGGATATTACACGCCGTAAAACCTTTACTCAAGGATCTACCAGGCTGGTAACAACATATAACAACTCAACCATCCCTTTAAGGCTAAAATGACTCAGTATACCGATTTAGTCTTTCAATAAGTACATACAACTCAAATACAACTCATGCCCACGCAGGGGTCAAAACACAACGACACCCGTACAACGGGAAAAATATAGCAGCGGAAAATAAAGTACAACTGAACCAATAAACAATGTACGGTTCCTCATGTGATTAGTATCGATCATCTTTCATCATCCTTCGTGCCGACCCTGTGTTATGCTCCAAAACCTGAATGCAAAAATAGACATCCACCCCCGGAGTACTCTGGGGTTAGCAAAACTCCACTGTTTTGCTAGTGCAAGTACAAGTGCAAAAATACGAGTCATACAATTCACATTCCACGAACGATAATAATCTGGAATCCTCAAAGATTCAAATACAACAGAATGAACACTTCCCGAGGCAAGAGTTTGAGTAAAGACTTCCCAAAATTTCAAGATCAAAATATCAAGGGAAATAATTAATAAAATGATTTGAAATACCATCGGGAGTTTTAATAGAAAACAATTTAGGATTATCAAATCCCACTTTTCAAAACCCAAAAGACGAAAGGGGTCACCGCCCCAAAGGTTTACTTTCCGTAAAATAACCTTTACCAAACCGTTGGGATTTTAGCCCCAAATCTCATCAACTCACAGTACACGAGAACGATAACAAGGTTCGTCTTCCAACATTAAAATCTACAATTAAAGGATTTACCACAAACAACAAAATACTCTAGTGCCATCCTAGCCAAGTAAGCCAAATGAACACTTACCTCTTACACACTTAGTCGATGCATGCAAACATTAAAACCATTCGAAAGCACTCATTTCCAGAAATGCCAATAATCCAAATCACATTGCAAAATACACCACAATTAAGCGCGGACCCACTGCTTCATGGACCCCTGCTGAGACCCCGTCGGATCTAACCAACAGTGGTTAAAAGCAAGCTCGCGGTTCCACAGCTTCGTGGAGCCCTACCGAGACCCCGTCGGATCTAACCCGTAGTGAGCATACACACACACACGTTACTCATGCAATACTAATATGCTAAGAATGTAAGTTCATCAAGAATACTTACTAGAGATGGCCACTTACTCGACGCCGTTATCAAACTCTTCAAAACACATTGATAAGATTAAACAAGAAATACACAATTCCATAACTTTAAACAACAGGGATATCATCAAAGCCTTCAACGTTCAAAACAATCAAACCATAATCAATTCCCAAAACACACCGTTCACAAAACACACATGCGTTTTGAAAGAGAGCCTTTAACGAGGCCAAACTGAAATCTTTTGAAACTTCATTTCAAACAACCAAACAAACACACCAAGACAATCACCGATCATCATATTGTTCTGAGGAATTCCCTCACACTATGCCGCAAGTGCACGGTGTCAACAAGTAATAAAGTGATAAGTAAGATATCGTTCCCTCGAGGACTGTTTTCACTAAGTACCAAAATATAGTCGACTCGTAATTTTATTTGAAGAATAATTAAATAGAATTTATATCTAAACTAATTGCAGAAAAATAAATAATAATAGTAATAATACTAATAATAAGGGTGTAGGATTATGATTTTCACCTCAAACAATCAGGAATGATTTTTATTCAATTTAATTCACTTTTATTCAATTGATTGTAAGCCAGGAATTCCTAAATTATTCTAAAGCCTTCCCAAGGTCGATAGAAAATACTACGAATTATTAACTCGATATATCCCTATTCGAATTAGATAATTAGTAGCTGAAACAGTTCAAGAATCCCTACAATAAATAGGCTCCACAATTCCCATGAGTATATTCCTATCTCACGAAAATTATGATTCGTCTCACAAGAACTATGCCTAAATTTCATCTCCCGAATCCTTAAAGACATTCAAAACAATTCAACTGTTGGCCAGACAATTAAAAAGCATTAATAACAGTAAGAAGAATCCAATTCAATAAAATAACGAATGAATTGAAACAATAATAAATAAATCAAACCATCATGTAATCGGATACAATCAAAATCCTACTCGACTAGATCTAGAAACTAAGATGCGGAAAATTTAAGAAAAAACGTAGGGATCCGTGGTCTTGTCGTCGCCCACAAATCTCCCCCTCTTGTGTTCTTCTGTCCCGCGATGTCTATCGATCGATCTCCTAGATGATTCCTGGCTGTTCAGCCCTTCAATGCTTATTTATATCAGTCCTAAGCCTCTAAAACGCATCCGTGTGATTAGGTCAAGAACAGACTCCAAAACGGCCTAGAAACGCGGAATATTCAGCAAAACCGCCCGGTGGGCCGCGACTCACTTATTCTGTGCCGCGGCCCCTATCCTTCAGTGCCTGTTGCCTGGGCGCCCTTTTCCTCCTGGGCCGCGGCTCACTTAGGCTGTGCCGCGGCTCACAGTACAGTGTGCTCAGCGCTCGCTGGTTGTCTTCGTGTTCCGCGGCTCACTTGGTTTGTGCCGCGGCTCATGACCAAAAACTGCTGTTTTCGCCCATTTTTCATCGTTTTGGCTTCCGGACTCCGATTTCCTGCAAAACATATAAGAATAGTGCTTTAAAAGCTCATTTATGCTGAATTAGGCTCAAGATGGACATAAAATAATGATATAAAAGTGCATAAAAATACGCCTAACAAATACCCCCAAACTTGAGCCTTTGCTTGTACTCAAGCAAAAATTATCAATTTTAAATAAAATGTATCGTGAATAATCATGCAAATCCATAGTGCTCAACTTAATCAATACTACCCTGAAAATCTCAAAGAATAGTACAAGTATCGTAATAGCGAGCTACATCCAGGACACTGATTCCTCTAAGTAACCAATTTGAGTCCTAATCAATCGTTCATGAAGAAAATCAAGCTCAAAGATTAACAAGCGTGAATTTAACCGACCACCAATATGAAGGGTTAAAATAAACGAGCCAACTCGCCCCAGTCCACAGTCTAGTGGCAAAATTCAAGAGTTTCATTATCAAAATTACTCCTAGGACAGCATTCCCTTATGTATGATCAATAATATGATTCGAGTTAACCACTAGGATTCGGCTCTCGGGATATTTTATCGGGATGATCCTAGGGTAGAATTCCATTCTCATGTATCGGGGAACCGTTTGACGTAAAAGACACTCATGGGGCACATGGATGCTTTTAGTTACTAAGCCCCCCTCTACAGCGGAGAAAAAAAACTCGAATAGCAATTATCGCATGTCTGATTCAAGGTCGCTGTTTTACGCGAGAGTAAACAATGGGTCACGTGAATACCCCTGGTTACTAGGCTTCCCATCATCGGTAATGCGATATTTCTAAATCATTAGTCTATTCAGGGTTGTCGTTTTATGCGAGAATAAACAACGGGTCACGTGAATACCCCCGGTTACTAAACTTCCCATCATAGAACATATAATATCTCAACTTTTTTTGGGAGAAACTGTCCGACTCTAAACTCAATCCAAGTGCCAACAAGACTCATATTACTGGACGACTAGCTACGCAAAAAGTTTAACCAAACGTATAAACGGTGATTTGAAAACACGTATGTCTCCTTTCTTATCTGCTAAAATTTCTACAAAAATGATAAAATTTCGGACCTAATTGAATACTCAACAGAAGCAGATATCGATGATTGCAACTCGACGAAAAGTCAACCGTTTCTTCCAAGAGAAATCAGTATCGTAACATCAGTTTTACAAATGGAAGCACGAAAAATTCACGTTTTTAGCAAAAACCATCAACAGCATGCGAGGACAATAAAGCAATGATGAAATCACAATTTATAACCAAGAAAAATTAAGAAAATAACGCATGCTTCAATCTATTCCACTACACATAAAATCATCAGCAATAGGGATCATGTGAAAATAAAAGAGATAAGGAAAAGTGAATCTTATTCCAAATGTCTTCTTGTAAGCTAGCACATGCCTGAGTGGAAACATCGGTCAATCGATACTTCAAATGATGCTCAACATCACGGGGGACCCCCAAACTTAGTCTCTAGTCATGAAATAACAATAGATATTAAATCAAGCAAGACTAGAATATGAAGAATAATAACTCATTGGGGTAAAACAACATATTAGAGAAATCAGGGCCACAAGAATACACGAATCCAAACGACATAACAAAACAAAGGAAAAAAATTAGTAACGAAAAATCAAATAAAAACAACTAACTAGAAAGCAAGTAAAAATGATGGGTTGCCTCCCATCAAGCGCTCTATTTTACGTCTTGAGCACGACGTGGCAAAAAGAGTTTAACGTGGCTTTTTTCTAGGGAGATTGCCAAATGCCCCCTTCTTGCAATCCATAAGCCTCTTATTCCATAGGAGAGGCTTTGGTTCATGCCCGGTTGCCACAAATAATGAGTAAGAATAATTATGAGGACAACCAAAAAATGATAGAAGAATATAATAATGATAAGGCATGAAAAAATAAGCAGAGTTCAAATGGGTAGATAATAAAGACATATCATGAACAACCTCATTAAAACTCATGGTATCAGCCTCAACAAAATCAAAAGTAATAGGATCAATCTCTCCCATTATGGATTTAGGAAAAATCATGCGTGGCACCGTTAATAAAAATTTTGGCACAAAAGTGTTCATCTTATTAGTCGAAGTTTGATGACAATTTAATGAAATTTCTTTGGAAACATTGTCAATGGTAACTTCTTCTACAGTTTCATCACACTTTATGTAATTATCGGGTGCTGGGGGATCGACCCTAAAACTTAGCATGTCTTTCTTCTCAACCTCCCCATCAACTTCACTAAATATATGAGCTGGAAAATAACCATAATGAACCTCAAGACCACGACTTGCACATTCTAGCTCAAAAATGGTACTATCAGGATTTTTAAGAGTGTCTACACATTGTTCAAGCATGGTCTTTTGTTTTGGGGGATGGGGCTGACTGACTCTATTTGGAAAATTATTAAGAACATCGAAATTTCTGAAATGCCAAGGGCCACGATACTCAAAGGGAAACATAATGAAGAAAATAAAAATATAGAGACTAAAGGAAAAAAAACTTCAAATTAAAATTAGAGTTGATTGGTATTGATATTTGTGAAAAATCAATCCCCGGCAACGGCGCCAAAAACTTGTTGTGAGGAATTCCCTCACACTATGCCGCAAGTGCACGGTGTCAATAAGTAATAAAGTGATGAGTAAGATATCGTTCCCTCGAGGACTATTTTCACTAAGTACCAAAATATAGTCGACTCGTAATTTTATTTGAAGAACAATTAAATAGAATTTATATCTAAACTAATTGCAGAAAAATAAATAATAATAGTAATAATACTAATAATAAGGGTGTAGAATTATGATTTTCACCTCAAACAATCAGGAATGATTTTTATTCAATTCAATTCACTTTTATTCAATTGATTGTAAGCGAGGAATTCCTAAATTATTCTAAAGCCTTTCCCAAGGTCGATAGAAAATACTAGGAATTATTAACTCGATATATCCCTATTCGAATTAGATAATTAGTAGCTGAAACAGTTCAAGAATCCCTACAATAAAGAGGCTCCACAATTCCCATGAGTATATTCCTATCTCACGAAAATTATGATTCGTCTCACAAGAACTATGCCTAAATTTCATCTCCCGAATCCTTAAAGACATTCAAAACAATTCAACTGTTGGCCAGACAATTAAAAAGCATTAAGAACAGTAAGAAGAATCCAATCCAACAAAATAACGAATGAATTGAAATAATAATAAATAAATCAAACCGTCATGTAATCGGCTACAATCGAAATCCTACTCGACTAGATCTAGAAACTAAGATGCGGAAAATTTAAGAAAAACCGTAGGGATCCGTGGTTTTGTCGTCGCCCACAAATCTCCTCCTCTTGTGTTCTTTTGTCCCGCGATGTCTATCGATCGATCTCCTAGATGATTCCTGGCTGTTCAGCCCTTCAATGCTTATTTATATCAGTCCTAAGCCTCCAAAACGCGTCCGTGTGATTAGGTCAAGAACAGGCTCCAAAACGGCCCAGAAACGTGGAATATTCAGCAAAACCGCCCGGTGGGCCGCGACTCACTTATTCTGTGCCGCGGCCCCTATCCTTCAGTGCATGTTGCCTGGGCGCCTTTTTCCTCCTGGGCCGCGGCTCACTTAGGCTGTGCCGCGGCTCACAGTACAATGTGCCTGGGCCACGGTTGTCTTCGTGTCTGCTCATGACCAAAACTCAGCGCCCGTTTTCATCGTTTTGGCTTCTGGACTCTGATATCCTGCAAAACATATAAGAATAGTGCTTTAAAAGCTCATTTATGCTGAATTAGGCTCAAGATGGACATAAAATAATAATATAAAAGTGCATAAAAATACGCTTAACAAATACCCCCAAACTTGAGCCTTTGCTTGTCCTCAAGCAAAAATTATCAATTTTAAATAAAATGTATCGTGAATAATCATGCAAATCCATAGTGCTCAACTTAATCAATACTACCCTGAAAATCTCAAAGAATAGTACAAGTATCGTAATAGTGAGCTACATCCAGGACACTGATTCCTCTAAGTAACCAATTTCAGTCCTAATCAATCGTTCATGAAGAAAATCAAGCTCAAAGATTAACAAGCGTGAATTTAACCGACCGCCAATATGAAGGGTTAAAATAAACGAGCCAACTCGCCCCAGTCCCACAGTCTAGTGGCAAAATTCAAGAGTTTCATTATCAAAATTACTCCTAGGACAGCATTCCCTTATGTATGATCAATAATATGATTCGAGTTAACCACTAGGTTTTGGCTCTCGGGATATTTTATCGGGATGATCCTAGGGTGGATTTCCATTCTCATGTATCGGGGCACCGTTTGACGTAAAAGACACTCATGGGGCACATGGATGCTTTTAGTTACTAAGCCCCCCTCTACAACGGAGAAAAAAAACTCGAATAGCAATTACCGCATGTCCGATTCAAGGTCGCTGTTTTACGCGAGAGTAAACAATGGGTCACGTGAATACCCCCGGTTACTAGGCTTCCCATCATCGGTAATGCGATATTTCTAAATCATTAGTCTATTCAGGGTTGTCGTTTTATGCGAGAATAAACAACGGGTCACGTGAATACCCCCGGTTACTAAACTTCCCATCATAGAACATATAATATCTCAACTTTTTTTTGGGAGAAACTGTCCGACTCTAAACTCAATCCAAGTGCCAACAAGACTCATATTACTGGACGACTAGCTACGCGAAAAGTTTAACCAAACGTATAAATGGTGATTTGAAAACACGTATGTCTCCTTTCTTATCTGCTAAAATTTCTACAAAAACGATAAAATTTCGGACCTAATTGAATACTCAACAGAAGCAGATATCGCTGATTGCAACTCGACCAAAAGTCAACCGTTTCTTCCAAGAGAAATCAGTATCGTAACATTAGTTTTACACATGGAAGCACGAAAAATTCACGTTTTTAGCAAAAACCATCAAGAATCCCTACAATAAATAGGCTCCACAATTCCCATGAGTATATTCCTATCTCACGAAAATTATGATTCGTCTCACAAGAACTATGCCTAAATTTCATCTCCCGAATCCTTAAAGACATTCAAAACAATTCAAATGTTGGCTATACAATTAAAAAGCATTAAGAACAGTAAGAAGAATCCAATTCAATAGAATAACGAATGAATTGAAATAATAATAAATAAATCAAACCGTCATGTAATCGGCTACAATCAAAATCCTACTCGACTAGATCTAGAAACTAAGATGTGGAAAATTTAAGAAAAACCGTAGGGATCCGTGGTCTTGTCGTCGCCAACAAATCTCCTCCTCTTGTGTTCTTCTGTCCCGCGATGTCTATCGATCGATCTCCTAGATGGTTCCTGGATGTTCAGTCCTTCAATGCTTATTTATATCAGTCCTAAGCCTCCAAAACGCGTCCGTGTGATTAGGTCAAGAACAGGCTCCAAAACGGCCCCGAAACGCGGAGTATTCAGCAAAACCGCCCGGTGGGCCGCGGCCCCTCTCCTCCAGTGCCTGTTGCCTGGGCGCCTTTTTCCTCCTGGGCCGCGGCTCACTTAGGCTGTGCCGCGGCTCACAGTACAGTGTGCTCAGCGCTCGCTGGTTGTCTTCGTGTGCCGTGGCTCACTTGGTTTGTGCCGCGGCTCATGACCAAAAACTGCTGTTTTTGCCCGTTTTTCATCGTTTTGGCTTCCGGACTCCGATTTCCTGCAAAACATATAAGAATAGTGCTTTAAATGCTCATTTATGCTGAATTAGGCTCAAGATGGACATAAAATAATGATATAAAAGCGCATAAAATACGCCTAACACATATCCACAAAATAAGAAATGTATGAGCAAGGTACTTGCCTCGAATAAGAACAACACGGAGAATCGACCGAAGTAGGTTGACACGAACGCCAACTCGCGATAATAAACTACGAAGGACAAATAGAACAACGAAAATGAATTCCAAAGTATGACCCAAAGCCGCTGAATTCAAAGAACGAATGACGAAAGTTCAAGTGTTTTCCCCAAAACGGCTAAGAACATGATTCGTCCCGACAAAACATGAAAACGGAATTCCAAGTTGAAATATGGATATACAATCCATAGAATGTGTTTAACAACATCATTTAACCACAATCGATCCATCAAAAACGGATGAAAAACGAGATCGAGAACAAATCCCCCAAAAAGTCGATTCGAAGTAAATCAAGAAATATACTTCGATTCGACGAATAACAATGGATTAAATGATGTTAAACACAAGAATACTACCAAGATTAATCATACCCATCATGAATTAATCCATAATACGGAACGAATCGGACAAAAACGCAAAAACCCCAAAATTCAAGAAACTAGGGTTCTAAGAAAGATTACCTTGATTCGCTGGATCAAAGGATGATATAGGATGATCAATCCATGATATGAACTCAAGAACTTCGTGGATTTGTTGTTAAAAAACATGGCTTCGCCACCTCCGAATCGCCATCCGCGGAAAGAAAAGGAAGGAAGTGAAAAATGAATGAAAATGCGACTGCTCTGTCACATTTATACTGGGCCGGAACTAGCGTGCACTAGCTTTCCCGGACTAGCGTGTGCTATCGGCCAGTATCGGCCCAGTACCCTCGGCCAGGGCCCGCACGACCGAGAACCATCGACCAATCCTGCCGACCGTGACCTGTCCGCCCGACCCCCGCTAGTGTGCGCTACGGCCGGAAGCCTGCGCGCGCTAGCCGACCTGTCCAGTAACCTCTGGACTAAACAGCTCGCCCAAGTAACGTACGCTAGTCGGCCGACAGCATGCGCTACCCCTGCCGGTTAGCGTGCGCCACGACCGACAGTAGCGTGCGCTACCTGCCGATCCTCCCCGAGTCCAGAACCTCAGAACCTCTCTGCCCTGACCCGATAGCGTGCGTCGGCTGGCCGCGTAACGTGTGCTACTCCTGCCGGTTAGCGCACGTAGCCTTCCGGCAATAGCGCAGGCTACGCCGGTTCCTGCCGCGTCAGCCCTGCCACTGCCCGCAACCGTCCGGCCAGGACCCGCCACCGTCCGGCCAGCTGCTCAGCCGTCATGATCCGACGACTCGATTTCCGAAAACGTACGGAACGAACACGACGAAAATCTCGCGGACAACATCAACAACCCGAAATGAAAACATAATGCAATAATTAATAGCGACCAAGAAACGGGTCGAGACAACAATAACAGATACGGATACCCATAACTTTGGGTAAATTATAAAAATGGCCCAAAACGCCCGAAAATCACGATACGTGATCGAATAACCAAATCGAAGTTCACAACACGTATAACAAAGTTAAACGGACTTACAGGAAACTCGAAACAGCAGTTTCGAACGAGATTCGCAAGAATCGAACTCAAGTGCGGAAAAGTCGCCAAAAAGCACGGAACTCAACAAAACGACACCGAAGCGAACTCGGATGACAAAAAGTGCAGAATTAATCATTCTCAGAATAACGAAACGGTCATGACCGAGTCGTCAAAACGGACTTCCGCCGAAAAAAAAGAAATTACCGGAAATCGAAATTACGGGTTTTACATTCTACCCTCCTTAAAAGAAGTTTCGTCCCGAAACTTAAAATAGGTAGGGAGAAGCAATATCCCCTGCCAGGAAAAATCGACGAGATACACAAAAACCGAAAACTCACACCCGACGGCGAAACGCTGCAAGAAACGCAAAGAGACATACGACGTGAAAACACGCTCCACGGCGACCAACACAACATCGCCGTTAGGGATATAATAAAACCAACAAATGACAAGCGTCATCAAATGGACAATATAGCCAAGTCAATTATCCGACAATCATAAAACACAACGAATGAAAATCAATATGATTGACCAACCCAATGGTACATCAATCAAAACGCGAGCCAACCACTGAACAAATACGGAATCCCACCGCCCAAGGGCTGGAAGATCGAAAACGAGATTAATTTCCCGAACTTAAGGGAATTACGAAGGAGTCTGAACGTTCAACGATCACAAAACGAGATCAACAAAAACCGAACAATCAAACGATCGAATTACAATGATCGAGACAGCAAAAATCGAACACTCATGTTCGAATCACGAAGAACAATAAAATTCAAACAACAATTCCAAGGTTCGCATCTCGACTCGAGACAATATATGATCCGGTGAAAACAATAACATGTGCATTCACATAAGATCCACAGGAAAGGGAATAGAAATTGAAAAGTCACAACGACAAACGAGTTATTCCGAAACAATACCACACTCGTCCAATCAACAAAAGCAAGGGGCAGAACAAGCTCAGAAATGTCAACGAACATAAACGAGTCGACAGAGTCGAAAACACAAGAGTTCCAAATCCGATCCACTTCGAATAAAAGAACTAATAGAACCAGATGATGTCACTCCCGAACAAGGTTCACAAGAATCGAATTGAACCCGAAAAAGTCACAGCGATAACCAGATCGGCCCACAACAAGATCACAGCTCGTTCGGACGATGAAACTGAAATACAGAACAAGTTCATAAAGTATCAACGAACATGAGCGAATCGATAGACTGGAGAAAGAGAAAATACAGAAGTCAAAATAGTACGGGTATTACCTCAGACCTCGTCCACGAAATTCACAAAAACGGGAGCAAGGTAACAAGACATTAAACAACCGACACATAACGGAACCATCACCGATGCACACGGTCATACCAAACCAAGCTCTAACAGCTCGCACATTCGCGACAATGCAGAAATCACTACGAGGCAATAACATTCAACACCAACATCCCGCCTCTCACAGGGGGCTAACACAACAAATGTGTGGAAAGCGACTCACCGCTCACACCGCCAATTCGATCGTACTCGGGAGCAAACATCAAAATGACAATGCGAACATCATACATACATACCCAGCCCTCAAATGGAAATGGATAGGTTTTAAAAATGAAAACCTCATTTTGAAAATAATTTAGAAGAACACCGGTTGATCTTGAGTATCACCTTTCAAAAAAATACAAACGTGAAACATCGTTATCGAGACTTTGAAAACCATCATGCATTTGGTAAAAATGAGGATGTTTTCTTTTAGCGAAAGACTTTCAGAAATATTCAACCCTCGGGTCTAAGTATAAGTGTTTCTAAACATCGAAAATATCTCAAAACATTTTGGTCCTCGAGGTCGAAGAATTTTGAAACATGTTGTCGCACCTTGGATGTACCACGAGAAAATAATTCATTTTAAAAGTACGTCTCGAAATTTATTTTCTAAGATACTCAAGGTTTTCAAAGATAATTCAATGGGCTAGAATGCCCAAAAATTTCAGGTAATTACACAAAACTTTATAGCGCCGTGGGTCCGGCGTCGGAACCCACCAGGCTAAAAGCCATTTACAAAAATGCCAAAAAGGCCGATGACGGTAATATTTCAAAAACTTACAAAATCCATTTACAAAATACTAAATACCGTCATAAAAATTTTGCCAAAACGATCAAGGCCAAAATGCCAAAAACTTAGTTTAGGGAACCGGTTCTTGAAATAGAACTCAGTCGGCAAAATACCGAAAGCCATTTCAAAAGAACTCACGCAACGGATAAAAGAAATAAAGTCAAACATGCACAATCCAGCAACGCTACTCCTCATATGAACGAAATATGAGGGTCAAATAACCACATATCAAGAAATCAAAATCCATAAGAGGATTCCGTCACTTTAACAAATAATCACAAAAATAGTTCGTGTCACACGAGGCACAACACAAAGAAGGGAGACTTACATCCACAGGTCGCACGAAGATGATGATCGCCCCACGATACTAATCACGACCAACAAACTCAGACGACGCGTCGCGACACGACTCAGTCATATAAAATCCGACGAAACAAGACTCAAACAACACGACTTGACCCGACAGCCTAGGTTTCCACAACCTAAGCCCCAATACCATTTATGTAACACCCCCAATCCGCTCAGGGATATTACACGCCGTAGAACCTTTCCTCAAGGATCTACCAGACTGGTAACAACATATAACAACTCAACCATGCCTTTAAGGCTAAAATGACTCAGTAGACCGATTTAGTCTTTCAATAAGTACATACAACCCAAATACAACTCATGCCCACGCAAGGGTCAAAACACAACCACACCCGTACAACGGGAAAAATATAGCAGCAGAAAATAAAGTACAACTGAACAAATAAACAATGTACGGTTCCTCATGTGATTAGTATCGATCATCTTTCATCATCCTTCGTGCCGACCCTGTGTTATGCTCCAAAACCTGAATGCAAAAATAGACATCCACCCCCCGAGTACTCGGGGGTTAGCAAAACTCCACTGTTTTGCTAGTGAAAGTACAATTGCAAAAATACAAGTCATACAATTCACATTCCACGAACGATAATAATCCGTAATCTTGTTACAACAGGATGAACACTTAACGAGGCAAGAGTTTGAGTAAAGACTTCCCAAAATTTCAAGATCAAAATATCAAGGGAAATAATTTATAAAATGATTTGAAATACCATTGGGAGTTTTAATAGAAAACAATTTAGGATTATCAAATCCCACTTTTCAAAACCCAAAAGACGAAAGGGGTCACCGCCCCAAAGGTGGCATAACCTTTACCAAACCGTTGGGATTTTAGCCCAAAATCTCATCAACTCACAGTACACGAGAATGATAACAAGGTTCGTCTTCCAACATCAAAATCCACAATTAAAGGATTTGCCACAAACAACAAAATACTCTAGTGCCATCTTAGCCAAGTAAGCCAAACGAACACTTACCTCTTACACACTTAGTCGATGCATGCAATCATGAAAACCATTCGTAAGCACTCATTTCCGAAAATGCCAATAATCCAAATCACATTGCAAAATACACCACAATTAACCGCGGACCCCTGCCGAGACCCCGTCGGATCTAACCCACAGTGGTTAAAAGCAAGCTCGCGGTTCCACAGCTTCGTGGAGCCCTACCGAGACCCCGTCGGATCTAACCCGTAGTGAGCATACACACACACACACGTTACTCATGCAATACTAATATGCTAAGAATGTAAGTTCATCAAGAATACTTACTAGAGATGGCCACTTACTCGACGCCATTATCAAACTCTTCAAAACACAGTGATAAGATTAAACAAGGAATACACAATTCCATAACTTTAAACAACAGGGATATCATCAAAGCCTTCAACGTTCAAAACAATCAAACCATAATCAATTCCCAAAACACACCGTTCACAAAACACACATGCGTTTTGAAAGAGAGCCTTTCACGAGGCCAAACTGAAATCTTTTGAAACTTCATTTCAAACAACCAAACAAACACACCAAGACGATCACCGATCATCATATTCACAAAATAATAAATGTATGAGCAAGGTACTTGCCGCGAATAAGAACAACACGGATAATCAACCGAAGTAGGTTGGCACGAACCGACTACGAACCCACCAACGCCACCGAACGCCAACTCGTGATAATAAACTACAAAGGACAAATATAACAACGAAAATGAATTCCAATGTATGACCCAGAGCCGCCGACTTCAAAGAACGAATGACGAAAGTTCAAGTGTTTTCCCCAAAACGGCCAAGAACACGATTCGTCCCGAAAAAATACGAAAACGGAATTCCAAGTTGAAATATAGATATACAATCCATAGAATGTGTTTAACAACATCATTTAACCACAATCGATCCATCAAAAACGGATGAAAAACGAGATCGAGAACAAATCCCCCAAAAAGTCGATTCGAAGGAAATCAAGAAATATACTTAGATTCGACGAAGAACAATGGATTAAATGATGTTAAACACAAGAATACTACCAAGATTAATCATACCCATCATGAATTAATCTATAATACGGAACGAATCGGACAAAAATGCAAAAAACCCGACATTCAAGAAACTAGGGTTCTAAGAAAGATTACCTTGATTCGCTGGATCGAAGGATGATATAGGATGATCAATCCATGATATGAACTCAAAAACTTCATGGATTTGTTGCTAAACAATATGGCTTCGCCACCTCCGAATCGCCAGCCGCGGAAAGAAAAGGAAGGAAGTGAAAAATGAATGAAAATGCGACTGCTCTGTCACATTTATACTGGGCCGGAACTAGCGTGCGCTAGCCTTCCCGGACTAGCGTGCGCTAGCCTTCCCGGACTAGCGTGCGCTAGCCTTCCCCGACTAGCGTGCGCTATCGGCTAGTATCGGCCCAGTACCCTCAGCTAGGGCCCGCACGACCCGGCACCACCGACCAATCCTGCCGACCGTGACCTGTCCGCCCGACCCCCGCTAGCGTGCGCTACGGCCGGAAGCCTGCGCGCGCTGGCCGACCTGTCCAGTAACCTCTGGACTAAACAACTCGCCCAGGTAACGTACGCTAGTCGGCCGACAGCGTGCGCTACCCCTGCCGGTTAGCATGCGCCATGACCGACAGTAGCGTGCGCTTCCTGCCGATCCTCCCCGAGTCCAGAACCTCAGAACCTCTCTGCCCTGACCCGATAGCGTGCGTCGGCCGGCCGCGTAACGTGTGCTACTCCTGCCGGTTAGTGCACGCAGCCTTCTGGCAGTAGCGCGCGCTACGCCAGTTCCTGCCGCGTCACCCCTGCCAGTGCCCGCAACCGTCCGGCCAGGACCCGCCACCGTCCGGCCAGTTGCTCAGCCGTCATGATCCCACGACTCGATTTCCGAAAACGTACGGAACGAACACGACGAAAAGTTTACGGACAACATCAACGACCCGAAATGAAAACATAATGCAATAATTAATCATACGCGACCAAGAAACGGTTCGAGACAACAATTACAGATACGGATACCCATAACTTTGGGTAAATTATAAAAATGGCCCAAAACGCCCGAAAATCACGATACGTGATCGAATAACCAAACCGAAGTTCACAACACGTCTAACAAAGTTAAACGGACTTACAGGAAACTCGAAACAGCAGTTTCGAACGAGATTCGCAAGAATCGAACTCAAGTGCGGAAAAGTCACCAAAAAGCACAGAACTCAACAAAACGACACCGAAACGAACTCGGATGACAAAAAGTGCAGAATTAATCATTCTCAGAATAACAAAACGGTCATGAGCGAGTCGTCAAAATGGACTTCCGCCGAAAAAAAAGAAATTACTGGAAATCAAAATTACGGGTTTTACACACACCACATAGAACCACACACGACCCTCCCTTTGCACGCTTTGATCGAACGGAAATGATAGAAAAACTAGGTAGCCGCCGTCCCTTTTTGTGATCAGGTTTTAGGGTTTTGATGAGTGTGTTGTGAAAGGTATATGGTTGTTTATAATGAGAATAGAAGGAATAAATATGGTAAATACCGATTATGTGGGTGAGATAAGGGAGGGAAGTGCCAATTTTTAGGAGATATGGGCTGATTATTTCATCTCCATTATCTCAAATATATTTGGCCCATAATGTTGTGTACAAACTTAAAATGAAATCGGGCCTTCACAAGACTTACAAATCGTGTAATATTATTAGAATATAAGTGTGTCGAATATTTGTGTAATATTAGGCTTAGGATTCTGGTTAGTTACTTTTTAATTTAATTAGAACATATAGTTTAGGGTTCAAATTAAATCATTTCAAACTTTAGGGAAAAATTCAAAATTAGACGTAAATTGGGAATTTGAATTTTAGGGTTTTACAAATTGTGAAGGTGAGTTTTCTTATTAAGAATAAGATTATTCGTATTTTCTTTGATGACTTGCTTTATGGTACTGCAAAGTTATATTGATCAAGATGAGTTCAATACTTTGGAAGTTTATAACATTGCAACCAAGAAACCTAAGCTTAATGATTCTAATCCGACTTACTTATGACACTATCGTATTGTCCCCATAAATAAGAAATGCATTTTTGAACTCCATAACGATGGACTTTTAGACTCTTTTAACTATGAGTCATATGGGACATGCGAATCTCGTTTATTGGGCAATATGACGAAGAATCGTTTCACCAGTCATGGAGAAAGGGCTAGTGATCTATTGGGCCTAGTAGATACTGATGTATGTGGACCTCTTAGTACTCATGCCAGAGGCGGATACCAATACTTCATCACTTTTACCAATGATTTTAGCCGGTATGGATATGTTTATCTTATGAAGCATGAACATGAATCTTTTGAAATGTTCAAAATACATAGTGAAGTACAGAATCAACTTGGCAAGACAATTAAACCCCTTCAATCGGATCGAGGAGGTGAATACTTGAGCCAATAATTCGATGATCATATTAGGAGTTGTGGAATCGTTTCACAACTTACTACTCCTGGAACACATCAACATAACAGAGTGTCCGAGAGGAGGAATCAAACTTTTTTAGATATGGTTCAATCCATGATAGTCGAACGGAGCTTTCATTATCATTTTGGGGGCCCGCATTAGAAACAGCAGCATTCACCCTTAACCGTGTTCCATCTAAAGCAGTTGAAAAGACACCATTTGAGAATTGAACTGGTAAGAGACCAAACTTGTATTTTCTAAAGATATGAGGTTGTGTAGTGTTCGTAAGTCGTCAAGTGTTTGGTAAACTAGCGGCCAAATCTGAAAGATGTTTATTTGTGGGATATCTTAAGGAAACTAAAAAATACTACTTGTATAAGCCCACAGAGAACAAAGTGTTTGTTGCTCGAAATGTTGTCTTCTTAGAAAGGGAATTTATTTCCAAAAGAGACAGTGGGAGAAGAGTAATTCTAGAGGAAACTCGTGAACCATAAGAAGACATTGCTTCATTGATGGAAACTGAACATGCTCAACAATAAGTTGAAGTGCCAGTTCAAAGTACACAAGTCACTCGCAGATCTAATAGGGTGCAACGTGAACTTGAGAGATATGGGTATCTCGTAACAAATGATGATGCTGCTGTAATACCCAAGATCTTTGTTCCGGTTTCGTTGAATTTTCTTCGGTCGAGCAGATTGTAGTCATCCGCGTCTTTGGAATCGTGTGCTTGCACTGTGGCACATTGAGTTTCGTAGTCTGCTCGTTATTATTTTGGATCACAGTCGGTGCATTTGCGTGATCGAGACATCGTCGAGTATTGAGCCGGACGGTCGAGTGTCGGCTGAGTTGAGTTACGGCCGTAAGGCCTGGCCGATTACGGATGAAGACTCCCGCAAACCTTGGCCTGGAGACCCTCGATTAGGGCCATAAGGATGGTTAGGTTACATCCGTAATGCTTCGCTACGGCCGCTACGCATTGGCAGTTACGACCGTAATGCATCAACAGATTTTGGGCAGTGGCCCTGGGAGCTCAGTTACGGCCGTAAGGCTATGCTGAGTATGGCTGTAAGGGGTGTTTGTTATGTATGCAAGGCTTCGGACATTACGTATGTTATAGGCGTTGATCGAGTTATGGCCGTAATGAGCTGCCGGTTACGGCTGTAACTCTGTCGGCCATATATAGGCCTGAGCTTTGGCTAGACCTCATTGTGCGCATTTTCTCACACCTGGTGGCGGCTGCGGATGGGAGTATTCGAGTCCTTGGCCGGTTCTAATCAATTCCAAGGCATTTTGGAAGATCCTTTTTGATTATATCATCACCGAATCCTTGTTCTTCGTCGAATCGAGGTATTTTCTTCCTTAGAACCCTAGTTGTATGATTTTTGGGTTTCTTCGTGATTCTTCGATTTAATCCATGGTTGATTAATCGATTATGGTATTCTTGTAGTATTGGTCATGATCTTCAGATTTTGTAACTCGTTTATCGATTTTTATCACCCGGAGCTTGATTCTTGATTGTCTTGAAGAAACGCTCGGATCCTTGTTGTTTTTCGGGATGATTTGGATTCCGATTAGTGTTATTTATCCGTGGAGATGTTATTTTCGTAGTATTCATGAGGTTGTCGAGTTCTTGGTCGTTCTTGGAAGTTCGAGGGCTACCCAACCGTGTTCGTTCGTCGTTTCATTGCTCGTGGTATCGAGGCAAGTATCTTGCCCATACGTTTCATGTTTCGTAGACGTAATTGTTGGTGAATGATTTTATGTGCAATCCGAATGTGTAATGAACTTTAAAAAGTATTAGTATGTTCTCGATAAATGTTGTCTTTCAAAAGATAACTCGTATGCTTCATGAATAAATGTGTTTTTGGAATGTGTGTGTTAGTTTCATACGTTGAAAGATGTTATAATCACACTTGGTGAATATAGTAGACCGTAATCATTTGCCGAGGATTGTGTATTGATATATGTACTTGTTCGGTGAATATGTGACGTGTGTGATATTAGTTATTACTCCTTTGTAAGGATGTTGTGGTGCTTAGTGTTGTTTGGTATTGGTATTGGCTTGTTGTACGTGATCGTTGTAAGTGATGTGCCTCCGGGTAAGATTGTTAAATCTCTGGGATCCGTCCTTGTTAGTACGGATCGGGCGTGATCGTAGGGTTGTCCAATCGGGTATGTCTTGCGGGGACTCCGAGGTTCGTGGCTTGCTATCCCGATGCTGGGATAACTTGTGGGGTTATCCAATCCGGGTATGTCTTGCGGGGACTCTGAGGTTTGTGGCTTGTTAGCATGATGTTGGGATACCTTATGGTTGTGGTTTGGTTGTGTGATGTACGTGTCATAGGTTGTCCAATCGGGTATGTCTCGCGGAAGCTCTGAGGTTCGTAGCTTGCTAGTGCGATGCCGGGATAACTATGAACATATGTATGGTTATGGTTACGTGACTGTTGTCACGGTGACATGTGATTTGGTATGGTTTCCCATTGGGTTATTCACTCGGGTATGTTCTGTGGGAGCATCTGAGGTTCGTGGCTTGTCAGCACGGGACGCGAATAATCCTTGGGACTATGTTGTTATGGATGATTGGGTCATGGACCCCGTGTTTCGTGATTTGGGCCGTGGACCCCATGTTCCGTGATTCGGGTCATGGATCCTGTGTTTCGTGATTTGGGTCATGGACCCCATGTTTTGTTGTCGGAATTGTATTTTGGGAAAATGATCTTAGGGTTTAGGGTTTAGGGTTTAGGGTTTAGGGTTGAGGGTTTAGGGTTCAGGGTTTAGGGTTTAGGGTTTAGGGTTTAGGGTTTAGGGCCGTGCCCCTAAGTGTTTTCGAAAGACTTGAGAATTCTTAAATCTCAAATGTTTCAAAACTCTCGAGATCGTAAAATGTTTTGTAAGATGTATATTGGTTTTATTCCCAACTTTCATGATTTGGACGGTTTTGATCAAATGATTTATCTCGGGAAGCATGTTCACGATTATTATGTTCTTAGAGTATGTTGTGTATGGCTTGTATTCGTATTTTATACTTGCACTAGTAAAACAATGGAGTTTTGCTAACCCCCAAGTATTCGGGGGGTGGATGTCTGTATTGCGTCCAGGTACTTGCAGGTTGCTGGGGAGCGAATAACAGGATCGGTACGAAGGATGATGGAAGACAACGATACTGATCACATGAAGACCAGTCGTTGAGTATTTTGGTAGAGTTTTGTGGTTTGTCTCTCCGCGGTGTTATCCTCCCGTTTTATGGGAATGTTGGTGTATTATAACCCCTGCGTGGGTATGAGTGTGAAAAAGAGTTATGTATGTTTGGTGTGTAAGTTGTGGTAAAAGACCAAATCCGTCTAGTGGTTCGTTGTTGGCCATGTTACCATGTATTGACATGTTGTGTTTTCTGTATTTAGCCTGGTAGATCCTCGTGGAGAGGGTCTGCGGTGCTGTAATATCTCCGAGTGGTTTGGGGGTGTTACAGAATATGGTATCGGAGAATAGGTTGCGAAAACCTAGGCTGTTGGGCTGAGTTATGTGTTTTTGGGTCTTGTCTTGTCAGATTTTGTCTGACCGAGTCATGTCGCGACGCGTCGTCTGAGATGTCGGTCGTGATTAGTATCGAGGTGCATCCATCATCTTCGTGCGATATGTGGACGTAAGTCTCCCTACTTTGTTGTGTCTCGTGTTATACGATCTTGTGTGACTTTCTGTTATTATGTGGAGTTTAAATGTGAATTGTGAATACGTAATCCATGTTTGTTGATTCTCGTGTTGTGCTGGAATGAAGAGTGGTGCCGGTGTGTATTTATATATATATATATATATTTATATATATATATATATCTTTGCATAAATCATTTTTACAAGAGTAATAGTTTCGGTGTGGCTACGCAAGAAAAGTTTATCAATGTGATATTTTAAAGCTTTAAATATTTTGGGAAGTCACGTAAATTTTATTTCAAGCCATCCTCCAAGAGAGGAAAGATGGTTTGATTTTCGTATGATGACCTCGAGACCAAAAATTTTGAGAATTTAAACTAATATTATATTTTCATCTTGCATTACAAATTTTCCAAATTTGGTTTTAAAAACTCAAACAAGGTCTATAAAAAATCTACTCGAGACGTGACTTTCGCTTTCAACTTTGCGGTTTCATGAATTTCGGTTAAAAGGTATGTAGTGAGAATATTGTTATTTTGGCTATAATGCCCCGAGTTGTGATTAAAGTGGTGGTGTGAACGCTGAGTCGTTCGGTATACACTCATTGAGATAGTTTTCTTGACCGAGAGGTGGAAATTTGGTTTTGAATGTTAATTAACTCCTGGTGGTTATTTGTGTAAGGTTACAATTATGTGAACTGTTGGCGTTTGGATTTGTACGCTGTTGTTTATTTGAAACCTCCGGTCTAGTACCGTTGGGAGGTGAGTATGTATGAGTTGCCAAACTTGCACAGTTAGCGCACGCCATGTTTTGTTGTGGAGCGCGTTTTCTAGATGGGTAAAAATTTTGGACTGTATTTCTGCCATTAGGTCTAACTTTTGCAGTCGATCATCTGTGAGTGGATTCCATGTGTGCAGTAATAGTTGTTGTATGTGATTATGTGATTTTCATTGCGTTAGGTTGTTGCTTGTTAGTATGCCGAGGGGAAGAGGTAGTGGTCGCAACCGTGGTGCGGATGGCCACGGGGATCAGACACGGGATCGAGAGAATATTGTCGGGAACGATATTCGTTTGGGTGTTGCTACTATATTGCAACAAGTAGCAGCACAGATGACTCAGTTGACCCAGGCGGGTCAACACAACACTGACGCGACTCAGAACGCCGGTGTAAATCAATGGCTTCATGAGGTAGTTTGTATGAATCCCCCTCGATTCGCCGGTGCTGCGGATGCGTTGGGATGGGATGGTTGGATTTTCCAGTTGGGGAAGATATTCGAGGCTGTCGATTGTCCCGAAGAGCGGAAGGTACCCATTGCTCAGTACCTTCTTGACAAAGATGCCGCTAATTGGTGGGAAGCTGTCAAACCTCATGATCGTGATGTCAGGTGGGCGGAGTTTCAGGCATTTATAGAAGCTGAGTTCTGTCCGAAACCGATTAGAGAGCAGAGGATTCACGAATTTTATGTGTCAGAACCGCAAGATATATCGGTGTCGCAGGCTATCATCGACTATAGCAAACAACTCAATTATGTGCGAGATCGGGTGAGGACCGAAGAAGAGTGGATCCTCTATTTTGACAGACAGATGAAGCCGGAGATTCGCCAGTATATGTCGGGACTCACTTGCGTTTCGTTGAGATATTATCAGGATCGAGCCTTAGCCTATGAGCTAGCTTCGTTATCGTCAGATCGTGTGCGCGATTCGAAGAAGCAGAGGAAGTCCGATGACCTTGTGGACAGTACAGGAGTTGGTGTTTCTAGTTTGCAACATCGTAGTCTTTCTGCTGTGAAGCTCCATCGCTCGATGCATGAGGATGAGAATTGAAAGTCGTTTGCTTTGACTCCTGGTAAAGCCAGGAGGTGTTTTAATTGCAATGTGTCGGGGCATGTTCATGCGCATTGTCCTTCCCCGCCAGTAACGTGTTACAAGTGCGGACTTTAGGGACACCGGGTTCAGTTTTGCGAATTGGTCACCGAGCCTTCTGAGGCACGGACTTGAACACTGATATCAGGGTCGGCACTGAGGAGTACCTGAGGGGTGTAGTCTACCAGTTTTATGTTAAGTTATTTCCTTGTTTTGTTATTTCAAATTTCGGAGATAAACTTCTTTTAATAGAAGTGGATCGGATTTTGAACTTATATGTTTCAACTCTATCGACTTGTTTGTGTTCGTTGATATTTTCTGAACCTGTTCTATCCTTCACTTTTTGTTGTTCGAACGAGTTGTGGTATTGTTTTGGATTAATCCGTTTGTCGTGACTTTTTCCGAATTCGGTTCCCTTCCTGTGAATCTTATGGGAATGCATATCTTATTGTCCTTAGCAGATCACCTATTGTCTCGAGTCGAGGTGTGAACTTCGAAGTTGTTATTTGATTCTTGTTGATTGCCGTGATTCGAACATGATTGTTCTACTGTTGTTGTCTTAGTCATTGTGGATCGATTGTTTGATTGTTCGGATTTTGTTGATCTCGTATCGTGATTGTTGAGCATTCCGACTCCTTCGTAATTTCCTGAAGTTCGGAAAATTAACTTTGTTTTCGATCTTTCCACCCTTGGGCTGTGGAATTTCGTATATGTTCAGCGATTAACTCGTGTTTTGATTGATGCATTTTTCGGGTTGGTCAACCATATTGATTTTGTTCGTTGTGTTTTGTTATCATTCTGGTATAGCGTTGTGAATAGTAGCAGCTACGTGGTGCATGTGATTCATTGCAAGTCGTCGGCAACGGGTAGCGTGTGTTATTGGAGATTGTTTTGCGTTGATCGTTCTACGTTTTAAGTTTCGGGGACAAAACTTCTTTTAAGAGGGGTAGAATGTAATACCCGAGATCTTCGTTCCAGTTTCATCAAATTTTCTTCGGTCGAGCTGATTGTTGTCATCCGTGTCTTTAGAATCATGTGCTTGCACTATGGAACGTTGAGTTTCGTATCCAGCTCGTTATTCTTTTGGATCACAGTCGGTGCATTTGCATGATCGAGACGTCGTTGAGTATCGAGCCAGACGGTCGGTTGTCGGCTGAGTCGAGTTATAGCCGTAAGGCCTGGCCAATTACGGCCGAAGATTCCCGCACACCTTGGCCTGTAGACCCTCGGTTATGGCCGTAAGGATGGTTAGGTTACAGCCGTAATGCTTCGTTACGGCCGCTACGCATTGGCCGGTTATGGCCGTAATGCATCGATAGATTTCGGGCAGTGGCCCTGAGAGCTCAGTTACGGCCGTAAGGCTATGCCGAGTACGGCCGTAAAGGGTGTTCGTTACATACGCAAGGCTTCGACCATTATGTACGTTACAGGCGTTGACCGAGTTACGGCCGTAATGAGCTACCGGTTACGGCCGTAACACTGTCGGCCATATATAGGCCTGAGCTTCGGCCAGACCTCATTTGTGCGCATTTTCTCACACCTGGTGGCGGCTGCAGATGGGAGTATTCAAGGGGAAGAGTCCTTGGCCGGTTCTAATCAATTCCAAGGTGTTTTGGAAGATCCTTTTCGATTATATCATCACCGAATCCTTGTTCTTCGTCGAATCGAGGTATTTTCTTCCTTAGAACCCTAGTTGTACGATTTTTGTGTGTCTCTTCGTGATTCTTTGATTTAATCCGTGGTTGATGAATCGATGATGGTATTCTTGTAGTATTGGTCATGATCTTCGGATTTTGTAACTCGTTTATCGATTTTTATCACCCGGAACTTGATTCTTGATTGTCTTGAAGAAACACTCGGATCCTTGTTGTTTTTCGGGTTGATTCGGATTCCGATTAGTGTTATTTATTCATGGTGATGTTATTTTCGTAGTATTCGTGAGGTGGTCGAGTTCTTGGTCATTCTTGGAAGTTCAAGGGCTACCCGACCATGTCCTTTCGTCGTTTCATTGCTCGTGGTATCGAGGCAAGTATCTTGCCCATACGTTTCATGTTTCGTAGATTTAATTGTTGGTGAATGATTTTATGTGCAATCCGTATGTTTAATGAACTTTAAAAAGGATTAGTATGTTCTCGATAAATGTTGTCTTTCAAAAGGTAACTTGTATGCTTCATGAATAAATGTGTTTTCGGAATGTGTGTGTTAGTTTCATACGTTGGAAGATGTTATAATCACACTTGGTGAATATAGTAGACCGTAATCATTGGCCGAGGATTGTGTATTGATATGTGTACTTGTTCGGTGAATATGTGACGTGTGTGATATTAGTTATTACTCCTTTGTAAGGAGGTTGTGGTGCTTAGTGTTGTTTGGTATTGGTATTGGCTTGTTGTACGTGATCATTGTAAGTGATGTGCCTCCGGGTAAGATTGTTGAATCTCTGGGATCTGTCCTTGTTAGTACGGATCGGGCGTGACCGTAGGGTTGTCCAATCGGGTATGTCTTGCGGGGACTCCGAGGTTCGTGGCTTGCTAGTCCGATGCCGGGATAACTTGTGGAGTTATCCAATCCGGGTATCTTGCGGGGACTCCGAGGTTTGTGGCTTGTTAGCGCGATGATGGGATAACTTATGGTTGTGGTTTGGTTGTGTGATGTGTGTCATGGGTTGTCCAATCGGGTATGTCTCGTGGAGGCTCCGAGGTTTGTAGCTTGCTAGTGCGATGCTGGGATAACGATGAACGTACGTATGGTTATGGTTGTGTGACTTTTGTCACAGTGACGTGATTTGGTATGGTTTTCCATTGGGTTATTCACTCGGGTATGTTCTGTGGGAGCATCTGAGGTTCGTGGCTTGTTAGCACGGGACGCGAATAATCCTTGGGAATATGTTGTTATGGATGATTGGGTCATGGACCCCGTGTTTCGTGATTTGGGTCGTGGACCCCGTGTTCCGTGATTTGGGTCGTGGTTCCCGTGTTTCGTGATTTGGGTCATGGACCCTGTGTTTTGTTATCGGAATTGTATTTTGGAAAAATTATCTTTGGGTCGTGCCCCTAGGTATTTTCGAAAGACTTGAGAATTCTTAAATCCCAAATGTTTTCAAAACTCCCGAGATAGTAAAATGTTTTGGAAGCTGTATATTGGGTTTATTCCCACCTTTCATGATTTGAACGGTTTTGATCAAATGATTTATCTCGGGAAGCATGTTCACGAGTACTATGTTCTTGGAGTATGTTGTGTATGGCTTGTATTCGTATTTTATACTTGCACTAGCAAAACAGTGGAGTTTTGCTAACCCCCGAGTATTCGGGGGGTGGATTTCTGTATTGTGTTCAGGTACTTGCAGGTTGCTGGGGCGCGAATCACAGGATCGGTACGAAGGATGATGGAAGACGACATTACTAATCACATGAAGACCAGTCGTTGAGTATTTTGGTAGAGTTTTGTGGTTTGTCTGTCTGCTGTGTTATCCTCCCGTTTTATGGGAATGTTGCTGTATTATAACCCCAGCATGGGTATTAGTGTGAGAAAGAGTTATGTATGTTTGGTGTGTAAGTTGTGGTAAAAGACCAAATCAGTCTTGTGGTTCGTTATTGGCCATGTTGGCATATATTGACATGTTGTGTTACCTCTATATTTAGCCTGGTAGATCCTCGTGGAGAGGGTCTGCGGCGCTGTAATATCCCCGAGTGGTTTGGGGGTGTTACAGATGCATCGCTCATAGATGATGAACCTAGTACCTATATAGAAGTTGCTTCAGGACCAGAGTCCAAGGAATCGCTAGAAGCCATGAAGTCAGAGATGCAGTCCATGTATGACAATTAAGTTTGGAACTTGATAGATCCACCTGAAGGTGTTAAAATCATTAGGTGCAAATGGGTCTTCAAAAAGAAGAAAGAAATGGACGATAATGTGCAAGCCTATAAATCTAGACTAGTGGCAAAAAATTATAGACAAATTCATGGTGTTGACTATGATGAGATTTTTTCACCAGTAGTCATGCTTAAATCAATTAGAATTTTATTTGCCATTTCCGCATACTATGTTTATGAAATATGGCAAATGGATGTCAAAACAGCGTTTCTTAATGGAAACTTACTCGAGGATGTGTACTTGACGCAACCTTAGGGTTTTGTTCATCCAGAAAATTCTAAAAAGGTTTGCAAGCTTCAAAGATCTATTTATGGGTTGAAGCAGGCTTCTCGAAGCTAGAATCTTCGTTTTTATAAAACTATCAAAGAATTTGGGATTATTCAAAATAAAGATGAACCATGTGTGTACAAGAATGTTAGTGGCAGCATAGTTGTTTTTCTAGTCTTATATGTATATGATATATCACTCATTGGAAATGACATACCACCTTGCAGACAGCCAAGACTTGGTTGGGAAGTTGTTTCTCAATGGAAGACTTAGGAGAAGCTGCTTACATTCTTGGGATAAAAATCTATAGAGATAGATCAAATAGAATGACTAGTCTGAGTCAAAGTACCTACATTAACAAAATATTGAAGAGGTCTAATATGCAGGACTCCAAGAGAGGACTCTTGCCAATGTCACATGGCATTCATCTGAGTACGACTCAGAGTCCTTCGACTCTTGATGAGCGAGACCGCATGATCAAGATTCCATATGCTTCGTGTAACACCCCCAGAGCCATTCGGGAATATCACAGCGCCGTGGGCCCCGTGTCGGGACCCACAAGGCTAAAAGATATTTTTACAAACATTTCAAATACGCCCAAGCGGCGATGAGGGTAATATCTTTTAAAAATATTCAAAGACTATATAAAATCCATTGATCAAATACCGTTAAAATCTCTTTTGAAATACAAGGCCAAAATGTCAAACTCAACGAACTCAAAGTATACATTAAGAAACCATTTAGATGTACCGACAAAAGAGTTTAGGAAATTGGTTTCCCAAAATAATCCCAAGTTCGTAAAATACCAAAAGGCCATTTTGAAAATACTCACGCAGGGGATGATAATTCCATAATTAAAAATACAATTGCAGCAGAATAATAATTAGACAAAATACTCAATCCATTAAACACGCATAATAGCTAGTATCCTCCGGGAAGCTCATCTTTTCACGATCGCTACAAGCTCAATATCCAATAACCTAAAAATAATGCCCACGGCGGGGTCAGCCATAATACTCAACAACGATAACGATCCCATCACATCAATAATTACATTCCAATGGAAATACTAAGTAAGAATACTACCAATGTAATCTTACCGTCATAAGCTTACCAATTCGTGATAATCCTCATCAAAGTAATCCTCACCATATTCCACATCCCATATTCTCAACAACAAACTGAATCGTACACAAACATTTATACTGTATCCCAGACAATACCCAAGATTCTCAAAACATCATCATAACTAACTGATACGAAATATACCAACTCTGTCCAACCCAATCCATCGGATAATATCATCAAATCTCAATATGATAATCGATTGCAAATCAACAGACAATTACCAAGAAGAAAATATGGAACATGCCTCAAGATAGGCAATGCCATGACAATTCATGTCAGTCAAATACGCGATAAGATCAATACAACATATGGACCTGGTCCTACAAGAGACCTACAAATGCATACTCACATGACAATATCAATATGCTCACGACAACAACAACAATGTATACTCATGGAAATTCGATGACCCAGCGCACACAGTATAGATCCCAAGATGATCCTATTATATCAAGACGAGGTGTATAACCAACAATATACATATACATGGTAATCCAACGATCCACCACACACAGCATAGATTCCCACGATGATTCCGTCGGACCAACATATGGTGGAAAACCCGTCCAACGATCCAGCACACACAACATAGATACCCAATATGATCTCATCGGACTAACACTTGGTGGACAAATAATAACAATGCACAAATGCATGATAACAACAATACACACATGCCTGACAACAAAAATACATGAATGTATCGCAACATGATTGACACTATATGACAAAAATGATTAAAGTACTTTCCCCGAGTCCTTCCAGAGCAATCTCAATGTCAAAAACCATCACCAACAATTTCCTCAATATTCGACGATCCAAAAGTACCACGGACTGTAGATAACTCATATCCTCGCCTTACCACAATGTATCCTCGATACCCAAGTATACCAACAACGAATGTAAATCATATAAATTATGATTTAACTCCAAAAATCGAAAAACAATATACAATCCCAACCTTCATAGTTCACAATAATAATCATTGCTACATGCATTATAAACGAAATAAAACTGAAACCATTCATTAAATATTATAAACTGAACAAGTAATTACTTGCCTCGATACCGATTCGACGATAATGAAGCCGTTAGCAATTTATTGTCTTCGTCTACGAGCTCCTTGTCTCTGACTAAAGCAATTTACGAACATCCTCGAACTCAACCGCAACACATGGTTCTAATCAACGATCAATTATTATAACCTATTGCAATAATCGGTAAACAACAAGTACGATAACAATCGAAAATCGATATAACCAATCAACAAAGTCTATGGTTCCACAATATCTCGATTAAACACAAATTTGAACAATTCATCTCGAATAATTAGGAAGTTATAACCGAAATATGATTCAGCAATCTATTAATCATATCAACAATCAATACAAACCGATAACAAATATTATAACATACTAATCAATCTCATATACGGACTAACATAATTCCACCTTGTTCATAATTGTAAGTTCACAGTAAAATAATACTATCGATACGATTGACAATCCGAACTATCCAAAAAGTTCAATACCACGAATAATCATATTCTAAGATTAACCATAATATTCTCGGGTGCAACCTCATATCATGATTCATATATAATTCAAAAGTTCCTCAAGAACGTGAATTAATTCGTAATCACATCCAATTAACATCACCTTGTTCATAATCACCAAGACAACATAGTCCAATATGTTATCTAACCTCTAACCTATCATATTTCACTCATAACCCGATCAATACACACATATCATCATGTTCTTCAACATGCATTTTTCATAACATCAAGAATCACAACAATACCCCTTGAAGAATCCAAAAGCGAAGATAGTGATTCACCAACATACCCCTTGAAGATAAACAAAATATGATAATCCATCTTACGAGCATGTTTGAACGAGTCACAACTCTTAGAACATGAATAACCTTAACCAATATCTTCAATCTCTTGTCATAATTCCATTTATTCATGTACAACATAATAATAAACAATAATATAGATCAAAATGCTTCCTAACATGTAAACATCCTTCCAAACCCGAGCTACAATCAGAGGGATACGAATATTACCTTGTATTGATGAACTACGATGAAGAGCAATCGAACTCCTTCCAAGAATCATTATCGACTCTAAGAACAGCTCCAATCCATGCTCTCAAGCTCACAATCAATTTAGAAGAGCCAAAATCAGACTCAGAGGGTTGAAGGGCGAAGAAACAAAGTGGAACTTCTCAAAATGCCTAAGTGACTGAGGTCTCACATATTTATGGACTTTAGATATTACGTACGCTACATGAACAACCTAACATATGTAACACCCCTTACGTACGTTATCAGACCTTGATTGCGTACATAACAATAACCCGGAAGCCACTGCCTCATTCCCTTACATACGCAACATGCAACAAACCATTACGTACGTTATCTGACCTTGATAACGTACGTAACAACAGTCCAGAGGCTACTGCCTCAATTCGTTCAGTGACTTACGCAGAGCCCATGCCATAGTGTATGTAATATAGTCGTTGACTTGCTACAGTAATATACCCATTTAACGTACGTAATGTGCAACCCATAACGTACGTTATCTTCTTCGTTGACTTGCTTTGAAATCATACAATCTTGTCAACAAAAACCCATTTTTGAAAGTTCTTTCAATAATTTCACAACTCAAAACATCTATATATTCCTAGGATTAAAAAAAAGTCAATTTTAGAAAAGTTAAACTGGCTCGCTTATGTCAAGTACTCGATGGCAATTCTTTTTGAATACGCACGATTTCGAAGTTTTAAAATGAAAACTATACAAATTATTGACTATATTCATACTCTTATGTACCCCTTCATCTCCTCATCAATTCTACCAACATCCTGTCAGAAAATTACACGATAGACTCCCAAATCTTATTGTAGAGACTCGTTAAAATCACCATTTTCCACAGATGACTTGCTGTATCGACCATTATCCCATTATGCGACACTTTAACTATGCCATGATGAAACATATTTTAACAACACTGTTTCTCAAAATAATTTAAGAAAATATATTTTCACAATAGCGAGCAAAATAGTTATTCAAAAATTATATCATTTTGAAAAGTATCATTTCCAGATGTTCAAAAACAGTATCGTGCATCCTAAAATGAACTAGCATAACTACATGTCCTCTTAACAATTCACAATATTTCTTCCAAATTCAAACTCCGTTTTCCAAGTTTATCCGACCTATTGATTTTCCATACTCACACTTTCTCAGATCACTGGTTTGTCCCAACTATTATCTTCTGCTACCTCATACTGTAACACATAATATTTTTCCGAATCTCAAAGTATCAGCTTACATCTGCAATTAACCTCAACGCAATCCAAAAAATCCAAATACTTACAGATCGTGAAGCCGACGATTCCCCATGATACTGGCATATGTCTCAACTTAGAAATACACTTGATACAAATATTTTTCAAAAACATACGTTTTGCAAAATCAATTTGACTCAAAACACAACACTTCTCTTTTCGAAGAAACACGTTAATACCATTTAGATAAATTTGAAACAACCACAGTATCATACTGGTAAAACATATAACACACGAGTGCGGGTGATCAATAATACACAAATCTCTAATACTTGCCAACCGACAACTCGAATGACGTGACAAAAATGCGACTCGACTCGAACCGACAACCTAGGTTTCCACAACCTAAGCTCTAATACCATATTCTATAACACCCCCAGAGCCATCCGGGAATATCACAGCGCCGTGGACCCCACACCGGAACCCACAAGGATAAAAGATATTTTTACAAACATTTCAAATACGCTCAAGCGGCGATGACAGTAATATCTTTTAAAAATATTCAAAGACTATATAAAATCCATGGATCAAATACCATCGTAAAATCTCTTTTGAAAATACAAGGCCAAAATACCAAACTCAACGAATTTAAAGTATACGTTAAACAACCGTTTACATGTACCGTCAAAATAGTTTAGGAAATTGGCTTTCCAAAATAATCCCAAGTTCGTAAAATACCAAAAGGCCATTTTGAAAATACTCACACAGCGTTTGATAATTCCACAATTAAAAATACAATTGCAGCAGAATAATAATTAGACAAAATACGCAATTCGTTAAACACGCATAATAGCCAGTATCCGCTGGGAAGCTCATCTTTTCATGACCGCTACAATCTCAATATCCAATAACCTAAAAATAAAGCCCACGACGGGGTCATCCATAATACTCAACAACGATATAAATCTCATCACATCAATAATTACATAGCAATGAAAATACTAAGTAAGAATACTACCAATGCAATCTTACCGTCATAACCTTACCAATTCGTGATAATCATCATCAAAGTAATCCTCACCACATTCCACATCTCGTATTCTCAACAACACACTGAATCATACACAAACATTTGTACTGTATCCCAGACAATACCCAAGATTCTCACTACGAAATATATCAACTCTGTCCAACCCAATCCAATGGATAATATCATCAAATCTCAACATGATAATCGATTGCCAATCAACAGACAAGTACCAAGAAGAAAATACAGAACATACCTCAAGATACGCAATGCCATGACAATTCATGTTAGTCTAATTCGAGATCAGATCACTACAACATACGAACCTGGTCCTACAAAAGACCTACAAATGCATACTCACATGACACTACAAGAGACCTACAAATGCATACTCACATGACAACATCATTATGCTCACTGTAATACCCGGTTATGAATTCATTTATTATCATTCAGTAACCTTCAATCTTGAATAATCATTCATCATTCATTTCCATTCGACTGTATTTCATCTTGATTGGTAGTTTTGTATTGGAAGTATCATTTACCACGTGTTATTGGACTTACCATACTCATGCAAGTTATGTATGTCGGATCATTCATCATTTGTATCGTGAAGATGGAGTTGACATATTATTTGTAGTTCCAGCAGTTAGTCACGGCCGTAACTTATTTTGTATTACGGTCGTAACATACGTTCGTGATTTTGTTTTTTTGGGCGAAGATGAAATACGGCCGTAAGAAGGGGCAGGCTATGGCCGTAACATGCGTACACTGGTTTAAGGATGTTTTTGATGAAGCCAACTTATGGCCGTAAATGTTACAGGATACAGTCATAAGAAATGTTTTTGGTGTTCTGGGTGTTGTCAACAAAGGGGAGTTACGGCCGTAAAGGTAGTCTGGTTACGGCCGTATGTCGAGAAGTTTGGACAGGATAGTTTTTCGATGAGGCGTAGTTATGCCTGTAAGGGAATTTGGTTACAGCCGTAAGGCCGTTGACTTAGATTGGTTACAGTCGTAAGATGGGAGAGTTACAGCCGTAACTCTGTGTTGTATTTAATGTTTTGGACGGGTCTTTTGCCTTCATTTTCTTCATTTATTCACTTGGTTCCGAGAGGGAGGTTCTTGAGAGAGATTTTTCATCATCCAAACACTTGTGTGTTCATGTTCTAATCACTTATTTTCGATTGTGGAGCTTGGGAAGGTCGATTAAACATGAGTTCGACTGATCGAAGAGTTTAGATCTTCAAAGGTATTTTCTTCAAAACCTTGGATTTCGATTCTGAGATAGAGTATGATGTTTTGGGTGTTGTAATCATGATATATGAAGAGTTATACATATGATTATGAGTTTCTACGAACTATCTTTGGATTATTGAGGAATTGTTCAAGAACACTTTGAATGTGGGTTTTGGAATTGGGGGTTTCGATTAGATATCGTTGAAATCTAGATTTGTGCATTCCTTTTTGGATTATTGTTTGTATTGGATGTTTTGTGTAATATCCTTTCCTTTTTTGGCTATAATTATTAACTCATGAACCTCGTGGGTTGGTTTGTAGTTTTTCGAATATTGGTATCGTGTGTTTGATTCGAGATTGAGCTTGTATGTTATGTCTCTTACCAATATTTCGCTAGTATTTGATAACAGTTGGTCGTACTGTTTGTATCGCTTCCGAAACCTAGGGCTAACGTACGCTAAGTTATCCGAGTAACATACGCAATGGAGGTCGTAGGCCAGCGCACGCTACTGCCGGAAGGATAACGCATGCTAACCGACAGCATGGAACAATCCAGAGGGCACTGGACTGGGACAAGGATCGCGCTAGCACATGCTAAGGCAACTTAGCAGCACACGCTAGGGGAGCAGGTAGCGCACGCCACCGTCGGGTGATAATGCGCGCTAAGCGGACCGGACAGTAAGGGCAGTGAGGTCTGGACTTCGGCCAGACCAACAGGTAACGCATGCTAAGACGATCGTTGCGTGCGCTAACTCGTCAGGCGTAGCGCACGCTGTTCAGTCGTAGCGCAAGCTACCGGGATGGGATGAAAGGTTTTTGGACAGGGCAAAAAGGTTTCTGGACTTGGACTGGGCGCCAGGGAGCGCACGCTATGGCGGCAACTGCGTGCGCTAACTCGGTGGTATAGCGCACGCTAACTCGGCTGAGTAGCGTACGCTGTCGGACGTGGTACATGCCAACTCGGCTGGGCAGAATGGTCTGGACTGCAGGCCTAGGCCAATAGCGCACGCTATCCGAGAAGCGCTAGCGCGCGCTAGGGCGCACCTATCTAAATACATGTGTTGCGGTCAACACTTGTCGTTTTTCACCTTCTTTCCTCTTCTCCGAGTTTCTAGACGACCCTAGAGTTGTGTAGGCGAGGGTTTCGGAGGAGCACGGTTGAAACTCAGATCTTTTCAACTTCAAGCAAAGATCTATCAATCCTACATCATTTTCATCAAGGAATTGAGGTAATCCTTCCTTAGAACCCTAACTTTGGGGAAGTTTGGGGGTTTTGGAGATCTCGTTTCTCCAACCGTTTTAGCTCCAAATTTTATGATGAATTATAGTTGAAAATGGTTGCATAAGTATGATTTCATGATTTACTCAAGGTTTTGTGGATTGATTCCAAATCTTCTTTTGTAAATCGAGCAAAACCCGTTATGCCCCCGTAGTGCTCGATGAAACGTTCCTAAGGGTAGAACTTAGGATGGATTTTAGTGTTTCCAATAGAATTGTAATTGTTTGAGCCTCGATCTTTGTTAGGAGCGGGATTTGGAAGATAGTTCGGGCCATAGCCTTGTTCGTTGTTGTTCCTTTGTGAGTTAGAAATCCAGGCAAGTACTTTATTGCATTAGTTTATGGCATACATTTCTGTGATGAATTAGTTACTGATGTGAGTTGAAAGGTTGTTCTCGGGTACTCTCAATCGGGGATTAACTCGACGGGGTCACACGGGGACTTGGTGGCTTAGCGGCTGGACCGGGTCACGAGAGATACTTTGAGTGGACATTCTCATCTGGGGTTGCTCGACGGCACACACAGGGACTTGGTGGCTTGAGGGCCGGACCAGGACGCGAGGCTTGTCGGAGTGTTTTTACTGATGATCGATATTGATATTCCGGAATATCGTGAATTGAACTGTTTTGGATTTTGAATTGATTGGGAAATGCCTGTGGATTAAATTATTGTAATACTGTACTTGCACTAGCGATTGTTGCTAACCCTTTGTTGGGGTGGAATGTTTTGTACATTTCAGGTACTCTCGAGGGACAGGAACCCACATGTGGTGCACATGGAGTTGACAAGCACACTGGATGTTAGAGAGCTCGTATTAGTCGTTGTATTTATGATGTCAAAGTCGGTTTTATATTTTGTATTATTGTTGGTTTTGAGTTGTACTATGTCGTGTAATGTTTGCGTGCAGTGACTGAGGTTTAACTCTACTATTTTGGCCGCGGCCGAGGCCTAACTCATGTTTTGTATCCTGTGTTGGACTGTTATGTCGTGGTGATTATGTAATGGATTGTGGCTTAATCCTGTGTGTCGTCAGCCTGGTTGGACCTTTGTGTGTCCTGCGGCGTGTAATTACCCAAAGTGAAATTGGGGTGTTACATTTATGGTATCGGAGCCATAGGTTTCGGGAATACCTAGGCCTTTGGTTATTTGGGTTGTCAAGTCGTCAGAGTCGTATAAACTGATCGAGCTTAACACCGTGTGTTGCTGTCGAGCCGTGTGACCAGTGGTAGTAAGACTCATTGAACTCTCTTTGCGCTTTGTCGCTTTCATAATAAAGAAGATTTGAAATCCTTGGACTGTGAAGTGTTCTGATAATTTTAATCCTTTTATATCTCAGTATGTTGAGAGGCCGTGGCGGACGTGGACGCGGTAGAGGCCGTGGTCGTGGTACCGCTAACGAATCTGGCACACCTTCTAATGATGCATCTGATTCGGCATCCCATACGGATCCTAACACCGCTTCTCTGAACCCGAGCGGTCAGCCTGATCTTATTGTAAGTCAAGAACCGTCGTCTGACTCTAATGTGAATGCCGGCATAGATTCTATACTCCAGCAGGTAGCAGCACAATTAGTTAAGTTGAATGAGTCCGGGCATCATGACCAGCCAACAGATGAGAGTAAATGGCTTCAAGGAGTGATGAAAATGCAACCTCCTCATTTTACTGGTGCGTCTGATCCGTTGGGTTGGGAAGGGTGGTTGTTCCAGTTTGGCAGGATTTTTGACGCCGTTGCATGCCCCAAAGAGAGACGGGTCCCTATTGTACAGTATTTCCTTGACAAGGAGGCTGTGGATTGGTGGGAAGCTGCGAAACCTACGGATCGTGTGGCCACTTGGGCCGAGTTTAAAGCTGCGATAGAGGAAGAGTATTGTTCTTGGCCTATTAAAGAAAAATGTATTGCAGATTTATTTACGGCAACACCTCAAGATGTACCTGTCACCGAGGCCATTGTCACATATAATCAGCAACTGAACCATGTTCGTGAGCAAGTAAAGACTGAAATGGATAAAATCCGTTACTTTGATTTGAGAATGAAGCCCAGGATTCGTGAGGCTATGGCGGGTTTCAGATGTGTTACTTTGAAGGAGTATCAGTATCGTGCTTTGTCTATCGAGATGGTCATTTCTGCGTCAAGGTCGGGTACTGAGATCAAGAAGCCGAAGACGACTGGTGGCTTTTCGGGAAGTAAGAGTGGTGGATTTCACAAATCTCAAGCTTCTCACTCTGCTATCGGGAAGTCTGTTCAGCAATCCAGTAGTGCTCCGAGTTTGAGACCGGGTCAGTCTTTTGCCTTTGGTAGAGGACAATGTTTCAATTATAATCAAACAGGCCATCAGTATCGAGAGTGTCCACTTCCTCCCATTATTTGTTTCACATGCGGTCAGACCGGTCATCGGGTGGCTCATTGTGAGGCTGCCACTAGATTTGTTAAACAGCAGAGTTCGGCACCAACTCCGAGTGTGAACCCGGGGACTACATCTAATCAGCCGCAACAGACTTTGGGACGTGGAAGAGGTCGAGGCCAGTTGGATCGTCAAGCTGCATCGAGTGTGGGTTTGGTACAGCCAAGAGTGTACCAGATGAGACGCGCAAACGACACAGAGGCTCCGGTAGTTGTAGGTATCACGCAAATACTTTCTCAACCTGTATCAGTATTATTTGATTTGGGAGCTACCCATTCGTTTATTGCTCTTGATTGTGTGAAATGTTTGGGTCTTGGGTGTTTGATTGAGTGTGAACCATTCATGGTAAGTACTCCTAGTGGAGAGCGTCTGATTAGGAACCAAGAGATTAAAAATTGTCTTATGCATACCCGGAGTCGAGATTGGCCTTCAGACCTCATTGTGGTAGATCTGAAAGGAGAGGACATAATTCTGGGGGATGATTGGTTAAATCGTCATGGTGCTATCATGAACTATCGAACGCGAACTATATCTATAATAGCCGAAGATGGTGTCGAGCACACTTTCTTGGGTCATAAACCGGGTAGTTCAGGTGGGGTGATTTCCGCTGTTAAGGCGATAAAATTGTTGAAACAAGACTGTATTGGTTATTGGTGTTACGCCATGAGCACAAATGACGGTGAAGCCAATTTATTGTCGATTCCAGTTGTAAATGAATATCATGATGTATTTCCGGATGATCTACCAGGATTACCCCCATCTAGAGAGGTAGAGTTTCCTATTGATCTTGTGCCAAACACAGCACCTGTTTCCCGAGCGCCATATTGTATGGCACCCTCCGAGATGTTAGAACTGAATAAATAATTGGGCGAGCTCCTAGACAAAGGGTATATTCGACCTAGTGCATCACCTTGGGGTGCACCGGTTCTCTTCGTTAAGAAGAAGGACGGATCGTTCCGTCTATGCATTGATTATCGGGAATTGAATAAGTTAACTATTAAGAACAAATATCCTTTGCCTCGGATAGATGACTTGTTCGACCAACTTCAGGGTGCCACAGTTTTCTCTAAAATTGACTTGCGATCAGGATATTACCAGCTGAGGATTCGGGATTCTGATATTCCGAAGACTGCCTTCCGTACTCGGTACGACCACAACGAATTTGTGGTTATGCCATTTGGTCTAACCAACGCTCCTGCCGTGTTTATGCAGTTGATGAACAAAGTTTTCATTGACTACCTTGATAGGTTCGTGGTCGTCTTCATTGATGATATTCTTGTCTACTCCCGAAACGAGGAAGATCACGCTGAACATCTTCGAGTAGTGTTGAACACATTGAGAATGGAGAAACTTTACGCTAAATTCTCAAAGTGCGAATTCTGGCTTAAAGAAGTGACATTTCTTGGTCATGTAATTTCGGCTAATGGGGTTCGAGTAGATCCCCAAAAGATAGCGGCTATTGTTGAGTGGGAACCACCTAGGAGTGTGGAGGAGACCCGGAGTTTTCTAGGCCTTGCCGGATATTATCGTAGATTCGTCGAGGGGTTTTCAAAAATCGCTCGAACACTTACCAAGTTACTCCAGAAATCGCAGAAGTTCGAGTGGATTGATGAGAGACAAAACAGTCTTGATGAGCTTAGACGACGGTTAACTTCGGCGCCCGTGTTATCGTTACCTCAGGGCACCGATGATTTCGAAGTGTATAGTGATGCTTCGGAACTTGGATTGGGTTGTGTTTTAATGCAGAGAGGTAGAGTAATTTCATATGCATCCCGAAAATTGAAACCATATGAAATGAATTACCCTACACATGATTTAGAGTTATCGGCGGTTATATTCGTGCTAAAGATTTGGAGGCATTATCTTTATGGCTCTTCGTGTAAAATTTACACGGATCACAAAAGCCTAAAATATATATTTAGCCAAAAGGAGCTAAACATGAGACAACGTCGATGGTTAGAGCTGATTAAGGATTACGATCTTGAAATATTATATCATCCAGGAAAAGCTAATGTGGTAGCGGACGCATTGAGTCGGAAACCCGTAGCCCTTTAAATGCTGAATATGCTTACATCCCAACACGAGATCCGTCGAGACATAATTAGGTAAGATATATAGATTTGGCTTCATAAAGTTCAAGGCCAATTATGTACTTTGGAAATCACGTCGTCTTTGGTCAATGAAATCAAATCAAAGCAATTGGAGGATCCGTTACTAGTCCAACTAAGAAAGGACGTGATTAGAGGAAAAGCTCCAGGATTTGTGATTCAAGATGATGGCGTTTTAAGGTTTAGAGGTAGACTTTGTATACCCGCAGACGTCGAGCTTAAACAAACCATATTGAGGGAAGCGCACACTACACCGTATTCTCTTCATCCCGGTACAAGCAAAATGTATAAGGACGTGAAGAATAATTATTGGTGGAGCAACATGAAGAATGATGTTGAAGAATTCGTGTCGAAATGCTTGACGTGCCAGCAGGTCAAGATTGAAAATCAACGACCAGCAGGGTTGCTTAAATCGCTACCAATTCCAGAATGGAAATGGGCGGATATAACAATGGATTTTGTCACCAATATGCCGAGGACGCATATGGGGATGAACATGATTTGGGTTATTATCGATCGACTAGCCAAGTCAGCTCACTTTTTAGGAATTAAGGATAGTTGGGGCCCCGAGAAACTAGCACGTATATTCATCGCAGAAATTATGAGGTTACACGGGACTCCTAAGAGCATTATTTCCAATCGAGATGGTAGATTTGTCTCGCACTTTTGGCAATCCGTTCACTGAGCCTTAGGGACGGAATTGAGACTCAGTACAGCGTACCATCCTCAGACTGATGGGCAGTCTGAATGGAAAATTCAAACCCTTGAGGACATGCGGCGAGCATGTGCTTTAAATTGGAAGGACGATTGGGAATCGCACTTGCCATTAATCGAATTTGCCTATAATAATAGCTGGCATCCATCGATTAAGATGGAACCATTTGAGGCTCTTTATGGACGGAAATGTAAGTCACCATTGTGTTGGGACGATTCTTCTGAACTAATTGGGACGGAGCCGGATATGTTAGTAGAGACCCGGGAAAAGATTTATTTGATTCGCGAAAGGCTTTTGGCCGCCCAAAGCCGACAGAAGTCATATGCCGACAATCGACGTCGACCATTAGAGTTCGAAGTTGGCGATCATGCGTTGATAAAAGTATCCCCAACCCGTGGAGTTTATCGCTTCGGGAAGAAGGGTAAACTCAGTCCGAGATATGTTGGGCCATTCGAGATTATAGAGGGAATTAGTGAACTTGCTAATCGTTTGGGCCTTCTGCCTTCACTGAGTCATGTGTATAATGTATTTCATGTTTCCCAATTAAGAAAATACATACCGGACCCTAAGCATATCATTGATTTTGGAGAGATTGAATTGAATCCCGATATCACTTTTGAGGAAAAACCAATCCAGATTTTGGAGCGTCGGGTAAAACAACTTAGACACAAAATTATCCCTTTGATTAAAGTACAATGGTCGATACATGGATCGGAAGAAGCCACGTGGGAGACAGAAGAGCATATGAAGTCTAGATACCCCGAATTATTCACTTTGTAAGTTTCGGGACGAAACTTATTCTTAGGGGGAGAGAATGTAATATCCTTACTTTTCTTGGCTATAATTATTAATTCATGAACCTCGTGGGTTGGTTTGTAATTTTTCAAATATTGGTATCGTGTGTTTGATTCGAGATTGAGCTTGTATTTTATGTCTCTTACCAATATTTCGCTAGTATTCGATAACAATTGGTCATACTGTTTTTATCGCTTCCGCAACCTAGGGCTAACGTACGCTAAGTTATCCAAGTAACGTACGCAATGGAGGTCGTAGGCCAGCGCACGCTACTGCCGGAAGGATAGCACACGCTAACCAGCAGCATGGGATAGTCCAGAGGGCACTGGACTGGGACAAGGATCGAGCTAGCGCACGCTAAGGCAAGTTAGCAGCGCACGCTAGGGGAGCAGGTAGCGCACGCCACTGTCGGGTGATAACGCGCGCTAAGCGGCCCGGACAGTAAGGGCAGTGAGGTCTGGACTTCGGCTAGACCAACAGGTAATGCACGCTAAGACGATCGTTGCGTGCGCTAACTCGTCAGGTGTAGCGCATGCTGTTCGGTCGTAGCGCACACTACCGGGATTGGCCGAAAGGTTTCTGGATAGGGCAGAAAGGTTTCTGGACTTGGACTGGGCGCCAGGGAGCGCACGCTAAGGCGGAAACTGCACGCGCTAACTCGGCGGTATAGCGCACGCTAACTCGGATGAGTACTGTACGCTGTCGGACGTGGTGCATGCCAACTCGACTGTGCAGAAGGGTCTGGACTGCAGGCCTAGGCCGATAGCGCACGCTATCCGGGAATCTCTAGCGCGCGCTAGGGCGCACCTATATAAATACATGTGTTGCGGTCAACACTTGTCATTTTTCACCTTCTTTCCTCTTCTCCGAGTTTCTAGACGACCCCAGAGTTGTGTAGGCAAGGGTTTCGGCGGAGCACGGTTGAAACTCAGATCTTTTCAACTTCAAGCAAAGATCTATCAATCCTACATCATTCTCATCAAGGAATTGAGGTAATCCTTACTTAGAACCCTAACTTTGGGGAAGTTTGGGGGTTTTGGGGATCTCGTTTCTCCAACCGTTTTAGCTCCAAATTTTATGATGAATTATAGTTGAAAATGTTTGCATAAGTATGATTTCATGATTTCCTCAAGGTTTTGTTCCTTAGTGAGTTAGAAATCCAGGCAAGTACTTTATTGCATTAGTTTATGGCATGCATTTCTGTGATAAATTAGTTACTGATGAGAGTTGAAAGGTTGTTCTCGGGTACTCTCACTCGGGGATTGACTCGATGGGGTCACACGGGGACTTGGTGGCTTAGCGGATGGATCGGGTCACGAGACATACTTTGAGTGGACATTATCACCTGGGGTTGCTCGACGGGGCACACAGGGACTTGGTGGCTTGAAGGCCGGACCGGGTCGCGGGGATTGTCAGAGTGTTTTTACTGATGATCGATATTGATATTCCGAAATATCGCGAATTGAACTGTTTTGGATTTTGAATTGATTGGGAAATGCCTGTGGATTAAATTATTGTAATACTGTACTTGCACTAGCAGTTGTTGCTAACCCCTTATTGGGGTGGAATGTTTTGTACATTTCAGGTACTCTCGAGGGACAGGAGCCCACATGTGGTGCACACGGAGTTGACAAGCACACTGGATGTTAGAGAGATCGTATCAGTCGTTGTATTTGTGATGTCATAGTCGGTTTTATATTTTGTATTATTGTTGGTTTTGAGTTGTACTATGTCGTGTAATGTTTGCGTTCAGTGACTGATGTTTAACTCTACTATTTTGGCCGCGGCCGAGGCCTAACTCATGTTTTGTATCCTGTGTTGGACTGTTATGTCGTGGTGATTATGTATTGGATTGTGGCTTAATCCTGTGTGTCGTCAGCCTGGTGGGACCTTTGTGTGTCCTGCGTCGTGTAATTACCCAAAGTGAAATTGGGGTGTTACATTTTGTTGGATGGAATCACTCATTGGAGGCTTGATATCGATATAATTGAGTTTGGTTGTAAACAATTGAAGATTGTTTACAACGTGTTTGTTAAAATGCCCCAATGAGTTCGGGTTTGTTGTATCGACTTCTTCAGTTGCTTATGATCATAATTGAAACGTTTATTAAACGAGTTATTGGTAATTATGTTATTCAAGGTTGTTCGAGCGACCGATATTTGCATTAAGGACGTTTGTTCGGGGAAGGACATTTCATCGCCGGTATTGAGGTAAGTAAATTCTTGCTCGGTTAAAAGGATAATCATTCCTTTCGTTGTTGTTCATTCATATATATAATTCATTCATAATATATCAATCATGTTGAGGCTTGTAATTATCAAACTAATCATTTAATTCACGAGGAACGATGGTTACAATCATTTCATTTGAGCTATCACTCTTTGCGTTATTAATTCACCACGCTGAGTCATTCTTGACCCTTGTCGGACTTCTATTCATTATCATTCATTGTGGTCACCTTTGTTCTTTTGACCTTCTGGGATCATATTGCGTTCCGGGTGGTATACATGTGGAATTTTTTGTCGGACACACTATGGTCATGTTTATATGCGGATTTCCGGACACATTGGACTGTACACACGGTACCGTGCCTCCGTGAGACTAATTAGGCCAAGTGCGTGTGTATATGCGGTTTCCGGACACTCGGCTACTTGTGCACTTACATGTCCCACCTCGGGCGTACTATGATGCCCCTCTTTCAGCCTTCATTTCATAATTTAGTCATGTGATTATTTTATTTGTTCAACCTATTGCAATAATCGATAAAGAACAAGTTCGATAACAATCAACAATCGATATAACTAATTAACAAACTCAATGGTTCCACAATATCTCGATTAAACACAAATCCAAACAATCCAACTCGAATAATTAGGAACTCATAACCACAATATGATTTCACAATCCAATAATCATATCAACAATCAATCCAACCCGATAACAAGGATTATAACATACTCAATTCCGAAATCAATCTCATAGGACTAACAAGATTCCTCCTTGTTCATAATTGTAAATTCACAGTAAAATAATACTACTGATACGATCGACAATCTGGACTATCCAAATAGTTCAATACCAGGAATAATCATATTCTAAGATTAACCATAATCTTCCCGGATTCAACCTCATATCATGATTCATATATAATTCAAGAGTTCCTCAAGAACGTCAATTAATCCGTAATCACATCCAATTAACATCACCTTGTTCATAATCACCAAGGCAACATAGTCCGATATGTTATCTAACCTCTAACCTATCATATTTCACTCATAACTCGATCAATACACACATATCATCATCTTCTTCGACATGCATTTTTCATAACATCAAGAATCACAACAATACTACCATAATCATCACCATACGGAGTAAACAATGACAACAACATCAAGAATCCGAAAGCAAAGAGAGGGATTAACCAACATACCCCTTGAAGATAAATAGCACAATCCGAAACCACAAGAATCATGTCAATACCCATGTATCAGCAATAATATCAACAAAATCCGATAATCCATCTTGCGAGCATGTTTGAACGAATCGCAACTCTTAGAACATGAATAACCTTAACCAATATCTTCAATCTCTTGTCACAATTCCATTTATTCATGTATAACATCAAAATAAACAATAAGATAGATCAACATGTTTCCTACCATGTAAACATCCTTCCAAACCCGAGCTTGTATTGATGAACTACGATGAAGAACAATCAAACTCCTTCCAAGGATCATTATCTACTCTAAGAACAGATCCAATCCATGCTCTCAAGCTCACAATCAATTTAGAAGAGCCAAAATCGGACTCATAGGGTTGAAGGGCGAAGAAACAAAGTGGAACTTCACAAAATGCCGAAGTGACGGAGGACTCACATATTTATAGACTTCAGACATTACATATGCTACATGAACAACCTAACGTACGTAACACCCCTTACGTAACACCACTCCAGGCAAGATCCAGTCGAGAAAAACAAACAGTTCGATTCCATAATATCATAGTATAATATACATTGTATAAATCCAGTACAACATCACTTGTATAATTCTAATTGAATACGTAAACTTGTTTCTATAATACTCTCATACGATATACCTGATATCAAAAGTATGATAACCTGATACATGATATCCTCAAATGCAATTGTCATCCAAGCACGACAATTATATCAATACAGCTGTCTTAGTCCTTCAGTTATTTTATCCATACTGTACAGGTTCCACACTGTGTAGTATAACTCGTATAAAATAACATTAAACAACTATAGTAGAAATTCAGGATATTACACTTCGGCCATTGGGATCGATCATGTATGCCATGATTTATACTCGACCAGATGTATTTTTTTCCCTTATCATGACAATTCGATACCAATCAAATCCAAGTGAAAGTCACTGGATAGCAGTGAAAACCATCCTAAAGTACTTAAGAAGAACTAAGGATGTGTTCCTAATTTATGGAGGTGTGGGAAACGAGTGGACTGTAAATGGTTACGTCGATGCAAGTTTTGAAACCGATAGAGATGATTTTAAATTGCAAACTGGTTATGTGTTTGTATGAATAGAGGTGATATGAATTGGAAGAGTTCCAAGCAAAGGACGATTGCTGATTCTGTAACAGAAGCTGAGTACCTGGCAGCATCCGATGCATCAAAGGAAGCCTTATGGATCAAAAAGTTCGTTACGGAACTAGGAGTGGTACCGACCATCCAGCATCCCACAAGCCTTTATTGTGACAATAATGGTGCTATTGCACAAGCTAAAGAACCTAGGTCCCATCATAATTCCAAACATATACTCAGAAGATATCACATAGTTAGAGATCGTCAGACAAGGAGATATACAATATGTAAAGTAGCAATTGAAGAGAATGTTGCTAATCCACTTACCAAGCCTTTCTCACAAGGAAAACATGTTGAGCATGCTAGATCGATAGGACTAAAAGTCACGAATGAATGGTTTTAGTGCAAGTGGGAGATTGTTGGGAATAGTGCCCTAGGACATTCGATGTGCCTAGATTTATAATTGTCACATTTAAAATAAAGTTATTTGATATCATTTATTTCTCATTGATTATTATGATGTGTGCATGTTTTAATATTATAATAACCGAATAATAGTTATTCACAAATAATAAGATTATTCAAATGTCCCTGATCCAATCATGTAGAGTAGAGACTCAAGTGCTTAATATACTAGTATAAGTTTGATTGATAATCATCGGATGATTGTGCGTATAGTACCAAACATATGGGTATTGGTTGGAGAACGCAATACTGGACAGACCCGCATTGAGATAACTGCATGGAAACATCATAAGTGGATCTCAACATAACAGTATGTCAATAAATCCTTGAACCAGAGATTATCAGAGAGTCCAACATGATAACTACTAAGCCTTGATGTAATCCAACGTCATCTGAAACATGATGATCATAAATGTTAGCGATCGGGATTAGTGGGAGTCATGTAGATGGCAATAAGTAATCAAGATGGGGATTTGTCCCTCTCTTTAGGGAGAGAGATATCTGTTGGGCCCCTCGATAAGTAGGACTGAAGTAAATGCATGGCTATGCTCAAATGAAGAGTCATTTGACTCAATCAGTCAACTGAGGATCGAGAAAGCATTTGAACATAATAAGTATGAAAATTTTTCCATGACTTAGTTCAAATATGATATTGCGCGACAAATGGATTTGACACGTTAAATGGTTTAATGGACTATAAACTTATATTAATTGGGTAGTCATAATATCTTGCTATACACTGCTTATGATTTATTAGTTAGTAAGGTGTTAAGTAATTGCCAACATAATATAAGCCTTTTGGGTCACACACACGACAACTAAAGAGAAGCAAGAGTAATTAATAGATATAATATTGGATATTATCTTTATTAAAGAAAATTAAATAATGAGTAAGATATAATATAAGATATTATATATTGTTTTATTTAATTATATCATCTGGGAAAGATAAATATAATATTAGATATTATATTTATTAGAGGATTAAATAATAAATAATATATATAATATAAGATATTATATGTACTCTATTACTTAATAGGTTGGTGGGCAACTAAGCAAATATTAGAGTTTGACTCTAGAGTTTACTTGGTATAAATAAAGGGTCTTGGACAAGGAGTTGTCATAAGATTAAAATTACATAACCCTAATTATGTGAGAAAAATCGTCATCCTCTCTTCTGGTTCGGTCTAAATCTTTTATGTCTGGGAAGTCCGTTTCGGCCATCTCCGTCTTCTTCATTTTGTTGATTTTGATCAACAGTACAACTCCTTCTAGCAAGGAATTATGTGTTGTACTGTTTATTAACATTATTCGTAAGGATCTAGCAATCCGGCTAGTACCAGTTGTTCGTGTCTGGATCACCGAAAGAGGAAGATTATATTAACAGCTTTTGGTCTGGGTTACAGATCTGTTCTTCAAATTAAAGTAATTCGACAAACTCTTTATAAATAAATTAAATTACGGCATAAAGATCCATATATGTATACACGTGTTCATTTTTATTGTATTAGATACACGTAAAACGCAACAGTTCTCTCACAAATCAACTTAAGTTTCTCCCAGATTTCCTTGGCTATGTTTCAGCTCTTTACCTTGGAGTCTGCCTTTGTCAAGAGTGACGAATAGCACATACCTGGCTACATTCTCAAGATCTGAACGCTTGCCATCATCAGTTGTCCACTGTTTTGAAATAGCGCATACCTAGATATATTGTTGGTAGTACTGAGGTGCATACCATTGATACTTAGGTACAACCTTCCTTCTGGCCGACTGCTGACATTGTTAGTATGCTCGAGGAGCATACTGTTGATGTTTCGTATTGCGTCTTACAGGTATGTGAGACTGAGGTTTTTGCTGCTTATGATATGAGCTGGGTGATGGAATGGTAGCCTTTGCTATTCGAGAAGGGGAAACTATAACCTTTATAGGAACATCCTTCGGGACTTCTTTAGGTTCTGGAATGGGTTCCCCTCCTTTGATAAACACCGTACTGGTTTTGCCTTTGTGGGAGAATGAGTCGTATGCCAAGCCACGTTTGTCATGGGCGTGCTGCCCAGTGCTTACGATGTCTTCTATCCTCCTCGATGATTTCTCAAAGGACTTGAGGATGGTCTCGATTTCGCCTTCTCTTTTCTCGAGAAGCTGCATTTTAGCCTCTAATAAAGCATAATCATTTGTCTTGCATTTACTATGAGTTTTTACCTCATTTAGTTCAGTTGCAAGTTGTGATTGCTTTCCAGGAGTTTTCATGGATGATCTTGCTGTTTTCAATCCAGAGACATATTCTCATAGTTATTTTTCAGCAGATCATTTTCGTCCTTCAGCTCTAAATTTGAAAGAGATAGCTATTGGTTTCTTGTTTAAGCATCTCATGGGCCTTTTGAACGGTTTTGAACCCATTCATTATGTTTACAAATGTATGTGATGCATTAAGAGGGGTAGCTGAGGTTGAGCTTACCTCATCCTCACTATCTTCATCATCTTCTTCCTTGTCCATAAATCACATATAGGATTTATCTTTGATTATATCATCGGAGGAGTCACTATCAGTGATTGCCTGAAGGCAGTCCTCTATTTTGATCGATGTGGGTGAGGCTTTTGATTCTCCAATTAGGGCCTTTAGCTTTTTTCGCCAGACATGCCTTTGCTCATCCTTTTCTTGTTGTTTAGCTTCGGGCAACTTATGCACTTTAAGATGAGGATATCTATTTGCATAGTGTCCCGGATTCTTGTCGTTATAGCACAGGTTAGAATCTGCGGATGATGATGAACTTCCGTAATTTGTGCATGAGCAAGTCTATTTTGTCTTGTGACAGAATGTCATCATTGCTGTCAGCTGCCTTGGATGCGGCTTTAGATGTGTTGGGGGCAGAGCTGTGTCTCCCTTCAGATACAACAACGAGTGTTGTTGTCTTAGCACGTGACACTTCGGACTTATCTTTCCTATCAATATTGTACTCAAAGGCTTTAAGGTCACAGAAGAGATCGAAAGTAGATATATCATTTAAATTGCAAGACACACGCATAGTTGTGGTCTTAATGTCTCATCGGGCATGGAGTGATCTAAAGATTTTTAGTTTTTTTCTCCTTTTGGGTGTACACTTTACCCAATGCTTTAAGTTCACCAGCAAATTTGAGGTCAAGTTCCTCAAGTATTTCGGAAGATTTCATTTCAAAGGATTCAAATTGCTGAGTTAGTTTTGGAAAATTATTTTCTTTTAAGAGCTTAGTTCCTGTTGGAAATAGTGCCCTAGGACATTCGATGTGCTTAGATTTGTAATTGTCAAATAAAGTTATTTGATATCATTTACTTCTCATTTATTTTTTTATAATGTGTGCATGTTTTCATATTATAATAATCGAATAATGGTTATTCAAGAATAATAAGATTATTTAAATATCCCTAGTCCAATCACGTAAAGTGGAGACTCAAATGATTAATATAGTAGTATAAGTTTGATTGATAATTATCGGAATGATTATGCATATGGTACGGATCAAATTTATGGGTATTGGTTGGAGAACGCAATACTGGACAGACTCGCATTGAGATCACTACATGGAAATATTATAAGTGAATATCAGCATAACAGTATGCTAATAAATCCTTGAACCTAAGATTATCATAGAGTCCAACATGATAACTATTATGCCTTGACGTAATCCAACGTCATCTAAAACATGATGATCATAAATGTTAGTGATCAGGATCAGTGGGAGTTATGCAGATGGCAATGAGTAATCAATATAAGGATTTGTCCCTCTCTTTAGGGAGAGAGATATCTGCTGGTCCCTCGATAAGTGAGACTAAAGGACATGCATGCCATCCTCAAATGAAGAGTCATTTGATTCAATCAGTCTACTTAATATCGAGAAAGCATTTTAACATAATAAGTATGACAATTTCCATGACTTAGTTCAAATAGGATATCGCGCGACAAAGGGATTTGACACGTTAAATGGTTTAATGGACTATAAACTTATATTATTTGGGTAGTCATAATGTCTTATTAGAGACCGCTTATAACATATTATTTAATAAGGTCTTAAATAATTGCCAACCTAATATAAGCCTTTTGGGTCACACATACGACAACTAAAGACAAGCAAGAATAATTAATGGATATAATATTAGATATTATCTTTATTAAAGAAAATTAAATAATGAGTAGTATATAATATATGATATTATATATTATTTAATCATATCAACTGGAAAAGATAAATATAATATTAGATATTATACTTATTAGAGGATTAAATAATAAGTCTTATATATAATATAAGATATTATATGTATTGTATTATCTAATAAGTTGAGGGGCAACTAACCAAATATTAGGGTTTGACTCTAGGGTTTACTTAGTATAAATAAAAGGTCTTGGACAAGGAGTTGTCATAATACTAAAATTACACAATCCTAATTCTGTGAGAGAAAAATTGCCCTCCCCTCTTCTGGTTCGGCCAAAATCTATCTTGTCTGGGAAGTCAGTTTCGGCCATCTCCGCCTTCATCCCTTAGTTGATTTTGATCAACAGTACAAATCCTTCTAGTAAGGAATTATCTGTTGTAGTGTTTATCAATAATATTCGTAAGGATCTAGCAATCCATCTTGTACCAGTTGTTCGTGTGTGGATCACCGAAAGAGGAAGAGAATATTAATCAGCTTATGGTCTGGGTTACAGACTTGTTCTTCAAATTAAAGTAATTCGACGAATTCTTTATAAACCAATTAAATCACTCCACGAAGATCCTTATCTTGGTTTTTCGATAATTATTTCTGTTGCGTTTTGCTCATATCTATTGTATTAGATACATGTAAAACCCAACTGTGATATCGGATCCAACTTGCAAGTAATTTAAGTGTTTATGTAGAACATGTTTTATATGCTTTGAATATATAAAATTATGTTCTTGATCATATTTATGAAATAGAAATTTTATAAATATTTTTCTCATTTAATTTGATCAAATTGGATCGCTCAAAATCAATCTTCTCTACCGTTTCTCGCATAAATTGCTGTCCAGAACTGTTCTGGAACAGCACAACAAAACTTCCAGCAGGCCAGGGTCAGGCCTGGTTCGGGTCCGGGTTGGGTTGCGAACTGCGGACCTGAGTGTCGTTTGCCTTCTTGTAATTTAATTTTACTAGTGTAGTATATTTTTCATTAATGTAATGAAGACAAGAAGGAGACGGAGGACGAACTCGAGGAGTCAATTGATCGCATATGATGTTCCAAGGAGTTGGAAGATCAATGGAGACCAATTATACCCTTTAGATTGATCTTTGTGATTTTGACGTTGGCTCATGAAAATCACGTTAGGATTATGTGTAACACCCCCAAATCCTATTGGGTTATTACAGTGTCGTGGACCCCATGCCAGGAGATCCACCAGGCGAACATGATTAAAATACATCAAATTAACTAACAAGGGAGTTCACAGTCCTTACTATGATATCCGACACAATATTCCGATAAGGAATTTCAACGATAAAAGTGGGCCTACATGGCCAAAATGAAATACAATGACATCTATGAGCCTTACTCGGATAATACAACATGACACTGACTGACACAACTGGAGTACACTCCAACTGACTGACCTACATGAACAACTCGGACTAGTATCGCTCGAATGCCTCGTCGCCATCATCATGTCCCTGTGTCTCAACTCTCTCCTCGCAAGCATCTAAAACATGAAAACATGTTCCGCTCCCACGGGGTCAGTCATCCAGATAATGAACATCAAATACATGTATGCATCCAAAGGCAGAATGAAACGGTACAATGATAATAATAATACGAGATGCTCACAAACCAAGGTAAGAACCGAGCATTTGTGAAACACTATGCCCACGGCATACTATTAATACCTTTTCAACAGGTTAGAACATAAGTGCCCAACGGCGAATCATAATCATAGAGTAACACAATGAATTACACGACATGAACCAAACCAGAACTGAATTAATTATGAATCACAATGCCCGAAGGCTCCTATGAAATAACCAAGACATCATAAAGGCCTGAAAGCCACTCAGCCGAAGCTATCAAATATCACAATCACCTGAAACCAAAACAGCCCGAAGCTGTATCAATGAGGGCCGAAGCCACGGCACGAAGACGTATCACAATGAAACCATCCAATGGCCATTGACCTACTGACTGTAGGTGTTAGGAAGTCAACCGCAAAGGTTTCAAACTCCCCAAACTTACCCATAATGAAATAACCCAGGTGACTGTTGACCTACTGGCTGTAGGTGTTGGGAAGTCAGCCGCGAAGGTTTCAAACTCCCCAAACTTAGCCATCGAGAACTAGCCGAGGCTAGCTTCCAAAAAACAACTAATCACAAATGTCAACGATCCCAAGATTACCGAATTCATGAGAATGATAGTGTGCTGCCTTGAGTCGGCCAACACGACAACAGTGACTCACGAATGGGCACCATCCTCGGCGGCCCCAATTCAATACCTCAATTGCCTTAGAATGGCCAACCGATAACAATAATGCAGCGGATGATTCACCACTTCGATTGCCTTAGAATGGCCAACCGATAACAATGATACAATGAATGATTGAACACTTCGATTGCCTTAGAACGGCCAATCGATGGCAATGATATAATGAATGATTGAACACTTCGATTGCCTTAAATCGGCCAATCGATAACAATGATACAATGAATGATTGAACACTTCGATTGCCTTAAATCGGACAATCGATAACAATGATACAATGAATGATTGAACACTTCGATTGCCTTAGAACGGCCAATCGATAACAACGATACAATGGATGCCTCCGCACCTTTAATTAGTTACCGACGACGGAGGTGAGAAATGAATACGCCAATGCCTTCAATTGGCCAATACAACATCAATGATAAAACACCAACATCAATAACAATGATTACAACAATGTATTAGGTCGACATCAATATCAACAACAACAATCGATACATCGACGCCGCGAACCGGCTATCGACAATAACATTAACAACGAGTATCCCAATGCCTTGAACCGGCCATTAACGAATAATAACAATCATTTGGAATAATTTGCTGAAGAGTATCATATCAAATGATCCCTTAATAACAATGAACTCCTGAAGAGACTAGGTTTCGGAATGATACAACACATTCATACACATATATGGTAACATTAATCTCGTTGACTAGTACAATTATAAAACTTGCCTCAACCGAAGGCGATGAAATCCTTCCACAAACAACGAACGGCGTCCTCCGATAAACACCAGTACTCGAACAACGTTGAATGAAATACAATTCATTCAATAACACAATATCAATAGAAATCAACACAACGACCGAAGGAAACTCTTTGAGACATTTAATCGAACACTAAATGTTTAAAGTTACTCAAGAACCTAAGAATCATCAATCGGGTTGAACGAATCGAAGATATGGATATACAATACATAGAACATGTCTAACAACATCTAATAGCCTCAATTGATCCATTAAAATCGGACGGAACATGAAATCAAAACCAAAACTCCCAAAATGGACAATTCTAGGAAAACCAAGAGAATTACCTCGATTCGATGAAGAAGAAGGATTGGATGTTGATATGATCACCTAGAGCCTTCTCAAAACATGATTGGATGAAGTAGAATCGATCATAACCACAAACCCTAGTCGGATCGCACGACTACCACGAGAAGAAGGCGAGAAAAGGGTTAAATGAGGTGAAAAACCCGTCTATCCCCTTAAATACTCCAGTGACGCACGAACAACATGCACAAACAAATGTCCGTGTGTTTGGTCGTGCACCAGGCCACTGCCCGGCCACTAACCTCACGCACGAGCAGCACGCACGAGCACCTAATCGTGTGTCATGCTCGTGTGTTCCTGATGAGTGCCAAAGTGCATTGTCCAACTCTGTTGCCACGCGCGAGCAGCACGCACGAGCACCTGCTCGTGTGTCATGCTCGTGCGTCCCTGTTGAGTGCCAAAGGTGACAAGGGAAAACAATATGCCATGCCACGCATTCGTACACACGACCTGCATGACTTACACGATAATAAGTCACGTCCAATTGGTTAAACAATAATGATACTCCCAACACAAGGCTACCAATCACGATGATGATGATGATGATGATCAAAATATTCTCGTCTCGATCCCGAACAGGGATGAATGATGAATAACAACTGATACACGACTCCAAGATACACCGAACAATGAACATGAAATGAATGAATATGAATGATGAATGATTATTACTGAGTGAAAAATTTCTGATTGGCAATTACTGAATGATAATTAATGAATTCACAACCGGGTATTACATACTCCCCCCCTTAAAAAGAGTTTCGTCCTCGAAACTAAGGGTAAACAACTCGGGATATGAACTATCCATCATAATCTGAAAACAACATCTCCAGGAATACTCCTTAACGCGAACCACTTCGCCTGCACAACTGGGCCAACCCCCATATAAGCACTGACTCACGCCTCAAAAGAAAAGCGACAACGCACATATAGTCCTCAGGACCATATCAATCGCACGCCCAATTCCACATGACTTGACGTCTCGAATCACAATGAACAATTACCCAGATTATCACGAAATCTTGGGTACAACACAAAAAACGAATGCATCAAACGATCTCAAATTCTCAAGATTTTCTAATACGATCATTATAAAATAGATCAACAATAAATGATCCACAACCACGATACATTATTACAGATTGAGTTACACAGTCATCCGAAAAACAAGGATACATCTCAAATGTACCCAACATCGATATCTTCCATATCATCGATCTCCTCGGTTCCATCGATTCAAGGTAGACTCAAACCTGAACCATTCAATATGATCCCGAAAGGTCACAAGAGCAGGAATGATCGCAATGAATGATAATGAATCGAAAGCCAACAAGGATCAAGAATGACTCACTGGGGTGAAATGATAACGTAATGAGTGATAGCTCAAATGAAATGATTGGAACCAGCGTTCCCCGTGAAGTGAATGATTAGTTTGATAATTATAAGTCTCAACATGATTGATGTATGATGAATGAATTATATGAATGAATGAACGACAAATGAAATGAATGATTATCCTATTACCGAGCAAGAATTAACTTTTTCAAAACCAGTGTTGAAGGTCCTTACCTCTGGCTCTCGATGCCTGATAGGACCCCTTGGATGGATGTACGGGCTGGAGTAACAAAATCTCTCGAGGTTTGCAAGCTCTCTCGAGACCTGCTAGTACTAGAACTCCTGCAGTATTTCTGAAGGTGTCCCTGCCGCCAACACAGAAAATAAACAACGGCCTGCATCGAGCATCGGGTACTGCGATGTCCTATTGTATTACAGTTAAAGCAAACAACAGTCGAACTCGTCGTATGAGATGAAGATGCTTTCTCAGCATGAATACAACCAGAAAACGACCTCTTGGATGTCGGAGCTCGATGTCCCTCAGAATGAAGCGGCATCCTAGTCCTCCCACGAGAAGAAACTTAAGAGTACTTCTGAGTAAGCTCCTTGATCAAAAGCTCTGCTCCAAGAGCCTTCTCGATGAACTCACTAAGTGAATTACAATTATGGTTGAACAACTGCATCCTCAACTGCGGATTTAGCCTCTTGCTAAAATATTTGATCTTATCCGCCTCAGTACGGATGACAATAACACCCTCGTCCTCGACGTATTCGGGGTTTAAAACCTCTGATAACTTGGCTTCACGAAGTGGAGCCGAATAATACCTCTCTATCATGAGAGTCTTGAACTCGCTCCAAACACAATCACGATCGGTGGGTTTCACAGAAAGCCACCAAGAATAAGCGCCCTTACTCAAGTAGTAAGGCGCTAATACCACCTTACTCTCTTCCGGACACTGAACCATGTCGGGAAATTTATCAAAATGTTTGAGCTAATGAATAATATCAACTGGTTCCGATGAACCCTCAAAAGTAGGCGGCCTCTGGCGAGAGATATCGCCAACAATCTGACTCACTCCTCTAGTCTGTCCATGAAACAGCACCTGAAATCCTTGCTGTGGTGGACCACGAACCACCGAGGTCTGCATGGTCTCCATTGTCCGTGTCATATGAGTCATATGGGCCATCATGTCCTACATACATATGAATGGGTCCACCCGAACACCTTCCGATTGGGCTGCATCACGGTACGACTCCCTGATAGTGAATGATTATCTGACATTGAATGAGTAGCATCGCTAACTATTGAACCAATATTATCCCTCGCGTTCGCGTGGGCATTCACACGAGATCTCGGGTTTCAGCCCGCACCACGACCTCTTCCCTTGCGTCCTCTGATAGCTCTATCCATACTGAAGTAGGAAAGTCACATGATGATGATTATAGATCCTGCATGAATATCGCATTATGATTACGTGACGGAATGATAACAATGAGCATACACGCTCTAACACAATGAATGCATTAATAATGCAATAAAATGATCGTCGGCATGACGCCGGAATATGATAAGGTCGCATGAAAGATCAAGTGGGGTGACATGATTATCTGATGAAATTTCTAAAATGATTATCTTGAACAAGTTAACAGGATTGATAATTTGATCCACAAGATCAACAACTGAGTAATGAGATTGACTGAGTGATTAATGAATTAACATGATCGACAAGATAAAAATGATGATTGAGGATTGTTAAATGATGAATGACTTGATCCTTAATGCTTACACTGGTCACACGTGCTCCAAAAAAATTAGTCATGAATCAATCGTAACACTAATATCACATATAGGTTTCAACAAAGCATGTATAATTAATGACATAATGAATGTATGAACATAAAGAGAATCGAGTCCTTACACAGGTCATACGAAGCTTCGAGGTCTCACGATACTAGTCTCAACTGACCACGACTCGATGAATGAATGACTCATGTAGTCGTACAAATATTACGACTCACAAAACCCGACTACCCAGATTGTCATAACCTGAAAGTCCCACTACTACCGCGTCGGTAGAGCCACATAACTCACATATCAGGGTATCTCACAACCCAACGCTCTGATACCATCTTCTATAACACCCCCAAATCCTATTGGGTTATTACAGTGCCGTCGACCCCACGCCAGGAGATCCACCAGGCGAACATGACTAAAATATATCAAATTAACTAACAAGGGAGTTCACAGTCCCTACTATGATATCCGACAAAATATTCCGATAAGGATTTTCAACGACAAAAGTGGGCCTACATGGCCAAAATGAAATACAATGACATCCACGAGACTTACTCGGATAAAACAACATGACACTAACTTCGGTAACTGGAGTACACTCCAACTGACTGACCAACATGAACAACTCGGACTAGTATCGCTCGAATGCCTCGTCGCCATCATCATGCCCATGTGTCTCAACTCTCTCCTCGCAAGCACTTAAAACATAAAAACATGTTCCTCCCCCACGGGGTCAGTCATCCAGATAATGAACATCAAATACATGTATAACATGATATGCATCCAAAGGCAGAATGAAATAGTACAATGATAATAATAATACGAGATGCTCACAAACCAAGGTAAGAACCGAGCATTCGTGAAACACTATGCCCATGGCATACTATTAACACCTGTTCAACAGGTTAGAACATAAGTGCCCAACGGCGAATCATAATCACAGAGTAACACAATAAATTACACGACATGAACCAAACCAGAAGTGAATTAATTATGAATTACAATGCCCGAAGGCTCCTATGAAATAACCAAGACATCATAAAGGCCTGAAAGCCACTCAGCCGAAGCTATCAAATATCACAATCACCTGAAACCAAAACAGCCCGAAGCTGTATCAATGAGGGCCGAAGCCACGGCACGAAGACGTATCACAATGAGGGCCGAAGCCATGGCACGAAGCCATATCACAATGAAACCATCTAACTGTCGTTGACCTACTGAGTTTTAGGTGTTGGGAAGTCAACCGCGAAGGTTTCAAACTCCCCAAAATAACCCATAATGAAATCACCCAGTGACCGTTGACCTACTTACTGTAGGTGTTGGGAAGTCAACCACGAAGGTTTCAAACTCCCCAAACTTACCCATAATGAAATCACCCAGTGACCGTTGCCCTACTGACTGTAGGTGTTGGGAAGTCAACCGCGAAGGTTTCAAACTCCCCAAACTTACCCATCAAGCACTAGCCAAGGCTAGGCTCCAAAACACAACTAATCACAAACGTCAATGATCCCAAGATTACCGAATTCACGAGAATGATAGTGTGATGCCTTGAGTCGGCTAACATGACAACAATGACTCACCGTCCCCAATTCAATACCTCGATTGCCTTAGAATGGCCAACCGATAACAATGATGCAGCGGATGATTCACCACTTCGATTGCCTTAGAATGGCCAACCGATAACAATGATACAATGAATGATTGAACACTTCGATTGCCTTAGAACGGCCAATCGATAACAATGATACAATGAATGATTGAACACTTCGATTGCCTTAAATCGGCCAATCGATAACAATGATACAATGAATGATTAAATACTTCGATTGCCTTAGAACGGCCAATCGATAACAATGATACAATGTATGCCTCGGCACCTTTAATCGGTTACCGACGATGGAGGTGAGAAACGGATACGCTAATGCCTTCAATCGGCCAATACAACATCAATGATAAAACACCAACATCAATAACAATGATTACAACAATGTCTTAGGTCGACATCAATATTAACAACAACAATCGATACATCGACGCCGCAAACTGGCTATCGACAATAACATTAACAACGAGTATCCCAATGCCTTGAACCGACCATTAACGAACAATAACAATCATTTGGCATAATTTCCCTTAATAACAATGAACTCATGAAGAGACTAGGTCTCGGAATAATACAACACATTCATTCACATATATGATAACATTAATCTTATTGACTAGTATAAGTATAAAACTTGCCTCAACCGTGTTGGTGCAAGATCGGAATATTCGTCGTTTGTGCGGAGGCGTAAATTAAATGCGGAAATTAAATGACACGCAGATTTATAGAGGTTCGGCCAAACATGCCTATGTCCTCTCTCGATGTATCTTTTTCTATAGGTTCAAGGCCAAAACCTATGCACCTCTCTTCTATCGGTCGAGGGATTACTGTTACAAGCTGACCTTCTATCGGTCCGAGTAAAACCATTTTTCCTTTTCTATTGGATAAGGAATCAACCACTCTAGCTTTCTATTGGTACTAGATAAACCTCACTAAGATAGCGATTGTGATTCTAATAATGCCGGATCCTTGATCCTAATAACACTGAATCCAATCGTATCTTTTCTTTTTCTCACTCATGTATGATTTTGTGTATAACACTCAATCACTCTAATTTAATCTCAAGAACAACAACTATAATGTTTACAATGATATCTCAAGTGTATATGAATTGCTCAATGTTGTTGTGTGGAATGATACCAACTCATTTGGTATTTATAGCCTTCTTCCACAAACTAGCCATTACTGCCTGTTGTTATTTAGCATGCGCTAGGCTGACTTCCTTAGCGTGCGCTATCGCATGTATTTAGACTTAACGTATGTTATGTATTGTTACGTACGTTAACGTCTTTCCAGTTTTAGTCCAGTGGATACTGTCTCTGACTATTAGCGTGCGCTAACACTTCCTTCGTAGTGTGCGCTAATCTTGCATCATTGCATGCGTCATATATCCATTTATACTTTTGACTTGTAGCAGATTCTCCCCAACAAATTGATTGACTTGATTCAAACTTTGATATTTAGCGTGCGCTAAATATCATCTCTTGCGTGCGCTAAGCTTACTTCACTGCATACGTCATTCTGTGTTTTGAATCGCTTCACAACAGTAATATTGGCTCTATAGCGTGCGTTAATCCTTATGTGTAGCGTGCACTATCCTCATCAGGTGACTTCACTTCAGGTTACTTCGAACTCGTCTGATCTGCAGCCGGGACCCGTTAGCATGCGCTAACTTATATTTCTAGCGTGCGCTAGCTTTGTATTTTGTCCAGCTTTTTGCGTCTTCGATTCCTTCGTCATTTTGCTTCGCCTCTTTGTTGTTTTGTTTTGTTTAGCATCTTAATCATCAAAACACTATTTATTAATATGTGGAATAAATATTCCAACAATCTTCCCCTTTTTTATGATTACAAAACAACTCTAGAATTGGATAAAACCTGCAAAATAAAATTATATATATATATATATATATGTATGTATGTATATGTACGTTTCAAAGTTTTCGACTTTGATCGTTTCGTTAGTTTCACCCATTTTTGCCTTCTTCGTTTTTCTTAATTTTCAACACCTTCGTTTCTCCCCCTTTATGTATGCTTTCTTCTTCTTTTCGACTTTATTTCTCCTCCTTTTTACTTTTTATTTTTCTCGTCATATCTTTCATGATGCTTTTATCCGATTCAACTACTTCTCCCCCTTTTTGTATTCAGTAAAAAGTGCAAAAAATATAGAGGATACCAATAATCGAATATAAAAAATATGCATGAATATAAAAATTATGCAATAATATAGGGAATATCTCCCCCTAAAAATATTATCTCAAAAAAATATTATTACTCCCCCTAAGTCCAAAAATTAATATTTGGGGATCCAACCGAAAGTCATTTTTTTTCGAGATGTAGACGATATTTGAAACAATTATTCCTTTAGGAACCCAAATTTTCCGTCTTGGGCTCTTACAGTTTGAAATATGGTGCCCAATTTTCAAACATTTTTCACACCGAAGTATTTTGAAATTTACGGATTCGTTTTTGGAACGTGGTTTGAACCCTAACCCCTCTTTATTTAACGTATATTTTTGAACCGAGAGCATGTTTTCAAATTTATCATTTCCGAGAGAAAATTTCTTCGTTAAATTTTTTAGCTCGGTTTGAATTTTAACAAGATCATTCTGAAAGTATTCTCATTTTCAATGCATTTTGAATGATCGATCTCAACAGATTTTCCCTTTTTAAGAATTTTGGAAATCTCATTTTCCAATGATTTATTTTTAAATTGAAGGGATTTAATTTCTTTTAAAGCATTTTGATAATCGGTATGTAATAACTCGAATGCTTCAAAAAGTTCGTCGTAAGAATTACTTACTTGACTTTCGACGTCGCTATCATCGAATGAACTCCGGGCCATGAGCGCTAGATTATTTTGATCGATGAAATCATCACCAGGATCTTCGTCGCTTCATGTTACAATTAAGACCTCTTTTTGTTTTACCCGACAATTCTTAGAAAAGTCGTCTGGTTTACCACATAATCGACATGTGTTGTCGAATTTCTTAGATTCGCCCGCTTGAATGTCCTTCTTCCTCCGGTTTAATAAGTGTTGGAACTTATTAATATTCTTGGCATAATATGCCGATTCTTCGTCGCATTCATCCACCGGGATTTCTTCTATCTTTCTCGACATTTTGGCCTTCATGGCTATCGACCTCTCATTCGGTTTCGGTTTGGCATTCCGAGATTTTAGAATAATCTCGTAGTTGATAAGGGAACCAACGAGAGCACTAAAATCAAGAGTATTTAAATCCTTTGATTCCATTATGGCCGTAACCGTACAGTCCCATTCTCGATGTAGTGATCAGAGAATTTTCTTTAATTTCTCACTACTCGAAAGCAGTTTCTCGAAACATGTTAATCCATTTATGATAACCGAAAAACGGTCAAGCATTATCGTGATGGATTCGTCGTCCTTCATTTGAAATAATTCATATTCGTGAAGGAGCATGTTTATCTTCGTCTCCTTGACTTGAGACGTACCTTCGTGTGTTACCTCAAGTATTTTCCAAATTTCTTTGGCACTATCACACGATGATATCTGGTTGTGTTCTTCCAGATTTAAGGTACAATATAGGAGTTGAGTTGCCTTTTTTAAGCGTACCGTTGGAATTCGTCGGAATTTTCAGACCAAGAAAAATCACCTTCCAAAGCTCCATGTCATAAGCTCGAATAAATATCGACATCTTTTTCTTCCAAGTCATGAAGTTCGATCCATAAAAGAATGGAGGTCGGTTTAGCGCAAGACCTTCGACTGGAGCAAATTGGAGAGCCATTGGATCTTTTCTTCTCAGATGTAAAGCCGCTTATAGGAGTACCGCTCCGATACCAATTGTTGGTGCAAGATCAGAATATTCGCCGTTTGTGCAGAAGCGTAAATTAAATGCGGAAATTAAATGACACGCAGATTTATAGGGGTTCGGCCAAACGTGCCTACGTCCTCTCTCGATGTATATTTTTCTATAGGTTCAAGATCAAAACCTCTGCACCTCTCTTATATCGGTCGAGGGATTACCATTACAAGCTCGCCTTATATCGGTCCGAGTAAAACCATTTTTCCTTTTCTATTGGATAAGGAATCAACCACTCTAGCTTTCTATTGATACTAGATAAACCTCACTAAGATAGCGATTGTGATTCTAATAATGCCGGATCCTTGATCCTAATAACACCGAATCCAATCGTATCTTTTCTTTTTCTCACTCGTGTATGGTTTTGTGTATAACACTCAATCACTCTAATTTAAGCTCAAGAACAACAACTATAATGCTTACAATGATATCTCAAGTGTATATGAATTGTTGAATGTTGTTGTGTGGAATGATACCAACTCATTTGGTATTTATAGCCTTCTTCCACAAACTAGCCGTTACTGCCTGTTGTTATTTACGTGCACTAGGCTGACTTCCTTAGCGTGCGCTATCGTATGTATTTAGCCTTAACGTATGTTATGTATTGTTACATAGGTTAACGTCTTTCCAGTTTCAGTCCAGTAGCTACTGTCTCTGACTGTTAGCGTGTGCTAACACTTCCTTTGTAGCGTGCGCTAATCTTGCATCATTGCATGCGTCATATATCCATTTATACTTTTGACTTGTAGCAGATTCTACCCAACGGATGGATTCACTTGATTCAAACTTTGATATTTAGCGTGCGCTAAATATCATCTCTTGCGTGCGCTAAGCTTACTTCACTGCATACATCATTCTGTGTTTTGAATCGCTTCACAACGGTAATATTGGCTCGATAGTGTGCGTTAATCCTTATGTGTAGCGTACGCTATCCTCATCAGGTGACTTCACTTCAGGTTACTTCAAACTCGTCTGATCTGCAGCCGGAACCCGTTAGCGTGCGCTAACTTATATTTCTAGCGTGCGCTAGCTTTGTATTTTGTCCAGCTTTTTGCATCTTCGATTCCTTCGTCATTTTGCTTCGCCTCTTTGTTGTTTTGTTTTGTTTAGCAACTTAATCATCAAAACACTATTTATTAATATGTGGAATAAATATTCCAACAAACCGAAGGCGATGAAATCCTTCCACGAACAGCGAACAACGTCCTCCTATAAACACCAGTACTCGAACAACCTTGAATGAAATACAATTCATTCAATAACACAATATCTATCGAAATCAACACAACGACCGAAGGAAACTCTTTGAGACATTTAATCGAACACTAAATGTTCAGAGTTCCTCAAGAACCTGAGAATCATCAACTGAGTTGAACGAATCGAAGATATAAATATACAATACATAGAACATGTCTAACAACATCTAATAACCTCAATCGATCCATTAAAATCGGACGGAAAATGAAATCAAAACCAAAACTCCCAAAATGGACAATTCTAGGAAAACCAAGAGAATTACCTCAATTCGACGAAGAAGACGGATTAGATGTTGATATGATCAACTATAGCCTTTTTAAAACATGATTGGATAGAGTAGAATCGATCATAACCACAAACCCTAGTCGGTTCGCACGACTACCGCGAGAAGGAGAGAAAAGGGTGAAATGAGGTGAAAAACCCGTCTGTCCCCTTAAATACTCGAGTGACGCACGACCAACATGCACGACCAAATGTCTATGTGTTTGGTCATGCGCCAGGCCACTGCCCGGCCACTGACCTCATGCACGAGCAGCACACACAAGCACCTGCTCGTGTGTCAAGCTCGATTGTGCCAAAGTGCACTGCCCATCTCTGTTGCCAAGCGCGAGCAGCACGCACGAGCACCTGCTCGTGTGTCATGCTCGTGCGTCCCTGTTGAGTGCCAAAGGCGACAAGGGAAAACAATATGCCATGCCACTCATGCCTACACACGACCTGCACGACTTACACGATAATAAGTCACGTCCAATCGGTGAAACAATAATGATACTCCCAACACAAGACTACCAATCACGATGATGATGAAAATATTCTCATCTCGATCCCAAACAGGGATGAATGATGAATAACAACTGATACACGACTCCAAGATATGCCGAACGATGAACACGAAATGAATGAATACGAATGATGATTGATTATTACTGAGTGAAAAATTTCTGAGTGGCAATTACTGAATGATAATTAATGAATTCACAACCGGGTATTATATTATGGTCATGCTATACACGGTCCTATGCTTTTTATGACATGTGATGCTATGTATGTTTAATTTATGCATGTATGTGATGCGATGTATGTTTAGATATACGTTAGCCAACATATACATGCAACATAGGATAAAACCCCTCGTTAAAAATTTTTAATGCCTTCAATTAAAACACCTCTCAAGACTTCGATCATGTTGAGCAGGTCATGCCAAAGCTGGGTGCTCGGATTATCTTAGTAAGGTAGGAAAGGTAATGTTGATAGCTATTTGTTTTAATGAACTAAGAATTCCAAATAGTTTTGAACCTTAAGGAATAAGACGGGATTATAACATGCATGGGCATAAGATGCCAAATCCCCTAAATATAATTTAAGAGTTACATATGATGTAATCGATAAAGATTTATCCACCTAACGTAGCTCAATTCTAGGCGTTATTGCAAACCTGAGTTTAGAATTGTGCAAAATGGGGTCTTAGACCACTAAAATTTACAAATGTTGTAAAATTGAGGGTATTTCGTTTTGTGGGAGTGTTTTTCGAGAAATAGAAAATATGACTAAATACGTTGCATATTGAATTTTTGTAGATAATAAAATGGCATCAAACAACACATCCACCATTTCACTGCGATCCGTCCTTGAGAAGGACAAGCTCAAAGAAAACAGCAACAGCTATCTAGATTGGATCCGGAGCTTGAGAATAGTTCTGAAGCAATAAAGAAATTTTTATGTTCTTGAGGATGAAATTCCCAATTAGCCTACTGACAATGCTAACAAAGCAACAAAAGACAAATGGAAGAAACATTGTGATGATTCTATTGATGTCAGTTGTCTTATCACTACACCATATATGGGTTTCAGCAACACCTGAAAAACTGTGTTCAAAAGTCCAAAAAGTGTTGCTGAAGGTAGAAAAACAAGCTATGGCTACACTTTGACCAAATTCGAAAGTGTTACAAAAACGGCCGCAACCATAGGGGTCTAAGGTAACACTTTTCTTTTTTTTGGTAACATGTTAAAAAAGTGTAGCAATAGACCCCTATGCCAACACTTTTATTGTCTGTGGCTACACTAGATTTTGTGTTGCTGTAGACTTAAGGCCACACTTTTATATATTTAGTGACACAAAGATTTGTGTAGCCGTAGACCTATGCCAACACTCATGAGGTCTAATGTAACATTAAATTGTGAAACACTTTGACATCTTTACCAACAACTTTAACACTATGGCTACACTTATATATGACCAGTTCTAACTTTTGCCAACACACTTTTAATCTTTGCCAACACAATTTTTATATTTTGCCAACATAAAGAATTATAAATTATAGTCTATGGCTACATTTTTGCAGGTTTTTACCAACATTTTTCATGCTAAAAAGCAAAATTTTATATTGGAAAATAAATATTACCGTAAAATAGTCAATACCATTAAAACAATGTCAACCATAACAACATCCAAAATACATGACTGCTAATATTCAATCCATAATAGCTAAGAACAAGTTACAATCGCAATCCACAAATATAACAAAACTACTAGAGTCACTTAGCTAGCATAATATAAAATGATGAGATCAGTCAAGGAGTGACATTGTCACCGCCATAGGACTCCTCGACTGATTTCTGAGAGTCATCAATCTTTAAGTTCAAATCTGGATTCTTCTCGGCCAACATTTTCATCATTTATCTTCAAGTTTTTCATCCATCTCTTGTTGAAGTTGAGCCCTGATCTTAGCAGTTAGGTCCGCCACATACTGATCCAGATAGTTTAAGAAGAAAAATAAACAGAAGGCCTGTGATCAAGCAACAACAATCTCATGTAGGCCCAATCAGATTGCTGAAAATACATGTAATTTACTGAAAAATTGATGCACACAAGGCAGGATTTATAAATACATAAATGCAGCCTGATTGCCCTGCTTCTTATTTGTACATATTTTGATCGATTTCAAGTACATAAGGTAGTACTTGGTCAAAACTCAAAAAGGATTTTGGTTTAAGAAGTGTTAAGGATCATTTCGCACAGTTGTGCAGCCGGAGGAAGGGAAGGCGCTGGTGGGCAGACACCGCGGCGGGACGAGCTGAGATGAGCTGGGCTTCTTATTATTATTGCGTTAATATTTATTTCTTAAAGTGTAACAATTCTAATTAATTGTTATTTCAATGGGGCTTGTGGCTCGTAGGGATACGTTATGTCTAGGTAGCATATTATCTTAGGATAGAGATTATCTTGGCAATAATGTTATCGGCTTGACTTGGGTGGCGATTTATTCGAGGAGAACGTTGTTGTTAATAGTTTGCTTAATATTATTATTATTTGCATTCACCCCGTGCCCTTGACTCTATCAAGCGGGATCTAATTTAAAGATAAAAATGACTCCATTATCCTAGGCGTGGAGGTTCCTACGGTTTGCATGAATTTATAGTATCAACTAACTTTAGATTATTAATTGACATAATAATCTTAATGCTACCTACCCCAACGTAGTCGTGGATTAAGGTGGCGGATGATGATGGTCAAATATGACTCTATTAGTGGATATAAATGAAATACCAATTGGTTTAAAAATAACTTAAAATGGGTCTTGAGAGATTTGAACCCATTGTAAAATTGAAACCGAATGCATAAGTTTCTTGGATTTTGTAAATTCAAATTCTTAGTTTCTAAATAACTTGATCCAAACACAATGTAAGTATTCCAATTATGAACACTAGTAAGCTAGCATTTGTAAGAATAGTGGTGCATCAAAACATTTAATAGGTCAAGCTATTGCGTTCTCGGAGGAAACAAGATGAGCAATAAAGTTTCCACTGTGCGAAGAATTTCTTTGTACGTTCCGACTTCTCTCGGTGCAATTGCGAACTTTGCCATATCGGGGCCTACGCATGTAAGTAGAATAAATCAAGATCTTCAATAAAATCCTTTTAACAAGTTAAATATAACATATTGTAGGATAACAAGATTCTTTTTGTTTTCTCGTCCAGTAGCTTTGTGCGTGACTCTTTTGCAGCTCATGCTTGAAGAAATCTTCGAATAGCCAAGTGCTGTTAGTTTCGTGATATCTAGGAAAAGACAACAACTCTTATTCAATGTAAAACTAACTAGAAGTGCCTGTTCTTGTTTTTGGCTTCGAATTCTTTGCATGAGCATAAGCAAGTTACCCTAAACCTTACGTCAAATCAAAGGGTTGGGAATTGAAGAGGCAGAGGAGACTCAGAGATCATGTTGTCCACTGGACATAAATAACTAGGTTAATCAAATGCATATAGATTAGACATTATACGGTGCCAATGCATATAGTTTCTGAGAGAGAACTAAAGCACCATGAAGAATATTATCCTTCATTCTTCAAGTCCATTAGTTAGCGAAGACTGACAAAACTTGAGCATATTGCGAGACAATGCAAGTATGTTTCTTGTGTCGCCACCTTTGCGCAAGACTTTACAACTATAGCGGAAGATATGAACTTTACTAGTCACGCTCCCCAAAATTATGTTAGAAGATAAACATGTATTCGGATAATTTATACCTCCAAATGCTATAGATATAGGATCATGATGTCCTCCAAAGAAAGTTTCAAGTGCACTTGCAAAAGCAATATCCCTATCATATGCTTCTCCAAGCCCATCTCTGTGGATCCAAACAAATTATAAAGAGAGTGATAATGACGAAAAATCGCTATTAGAATTTTGTCATTGTTAACTTGTAAAATGTGTTTAAAATTCCCAAGAACAGACAATTGTGTGTAAATACACACACCACACCACACACACACACCTATATATCTATAACCATTATCAAGAAACAAAGTCGTGGCAGATAAACCTTATTTTGTTAGTCCGCAACACTCGTCATTAAGCAACATTTAGTATGTTAATTTGTGGTACATTTATATTCTATCCATGAGCAGTAAATGAGTAATAGAAATAGGAGAAATTGCAAAGATACTGTCCGATGGTTAATGCACAAACTCTTGCTAGTAATAAATTAGTTAAACTCTGAGGAACCCCAAAATGGAAGGTGGCAAAGCGATGAAGGTAGATAGCACTCATAATATGCCATCAGCATACAAATCATGGACATTTAATCCTAAGACCTTATGATCTTGTGCTTATGTGGCCTGCTGGCCTCTGCGATATGCACTCACAGCACAAGGCCTAGTATCCAAAGAAGATGTTCACACACCAAAAGCGCATTTCTCATGTTCAGTGAGGAAACAAGTGTAAAATATACAACATACTCATGAGCCGCCTCTCCACTCTCCACCTCCCAGAATATGAGATTCAACTTAACTATGACTTTCCCATAGTTGAAAATGCACTCCGCATCCCTGCAACCGAAGTGCAAACTCCTTGCACAGGTGCATGAGAAAATGCTGAGTCTGAGATCAGAGTAAGAGTTACCGAAAGGAACTCTCAAGCATAAAAATTGTTAAATTTTACAATGGACCACTAACATCATTTAGGTTCCTGAACCTCACACCCCAGTTTACTTCAGCATCAATGGGCTTACTTTCCTTCAAAAAGCCAAAAACAGCAAAGTTCCAATGCGGAAATATAATAGAAGCAAGAATGATAAAAACGACAATTTGGCGAGATGAGATATTTGCAGACAACATCTACCTGCACGGTTTGCCATTTCTTCAATAAATTGGTAGTATGAAGTGACACTAATATGATCACAAGAGTTAGGTGATATAAGATTAAGATTACAAATTGAATCATTATCATAAGTTACTTCCAGAGCAACAATTTTCACGTCAAGCAAATTCTGTTAAACTCTTCAATGGATAATAAGTATAAAGTGGACCAATAAAAGGGCCAAACCATGTAGAAAGAAAGATGTCATTTAGACCTGAAAACTGCATTTTGTTTCAAACAGTTAGATCCATTTGCATGGGACTAGCTAAACATTATGACAGATTTAATAGGAAACATATCATCTTAATTTACATCATGTTTACCCCCCACGCACACACAGAGCAAGTAGGAGCTTGAGGCTACCTACACACAAATAAGAAACTAGGGCCTCCATTTACAAACTTATTGAGGACAGGACAAATCAGGTACTTCCTACTCACCTGAATTAGTCCAACCAGTCTCGTATCTATCCCTCTACTAAAGTTCCACAGTATCTATCCAGTTTTCAATCCAAAATCCTTCTGAAGTGACTCCTGGAAACATCAAATAACAACAAAGTCAATTAAAAAAAATAGTTTCTTCATCATATATCATATTAAGCACACTCAAAGGATATTAATTACATGACTAAACGTAGCTAACAGACATGATAGTGGAGGTAATGAGGTTGTGAATAACGAAATTGTACGAAGCAACACATTTCAGTTGCATGATGACTAACTAAATACGTCATGAATCACGAGTCACTTCAGACCTCACACTAGATAAATCTGGCACCATATTTTGAACGACACACCAAATACTTCCTAATCGATCTTCAAAAAACCTAATAATAAATCAAGATCATAAAATTCCAAATCAAATCAAAAGGCATCAGAGAACAAAAGGCATCAAATCAAAATCGAAAATAAACACACAAAACACCAATTCATCAAATCAAAATCGAAAATAAACAAAAACTAATTCATCAAATCGGAACACACACTTCATTAAACCAACTATTTCCAGAATTCACACATGAAACCCTATTTATTTAGAATTAAAACCAGAATAGCAAGAAAACGAACCTGAAATTTTCTTTCACTCGCGACTCTAGCCCTCAGTCGATCGTCGCCGAATCGCCGCTCGTCTCCGTCGCCTCCAAACCCCATCTCGAAGCCCGACTCCTTTACCTTTCCGTCGGAAGTCCAAATCTGAAACTAGTGGAAGCCCGACCCGGATGATTCACGGTGAGCGTACAGTCGCTGCTCTGCTGAGCGATAACACCATCGACACTGTTGCTCCGACCCTCGGTCCTGCTAATCACCAGAGAGTTTCCACAAGAGAAGAGGAAAGGGGATTCCCTGGTGGGGAGAGACTCATACGAGTTCTGAGAGAAGAGATTGAGATGAGGAACTGAGATTCTAATTCTAGTCAAATTTTAATTTTAATTTTACCTAGATTTTAATTTTAGTCCCTAAGTTTCTAATTCTTTCAGTTTCACCCCAGTCAAATTTTACCTTCGTAATGATAAAAATATTTAATGTTACGTATTTGTTTTATATTCCGCTCAAGTTAATATGAAACAATTAACCTTGTTTTTGACAATTATTTTACGCTGCTGGATTTTACGGTTGTCTTGGAGATTTGAAATCATTTTAAATTCCGCAAAATATTTTAGAAAATGTATGTTTCGTAACGACTTGAGATTTCTACAAGTTTTTCTTATTATAAAAAAAATATATTCATAAAATACCTTAGAAAAATCGGGTCATTACAGTTGAAAATAATTTATTTGCACCGCCTAAAATATTTTAGCAAGCCCGGCTATTTCTTTTAGTATTTAGTTACCATTTTTTGAAATAGCAACGGCTACACCAAATTTTGTGTTAGCGTAGATGCTCAATTTAGTCTATGGTAACACTAATTTGTATCAATAATAACGTTAGAAAAATGTGTAGCCTTAAATCAAATTTGACCAATTTTAAGGCATCTAAGGCTACACTTTTGCTTGTAACATCAAAAAAAATGTTGTTGAAAGCCATATATGGTGTAGTGTATGTTGGCTAACATTTGTCTAGAACTTCAGAAGAATCTAGGAGAAATGGAAGCCTATGAGCATAATGCTCACCCCAAGGAAACTTTATCAAAGCACGCTAGGCAAGAGAGGTATGAGACCTTTCAAGTCTTGTATACTTTCAAGATGGTTGAGGGGACATATGTCAGCGCTCATGTGCTCAAGATGAAAGGATATATTGATCATCTTGATAGGCTTGGTTTTCAACTTTCTAAGGAGCACTCCACGGATGTGATCATAGACTCATTGCCCGATAGTCCCCATCAGTTCATTATGAACTATAATATGAATGAGATGTAGAAGTCCATTGCTGAGATACATGGGATGCTTAAAACGGCTGAGCGAAATAATAAGAAGAAGCCAAGTCACGAGCTAATGTTCAACAAAGGGAAGTCCTTCAAGAACAAAGGCAAGGGAAAATGTAAGGCAAAGTTGCCAAATCTAAAGATCCTACTAAGCCGGTTTTCAAGTAAAAAGCTCCCAGAGATGTAAATTGCCATCATTGCAATAAACGAGGAAACTCGAAAAGAAATTGCAAGGTTTACTTGGAAGAGCTAAAGCGTACCAAGGGTAGTGAGACTGCCACAGGTATATTTGTTATAGAAGTTAACTTATCTACTTCTAACTCCTGCATATTGGATACTAGATGTGGATCTTACATTTGTACAAATGTATAGGGGTTGAGAAGCAGTAAAGAACTGAAGAAAGGGGAAGTGGATCTAAGAGTCGGCAATGGAGCAAGAGTTGCTACACTAGTCGTCGGAATTTATGATCTAGTTTTACCCAATGGGATTTTGTTAGTTTTGAACAATTGCTATTATGTTCCTGCTATGAATAGGAATATTATTTCAGTTTCTACATTAAATTGTGAAGCTGAGTTTTCTTATTAAGAATAAGATTATTCATATTTTATTTGATGACACTACGCCATAAGTGCTCATAGGCAATGCTTTTACCTAGTGTTGCCACCAAAGTGTTTCAATAGATTGCTAATTTTTGATTTTTTGAAACACCACTGAAATAGTATTGCACTAGATATACATTTGGTGTTGCAAGATAAAAATGGTGTTACGCAACGTGCAGCACCTGTGATGGTGTTGCATTATATCTAATTTTTTTAATAATTTTTTCAAGTTATTGTCAAAAACAAACACAATGAAATGAAATTTAAATTTTGATAATTTTTTACTCTTAAAGTTTGATATATAACATATGATAAATTTGATTTAAATTATTTATATTTAATATAAATACTTATCATTTTTTTAATATTGTAATTAAAAAATCTAAATATTTTTTATAATTTTAAAGTCTAATATATTATCAATATATATATATATAATGAAATTTAAATTACGATATATGTTTTATTTTCAAAGGTTGATATATAATATAATATAAATTATAACTTATATATATTTAAATTATTTAATATAAATACACATTATAAATTTTAATAAGAAAATTTCAAAATTTTAAATTATAAAAAATACTACAAGCTTTTTTAAAAATACTTATGTAGCGTTTAGTTAAGAAGCGGTATGTAAGGGTACACTTACATAGCATTTTTAGAAAACGATGTGGTAGGTTTCGTATTTTAAGTAATATTTCTTTAATTCTCGATCCGTCAATTAAAAAGGTATTTTGAACTTTTTATTTTGGATTTGATTTGAAGGATTAAATTCTTTTTTCCCTATTTTATTGATTGCTAAGTGTGGTTATATTATGTTATATGTTTTGTTATAATATTTTGGCCCAACCCGGCCTGCTATAACATTTTTATTATCCCAGCCCGAACCCGATCCAAAGCCCATAGCAGCCTTTTTTAGTGGGAGTCGTCCGATTGAGATTATTAATCTTCCCTTCATCAGGACCGTCCGATCTCCCCCTTATAACTCCCTAACCCTACTCCCTCTTCTCACCGCCTCTCTCATTCTCTCCTCTTCTCTCTTCTGAGTTCCTCTTCTCCTCTTCTCTTCTCTCTCCACCTGTTGTGGTGACCACCACGATGATGCTTCATCGAAGACAAGGTTCCGTGATGCTTAATCCTGATTCAATACATAAAGTAGTGGGCGGTGACTGGGTTAGGTTGTTGGCGACGCTGAAATAGGAGGTCTGATTCGGCAGCTGAACCGAAGAACACGGCGGCAGCGGAGAAACTAGGTACGAACAACGGCTCATAGGTAGGATTCAGCTGAAATGAATTCGTTCTTTTTTTTTCGATTTATTTTTTCTTTCTCTTTTCCGGTGCTTGTTTTTCTTACCTTAGGGCTACAACTGACTTGCTGATAACTTGTGCAAGTAAAGATGATTGGGACTTCATTATAGTTTATGTTGTGTGGAAGGGCAACAAAACTCTAAGTTAGTTGAGACTTGAAAGATTAGGCTAATTCCCAAACAGGCAAACAGAGTAAAGGTCAATAACATCGGTTTATTTGGGTGAAAATGAAAACTTCTTTTGTGTAGTTTCGAGAACAGAATTGATGGGCCGAGTTACCAACACTAATGGGTAAAAAATGACGATAAAAGGGCCTTTTTAGGTAGAAAGAAGCGGCTGATTAGAATATTTTCACGTAGTTTTGATTGTGTGAGGGAAGATGTTAGAATTTTCGTCACATAATTGATTGGGTGATGCTAGTTGTTTGTGTGAGAATATGACCGGGCTGGGGCCTCTTCTTTCCAATATTAAACAATTCACCCAATTGTGGTCAATTTGAAAGATTATAAAGCGATCAGTTACCTTTTTGAAGATTTCTGCATGTAACACCCCCAAAATATCCCGAGGTATTACAGTGCCGTGAATCCCACGTGGGACCCACAAGGCTAGTTAGAAAATAGACATTTTAAGAAAATCGTGATAAAACCTTAAATTCAAGGGTTACATGACAAGAAACGAAAGATTTAAGGAAAAATGTAATTCGGAGAATTATTACACAACACATGTTTCCAAAGAAAATAATTTATTCCAATTTAAGCAACGGCTAGAGATAATTCCAACACCGCTCAAGTCAGACCGACCCTGGGAATGTCCCGCACATGATGAACAATTTTACAGTATGACGGGTCATACCAGTTGCTGTGGTCGAGAATGCATATCAAATAATAACTACTAACAACAATATGTGACATTTTTACAATCACCGTATCTAGCAATCACAAGGAATATTTCATCATTCAACCGACGTGTCTTCCTCTTTATCACATAAACCCCCAAGGTCGCAACCAAGGGTCACGGAAGTATCCACACGGGAATACCCCGGAACATAGGTGCCCAATTCGGGTCTTACCCCCTAACACATTTCCACACGGGTACCATACAGGTTTTATCCCCAACACATCGACCCATTTAAAACATCTTTAGAGAAAGACAACGTCGGCTTTTATCAAAATGGCACGTACACACATACGGTATAACATTGATATTAGAAATTCACGAGCAAGATTTCACTTGCCTATGATCCGATAGTAGGTGCTTTATGATAACGAAGTCCCCACGCCCGCTCGAGCTTAACCTAGCCACGAGACATCCGATTAACACTTCGTACGGATCATAATGAATAAAACTAGTCTCCCTTTCCTAACCGGATTCCTAGTGTAGTTTTAATTGTCGGTATGAGTATCGTTTCCAAGTTTTCAAGTGTCGTTTATCTCGTTTAATCTTATAGCTAACATTAGGTATATCGATTTACTCAAGAAGATAATCCTACCATTCTTCGGTTGTCAACAAATTATTATGGTGAAATCGAATCTTATGCTTTCTAATACAATTCTATATTCGAATACTACAATCGACGGATTTTATTGCACAACCAATATTAATTATACTATCGAATTACTTCCTAGTTTGCTAAGTGTCAAAAATTACAAGGTGAGGGTGACTACGAACAATGGAACATACGGTGACGGATTACTACGAATTTCCCCACAATTGATTCGTCAAACTTTACATTCCTAGTGATGATTTGAAGTGAAATTTCGTTTGCATGAAACGAAACATATAAGAAACGGAATTTCGTTACTACAATTCATCCGACAAGATTGTCTACAAAGTTTAGCAAAATCTAACCCATACCCGCAATATAACAAGTATTAACTAAGAAAACATCGAAGATATAACTTCAGGGATTGGTGGCTTACCTTTTTGGAAGAAAATAGTGAAGATAGTTGACGGATTCACAAGAACTACGAGGAGAACGAGAAGTGACTTGAACGACTTGGATAATCTTCGCCGGAGCTCAAGAATCCACCTCCTTAATGTTAATTCAAGTGTTTAAGGCTTAAGAACCGGGTATAGGGCTAGGAATTTCTCCAAGGGTGGTAGTTTTGTGGTGTTGGGTCGTGCAAATGAAGAAGGGAGTTATCATTTTATAAAACTGGATTTTGATAACGTACGTTAACAATAAGAGTGTTACGTACGTAAGGTGTATTACGTACGTAACAGTGCGATGACAACGTACGTAAAGAACTAACTGCCCGAAATGTGCACAAGTGTTACGTACGTTAATTTTGGGGCATTACGTACGTAACAAACAGTTGACTCGTTTGTCATCTAGCCCGCCGAAAGTAGCCCTGTCCGTGTCAAAAGAAAGATTCTGGTCGGGAGACCGACCCACCCGTTACGTACGTAATATGGCTGCCTTAACGTACGTAACCATTTAAATTTAGCGTACGTTAGGCATGGGTTATAGCGCGCGTTAGACAGAATTTTTAGCCTCAACCACATTCTAACCATTTCGGGTGACCATCCCTTCCGCTCGTCAACAATTATCGGGGAACAAGACGTTGGCCACCGTCATATTCGCACCGACGATCGTCCCACGGCATCAAGGTGCGTCACCCCCGTTTCATTCACATCGTACAATTATATAGCACTCAATAGAATACATAAATAGAAATGACGTCACATTACCAAACATTCACACAAGATAAAGTAATTAAGCATGGAATACCTGAGGTATTACATATCACCCTCTTAAAATAGTTTCGTCACGAAACTTAAGAAAATAACTCGGGATGACTCTCCTTCATGCTCGACTCGGTTTCCCAAGTCGCCTCTTCCGTACACGTGGTGCGACCACCGAATCTTCACGAGGGGTATGGCTTTATTTCTTAACATCTTCACACGCCGATCCGTAATGGCGATCGGTATCTCCCTAAAGGTAGCGTCATCGGAAATTTCCACTTCTTCGAAATTGAGCGTGTGGCTCGGGTCATAGACATACTTCCTTAATCGGGAGACGTGAAAAACATTATGCACTCCATCTAGATGCGGCGGTAGAGCTAATCGATACGCGAGTTTCCTACCCGGTCCAATATCTCAAACGGACCTATAAATCTCGGCTTAACTTGCCTTTCGGCCGAAACGCCGAATACCTCGCATAGGTGATACTTTGACCCAAACATGATCCCCGACCGTAAATTCTAACGGCCGCCGGTTCGGCATAAGATTTCTGCCCGGCTCAGGCGGCGCATGTGTTTCCGAACTACAGAGATCTTCTTAATGGACTCCTGGATAAGATCCAACTCGGTAACCGCAGTGTCGGAGGCATCATCCCAGCATAACGGTGACTTGCATCTTCGCCCATACAGGGCCTCAAATGGTGCCATGCCTATGCTTGCATGCCAGCTGTTGTTGTACGAGAACTCCACTAACCCCAAATGTCTAGCCCAATCCTTTCCCCAATCGAGAACGCTTGCCCTCAACATATCTTCCAAGGTTTGAATCGTCCGCTCGGTCTGTCCATCTGTCTGGGGATGATAAGCCGTGCTAAAGTGTATCTGTGTCCCCATAGCTTTATGGACAGCTTTCCAAAAACGAGATACATATCGGGTGTCCCTATCCGAAATGATGGACGAGGGAACACCATGTAGCCTTACGATTTCTCTGATGAAAATGACAGCCAGCTGCTCTGTCCCGGTTGTCTCTTGAATAGGAATGAAATGTGCTGACTTTGTCAATCGATCAACAATGACCCAAATCGTATCCTTTCCTCCCACCGCCGCAGGTAGCTTAGTGACAAAGTCCATTGATATGCTCTCCCATTTCCACTCCGGGATGGGTAGGGGTTGCATAATTCCAGCTGGTCTGCGGTGTTCGATCTTCACTTGTTGGCATGTCATACATCGGGCGACGAACCTAGCAACCTCCCACTTCATGTTCTTCCACCAAAAACTCTGTCTTAGATCCTTGTACATCTTGCTTGCTCCGGGATGAATAGAATAAGGGGAGTAGAGCGCCTCCTTCAAAATAGTATGCTTCAGTACGTCAATCGGAGGAAAAAATATCATGTACTTGAACCTCACCAGAACACCATGAATCTTATAGTCTGAAACATCCCCTTTCTCGATTCTTTCACCAATCGCACGTAATTCAGATCTTCCATCTGTGCTAGGCGTATCTCGTCTAGTAAGGACGAAAGTATATTGATTGAGCATAATCGTCCTTGCCTACGTTGTACCCATACTTGGTGTTGCTTCTCCCGATCTCTTGTCAGTAGTTCGGGCTGAACTGCAGGCCGATACTATCTTCTCTTGTGTAGTTCTCCGACTTAGAGCATGTGCTTGCTCGTTGGCTTTTGCGGGTTTTTTGGAATTTTCCACATCGTAGTCCTTGATTAGCTCCAACCAACGCCTCTGTCTCATGTTTAGTTCTCTTTGCGTGAAGATATATTTCAAACTTTTATGATCCGTGAAAACCTTGCAAGTAACTCCGTAAAGATAGTGCCTCCAAATCTTGAGGGCATGCACCACCGCGGCTAGCTCCAAGTCATGTGTCGGGTAATTTACTTCGTGCGGCTTCAGCTTGTCGGGATGCGTACGCAACGACTCGCCATTCTGCATGAAGACACATCCTAGTCCATGCTTGGATGCATCCGTATATATAATGAATCCTTCGTACCTTGTGGTAACACTAGTACCGGGGCGTAGTTAACCTACTCTTGAGCTCGTCGAAGCTCTTCGCGTCTGCACCCATACAAATTTGGTGCTCTTTCTCGGTAGGTTTGTTAACGGTCGGGCGATATAGGAAAAAGCCTCGACGAATCTTCGATAGTATCCCGCCAATCCTAGGAAGCTCCTAACCTCCTTGACATTCTTCGGTGGTTCCCAACTCGTTATTGTCTCGATCTTTTGTGGATCGACCTTGACACCTTCTCAATAAACAACATGTCCGAGAAAATTTACTTAGGCATCCGAGTCGCACTTGGACAGTTTCGCATAAAGTTGGTGTTGTCTTAACACGCCCAGACTTGCCTCAAATGTTCCTCGTGTTCTGTCGGCTTCAAGAATATATCGGGATGTCGTCAATAAAAACCACCACGCATTTATCGAGGAAATCAATCAAAACTCTATTCATCGGTTCCATGAAAACGGTGAGGCATTAGTCAACCCGAATGATACCACGATGTATTCGTAATGCCCATACCTCGACCGAAATGCGATCTTGGGTATATCTTCCTCCCGAATTCTCAATTGGTGATATCCGGACCGTAAATCGATCTTTGAAAACACGATCGCCCCTTGTAATCGATCCAAGAGGTCGTCAATCCTTGGTAGCGGATAACGATTCTTGATAGTAACCTTATTCAGCTCCCTGTAGTCGATGCACAAGCGTAGAGAGTTATCTTTCTTCTTAACGAAAAGTGCCGGCGCGCCCCACGGCGAGGTGCTTGGGCGGATCAGCCCTTTCTCCAACAGATTTTCGAGTGTATCTTTAATTCCTTCATCTCGGCCGGTGCCATTCTGTAAGGAGCTTTGGAAATAGGTCTCGTTCCGGTTCGAGTTCAATGGCGAGGTCAACTTCTCGGTGCGGTGTGGCACAGTAGTTCATCAGAAAACGTCTGAAACTCATTCACCACCGGAATGTTTGTGATTGCAAGTTGTGAAGTGTCCTCTCGAAGAACATAACACCGGTAGTATTCATTTCGAGAGCTGCAGGAGGATCCCGATGCGATAATCTTGAGAGAACCTTTTGTACTAAAATGTTCACGTCCACGATGACATGTGTGGTACCATCATGAGCCGAAATGGAGATAGTCAGTGGTAGGTATCCAAGATCGTTACGTGCAATGGCATCCAGTCCATACCTAATATGATATCTTCATTCAGGAGCGGGAAGACCATAAGATTAGCGGCCCGGTGTGATCTTTGATTCAGATCAGACATTCTCGAACCATTTGATATCCGCAAAATATACTACCCTCGTGTAGTTTTAAATTAAAGTGTTAACAAGGTACACAAACAAGTTTTAAGCGTTCAACACATTCCATGATATAAACGAATGGGTGGCTCCAGGTATCAAATAGTACATGCACCGGGCCGAGAGTTAACATGAAGAGTACCTGAAATAGCTGGCGCAGGCTGTCCATCGGTAGCGATCAGCTCAAACACAAGAGACTGCACTGACTCAGAGATTGACGAGGTACCTCCTCCGCGCCCACGGCCTCGACCGGAACCGTTCAGTGGTGGAAGGTTCAGGTGGAATCGAGCTCGGTAGCTGGAAACAGCAGGCGTCTAGGGGATTGCACAGAGCCTTGTTGACTTGGTTGCGAAGCTGGGCTCGAGTGGAATTGGCCCGCCAAAGAATAACGAGACATGTGTCCACTCTTTCCACAAGTGAAACATTTGGTAGCCGTCTTCTGACACCGATCCTTAGTATGCCCGGTCATGCCACAATTGAAACAGTCCCTACGGTAAGGCCGATCAGATACACCCTTCTGTTGGTACGAAACCGCCGACTTAAAAGAAGATGCGGGCCCCGAATTCGTTTTGTTGTTGCTCCCAGGCTGAACTGATGTCTTCTGCTTCTTCGAGTTATGCCCGATGTCGGTGTTAACAACTGTACCGGCATATGCTGTGACTACGTCCTCGTATGCTCTCAGGGTAGTGCAGTGAAATCCGGCGGCATAGCGTTGTACATCCTCCGGTAACCTCTGTGCAAGATGGCATATTCGTTGATCTTCTGATGGAACCATCTGGGAGATGTAACTTAGCTCGGTTCGGTATGCCCGGATGATCTCTGGTACTGGCATGTTCTGTGGGCCAGCACTGAAAAAGTCTCGTGCGCGAGCGGTTCGGGCTGATCTGGGACAGTACTCGCTCCGTAGTAGTCGGGCAAATTCGGTCCACCCGACCACTCGGTCCTCTGGCCTGTAAGTCCTCCACCATCGTGCAGCAGTGTCACGAAGTTGATTAATTCCGAGCGGCACCTTTCTGTTTTCTGGGCATCCGATCACTTCGAAGGCAGTCTCCATTTCAGAAATCCAGTCGTCCACGTGTTTCTCTCCTGTCCCATCAAATAATGAAGGCCTAGCCTTCAGCATCTCTCCCAACCATCGATCCCTTCCTGCGTTTTCTTCCACATTGATGACCGGTATCCGTTCCGCCTGATTGACCTGAGCAATTCCCATGGCGATAGCCTGAGCAAGGACCTGAACAAAAGTTGGATCCATGCCTCCCGGGTTGTTGTTCTGGCGTTCCGCCTCCTGATCATTTTGATTAACTGGTGGCGGCTGGCCCCCAGCAGGATGGGTCTCGCAGTGTTCCCGTCCTCATTGTGGTTCGCGGCGGAACCACGAGCGTCATTCACCACCCTTCTAGCTCCTCGCGTGCCATCACTAACAGTATTAATCTAAAGCCGCCCACGCATGGTTTATAATTAAATGTTGCACAAAATAAAAACACACACATATCACTTACTTGCATTCCCATGAGGAGCTTCGATCGCTTGGGGTGTTGGACTTTGAAAAAGAATTAGGACAAAGTTTATTCAAACCAGGAGTTTCGCTCCGATACCATTTTCTGTAACACCCCCAAAATATCCCGAGGTATTACGGTCCGTGAATCCCACGTGGGACCCACAAGGCTAGTTAGAAAATAGACATTTTAAGAAAATCGTGATAAAACCTTAAATTCAAGGGTTACATGACAAGAAACGAAAGATTTAAGGAAAAATGTAATTCGGAGAATTATTACACAACACATGTTTCCAAAGAAAATAATTTATTCCAATTTAAGCAACGGCTAGAGATAATTCCAACACCGCTCAAGTCTGACCGGACCCCTCGGGAATGTCCTGCACATGATGAACAATTTTACCTGGTATGACGGGTCATACCAGGTTGCCAGGGTCACAGAATGCATATCAAATAATAACTACTAACAACAATATGTGACATTTTTACAATCACCGTATCTAGCAATCACAAGGAATATTTCATCATTCAACCGACGTGTCTTCCTCTTTATCACATAAACCCCCAAGGTCGCAACCAAGGGTCACGGAAGTATCCACACGGAATACCCGGAACATAGGTGCCCAATTCGGGTCTTACCCCTAACACATTTCCACACGGGTACCATACAGTTTTATCCCCAACACATCGGCCCATTTATAACATCTTTAGAGAAAGACAACGTCGGCTTTTATCAAAATGGCACGTACACACATACGGTATAACATTGATATTAGAAATTCACGAGCAAGATTTCACTTGCCTGTGATCCGATAGTAGGTGCTTTATGATAACGAAGTCCCCACGCCCGCTCGAGCTTAACCTAGCCACGAGACATCCGATTAACACTTCGTACGGATCATAATGAATAAAACTAGTCTCCTTTCCTAACCGGATTTCTAGTGTAGTTTTAATTGTCGGTATGAGTATCGTTTCCAAGTTTTCAAGTGTCGTTTATCTCGTTTAATCTTATAGCTAACATTAGGTATATCGATTTACTCAAGAAGATAATCCTACCATTCTTCGGTTGTCAACAAATTATTATGGTGAAATCGAATCTTATGCTTTCTAATACAATTCTATATTCCGAATACTACAATCGACGGATTTTATTGCACAACCAATATTAATTATACTATCGAATTACTTCCTAGTTTGCTAAGTGTCAAAATTACAAGGTGAGGGTGACTACGAACAATGGAACATACGGTGACGGATTACTACGAATTTCCCCACAATTGATTCACAAACTTTACATTCCTAGTGATGATTTGAAGTGAAATTTCGTTTGCATGAAACGAAACATATAAGAAACGGAATTTCTCGTTACTACAATTCATCCGACAAGATTGTCTACAAAGTTTAGCAAAATCTAACCCATACCCGCAATATAACAAGTATTAACTAAGAAAACATCAAGATATAACTTGAGGATTGGTGGCTTACCTTTTTGGAAGAAAATAGTGAAGATAGTTGACGGATTCACAAGAACTACGAGGAGAACGAGAAGTGACTTGAACGACTTGGATAATCTTCGCCGAGCTCAAGAATCCACCTCCTTAATGTTAATTCAAGTGTTTAAGGCTTAAGAACCGGGTATAGGGCTAGGAATTTCTCCAAGGGTGGTAGTTTTGTGGTGTTGGGTCATGCAAATGAAGAAGGGAGTTATCATTTTATAAAATCGATTTTGATAACGTCGTTAACAATAAGAGTGTTACGTCGTAAGGTGTATTACGACGTAATAAAGTGCGATGACAACGTCGTAAAGAACTAATCGCCGAAATGTGCACAAGTGTTACGACGTTAATTTTGGGGCATTACGCGTAACAAGCAGTTGACTCGTTTGTCATCTAGCCCGCCGAAAGTAGCCCTGTCCGTGTCAAAAGAAAGATTCTCGTCGGAGACCGACCCACCCGTTACGTCGTAATATGGCCGCCTTAACGTACGTAACCATTGAAATTTAGCGTACGTTAGGCATGGGTTATAGCGCGTTAGATGAATTTTTAGCCTCAACCACATTCTAACCATTTCGGGTGACCATCCCTTCCGCTCGTCAACAATTATCGGGGAACAAGACGTTGGCCACCGTCATATTCGCACCGACGATCGTCCCACGGCATCAAGGTGCGTCACCCCCGTTTCATTCACATCGTACAATTATATAGCACTCAATAGAATACATAAATAGAAATGACGTCACATTACCAAACATTCACACAGTACAAAGTAATTAAGCATGGAATACCGGAGGTATTACACTGCAATTAGGGCCTAGGCGCTTCATAAGAGTTTCTTGCCGAGCCTCTTCATTTTTCCTTAGGCTAGCCCCTTGGGGGACGTTGATTGGTAGCCCCTATAACACCCCAAGATATTCGGAATAATTACAGCGCCGTAAACCCTTTAAGTTAGGATTTACAAGGCTAATTTAAAAGAAATGCGAATATGATCCAACCGTACAACTGAAGTTCAAAATACATAATTGGTTCAACTGATCAAATGAGTTAACTTATACGATCATATCGAAAATGACATTATTAAAACATACGTACTCGAGTACTAAATGAACCAAGAAGACAAATCACAATAACAATAAACACCATCCACATCACTGAGCCATTTCATCGTCCTGTCGGTACTGTGGTTGCTTCCCCGCTCCTCGGCTACCTGAACATCAAAACAATGTCCACCCCCGAAGGGGTTAGCAAAACAATGCTAGTACAAGTATCATAATACATAAATCATCAGTGCATCATAAAACATGCAAAACGGACTTCCGTCATCAGAATCCAACGATGTGAATCCTCCCGATTCCATCAACACAATACATGGTAATCCAGCGATCCAGCGCCCTTGGTATAGATCCCCATGATGATCCCGTCAGACCAACGCATGGTGGAAAACCCGTCCAGCGATCCAGCGCCCTTAGCATAAATCCCAATGATGATCCCGTCGGACCAACGCATGGTGGACATTCGATCCAGCGCCCTCAGCATAGATCCTCATGATCCCCTCGGATCATTTATACCATAAACCAATAAATTATGCATACATATATGCATTTCAATATGTTCATCAATACGAACAATTAACAACGAATACCACGAGAAAATTACAGAAATACATCTCATATTCGACAACATGAACAAAACCATAAGCATGATCAAAGTTCCAATATAAATCAAACTCAACATATGATACTTGCCTCGAAAATGGCAAGAATGGAAATATTCCAACAAATGACACGCGTCCGTATGTCACCGCCCCTTGATCGTCCCCTATGAAAGGCTCGGACCTAAGAAATAATAAAGAATTCCTCTCAAGTCGTACGAACGTCTAACAATCCGGTTTACGGCCGCAAGCTCTAAAAAAATGAATTCTGTCTGAACTACTTAGCGCGCGCTACGTACTCTACGTAACGTGCGCTAAGCCTGCCCGCTAACGTATGCAAATGACCAAGTTTAACGTGCGCTAGCTGTGTACTAACAGTCTTCTCTGAACAGCCGACTGCCCTGCCTGATGATATAACGTACGTTACGTATTTAACGTAGCGTACGTTACTCATTCCCGATAGCGCATGTTAATATATACATCTTAGCGTGCGCTAATCGTGCATGGCAGTCACTACTGGGTAAAAACTTGAGCTAAAGGTGATGAAAACTCATGAAATCCTCAGTGTTAATACATGCCAACTCCGTCCATATCATGCTCATACGGTTTATGAACGATCTTTATGGATTAAATGACTACGAGACACAAGGATACATATCATCATTTACTACACCATAATTCATCTTGATCTTCAAGAAAATATCCTAAGTTCAATTCATTCCAAGTCCCAAAACATATGATCCCTTACGTAAAACATAAGAACTAGGTAATCTCCATACACTGGTCATGATCGGTTTTGAAAATACATGAATATGCTTAGGAGTCCACATACTAAAAGGTTCAATGGATCATACGATGAATAAGTGCCGAAACGTCAAAAATATCCTTCTAACACATGATGTTCGACTACTTATGAATCTAACTGACTAGGTAAATCCCAAAACATGATCAAAAACGTCCTTCAGAATACTACTAATATTGGTGAAGAATCACCTACCTCAAAGTAGTGAAGAACAAGGAGGAAATTCGAAGCAATCCAACGCCGAAGGCTTGAACACCAATCCCCAATGATCTACAATCTTCAACACGAGCTAGGATGCCGACAAGAAGTATTTAGGATGAAGAGAGTGACTTTCTAAGTTCAAGAATTCGGATGGGGGAGTGAAAAGTCTGAAAATATGAAAAAGGATGATGTCCTATATATAGAAAATGGTTATTAGCGCACGCTAGTCCATATTCATAGCGTGCGCTAACGGCTATTTGAAACGTTACTGATTTCACTGTACTCAGCCTTTAGCGTGCGCTATCCTCATATGAGTAGCGTGCGCTAATGCATTGACTTGGCTTTTTCCCGAAAGCCCTCCAGGTTCATCCCGACACAATCCGACCAAGATCCCCGGCCTGATCTCACCTACCACACGTCTCAATCATATTGACCCCGTATAGCGTTCGCTAAGGTTCCTTCACAGCGTGCGCTATGGATCCAAGTTAGCGTACGCTACACTTAATCGATAGCGTACGCTACATGTGCAAAATCACAAATTTAAATCACACTCATGAAATTATACACTTAAAAACACCGGATTATGAAATATGGAGAATAATGCTCAGATCAAAATGCAACAATTACAATATCACAAGTTCCAATTACATAGCAGAAATCTCGGGTATTACAGCCCCTGACTGCATTCCCCGAACAATTTATGCACTTTTAAAAAATAAATTTGCTCATTTTTCTATCTCTTATTTCTTGATATTTATGCCATTTAACATGTTCTACTTATAGTTGGTTATATCGGATCCTTTATAGAATTATTAAACTAACCTCGACTTGAAAGATTTAAGCAACCTTATTGCTTTTGGGCAGGAAAATAGATTTTTGGTGATGGTCATTCGTGATTTATGGAACCTCTGCGAAATCACCAAGGGGAAAGACAACAAAGTTGTCACTGCTAGTAATATCATGTGAGGATTAAACCATTTTCTAATTGATTATTTTATAATGTCCTGTTATCGTTCTGATTCTTATTTTTTGGTAGATCTTCTAACTTTTCTGATTGTCGGGTTTGAATTCATGCACGAAACTCATCCAGGAGTTCAGGTTAATTTCCTTATTGCATAATTGTAGTAGTGTGATTTACGCGTTCATGTCATTTTAGTATGCTGATAGTGTGCGTTGTCCACAAATGAACAAATTATTTATTTTGTGAAAATGTTTAATTATGTGAAGCATATGACATGAAGCTTGATATCTTGCTCTCTTTTGAATGTCACGTGGTTGTTAGTGCAGCATCACTAACAAGATGATATTGGTAGCATGACTTCAGGTGTTTGTATCTTCATGGTTTTGAAATGTAAGTCGACAATACTTGATAGCATTACACTCTTTCTGGTACATTGCAAAATTGGACAACTCTAAATTTTACCCTTTTTCTATTGATTTTCTGTAAAATGAAGATTTGCAAGTAAAAAAAAAAGAACAAGAATAGGAAGTGGAGAGATTTGGAATTTAAGAGATATTTCTCAAAGTTTTTTCTTGTGAAATGTGTGCAGTAGACATTTGAAGTATAAATTGTTCTTGTAATCAACACGTTTTAGAGTCTTGATTGGTCGTTGAGAAATCAAAGGCGTGAGTAGTTTGAAACTTTTTGTTGATTTTTATCAATGGCCATTTTATACTTTTATGCTGCTAATATCAAATTTCTTGAACGCAATTCATTGTTTCAGATAGATCGTTGCAGGAAAATCGTGTTTGAGTTGGGAGTTTGAGATGCAATTCTTGAGCCTTTTGCACTTTTGATTTTTTCGAGATGTGGACATGTCATATATAGCACAGCTAAAGTTGGTTTCTGATGTTGCAGGAAATAGCACAATGAAGGTATGCTGCACTAAAGACCCCTTAGTGCAGCATCACTTGGTTGTTAGTGCAGCTCTCGTTAGAATGTCACTTGGTTGTTAGTGTAGCATACAAGATGATAATGGTACTCATATGACTCAAGGCAGCATCACTTATCAGTTATTTCAATATGTAACTTTCGACCACTTGTATTTAGACTTAGTAATTTTGTACTTTTTAAGTTAGATTGGTGGTGTTGCTTGGTTTTGGTACTTTTGAAGTTAAATTGGTAGTTTGTTGCTTTGTATGAATTTAGGACTTTGTATTTGTATTGGTATCCTTGTTGGTTTTTGGATGCCTTGGCTTATTTTGGATGGTTTGATGTAAAAATAAATGGTTATTTCAAAATATTTGTATGAAGTGTTGCATTTTACTTTAGCTGCTGTTGCATTTTATAAAAGTAGTATTATAAAAAAACTGCCGATGTGGCATAGATGTGGGGCCCATTGCTGACCTGGCACAAATGTAGAGCCCACTGTTGACGTGGCATAAATGTGGGCCCTGTTGCTGACGTGGCATAAATGTGGCCGTCACTGCTGATGTGGCATAAATATAGGCCTCACTGGTGGCATGACATAGAAGTGGGACCCACTGATGATGTGACACATGTGGACCCTATGTTTTTTTTTTTTGAAATCTTAGGCAACATCGTTTGTTGTTGCCTTACCTGGTTATATTGTTTCATTAGAGGCGTAATGCAATACTTTTCCGTTGTTGCAGTAGAGACTAAAAGTGTTGCCTTAGGTGTCAAAGGCAATGGCCGTATTGGCAACAAGAGTTTGGCATTGCCTTTGGCCTAAGGCAACACTTTTTGTATCTTCTGCAACAATAAACAGGCATTGCCTATGAGCACTTATGGCGTAGTGTGACTTGTTTTATGGTACTCCAAAGTTATGTTGATCAAGATGAGTCCAATACTTTGGAAGTTTATAACATTGCAACCAAGAAACCTAAGCTCAATGATTCTAATCCAACTTACTTATGACACTATCGCCATGGCCCTATAAACAAGAAACGCATTTCTGAACTCCATAATGATGGAATTTTAGACTCTTTTTACTATGAGTCATATGGGACATGCGAATCTCGTTTATTGGGCAAGATAACGAAGAATCATTTCACCGGTCATGGAGAAAGGGCTAGTGATCTATTAGGCCTAGTAGATACTGATGTATGCGGACCTCTTAGTACTCATGCCAGAGGCGGATACCAATACTTCATCACTTTTACCGATGATTTTAGCCGGTATGGATATGGTTATCTTATGAAACATGAACATGAATCTTTTGAAATATTCACAATACATAGTGAAGTACAGAATCAACATGGAAAGACAATTAAACCCCTTCAGTCGAATCGAGGAGGCGAATACTTGAGCCAATAATTCGATGATCATATTAGGAGTTGTGGAATCATTTCACAACTTACTCCTCCTGGAACACATCAACATAATAGAGTGTCCGATAGGAGGAATCAAACTTTTTTAGATATGGTTTGATCCATGATGAGTCGAATGGAGCTTCCATTATCATTTTGGGGCCCCGTGTTAGAAACAGCAGCATTCACCCTTAACCGTGTTCCATCTAAAGCAGTTGAAAAGACACCATTTGAGAAATGAACTAGTAAGAGACTGGGGTTGCGAAGTGTTCGTAAGACGTCAAGTGTTTGGAAAACTAGAGGCCAAATCTGAAAAATGTTTATTTGTGGGATATCTTAAGAAAACTAAAGAATAATACTTTTATAAGCCCACAGAGAACAAAGTGTTTGTTGCTCGAAATGTTGTATTTTTAGAAAGGGAATTTATTTCCAAAAGAGACAGTGGGAGAAGAGTAATTCTAGAGTAAACTCGAGAACCACAAGAAACATTGCTTCATCGATGGAAACTGAACATGCTTAACAATCAGTTGGAGAGCCAGTTCAAAGTACACAAGTCACTCGCAGATCTGATAGGGTGCAACGTGAACTTGAGAGATATAGGTATCTTGTAACAGAGGATGATGATGCATCGCTTATAGATGATGAACCTAGTACCTATATAGAAGTTGCTTCAGGACCAGAGTCTGATGAATGGATAGAAGCCATGAAGTCAGAGATGCAGTCCATGTATGACAATTAAGTTTGGAACTTGATAGATCCACCTGAGGTGTTAAAACCATTGGGTGAAAATGGGTCTTCAAAAAGAAGAAAGACATGGACGATAATCTGCAAGCCTATAAAGCTAGACTAGTGGCAAAAAATTATAGACAAATTCATGGTGTTGACTATGATGAGATTTTTTCGCCACTAGTCATGCTTAAATCAATTAGAATTTTATTTGCCTTTGCCGCATACTATGTTTATGAAATATGGCAAATGGATGTCAAAACAGCATTTCTTAATGGAAACTTACTCGAGGATGTGTACATGACGCAACCTTAGGGTATTGTTCATCCAGAAAATTCTAAAAAGGTTTGCAAGCTTCAAAGATCTATTTATGGGTTGAAGCAGACTTCTCGATGCTGGAATCTTCGTTTTTATAAAACTATCAAAGAGTTTGGGTTTATTCAAAATAAAGATAAACCATGTGTGTACAAGAAGGTTAGTGACAGCATAGTTGTTTTTCTAGTCTTATATGTAGATGGCATATTACTCGTTGGAAATGACATATCAACTTGCAGATAGTCAAGACTTGGTTGGGAAGTTGTTTCTCAATGAAAGACTTAGGAGAAGCTTGCTTACATTATTGGGATAAAAATCTATAGAGATAGATCTAATAGAATGACTGGTCTGAGTCAAAGTACCTACATTAACAAAATATTGAAGAGGTCCAATATGCAGGACTCCAAGAGAGGACTCTTGCCAATGTCACATGGCATTCATCTGAGTACGATTCAGAGTCCTTCGACTCTTGATGAGCGAGACCGCATGATCAAGATTCCATATGCTTCGTGTAACACCTCCAGAGCCATTCGGGAATATCACAGTGTCGTGGGCCCCGCGTCGGGACCCACAAGGCTAAAAGACATTTTACAAACATTTCAAATACGCCCAAGCGACGATAACAGTAATATCTTTTAAGAATATGCAAAGACTATATAAAATCCATTGATCAAATACCATCATAAAATCTCTTTTGAAATACAAGGCCAAAATGTCAAACTCAACGAATTCAAAGTATACATTAAGAAACCGTTTACATGTACCGACAAAAGAGTTTAGGAAATCGGATTCCCAAAATAATCCCAAGTTCGTAAATTACCAAAAGGCCATTTTGAAAATACTCACGCAGCGGATGATAATTCCACAAATAAAAATACAATTGCAGCGGAATAATAATTAGACAAAATACTCAATCCGTTAAACACGCATAATATCCAGTATCCTCCGGGAAGCTCATCTTTTCACGACCGCTACAAGCTCAATATCTAATAACTTAAAAGTAATGCCCACGACGGGGTCAACCATAATAATCAACAACAATAACTATCCCATCACATCAATAATTACATACCAATGAAAATACTAAGTAAGAATACTACCAATGTAATCTTACCGTCATAACTTTACCAATTTGTGATAATCCACATCAAAGTAATCCTCAGCATATTCCACATGTCGTATTCTCAACAACACACTGAATCGTACACAAACATTTATATTGTATCCCATACAATACCCAATATTCTCAAAACATCATCATAACTCACTGATTCGAAATATACCTACTCTGTCCAACCCAATCCATCGGATAATATCATCAAATCTTAACATGATAATCGATTGCCAATCAACAGAAAAGTACCAAGAAGAAAATACGGAACATACCTCAAGATACGCAATGCCACGACAATACATGTAAGTCTAATCCAAGATCAGATCACTACAACATACAGACCTAGTCCTACAAGATACCTACAAATGAATACTCACATGACAACAACATTATGCTCACAACAACAACAACAACAATGTATACTCATGGAAATCCGATGATCCACCGCACACAACATAGATCCCAATATGATCTTGTTAGATCAACACGAGGTGGATAACCAACAATATACATATACACAACAACACATGGCAATCCAACGATCCAGCGCACACAGCATAATTCCCACGATGATCCCATCGGACCAATACGTGGTGGAAAACCCATCCAACGATCCAGCGCACATAACATAGATGCCCAAGATGATCCTGTTGGACCAACACTTAGTGGACAAACAACAACAATGCACAAATGCATGATAACAACAATACACACATGCCTGACAACAATAATAAATGAATGTATCGCAACATGATTGACTCTAAATGACAAAAATGATTAGAGTACTTGCCCCGAGTCCTTTGAGAGCAATCCCGATGTCAAAAACCATCACCATCAATTTCCTAAATATTCGACGATCCAAAAGTACCATGGACTGTAGATAACTCATATCCTCGCCTTTACCACAATCCATCCTCGATACCCAAGTATACCAATAACGAATGTAAATCATACACATTATGATTTAATTTCTAAAATCGGAAAACAACATACAATCCAAACCTTCAGAGTTCACATAATCATTGCTATATGCATTATAAACGAAATGAAACTGAAACCATTCATTAAAGATTATAAACTGAACAAGTAATAACTTGCCTCGTCCACGAGCTCTTTGACTCTGGCTAAAGCAATTCACGAACATCCTCGAACTCAACCGCAACACACGGTTCTAATCAACGATCAATTATCACAACCTACTGCAATAATCAATAAACAACAAGTTCGATAACAATCAACAATCGATATAACCAATCAACAAACTCAATGTTTCCACAATATCTCGATTAAACACAAATCTGAAGAATCGAACTCGAATAATTAAGAACTCATAACTGCAATATGATTCCGCAATCTAATAATCATATCAACAATCAATCCAACCCGATAATAAGGATTATGACATACTCAATTCCAAAATCAATCTCATATACGGACTAACAAGATTCCTCCTTGTTCATAATTGTAAAATCACAGTAAAATAATACTACCGATACGATCAACAATCTGGACTATCCAAACAATTTAATACCACGAATAATCATATTCTAAGATTAACCATAATCTTCCCTGATTCAACCTCATATCATGATTCATATATAAATCAAGAGTTCCTCAAGAACGTGAATTAATCCGTAATCACATCCAATTAACATCACCTTGTTTATAATCACCAAGACAACATAGTCCAATATGTTATTTAACCCCTAACCTATCATATTTCACTCATAGCCCGATCAATACACACATATCATCTTCTTCGACATGCATTTTTCATAATATCAAGAATCACAACAATACTACCATAATCATCACCATACGGAGTAAACAATGACAAAAACATCAAGAATCCGAAAGCAAAGAGAGGGATTAGCCAACATACCCCTTGAAGATAAACAGCACAATCCAAAACCACAAGAATCATATCAATACCCATGTATCAACAACAATGTCAACAAAAATTGATAATCCATCTTACGAGCATGTTTGAACGAATCGCAACTCTTAGAACATGAATAACCTTAACCAATATCTTCAATATCTTGTCGCAATTCCATTTATTCATGTATAACATCATAATAAACAATAAGATAGATCAACATGCTTCCTAACATGTAAACATCCTTCCAAACCCGAGCTACAATAAGAGGGATACGAATATTACCTTGTATTGATGAACTACGATGAAGAAAAATCAAACTCCTTCCAAGGATCATTATCTACTCTACGAATAGCTCCAATCCATGCTGTCTAGCTCAAAATCAATTTAGAAGAGCCAAAATCGGACTCAGAGGGTTGAAGGGCGAAGAAACAAAGTGGAACTTCTCAAAATGCCGAAGTGACGGAGGTCTCACATATTTTTAGACTTCAAACATTACATATGCCATATGAACATCCCAACGTACATAACACCCCTAACGCACGTTATCCGACCTTGATAGCGTACGTAACAATAATCCAGAGGCCACTGCCTCATTTCCTTACGCACGAAACATACAAGATCAACATACGCAACAAAGCCTTACGTACGTTACCTGACCTTGATAGCGTATGTAACAACAGTCCAGAGGCTACTGCCTCAATTAGTTCAGTAACTTACGTATGCAACGCCCATGTCATAGCCTACGTAATATAATCGTTGACTTGCTACAATAATATACACATTTAACGTTCGTAATGTGCAACCCATAACATATGTTATCTTCTTTGTTGACTTGCTTGTCCACACCCGTGCCGAAAGTCATCGACCACTGGACCCACCTGTCGGACACAGCCTGATCCTATCCGACATGTTTTTACGTTCGTTAATTATCATTCTTAAAGTACGTAAGCTTTGCACATTAGCATATGCTAAGCCCTTACATTAGTGTACGTTAATCATGTAACACCCCCAAGTTATTCAGGGAATATTACAGCGCCGTGAGCCCCGCCGTGGGACCCACAAGGCTAAACATACGCGGAACTATAATTTTTGACCGAGAAGGTCTACATACAATGGCATGAAGAACAATACAAAGGGTATTCAAAACATAACCAATGTATCCAAAGACATCACAACACGAATCAATACCTCGGCAAACACAGGCCGGAACATCAAGGGAAATAGAAAACAATACTCGAGTATTCAATAACCATTCCAGTACAACAACACTGAATGGAAAACTCAAAACATAACCGGAGGGAAGAAACAGTATCACACTTGCCGACCATCTTCATGCCGACCCGATACCTGCCTGTCCGCTCTCCTGGAACCTGAAATACATAAAAGGTATTTCCCCCATAAGGGGTTAGCCGTCGAATAGCTAGTGCAAGTATATCAAGTATGAAACACAATACTCCTCGACAATAAAGTAAATGTAACCGCCAATTCATCAATTCAAGACTAGTATTCCGGAATAACTAAATCTCATAGCATCGCATCAACAGATATATGAATACCGTGGAACCGCACCAGAGGTTACGGGCAGTGGGGACTCGTCGGCCCGCCCCAAAGTGGTTCGTTCATATCATCCGTCATCAATACATGTATGAATACCGTGGAACCGCACCAGAGGCTACGGAACCCTTAGGGGACCTGTCGGCCCGCCCCAAAGTGGTTCGTTCATATCATGCCATCAATATATCTCACTTTCAAAGTCGAGAACGTACAATCATAAATATAAACTTGCCTTTGAGACATCAAGAAATCGAACGGAAAAATGGTATGAGTTCAGTAGGTCCAAGAACGCGCTTCTGGCACCTAAACGATTCGCAAGAAATATGATAATCAATTATCCATACTCAAATTACCCGAAGAAACTCCCGAAACTCGTCTACGATTCATGAAAATACACGGATAAACAATTAAAGGTTGGAAAATCGTCCAAACTCCCACAAGTCCGAAAACGGCACAATCCAACCCGTAAAATCGTAGGAAAAGCATGCATACAGTATAAATACATCATAATCTCAAGGTTCTCAAGCTTCAAATCGGATAAATCGGACGAATCTACGAAAACCCCCAAAATCCAACACAATATTCAAAGTGTTCTTGAATAATCCTTCAATAATCCGATAAATAATCAAACATGCCCATAATCATGCGTATATCACTTCATACAACATGATCTTAACACCCAAAACATCATTACTCAATACAAAATCGAAATCCAAGATGTTGAAGAAATTACCTCTTGAAGATCCAAGCACTATGATCCGAAGAATACGCGATAGATCGATGATCCGAGCTTCCCAACCGAATGAAAATTATAAAAATCCAACACTCAAGTGATAGATGATGAGAAGTTCCTCCCCTCAAGATCTCTCTCTCGCAGGTAGGAGAAAAAATGGAGAAATGAGCTGCATCTCGCTCAAAAAGCATAATTATACAGTCCGCGGCCCAGCCGAAGTATGCCGCTGCACAGGCCCAAAACATTGCTCCCAGGGCTCGGCAGTGTGCCGCGGCTCGGCCTACATGTGCCGCGACACAAGTACATACGGTTTGGCCGAAAAAATGCAACACGAGTGTGCCGCGGCCCGGATGGGTGTGCCGCGGCAGTGACTCGGCAGTGTGCCGCGGCCCTGCCGGTATGTGCCGCGGCACATAGTACAGGCTGCTCGGCCAGGTCTAGAAAATGTGTGTGCCGCGGTGCACACTCCTTGTGCCACGGCCCACACCCCCCTTGGGTCCTAAAATGAAGAAAAATGACCCGGGAAGAGAATAAAGCAATAGGACTCAATACCTGGGAAACAATAACACGAAATGGAAGTACGGAATCCCCAAAACGGTGGTTCCAAGCAATGATTACAAGGTTTCACCCAACAAAACACAATTTGAATAATGAGGAGATTTGAAATGACATGAATTCCAATCGGGTATTACATTCTTCCCCTCTAAAAAGAAGTTTCGTCCCGAAACTTAAGAAATAAATAGTTCGGGGTATTCCACTCGCATTTTCTCTTCCGTCTCCCAAGTCGCCTCCTCGACTCCATGCCTCGACCATTGCACTTTAACCAGTGGAATGGTCTTATGCCGAAGTTGTTTCTCACGATGCTCAAGGATCTTCACGGGTTTCTCCAGAAAGGTAATATCCTCGGCTACGTCAATCTCACTGTAGTCGATAATGTGGCTCGGATCCGGTACGTACTTTCTCAACTGAGACACATGAAAAACACTGTGGAAGTGGCTCAAAGCTGGAGGCAACGCCAAGCGATAAGCTAAATCTCCAACTCTGTCTAAAATCTCGAAGGGTCCGATATACCTCGGACTAAGTTTCCCCTTTTTCCCGAAGCGGAAAACTCCTCTGGTCGGCGACACCTTGAGCAAGACATGATCCCCCACCTCAAACTCCAAGGGTCGACAACGAGTATCATCATAAGATTTCTGACGACTCTGGGCAGCCAGCAATCGGTCCCAGACGATAAAAATCTTTTCCTTAGTCTCCATCAACATATCCGGCTCCGTCCCAACTAGGTCAGAAGCCTCGTCCCAACATAATGGTGACGTACATCGTCTACCATAGAGTGCCTCGAACGGTGCCATTTTGATCGACGCATGCCAACTATTATTGTAGGCAAACTCGATCAACGGTAAGTGAAGCTTCCAATCATTACTCCAATCTAAGGCACAAGCCCGCAACATATCTTCCAACGTCTGAATCGTCCTCTCCGTCTGACCGTCCGACTGAGGATGAAAGGAAGTGCTCAATCTCAACTCAGTACCCAGATCCTGATGAACGGCCTGCCAAAAATGCGATACGAAACGGCCGTCTCGATCAGAAACAATGGTCTTGGGGGCACCGTGTAACCTCACGATCTCAGCAATAAAGGTTCAAGCCAGTCTATCCGGTCCCCAAGTATCCTTAATACCCAAGAAGTGGGCAGACTTGGTCAACCGATCGACAATTACCCAAATCATATTCATTCTGGGCTGAGTTCTTGGCATGCCAATGATGAAATCCATAGAGATGTCTTCTCACTTCCACTCGGGAATGGGAAGCGGTTTCAACAACCCCGCTGGTCGCTGATGTTCGATCTTGACTTGTTGACACATCAAGCACCATAGTGCAAACTCCGTAACATCCTTCTTCATGTTATTCCACCAAAAATTGCGCTTCAAGTCTTTGTACATCTTACTCGTCCCGGGATGGATTGAGTAAGGCGTAGCATGAGCTTCTCGGAGAATTCTCTGCCTCAACTCTAAATCGTTCGGAACACAAAGCCTACCCTAAAATCTCAGAATACTATCCTCGTGAACCATAAAGCCAGGAGCTTTTCCTTTAATTACATCTTCCTTCAGTTGAGAAATCATCGGGTCACTCCACTGCTTCCCTTTGATGTCATCAACTAAGGACGAAGTAATTTCGAGAGTACACAACTGTCCCTGTACTCATTGAAGCCAAATTTCTATCCCTTGCTCAATTAAATCCTGACGAATTTTCGTCTGAGATGTAAGAACCTCGATCATTTGAAGAGATGCCGATTTGCGGCTCAAAGCATTCGCAACGACATTGGCTTTTCCGGGGTGGTAAAGAATTTCCAAATCATAATCCTTTATCAACTCTAACCAACGTCTCTGTCTCATATTCAGCTCCTTCTGACTGAAAATGTACTTCAGGCTCTTGTGATCGGTATAAATCCGGCACGGTGAACCATACAAATAATGCCGCCAAATCTTGAGTGCGAAGACAATTGCGGCCAACTCTAAATCGTGAGTAGGATAATTCATCTCATAAGGCTTTAATTGTCGTGACGCAAAAGCTGTTGTCTTATCATGCTGCATAAGTACACAGCCCAGGCCTTGACCCGAAGCGTCACTATAAACTGCAAAGCCCTCGGTACCATGTGGTAAAGTTAAAATCGGCGCTGAAGTTAATCGTCTCTTCAGTTCCTTGAAGATCTGTTGTCTCTCATCCGTCCAATTAAACTTTTCGGTCTTCTGGAGTAATTTCATAAGCGGCCGAGCGAGTTTCGAGAACCCCTCGACAAACCGACGGTAATACCCAGCAAGGCCCAAAAAGCTACGAACTTCCTTAACATTTTTAGGCGGTGCCCAATCTAGCACTGCCTCAATCTTCTGTGGGTCTACACGAACCCCTTCGGCCGAAATCACATGGCCGAGAAACATAACTTCTTCCAACCAAAATTCACATTTCGAGAATTTTGCATAGAGGTGCTCGGTTCTCAAAATGTCCAAAATCAAACGCAAGTGTCGGGCATATTCCTCCTTATCTCAAGAATAGATCAATATGTCGTCAATAAAGACGACTACACACCTATCGAGGTACTCGATGAATATCTTATTCATTAACTGCATGAATACTGTCGGCGCATTAGCCAACCCAAAAGGCATAACCACAAATTCATAATGCCCGTATCTCATCCGAAACGCCGTCTTCGGAACGTCGGACTCCCTCACCCTGAGTTGATAATACCCGGATCTTAAATCAATCTTCGAGAAAACCACAGCCCCTTGCAATTGATCAAATAAATCGTCTATACGAGGCAAAGGATATTTGTTCTTGATGGTTACTTTGTTCAGCTGACGGTAGTCGATGCACAAACATAGTGAACCATCCTTCTTCCTCATGAAAATAACAGGCGCATCCCAAGGCGAAGCGCTCGGTCTGATGTACCCTTTTTCCAGAAGTTCTCCCAACTGAGTCTTCAATTCCTGCATCTCGGAAGGTGCCATCCGATAAGGTGCTTTAGAAATCAGAGCCGCATCTGGCTCTAAGTCCACAGTAAATTCTATCTCTTGATCTGGCGGTAATCCCGGGAGGTCATCCGGAAAAACATCGGGATACTCATTAACAACCGAAATCGAAGAGAAATCGACTTCATTTCCTTCCTCTTTCAAGGCATAACACCAATAGCCCATACAACCTTTATTCAAAAGTTTTACGGCCTTCATGGCACTGATAAGTAACTTGGATTGGCCAGACTTACGTCCCAAAAATGAGTACTCAGATCCGTCTTTAGTCATCATGGTGATAACCTTGGTACGGTAATTTATAATCGCTTGGTGACTATCAAGCCAATCCTCGCCGAGGATCACGTCCTCACCTTCCATATCAACTACAATCAGATTCGACAACCATTCCATACCGGATATAATCACCGGAAAATCTCTAATCTCCCGGTTCCCCACAATTCTATCCCTGCTAGGCAGTTTCGCGATAAAGGGATTACAAGCAGTCAAGCAAGTTATATTCAAACGGCGTACACACTCCAAAGAAATAAAAGAATGTGTAGCACCCGAATCAAAGAGTACACGGACTGGATAAGATAAAATATGAATGGTACCTGAAGCCACCGCCGCATCGGGTTCATCTGTTCGACGCATCTCATAAACCCGTGGTTGTACCGAACCGACGCTAGAGTTCCCCCCTCCAGCATTCTGACCCTGTCCCCGGCCCCTGCCGAAATTCTGTTGAGGTTGACCAAAAGATTGCCGCTGATTTATACCTTGGTCAAGCGGTGTTGGGGCAGAAGCCCGAATGTCCAAAGTCTGATTCGGCTCGGAACAATAAGCCGCTCTATGTCCCATCTGTCCGCACGTGTGACACTTCAATGGTGGAAAGTTGCATTCCGAATTAACGTGGCCTGGACGGCCACAATTATAGCAAGTCACCGTGCGATTTGAGGTATCCGGAGTAGGACGGTAACCCCTCTTTCCTTTAATAGAACGTGATGACTGTCCGGCGGCATGATTAGTCATCTGTGACCTCTGAAAGTTGCTACCCTTAGAGCCAGAAAAATTTCCCGCGACTTTCTGCTTCTTCGGTTCTTCAGCGGTATCGTCGTCGGGGTTCAACATATCATGGGCTAAAGCTCTGTCCTGATACTCTTTCAGTGTGGTACAAGCAAATCCGGCCATGTACCGCCGTAAGTCTAAATTCATCCGCATATCAAAATAACGGATCTTATCACGCTAGTTATGCACTTGATCCTTCACATGGATCAATTGTTGGTTGTACTCCACGATCGCCTGCGAAACGGGAATATCTTGTGGTTTAGCCTCGAAAAAGGCTCGGATTCGGCCCTCTCTCACCGGCCAAGGACAAAACTCGGCCTCCAAAAGCTCCTTAAATTCATCCCACATGGCAATACGATCATGTGGCTTGATGACCTTCCACCAGGTAGCGGCCTCCTTAGTGAGGAAATACTGAGCAATCGGTAGTTTCCTCACTTCGGGGCAATCAACCGCCTCAAAAATCTTTTCCAATTCCGCTAGCCAATCTTCCCAGCCTAACGGGCCTGTGGCACCGCCAAACTGTGGAGGGTGCATACGGATTACATTCTGAAGCAAGGCATCCATGTTTGGGTTCGGATTATTCAGCTGAACAGTTTGGGCTAAAATGGTCATCTGAGTAGCCAATTGTTGAAGTGCATTCTCAACTCCAACGTCCGCGTTGTTCCCCTGGCCATTCGACTGGTCGTGCTGACTCTCGGTGTCAGGATGCACCGAGTTCGACAAACTGGGGTTGGTCGACCCCGCAACTGAACTGATGGAAACGGCCGCGCCACGACCTCTTTCTCGTCCACGGCCACGACCACGGCCACGGCCCCTACCAGCTGACATACTGAAGAACACATAAGGCACGTAAGTACAGTTCAATCGCATGTCATTAAGGTGATCTATTCTCAAGAATACCAATAAAAAGAAGCAAAACAAATAAGGAAACACCAGAAGAGTAAGAGGTCTTACAAGTACCGGTCGCACTGTGATGATGGCAGAGTAGTGATACTGTGGACAAATGACGACTCATTCGACCCAAAAGACCGACATCCTAGGTATCCATAGACCTAGGCTCTGATACCATATTCTGTAACACCCCCAAGTTATTCAGGGAATATTACAGCGCCGTGAGCCCCGCCGTGGGACCCACAAGGCTAAACATACGCGGAACTATAATTTTTGACCGAGAAGGTCTACATACAATGGCATGAAGAACAATACAAAGGGTATTCAAAACATAACCAATGTATCCAAAGACATCACAACACGAATCAATACCTCGGCAAACACAGGCCGGAACATCAAGGGAAATGGAAAAAAATACTCGAGTATTCAATAACCATTCCAGTACAACAACACTGAATGGAAAACTCAAAACATAACCGGAGGGAAGAAACAGTATCACACTTGCCCACCATCTTCATGCCGACCCGATACCTACCTGTCCGCTCTCCTGGAACCTGAAATACATAAAAGGTATTTCCCCCATAAAGAGGTTATCCGTCGAATAGCTAGTGCAAGTATATCAAGTATGAAACACAATACTCCTCAACAATAAAGTAAATGTAACGGTCAATTCATCAATTCAAGACTAGTATTCCGGAATAACTAAATCTCATTGCATCACATCAACAGATATATGAATACCGTGGAACCGCACCAGAGGTTACGGAACCCTTAGGGGACCTGTCGGCCCGCCCCAAAGTGGTTCGTTCATATCATCCGTCATCAATACATGTATGAATACCGTGGAACCGCACCAGAGGCTACGGAACCCTTAGGGGACCTGTCGGCCCGCCCCAAAGTGGTTCGTTCATATCATGCCATCAATATATCTTACTTTCAAAGTCGAGAACGTACAATCATAAATATAAACTTGCCTTTGAGACATCAAGAAATCGAACGGAAAAACGGTATGAGTTCGGTAGGTCCAAGAACGCACTTCCGGCACCTAAACGATTTGCAAGAAATATGATAATAAATTATTCATACTCAAATTACCCGAAGAAACTCCCGAAACTCGTCTACGATTCATGAAAATACACGGATAAACAACTAAAGGTTGGAAAATCGTCCAAACTCCCACAAGTCCGAAAACGGCACAATCCAACCCGTAAAATCGTAGGAAAAGCATGCATACGGTATAAATACATCATAATCTCAAGGTTCTCAAGCTACAAATCGGATAATTCGGACGAATCTATGAAAACCCCCAAAATCCAACACAATATTCAAAATGTTCTTGAATAATCCTTCAATAATCCGATCAAACATGCCCATAATCATGCGTATATCACTTCATACAACATGATCTTAACACCCAAAACATCATTACTCAATACAAAATCGAAATCCAAGATGTTGAAGAAATTACCTCTTGAAGATCCAAGCACTATGATCCGAAGAATACGCGATAGATCGATGATCCGAGCTTCCAAACCGAATGAAAATGATAAAAATCCAACACTCAAGTGATAGATGATGAGAAGTTCCTCCCCTCAAGCTCTCTCTCTCGCAGGTAGGAGAAAAAATGGAGAAATGAGCTGCATCTCGCTCAAAAAGCATAATTATACAGTTGACTGCATTGTGTGCCGCGGCCCAGCCGAAGTGTGCCGCGGCACAGGCCCAAAATCGCCTCCTGTGGCTCGCGGTGCAAGCGCGCCCGGCCTACATGTGCCGTGGAACAAGGTACAGATGGTTTGGCCGAAAAAATGCAACACGAGTGTGCCGCGGCCCGGACGGGTGTGCCGCGGCAGTGACTCGGCAAGCAGCTGCCTCACGCTGCATGTGCCGTGGCACAAGGTACAGGCTGCTCGGCCAGGTCTAGAAAATGTGTGTGCCGCGGCGCACACTCCTTGTGCCGCGGCCCACACCCCCCTCAGGTCCTAAAATGAAGAAAAATGACCCGGGAAGAGAATAAAGCAATAAGACTCAATACCTGGGAAACAATAACACGAAATGGAAGTACGGAAACCCAAAACGGTGGTTCCAAGCAATGATTACAAGGTTTCGCCCAACAAAACACAATTTGAACAATGAGGAGATTTGAAATGACATGAATTCCAATCGGGTATTACAAATCAGGCTATACTTAGCAAAAAACGCAACTATCCAGGCAATATCCAGTCGAAAAACACAAACAGTTCGATTTCATAAAATCGCAGTATAATATATGTTGTATAATACAATACAATATCACTTGTATAATTCTAATTGAATACGTAAACTCATTTATATAATACTCTCAAACGATATACCTGATATCAAAAGTGCGATAACCTGATACACGATATCCTCAAATGCAATTGTCATCCAAGCACGAAAATTATATCAATACAGCCGTCTTAGTCCTTCAATTATTTTATCCATATTGTACAGGTTCCACACTGTGTAGTATAACTCGTATAAAATAACATTAAACAACTATAGTAGAAATTCAGGATATTACACTTCGGACATTGGATCGATCATGTATGCCATGATTTATACTCGACCAGATGTATCGTTTTCCCTTAGCATGACAAGCCGATACCAATCAAATCCAGGTGAAAGTCACTGTATAGCAATGAAAACCATCCTAAAGTACTTAAGAAGAACTAAGGATGTGTGCCTAATTTATGGAGGTGTGGGAAACGAGTGGGCTGTAAATAGTTACGTCGATGCAAGATTTGAAACCGACAGAGATGATTTTAAATTGCAAACTGGTTATGTGTTTGTATTGAATGGAGGTGATGTGAGTTGGAAGAGTTCCAAGCAAAGCACGGTTGCTGATTCTGTAACAGAAGCTGAGTACCTGGCAGCATCGAATGCATCTAAGGAAGCCATATGGATCAAAAAGTTTGTTACTAAACTAGGAGTGGTACCTGTAACACCCCCAATCTGCTCAGGGATATTACACGCCGTAGAACCTTTCCTCAAGGATCTACCAGGCTGGTAACAACATCGAACATCTCAACAATGCCTTTAAGGCTAAAATGACTCAGTAGACCGATTTGGTCTTTCAATAAATACATACAACTCAATCACAACACATGCCCACGCAGGGGTCGAGTACAACACACTCCCGTACAACGGGGAAAGGATACTGCAGCGGGAAATAAAATACAACTAAACCAATACGACATCAACGGGTCCTCGTGTGATTAGTATCGTTCATCTTTCATCATCCTTCATGCCGACCCTGTGCTATGCTCCAAAAACTGAATGCAAAACAGACATCCACCCCCCGATTACTCGGGGGTTAGCAAAATTCCACTATTTTGCTAGTGCAAGTACAAAATGCAAATACGAGCCATACAATACATGTTCCAAGGACAATAATAACCAGGAATCCTCAAAGATCCAAACGTAATGAAAAGTACTTCCCGAGGCAAGAGTTTGGGTAAAACATTCCAAAACCGAAAGATCACAAATCAAGGGAAACAATTATAAAACGGTTTAAAATGCCATCGAGAGTTTTAATAGAAAACAATTTAGGATTACCGAATCCTTCTCTTTCCAAAATCAACAGGGGTCACAGCCCAAAGGTTTTGTTTTCACAAATGAATCCAACAACAATACACAAGGCTAAAACTCACGTCACGCGTCCTCGACGGACATAAAACATACACACGCACTCGTGAAGTTTCACTCGTGAATCCAGGGCTCTACCATTGGACTCCCTCCGTGGCCCCGTCGAACCCTCCCGAGGTGAGCAAACACATTCACAAAACATACACACGCACTCATGAAGTTTCACTCGTGAATCCAGGACTCTACCATTGGACTCCCTCCGTGGCCCCGTCGAACCCTCCCGAGGTGAGCAAATACATTCAAAAAACATACACACACACTCGTGAAGTTTCACTCGTGAATATAGGGCTCTACCATTGGACTCCCTCCGTGGCCCCGTCGAACCCTCCCGAGGTGAGCAAACACATTCACAAAACATACACACGCACTCGTGAAGTTTCACTCGTGAATCCAGGGCTCTACCATTGGACTCCCTTCGTGGCCCCGTTGAACCCTCCCGAGGTGAGCAAACACATTCACGAAACATACATGCACATGCATCGCCTAGGACCGGGATGAAGCCACGAATCCCACTCGAGGCCTCTAATAAGGACCCTCCCGAGCTGGCCACATTCATAAAACAAATCAATCACACACGTCGCCTAGGACTGGGACGAACAAACTCATGAATCCAGGACGAAGCCATAGATTCCCTCGAGGCCCCGTCGGACCCTCCCGAGGTGAGTAAAGCACACATAAATAACATATCAAACCAAACATATCCAAGTAATCCACCCAAAGGCAACAACGCCAAGCACGACACAATTGTCAAATCACAACGCACCGAAAAGAGATAATATATGTATATATATATTATCAAAACACAACAACAACAAGCGAATTCATAGGGTTCACTTAACCATTCACGGAGCATTATATTCACAAAACACACGTGTTTTGAAAGTGAGCCCTTAACGAGGCTAAACCAAATCTTTTGAAAGTTGAAATCAAACGATCAAACAAACACATAGAGACGATCACTAATTATCATATCCACAAAACAAGAATTGTATGGACAAGGTACTTGCCTAGGAACCACGTTTGTAACATGACGACGGATGGAATGCGGTCGAACAGCCCCGAACGCCCGAACACTATCAAGAACGCGATAGCACCAAAATTACTACTGGAAAACACCACACGAATCATCAATCACCAACGAGATTCAACATCAGAATCCTAGAGCACCTATAAACCTCCGGAAGGAGCAATAACACATGTTTACGACGAGAATCAAGGCCAAAACAATGGAAATCCTAACAAACTATCGAAGGGAACTCATTCGAACATTTAATCGAACATTAAATGCTCGAGACCCTCCAAGAACAAAGAAATCACCGCTCGGGTCGAACGAATCAAAGATACGAGTATCCAATCCGTAGAACATGTTCAAAACAATGTTTATACAACAATTAATTGAACAAAAACGGATTGGAATCGAAATCAAAAGGAAAATTCCCAAAATCTTCAAAAACAAGGGTTCAAGCCAAAATACCTTGATTCGGACAAAGAACACGGATTGGACGATGATATAATCGACAAGAATCCTCCAAAATGCCTTAGAAATGATTAGAACCGGTCAAGAACTCGATTTCCCCAATCTCCCGTCGCCAGCCGCACAATAACGAGGAAAAGTGAGAAAAAACGAAGTCTGGCCGAGCCGAGGCTATATATAGCCGGCACGGTTACGGCTGTAACCGGTAGTGCCTTACGGTCGTAACTCGGCCCTTACGGACGTACTCGGCAGGCCTTACGGTCGTAACTGGCATTCGTCAAAAAATCTGCCCAGCACCTGCCGGACACTTACGGCCATAACGGATCACACCTTACGGTCGTAACCGGCCTTCGTCCAGCCAAGTTTGCCGAGCATGTACGGCCATAACTGGCACCTTACGGCCGTAACTCGGCCAGGCCAGGCCCCGCTCCGGCCGTGACTCGGCCGTGGCCACTCCGACGGCCTGGACAACCTCGAAACTCGAACCTGAATAAAAATCGGAGATACGGTTAAGAAGTACTCGCAAAGACGAATCTAAGCGCTAAGGGAACACATGATTCCGACCACCCGAAGGTTCAAAATTCGACAACGAAAAGTAATTACCCCAAACTTTGGGAAATTACGAAAACGGCCCAAAACGTCCGAAATACACAATACACGATCGAAACACCAAGCCAAAGCTCGCAACACAAATAATAACATTAAATGAACTTACGAGAACCTCGAAGCAACAGTTTCGGACGAGATTCGCAAGAATCGAACTCAAGTACGGAAAAGCCGCTTAAGAGCACGGAACTCAACAAAATGATACAGAAACAAACTGGGATGACAAAAAGTGCAGAATTAATCATTCTCAGAATGACGATACGGTCATGAGCGAGTCGTCGAAACGGACTCCTGCTGAAAAAAAGAAAATTACCGGAAATCGAAATTGCGGATATTACATACTACCCTCCTTAAAAGTAGTTTCGTCCCGAAACTTAAAACAAGTAGGGAGAAGAAATATCCTGCCAGGAAAACTCAACGAGATACACAAGAAACGCGTAAGTTACGCCCAACGGCGAAACGTTACAAGCAACGTAAAGGAATATACTGCGTGAAAACACGCTCCACGACGACCAGCACAATGCCACCGTAGAGACATAATAAAACCAACAAGTGACAATCGTCAACAAACAGATAATACAATCAAGTCGATTATTCGAACAATCACAAAACACAACGAAAGAAAATCAATATGATTGACCAACCCAATGGTACATCAATCAAAATGCGAGCCCATCGCTGAACAAATACGGAATTCCACCGCCCAAGGGTTGGAAGATCGAAAACGAGACAAATTTCCGAACTTAAGGGAATTACGAAGGCGTCTAAACGTTCAACAATAACGAAACGAGATCAACAAAAACCTAATAATCAAACGATCGAACCACAACGATCGAGACAACAAAAATCGAACAATCATGTTCGAATCACGAAGAACAATAAAATTCAATCAACAACTCCCAGGTTCACGTCTCGACTTGAGACAATATATGATCCGGTGAAAACAACAAGATGTGCATTCACATAAGATCCACAGGAAAGGGAATAGCAATTGAAAAGTCACAACGACAAATGAGTTATTCTTAAACAATACCACACTCGTTCGATCAACAAAAACAAGGGACAGGACAAGCTCAGAAAATGTCAACGAACACGAGCGAGTCGATAGACTTGAGAAAGAGGAATGCAGAAGTCCAAAAACAATACGGGTATTACATTCGACCTCTTATAAAAGAAGGTCATCCCTGCAACTCACAATAACGGAAACAAGGCAACAACATAAAAGCAGCTGATGGAAACATTTCCCATGGGCCTCTTAGAGCCGATCCTGATATATGTACTGAAGTTCGTGCCCCGAAAGACTCGGAACCCAACTCGCAAAATTAGATCCTGTGTCTCTAGGGTCCACAATTGAAATGCGTTACTGACGAGAAGGACAATTGGTATGTGCATGCCCCTGGCACACCACGGTTGAAACACCTCGACTCGGCATACGGAATATACAACCGCTAGGTACAATGGAATATAACGCCGCAAAACAACAAACCGGAGATGCCAACTTGGCATAACATAACAACACATACTAAAATCACAACAACCACGGCATCGTTCGACGATTACAACGGCCTGAAAAAATAACCAGCTTATAATTACTAAACATCACGAAACAACCACGTATGTACACAATCATACACACCTTCTCCGACCACAAGCAGGAAATGATGGGTTTTGAAAACGAAAACCACCTTTTGAAAACAATTTGGAAACACCGGTAGATCTTGAGTATCACCTTACAAAAAGTAGTACAAACACCATTATCGAGACTTTGAAAACCATCTTGCGTTTGAACAAAAATAAGGACACTTTTCTTTTAGTGAAAAACTTTTAGAAATATTCGACCCTCGGGCCTAAGCAAAGCATTTCTAAATAATTGAAAATGTCTCAAAATATGTTGGTCCTCAACTGCAATAATTTTGAAACATATTGCGGCACTGGAAGGCACCTTGAAAGTATCGCGAGAAAATAATTCATTTTAAAAGTACGTCTCGGAATTTATTTTCTAAGATACTCAAGTTTTTCGAAAATATATTAGGCTAGAATGCCAAAAAAAACCGCACATGTAACAACATTCACTTACATACATCACAACACACGTATCAACTCGCTCAAAATCAAGACAACACATCTCTTTTACCGGAAAGCAAACAGCCAAATATCACAGTCAAAAGGACATAAATAATAGCAACACTCCTCATATAAACGAAACATGAGAGTCACATAAACGCATCACGAAACCGAGAATCTACATAAAGATTCCCTCACTTAATACATAATCACACCAGTAACTCGTGTCACACGAGGCACAACGCAAAGAAGTGAGACTTATATCCACAGGTCGCACGAAGATGATGATCGCCCCACGATACTAATCACGACCAACCAACTCAGACGACGCGTCGCGAAACGACTCAGTGAGACAAAATCCGACGAGACAAAAACTCAACAGACACTACTAAACCCGATAGCCTAGGTTTCCACAACCTAAGTTCTGATACCATTTATGTAACACCCCCAATCCCCTCAGGGATATTACACGCCGTAGAACCTTTCCTCAAGGATCTACCAGGCTGGTAACAACATCGAACATCTCAACAATGCCTTTAAGGCTAAAATGACTCAGTAGATCGATTTAGTCTTTCAATAAATACATACAACTCAATCACAACGCATGCCCACGCAGGGGTCGAGTACAACACACTCCCGTACAACGGGGAAAGGATATTGCAGCAGGAAATAAAATACAACTAAACCAATACGATGTCAACGGGTCCTCGTGTGATTAGTATCATTCATCTTTCATCATCCTTCATGCCGACCCTATGCTATGCTCCAAAACCTGAATGCAAAACAGATATCCACCCCCCGATTACTCGGGGGTTAGCAAAATTCCACTATTTTGCTAGTGCAAGTACAAAGTGCAAATACGAGCCATACAATACAAGTTCCAAGGACAATAATAACCAGGAATCCTCAAAGATCCAAACGTAACGAAAAGTACTTCCCAAGGCAAGAATTTAGGTAAAATATTCCAAAACCGAAAGATCACAAATCAAGGGAAACAATTATAAAACGGTTTAAAATGCCATCGAGAGTTTTAATAGAAAACAATTTAGGATTACCGAATCATTCTCTTTCCAAAATCAACAGGGGTCACAGCCCAAAGGTTTTGTTTTCACAAATGAAACCAACAACAATACACAAGGTTAAAACTCACGTCACGCGTCCTCGGCGGACATAAAACATACACACACACTCGTGAAGTTTCACTCGTGAATCCAGGGCTCTACCATTGGACTCCCTCCGTGGCCCCGTCGAACCCTCCCGAGGTGAGCAAACACATTCACAAAATATACACACGCACTCGTGAAGTTTCACTCGTGAAGTTTCACTTGTGAATCCAGGGATCTGCCATTGGACTCCCTCCATGGTCCCGTCGAACCTTCCCGAGGTGAGCAAACACATTCACAAAACATACATATGCACTCGTGAAGTTTCACTCGTGAATCCAGGGCTCTACCATTGGACTCCCTCCGTGGCCCCGTCGAACCCTCCCGATGTGAGCAAACACATTCACAAACCATACACACGCACTCGTGAAGTTTCACTCATGAATCCAGGGCTCTACCATTGGACTCCCTCCGTGGCCCCGTCGAACCCTCCCGAGGTGAGCAAACACAATCACAAAACATACACATGCACTCGTGAAGTTTCACTCGTGAATCCAGGGCTCTACCATTGGACTCCCTCCGTGGCCCCGTCGAACCCTCCCGAGGTGAGCAAACACATTCACGAAACATATATGCACAGGCATTGCCTAGGACCGGGACGAAGCCATGAATCCCACTCGAGGCCTCTAAGGACCCTCCCGTGCTGGCCACATTCATAAAACAAATCAATCACACACGTCGCCTAGGACCGGGACGAAGACACGAATCCCACTCGAGGCCTCTAAGGACCCTCCCGAGGTGGCTAGCGAAACAAACTCATGAATCAAGGACGAAGCCATAGATTCCCTCGAGGCCCCTTCGGACCCTCCCGAGGTGAGTAAAGCACACACAAATAACAGATCATACCAAACATATCCAAGTAATCCACCCAAAGGCAACAACGACAAGCACGACACAAATGTCAAATCACAACGCACCGAAAAGAGATAATATATGTATATATATATATATATATATATATATATTATCAAAACACAACAACAACAACAACAAGTGAATTCATAGGGTTCACTTAACCATTCACGGAGCACAATATTCACAAAACACATGCGTTTTGAAAGTGTGCCCTTAACGAGGCTAAACCGAATCTTTTGAAAGTTCAAATCAAACGATCAAACAAACATATAGAGACGCTCACTAATGATCATATCTACAAAACAAGAATTGTATGGACAAGGTACTTGCCTAGGAACCACGTTCATAGCAAGACGACGGGTGGAATGCGTTCGAACAGCCCCGAACGCCCGAACACTATCAAGAACGCGATAGCACCGAAATTACTACGGGAAAACACCACACGAATCATCAATCACCAACGCGATTCAACATCGGAATCCTCGAGCACCTATAAACCTCCGAAAGGAACAATAACACATGGTTACGACGAGAATCAAGGCCAAAACAACGGAAATCCTAACAAACTATCGAAGGGAACTCATTCGAACATTTAATCGAACATTAAATGTTCGAGACCCTGCAAGAATAAAGAAATCACCCCTCGGGTCGAACGAATCAAAGATACGAGTATCTAATCCGTAGAACATGTTCAAAACAACCTTTATACAACAATTAATTGAACAAAAACGGATTGGAATCGAAATCAAAAGGAAAATTCCCAAAATCCTCAAAAACAAGGGTTCAAGCCAAAATACCTTGATTCGGACGAAGAACACGGATTGGATGATGATATAATCGACAAGAATCCTCCAAAATTCCTTAGAAATGATTAGAACCGGCCAAGAACTCGATTTCCCCAATCTCCCGTTGCCAGCCGCACAAAAACGAGGAAAAGTGAGAAAAAAACGAAGTCTGGCCGAGTCCACGCTATATATAGCCGGTAGGGTTATGGTCGTAACCGGCAGTGCCTTACGGACGTAACTCGGCCCTTACGGCCGTACTCGGCAAGCCTTACGGCCGTAACCGGCATTCGTCAAAAAATCTGCCCAGCACCTGCCGGACACTTACGGCCGTAACGGATCACATTTTACGGCCGTAACCGGCCTTGGTCCAGCCAAGTCTGCCGAGCACGTATGGCTGTAACTGGCACCTTACGGCCGTAACTCGGCCAGGCCCTGCTCCAGTCGTGGCCACTCCGACGGCCCGGACAACCTCGAAACTCGAACCTGAATAAAAATCAGAGATACGGTTACGAAGTACTCATAAAGACGAATCCAAGCGCTAAGGGAACACACGATTCCGACCACCCGAAGGCTCGAAATTCGACAATGAAAAGTAATTACCCCAAACTTTAGGAAATTACGAAAACGGGCCAAAACGTCCGAAATACACAATACACGATCGAAACACCAAGCCAAAGCTCGCAACATGAATAATAACATTAAATGAACTTATGAGAAACTCGAAGCAACAGTTTCGGACGAGATTCTCAAGAATCGAACCCAAGTACGGAAAAAACGCTTAAGAACACGGAACTCAACAAAACGATACAGAAACAAAATCGGATGACAAAAAGTGCAGAATTAATCATTCTCAGAATGACGATACGGTCATGAGCGAGTCGTCGAAACGGACTCCCGCCGAAAAAAAGAAAATTACCGGAAATCAAAATTGCGGATATTATAGTACCGACCATCCAGCGTCCCACAAGCCTTTATTGTGACAATAATGGTGCTATTGCACAAGCTAAAGAGCCTAGGTCCCATCATAATTCCAAACATATACTCAGAAGATATCACTTAGTTAGAGAGATCGTCAGACAAGGAGATATTACAATATGTAAAGTAGCAACAGAAGAGAATGTTGCTGACCCACTTACCAAGCCTCTCTCACAAGGAAAGTATGTTGAGCATGCTAGATCGATAGGACTAAAAGTCACGAATGAATGGTCTTAGTGCAAGTGGGATATTGTTGGGAATAGTGCCTTAAGACATTCGATGTGCCTAAATTTATAATTGTCACATTTAAAATAAAGTTATTTGATATCATTTATTTCTCATTGATTATTATAATATGTGCGTGTTTTAATATTATAATAACCGAATAATATTTATTCACGAATAATAAGATTATTCAAATGTCCCTGATCCAATCATGTAGAGTAGAGACTCAAGTGATTAATATACTAGTATAAGTTTGATTGATAATCATTGGATGATTGTGCATATGGTACGAATCAAACATATGGGTATTGGTTGGAGAACGCAATACCGGACAGACCCGCATTGAGATCACTGCATGGAAACATCATAAGTGGATCTTAACATAACAGTATGTCAATAAATCCTTGAACCAGAGATTATCATAGAGTCCAACATGATAACTACTATGCCTTAACGTAATCCAACGTCATCTGAAACATGGTGATCATAAAGATCAGCGATCTGGATTAGTGGGAGTCATGTAGAGGCTAATGAATAATCAAGATGGGGATTTGTCCCTTTCTTTAGGGAGAGAGATATCTGTTGGTCCCCTCGATAAGTAGGACTAAAGGAAATACATGGCTATGCTCAAAGAAGAGTCATTTGATTCAATCAGTCTACTTGGGATGGAGAAAGTATTTGAACATAATAAGTATGACAATTTTCCATGACTTGGTTCAAATATGATATCGCGCGACAAATGGGTTTTACACGTTAAATGGTTTACTGGACTATAAACTTATATTATTTGGGTAGTCATAATGTCTTTCTAGAAACCGTTTATGACTTATTAGTTAGTAAGGTGTTAAGTAATTGCCAACAGAATATAAGCCTTTTGGGTCACACACGATAACTAAAGACAAGCAGGAGTAATTAATAGATATAATATTGGATATTGTCTTTATTAAAGAAAATTAAATAATGAGTAATATTTAATATGGGATATTATATATTGTATTATTTAATTATATCAACTGGAAAAGATAAATATAATATTAGATATTACATTTATTAGAGAATTAAATAATAAATAATATATAATATAAGATATTATATGTATTATATTATTTAATAAGTTGGTGGGAAACTAAGCAAATATTAGAGTTTGACTCTAGGGTTTACTTGGTATAAATAACGGGTCTTGGACAAGGAGTTGTCATAAGATTAAAATTACATAACTCTAATTATATGAGAGAAAAATAGTCCTCTTCTCTTCTGGGTAGTCTAAATCTTTTGTGTCTGGGAAGTCCGTTTTGGCCATATCCGTCTTCTTCCTTTAGTTGATTTTTTTGATCAATAGTACAACTACTTCTAGCAAGGAATTATGTGTTGTACTGTTTATCAACATTATTCGTAAGGATATAGCAATCCGGCTTGTACCAGTTGTTCGTGTCTGGATCACCAAAAGAGGAAGAGGATATTAACAGCTTCATTAAATTACGGCATAAAGATCCTTATCTGGATTTCTCGTTAATTATTTCCGCTGCATTTTGCTCATATTTCTTGTATTAGATACACGTAAAACATAACACTTCTCTCACAAATCAACTTGAGTTTCTCCCATATTTCCTTGGCTATCTTTCAGCTCTTTACCTTGGAGTCTTCCTTTTTCAAGAGTGACGAATAGTGTAACACCCCGAGATATTCGAAATAATTACAGCGCCGTAAATCCTTTATATAAGAATTTACAAGGCTAATTTGAAAGCAATGGAAATCATACAGAAGTGTCATTAATGAAAGGGATTTCAAACTCGTTCGACAATTCAGATAATTTCATTATTACAAAATGTTCCCAAGACAACAACATAAACGTACTCGAGTACTGAAATAACCGGAAAATAAGACAACATAATCCACATCAGTGAGCCACTTCATCGTCATGTCGGTACTGTGGCTGCTTCCCCGCTCCGCGGCTACCTGAACATCAAAACAAATGCCCACCCCCGAAGGGGTTAGCAAAACAATGCTAGTACAAGTATTGTACTACAATAAATCATCAATGCATCAAAAATATACAAAACGGACTTCCGTCATCAGAATCCAACGATGTGAATCCTCACGATTCCATCAACATGATACACGGTAATCCAACGATCCAGCGTCCTTGGTATAGATCCCCATGATGATCCCGTCGGACCAACGCATGGTGGAAAACCCGTCCAACGATCCAGCGCCCTCAGCATAGATCCCCATGATGATCCCGTCGGTCCAACGCATGGTGGACATTCGATCCAGCACCCTCAGCATAGATCCTCATGATCCCCTCGGCTCATTTACGACACAAACAATACCATTATGCATGCACATATGCAAATCAAACGTTCATCGATGTAAATATCATGACAACTCAAAGAATATAATCTCATGTTCAACAACACGAATAAATCGTACACACGATCAACACTACAATATCAATAAGCTTAAAATACGATACTTGCCTCAAAGATGGCAAGAACAAATCACTCCAACGAATCTCAACACACTCGAAGGCCGTCTCCTTCGATCAACGTGGCAAGCTCTAACCTTAACAAAAGAAATAATATAGAATTTATCTTATGTCGTACGAATGTCTAACAATCCGGTCTACGGCCGTAAGCTAAAAAAAATGCAATCTGCCTGAACTACTTAGCGTACGCTACATACTCTACGTAACGTGCGCTAAGCCTGTCCGTTAGCGTACGTAAACGACGAAGTCTAGCGTACGCTAACTTATGTACCGACAGTCCTCTCTGATCAGCTGACTGACTTGGCTGATGACATAACGTACGTTACGTACCAAACATAGCGTACGTTACTCATTCCCGATAGCGCACGCTAATATTTACATCTTAGCGTGCGCTACCTGTGCATGGCAGTTTACTATTGGGCAGAAAACTGATCTAATGGTGATGAAACTCATGAAATCTTCAGTGATAAAACATGTCATCTCCGTGCATATTATGTTCATACGGTTTGCGAAAGATCTTTATAGATTAAACGACTACGAGATTCGAGGATATGTATAATCATCACAACACCATAATTCATCTTGATCTTCAAGAAAATATCTTAAGTTCAATCCATTTCATGTCCCAAAACGTAAGATTCCATTATGTAAAGACTTAAAAACTTGATAATCTCCATATACTGGTAACAATCGGTTTGAAGCTTCATGAATATGCTAGGAGTTCAAGCACTAAAAAGGTTCAATAGTTTATACGATGAAGAAGTACCGAAACATCGAAAATATCCTTCTAACACATGATGTTCGACTACTTACGAATTTAACTGACTAGATAATCCCAAATCATGATCAAAACATCCTTCAGAATACTATTAATATTGGTGAAGAATCACCTACCTCAAAGTAGCGAAGAACACGAAGGAACTTGAAGAAATCTAACACCGAGAGCTTGAACACCAACCTCCAATGATCTACAATCTTCAACTCGGGCTAGGATAATGATATGAAGGGTTTAGGATGGAGAGAGTGACTCTCTATATCTTAAAATTCGGGTTTGGAAAGTGATGAAAGCTGAAAAAATGAAAAAGGGTGCTGTCCTTTATATAGAAAACGGTTATTAGAGCGCGCTAGTCCATATTCATAGCGTGCGCTAACGGCTATATGAAACTTACTGACTTCACTATACTCAGAATTTAGCGTGCGCTATCCTCATATCATTAGCGTGTGCTACCGCATTGACTTGGCTTTTCTCGAAAGCCGTCCAGGTTCATCCCGACATAATCCGACCAAGATCCGCGACCTGATCTCATCTACCAACACGTCTCAATCATGCTGACTACGTATAGCGCACGCTAAGGTTTATATATAGCGTGCGCTACTAAACCCAAATTAGCGTACGCTACGCCTAGTCGATAACGTGCGCTACAAGTGCAAAATCACAATATTGAACACGATCATGCAAGCATGCGCTTAACAACACCGGATCCTGAAATACGGAGAATAATACTCAGATCAAAATACAACAAACACAATATCACAAGGTTCAATTACACATCAGAAATCTCGGGTATTACATCCTTCCTCTCTAAAAAGAAGTTTCGTCCCGAAAATTAAGATGAAAACAAATCCGGATATCTAGCCTTCATACTGTCCTCCATTTCCCAAGTGGCCTCTTCAGCCCCATGTTGTGACCATTGTACTTTAACCAAGTGTATTGGTTTATTCCTCAATTGTTTGATCCGACTCTCAAGTATCTGGTTTGGTCTTTCTTCGAAGGTACCGTCATTTGCTATCTTGATCTCATTGAAATCAATGATGTGACTGGGGTCTAGTACATACTTCCGCAATTGAGATACATGAAACACACTGTGAATGTGACTCAGCGATGGCGGTAAGGCCAACCTGTATGCTAAATCCCCAACTCTCTCGAGGATCTCAAATGGTCCGATATATCTCGGACTTAGCTTACCTTTCCTCCCAAAATGGAAAATTCCTCGTGTAGGAGACACCTTCAGTAGTATGTGGTCCCCAATGTAGAACTCTAGAGGGCGACGACGCACATCTGCATAAGACTTATGTCGACTCTGGGCAGTCAACAGTCTTTCCCGAATCAAAACTATCTTCTCTTGAGTCTAAATTATCAATTCCGGTTCCGTCCCGATCAAGTCCGAAGAATCATCCCAACATAGGGGTGATCGGCATCTTCTCCCGTACAAAGCTTCATATGGTGCCACCTTAATCGAAGCATGCCAATTATTGTTGTAGGTGAATTCAATCAATGGCAAGTGAACTTCCCAATCAGTCGACCAGTCCAAAGCACAAGCTCTAAGCATGTCTTCTACTGTTTGTATAGTCCTTTCGGACTGACCATCCGTTTGGGGATGATAAGCCGTGCTAAAGTTTAGCTCGGTCCCCAAAGCCATGTGAACTTCCTTCCAGAAGTGCGACACGAAGCGACCATCTCGATCTGAAATAATGGTCTTCGGCGTCCCGTGCAATCTGACTATCTCTGCAACAAATACTCGTGCCAATTTCTTGGGTCCCCAAGTATCTTTAATTCCTAGGAAATGAGCCGACTTGGTTAGTCGATCAACTATAACCCAAATCATGTTCATTCCCATCTTGGTCCTTGGCATATTGGTGATGAAATCCATTGAGATATCCTCCCACTTCCACTCAGGGATCGGAAGCGGCTTTAACATCCCGGCAGGTCGCTGATGTTCAATCTTAACCTGCTGACAAGTCAAACACCTCGAAACATACTCCGCTACATCCTTCTTCATATTTCCCCACCAGAAGTTTTGTTTTAGATCCTTATACATCTTATCACGCTCGGTGAATAGAATAGGCGCACCGTGAGCTTCCTTCGATTGTCCGTCTCAAATCATCATCATCGGGAATGCAAAGTCGACTCAAATCTCGTAACTCCATCATCTTGTATCACGAATCCTGGGCCTTTCCTTTCTTTACTTCATCACATAATCAAGGATCGGAGAATCGCTCAACCGCTTAGATTTGATTTCTCGACTAGTGACGAAGCCGCCCATCACATATAGTTGCCCTTGGATTCCTGGTGACCATACTTCAATCCCTTCGCGGATCAGTTCTCGTTGAGTGCTGGTTTGGGATGTAAGTGCTTCCAACACTCGAAGAGAAACAGGTTTACGGCTCAATGCATCGGCTACTACGTTTGCTTTACCCGGATGATAGAGAATTTCCAAGTCGTAATCCTTGATCAATTCCAGCCACCTTCTCTGCCTCATGTTTACTTCTTTCTGACTGAAAATGTACTTGAGGATTTTATGATCTGTAAAGATCTGGCAATGAGTACCTTATAAATAATGTCGCCAAATTTTCAAGGCAAAGACCACAGCTGCTAACTCCAGATCATGAGTCGGGTAATTAACTTCATACAGTTTCAACTGTCGAGAAGCATAGGCGATCACCTTATCCCCTTGCATCAACACACATCCCAGACCCTGATTTGAAGCGTCGCTGTATACCATAAATCCATCAGTTCCATCTGGTAATGCTAATATAGGTGCTGTCGTCAGTCTCTTCTTAAGTTCATCAAAACCAGCCAGGCATTTCTCATTCCACGTGAACTTTTGAGTTTTCTGTAACAGCTGAGTGAGTGGACGAGCAATTTTGGAAAATCCCTCTACAAAACGGCGATAATATCCAGCAAGTCCTAAGAAGCTTCAGACCTCTTTCATGTTATTAGGAGTTTCCCATTCCAAGATTGCTTCGACTTTCTTCGGGTCCACCTGAACTCCGTCAGCTGATATCACATGCCCAAGGAAGGTTACTTCCCTAAGCCAGAACTCGCATTTGGAAAGCTTCGCATAAAGCTGTTCATTTCTCAAGGTGCTCAAAACCACACGCAAATGCTCGGCATGCTCCTCTGTGTCTTTCGAATAGATCAAGATGTCATCAATGAAAACGACCACAAACTTGTCTAGGTATTCTAAGAATACCCGATTCATCAATTGCATAAATACCGCAGGAGCGTTGGTGAGTCCGAATGGCATCACCACGAATTCATAGTGCCCGTACCGGGATCTGAAATCAGATTTCGGTATATCCGATTCCTTAATTCTCAACTGATGATATCTTGATCGCAAGTCAATCTTCGAGAATACCCTTGCCCCTTGCAGTTGATCAAACAAGTCGTCGATCCAAGGTATAGAATACTTGTTCTTGATCGTCACCTTGTTTAACTCCCTGTAATCAATACATAATCGGAGGGATCCATCTTTCTTTCGGACAAAGAGAATGGGTGCTCCCCAAGGAGAAACGCTAGGTTGAACGTAACCCTTCTTCAATAATTCCTCCAGTTGCTTCTTTAGTTCATACATCTCGGTTGGCGCCATGTGGTATGGTGCTCTGGAAATAGGAACGAATCCAGGCTCTAATTCGATAGTGAACTCCGCTTATCTCTGCGGAGGTAACCCAGGTAGTTAGTCAGGGAATACATCTGAAAATTCATTCACGACTGGAATAGATGAGAGCTCTACTCCTTCTTCTTTCTTCATGGCATAACACCAAAATCCGTAACAACCCTACTTTAGCAATCTCGCTGCTTTCATCGCTTTGATCAATTTCCCTGAGCTGCCCGGTCTCCATCCTTTGAATAAATTTTCAGATCCATCATCAGCAACGATAGAAATGACTCTCTTTCGGTAATTCAAAATAGCTCCATAGCAGTTGAGCCAATCGTATCCGAGAATTACATCGTCACCTTGGATGTCGACTACAATAAGATTTGATGGCCAATCTCTCCCTCCTATAGTCACTGGAAAATCTCTAGTTTCTAAGGTTCCCACTAGTTTCTCTCCGCTCGGTAATCCCACAACATAAGGTTAACAATCATACAAGCACGAGATTTTCAAACGATTAACACAGTTCAAAGATATGAAAGAATGCGTAGCTCCTGAATCGAATAAGACACTAACTGGTTGCAAAAGGATCTGAATCGTACCTGATGCAATAGCTGTGTTCTGATCGTCTGACTTCTTCATCTCATAAATATGCGGAGGAATGGACCCAGCGCTGGATGCCTCTCTTTTCCCAACATTCTGCTGCTGGAAACCACTTTGCTGCGTCTGGTTTACACTAGTGTCCTTCGGGACCGATGCCGGAGTGCGAGTACTAAAAGATCGAGTCACATTTCCACAAAATGTTGCGCGATGTCCTTCCTGTCCACACTCGAAACAGGTCACAGCAGGTGCGAAACAGTCACGTCGAACATGCCCCGCTTTGCCATAGTTATAACATTTCTTCCCTGCGTCTGAAACGGTCGGTGCTACCCGGAACTTCTTTCCACCTCGAGAAGGATGCGGAGGCCTCTTGGATGAATGAAATGAGGACTGGACCCTGCGGGGCCCACTACTCTTATTCTCCGTGAAGTTTCCAGACACTTTATGCTTCTTTGCTTCCGTTGATTTCTCTACTGCCGCCTCTTTCATATCATAGGCCAGCGCCTTGTCCTGATACTGTCGCAAGGTGGTACATTCAAATCCGAACATATACTGCTGAATTTCCGGCTTCATCCGCATGTCGAAATGGAAAATCCTCTCCGCCTCGGTCCTGACCAAGTGGCGCACATAAGTCAGCTGGTGATTAAAAGTCTTAATCACGTCTGTCACAGATGCCTCTAAATTTTGTGGTGAGAAAAATTCCCGGACTCGGGCCTCTCTAACTGGGCGAGGACAATATTGCGCTTCCATCATCAATTTGAACTCCGTCCAGTCAACATTATGCTCCTCAGGTCGAATGGCCTCCCAACAGTCGAAAGCCTCCCCAGTCAGAAGATACTGGGCGATCGGAACCTTTCTGTCGTTAGGACAGTTAATCCCTGCAAATATCTTCTCTAACTCCTTCAACCAGTGATCCCAGAAAGCGTCTCAGTAGAACCGTCAAATTTTGGAGGATGCAATTTGACCACTTCAGTAAGCCATTTATCTTCCCGGTTATCCTGGTTATGCTGCTGTCCCATCACCGTCTGCATGCGATCAACAACCTGAGCAAACTGGTTTATCTGGGCAACCACCTGTTGAAGCACTCCCGGCACGTTAGGATATGCATTATTATTTGCTGATCCCTGCTGTCCTCCGGAATGGGAATCTGTTCGACTAGCGGTTATTTCTGGGGTAGACACCGAATCTTCCTGTCTCACATTTCCACGTCCGCGTCCACGACCGCATCCGCATCCACGACCTCCCCTCAACATACTGTAAACACAAATACTCAATATCCAGGGCAACTTTTCTAAAAGAAAGTCCGTCAATATTCTCAAAAACGATTTAAATAAAACGGTAGTAACTGAGATTTGGAGACTTACAACCACGGACCACACGACGATGCTGGCTCAGCAGTGATGTTACAAACGACTTGTAAATAACGTAAACAGACCCAATTAAAACCCGACTGCCAAGATATCCATGAATCTTAGCTCTGATACCATATTCTGTAACACCCTGAGATATTCGGAATAATTACAGTGCCGTAAATCCTTTATATAAGAATTTACAAGGCTAATTTGAAAACAATGGAAATAATACAGAAGTGTCATTAATGAAAGGGATTTCAAACTCGTTCGACAATTCAAATAAATTCATTATTACAAAATGTTCCCAAGACAACAACATAAATGTACTCGAGTACTGAAATAACCGGAAAATAAGACAACATAATCCACATCACTGAGCCACTTCATCGTCATGTCAGTAATGTGGCTTCTTCCCCGCTCCGCGGCTACCTGAACATCAAAACAAATGTCCACCCCCGAAGGGGTTAGCAAAACAATGCTAGTACAAGTATCGTACTACAATAAATCATCAATGCATCAAAAATATACAAAACGGACTTCCTTCATCGGAATCCAACGATGTGAATCCTCACGATTCCATCAACATAATACAGGGTAATCCAACGATCCAGCGCCCTCGGTATAGATCCCCATAATGATCCCGTCGGACCAATGCATGGTGGAAAACCCGTCCAACGATCCAGCGCCCTCAGCATAGATCCCCATGATGATCCCGTCGGACCAACGCATGGTGGACATTCGATCCAGCGCCCTCAGCATAGATCCTCATGACCCCCTCGGATCATTTACAACACAAACAATACCATTATGCATGCACATATGCAAATCAAACGTTCATCGATGTAAATATCATGACAACTCAAAGAATATAATCTCATGTTCAACAACACGAATAAATCGTACACACGATCAACACTACAATATCAATAAGCTTAAAATACGATACTTGCCTCAAAGATGGCAAAAACAAATCACTCCAACAAATCTCAACACACTCGAAGGCCGTCTCCTTCGATCAACGTAGCAAGCTCTAACCTTAACAAAAGAAATAATATAGAATTTATCTTATGTCGTACGAATGTCTAACAATCCGGTCTACGACCGAAAGCTCAAAAAAAATGCAATCTGCCTGAACTAGTTAGCGTACGCTACGTACTATACGTAACGTGCGCTAAGCCTGTCCGTTAGCGTACGTAAATGACGAAGTCTAGCGTACGCTAACTTATGTACCGGCAGTCCTCTCTGATCAGCTGACTGACTCGGTTGATGACATAACGAACGTTACGTACCAAACATAGCGTACGTTACTCATTCCCGATAGCGCACGTTAATATTTACATCTTAGCGTGCGCTACCTGTTGTTGGTCCCCAGAATGATGAAGACTGTCCTCACTGTACCAACACGAGTCTTTTCTAGCGCGCTTTGTCCTCACTCACGCGCACCTGAGAAACTTCCCAGGGGGTCACCCATCCCATAACTACTCCAGGCCAAGCACGCTTAACTTTGAAGTTTCTATGATATGGATACCAGAAAAGAATATGCATCTTATTGGTATGAGTAGTCCAAATCAATTCATTTAACCACTTTCTAGTGTATATATCACAGGTCGAATCGCAAGCCGCACCTCACGCATTTTTAAGCTAATGCAGGCAGGATGCTGACCGAAGCCCAACAATCCCCCTCCCAATATCTGCCAGGATTTCAGCTCTATAGTCTGGAAACCTCTGCAAACTAGATTTGATCACACAGCCCTCTAGCGGCTAGATTCATTCACACAGTCCTCCAACACTTGACATCAGCATATGTTCCACCTCCGTTTACTTCATTGCGCGCCAAGATCTCGGTTCAAAGATACTAGATTTGATCACATAGCCCTCCAGCACCTGACAACCTCCACTGCACCAGCATCTCAGTTCCGGCCAAGTGGCAATATCTTCTGCATGCCCGCCTCTCAGTTCCAACATTTTGGCAGCCTCTATTTTATGATACTTCGAGGGAATCCGCACTCGTGACTTGCTCCGATACCAATTTTTGGTCCCCAGAATGATGAAGACTGTCCCCACTGTACCAACACGAGTCTTTTCTAGCGCGCTTTGTCCTCACTCACGCAAGAAACTTCCCAGGGGGTCACCCATCCCATAACTACTCCAGGCCAAGCACGCTTAACTTTGGAGTTTCTATGAGATGGATACCAGAAAAGAATATGCATCTTGTTGGTATGAGTAGTCCAAATCAATTCATTTAACCACTTTCTAGTGTAGATATCACATGTCGAATCGCAAGCCGCACCTCACGCATTTTTAAGCTAATGCAGGCACGATGCTGACCGAAGCCCAACACCTGTGCATGGCAGTTTACTATTGGGCAGAAAACTGATCTAATGGTGATGAAACTCATGAAATCTTCAGTGATAAAACATGTCATCTCCGTGCATATTATGTTCATATGGTTTGTGAAAGATCTTTATGGATTAAACGACTACGAGATTCGAGGATATGTATAATCATCACAACACCATAATTCGTCTTGATCTTCAAGAAAATATCTTAAGTTCAATCCATTTCATGTCCCAAAACGTAAGATTCCATTATGTAAAGACTTAAGAACTTGATAATCTCCATATACTGGTAACAATCGGTTTGAAGCTTCATGAATATGCTAGGAGTTCAAGCACTAAAAAGGTTCAATGGTTTATACGATGAAGAAGTACCGAAACATCAAAAATATCCTTCTAACACATGATGTTCGACTACTAACGAATTTAACTGACTAGATAATCCCAAATCATGATCAAAACATCCTTCAGAATACTATTAATATTGGTGAAGAATCACCTACCTCAAAGTAGCGAAGAACACGAAGGAACTTGAAGAAATCCAACACCGAGAGCTTGAACACCAACCTCCAATGATATACAATCTTCAACTCGGGCTAGGATAATGATATGAAGGGTTTAGGATGGAGAGAGTGACTCTCTATATCTTAGAATTCGGGTTTGGAAGTGATGAAAGCTGAAAAAATGAAAAAGGGTGCTGTCCTTTATATAGAAAACGGTTATTAGCGCGCGCTAGTCCATATTCATAGCGTGCACTAACGGCTATACGAAACTTACTGACTTCACTGTACTCAGAATTTAGCGTGCGCTATCCTCATATCATTAGCGTGCGCTACAGCATTGACTTGGCTTTTCTCAAAAGCCGTCCAGGTTCATCCCGACATAATCCGACCAAGATCCGCGACCTGATCTCACCTACCAACACATCTCAATCATGCTGACTACGTATAGCGCGCGCTAAGGTTTATATATAGCGTGCGCTACTAAACCCAAATTAGCGTACGCTACGCCTAGTCGATAGCGTGCGCTACAAGTGCAAAATCACAATATTGAACACAGTCATGCAAGCATGCGCTTAACAACACCGGATCATGAAATACGGAGAATAATACTCAGATCAAAATACAACAAACACAATATCACAAGGTTCAATTACACATCAGAAATCTCGGGTATTACATCCTTCCTCCCTAAAAAGAAGTTTCGTCCCGAAACTTAAGATGAAAACAACTCCGGATATCTAGCATTCATATTGTCCTCCATTTCCCAAGTGGCCTCTTCAGCCCCATGTCGTGACCATTGTATTTTAACCAAGTGTATTGGTTTATTCCTCAATTGTTTGATCCGACTCCCAAGTATCTTGATTGGTCTTTCTTCGAAGGTACCGTCATTTGCTATCTCGATCTCATTAAAATCAATGATGTGACTGGGGTCTAGTACATACTTCCGCAATTGAGATACGTGAAACACACTGTGAATGTGACTCAGCGATGGCGGTAAGGCCAACCTGTATGCTAAATCCCCAACTCTCTCGAGGATCTCAAATGGTCCGATATATCTCGGACTTAGCTTACCTTTCCTCCCAAAACGGAAAATTCCTCGTGTAGGAGACACCTTCAGTAGTATGTGGTCCCCAATGTCGAACTCTAGAGGGCGACGACGCACATCTGCATAAGACTTATGTCGACTCTGGGCAGTCAACAGTCTTTCCCGAATCAAAACTATCTTCTCTTGAGTCTGAACTATCAATTCCGGTTCCGTCCCGATCAAGTCCGAAGAATCATCCCAACATAGGGGTGATCGGCATCTTCTCCCGTAAAAAGCTTCAAATTGTGCCATCTTAATCGAAGCATGCCAACTATTGTTGTAGGTGAATTCAATCAATGGCAAGTGAACTTCCCAATCAGTCGACCAGTCCAAAGTACAAGCTCTAAGCATGTCTTCTACTGTTTGTATAGTCCTTTCGGACTGACCATCCGTTTGGGGATGATAAGCCGTGCTAAAGTTTAGCTCGGTCCCCAAAGCCATGTGAACTTCCTTCCAGAAGTGCGACACGAAGCGACCATCTCGATCTGAAATAATGGTCTTCGGCGTCTCGTGCCAATTTCTTGGGTCCCCAAGTATCTTTAATTCCTAGGAAATGAGCCGACTTGGTTAGTCGATCAACTATAACCCAAATCATGTTCATTCCCGTCTTGGTCCTTGGCATATTGGTGATGAAATCCATTGAGATATCCTCCCACTTCCACTCAGGGATCGGAAGCGGCATTAACATCCCGGCAGGTCGCTGATGCTCAATCTTAACCTGCTGACAAGTCAAACACCTCGAAACGTACTCCGCTACATCCTTCTTCATATTTCCCCACCAGAAGTTTTGTTTTAGTTCCTTATACATCTTACTGCTGCCCGGGTGAATAGAATAGGGCGCGCTGTGAGCTTCCTTCAGAATTGTCCGTCTCAAATCATCATCATCGGGAATGCAAAGTCGACTCTGAAATCTCAGAACTCCATCATCTTGTATCACTAATCCTGGGGCCTTTCCTTTCTTTACTTCATCACATAACCGAAGGATCAGAGAATCGTTCAACTGCTTAGATTTGATTTCCTCGACTAGTGACGAAGTCAGTTCCATCACATATAGTTGCCCTTGGATTCCTGGTGACCATACTTCAATCCCTTCGCGGATCAGTTCTCGTTGAATGCTGGTTTGGGATGTAAGTGCTTCCAACACTCTAAGAGAAACAGGTTTACGGCTCAACGCATCGGCTACAACGTTTGCTTTACCCGGATGATAGAGAATTTCCAAGTCGTAATCCTTGATCAATTCCAGCCACCTTCTCTGCCTCATGTTTAATTCTTTCTGACTGAAAATGTACTTGAGGCTTTTATGATCTGTAAAGATCTGGCAATGAGTACCTTATAAATAATGTCGCCAAATTTTCAAGGCAAAGACCACAGCTGCTAACTCCACATCATGTGTCGGGTAATTAACTTCATACGGTTTCAACTGGCGAGAAGCATAGGCGATCACCTTATCCCCTTGCATCAACACACATCCCATACCCTGATTTGAAGCGTCGCTGTATACCATAAATCCATCAGTTCCATCTGGTAATGCTAATATAGGTGCTGTCGTCAGTCTCTTCTTAAGTTCATAAAAACCAGCCTGGCATTTCTCATTCCACGTGAACTTTTGAGTTTTCTATAACAGCTGAGTGAGTGGACGAGCAATTTTGGAAAATCCCTCTACAAAACGGCGATAATATCAAGCAAGTCCTAAGAAGCTTCGGACCTCTTTCATGTTATAAGGAGTTTCCTATTCCAAGATTGCTTCGACTTTCTTCGGGTCCACCTGAACTCCGTCAGCTGATATCACATGCCCAAGGAAGGTTACTTCCCTAAGCCAGAACTCGCATTTGGAAAGCTTTGCATAAAGCTGTTCATTTCTCAAGGTGCTCAAAACCACACGCAAATGCTCGGCATGCTCCTCTGTGTCTTTCGAATAGATCAAGATGTCATCAATGAAAACGACCACAAACTTGTCTAGGTATTCTAAGAATACCCGATTCATCAATTGCATAAATACCGCAGGAGCGTTGGTGAGTCCGAATGGCATCACCACGAATTCATATTGCCCGTACCGGGATCTGAAAGCAGATTTCGGTATATCCGATTCCTTAATTCTCAACTGATGATATCCTGATCGCAAGTCAATCTTCGAGAATACCCTTGCCCCTTGCAGTTGATCAAACAAGTCGTCGATCCAAGGTATAGGATACTTGTTCTTGATCGTCACCTTGTTTAACTCCCTGTAATCAATACATAATCGGAGGGATCCATCTTTCTTTCGGACAAAGAGAATGGGTGCTCCCCAAGGAGAAACGCTAGGTTGAACGTAACCCTTCTGCAATAATTCATCCAGTTGCTTCTTTAGTTCATACATCTCGGTTGGTGCCATGTGGTATGGTGCTCTGGAAATAGGAACGACTCCAGGCTCTAATTCGATAGTGAACTCCACTTCTCTCTGCGGAGGTAACCCAGGTAGTTCGTCAGGGAATACATCTGAAAATTCATTCACGACTGGAATAGATGAGAGCTCTACTCCTTCTTCTTTCTTCATGGCATAACACCAAAATCCGTAACAACCCTGCTTTAGCAATCTCGCTGCTGTCATCGCTTTGATCAATTTCCCTGAGCTGCCCGGTCTCCATCCTTTGAATAAATGTTCAGATCCATCATCAGCAACGATAGAAATGACTCTCTTTCGGTAATTCAAAATAGCTCCGTAGCGGTTGAGCCAATTGTCTCCGAGAATTACATCGTCACCTTGGATGTCGACTACAATAAGATTTGATGGCCAATCTCTCCCTCCTATAGTCACTGGAAAATCTCTAGTTTCTAATGTTCCCACAAGTTTCTCTCCGCTCGGTAATCCCACAACATAAGGTTCACAATCACACAAGCACGATATTTTCAAACGACTAACACAGTTCAAAGATATGAAAGAATGCGTAGCTCCTGAATCGAATAAGACACTAACTGGTTGCAAAAGGATCTGAATCGTACGTGATGCAACAGCCGTGTTCTGATCGTCTGACTTCTTCATCTCGTAAATATGTGGAGGAACGGACCCAGCGCTGGATGCCTCTCTTTTCCCAACATTCTGCTGCTGGACACCACTTTGTTGCGTCTGGTTTACACTAGTGTCCTTCGGGACCGGTGCAGGAGTGCGAGTACAAAAAGATCGAGTCGCATTTCCACAAAATGTTGCGCGATGTCCTTCATGTCCACACTAGAAATAGGTAAAAGCAGGTGCGAAACAGTCACGTCGAACATGCCCCGCTTTGCCACAGTTATAACATTTCTTCCCTGCGTCTGAAACGGTCGGCGCTGCCCGGAACTTCTTTCCACCTCGAGAAGGATGCGGAGGCCTCTTGGATGAATGAAATGAGGACTGGCCCCTGCGGGGCCCACTACTCTTATTCTCCGTGAAGTTGCCAGACACTTTCTGCTTTTTTGCTTCCGTTGATTTCTCTACTGCCGCCTATTTCATATCATAGGCCAGCGCCTTGTCCTGATACTGTCGCAAGGTGGTACATTCAAATCCGGACATATACTGCTGAATTTCCGGCTTCATCCGCATGTCGAAATGGAAAATCCTATCTGCCTCGGTCCTGACCAAGTGGCGCACATAAGTCAGCTGGTGATTAAAAGTATTAATCACGTCTGTCACAGATGCCTCTAAATTTTGTGGTGAGAAAATTCCCGGACTCGGGCCTCTCTAACTGGGCGAGGACAATATTGCGCTTCCATCATCAATTTGAACTCCGTCCCATCAACATTATGCTCCTCAGGTCGAATGGCCTCCCACCAGTCGAAATCCTCCCCAGTCAGAAGATACTGGGCGATCGGAACCTTTCTGTCGTTAGGACAGTTAATCCCTGCAAAGATCTTCTCTAACTCCTTCAACCAGTGATCCCAAGAAAGCGTCTCAGTAGAACCGTCAAATTTTGGAAGATGCAATTTGACCACTTCAGTAAGCCATTTGTCTCCCCGGTTATCCTCGTTATGATGCTGTCCCATCACCATCTGCATGCGATCAACAACCTGAGCAAACTGGTTTATCTGGGCAACCACCTGTTGAAGCACTCCCGGCACGTTAGGATCTGCATTATTATTTGTTGATCCCTGCTGTCCTCCGGAATGGGAATCTGTTCGACTAGCGGTTATTTCTGGGGTAGACACCGAATCTTCCTGTCTCGCATTTCCACGTCCGCGTCCACGACTGCATCCATGTCCACGACCTCCCCTCCACATACTGTAAACACAAATACTCAATATCCAGGGCAACTTTTCTAAAAGAAAGTCCGTCAATATTCTCAAAAAGGATTTGAATAAAACGATAGTAACTGAGATTTGGAGACTTACAACCACGGTCCACACGACGATGCTGGCTCAGCAGTGATGTTACAAACGACCCGTAAATAACATAAACAGACCCAATTAAAACCCGACTACCAAGATATCCATGAATCTTAGCTCTGATACCATATTCTGTAACACCCCGAGATATTCAGAATAATTAGAGCGCCGTAAATCCTTTATATAAGAATTTACAAGGCTAATTTAAAAACAATGGAAATAATACAGAAGTGTCATTAATGAAAGGGATTTCAAACTCGTTCGACAATTCAAATAAATTCATTATTACAAAATGTTCCCAAGACAACAACATAAACGTACTCGAGTACTGAAATAACCGGAAAATTAGACAACATAATCCACATCACTGAGCCACTTCATCATCATGTCGGTACTGTGGCTGCTTCCCCGCTCCGCGGCTACCTGAACATCAAAACAAATGTCCACCCCCGAAGGGGTTAGCAAAACAATGCTAGTACAAGTATCGTACTACAATAAATCATCAATGCATCAAAAATATACAAAACGGACTTCCGTCATCGGAATCCAACGATGTGAATCCTTACGATTCCATCAACATGATACAGGGTAATCCAACGATCCAACGCCCTCGGTATAGATCCCCATGATGATGCCGTCGGACCAACGCATGGTGGAAAACCCGTCCAACGATCCAGCGCCCTCAGCATAGATCCCCATGATGATCCCGTAGGACCAACGCATGGTGGACATTTGATCCAGCGCCCTCAGCATAGATCCTCATGATCCCCTCGGATCATTTACAACACAAACAATACCATTATGCATGCACATATGCAAATCAAACGTTCATAGACGTAAATATCATGACAACTCAAAGAATATAATCTCATGTTCAACAACACGAATAAATCGTACACACGATCAACACTACAATATCAATAAGCTTAAAATACGATACTTGCCTCAAAGATGGCAAGAACAAATCACTCCAACGAATCTCAACACACTCGAAGGCTGTCTCCTTCGATCAACGTAGCAAGCTCTAACCTTAACAAAAGAAATAATATAGAATTTATCTTATGTCGTACGAATGTCTAACAACCCGGTCTACGGCCGAAAGCTCAAAAAAAATGCAATCTGCCTGAACTACTTAGCGTACGCTACGTACTCTACGTAATGTGTGCTAAGCCTGCCCGTTAGCGTACGTAAACGACGAAGTCTAGCGTACGCTAAATTATGTACCAGCAGTCCTCTCTGATCAGCCGACTGACTCGGCTGATGACATAACATACGTTACATACCAAACATAGCGTACGTTACTCATTCCCGATAGCGCACGTTAATATTTACATCTTAGCGTGCGCTACCTGTGCATGGCAGTTTACTATTGGGCAGAAAACTGATCTCATGAAATCTTCAGTGATAAAACATGTCATCTCCGTGCATATTATGTTCATACGGTTTGTGAAAGATCTTTACAGATTAAACGACTACGAGATTCAAGGATATGTATAATCATCACAACACCATAATTCATCTTGATCTTCAAGAAAATATCTTAAGTTCAATCCATTTCATGTCCCAAAACGTAAGATTCCATTATGTAAAGACTTAAGAACTTGATAATCTCCATATACTGGTCACAATCGGTTTGAAGCTTCATGAATATGCTAGGTGTTAAAGCACTAAAAAGGTTCAATGGTTTATACGATGAAGAAGCACCGAAACATCGAAAATATCCTTCTAACACATGATGTTCGACTACTTACGAATTTAACTGACTAGATAATCCCAAATCATGATCAAAACATCCTTCAGAATACTACTAATATTGGTGAAGAATCACCTACCTCAAAGTAGCGAAGAACACGAAGGAACTTGAAGAAATCCAACACCGAGAGCATGAACACCAACCTCCAATGATCTACAATCTTCAACTCGGGCTAGGATAATGATATGAAGGGTTTAGGATGGAGAGAGTGACTCTCTATGTCTCAGAATTAGGGTTTGCAAAGTGATGAAAGCTGAAAAAATGAAAAAGGGTGCTGTCCTTTATATATAAAATGGTTATTAGCGTGCGCTAGTCCATATACATAGCGTGCGCTAACGGCTATACGAAACTTACTGACTTCACTGTACTCAGCATTTAGCGTGCGCTATCCTCATATCATTAGCGTGCACTACCCCGTTGACTTGGCTTTTCCCGAAAGCCGTCCAGGTTCATCCCGACATAATCCGACCAAGATCCACGGCCTGATCTCACCTACCAACACGTCTCAATCATGTTGACTACGTATAGCGCGCGCTAAGGTTTATATATAGTGTGCGCTACTAAACCCAAATTAGCGTACGCTACGCCTAGTCGATAGCATTCACTACAAGTGCAAAATCACAATATTGAACACAATCATGCAAGCATGCGCTTAACAACACCGGATCATGAAATACGGAGAATAATACTCAGATCAAAATACAACAAACACAATATCACAAGGTTCAATTACACATCAGAAATCTCGGGTATTAGAAATAGCGCATACCTGGCTACATTCTCGAGATTTGCATGCTTGCGATCATCAGTTGTCCAATGTTCCCGTTCCTTCTTAAGCATTTCTGCATGAGATTGACCTTCTATTCTGGCGGCTGGACTGACCTTCATGATCTTGAGCTTCTTGAATGACGAAGATCATATCTTCGTGCATCGCGGCAAGATGGGCTTCCATCCTGATTCTCAAGTCATCAAATTCATTAACGGAAAACATGGGAACTTGGTTGATCATAGATGTATCCATGGCATAAGTAGAATGAATGATAAAGATACAAGTGTAAAGTCTTCAAAAGTTAGTGATTATTTGGAACTGATTCAGGTTAAAAATCAATTGTTCTTTGTAGAATCAACCGCTCTGATACCACTTGTTGGTCATAGTATACAATATAAACTACTTAGAGGGAATTGAATAACTTGTATCATTATTCGAAATTTGTATGCATAGTGGAAGTTTGTAACTAAGTTGTTGTAATTACAGCAACTTGATGGTCTCCTGTTAGCTTGGTGGCTTGGGACAGGTCCAAATCATCTTGAGTTTTTCATAAATTTCCTTGTCTATTTTACAGATCTATACCTTTGAGAATGTGTATTTTTCAAGAGTGACAAATAGTGCATTCTTAGCAACATGGTACATATTTGTTCGTTTGCGCTCTTCAGTGGTCACTGATCCCTAGACATCTGGAGCATCTCTGCACGGGGTTGGCCTACCACCCTGGCAGCTATATAGACCTTCATGATAGTAATAGATCCTTCCTACATGACGAAGAGCATCTTTTCATGCATAGTAGCCACGCAGATCCACATCCCAATTCTCCAGTCATCAAATTCATTAATCGAGAAAATAGAAATTTATTGACCATCGATGTATCCATGGTAGTTAATATATGCTGAGTGCTACATATAAGGAAACACAGTTTTGAAAGCTTGTGATTTGGATCAGGTTTAATATGCGTAACAGATACAAGTTGCTGTAATTACAACAACTAAATGGTATCCTATATCTTGATGCTTCACCCCTACAAAAAAGTCATTTAACATCGATATTGGAACTGATGTTAAATATGGCGATGTTAAAAATATTAACGGACCGAGCTAGCCCAACTATCCAACACCCCCAGAATTCGACTGGGAATGTCACATGCCGTAGACCCTTCTCACAAGAATCTACCAGACTAAACTCCAAAAGACTACTCAATGATAGACCGATCGAGGTCAATTTAATTACAAAACAGACCAGCAAGGTCATTAAACAATTTAAAAACAGCATAGTTCACAACTCAACAACAATAATAAACTTGAATACAGAAAAGAATGACAGCTCAATTTAATAAATGAATACCACACCCGTGCAAGGGTGAATACTCTATCACAAGAGAAATACTGACCAAAATAAAACAAAAGAATAAACTCTGACTCTTGTGTGATTAGCATCATTGTCCTCCATCTCCTTCCAAGCCAATACCGTGACTTCTCCCGAGCTGCAAACCTGAGTGCATAACAGGCACCCACCCCCCGAAAACTCGGCGGTTAGCAAATTGGAAATTTACTAGTGCAAGTACATAATATGCAAGATATACGAAAAATACCAACACAAAACTCAACAACCGCAAAGCCTTAACACGAACCACACATTCACACAACCAGCACATAAAGCGCATTCACACAGACACATTTTCTTTACGGAACATTGCATCAAGGAAAACTTTAGACGAGCCCCAATGAGTCAAAAGAACTACTTCGAAAACCCCTTTTTAAAAGAAATATTTTGGAAAAACATTTCGATAAGATGATTTGAAAACGTTAATGTAGACTCGGGCCATTTTGGGGTTTTAAAAAATCGAATGGAAATACTTTTAGAAAATAACTTCAAAATTTCTCGGGTCCTTGATCCAGTATGTGGAAAACAATTTTACAGGAAAACCATTTCAATGTCATTCGGGGTCCTCGGCCCAATTTGCAGAACACTATCACAAGAACAATCATCTCAATATCTCACGGGATCCTCGACCCAATCTACCGAACATTCATCACAAGAACAATCATCTGAACATTCCACAGAACACTTCACAGCACAATCAATGTCACAACCTCTCATTTCGACAAATCCTGCTCAAGACCCTTGATTAATTAACCCTTGGAAATCTCGTCAGATATCCTTAGTTAATTAATACTGATACCAACATTTAAACGAGTTGAAACAAACTTTCAAAAGCACAAGTCTCAGCCTTTATCGAGACCAACATTTAAAGTTCAAAAGAACTTTTGAAGTACGAAAATTTTTCGGTATTGGTGTCTTAACTGTCACTCGAATATCCGTAACCAATAAGCCTGCCAGTAGCCTCCCTTGCACACCTGTGCACCAACATTCACTACACTATGTGTCCGCCCCTTGAACATGTCACCGCGCAAGTGCTCACTCCCGCAAGAGCCCCCCCTTGCACACGCATTATGTAACACTGGCGTTCACAAACCATATGGAGCTGCTCATTGCAGCGTACATATGCCGAAGTACATGCCCCGCCCTCAGAGGCTCCGGATACGACGTCTCTCACAAAAAATATTCACATTGTTTCAAATATCAAGCACACAGTCAATCATCGCAACAATTATCAAAATCAGTACACAAATTCGCACAAATTATATGCCAATCAACAACTACACAGACAAACACCACCACGCACATTATCAACCAAAACTCGGCACAATACGCCTTCAGGCATAAACAAACCAACACCTACACATATATCCCTGAATCGTAATTCAACCAAATACACATACCTGGCTATATTATCTCTATAAATATAGCTTATACTTTAAGTCAAATTAAGTACATCAAACTAATATTAACATCAATCACTCAATATTCAAAAATGTATGTATATATATACACTTATTATATATATATATATATATTGTTGGGTACAGGGTCGGATATTTGCGCCGTGTGCGGAAGCGTAAATAAAAGGTGCGGAAAATAAAGGACACGAGGATTTATAGAGGTTCGGCTATAAACGAGCCTACGTCCTCTCTAGGTATCTTTTTCTATAGGATCAAGATAAAAACCTCTACGCCTCTCTTCTATCGGTCGAGGTATAACCGTTACAATCACGTCTTCTATTGGTCCGTGATAAACCACTCGTACTTGTCTTTGTGTCGGTCCAAGTTAAACCGTTTTCCTTTTCGTAGGACAAGGAATCAACCTCTCTAGCTTTCTATGGGTACTAGATAAACCTCACTCGATAGTGATTGCGATTCTAATAATGCCGGATCCTTGATCCTAATAACACCGAATCCAATCGTATCTTTTCTTTTATCACTCGTGTATGTTTTTCGTGAATTCTCACTCAAACACTTACAATTAAGCTCAATATCAACAACAAGAATGTGTATAATAATATCACAAGAATAGACTATTTGCTCAAGGTTGTTGTACTCAAACAATACCATAGGGATGGTATTTATAGGCTCTATCTTCAAACTAGCCGTTAGGCCCGGATCGCTCATTACGTCGTTATATGCTCTCCATTACGTACGTAAGCCTCATTACGTACGTTAACCATGGCTGGTTACGTACGTTAGCATCTTCACAAATCAGTCCAGTGAGTTTCATCATTTGAGTTACGTACGTTAGCCTTTCCTTTGTTACGTACGTTAACATTACGTCACTCATGACGTCATATATCCGTTGTATGCTTTGGTGACTTTGACTTCTCCAACGCTCACTTGTTTGAACTCCTTTACGTCGTTATCTCTCATCCATTACGACGTTAAGTGCTACCATTACGTCGTTAATGATCACATATTACGACGTTAGCTTTGAGATTTTCCACTTTTTGTACTTCGATTCCTTCGATGCTTTGCTTCGTCTCTTTGTTGTTTTGTTTTGCTTATCAACATTAATCATCAAAACACTTTTTAATTTATGTATGGAACAAAATGTTCCAACAATCTCCCCCTTTTTGATGATTACAAAACAACACTCCGACAATGGGATTTTCCTGCAAAAATACAAATATATGTATATCTTCTGGACCAAAGTTTTTGACTTTGTCCGTTTCGTTAGAATATTCTCCCATTATTTTTTCGACTCCTTCTTTCTCCTTACCTTTAACTTTTTGAATTTTTCGAATTTTTCATCGTCTTTTCGACCTCTCCTCATTTTTCTTCAACTCCTTCGTTTTTCTAATTCTTTTTGAATGCAATCGATTTTCTTCGATTTTTCTCCCCCTTTCACGGTTAATCACATTTTCGACTTATTTCTCCATTCTCCTATCTCTCCCCCTTTTTGTATTCATCAAAAGTGGATAAAATATCAATTGAAATAATACCAAAATATAAAATATGCATGATACTAATTTATGATAAATAAATGCATAAAGGGTAAAAACTCCCCCTGAAAATATTATCTCCCCCTTTTAAAAAAATACTCCCCCTGAGTAAAATACAAAAAATCAATTTTTGGGGATCCAACCTATAGTTGGTTTTTGTTTGGAAACATAGACGGTATTTGAAACCATTGTTCCTTTAGGAACCCAAATTTTCTTAATTTTTATCGTCCGCTTCGGGCTTTTGCAACTTGAAATATGATGCCCGATTTTCAAACACTTTTCGCAATGGGGTATTTTAAAATTAACGGATTCGTTTTTCAAACGAGTTTTGAATCCTAACCCCTCTTTATTCAAAGTAAACTTTTGAACACCAAGCATTTGTTCAAATTTCTCGTTTCCGCACGAGAATTTCTTTGTCAAAGATTTAAGCTCGGTTTGGATTTTAACGAGATCATTTTTCAAAATATTTTCATTTTCAATACATTTTGAATGATCGATTTCAACAAATTTTCCCTTCTCGATAATTTTGGAATTTTCAATTTCCAAAGATTTAATTTTAGACTTAAGGGATTTGATTTCCGATAATGCATTTTGAAAATCCGTATGCAATAATTCAAATGCATCAAAAAGTTCATCACGGGAGGATGTACTTACCTGGCTTTCGACGTCGCTGTCGTCGAACGAACTCCGGGCCATGAGAGCGAGATTATTTTGATTGATGAAATCATCGTCTTCATCTTCATCGCTCCAAGTAGCCACGAGAACCTCCTTCTTGGGTTTGACACGACAATGCTTAGCGAAGTGGCCTGGTTTTCCACATAATCGACAAGAGTTGTCGAATTTCTTAGATTCGCCGAGATATCCTTCTTCCTCCGGTTTAATAAGGTTTGAAACTTATTAATGTTTTTGGCATAATATGCCGATTCTTCGTCGCTTTCCTCCACCCGAATTTCTTCTTTCTTCCTCGACATCTTAGCCTTCATGGCTAACGATCGTTCCTTCGGCTTGACACTTCGTGATTTTAAAACAATCTCATAATTGATTAGTGAACCAACAAGGGCACTAAAATCGAGCGTGTTGAGGTCTTTAGATTCCATAATCGCGGTCACGGTGCCGTCCCATTCGCTAGGTAGTGATCGTAAAATTTTCTTAACTTTTTCACTACTAGATAATGGTTTGCCAAACGAAGCTAGTCCATTGGTGATGACCGAGAATCGGTCGAGCATATTGGTGATGGACTCGTCACCCTTCATCATGAATAACTCGTAGTCATGGAGAAGCATATTTATCTTCGTCTCCTTGACTTGAGTCGTCCCTTCGTGTGTGATTTCTAGAATTTTCCATATTTCTTTCGCACTCTCACACGATGAGATTCGATTGACCTCTTCCGGATTTAAGGCACAAAATAAGAGTTGAGTAGCCTTACAATTTAGATGGTCATTTTTCCAATCGGCATCGTCGTATTCTTCGAAAGATTTGAGCGTACCGTCGGATTTGATTGGAACTTTCGGGCCAAGGCAGATAATCTTCCAAATTTCGATGTCGTATGCTCGGATGAATATCGACATCTTCTTCTTCCACGTCAAATAATTTGAGCCATCAAAGAATGGTGGTCGGTTGAGAGCAAGGCCTTCGACGGGAGCCATTTGAAAAGCCATTTTGGATCTTCTCCTCGGATGTTAAGCCGCGTATTGGAGTACCGCTCCGATACCAATTGTTGGGTACAGGGTCGGATATTTGCGCCGTGTGCGGAAGCGTAAATAAAAGGTGCGGAAAATAAAGGACACGAGGATTTATAGAGGTTCGGCTATAAACGAGCCTACGTCCTCTCTAGGTATCTTTTTCTATAGGATCAAGATAAAAACCTCTACGCCTCTCTTCTATCGGTCGAGGTATAACCGTTACAATCACGTCTTCTATTGGTCCGTGATAAACCACTCGTACTTGTCTTTGTGTCGGTCCAAGTTAAACCGTTTTCCTTTTCGTAGGACAAGGAATCAACCTCTCTAGCTTTCTATGGGTACTAGATAAACCTCACTCGATAGCGATTGCGATTCTAATAATGCCGGATCCTTGATCCTAATAACACCGAATCCAATCGTATCTTTTCTTTTATCACTCGTGTATGTTTTTCGTGAATTCTCACTCAAACACTTACAATTAAGCTCAATATCAACAACAAGAATGTGTATAATAATATCACAAGAATAGACTATTTGCTCAAGGTTGTTGTACTCAAACAATACCATAGGGATGGTATTTATAGGCTCCATCTTCAAACTAGCCGTTATTGCCAGATCGCTCATTACGTGCGTTATATGCTCTCCATTACGTCGTAAGCCTCATTACGTCGTTAACCATGGCTGGTTACGCGTTAGCATCTTCACAAATCAGTCCGGTGAGTTTCATCATTTGAGTTACGACGTTAGCCTTTCCTTTGTTACGACGTTAACATTACGCCACTCATGACGTCATATATCCATTGTATGCTTTGCGACTTTGACTTCTCCAACGCTCACTTGTTTGAACTCCTTTACGACGTTATCTGTCATCCATTAAATGCGTTAAGTCGCTACCATTACGTCGTTAATGATCACATATTACGACGTTAGCTTTGAGATTTTCGACTTTTTGTACTTGATTCCTTCGATGCTTTGCTTCGTCTCTTTGTTGTTTTGTTTTGCTTATCAACATTAATCATCAAAACACTTTTTAATTTATGTATGGAACAAAATGTTCCAACATATATATATATATATATATATATATATATATATATATATATATATATATCGGTATAAAATAATACATACACTTCGGCAGCTATGATTTTACGTAGATATAATTCGTATATCAAGGTACTTGCCTTGGTAATCTTTCGTGAATACTCCGAAGAATACGGCCGACCGGAAATATCCGGAACTGTGATGAAAACGAAGATCAGAAGGGTACAACACTAGCTCTCCGCAGGGAATTCATCCCTAATATCCTATCATCAATTAAACAATCAATCACACTGGGAAAAACATCGTAAAACGACTGAATCTCCTACTACGGCATTTTCCCGGACACGTTGAAGGCGTCAATTGAGAACTCAATTAAACCGACAAATTTCTAGCAATTAAACAATGGAAAAACAACAAAAATCGGTGGGAATACAACTATATTATTGATGATCATTCAATAATTTAAGTTAGTTTGGAATAAACGGACAACATCATTCAAATTACCCAAATTTCCAAAAACTAAGATTTTAGGAAAACTTATCTCTATTATAGTTCGATAAATACAGTAATTTCAATGGCTGGAAATATCAAAACAAAAATCGATTTATTTAAATATGTCACTCAGTTACAAAATACATAAAATTTCATCGAAAAATAACTTGCACGTTAAAAGATATACATATTCAAAGTAGGCAACTCGATCAACTTCAAAAGAACTGAAAAACAGCATTGCTGACTCACTAGAAAACGGTTCATATTATCCAAGTATTCTGACTCAATACGTACGGTCCAAATAACATTTATACCCATATGTACTTTATTTACAAAATACTCGAGATGTATTTGTAAAATAACTTACCGATTGTGGGAAAATCGAGTTGAAAGAGGGCAACCCAGTCTGGAATTCATAGACTATGGGGAATTACTTCAAACATCTACCGAACATCTCCTCGAGTAGGCTGCTCAAATTCGCTGGGTGTTTGAGCATTTTTGAGCTTATTAAGATCTTAATACTAGGATATAAAAAGACTTGACGGAATAGGAGTACGTTTTCTACAGGTATTGATAAACGGTATTAGAAAAACGTACCAATAAGGCCGCACTTTATGGTTTTAAATTCCGCTAGTCAGTCAAAAACTGCGTGGAGCAAAAGTCTGCCGGCCACTTTCGGCGCCCGCTTGCTGACCTACCCAGCACGCTGTTGGGCCCGCCCGGCATTGATGCGCGATTCGCACGTGCGGTCTTCCATCGGCGAGTCTCTACTAATTCAATCATAACTTCTTCGTTCAGACTCCGACCGACTCGCCGTTTGAACCATTGGAAAGTTAGATCAATTATAATATCGAACATCCTAAAAATTCGTGGTGATTTTTTAAAGTTAATACTTGTCCACGACACTTCCAAGAAAATGACCAATTTTATTATTATTTACACTCTCGGTGCATATCTCTTATTTTAAATGGTCCAAGACCACAAATTTATCTCAAATACATCCAAGTAAATTCACAAGCTCATATATAGTCCGGAAAATTTTCTCTATTTTTTGTTGAATAATTTGTCTGAGAATACAGCGTTCGCCACTGTCACATTCTAACTAACAAGTATTCGACGATATTAGAAAACACTACCCGACACCTTACTATCGTCTACTCAATATCACATCTATTTACCGAAAAAAATCAGATCATCAATCTTCCAACAAAGTCAACGATAAAATATTATTCTAAAATTCAGGATATTAGATACTACCCCCCTTAAAAAAAGTTTCGTCCTCGAAACTTAAAACAAAGAGTAGCAGAACAAACTAAGAAAACAACCCCTTAGTAACACCACAATCGTCCACACATGATTCAGTAAGCATCCCCGAATGCACAAAGTATGCAATCCTAAAATTAAAAAAAAAAGAATTTGGAAACTATGCGTACTATATACGAGTCCGAGTTATCATACCCGAAAATGACACTATACGAGCCGCGGAATAACTAGAGCTCGCAGAGTGCAAAATTTTGAAATCAAATTTTAGTCTTCTGACGGGGGCGATAATATTATGTCTGCACTTTATGAAAAGCAATCATTTGAGACAAAGACGGTGAGTTACGTTTCGCCCAAAACTTATAAATACTATTCTTTTATTAGAAGAAGAAGTTTTATTTCACATGTCGACTTTAAAACCATTTTTGAATTATGAATAAAACAATTCATGTTTTTTTTTATCAATGCATAAAATAATTTGTTTTTTAAAATTTTAAAAGTATGGTGACTAATTTGAAATATTTCAAAAATTTAATTTGAGGTTCAAATATCAAATGTTTAAAAAAATTTCTTCTTCTATCAATGTTTGATCGAAAAAAATTTCACCGAAATACGTGACCATTTGATATGACGATATTAAATCGTAGGTTTTCACAATGTTTGAAAATTTCAAAATACCACTTTAAAATGTTCGTGCAGCGGATCAAATTCATTATGGGATGTAGGAATTAATATACCCGATTTTCCAAACACACTACATAACCATTATTACGTGGACCATATACGCATTTTATATTCAAAACGATAATGCCACAAACAAGTTCCTGCCCCTCGATCAAAGTTAAACCAGTTAGCGTAACATAATCACAACATACATATGAAAAGGCTTACAAACGGTAGACTTACCATCACGGATCACCTGAAGATGATGTCGGGACTACGATACTAATCACTGTAATACCCCCAAGTTATTCAGGGTATATTACAGCGCTGTGAGCCCCGCCGTGGGACCCACAAGGCTATTCATACGCGGAACTGTAAAACTTGACCGAGAAGGTCTAGATACAATGAAAAGAGGGACAATACAAATGGTATTCAAATCTAACCAATGTAACCATATACATCACCACACAAATCAATACCTTGGCAACACATGCCGGAACATCAAGGAAACTGAAATACAATACTCGACTATTTAAAATCTATTACAGTACCACAACACTGATGGAGGAATCCAAAAATATAACCGGAGACAAGACACAGTATCACACTTGCCCATCATCTTCATGCTGACCCGATACCTGCCTGTCCGCTCTCCTGGAACCTGAAATACATAAAAAGTATTTCCCCCATAAAGGGGTTAGCCGTCGAATAGCTAGTACAAGTATATCAAGTATGAAATACAATACTTCTCGACAATAAAGTAAATGTAACCGTCAATTATCAATTCAAGACTAGTATTCCCGAATAACTAAATCTCATAGCATCACATCAATACATACATGATCAACTGTGGAACCGTACCAGAGGCTACGGAACCCTCAGGGACCCGTCGGCCTGCCCCAGAGTGGTTAACCCAAATTATCCGTGGAATCGCACCAAAGGCTAAGAAACCCTCAAGGGACCTGTCGGCCATCCCCAGAGTGGATATAAATAAACATTCCATTCATATATCTTACTTTCAAATTCGAGAACGTACAATCATAAATATATACTTGCCTTTGAGACATCATGAAATCAAACGGAAAAGAGTATGAGTTCGGTAGGTCCAAGAACGCACTTCCGGTACCTAAACGATTCGTAAGGGATATGATAATCAATAATCCATAGTCATAATCCACGAAGAAACTCCCGAAACCCGTCTACAATTCACGAAAATACAAGGGTAAACAACTAAAGGTTGGAAAATCACCAAAACCCTCACAAGTCCGAACACGACACAAACCAATCCGTAAAATCATAGGAAAAGCATGTATACGGGGTAGAAATATCATAATCTCAAGATTCTCAAGCCTCAAACTGGATAAATCGAACGAATCTAAGAAAAACTCCAAAATTCCCAAAAATAGGGTTCTAAGGATTTTTACCTTGCTTTGAAAGATGGAATGGATTAAATGCTGTGAAATCTTTGTTCTCCAACCAAAGATATTGTTATCAGAAGAAAGATCGCTTCCAAACTCCCCGAATCACCCAAACCCGCTGCTCCCGATCGGAAATGTGAGAAGAATGTGTAAAATGACGAAATGGAACTCAACATCCTTTGCGTGCGCTAACTGGTGTCCTGCCAAAGTCCCAGTTCACTGACTCAGCCCGATAGCATGCGTTAACACTGTGCACTAGGGCGCGCTATGCAACACATATAGCGTACGCTAGCCGCTGCTTAGTGTGCGATACCTCCGTGACCGAGAACACTTCCGAAAGGTCTAAACAGCATGATCATGATCCAATCAAGGCATGAAACTCTAGATCAACGCCGACACCATCACAAAGAGTTTACAGAGCGACAAAACAGGAAGAACGGTAAGGTCAAACAGTCAATAAAAAGTACGGGTATTACATTCTCCCCCTCTAAAAAGAAGTTTAGTCCCGAAACTTAAGAAATAAAAAGTTCGGGGTACTCCGATCGTATATTCTATTCCGTGTCCCAAGTCGCCTCCTCGACTCAATGTCTCGACCATTGCACTAAAACCAACGGGATGATTTTGTGCCAACGCTGCTTCTCACAATGTTCAAGAATCTTGACTGGTTTCTCCGGATAGGTAACATCCTTGGTTACGTAAATCTCACTATAGTCAAAAACATGACTTGGATCCAGCATGTGCCTTCTCAACTGAGAAACATGACAAACGATTTGAACAAGATCAAACACAGGGGGCAACGACAAGCGATAAGCTAAGTCTTCGACCCTGGAGTAGGACATGGTCTCCAAAATTGAATTCTAAAGGTCGACGACGAGTATCGGTATACGATTGATATGTTGAAGAGCATCTCAAAATACGAAAAAAACTCAACTACAATTGTCTGTACTGTATTCAACAATACCAAGAATTCTCAAAACATTATCATAACTCATAAGTGTAGCATGAATTATCTGTGCCAAATCATGTCCGTCAGATTGTACCGATAAAGCTCAATATGGAAAAAAACCAATAACACACAGAACAATGACAACAAGTCCCGAAACAATGACGTACAATCCGAATGCTCACACCGTTAATAACAATGATCAACCCATAAACCAACCGAGAATATCATTGACATGATAAACTCCAATGCTATCAACAAAAGATCCACAATAATCGAGAATACCATCAACATGATAACCTCTAACACGATCAATAAGGGACCAACAACGACCGAGAGTACCATCAACAAGGTAACTCTAAATGATCAACAATAGTGGATCTCAAAGAAATAACTCCAACTATCGAACAAACCCCTCGGGCGTATGAACAACCAGTCGCAAACAGTCAAACATATCCAATACAACATAAACTATGAACGACCACAATAATAAGGCTCAAGAGGGACATCACAGTACGCCCGATTTGGAAATGTGTCCGTGCATATGTCCACCCCGTATACGGAATCCAGAACATACGTGGGACAATGTACCTAATTATCCTCACGAACTACGTCCCGTGTGCACGGTCCAATGCGGAAATATCCTCGCATGACCATCGTGTGCCTGGCTAAAAATTCTACACATAACCAATCGGCACGCAGATATGATTCCCGATATGTCACGACGCAACATGACAACAAAACTCAAAGGATAACACCTCCAATACGGATCATATGACTCACCAAAGTAAACGATGATACATGAATAATGAAAGATCGACATGACCAACAATATCCAACACAACCATCCTGGGACCACAATCCCTAAGGACCGATTAACACGAACAACAATCTGGAAATCCTCAACCCTCAACGATCACAAAATTACCGAGTTCATAAGAATGATAGTGTGCTGCCTTGAGTCGGCTAACACGACAATAATAATTCATGAATGGCCAATCGGTAATGATACAATGGATGGGAGATGTTTTCGACCGTCCCAATTCAATACACCAATTGCCTTAGAATGGCCAATTGATAACAACAATACAACGGATGTCTCGGCACCTTTAATCGGTTACCGATAATGAAGATGATAATCAAATACATCAATGCCTTCAATCGGCCAATACAACATCAATAACGAAGCACCAATATCAATAACAACAGTCGGTACATCAATACCGCGAACCGGCTATCGACATCAATATAACCAACAAGTATCGTAATGCCCTGAACTGGCCATTTACGTATCAGCAACCAATTCGAACCAATAATAAGAGTCTAAATGTTATCGATTACAAACTCGATTTTTAAATGCGAATTGACAAGGTTCCTTCTCGTAAATCCATTATTAAAATTTACCTATGATCATCATCAATTCGAACCATCCAATTAGTTCAATATAATAGATAATCATATTAAAAGGTTATCAAACAACCCAATCATTCGACTTAAACCTTTGTTCCATATGTACGGGCTTCCAAATTCAGGGATGAATAATAGCCTCAGTAAACTCGTAATTATTTTCGTATTCCTATATGAATATTATTTCAAAACACATAATTTAGCCCTAGATATGAATATTCCATATTCATATTCAAAGCACCGACACTTCTTATAAATATTCATCATCTCGTATAATTCAGGAGTCCCTCAAGCATGTGGATTAATCCGTAATCACGTCCATAATCGACCAAACGACATAATTCGATGTTCCAACATCTAAGCCTACATATAACTCATAATCGAAGGCATATGTCATCATAATATCAAGAATCACAACAATACTGCCAAGGACAACATGATTCCCTGACCATGTTTATGACAATATAACATAACCTAACATATAAGTCATCATGTCATTATCTTCTTCAACAAACTTCCCGTGGAATACCAAGAATCATCCTTTAAAACGAACTACTATCAAAAGGATGCGAGAGTTACCTTGAATAGACAAATCAAGAAGAAGAACCATTGAACTCCATTCCAAGAATCATGAATAACTTCAAGAACAAGGCTTTAATCCATGCTCTCCATTTTAATCTTGTTAAAGACCATCATCTCAGAGTGCTTGGGAACTTCAAATACCTCCAAAATCTCTCTCTATTAACTGAATGAAGGAGAATGGACAAAATGCCTCTCAGCACCCATCTGCCCCTTTTATAAAACACATTATTAGCGTGCGCTATTCTTCCTCAATAGCATGCGTTATCGGGCAGTCCAGGGGTTACTGTATTGCTTCGCACATCATCTAACGTACGTAATGCCCATGTATTAGCGTACGCAAATAGGTGTTAACTTGCTACAGTGAAATGCTCAGTAGCGTGCGCTATTCCTCGACCTTAGCGTGCGCTAATCGTCTTTGACCCGACAATCCGTACCTTCCCAAAAGATGCCCGGGTCCTACACGCCGAAAGCTACCAATAAAGCCAAGATTCCCTGTTGACGATATGAAATTAGCGTGCGCTAATCGCCGAAAATAAACAGTCTGGGCCTACCTGTCGGCCACCTTCCGGACCTTATCCAGAATACCTTACGTACGTTAGGGGTCCTCCTTAACATACAAAACTCAAACCTCTTAGCGTGCGCTAATTATCTTAGCGCGCGCTAGGCATACCTTGTAGCATGCGCTAGCGTGGCTGTACTTAGCCATTTCCCACTATTCTTGTCCGTCGTCTTGATATACTAGATGTATATACACGACATATTGAATACATATATACAACCTGATAATATTCTCATATGATATACCCAATATCAAAAGTACGTTAACTTGATACACGATATCTTCAAATGTAATTGTCGACCAACTATGACAATTATACCAATACAGCTGTCTCAGTCTTCAAATTATTTTATCCATACTGTATAGACACTAAGCTATCCAGTATATCTCAGATAAAATAACGCGAAAAATTTATACTGAAATTCCAGATAATACATAGTAGAAATCGGGATATTGCCTTAAAATAAGTTTCATCCTCGAAACTTGCAATCTTGTCACAAACAATAGATCAATCCAAAATTTCCAAACTCATCACGAGAGCAATCAAACACCGCCACATGCAAATAACCAAAACAGTATACTTACAGGTACGTGAAGCCAATGATCTCCCGTGATACTAGCATGTAACTCCCAAACAAAGTCTCAACATAATACTGATACACACCAATATCGCAATAGCAATTTAACAAAATCTCAAGGAAGAGTTCATGTCCGTGACCACGGGCACGACTCTGCCTCCTTTCATCCAACATTCTGAAGGGCACACACGTGTGTAAGTATATTCCAAATCGCACATTCTCGAAGTGACCGATTCCCAAGAATACCAAGCCAAACAAAACGATAAAGAAAAATAGAAGAAGAGTGAGAGGACTTACAAGTACCGGTCGCACTGTGATGACGGCATAGTGGTGATACTGCAGGCAAACGATGACTTAATTGACCCAAATGACCGATAGCCTAGGTATCCATAAACCTAAGCTCTGATACCATATTCTGTAACATCCCCAAGTTATTCAGGGTATGTTGGCCACTAAGTATACTGGATACAGTTTGGGAAGTAGTTTAAACAACAAACTGTACTGATTTTAAATCTGAGTGCGTAGCGGAAGTCTTAGATACAGTAAGTTGCTGTGGATACAGCAACTCGATGTGAAGTGTATACTTAAATAATCACAGTAATTAAAACAGGTAAGGCATAAGGTAAATAACACAATATTTAAAGTGGTTCGAGGTAAACCCCTCTACGTCCACTGGTCCTCCACACAGGAGTAAAAAGTTTATTATAATTACTACGTACACAACTACGTAATTATAACAACACACAATCAAGATATCGTTCACACAGATTGATATAAAGATCTTAGCTTCAACCGTTCACACAGATTGGTTTTGAGCTAATGCTTTGACTTGCTTCTTCACACACAGTTCTGAAGCTTCGTCTTCTTCGATGCAATTCCTTCACACATAGTTCTGGAGAAGCAACGATTACTCAGTCCACACAGGGCTGATCTGGGTTTGTTCAAAGTATAGAATAGGGTATGAACAACAACGTTGACTTTATGAGCTTCTAGCTGATGAAGTGTTGTTTAAGATGATGAGCACTGTATATCTCTTAGATCTGAATTGCAGTAAGCTTCTTGGAGATATGTTTGCTCTGATAATAACTTTGATAGCTTGATAATTTTCGTATCTTGGGTAACTGATCTTCAACACCTTGATGAGATATATATAGTCTTCTGGAAAATATATCCATTGAGACAAATCCGTTGAGCAAGATTCCGTTCCAATGGGATGAAAAGCATGATCCGGATTTAGTGGGATTTTAAGATCTGTTGACTGACAGTATTTAAATACTTTATCCTTGAGTATTTAAATACTTATTCATCAATGGGACTTGAATTCTGAAGATTGCTTCTTTGTCCTGTTGAGAGCTGTATGGAAGATCACTGTATTGGGGATTCGAGACAGTTTCTATACTTGGTCTTTATAAGACTTCTTTGCTGTACTGAAAGATTCCACTATATGCTAGATTCGAGACAGGCTTTCGATACAAGCTGACACTCCAACTCTTCGATACAGTTTCCTTACTGTATTGAGGATTGGCATATATGTCAAAACCTCTTATAAACATAATTCGATACAGGGATTGAATATCCCGGCTGTTTCGATACAGGGTTGTTGTTTTCCCAACAATTTCCCCCTTTTTGACAATTTGCCAAGACTAACTTTCAAGTCTTCTTGATGATGCCAAAACCTTCCTCATGAAATAATCTTCTTTGATGACTTCTGGCAGATTTCTTGGTCTTCTGTCAAATGGTCTGTCTTTCAGCAACTTAGTCTAATTTATGAACTGCTCGCAGGCGAGTTCGATATAGTTAATAATTTTTAAAACTTAAGCTTATGATTGGCGCGCAGGCACAATCTTACAATGTATTCTAAGTATACAACTGAAATTATGAACTGTTCGTAGACAAGTTCGTACAGCTTAATTTTCAAACAAGTTTCTATACTTGTGATTGTTACCTCAATATAAAATATGTAATCATACATCAACACAGTAGATTACGAGTTGTAATCTTTCAAGACAAACAAACATTTTTATTGATATCAAAAGAAATTGAGTACATGGTTTGCTGTTTTGAAGGAAAAATTACAAACAAAAAAATTTTTACAAGGATTTCAGCTCCTATAGTCTGCATGTCTCCATGGCTTCTTCCCTGGGTCATTCTCGGTTCCACACCACCAGTTCCGTAGGGAATCGTTGCCTCGATCTTGGTATATAGCTCTTCTGGATGGGTGATCCGATCTCCTCTTCTGTGTTTGGATTTCATATCTAGCTGGAGAGGGAGTTTTCCTTCTTCTAGCATCTTCGTGAATTTGTCTGCAGCCTCCGCTAATGTCTTATAGCTTTTGAAGATGGTGGATTCCCTGATGATTTTAACAAAGTATCTCATTAGTTCATTCTTCCTCCATTGCTTCACCTCTTCGGCAGTTGGATGGCGGTTGGTCGGCAGACGAATTTCAGAAGGTCTTTGGATTAAGTTTTGCCACGGGACATTTGGATCATGAAATTCAGGTCGGGAGCCTGAAATTTTAAAGCTCTGAGAGGGCGGGGCTAGCTTGTTCAATTCAGCAGTAATGCTGTCTTGAGCAACATTAAATTCCCTTTCGTGCTGTAACCTTATTCTCCTAGCAGCTTCTCTCGCTTCTTCCCCCTTTTTGGCGTCATCAAGACGTCCTAGGATCTCCAGTGCGGCATCCTGTTTCGTCTCGATGTTTGTCATTATTTCTACCAGGGTGGAAAGTACCTCCGACATATCCTTGATACTTTTTTCGTGGGCTCTCAAGTGAGAAGTGGTTTCAATCATAGCAGATGCGGTCTTGGATTCAGAAATGCGCGTTTTGGTTGTCTCTTCCCTTAGGAGTTGCTCTTGTTTTTCTTGCATGATCTTCAGGGCTTGCTTGAAGACTTCTGGCAATACAGCGAAGCCTTCTACTACTCGAGAGACTTCATGATGTAATGTAGTCATCTCTTCGACAGCAGAGGTGTACATCCAGTTAAGAGCTTTTTCAACTGAGTACAGGGCGTTGACTGCATCTTGGATGAATACAGTTTGAAGACCAAGAGCATACAGGCGCTCTTTCCTAGCGGCTGTGCTTGGAGAATCTGGTCTGGCAAAATCTTCGGATCCATTCAACCTCCTCAGATTCACGGTTGGGCGTGAATTGAGTTGGACATCCTCAGGTACATTACCGTCCTTGGATTCCACAGTTCATGGGGCGGGAATAGCAATTTCAGGTTCGGCGGCATGGGGTGCTGTGTCCTCCTGTTGCGAAGGTGCATTTGTAGACATGGAAACAGGAGGGACTGATTCCTCCTGTTGTCCCTCAGTGACAACTTCTTCTTCTTGAGCAGCGGCAGGCTCGGGTGCCTGTTCCAAAACTATTTCTTCTTCCTCGACTTGAGGGACTGATTCCTCATCGTCAGGAGTGTTCTCTTGCTGAGGCGAAGGGGGCTCACTGCGAGTTGACGGCCCTTTGTCATCTTTGGGTTGAGAGGCATCTCTGTCTTGAGCCTCCTCTCGGCTCATTCTCAGACCAGCTTGAAAAGCATCATCATCGTCGTCTGAGTCATTGTTGTCTTTTGGATTTTGGGAAGAGTCCTCGGACATATCTTTTCCTTTTCTTCTTGCGTCAGATTTTTGCAGTAAGTGGCTTTCAATCAGTTCCTTGCAGTAGAGATTGTCCCATTGGATCAGGGCTTCAACCTGTGCCGAGTCTGTCACTTCCAATACAAATTTCTCTTCGTGGCTCCATTCGCTCCAGTTGTATAATGTGTCATACGGAGCTAGCCTGTAGCTTTTCCATTTAAGGAATCTTTCATACGCATGGTGAATCTGCACAGAGAGAAGGGTTTTGTGGATAATTGTGTCCGGGGAGGGACTGCGTACAACTTCTGGATCCGCTGTAGCGAGGGATTCCTCTATAGGTGTGGGATCCTGTAGGGGAGTGGGATTCCTTACAGGGGATGGTGCCCTGAAGGAAGATTGATCCTGTACGGGTGTGGAATCCCACATAGGAGAAATAGTTGTTGGCTCCGAAGGGACAGCCGACTCGCTAGAGTCTTCTACGTTGGCAGATGTCCGTTCATCCGTCTTAGCAATTGTTGTGTCAAGAATTAACACCTTCCGACCGGCGATCGCCTAGGAGGACGGGCGACCGACTTACTGCCGAGCGGCCAAGGCAGATTCGCTGACCGACGGCGACCGAGCCTTAACCCGCCGGACATGCTAGATCAGCAACCAAGGGACCGGGGACGAATCCGGTGCCGAGCGATCGACATCAAGACGATCGCCTCTCAGACGGCGACCGACTCCTGACGATCAACAATCGGGCGACCCTCTCTCGGCATCTGCCGATCGACCCTTGGTGACCGACCTCTCTCGGTACTCGGCGACCGACCCTTGGCGATCGACCATTGCCGACCCTCAACACCTGGCCGATGGCGACCTCGGTTGATCAACTAGAGACGACTGCCTCATGTCGATCCGCACCGATGGCCATCCAGTCGGCGAAGGCCGAACCTTAAGACAGACTCCACGTGCAAGGGCCGAGACAAGATCCGCGAATCTCGGGCCATTGACCACAGCCTGGCAGAATCTCTCCACCAGCCGACAAGCCGCCGAAAGCTTGTCAGTAGGGCCACATGTTGACTGGCTCTGGACACGTTCTGGCTCCTTATTGGACCGCCCAGCTGTGCCAGCCTCTTCCTTGGACTATAGCCCGACAGCCAGCATCTTTCTTGGACTTTAACCCGACAGCCCAGGAGATCGCCCCATTATAATATTGGCCGGCAGGCGATCGGCAGATTATTATAATGGACGGCAGGCGATCGGCCACTAAAGGACAGGACCCGGCTGTCCCTATATAAGCAAGGCACCCTGCACTTGGCCACTTCTTCAACTTCCTTCGAATTTCACGCAATACAGAAGCAAAATACACAGACTTGGCTAATCTCCAACTCTTGGCAACAGCTATCATTCGGTCTTACTTCTCCCGGCCTATCTCATCCAGCAGATTATCGGCGGGGACGAAGAACACCAAGCTTCGCTTAAGAGCCGGATTAACAGAGTCTTTTTACACTCATTGTATTTAGATTTCGCTCATTAATACTTGTATCCACGAATATTTGTATTAATAACATCTCGCGAGAGCATTCAAGCCCGGGCCTAACAAACCCGGCAAATCTTGTATTATTTATCTTCTCTCGGAAGTGCTCCCGCAATTGTTGTTTGTTGTCCGTTTCCAGCAGTATTTAATCTTCGGATAAATATTTTGGGCAACAACAATTGGCGCTAGAGGAAGGGGATCCAACCCTCGAATTTTTATACCTACCGTCCCGAAGAACACTCACTTTTCTCGGGGCAGATACTTGAAGTGACACTTACTGCACTTCTAAGAAATCCTTCAGAAAACATGTCTTCCGCCTCCGCGTCGAAGAAAGCCGCTGACCAGCCGGCTGCACCTGTCCGTCCCGGCCCGAGCCGCGGCCCGATGGTGGAAGGCCGCCGCGTCGAGACGCTGATACCGCCCCCGGACGGCCGCCTCTCGCTCGATCAGTTCCGAACCAATGAACAGATCGAAGAGGCCATAGCCGCCCTTCAGGAACGACGGAGTGTTCTCGACGCGCCTCCTGCCGTCGTCCCCTCGGCCTCCCGCCGGAAGTCCAAGCGAAAGCTCAAGGCATTGCTGGCCGAGCGGTCGCCAGGAGGCTCTCGCCCGCAGGAAGAGGCGCTCGGCAGCCGGGGCACCTCTGTCTTTGATCGCCTGGGCAGTGACCCGACCTGGCGACCGGGGAAGTCCGGCCCCATCTACGAGACGACGGAGTTTGAATCCGTCACCAGGAGCTCGGCCTACCCAGCTCCCACAAGGCGATCCAGCCGCCTGGCTCCCGCTCGCCAAATTCCCGAGGTCGGCAGCAGCGGCATCCAGACACGATCGCCTCGGCCCCCGCTCCCAAAGCCGATCCGCAAGCAGCCGAGCCGCGGCGATTGCCGCAATGCAACGTCAGATCGACGACGTGAAGGCGCTCCTGCAATCCGGGGCAGTCGCCATGAAGACGATCGCCGAGCCGAGCGAGCCGCTCGCGGTCGACATCGAGCTCGCCCCCGTGCAGCACAAGATCGCTCCTCCTCAGACACCCGTGTACCAGGGCCGATCGGACCCCCAAACACACCTTCACAAGTTCAACATCTACATGACCGGGTGTGGGGCATCGGACGCGACCAGGTGCCGGATGTTCCCTCTGACGCTGGACGACATCGCCCACCGGTGGTACACCTCATTGCCACCTCGGTCCATTGGCTCCTTTAACGAGCTGGCGCACGTCTTCACGGAACACTTCACCACCAGGGTCGCCCGGCCAGAAGGTCGCCATCGCATGATGCAAATCAGGTAGGGATAAGAAGAGTCCGACTCGGACTACATCGACCGGGTAGACGTGATCATCCTCAACGGCGAGCCCGTAAGCGATGAGACCGCCCTCTACGCGGTCCTAGGAGGTTTTCAGGGCTTCTCGCCTATGTTCAGGCATCTCACGAAGGCCCTGCCGACGACCTACGCAGCCTTCCGGGCTAGAGCCGCAGATTTCCTGTCCAGGCAAAGGCTTCTTCTTAGCCTAGGAGTAGATCGATCGGCGCCCGTACGACGACCTCCAGTCTCCCAGCCCGATCGCTACTACCCAGCAGAGCCGGAGGACTCGATCCCCGCCTACAGTCCATTTTAAATGAGGGACTAGCTGCCGCCCGATCGCCAGTATCGACCTACGAATAAACCGATCGGCTGCCGAGCGACGATCGCCAGTCTTCCGGCCAGATCGCTACATCATCAGCAACTCGGTGGACACGATCGCCATCTACAGTCCAGCATATAACATGACGGACTAAGGCATAAGATCGCCTCCACCGCACATCATAAAGCCATGGTCCTGGCAGTCGATGGAACCGGCTGCTTCGGCCATGCAAGGTCCCTTTCGGCCAAGATCGCCCGCCCTTCGTTTAAATACGAGGCCGACGTAGTCTGAGGGCTCTCCAACATTAATCAGTGGACACATGCCACAACCCCGTCTGAACGTACACCGTCGAGGTCGGCCATCTCCATGGCTGGCCGAGGTGGAAGCAGAGCTAACAAGCCGCGGGCGTGGGGTTGATTCATCCGACGCTGCCCCGCGCAAGGACTTCTCTAGACCGAGACCGCACGCCCTTCGTTTAAATACGAGGCGAGGCGCAGCCTAATAGAGGACCCTCATAATAAAGTGAGTCACGAGACACTCATTGTCTTTGCGCACCAAGACACGGTCATGGAGTCGGTCCATCGATCTCCGCGACTGTGCACGATTCCTCAAAAAAGCGAAACCACCAAGTTTCCATGGGGGATCGGCCAATGTTGTTTTTGCAGGTACAAGACCGAAAGATAGCTAGCCAATCGACCATGATAGCCCAAGTCCGAGTCCTAAGTGAGCTCAGATCGCCCGTCCTCATCCAGACACGATCGCCAGCAAGAACCACCTCGCCCCATGTCTTCAACATAGGAGCAACCTGGGGGGCAATTGTTGTGTCAAGAATTAACACCTTCCGACCGGCGATCGCCTAGGAGGACGGGCGACCGACTTAACACCTTCCGACCGGCGAAGAACACCAAGCTTCGCTCAAGAGCCAGATTAACAGAGTCTTTTTACACTCATTGTATTTAGATTTCGCTCATTAATACTTGTATCCACGAATATTTGTATTAATAACATCTCGCGAGAGCATTCAAGCCCGGGCCTAACAAACCCGGCAAATCTTGTATTATTTATCTTCTCTCGGAAGTGCTCCCGCAATTGTTGTTTGTTGTCCGTCTCCAGCAGTATTTAATCTTGGGATAAATATTTTGGGCAACAATAGCCGCCAAAGGCTCAGGATCTACTATCGATACAGTAGCGGGCACCTCTTCCACAGGGGTTGGGCCCTGGGGTACTTCTTCAGTGGGTTGCGCCACGGTGGAAACTTCTTCGGAGGTCTTGGTGGATTTAGCTTTAGAAAGCCTCCTTGGCTTCCTTTTCGGCTTCTCACCAGCATTGGGTGTCTTGATGTGAGATCTTTTCCTCTTCTTTGAAGACTCCACATCCTGAGACTTCAAACACACATCCTTTGGGTCTTCAGAAACTGGCATACTTTTGGTTTTAGGGTGGTTGCAGACCATAGTGCTCTGGTTATATGCTGTAGGCTTGACACCTCCTAAGTATATCCTGGAGCTGTTTTTCTTTGCATCAGCAGATTACGACAGTCCGCATTTCGTCAAAATATGGTTTAACATTAAACCAAATGACTTCTTCTGGGTGGCAGGCTTGCATACTTCCTCCTGCAACCAGTTGACCTTTTCACAGGTCAGAATTGCAACCATCATCCTAAATCTTAGATTAGTACACATTTCGAATGCACTAGTTCGATTCTCGATGATCCTGCAGCAAAAATTATGTAAATACACATAAGGCAGGCAAAAATTCTTCTTGTGACATGTGGTTTGAACCATGTCAACAACAGTTGAGCCGGTGAACAGCCCATAATATTTCGTTATCAGCTCTTGAGACCCAAACGTCTCAAGTTGTTCCATTGTCAGGCCATCAGCAGGTAGCCTGTAAATATTTTGGAGAAGATCACTATCAACACAGATCTCCACTCCTTGAATGGTAGCGGTTATGTCAGCAACATGACCTCCCTGGGCCAGCGACAGAAAGCAAACGGCGGAATTGAGGTAAAAGTCCTCAACCAGATGAACATCATATTTGTCAGCGGTTTGACTTCCAAGGCGGTAGAGGCCTTGTTGACGGAGACGAGTGATGATGTACTCCATGGGTTCGACATGATTGGTTTCAGCGAGAATGCGTTCAATGATGACATATCTTGAGAAGATCCGTCCATCGATGATGTTTGCGGTTTTCTTGAGTGCGAGAGAAGATGTCTGACCAGCCATTGTTGATTGTTCAAGAAAATGTGAAAGAGAATACACAAAATTTGCAGTAAAATGCAGAGAACTATGTAGGCTGTATTTGCTTGAGAACTCTAAAATTTTGCAGAAAGCGTAAAGAGTCTCTAATGGCAGTATCAGTCCTTTTATAGTGGGCGGCGAAGTAGGGTTTTGCAGAGTACGAATGGTCAGATTTTAAGGGATGGGAACCGGTTTTTGAAATTAACGATCAGGATGGACTGCGTGTTACTGGTATACTTATCCATTAAAACATTAAAATATGAGCGGGTCCCACTTCTGACATTTGTTGTCACCCTAAAAGCCTAAAACGGCGGTTTTAAAACATTAAACAATTTGAAACTTCGCGGCTTTTGAGATTCAGTTGTCCAGATGTCGTGTAAGGCATTTAATGTAAATGACGTTTGACATAAAAACAAGGCACGTGGACAAAAATCATTTTAAAATGAAACAATATAATATATATATATATATACTGAATCGAAATCCTATAGTATGTGCTATATTCGCGACGATACAGCGTTCCCCCTTAAAAGGTACATATAGGTTTTAAATTCCATACAGCAACTTTTGGATTAATGCTGTATTCATGGGTCCTACTGCATTCCCCCTTAATTATTGTACATGTCAGCTGTAGGATAATTCATATGTCTTTGTTCCCTACAATGCTATATTGAAGGCTCTGAATGTACAAATAATTAACGGTGGATACTGTATTCTTGGGTCTTACAGCATTCCCCCTCAATTATTGAGTAAAAACAGTAAATTACTTACAGTGAGTTGGGCTGTAGCATTCCCAATTCTTGTCTAAGCATGTTGAATCTTGCTGTGTCCAGAGGCTTGGTGAAGATGTCGGCCAACTGAATGTCTGTATGAACCTTTTCAAGGTGAACATCCTTGTTCTCGACATGAGTCCTTATAAAATGATGCTTCATGTTGATATGCTTAGTGCGAGTGCAGGACAGGATTGTGCATTATTTCAATTGCACTCGTGCTATCACACATGATTGGAGTCTCTCTGGCTTCAATTCCATAATCTGACAACTGTTGCTGCATCCAAAGGATCTGCATACAGCAACTACCAGCAGCATAGTATTCTGATTTAGCTGTGGAAAGAGAGTTAGCTAATTGCTTCTTACTGAACCAAGAAACGAGTCTAGGTCCAAGAAAGTGACAAGTTCCACTTGTACTCTTCCTATCTAGCTTGCAACCTCCGAGATCCGAGTCGCTGTATCCAACTAAATTGAATCCGCCTTCTTTAGGATACCATAGTGATACATCAACTGTTCCTTTAATGTACTTTAGGATTTGTTTAGCTGTATTGAAGTGTGATTCCTTAGGAGCTACTTGATATCTCGCACACACTCCAACAGCAAACTAGTAATCGGGTCTGCTAGCCGTTAGGTACAGGAGCGAACCAATGAGCTTCCTGTAGAGTGATTGGTCAAACGGCTTTCCGGCTTCATCAGCACTAATTTGCACGGAAGTGCTCATGGGGGTTGACGATGATTTGGAAGTGTTCATTCCAAATTTGTTAAGAAGCTCCTTGCTGTATTTTTCCTGGTTGATGAAAATACCTGTAGGCAACTGCTTTACCTGCAAACCTAGGAAATAACTAAGTTCTCCCATCATACTCATTTCAAATTTACTTTGCATGAGATGAGAGAACCTTTGACACAAAGCAAGGTTAGTTGAACCAAAAATTATATCATCTACATAGATTTGCACCATAAGAAGGTCATCACCTTCCTGTATTTTGAACAAGGTCTTGTCTACAACACCTTTTCTCAAATCCATTGTCAGTTAGATACTGGGACAAGGTCTCATACCAGGCTCTAGGGGCTTGTTGAAGTCCATACAGTGCTTTCCGTAGCCTATATACTAGGTCGATATCATCTGTGTTGGAAAACCCTGGTGGTTGTTCAACATAAACTTCTTCGGCAAGGTCTCCATTCAGGAATGCACTCTTTACGTCCATTTGGTATACAATAATGCTCTTATGAGCGGCAAAGGCTAAAAATATCCTAATGGCTTCTAGTCTGGCTACAGGGGCAAAGGTTTCATCATAGTCTATGCCTTCTTCCTGACTATAGCCTTGTGCGACTAGTCTGGATTTGTTTCGTATAATAAGTCCATTTCGATCCTTTTTGTTTCGAAACACCCATTTGGTTCCTCTAACCAATTGTTGTGTAGGTCTGGGTACAAGATACCATACATTGTTTCTTTCGAAACCGTTAAGCTCTTCTTCCATAGAGGTTATCCAGTGAGAATTATTAATAGCGTCTATGGTCAAAACAGGTTCGGACTGGGCTAAGAATACAGCAATGGTGCACATATTGAGTCTTTTAAGCTCGGATTGAGATTTCCATTCAGGGAACGGTGATATCTCAGTATCTAGTTCTTCTTGTGCACAAAGTACATTTTCTTGTGTACTCTGTATTCTCCTACGAGTAGAAACCAGCATTTATGTTTTCAATGATCAGCTCTTGCGGGTGATCTCTCAATCATCTTCGGTCGGGTTCTAATTCTGGGTCCCGTACTGTATCGAGAGTTTCTATAGATACAGCTTAAGCTTGTACAGCTTCAGCTTCATCTATATCGATTCTTACAGCTGCGGGGTTTATTTCTAGATCAACGACAGGTTCTATGGGAGTTGGAGGATCCAAAATAGAGGGATGTTGGATGTTCTGAGTAATATCATCTACTCCTGTAGGGTCATGATGAGGTTCGTCGAACACTACATGAACTGATTCCTCGATCGTCAGCTTCCTTTTATTAAAGATTCTGTAAGCTTTGCTGACGGAGGAGTATCCTACAAATATTCCTTCATCTGATTTCTCATCAAAGGTTCTAAGTTGATCCTTCCCATTCTTCAACACATAACACCTGCATCCAAAAATGTGAAAATATGAAACTAACGGAGTTTTGTTGTTACATACCTCATATGCTGTTTTGTTGTGGTGCTTGTTGACGATACAGTGGTTTTGAGTGTAGCATGCTGTATTGGTTGCTTAACCCCAGAAACGCTGTGGCAACTTGCTTGCGGCGATCATTGTCCTTGTTGCTTCTTTCAACGTCCTATTCTTTCGCTCGGCAACACCATTTTCTTGAGGTGTACGGGCAGCTGAGTATTCGTGTTGTATCCCATTTTCCAAACAGTATTTCTCTATAAAGTGGTTAGTAAATTCTGTACCTCTGTCGGAACAAATGGACACTATACTCAATGCCTTTTCATTTTGCAACTTTCTCAGGAGCTCGGGCAGCTTTGATGTTGTTTCCTTCTTCTTGCTTAGGAAAATTGTCCAAGCATACCTGGAGTAATTATCAACAACAACAAGACAGTATTTCTTACCTCCCAAACTTACTGGGTCTACAGGACCGTAGAGATCCATATGTAGCATTTCCAACACTCTTTGGGTTGAAAGGTAGGATTTGCTCTTCAGGATTGACTTGATTTGCTTGCCTTTCTGACACGGTCCGCAGACGTTGTCCTTCTTGAATGACACGTTTGGCAATCCTCTTACCATTCCCTGTCTTGAGAGCTTGCTGATCGTCTTGAAGTTGATGTGAGACATCCTCTTGTGCCATAACCAGCTAAGATCTGCAGTGCCTTTGGCAACAAAGCATGGAATTGAGGAGATCATAGGCTTCCAGTCAGCAATATACATGTTACCTTATCTGCTTCCTGTAAGCACAACTTCTTTGGTCTGGATGTTCTTGACTCTACAGTGATCTATATAGAATTTCACCGAGAACTGTTTATCACAGAACTGGCTAATACTAAGTACATTGTACTGTAAGCCTTCAACATATGCAACATCGGTGACTTTGAATTTTCCGACAAGTAGGTTTCCTTTCCCTCTTGTTCTTCCTTTAGATTTATCACCGAAACGAACTTTTGGACCGCGACCTTCTACAAAATCTGATAGCTTGCTTCTATCTCCAGTCATGTGCCGAGAGCATCCACTATCAAAGTACCAGGTATCCTCCTCTAGGATGTCCTGTAGCAAAGAAATTAAGTAGATTTAGGTCCCCTTTGATTTTTGGGTCCATGTATGTTAGTTCCTCTAGGTACCCAAGTTTTCCTAGCAGCAATTGGTTTACTGTAGGTCATACTCAGTACAGTGTTGCGATATCTACGTGGGGCACATCCGTAGTCGCTATAACCATGATAATTATTATGCATGAAAAATTCAGGGTTATTATTATTAATTCAGTACGAGTGCCGTCTTGGAGGTGGAGCCATTTTCTTTGGCCTAACAGCTTGCCTTCTGGGTATCCAGTTGGATTCCCAACGCTGTTGTTGATACTGAGTGGACACCTGCTATCTCGAGGAATAACGGGGCTCCTGTATCCAATACCTCGACGAGCTGTACTGATAGTACTGCCGTGCGGGCCTTTGATATTTGGATACAGTCTTCCTTGTGGACGGCTGTTGGTGTTATTGATATGCTCGGAGAGCATGCTGTTGAGTGCGCCTTTCAGGTCTGAATGGCTGATGATTCCGCTGTCTGGAATAGGATTGTGGTGGCGGAATGGAAGCTTTTGGTTTTCGCTGTGCAACAGGTTCCTTCACCGGACTTGAAATTTCTTTCGAAACAGGAATGTGTTCCACACTCTTGACGAACACTGTACTAGTTTTCCCTTTGTTTGAACATGAGCTGTATCCTAATCCACCTTTATCATGAGCATGTTGCCTAGTGCTTAGAATTTCTTCCATTCTTTTGGACGATTTCTCGAACGATTTCAGAGTGGTCTCAAGTTCAATTTCTCGTTTTTCGAGAATTGTGACTATGGCTTGAATTATAACCAAATCATCTGTCTTGCTCTCGTTGTGAGTTTTAATCTCACTTAGTTCATGAGCTAGTTGATGATTGCTCTCCATGAGTTTTTCAAAATCGACTTTGCTGGTTTCACAGTCAAGAGACATATTTTCATAATTTATCTTCAGCAAGTCATTTTCATCTTTCAGCTCTAGGTTAGACAGTTGGAGCTGTATATTCTTGTTTTTCAATGTCTCATGGGCCTTTTGAATGTTTTTAAATTCATTCATCATGTTTTCAAAGGTATGAGATGCATTTGATGGAATAGCTGAGGTTGAGCTTACCTCATCATCGCTATCTTCACCTTCCGGAATGTCCTTGGCCATAAAACACATATATGCTTTATCATCGAACTCATCTTCAGATGAATCACTTTCAGTGACCACCTGAAGACATTCTTATAATTTGGATGGTGTGGGGGAGGCTTCTGATTCTCCAATCAGGGCCTTGAGCTTGTTTTTCCAAGCACGTCTTCTTTCATCTCTCTCTTGTTGCTCGGCCTCTGGCAACCTTTGGACTGTGGGATGAGGACATTTATTTGCATAATGCCCTAGTTTCCTGCAATTATATCATAGGTTAGCATCACCGAATGATGTTTCGGTGCTTACCTTGTGGACAGGTTTGGGCCTGTAAGGAGTCTTTCCAGACTGCTTGATGAACTTTTTGAATTTGTGCATGAGAAGCGCCATTTCATCTTGAGACAGGATGTCGTCGTCACTGTCATCATTCTTGTGACTAGGCTTCGACGAGCTGGGCATGCTGTGTCGACGATTCGATAGAGCGGCTAATGCTGTGACCTTTGAAGGAGTTTTTTAGCTTTCTCTCTTCTGTCAATATCATACTCAAAAGCTTTGAGGTTAGAGAAGAGATCAAATGTAGATGTTTCATTAAGATTGCAAGATACACGCATAGCTGTGGTCTTAATGTCCCATCGGGCAGGGAGAGATCTGAAAATTTTTAAATTCTTCTCGTTTTGGGTATAAATTTTGCCCAAAGCTTCAAGTTCACCAACAATACCAGTGAATCTGAGGTCAAGTTCCTCAAGTGTCTCAGTTGGATTCATTTCAAAAGATTCAAATTGCTGAGTCAGTTTTATAATTTTGTTTTCTTTTGAGAGCTCAGTTCCCTAACTTATCATCTTGAGTTTATCCCAGATTTCCTTGGCTGATTTACAGCTCTTTACCTTCGAGAACGTGCCTTTGTCAAGAGTGACAAATAACGCGTTCCTAGCCACATTGTCGAGGTTGGCTCGCTTTCTTTCATCTGTGGTCCATTGCTCGCGTTCCTTCTCGAGCATCTCAGCATGGGCTTGGCCTTCAATCCTTGCGGCCATGTTTACCTTGATGATCTTGATAGGGCCATCTTGTATCACAAAAATCATCTCTTCGTGCATTGCTGCAAGATGAGCTTCCATCCTAATTCTCCAATCATCAAATTCGTTAATAGAGAACATAGGCACTTTGTTGATCATAGATGCATCCATGTGAAAATAAAGAAATGAAAGAGACTGTTTTAAAGAGTAAGTGATTTTGGATCTAATTCGGTTAAAAATACGACTGATTCTTTTTAGAATCAACCGCTCCGATACCACTTGTTGGCCACTAAGTATACTGGATACAGTTTGGGAAGTAGTTTAAACAACAAACTGTACTGATTTTAAATCTGAGTGCGTAGCGGAAGTCTTAGATACAGTAATTTGCTGTGCATACAGCAACTCGATGTGAAGTGTATACTTAAATAATCACAGTAATTAAAACAGGTAAGGCAGAAGGTAAATAACACAATATTTAAAGTGGTTCGAGGTAAACCCCTCTACGTCCACTGGTCCTCCACACAGGAGTAAAAAGTTTATTATAATTACTACGTACATAACTACGTAATTATAACAACACACAATCAATATATCGTTAACATAGATTGATATAAATATCTTAGCTTCAACCGTTCACACATATTGGTTTTGAGCTAATGCTTTGACTTGCTTCTTCACACACAGTTCTGAAGCTTCGTCTTCTTCGATGCAATTCCTTCACACACAGTTATGGAGAAGCAACAATTACTCAGTCCACACAGGGGTGATCTGGGTTTGTTCAAAGTATAGAACAGGGTATGAACAACAACGTTGACTTTATGAGCTTCTAGCTGATGAAGTGTTGTTCAAGATGATGAGCACTGTATATCTCTTAGATCTAAATTGCAGTAAGCTTCTTGGAGATATGTTTTGCTCTGATAATAACTTTGATAGCTTGATAATTTTCGTATCTTGGGTAACTGATCTTCAATACCTTGATGAGATATATATAGTCTTCTGGAAAATATATCCGTTGAGATAAATTCGTTGAACAAGATTCCGTTCCAACTGGATGAAAAGCATGATCCGGATTTAGCGGGATTTGAAGATTTGTTGACTCACAGTATTTAAATACTTTATCCTTGAGTATTTAAATACTTCTTCATCAACGGGACTTGACTTATGAAGATTCCTTCTTTGTCATGTTGAGAGCTGTATGGAAGATCACTGTATTGGGGATTTGAGACAGTTTCCATACTTGGTCTTTATAAGACTTCTTTGCGGTACTGAAAGATTCCACTATATGCTGGATTCGAGATACGCTTTCGATACAAGCTAACACTCCAACTCTTCGATATAGTTTCCTTACTGTATTGAGGATTGGCATATATGTCAAAACCTCTTATCAACACAATCCGATACAGGGATTGAATATCCCGGCTGTTTCGATACAGGGTTGTTGTTTTCCTAACAGGGTATATTACAGCGCCGTGAGCCCCGCATGTGAGACCCACAAGGCTATTCATACGCGGAACTGTAAAACTTGACCGAGAAGGTCTAGATACAATGAAAAGAAGGACAATACAAATGGTATTCAAATCATAACCAATGTAACCATATACACCACCACACAAATCAATACCTTGGCAACACAGGCCGGAACATCAAGGAAACTGAAATACAATACTCGAGTATTTAAAATCCATTCCAGTACCACAACACTGAATTGAAGAATCTAAAAATACAATCGGAGACAAGACACAGTATCACTATTGCCCATCATCTTCATGCCGACCCGATACCTGCCTGCCCGCTCTCCTGGAACCTGAAATACATAAAAAGTATTTCCCCTATAAAGGGGTTAGCCGTCGAATTGCTAGTGCAAGTATATCAAGTATGAAATACAATACACCTCGATAATAAAGTAAATGTAACCGTCAATTCATCAATTCAAGACTAGTATTCCGGAATAACTAAATCTCATAGCATCACATCAATACATACATGATCAACCGTGGAACCGCACCAGAGGCTACGGAACCCTCAGGGGGCCCGTCGGCCCGCCCCAGAGTGGTTAACAAATTATCCATGGAATCGAACCAAAGGCTACGAAACCCTCAGGGGACCTGTCGGCCCTTTCCAGAGTGTATATAAATAAACATGCCATTCATATATCTTACATTCAAAGTCGAGAACGTACAATCATAACTATATACTTGCCTTTGAGACATCGAGAAATCGAACGGAAAAGAGTAAGAGTTCGGTAGGTCTAAGAACGCACTTCCGTTACCTAAACGATTCGTAAGGGATATGATAATCAATAATCCATACTCATAATTCACGAAGAAACTCCCGAAACCCGTATACGATTCACGAAAATACAAGGGTAAACAACTAGATGTTGGAAAATCACCCAAACCCTCACAAGTCTAAACATGGAACAAACCAATCCGTAAAATCATAGGAAAAGCATGTATACGGGGTAGACATATCATAATCTCAAGATTCTCAAGCCTCAAACCAGATAAATCGAACGAATCTAAGAAAAACCCCAAAATTCCCAAAAATAGGGTTCTAAGGATTTTTAGCTTGCTTTGGAAGATGGAATGGATTAGATGCTGTGAAATCTTTGTTCTCCAACCAAAGATGTTGTTATCTGAAGAAAGATCGCTTCCAAACTCCCTGAATCGCCCAAACCCACTGCTCCCAATCGGAAATGTGAGAAGAATGTGAAAAATGACGAAATGGAAGTCAATTGTCCATTATATACTCGCCCAGTCTGGCGCACGCTATGCCTAAATATTAGAGTGAATGGGTCACCCGGTAGTCCAGTGGCTACTGTCCACAGACGTTAGCGCGCGCTACTCAACATCCTTAGCGTGCGCTAATTGGTGTCCTGCCAAAGTCCCAGTTCACTGACTCAGCCTGATAGCATGCGTTAACACTGTGCACTAGAGCGCGCTATACAACAAATATAGCGTGCGCTAGCCGCTGCTTAGCGTGCGATACCTCCCTGACCCATAACACTTCCGAAAGGTCTAAAGCACGATCATGATCCAAACAAGGCATGAAACTCTATATCAACGCCGACACCATCACAAAGAGTTTACAGAGCGACAAAACAGGAAGAACGGTAAGGTTAAACAGTCAATAAAAAGTACGGGTATTACAATCACAAACCTGATGCGCGCGACTTATACAAGACATGGACTTAATCCAACGACCTAGGTTTTTCGCAAATCTAAGATCTGATTATAACTGTAACACCCCCAGAATTTGATTGGGAATGTCACATACCGTAGACCCTTCTCACAAGAATCTACCAGGCTAAACTACAAAAGACTGCTCAATGATAGACCGATCGAAGTCAATTTAATTACAAAACAGATCAGCAAGGTCATTAAACAATTCAAAAACAATATAGTTCACAACTCAACAACAATAATAAACCTGAATACAGAAAAGAATGACAGCTCAATTTAATAAATTAAAACCACACCCGTGCAAGGGTGAATACTCGATCACAAGAGAAATACTGAACAAAATAAAACAAAAGAAAAGACTCTGACTCTTGTGTGATTAGCATCATTGTCCTCCATCTCCTTCCAAGCCAATCTGCGCATAACAGGCACCCACCCCCCGAAAACTTGGGGGTTAGCAAATTGGAATTTTACTAGTGCAAGTACATAATATGCAAGATGAACGAAAAATACCAACACAAAACTCAACAGCCGCGAAGCCTTAACACGAACCACACATTCACACAACCAGCATAGAGGATCATTCACTCAGACATATTTTCTTTATGGAACATAGCATCAAGGAAAACTTTAGACGAGCCCCAATAAGTTAAAAGAACTAGTTCGAAAACCCCTTTTTAAAAGAAATATTTGGGAAAACATTTCGATAAGATGATGTTATTGTCGACTCGGGCCATTTTAGGGTTTTCAAAAATCGATTGTAAATACTTTTAGAAAATAACTTCAAAATTTCTCGAGTCCTTGACCCAGTATGTGGAAAATAATTATATAGGAAAATAATTTCAACGTCATTCGGGGTCCTCGACCCAATTTGCAGAACACTATCACAAGAACAATCATCTCAACATCTCACGGGGTCCTCGACCAAATCTACCGAACATCATCACAAGAATAATCATCTTAACATTCCATATAACATTTCCCAGCACAATCAGTGTCACAACCTCTCATTTCGACAAATCCTGCTCAAGACCCTTGATTAATTAACCCTTGGAAATCTCGTCAGATATCCTTGGTTAATTAATCCTGATACTGTAATACCCGGTTGTAAATTCATTCATTATCATTCAGTAATTGTCACTCAGTAATTTTTCACTCATTAATAATCATTCATAATTCACGTTCATTCATTTATATTCATCATTGGCGTACTTGAAGCCGTGTATCAATTACCGATCGTCATTCAACTCCGTTTGAGAATCGAGACGATAGTATAATCGTAATCATTGTGATTGGCAGTCTTGTGTTGTAAGTATCACCTATTGCATGTTATTGGACTTAATTACATTTATACAAGTATTGTATGTCGGATCATTCATCATTTGTAACGAGAAGACGGAGTTGTCAGATTTTGTCATTTCCAGCAGTGAGTCCTCGCACACAAGACACAGTCATAGACATCGGCCCATCAAACTCCGCGACCGTGCATGATTCCTCAAGGACGAAACGTTCAGCCTCCCTCGAGGAATCAACAGAATTGAAGATCGCAAGAAACAAAGACATGAACGGAATTTTTATGCTCATTTCATCACTTCTTCATTTTGGTTCCGAGAGAGAGATATTGTGGGAGAGATTTTTCAACATCAAACACTTGTGTGTTTGGGTTTAATCTTCTTTATTCGTTTGTAGAGCTTGGAAAGTCGATTAACACGAGTTTCGATGGATCGAAGAGGTTGGATCTTCAAAGGTAATTTTCTCCAAACCTCGGATTTCGATTTTAAGGTGGAATATGATGTTTTGGATGTGATAATCATGATATATGAAGAGATATACATATGATTATGAGTTTGTATGAATATTCATTGGATTATTGAAGAATTATTTCAAGAACACTTTGAATGTTGATTTTGGATTTGGGGTTTTCGATTAGATGTTGTTAAAATCTGAATTGTGTATTCATATTGAGTTATTTCATTGTGTTGAAGATATTTTGTTAGATTAAATCACTCCTTGGAGGTTTGGTACCAATATAATTGAGGTTGGTTGTAAACAATTGAAGATTGGTTACAATGTGTTTGTCATAATGCCCCAATGAATTTGGATTTGTCGTATCGACGTTTTGAGTTGGTTGTGATCATGATTGATTCGTATATTAAGCGAATTGTTGGTAATTGTGTTATTCAAGGTTGTTCGAGCGACCAACATTTCTATTTTAGGACGTTTGTTCGAGGAAGGACCTTCTTCACCGGTATTGTGTAAGTTAATTCTTACTCGGTTAAAAGAATACTCATTCCTTTCGTTGTTGTTCATTCATATTCACAATTCATTCATAGTGTATTAATCATATTGAGATTTGTAATTATCAAACTAATCATTCAATTCACGAGGAACGACGATTCCAATAATTTCAGTGAGCTATCATTCATTTCATTATTATTTCATCTCGGTGAGTCATTCTTGACCCTTGTCGAATTGTTATTCATTAATATTCATCATGGTCACTTTTGTTCTTGTGACCTTCTGGGTTCATATTGCATGGTCGGGTGGTTATGTGTGGATTTTTTAGTCGGGCACACGATAGTCATGTGGTGCAGGTTCACCGACACATTAGACTGTGCACACGGTAAGTGCCTCCGTGAGACTAATTAGGTACAAGTGCGGGTGTGTCCGGACACTCGTCTTGTGCACTTGCATGTCCCATTACGGTCGTACTATGATGCCCCTCTTCAGCTTAATTTCATAACTAAGATATATAATGATTGTGTTGATTCAACTCTTGAGGATTGTTGTTCTGTGTAACTGACCCCGTTGGGGATGTTGTTTTTAGGTCATGGAAAGGTAAAAGCACGGGAAGAGAACGTTGACGGCGAGGAGTCCCAGTGATATAAGTAGGAGGCCCCGGTCCTTTTCAGTCATTCATGTTTCTTCATTTTTATTTCCGCTTCAAATTTCTGTTTGGATATTCATTTTATTTAGTGTTGTATATTTTATCCTCATATAAAATATACAGGTATTTTGTATTTCCTATGTGTATTGTACTTAAAACTCCTCATCGGAGTAATTGGTAATATAATGTGGTTTGGTACTATAGTTATATTATTTAATTCATTAGTTTTCATTCGTCTGGTGGGTCCCGGTCGGGGATCCACGGTACTGTAATAGCCGCCTAGTTAGGGGTATTACAGATACCAACATTTAAACGAGTTGAAACAAACTTTCAGAAGCACAAATCTCAGCCTTAATCGAGACCAACATTTAAAATGAGTTCAAAAGAAATTTTGAAGTATGAAAATTTTTCGGTATCGGGGTCTTAGCTGTCACTCGAATATCCATAACCAATAAGCCAACCAGGCGCCTCCCTTGCACACCTGTGCACCGGCGTTCACTACACTATGTTGGCCGCCCCTTGAACATGTCACCGCGCCGACGTTCACTCCCCGCAAGAGCCGCCCCTTGCACAGGCATTAGGTAACACCGGCGTTCACCAACCATATGGATCCGCTCATTGCAGCGTACACAGGCCGGATTACACGCCCCGCCCTCAGAGGCTCCGGATACGACGTCTCTCACAAACAAATATTCACATTGTTTCAAACATCAAGCACACAGACAATCATCGAAACAATTATCAAAATCAGCACACAAATTTATACAAATTATCTTTCAAGCAACAACTACACAGACAAATAACACCACACACGTTATCAACCAAAACTCGGCACAATACGCCTTCAGGCATAAACAAACCAACACCTACACATGTATCCCTGAATCGTACCAAATACACATACCTGGCTATATTATCTCTATAAATATAGCTTATACTTTAAGTCAAATTAAGTACATCAAACTAATATTAACATCAGTCACTCAATATTCACAAACATATATATATATATATATATATATATATATATATATATATATATATATATATATATCGGTATAAAATAATACATACACTTTGGCAAATATGATTTTACGTAGATATTATTCGTATATCAAGGTACTTGCCTTGGTAATCTTTCGCGAATACTCCAAAGAATATGGCCTATCGGAAAAATCTGGAACTCCGATGAAAACGACGATCAGAAGGGTTCAACACCAGATCTTCGTAGGGAATTCGTCCCTAATATCCTATCATACATTTAACAATCAATCACACGAGAAAAAATATCGTAAAACGACAGAATCTCCCACTGCGGTATTTTCCCGGACACCTTCAAGGCGTCAATTGAGAACTCAATTAAACCGACAAATTTCTAGCAATTAAGCCATGGAAAAACAATAAAAATTGGGGGAATACAACTAGGCTATTGATGATCATTCAATAATCTAAGTCAGTTGGGAATAAACGGACAACATAATTCAAAATCCCCAAATTTCCGAAAACTAAGATTTTAGGAAAACTTATCTCGATTATAGTTCGATAAATACAGTAATTTCAATGGCTGGAAATATCAAAACAAAAACCTATTTTTTTAAATATGTCACTCAGTTAAAAAATACACAAAACATCATCCAAAAATAACTTGCACGTTAAAAGATATACATAATCAAAGTAGGCAACTCGATCAACTTCAAAAAAAATGTTGCTGGAAATGACTAAAAAATAGTATGGCTGACTCACTAGAAAATGGTTCATATTATCCAAGTATTCTGACTCAATACATACGGTCCAAATAACATTTATACTCATATGTACTTTATTTACAAAATACTCGAGATGTATTTGTAAAATAACTTACCGATTGTGGGATAATAGAATTAAAAGAGGGCAACCCAGTCTAGAATTCACAGACTCGGGGGAATTCCTTCAAACATCTACCGAACGTCTCCTCGAGTAGGCTGCTCAGATTTGCTGGGTGTTTGAGCTTTTTCGAGCTTACAAAAATCTTAAGACTAGGATATAAAATGACTTGACATAATAGGAGTACGTTTTCTACATGTATTGATAAACGGTATCAGAAAAACGTAGCGATAAGGCCGCACTTTATGGTTTCAAATTCCACTAGTCATTCAAAAACCACATGGAGCAAAAGTCTGCCGGCCACTTTCGGCGCCCGCTTGCTGACCGGCCCAGCATGCTGTTGGGCCCACCCGCCATTGACGGCGATTCGCGCGCGCGGTCTTCGGTCGGCGCTCGGCATCCAACAGTCTCTACTAATTTAATCATAACTTCTTCGTTCAGACTTCGATCATCTCGCCGTTTGAACCGTTGGAAAGATAGCTCAATTATCTATAATACTTTTAATTTTGAGAATTTACAAACGTCCCAAAAATTCGTGGTGATTTTTCAATATTTATACTTGTCCGCGACACTTCCAAGAAAATATCCAATTTTATTATTATTTACACTCTCGGTGCTTATCTGTAAATGGTCCAAGACCACAATTTCATCTCAAATACATCCAAGTAAATTCACAAGCTTATATATAGTCCGAATAATTTTCTCTAATTTTTGTTGAATAATTTATCCGAAAATACAACGTTCGCCACCGTCACATTCTAACTAATAATTATTCAACGATATTAGAAAATACTACCCGACACCTTACTCTCGTCTACTCAATATCACATCTATTACTTAAAAAAATCAGATCATCAATCTTCCAACAAAGTCAACGATAAAATATTATTCTAAAATTCAGGATATTACATACTATCCCCCTTAAAAAAAGTTTCGTCCTCGAAACTTAAAACAAAGAGTAGCAGAACAAACTAAGAAAACAACCCCTCAGTAACACCACAATCGTCCACACATGATTCAGTAAGAATCCCCGAATGCACAAAGTATGCAATACTAAAATGGAAAAAAAAAGAATTTGGAAAGTATGCATAATATATATGAGTCCGAGTGTTCTTATCATACCCGAAAATGACACTATACGAGCTGCAGAATAACTAGAGCTCGCATAGTGCAAAATTTTGAAATCAAATTTTAGTCTTCTGACGAGGGCGATAATATTATGTCTGCACTTTATGAAAAGCAATCATTTGAGACAATGAGGGCGAGTCACGTTTCGCCCAAAACTTGTAAATACTATTCTTTTATTAGAAGAAGAAGTTTTATTTCACATGTCGACTTTAAAACCATTTTTGAATTCTGAATAAAACAATTCATGTTTTTTTATTTTGAACAATGCATAAAATAATTTGTTTTTTAAAATTTTAAAAGTATGGTGACTAATTTGAATATTTCAAAAATTTTGAGGTTCAAATATCAGAAGATTAAAAAAATTTCTTCTTCTACCAATGTTTGATCGAAATTTTTTTTACCGAAATACGTGACCATTTGATATGACGATATTAAATCGTAGGTTTTCACAATGTTTGAAAAATTCAAAATAACACTTTAAATCGTTCGTGCGGCGGATAAAATTCATTATGGGATGTAGGAGTTAATATACCCGATTTTCTAAAATACACTACATAACCATTATCATGCGGACCGTGTACGCTTTTTATATTCAAAACGATAATGCCACAAACAAGTTACTGCCCCTCGATCAAACTTGAACCAGTTAGCGTAACATAATCACAACATACATATGAAAAGGCTTACAAACGGGAGACTTACCATCACGGATCGCCTGAAGATGATGTTGGAACTACGATACTAATCACAACCCTGATGCGCGTGACTTATACATGACATGTGTAATATTCGGATTTTCAGTATAAATTTTTCGCATTATTTTATCTGTGATATACTAGATAGCTTGGTGTCTATACAGTATGTATAAAATAATTTGAGGACTGAGACAGTTGTATTTGTACAATTGACGTGATTGGTTGAAAATTATAATTGAGCATATCGTGTATCAGATGTATCGTATGAGAATATTTTTGGAACAAGTATACGTATCTAGTATGTCGAGACGGACAGGAACAGTTGGATTTGGCTAAGCCCTTACGTACGCTAAGCTTAGGGACTTATGTACGCTAAACTAGTAAGCATAACGTACGTTATGTATCATGCATTATGTACGTTATGAGAGGAATCAGACATGATCCAGGCTGTGGCCGACAGTGGGCCCGTGGTCGGCAGCTTTCGGTGCGGAAGTAGACAGGTGAGTCAATGGATGGTTTAACGTACGTTATGTAGATGGTGTTACGTACGTTAAGAGTATGAAGATCACGTATGTTATACCTATTGTGTTACGTACGTAATGGTATCAGTTGATAGGGCAGTAGTTTCTGGATTGAGGATAACGTACGCTAATCTTAGGTGATTACGTACGCTAATGGATTGTTACGTATGTATTGTGCGGCAATTTATACGCCTCGACGGCGATCGGAATAAGTGTCGAGCGACCGAGTCCACAACCAAACAAGCTACGGCGAACTGGTCAGAAAAAAGGTAGCGGACCGCCTTCGAGTACCTAGCGATCGACTCCCAAGGCGATCGCCTTCCGGCACCTAGCGATCGACTCTGGTGCCCGACCTAGGATGACCGTCCTGTGCTACGAGCAAGACCTTCGTCCGTCAAAGTCTACGAAGAATGGATCTCAAAGCAGCGCCCATGTGCAGATCCACGAAAGGCGCCGCAGAACATGGATCGTTGGCCACAACCTGTCACCACCTTCTCACCTACCGACATACCCGCCGAAAGGTACAAGGTGGGACCATCCATGACAGCGACTCAGACGCGTGCAGACTTCTCATTGGACCGCACAGCTGGCTGCCAGCAACTCCTGCGGACTTTAAGGAGACCAGCCCATGTGCTAAAGATGATCGCCCGCTTATTATAATACAGCAGAGGCGATCGCCCAGCATCTCCCAGTCCTATAAATAGAGAACCTCCAGCAACTGGAAAAAAGGTTCGAAAATTAACTCCCTTGGGTTCCGAAATCCGTTCAGGAAAACATACACTCTTTCAGTCTCTCGTCTTTCTCTCTTGAATCTACCTCAGGACTTCTCTCTCAGCACCTCTCACCCAGAAGACGGTCGGCAGAGGCAAAAACTCCTTGCAGCACAGATTCGAAGAAACCCGCAAGCCCAAAAGCTTAGACATACAGCTAATACACAACCTGAGAGAATGTTGATTTCTCTCGATCGTCACAGCGCATCAACGTTGTTATAGGAACTCACAGAGCATCATATCTGGTTCTTCCGGCAATCTTCACGCTCAATAGCTAAGATAACTAGGGTCTTTACACTCATTGTAATTGTACTCTAACATTAATATTTGTACTCCAAAGTATTTGTATTAATAACATCTCGCGAGAGCATTCAAGCACGGGAGTAACAACCCCGGCAAATCTTGTGTTATTTACTTTCCCCACGGAATTGCTCTCGCACTTTGTTTGCTATCCATTCATTCCAGCAATATCTATCTCCGGATAATATTTTGGGTAGCAACAATTGGCGCTAGAAGGAGGGGATCTTAACCTTCATTTTTATTCCTACCGTCCCGAAGAACACTAACTGTTCTCGGACCAATCCATGTTTTTCAGCAGCTCTTTCAAAAAAAGTCCCTATGAAGGGTAACTTAGTCATTTTGCCTCGAAGGCAAGATTCACATGTTGGATAGGGATCCAATCCCAATGGGCCCGTAAGCCCATATTTCTCCATTTTATGAACTTTGGTCTGACCAACATGTCCACGTATAAGATGCCACTTAAGTGCTTGGTTTGTTTCATCCCTACCATGCTTAGATTCAACTGGTATAAATTATTTAATAATGTAGCATTACCAACCAATTTATTTCTGAAATAAATTCGATAGGACCCATCTCCTATAAAGAAGTGAAGTCCTATTCGGTCTATGACCAGAATTGATACAATATTTTTATGCCCCTTGGGCAATACAAGTACATAATCTAAAGTAAGAATAAAACCAGATTCTAAGTTCAACATAAGGGATCCAATATCAGAAGCCTTGACATCGTGTCCACTTCCAACGGTGACCATTACCTCCCCAGAATCCAGCTTCCCACTTCTTTTCAGATCTTGATTCATTGTACAAACGTGAGAACTCGCACCAGAATAAAGTATCCAAGAAGTAGAATATACAGTTACAAAACAATTTTTTCCAAAACCAATAGTTTTGTACTTGAAGGCGCATTTCGGTCAAGTTTTGCACAGTATCTCCTCTTGTGGCCTAGCTCACCGAAGTTGAGGCATGCTTCTGTTTTCTTGGGCCCCTTTCTCTTTTGAACCATTGGGGCTTTTCCCTTACCCTTATTGATCTTGGCTTTTGGAACTACCAAAATTCACACTTTAGCCGACGACTTTAAGTCGTCGGCTAATCACGTGAGTCGTCAGCTAAAAAACCGTCGGCCGATATTCGTCGGCCAAGGTTTAGCCGACGAATTTTTTGGTAGTCGTCGGCTAAAGTTCAAAGTTTAGCCGACCACTACGACAAGGTCGTCGGCTAAAACATGTGGACAAAAAAAAAACTTTAGCCGACGACATTTGAAAAGGTCATCGGCTAAAACCTGATTATTAAAATATAAAAAAAAAAAAACTTTAGCCGACGACCTTTATATATGTCGTCGGATAAAACCTGTTTTAAAAAAAATAAAAAAGGACACTTTAGCCGACGACTGTTTTAACTGTCGTCGGCTAAAACGTGTTTTAAAAAAAAGACACTTTAGCCGACGACGGTTTTAAATGTCGTCGGCTAAAACTTTTTTGAAAAAAAAATAATTTACTTTAGCCGACGACCTTTGGAAAGTCGTCGGCTCAAACCTAATATAAAAAAAAATTAATTCAGATTTTGGGATCCCAAAACCTGTATTTTTTACACCAGCTCCCATTATCAACAACAATCAACGGGCAACACATTCAACTAATACCATCAATAATATGCCCAACATTATATGCAACAAAACACACAACACATTCAAGAACATTAATTTCATCAACATACTAGTAGCGTCAGCAAAATCACTTACACAATTGTAACACAAATATAAATATATAAGAGTACTACAACAACACAACTACAATCCACTACCAAAATCATCTAAATGTCGAAATGTAGTAGTAGAAGGATTACCACCATCCCCTAGATCCTCGTCACGAGGCTGTGAAGATGGGGTCTGTCCGAAGAGAGAAGATGGTGGTGCAGGTGCCTGCTGTCCAGCCTGAGTAATGGTCCTAGTCAGCGTCATCATATAGTCCATCATGGCCTGCTGCTGTCTCTGGAAACTCTCTAACCGCGACTCAGTCCTTTGCTCGCTCTCATGTAACCGCGCTTGAGTCCTCCTTTCATTCGCAGCTCGGAGCTCCCTCTCCGCCCTCAACTGCTCCTCGAGATAGGCAGTCCATGCATCCCGTCCGCGAGGGCGCTGGAAGCTGGGTGTATCTTTCAATACATGGTGACCCTCGACTCCCATCATCTTAGTGCGGTACCGACTACCTCTAGGAGGGTAGACGGTACCCCACACCCTAGCGCGAACATAAGGATCGGACTGATCGATCTGTCCAATGGCAGAATCGAGGTCGGTCTCCGCTAAGTCCGGATACTGCTCCCGAGCAATATCAGCAAGCATCATCTGAGACTCCTCCCGCACACGCTCCTAAATTAATATGAAAATAAATATTTCAATATCAATAAAAGTATGATACGAAGGCATTTATTTTATTACCAAAATAAAATAAAAAAAGACTTACATGCTCCTCGGGACGGTTCGGATATGCTTTTTGAGCCACGTAGGCAAATGCGTCCAATGAATCAGAAGAAATGGCCTCGTGCGCAACTCTGTCTAACGACCGGGAACCCAGACTGTGATGGTCAGTCAGACCAACACGATTGGTCGTGTTGGTCAAGCTAGTCGCCTTCAAAAAAATATTATTTAGAATCGAGTTTATATTTAGAATTCAAAAAAAATAAAAACTAAAATATTATTAATTTTTATTAAATACTAGCAGTTTTTTTAATAAATAAAATACAATATTCAGTTTTTTATTTTTTATGAAAAATAATATTCTAGTTTTTATTTTTAATATTAATAATATTCCAGAATTTAAAAAAAAATACCTAAATTTCTGATTTTTTCTAATTTAAAAAAATCGGAACTTCAAGTATATTTTTAAATTCTGAAACATTAATTTAAAAAAATCGAGTTTATATTTAGAATTCAAAAAAAATAAAAACTGAAAAAGAAAGAATGAAATGAGGGTATTTTAGTCATACCATGAACTCCGGGTCGCGAAAATGGGCGCGTAGCCACTTCCACTCGTACTCTCGGAACTTGAATTCTTCCGGGGTAGCCTCTCGGGTTTCACCCCAGGCTGTCCAGAACATGTGCATCTCATTTTTCCAAGATTTGTACCTACAACACACGTTGCACAACATATATTATTCGTAAGAAAAATTACACAAACAATGTAGATACAAAATAAATTAAAATGACTTACTTGGTAGACTGCACCTCGTCACACCAAGTACATAGTAGAGAGTCAGGAATGACAAACCACACCTATGAATAGCATAAATACGCAATAATTTAAAAACATCACATATTGCATTTTGAAGAACTACGTGTTGATTGAAAAACACTTATTAAATATTTATTAACTTACCGACATAGCATTGTTCAAAACATCCTTCACGCACTGCGGCACGTCCCCCCAATCGGGCCACAAAACGGGGACTCTGTCCCGAATGACAAAGCTAAGATTACGGCTATATGACACCGTAGCGTCAGAAGACATCACCGATCTGTCTAGAGGAATCTCGTAATGACCATGCTTACTTACGTACGAGTCGAGCGCCAGACCCTTTGCTGGGCCACGAGTCTTCTTCTTTTTCTTCTCCTCCTCGACTACATTTTCCCCCTTCTCCTTCTCCCTCTTTATCTCCTCGTACAATTTCGTCTTCGAAACCCGACAACTTCGCCAACACATGTTGTATGGCCAAGACTCGTAGACGTACGCCTCGTCAGGGCTAATCAATCAAACGGGAACTCGGACTCCCGTCTCATCGACCTGTGGAATAGTCGGAACCATCGGAGGCATGAATAGAGTCAGCGGAGGACCGTGGGGCACCGCGGACGAGGAACTCCGTACATCTCCTGATGTGTGAGGGCTATACGTGGGTCGGTGGATGGGAGGCATACGAGTCTCCGTCTGCGAGGGGGTCGGTCGTGGTGTCTGAAAGAATAAATGCCGCGCTAGTGCAGCGGGCTCATCTGTCGCCCTAAATAAATCGTCAGTGTTCATGCCAGTAGCTTCTAGTATCTGGCGGGCACGAACGTTGCTCTGAGATATGTATAGTGTAGCGGGATCCGCCTTACTAGAGGCTGCCGAACTCCCCCCCGAATCGGGAGTGGTCGACTTTGTCGACTTCTTCCCCAACGCTTTCTTTATTCTATCCATAATCTAAACAAATAAATCAAATTCACAACTCAACACAACAGTAATTATCAATGCCATACCACGTTAATCTTTTGATTAACGCCGGCTATACAATTCCTTCCTCCTCAAACAAATTCATCAAATATTTCATCAAAACTCATTAAACAATTTACCTAATTCATGAAATAATCTAAACAAATTCATCAAATTCACAACTCAACACAACAGTAATTATCAATGTCATACCACGTTAATCTTTCGATTAACGCCGGCTATACAATCCCTTCCTCCTCAAACAAATTCATCAAATTCACAACTCATTAAACACATCCGATGTAGAAAATACTACATTCATCAAATATTGCATCACAATTCATTAAACAATTTACCTAATTCATCACATAATCTAAACAAATTCATCAAACAAACACAATAAATTCATCAAACAAAATAAAAAAAAAGGAAAAGGGTTACCTGTCGGGAGGCGGTCGAACAGCAGGCGGGCAGGCGGGCGACGGGACGGGGGCTGTCGTACGGGCGAAGGGACGGCGGACGGGCGGGCGGCGGGACTGGGGCTGTCGTACAGGCGGTGAGACGCCGGCCGGACGGGCGACGGTTGGGTGACGGGGGTTGGGGGCTGGGTGACGGGCGGCGGGACGGGGGCTAGGTGACGGGCGGATGTCGGACGAGCAGTTGGGGCTGGGGGCGGTTGGGCTAGGTGAGGGAGAAGGAGAAAATAATACAAGAAAGAAGGAGAAAACGTATAAAATGTAGGGGGTTTAGCCGACGACAAGATCTACGTCATCGGCTAAAGTGTTTTAAAAAATAATATTAAACTATAGCCGACGACATTTCAATAGTTGTCGGCTAAACCCCAAGTATGAAACGGGCCGTGTAGTATAGCACGGTCGGGTCAGGCAGACAGCATGTTTTCACTTTCTGGGCAGGTGCGACACGGGCCGTGTCATTTGACACGGTCGGTTAAAGTATACCATTTTTTTTTAAAAAACTTTAACCGACGACTTATATAATGTCGTCGGCTAAACCCCCAATCGTGTCAAAAGACACGGGCTGTGTCGCACCTGCCCAGAAATTGAAAACATGGTGTCTGCCTGACCCGACCGTGCTAGACTACACGGCCCATGTCATAGTTGGGTTTTAGCCGACGACTTTATAATAGTCGTCGGCTAAAGTATAATATTTTTGTTAAAAACAAATTAGCCGACGACGTAGATCTTGTCGTCGGCTAAACCCCCTGTTTTTTTAATAATATTATTAATATTATATTAATGTTTTGATTATTATTAGTACTATTTTTTTAATTATACTTAACATATGAAAATATACATCTAATAAATTTATGGCTCATAGTTTGAGTCATCACTACAGTCTGTCTCATTATCTGAGTTGATATCCGGCAACATGTGCCTCAAGTCGTCCACATTATCGTCATCAGAATTTTCAAGTAATTCGTTTGTATCAACGTCAACGTACCCGCGAGCATCACCACGGAGTCGGACGACTCGTCCTTCACGAACATTATTCATTGTAATTATCGTTGATGGTGGAATATTTTCTGTATTTGGCTTTTGATAAGCATCATCGTCATCAGTACCTATTGTTTCTCCCAGTGTAGCAGCACTATAAATATTCCTCGTTGTCACAACGTTAACTATCTTCCATGTGCCTTTCTTCACCAAGTCGTCCAAATAATACACCGACTTTGCTGATGTAGCAAATACAAAAGGATCACTTTCATACCATGAAGTGGAAGTGTCAACAGATAACAACCCGTAGTCGTCTTGCATATCGGTTCCAAGACTGGTGTCGTACCATCGACACTTAAACAAGTAAATTGTCATGCCTTCCCTGTAAATTAGTTCTACCACTTTCAAAAGAACACTATAATATCCTCCATCTATCATAACCCCAGAATTTTGACATCTTCTTTTTTGGTATCTCTCAAGGCATACGAATGTGACACCGTTGACTTTGGCCATCGAATAAATTCTTGACATAACCGTCTTCATAGAAAGAAGCATAAGTTCACGCGACCAGTTAGGGTGTCCGTCATCTTGTATGTGTGTCATCTGCCGTAAATAAACTTTTTATGTAAATAAAATATCTTAAGTCCATAATCAATAGCAACTGAATGTATACGTACCCATTCTCCAAAATAGTCGGCAAAAGTGTCATTGTGGAATCTAGTGTCACCTTGCACCATATCGCATGACAAGTGGATGTCTTTCGATCTTGAACTCGGACAATTGAGCAATATCCACCAATGTGCAATTCGTGACTCGTACGGGTCTAATTGTCTTCCTAGCAACCTCCCATAGACGTCAACCTCAGTAGATATGATAGAAAGATTGAATTGTATTTTATCTGCTGGAATAGAGCGGGAAGGGGGCTCGAAGGTGCCCAAATACAACTTGATATGCATAATACACTCCGACGCAAGGTATGATTCTGCAATGCATCCTTCTGGTGCAGACTTATTGGCCACAGAGTCTTTGTAATCACCGAGTTGCCTGTAATATTGTCATTGTGTTAGAAATCATACTTAATTTGACAATATATATATATATATATATATGTTACCTTTCAACCGGGTACATCCACGTGTACTGCACTGGACCAGTGATCAATAACTACTGGGGAAGGTGGATCATGAGGTGAGGCATGAGGTCAAAAAAGTTTGGAGGAAATATTCGCTCAAACTTGCACAAGATATAGATGATCTCATCTTGCATTTTACGCAAATAAGATCTATTCACTTCTCTCGTACATAATTTCTGGAAAAATCTTGGTAATGCAACACACGGCTCGACCACCTATTTTGGTAAGTACGGTCGAATAAATACCGGAAATAGGCGTTGGAGTAGGATATGACAATCATAACTCTTCAAACAATTTGACTTGTTCTCCCTGAAATTAATGCATCTTCCTATATTTCCAGCATACCCGGTAGGATACCTAGTAGTCTTTATCCACCAAAATATCTCAGTTCTCTGCTCGGCAGTGATGGTGTAAGCTGCCTTAGGCATTTTTTGTTTTCCCTTGACAGTTTTCAACCACAAATGTTTTCTTATGCTCATTTCTTCCAAACCTTTGCGTGCTTTTGGCCCGTCTTTGGTCTTTCCATCCCAACCTAAGGTTGTCCCAACCACACTTTCGCAAACATTCTTTTCAATGTGCATGACATCCAAGAAGTTCCTTGTCAGTAACTTGGACCAGTAAAGCAATTCCCAAAATATACTTTTGTGCGACCAATACTTATACCTGTCGGGCCTTTCAGGGGTTGTTGCAATCACATCAGGATGGTTGCTAAGCTGACCAAAATCGTACTCATTAATAATCGATAGTATTTCATCACATGTCCACTGTCGTGGTGGCTCGCCCATTTCTACAGTGCCATCAAATGCTGCAGCATCCATACGCCACTCATGTTCCCTCTCAAGCCATATCCGATGACGCATTCGGATAACTTTCCTACAGTGGTACCTAGCACAATCTGCATTCAAACACACTGGACAACCTCTATATCCGCTAATAACAGATCCAGACAGCATTCCATATGCAGGAAAATCACTAATAGTGCCGATACACATGGCGTGCAAGTAGAACGTCTCGAACGAATAACTGTCGTACGTGGGATGACCTTGCTCCCACAACAATTTCAGCTCCTCTTTCAAAGGTCTCATATACACATCGATACACTTTCCCGGATATCCCGGCCCCGGGACTAACAAGGTCAACATATTATACTCCTTCCGCATACACATCCACGGAGGAAGATTGTAAGGAATCACTACAACATGCCATATGGTATATGAAAGACTCATGTTACCAAAAGGGTTGAAACCATCAGATGCAATCCCGAGCCTCACATTTCGGATATCTGAAGAAAAATTCGGATACTCCCTATCTATATGCTTCCACGCCTATCCATACGAAGGGTGTATCATAGTATCCCTGTCATTAGTGCGCGGCTCGGCATGCCATCTCATTGCTTATGCCATGTGAGGAGCCATAAAAAGCCGTTCCAGCCTGTCCTTCAGTGGAAAATACCAAAGTACCTTCACTGGTTTCTCTTTTCCAGAAGGAGTGATCCTATATCTCTCTGTATCACATACAGGACATCTCGTGAGGTCTTCATTAGGATGCCCCCAGAATAGAACACAATCATACATGCAGACGTGGATCTTAATGTAGGAAAGACCAAGATCTTTAAAACTTAGTCTCATTTTTGTATATGTATTAGGAAGATGATGACCCTGTGGAAATATATTACTCGTAAGCTCCAAGTAATCATCCACAGACTTGATGGATGATATGTTTTCCACCTTTAATCTCATCGTTTCCATGACACAATCAAGAACAGTCATGTTGCACCCTGGGTATAGAGTGGTCTGTTGGAGTTGAATTAGCTTGTTGTACCTGTCAAGCCCAGCAGTATTGTGAGGCAACGGTTTACGGGGTCGTGGGATTGGCTCAGTTGGTACAAACGTCTCGAAAAAACCAAACACATCATCAATCAACCTCCTCTTCGGATCGGTGAACCCGTCGTTACCACTAAATTGTCCGCGATCATACGGAATAACAGAATTCGGTGCTTCACCGTGGTATATCCAACTTGTATATTTACTCCAAAAACCATTCTTCTTTAGGTGTTCCCATACCTCATCAAATGGAAAACTACTGCGACATCTACATTTATTACACGGACAGTGGTGCAATGTATTACCACTGTCGTGCTCTTTTACAAATCTCATAAACTGCTTCATCCCATCCATTACACTTGGATCCTATTTTCGCAACCCAATCCAACTCTTATCCATCCTGAAAATGTATAAATTTTCTAATATTAATCCAACTAACTAATATTGTTCAAATTATAAATGAAATCACAACAAACAATTAATCATAATGATTATCATCATAAAACTTAATCGTTATACATAAAAGCTTTCGAATGTACAACATGAATAATACAAAGTTTCGAAATCACAATAAAAAATACAATAAAAGATGTACCTTAATCGAAATGGTGATTATAACAACCGGTAGAAACCATCGTCACTCCAGCTAGCACAACTCAAAGTAGCAACACAAACTCAAAAAATACACAAAGGGATTTCCAAGAACCGGGTTGATTTTTTTCGCAAGGTCGCAATACTCAAAGTAGCAACTCACAAGCTTTTTTTGGGAATAACTAATAGGGTCGGGAATAGAAAGGTGTTCTTTAGCGGGGAGAGGGGCAAGACTGGGTTGGTGTTCCGTGAACTATATATAATTTTCACTTGGAGGTTTAGCCGACGACTTGATCTAGGTCGTCGGCTAAACCCCATTTTTTTCGGAAGGGTTTAGCCGACGGCCTAGATCTTGCCGTCGGCTAAAACTTGATTTTTTTTTGGGAAAGGGTTTAGTCGACGACCCAGATCAAGTCGTCGGCTAAAACTTGTTTTTTTTGGAAAATGTTTAGCCGACAAACCAGATCATGTCGTCGGCTAAAACGTCATTTTTTTCCCGTCGGCTAAACATCTCAAGAGTCGTCGGCTAAACCTCTGTACTATAGCCGACGACTATGTTGTACTATAGCCGACGACCTAGATCAAGTCATCGACTAAAACTTTTTATCCGACGGCAACACGAGTCGTCGGCTAAAGTTCAAAGTTTAGCCGACGACACTTTAAAGTCGTCGGCCGTTTTTTTTCGGGTCGTCAGCTAAAGTCCTTTTTTTGGTAGTGCTAATTGCTTTTTATTTTTTTTCTTCTTATTCTTGGACTTTCAAGTCCCATAAGAAACAACATGTGCAGCTTCTTTCCCTTTGTCTTCATCTGAGACTGGACAGTCTTCAATTTGTTCATTAGCCCAGCCAAGTTACATATAATCTCATTACAGTTGAAGTTCATGACAAATTGGGAAAATGAGTCAGGAAGTAACTGCAGGATAAGGTCAATGTGAAGAGATGCATGCATCTGAAAATCAAGAGCTTCTAATCTCTCAATCATCGAGATCGTCTTGGGACATGGTCCCTAACTTTTTATCCTTCCTTTATCCTGGCGCTGAATAATTGCTTCGAAATTTCATGTCTCGCAGTTCGACTATGCTCTCCATAGAGCTCATCCGGATGTGCTAAGATAGCTCTCAAAGACGTCATCTTTCATGGGTACGTTGAAGGTCAGTGTTCATTGAGCCTAGCATGTACCCGCGCACTCTTACGTCGTCTTTTACCCATTTCTCATGGGCATCGACTTCTTCCTGATTGACTCGGGTTCTTGCAGGAGCTTTTGGGATGTCCTCCAACAAGATGTATCCTAGCATGTCCATCACGAGAACAATCATCAAGTTCCGAAGCCAGTCCACATAGTTCGGATCAGTCGGGATGTTCTTTTCGAGTAATATTGCGAGTTTCTTCATTGTCATTTTGAGAGATATTTGTTAACTATCAAGAATAATTTAATATACGTTAGTGATTGTTTAATTATGATCTGAGTAAAGAATTTAAGGACTTTGTTTATTTATAACTCGGCTCCCACTATTTTATCGGCATTTACACACTCCCATGTGAAATCCGAAAGTCTTGGTTGACTTCATAGTGGTGATCAATTTCTTAACAAAGTTTAATAGAGGACAACCCATTCGGTTTCTATTCCATCATTCTTTATAAATTGATGTCTAACATCAACCCATCTAATGGATGATTCGATCTTCTTTTACCCCTAGTTAACTTGCCCTCAACCCATACGGTTTCTATGGCTTGCTGAACTATATAAGGTTATACCGTCAACTCCTATTAGTCTGACAATTGAATCTCATCTGGGAACCCATATGGTTTCTAGGGGTTTGATTTTCACAACCAAAGGCATCTAATGCACTCTAGGAATTTATCAACCTTCCCCAAAAATATTACCTCGACATACTCGGAAGAATAATATTTCGATTTAGATTTCAGTTTTCCATGAGTTTGATGGAGTGTAGGAAACCTCGTAACCTATATAACTTAGTGTTTGTAAGTGGGAGTTTAACGCAATTATATGTTACACTTTGTACATGAATCCATTTAGAAGCGCGGTTTGTCGGTTTGTTTTTTGTCATACAATATGAAAACATACACAACCTAATCTAACAACATGCAGTTCATGGATCGTTTCCAAGTACCGAGTCATCATCGACTCGATAACAATTACAAGTAATATAATTATAAGTCATTAATCTTCGTCTTCATGGCGGTTCGTCCTCGGCTCTTCGTCATAGCTAATTTATTACATTAATAAAATTTGCATCCTATACTAATTTACTAAAAAATAAATTGGCTAAAAATGGCCATTACAACCCCATCGAATAAACATTCAATAAATTAAGTCCATGAACTACATCATTATTCAAACAATAATGCAACAATTACATTAAAATTAATGGTAAAAATAATTAATCTAAATATTAATCTAATTAATATAAAATTAATTCATCTATTAGAATTAATCCGTTTTCGCACAACCGGTAATATTAACTTGTTCCAGACAAAAATAAATATTTCATTAAATTAATTTTCTTAAGAATAAAATCACTATAATTATATTTTAGTCAAATTAAATCCAATTTAATTTGCGGGAAATTAATTTACCGAATGAAATATGAAAATGGAGTCGGGAAAAACAAGGCCCGCAAGCCCGCTGCACGGCAGGGGCTGCCTAGCCCTGACCGAGCAGCCCAACAAGCTGGTCAGGCTCTGTGCAGCTCTCGGCAGGCATCTTGGTGCCGGCAGTCCCAGCAGCCCCGAGCTGCCTAGCCCGGCCAGTCTTTTCATCCCGAATCCAAAACCATATTTTTCTAATTATTATATTACACATATAAATCAGTTTTTTTTAAAAAAAATAGATTCATTTTATAACATAAAATCGTGAAAAATAAAATTTTAGATGAACAATTAAACATTAACAATTAAAACAATTATTATTCTAAATCATAAAACCATACACCCAAGCATTTCAAATGCAAATATCTATTATATGATTGCATAGACCTACTCTCCGATACCACTGTTGGGTTTCGGTGATAAAATCGAGTTACGCAGCCGAAATATAAACTAATCAAACCGGATAAAAAAAGGACCCCTGAGAGGATCGATTAAGCATCATATAAACAAATATAAATAGACGAAGATAAAATTAAAGAAGTCATACCCTCGTAGACCTTGATAATTTCGTCTTCAATGAAAAATTCCCGAGCTAGCTTTGATAATTTCCGGTTACCAACACGAACATGATTCTAATTCGTTTCAATTTGATGAATGATCAAACACCGAATATATCGAGTGTCTCTATGTTATCATGCATCGGATATTGATCGGAAAAATTATATATCAATACATTCTCGAAGAACACAACTAAAAATTGGTATAGTACTGTTCTTCTCTTCTCTTCTCCCTTTTCTTTCTCTCTAAAATGAACAAGAAATGAATAAAATTTTTCTCGTTCTCCTTTCAATTTTGCTCACGGCTGAACCCACTTAAGTGAGGTAAGTTTATCAACTACTTCAAGCTTGGGAGATATGATTACTTATCTAATGTTCACTCATGTGAAGATTAGATTAAATACGACTTTCGTATCTATATTTTTGTCATCAAATGTGGATAAATCCACCCATATCTCACACCACTCCAAGACAAAAGGTGCTCCATGATAAGAGAGAGAGGGGCTGCCTTGTTGGGTTTTACGTGTATCAAATATAATAAATTTAAACAAAAATGCAGCAATAATTAACGAAAAACCCATATGAGGATCTTCATGCAGTAATTTAATTGATTTATAAAGAGTTCGTCGAATTACCTTAATTCAAAGAACAGATCTGTAACCCGGACCAGAAGCTGATTAAAATCATCTTCCTCTTTCGGTGATCCACACACGAATAATTGGTACAAGCCAGATTGCTAGATCCTTACGAATAATGTTGATAAACAGTACAACAAATCATTCCTTGATAGAAGGATTTGTACTGTTGATCAAAATCAACTAAGGGAAGAAGATGGAGATGGCCGAACCGGGGTTTCTTCACAAGAAAGGGGGAGGCCGATTTTCTTAAGGGGGGGGGGGGTCGATTTTCTTCTCACACAATTAGGGTTGTGTAATTAATTTTATGACAACTCCTTATCCAATACCCTTTATTATATTAAGTAAATTCTAGAGTCAAACTCAATATTTTCTTAGTTACTCCTCAACTTATTAAATAATATAATATATAATATCATATATTATATATTACTTATTATTTTATCCTCTAATAAATATAATATACAATATTATATTTACCATTCACAGTTGATATAATTAAGTAATATAATATATAATATAATATTTTATATATTACTCATTATTTAATTTCTTTAATAATTATAATAACCAATATTATATCTATTAATTATTTTTGCTTGTTTTTAATTGTCGTATGTGTGACCCAAAAGGCTTATATTATATTGGCAATCATTTACTACATTTTTCAATGATAAATCATAAACGGTCTCTAGCAAGACATTATGAATACCCAAATAATATAAATTTATAGTCCATTAAACTATTTAACGCGTCAAATCACTTTGTCGCGCGATATCATATTTGAACTAAGTCATGGAAACTGTCATACCTATTATGTTCAAATGCTTCTCGATCTTAAGTAGACTGATTGAATCAAATGACTTTTCATTTGAGCATGAGCATGCATTTTCTTCGGTCATACTTTTCGAGGGCCCAACAGATATATCTCTCTTTAAAGAGAGGGACAAATCCCCATCTTGATTATTCATTACCCTCTACATGACTCCCATAATCCCGATCACTAACATGTATGATCACCATGTTTCAGATGACGTTGGATTACGTCAAGGCATAGCGGTTATCAAGTTGGACTCTATGATAATCGCAGGTTCAGGGATTTATTGACATACTGTTATATTGAGATTCACTTATGACATTTATATGCAGTGATCAAAATGTGGGTATGTCCAGTATTGCGTTCTCCAACCAATACCCATAAGTTTAATTCGTACCATACGCATAATCATCCGATGATTATCAATCAAACTTTACTAGTATATTAATCACTTGAGTCTCCACCCTTTGTGATTGGACCAAGGACATTTGAATAATCTTATTATTTGTGAATAAATTTATTTGATTATTATAATATTAAAACATGCACACATTATAATAATCAACGAGAAATAGATATTATCAAATAACTTTGTTTGAATATAACAATTACAAGTCTAGGCAAATCTAATGTCCTAGAGCACTATTCCCAACAGGCCCTTGTTAGGTGAGGAGAAAACGAGCCGATCCACTCGGTTCCTGTACCGTACGTTCGCGTGGCTAGTCCGTCAAGTATACTTCATTTTATCTCAAATGTAGTTATACTTAACTAATTAATCCAATTAATTAATTATATCAAATACAAAATTATAATAATATATTTTCAAGAAATAATTATTTATAAATTAAATTAATCACCCTGTAATTAATCCAGTTCACAAGACCGCTATTGTAATACCCAAGATTTTCGGTTCCGGTTATTTTTGAATTTTGCCGGTTGCGTGGGTCATTTTGTTCTGTTGGCGATTTCTTGAGATTTTCTCCTATGTTGGGTATGGCATGATGTACCGTGTTGTGGTGTTCGTCGGAAACCACTTATCGTTGCGTAAGTCGAGCTAATTGTATGTCCTGTTTAATTATTATTCGTCTTCTTCCGGATCGTTGTTATGGTCCTATCGTAATTTTTGGATTGTGCCGGAATCGTTTCTGTAACCGGAGGTTTTGCTGGCCGCACCTGTACGAAACGGTAGTGAAAACGGCGCTATCGAGCGCAGTGTCCTACGACGGGTCGGCCAGGACTAGCAATCTCCCGAGACACGGCTGAGACACCTGCGCAAGTTTTGCGCCGGGTGATGCGCCATGTCGAACACGGACGAGACACACGTGCATGTGTCTTGCATCGGGTGTTGTGCCGTGTCGGCCAGGTCGCGCACTGCCCCGCAACACGGCGGTAAACACGGCGCTATTTGGGCCGTTTGTTGCGCCGTGTTCCGCACGAGTATATATATGACAGAGCAGACGGGTTTGCACCCATTTTCCCATTTCTTTTCTTTCCTTTCCGTGGCTGGGGCTTGAAGGATGCGAGGACATGTTGTTCCACTATAAATCCACGAAATTCCTGAGTCCATATCATCGACTAATCCTTCCATAGCTTGCTCCGATCGATCGAATCAGGGTAAGTTTTCCTAAAATCCTAGTTTTGGGAAAATTGGGTATTTTGCTTGATTTCGTCCGTTTAATCCGAATTAACTTAGAATAGTGATGGATTGATCATTGTTAAGCTGTATTATAATTCCTTGTTGTTCCACTGTTGGATTTCCGAGGATTCGTCGTTTTATTGAGTTTCTAATCGACGCCTTGAAGGTGTTCGATAAAATATCACAAAGGGGATTCGGGCGCTCTACGATTATTCTTCCTCGTTAGATCGTTAATTTATTGATGGTATGATGTTAGGGTCAGGTTCCTTGCGAAGAACTCGAGTCGGAACTCTTCCGTTCGTTGTTTTCTTCAAGCTTCCCGATCGATCGCGTTATTATTGCTCCGGCCGGAGAATTGTAGGTGTTCGAGGGTTCCCAATTGAGCTGTGTTCATATGAGTGTCTGGTATCGATTATCGAGGCAAGTATCTTGTCCATACATTACGTGTTTTTTGGATATAATGGTTAGAAATCGACGATATATGCTAAATGTATGTTTATAACCATTTTTCAAAAGAATCGGTATATTTACAGTCATGGATTTCCTAAAAGGTGACTCGTGTGTTTCGTGAATTAATGTGCTTAATTGAATAAGTATATTAATGTTGAGTATTGGATCGCATTACTTTCGTGTGATGCCATTATGTGTGATTACGTTGTCGGTAAGCTTTGAAGTTTAATCCTTTGGTTAAGATGTGTGCGTGGAGACATGTGATTATCGATGAATATGTGAGTTTATGTGATATTGGTTGTGCCGTTCAGTGCTATTGAGATAGTGTGTTTCCTTATTGATGGTATTAGTTCTGGGTCGTGAGTATGTATTGGATAAATTGGTCATTCTAGCAAAGTACCTCGACTATATATATAGTCTGATTGACCCTCGGGGATTGTGTTTGGAAATGTAAACTGATGAGAGTTGTAAGCTTGTTCTCGGGGTACTCTCAACTGGGGATTGGCTCGATGGGGCCCACAGGGACTTGGTCGTGTGGTCTTGCGCAAGGGTTACTTTTGAGTGGGGCATTCTCACCTGGGGTTGCTCGACGGGGCACATGAGGACTTGGTGGCTTGACGGCCGGACCAAGTCGCGAGAATTGCCAGAGTGTTTTAACTGATGATTGGTAGTGATATGTCCGGAGTATCACAATGCTTTGTGCTCGGGGTCGATAGACATTATATATCGAGTCCTCGTGTTTGGCTAGAATGGCATAAGCGTGATGTGTTATGTGTAATATGTCTTTAGAAGTGAATTGGAACGGATGGTTGGGTCGTGGACCTTGTGTTTCCTGAACGGATTTATATTTTGGAAAATAAAACTTTGGGTTGTGACCCTAAGTGGTTTTTGATAAACTGAAGATTATTCAATCCCAAATATTTTCAAAACTCCCGAGATTTAAATTAATTCCCTAAATGACCACTTGTTTCATTTAGACCTTTTTGATTTGAACTATTTTATTCGAGTAAGAAATCTCGGGAAAGCTTTTGTTGTGACTGAGGTATATATGATTCTAATTATTGGATTCTCAGAATGTGTCTTGTATGGCTCGTATTTACATTTTATACTTGTACTAGCAAAACAGTGGAGTTTTGTTAACCCCCGAGTATTCGGGGGTGGTTGTCTTTTCTGCGTCCAGGTACATGCAGGTTTTGGGAGCAATACACAGGATCGGTGCAAAGGATGATGGAAGAGGAATGATACTAATCACATGAAGGCCAGTTTTGGGTGCAGTCGGTCTGAGTTCGTTGTATGGTTTTCTCCGTTGCCGTACTTTTGTTTTGCGAGTGTATTTTTACCCTTGCATGGGTATGATTCCAGACATAGTTATGTATATTAGAGTTGTATGATAATGATGTAAGACCAAATCAGTCTATTGGTTCGTTATTTTATTACATTGGCATTTAATGTTTTGTGTTGTTTCGGTGTCTAGCCTGGTAGATCCTCACGGAGAGAGTCCGCGGCGTGTAATATTCCCGGTTAGATTCTGGGGGTGTTATAGCTATGATTTATCAAATAAATCAAATTATATATCCAATATCTAATATTAATGAAGAGATAATAGATACATATTTTATTCATCAAATATCCTTGTGCGTAACTCCATAGGTCCGTCTTAGTCAGCCGTGGGAGGAACCAAGGAGTACGGATAACACTTAGTCAATCTATTGCTCTGTACCGTAATCCAACTAAGAACGAATGATTGGATCATTAAAAAAAACCATTATGTCGTGAATATTGTATATGTATAAACCCTTCAATCACATGTCACAGTCAAGTATTAGGGTCACGGTAAATTCAAACACTATTGTAACTTGACTCTATATATTTGTTAATACAAGCCGATATCACTGAGCTCTCGTGTATGAAATACAACTAGCTCTAACTGCTTTGGCCAAAGACTTATGATCTCATTTGCCATTAACCACATAGGATATTTACCTGCTCACTTACAGGAGAAATAATCATATCTTGGTATTCAGTAGAGAATGCTACTTGCCCACTAAGTTGCATTTCGAGGTTGACCCAACCAACCTGTGATTAGATCGAACTACTCTAATGACTAACTTAATGTCACAAGCACATATCCTAATGAAACCTCAAGTCAAAGGTCCACGTATACCTATCACAATCTTTGGATCCAGTCATTGACAATCCCTGAGTGATATTCATGTGATTGAATCGATGTGAGTCGTGTTTGAATATACTAATCCCATTAGCATACCTATAACGTATGCTCCCACTAACCCTTAGTGAAGACAGACCATGTCAAAGTACACATTATAAAAGACTTGTCTAAACTTAGTGCCCAATTAAGTTTTGTTGACTTGCGAACCAATTAGGCATTCGAGCCTTAAACACTTTCAGTGCATATCTCCTTAACTCCATAAGGTGTAGAATATTTGCTCTTAAATGCAAGGACTGTTATTTTATATACCAAAGCACAATGCTCATGATATATAATAATATAAAAATAATAAATGTCTAATTTAATCTAATATTCATAATTATAATACAATGCTCTCACTCTCTAATCCACTGAGTGGCATTCGAGGGCATATTCCTAACAACTGCTTATGCAGGATTTCCAAATTCATCAAGAAACTAGAAAGGATCTCTACAGGACGAAACCCTCAAACAAGGTGAATTATGAATCACCATCCACAAGAGACTCTAACATATGTTACAACTATAGGAAGTAAGTCAAGACACAATGTAAATAAATGTCCACATCCCAAGATTCAAAGGCTACCACAAGCTGAACAAAAGGATGTAACACCCCCGAGATATTCAAGGTGTATTACAGTGCCGTGGACCCCTACATGGGATCCACTAGGGTAGACACAACTTACCAGAGTAGAAACACACATTATCCAGTTGAAAATCAAATAACATGCCCGGTACAACCGGCGGAATAATCAACAATGGCAAACATAAATAACTTCCACGAATACAAAACATAATCCGAAGAGAAAAGCCTAAGTACTCTCGAGTACAATCTATAAGTTTCAAAAGTAGACAACAACCATATCGAATGGAAACAATGGAAATAGAAGGACTCAATGCACATGTCAACGACCCTGGCCAGCATCCTCGTATTGTCCAAGCGCTCGCTCGTCAGGATGATCATAACCTGAAATTCATAACAAGAATTTCCCCACGACGGGTCCCCAAAGGGGTTAGCAATTACGCTAGTACAAGTAATCAAGGCAAACCATTTGCTTACACGTTTCATAGTACAATGCACCAAATCATTTCAAAAACCAAAACCAGACATGTCTTTTTCAGAAACAAACAGTCACAATCAATTTGCCTAGGACCGGGACGAAGCCACGAATCCCAATCGAGGCCTCTAAGGACCCTCCCGAGCTGGCCACATTCATAAAACAAATCAAGCACACACGTCACCTAGGACCAGGACGAAGCCACGAATCCCACTCGAGGCCTCTGAGGACCCTCCCGAGCTGGCTAGCGAAACAAACTCATGAATCCAGGACGAAGCCATAGATTCCATCGAGGCCCCGTTGGACCCTCCCGAGGTGAGTAAAGCACACACAATATACATTACCATTTCACGTTAAGCATAATCCAAGAATTACTTGCCTTGAATAATTGATGACGCAACGAACGGAAAGGAAAATAACCGACGAACGCTAGGAACCAACAGAACCGAACCTAATGATTCGAAGAACATAATCACAACCAACCCTAAACGAATACGGAAATGGAATACACCCGAAAACCCGTCTACGATTCATGTATAGTCGTATAAAAATAACAACGAGTGCGGACCACAACCAAACCCTTTCGATTTCGCAAACCCAAGAAAATATATAATGAATCCGTAGGAAAACTAAAGATATCAACTAGATTAATCATATTCATCATGGATTAACCAACAAAACGGAACGAATTAGACGAAAATCCCAAAACCCCCAAATTATCCAAAAGCAGGGTTCTAAAAGATTTACCTTGGATTAGGATGAAAGTTTCGTGTTGATGTTGTTATTATACACCAAGAACTCAAGGAAGATGATGGTTGGGATGATTGGAGGAAGAAATCGCCAAGAAAATCTCGCAAAATCGCCAAAGCCGCGGAGAGGGAGAAGAAATGAGAAAAGACGTACATCTGGGTCAACTCCCTGGTTTATATAGCCAGGGAGTGTTAGCGCGCGCTAATCCTCAGAAGTTAGCGTGCGCTAACGGGACAAAACTCGATCCGTGGTTAACGTCCCCAAGAACTGGTTATGGGCCGCTAGCGTGCACTACCCGAAATGTAGCGTGCGCTAATAGCCTCTTGGTAGCGCGCGCTATCGGCCATAGCGTGCGCTACCTGGACATCAGCCGAGTCCATAAATGAACTGCCCAGTACTCACCTGACCCCGTTAGCGCGCGCTATCGGCCAAACATAGCGTGCGCTAAAAGTGTATCAGTAGCGCGCGCTGTCGGCCATAGCGTGCGCTACCTGGGCACCTGACCGAGTCCAGTAGCAAACTGTCCAGTACTGGATAGACTCGCTAGCGCGCGCTACAAAACAAGCGTAGCGTGCGCTACTGAAGGATGTTTAGCGTGCGCTATACAATAACATTAGCGCGCGTTAGTCATAGGGTAACAACGGTCCGAAACACCGAAACACGAACGAAGCATCAAACAGAACATCTCAAAATGCATAATAACATAGAATAGAACCACGGCAACCCCGAAACGGCGGTTCCGAACAACAATTACGGGAATCAGATCGATAAGCGACGGAAGAACCAATAACGTAGAACTGGATAACAAAAAGTCTCGAAACAATTATTCTCAAAACTAATACGATTACACGAGTGTCACTAAAAATGAGAAATACATCGAAAAGTGAAAATACCAGGAAAATAAAAATGCGGGTGTTACGTTCTACCCCTCTAAAAACAAGTTTCGTCCCGAAACTTAAGAAATAAACAACTCGGGGTACTTAGCATGCATGCTATCCTCGGTCTCCCAAGTTGCTTCTTCGACACCATGTCTCGACCACTGCACTTTGACCAAAGGAATGGTCTTATGCCTCAGTCGATTCTCACGGTGCTCCAAAATCCTCAAGAGATGCTCCTCGAAAGTTATGTCCTCGGCAATATTGATCTCACCATAATCGATGATATGACTAGGATCCGGAACATATTTCCTCAGCTTCGAAACATGGAAAATGCTATGAACGTGACTCAAGGCTGGAGGTAGTGCCAAACGGTATGCCAACTCACCGACTCGCTCGATAATATCAAAGGGTCCAATAAATCTCGGACTCAACTTCCCCTTCTTCCCGAAACAAAAAACTCCTCTCGTCGGCAACACCTTTAGCAAAACGTGGTCTCCCACCTCGAATTCCAAAGGTCGAAGACGAACGTCGGCATACGAATTCTATCGACTTTGGGCGGTCAACATCCGTTCTCGAATCAAATCCAGCTTCTGCCTCGTCTCTAAAATAATATCCGGTTCGGTCCCAACCAAATCAGATGCTACGTTCCAACAAATCGGCGATCGACAATGCCGCCCATAAAGCGCCTCATACTGTGCCATCCGAATCGACGCGGGCCAACTATTGTTGTACGTGAATTCGATCAATGGCAAATGCTCCTCCCAGTCACTGCTCCAATCGAGAGCACAAGCACGCAACATATCCTCGAATGTCTAGATAGTGCGTTCCAACTGTCCATCTGACTGAGGATGAAAATAGGTACTCAAACGCAAATGAGTACCCAACGCCTTATGCACCGCCTGACAAAAGTGCGATACAAAATGGCCATCACGATCCGAAACAATAGACTTCGGAGTACCGTGAAGCCTCACGATCTGCGCGATAAACACACGAGCCAACTTCTCCGGGCCCCAAGTGTCTTTGATGCCCATAAAATGTGCCGACTTGGTCAGATGATCAACAATCACCCAGACCATATTCATGCCCGACCTCGATCTCGGCAAACTCGTAATGAAATCCATCGATATATCTTCCCATTTCCATTCCGGAACGGGAAGTGACTGCAATAACCCGGTCGGTCGCTGATGCTCGATTTTGACCTGCTGACAGGTCAAACATCTCGCTACAGACTGTGCGACCCCCTCATTCATATTATTCCACCAGAAATTCCTTCTCAGGTCCTTGTACATCTTACTCGAACTAGGATGAACGGAGTAAGGTGTAGCATGGGCCTCACGCAAAATACTCTGTCTCAACTCTGAGTCGTTCGGTACACAAAGCCGACTCTGGAATCTCAAAACACCATCCTCGTGAATCATAAACCCAGGAGACTTTCCCTTAAGAACGTTCTCTCAGATTTGAGTAATCATCGGATCCTCTAATTGCTTCAGCTTAATTTCATCGATCAAAGACGACGAAATCTCTGAAGCACAAAGTTGCACGACAGCTCCAGGCAACAAAACCTCAACATCTAACTCGATCAAAACCCTCCGAAGCTCAGACTGAGATGTAAGGATCTCAAGCGTTCGCAACGCAACTGGTTTCCGACTCAAGGCGTCGGCCACGATCGCCTTACCCGGATGATAAAGGATTTCGAGGTCATAATCCTTAATCAACTCTAACCACCTCTTATGCCTCATATTCAACTCCCGCTGAGTAAATATGTATTTCAGACTTTTATGATCGGTAAAAGTCTGACATGCAGATCCAAAAAGATAGTGACGCCAAATCTTCAGCGCAAAAACAACTGCCGCTAACTCCAAATCATGAGTAGGGTAGTTAAGCTGATACGGCCTCAACTGTCTCGATGCATATGCAATGGTCTTGCCGTGCTGCATCAATACGCACCCAAGACCCTGACCCGAAGCATCACTATAAACAGCAAAACCCCCATTACCACACGGCAACGCCAAAATTGGCGCCGAAGTCAAACGCCTCTTCAGCTCCTCAAAACTCGACTGCTTCTCGTCACTCCAGACGAACTTCTCGGACTTCTGGAGCAACTGTGTAAGTGGTCGAGCCAGTTTCGAGAAACCCTCCATGAACCTACGGTAGTGTAACACCCCCAAGTTATTCAGGGTATATTACAGCGTCGTGAGCCCCGCCGTGGGACCCACAAGGCTAAACATACGCGGAACTATGAAACTTGACCGAGAAGGTCTACATACAATGGAATGAAGGACAATACAAATGGTATTAAAAACCATAACCAATGAAACCATATACATCACCACACAAATCAATACCTCGGCAACACAGGACGGAACATCAAGGAAAATGAAAATACAATACTCGAGTATTTAAAATCCATTCCAGTACAACAACACTGAATGGAGGAATCCAAAAAGATAACCGGAGACAAGACACAGTATCACACTTGCCCATCATCTTCATGCCGACCCGTAAAATCGTAAGAAAAACACGCATACGGCATAGATATATCATAATCTCAAGGTTCTCAAGCTTCAATCGGATAAATCGGACGAATCTACGAAAACCCCCAAAATCCAACACAATATTCAAAGTGTTCTTGAATAATCTTTCAATAATCCGATGAATACTCAAACGTGTCCATAATCATGCGTATATCACTTCATACACCATGATTTTAACATCCAAAACATCATTACCAAATACAAAATCGAAATCCAAGATGTTGAAGAAATTACCTCTTGAAGATCCAAGCACTATGATTCAAAGAATACGCGATAGCTTGATGATCCGAGCTTCCCCACCAAATGAAAATGATAAAAATTCAATACTCAAGAGGTAGATGATGCAAAGTTCTCTCCCCAAGCTCTCTCTCGTGTGGGTTGAAGAAAATGGAGAAATGATCGGATTTTGCTGAAAAAACGTAATTATACGATTGATCGCATCGTGTGCCGCGGCTCAGCCAAAGTGTGCCGCGGCACGAGTCTGACGGTTTTGGCGAATCTGAAAATGAGAGTGACTTAGCTATTTCGACCATAACTCCCTAAATCGGACTCCGATTGACTCACCGTTTGAACCATTGGAAAGCTAACTCGATGCTTTATAATATTGCAAGATTCAGAATTTTGGAGTTTCCAAAAATTAATGGTGATTTAACAAAGTCGAACTCATACGTGGAAAAGTCGCTAAAGAACACGGAATTCAACAGAACGATACCGAAACGAACTCGGATGACAAAAAGTGTAGAATTAATCATTCTCAGGATGACGAAACGGTCCCAATCAAGTCGTCAAAACGGACTTCGCCAACAAAGAAAAATTACCGGAAATCGAATTTGCGGATATTACATTCTACCCTCCTTAAAAGAAGTTTCGTCCCGAAACTTAAAACAACTAGGGAGAAGCAATATCCCGCCAGGAAAACTCAACGAGATACACAAGAAACGCGTAACTTACGCCCAACGGCGAAATGTTACAAGTAACACAACAATACATTACCCGAAGGTAATCCAAGTCAACACTGAGGTAAATACGAATCACAATTTATGAAGGCTCCAACAGAAATACCAATACATCGTAATGGCTTGAAATCCCCTCAACCGAAGCTGTATATCACGATGGCCTGAAAGCCGAACAGTCCAAAGCTGTAAATCATCACAATACAGATCTCAAATAAGCGAACTTGACTGTCGGACATACCCCTCGGCGTATGAACAACCAATCACAAATCGTCGGACATATCCAATACAACATGGACTACGAACGACCAAACAATAAGGCTCAAGAGGGAACATCACAGTACGCCCGATCCGGAAATGTGTCCGTGCACATGTCCACCCCGTATACGGAATCCAGAATATACGTGTGACAATGTACCTAACTAGCCTCACGAACTACGTCTCGTGTGCACGGTCCAATGCGGAAACATCCACGCATGACCATCGTGTGCCCGGCTAAAAATTCTACACATAACCAATCGGCACGCAGATATGATTCCAGATATGCCACGATACAACATGACCGCGAAACTCAAAGGATAACATATCCAATACGAATCACGCGACTCACCAAGTGAACGATGACGCACGAATAATGAAAGATCGACACGACCAACAATATCCAACATAACTATCCTGGGATAAAAATCCCTAAGGACCGATTAACACGAGCAATAATCACAACACAACAATTCGGAAAATCCTCAACCCTCAACGATCGCAAGACTACCGAGTTCACAAGAATAATAGTGTGCTGCCTTGAGTCGGCCAACACGACAATAATAATTCAACGGATGGGAACTATCCTCGATAGTCCCAATTCAATACTTCGATTACCGTAGAATGGCCAATCGATAACAACGATACAACGGATGAGAATATTTTTGACAACGGATGGGAATTATCTTTGATAATCCCAATTCAATATATCGATTACCTTTAGAGCGGACGATCGATAACAATTATACAACGGATGTCTCGGCACCTTTAATCGGTTACCGATAACGAAGATGATAATCGAATACGTCAATGCCTTCAATCGGCCAAAACGACATCAATAGAAAAACACTGATATCAATAACGACGATTCACAAAAAATATCTTGATGGAACATCAATCAATAATAACAATCGATACGTCGATACCGCGAACCGGCTATCGACAAATATTACCAACAAGTATCGCAATGCCTTAAATCGGCCATTTACGAACAACAATAATATTTGGCATAATTTGTCGACGGGTGTCGTATCAAACAATCCCCTGATATCAACAAAATCATAAAGAGACCAAGTCTCGAAATGATACACACATTCATACACATACATGATAACATTAATCTCATTGACCAGTACAAGTATAAAACTTGCCTCGATATCAATACAACAAACTGTTACCAATTCAGTTGATTTCGTCTTACGAGTTCCTCAGTCCCGACCAAGGTAATCTACGAATTCTTCAACCTCAACCGCAACACAACAGTCATAATCCATGATCACACATCATGTCTTATTGTAAAACGAAGGATGACCAATATCAACACCACCAAACCACAAACTCAACCGTTTCACCATATCTCGACTAATCACAGTCTGAACAATCCAAATCAGACACTTACAAATCCTGTCCACAATACGAGTCGAAATATGATGATCATATCAGCAACCAATTCGGACCAATAATAAGGGTCTAAATGTTCCAAACTCAATTCTTAAATACGAATTGACAAGGTTCCCTTCTCGTAAATCCATCGTTAAAATTTACTTATGACCGTCATCAATTCGAATCATCCGAATGGTTCAAAACAATAGATAATCATATTAAAAAGGTTATCAAACAATCCAATCATTCGATTTGAATATTTGCTCCATACGTATGGGCTTCCAAATTCAGAGATAAATAATAGTCTCATCAAACTCATAATCACATTCGTATTCCTATACGAATATTATTTCCAACATATAGTTTAGCTCTAGATATGAATATTCCATATTCATTTTCAAAACATCAACACTTCTTAAAAAATTTCATCACCTCGTATAATTCAAGAGTTCTTCAAGAACATGAAATATCCGAAATCACGTTCAGAACAACATATCCGAGGTATATATCTCCATGTTACCATTTTCTTCATCATGTCATTCATACAACCTCAAGAATCGCAACAAAACCCTTATCATCATATGAAGAAGATCTCAATAATCATATCAACATCCGAAATCTCTTATTACAATTCCAATAAATCTCATATAACATTATCACATGATACCATAATTGTAACACCCGAGATCCTCCTGGGAATATTACACGCCGTAAACCCTTCTCACAAGGATTTACCAGGCTAAGCACAATTTTCCACGTCATTTCAAAAATGCCAAAAAGACCGATGACGGTAATATTTTACAAATACTAAAAAAAATCATTTTCCAAATACCGTCAAAACGATCAAGGCTAAAATGCCAAAAACTCAGTTTAGGGAATCGGTTATACAAAATAAAATTTAGTTGGCAAAATACCAAAAGCAATTTCAAAATACTCACGCAGCGGATAAAAGTACAGTCCAATATATGCATTTACATTGAAATAAAAACGAACATCAAAATACACGATTCCCAACATGCTCCCTCCCAAGTAGTAATCCTTTAAAAATGAACCACTATCAAAGGGATACAAGGATTACCTTGTATGGACGAACCACGAAGAAGAATAATTGAACTTCATTCCAAGAATCATCAAAACTTCAAGAACAATACTTAAATCCGAGCTCTCCATCTTAATCTTGTTTAAGAGAATCATCTCTCAATGTTTAGGAACTTCAAGTACTTCCCAAGGGTCTCTCTATTGACTGAAAGAAGGAGAATGGACAAAATGCCTCTCAGCACTCGTCTATCCCCTCTATAAAACACATCACTAGCGCGCGCTAGACCTTATATTTAGCGTGCGATATAGAACTAGCGTGCGCTATCCTTCCTTGATAGCGTGCGCTATCGGGAAGTCCAGAAGCTACTGCATTGCTTCGAAATTCATCTAACGTACGTAATGCCCATGCATTAACGTACGCAAATAGGTGTTGACTTGCTACAGTGAAATGCTCAGTAGCGTGCGCTATTCCTCGACCTTAGCGCGCGCTAATCGTCGTTGACCCGACAACCTGTACCTTCCCAGAAGATGTCCGGGTCCTACACGCCGAAAGCAACCAATAAAGCCAAGATTCCCTGTTGATGATCTGAAATTAGCGTGCGTTAATCGCCGATAATAAACAGTCTGGGCCTACCTCTCGGCCACTTTACGGACCTTATCCAGAATACCTTACGTACGTTAGGGGTCCTCCTTAGCGTACGTAACTCAAACCTCTTAGCATTCGCTAAGTATGCACCGTGGCGTACGCTAAGTATATATGTCTTAGCTTGTGCTAGGCATACCTTGTAGCGTGCGCTAACGTGGCTGTACTTAGCCATTTTCCGCTATTCTCGACAAACATTTCGACATACCAAACGATCGTACGACACAATGAATACATAAACGCATTCAATAACATTGTCATACGTTCACATCATCCTCAAGAACAATTATCCATCAACGACATCCAACATATAAACGAAAAAAAAATATATCCGAAAAATCGGGGTATTACACTCTACCCCCCTTAAAAATAAGTTTCGTCCTCGAAACTTGCAATCACTCGCACAAACAACATTTCAACGGAAATTTAAATTCACCAAGAATTATTTAATAATCCGAACAACATACTTACAAGTCTGCGAAGTCGAAGATCTCCCGTGATACTAGCATGCGACTCCTAAACAAAGTCTCAACATAATACCGATACACACCATTATCGCAATTAGCAACTTAACAAAATCTCAAGGAAGAGTTCACGTCCGTGACCACGGCCACGATTCTTCCTACTTTCTGCCAACATTCTGAAGGGCACATACGTGCGTAAGTATAATCCGAATCGCACATTCTCGAAGTGACCAAATGCCAAGAATACCAAGCTATAAACGAAACGATTAGGAAAAATGCAAGAAGAGTGAGAGGACTTACAAGTACCGGTCGCACTGTGATGATGGCATAGTAGTGATACTGTGGGCAAATGCCGACTCAATCGACCCAAAAGACCGAAAGCCTAGGTATCCATAAACCTAAGCTCTGATACCATATTCTGTAACACCCTGTTAGGCGTATTTTTATGCGCTTTTATATCATTAATTTATATCCATCTTGAGCCTAAATCAGCATAAATGGGCTTTTAATGCATTATTTTTATATGATTGACAGGAAATTGAAGTCCGGAAGCTAAAACGAGGCAAAACGGGCGAAAACGGCAAATCTGGACTCTGAGCCGCGGCACAAGGAAGCAGGGCCGCGGCACAGGAAGACACCGAGCCAAAGGCAGAGTAAATTGTACTCTGTGCCGCGGCACAGCCCAGGTGAGCCGCGGCACAGAAGAAATTAAGGACGCCCAAGCATCCAGCTGAAGGCCCTGTGCCGCGGCACAGATTTAGTGCGCTGCGGCACACTTGGCGGTTTTTGTATGTCCGCGTGGATTTTGGGCCGTTTCGAAGCCAGTTTTCGACCTACTGATACGGACGCGATTTGGAGGATGTGCTGAGCTATAAATAGGGTTTAAGACCCTAATTAATTATCTTGGGATTTTTATCTTTTGGAGCTTAAGCTTGGAGACGGCAGAAGAAGAGGGAAGCAGAAGACTTCAAAGGCAGAGGGCGGAAGCTGAAGAACGGAGGAATCCGAGCTTCATCTGCATTTGATTTTTATGCTTTCATTTATTTATTCCGTATTTTCAATTATTAGTATGTCAGGCTAAAGCCCTAATCTAGGGTTTTGATGAACCCTATGTTTTGACGAATTACTTGAGATTATCCAATTAATTACCTTTTTGTTGAGTTTTCCCAACTGTGTTTAATGCTTGCAATTATCTGGCCAATAGTTGTATTGATTTAATCAATCAATTCGAATCGGGAGAGGAGATTTGGTGAGGAACTATTGGTGAGGACTGTTTTATTCTGTGAGATAGAAATATACTCATAGGAACTACGTGGCCTTTGGGAGATTTTATGCTTTTCGCCTATTGAAGAATTAATTCACCTAGGGATAGAGTGCGTTATTCGCCTTTAGATAAATCTATTGACCTCGGGAGAGGCGGTAGAATATATTAGCAATCTCCGCCTTCAATAAATTGGGAAAATTATTTATTACGGATAATCGAGAGTAAATTCGGATAAACCGAGGTGGATTCAGAATCCTAGACTTATTCACCATTTGATTTCTTTTAATCAAGCTATCGTTTTCTACTGTTTAGTCGCTTAGTAATTCTTTTAGTTATTATTTGCAAAAACCCAAATTCGATTGTTCAAATAAAATTGGAATACACAAAAATCGGTAGTTAGAGATTCAGTCCTCGTGGGAACAATACTCTACTTATCACTTTATTACTTGTAAACGAGGACGTGCACTTGCGTGTAAGAAATATCGCAACAAGTTTTTGGCGCCGTTGCCGGGGACTGATTTTTCGCTAATATCAATACCAAGCGACTCTAATTTTAATTTGAAGTTTCTTCTTTAGTTTCTATATTTTTATTTTTTTCATTATGTTTTCCTATGAGTATCGTGGCCCTTGGCATTTCATAAATCCCAATGTTCTTAATAATTCGCCAAATAGGGTCATCACCCCCTCCCCAAAACAAAAGACCATGCTTGAACAATGTGTAGACGTTCTTAAAAATCCTGATAGTACCCTTTTTGAGCTAGAATGTGCACATCGTGGTCTTGAGGTTCACTACGGTTATTTTCCAGCTCATATATTTAGTAGTGAAGTTGAGGGGGAGGTTGAGAAGAACGACATGTTGAGCTTTAGGGTCGATCCCCCAGCACCTAATGATTTCATAAAGTGTGATGAGCCTAGAGAAGAAGTTATCATTGATGATGTTTCCAAAGAAATTCCATTAAATTGTCATCAAACTTCGACTAATAAGGTGAATACTTTTGTGCCAAAAATTTTATTAACGGTGCCGCGCATAATTTTTCCTAAATCCATAATGGGAGAGATTGACCCCATTACTCATGATTTTGTTGAGGCTGATTCTTCGAGTTCTAATAAGGTTGTGCATGATAATTCTTTATTATTTGCCCATTCGAACTCTACTTATTTTTTCATGCCTTATCATTATTATATTCTTCCATCATTTTTTGGTTGTCCGCATAATTATTCTTATTCATTATTTTTGGCAACCGGGCATGAGCCAAAGTCTCCCTTGTGGAATAAGAGGCTTATTGATTGCAAGAAGGGGGCATTTGGCAATATCCCTAGAAAGAAGCCACGTTAGAATTTTTTTTTTTGCCACGTCGTGCTCAAGACGTAAAATAGAGCGCTTGATGGGAGGCAACCCATCATTTTTACTTGCTTTCTAGTTAGTTGTTTTTATTTTATTTTTCGTTAGTAATTTATTTTTCTTTGTTTTGTTATTTTATTTGGATTCGTGTATTCTTGTTGGCCCTTATTTCTCTGATATTTCTTTTTAACCCCTTTGAGTTATTATTCTTCATATTCTAGTCTTTCTTGATTTAATGTCTATTGTTATCTCATGACTAGAGACTAAGTTTGGGGGGTCCCTCGTGATGTTGGGCGTTATTTGAAGTATGGATTGACTGACGTTTCCACTCAGACATGTGCGGGTGTTCAAGAAGACATTTGGAATAAGTTTCACTTTTCCTTATCTCTTTTATTTTCACATGAGTTTTATTATTGATAATGTTATGTGTAGTGGACTTTATTTTGCATGTTGTTGATGGTTTTTGCAAGCTTGAATTTTTCGTGAATTTTTCGTGCTTCCATGTGTAAAACTGATTTTACGATACTGATGTCCCTTGGAAGAAACGGTTGACTTTTGGTCGAGTTGCAGTCAGCGATTTCTGTTTCTATTAAATATTCAATTAGGTCCGAACTTTTATCGTTTTTGTAGAAATTTTAGCAGATAAGAAAAGAGACATACGTGTTTTCAAATCACCGTTTATACGTTTGGTTAAATTTTTCGTGTAGCTAGTCGTCCATTAATATGAGTCTTGTTGGCACTTGGATTGAGTTTAGAGACGGACAGTTTTTCCCAAGAAAAAGTCGAGATATTGATTGTTCTATGATGGGAAGTCTAGTAACCGGGGGTATTCGCGTGACCCGTTGTTTACTCTCGCGTAAAACGATGACCCTGAATAGATTAATAATTTAGAAATATCGCATTACCGATGATGGGAAGCCTAGTAACCGGGGGTATTCACGTGACTCGTTGTCTACTCTCGCGTAAAACGGCAACCTTGACATGCGGGAATTGCTATTCGAGTTTTTCTCCGCTGTAGAGGGGGGCTTAGTAACTAGAAGCATCCATGTGCCCCATGAGTGCCTTTTACGTCAAACGGTTCCCCGATACATGAGAATGGAAATCCACCCTAGGATCATCCCGATGAAATATCCCGAGAGCCGAAACCTAGTGGTTAACTAGAATCATATTATTGAGCATACATAAGGGAATACTATCCAAGGATTAATTTTGAAAATGAAACTCTTGAAATTTTTGCCACTAGACTGTGGGACTGTGCGAATTAGCTTGTTTATTTCAACCCTTCATATTGACGGTCGGTTAAATTCATGCTTGTTAATCTTTGAGCTTGATTTTCTCCATGAACGATTGATTAGGACTGAAATTGGTTACTTAGTGGAATCAGTGTCCGGGACGTGACTCACTATTGCGATACTTGTATTATTCTTTGAGATTTTCAGGGTAGTATTGATTAAGTTGAGCACTATGGATTTGCATGGTTATTCACGATACATTTTGTTTAAAATTATAATTTTTTGCTTGAGGACAAGCAAAGGCTCAAGTTTGCGGGTATTTGTTAGGCGTATTTTTATGCGCTTTTATATCATTAATTTATATCCATCTTGAGCCTAAATCAGCATAAATGAGCTTTTAATGCATTATTTTTATATGATTGACAGGAAATTGAAGTCCGGAAGCTAAAACGAGGCAAAACGGGCGAAAACGGCAAATCTGGACTCTGAGCCGCGGCACAAGGAAGCAGGGCCGTGGCACAAGAAGACACCGAGCCAAAGGCAGAGTAAACTGTACTCTGTGCCGCGGCACAGCCCAGGTGAGCCGCGGCACAGAAGAAATTAAGGACGCCCAGGCATCCAGCTGAAGGCCCTGTGCCGCGGCATAGATTTAGTGCGCCGCGGCACACTTGGCGGTTTTTGTATGTCCGTGTGGATTTTGGGCCGTTTCGAAGCCAGTTTTCGACCTACTGATACGGACGCGATTTGGAGGATGTGCTGAGCTATAAATAGGGTTTAAGACCCTAATTAATTATCTTGGGATTTTTATCTTTTGGAGCTTATGCTTGGAGACGGCAGAGGAAGAGGGAAGCAGAAGACTTCAAAGGCAGAGGGCAGAAGCTGAAGAACGGAGGAATCCGAGCTTCATCTGCGTTTGATTTTTATGCTTTCATTTATTTATTCCGTATTTTCAATTATTAGTATGTCAGGCTAAAGCCCTAATCTAGGGTTTTGATGAAACCTATGTTTTGACGAATTACTTGAGATTATCCAATTAATTACCTTTTTGTTGAGTTTTCCCAATTGTGTTTAATGCTTGCAATTATCTGGCCAATAGTTGTATTGATTTAATCAATCAATTCGAATCGGGAGAGGAGATTTGGTGAGGAACTATTGGTGAGGACCGTTTTATTCTGTGAGATAGGAATATACTCATAGGAACTACGTGGCCTTTGGGAGATTTTATGCTTTTCGCCTATTGACGAATTAATTCACCTAGGGATAGAGTGCGTTATTCGCCTTTAGATTATTCTATTGACCTCGGGAGAGGCGGTAGAATATATTAGCAATCTCCGCCTTCAATAAATTGGGAAAATTATTTATTACGGATAATCGAGAGTAAATTCGGATAAACCGAGGTGGATTCAGAATCCTAGACTTATTCACCATTTGATTTCTTTTATTCAAGCTATCGTTTTCTACTGTTTAGTCGCTTAGTAATTCTTTTAGTTATTATTTGCAAAAACCCAAATTCGATTGTTCAAATAAAATTGGAATACACAAAAATCGGTAGTTAGAGATTCAGTCCTCGTGGGAACGATACTCTACTTATCACTTTATTACTTTTAAACGATGACGTGCACTTGCATGTAAGAAATATCGCAACACACCCCCAAGTTATTCAGGGTATATTACAGCGCCGTGAGCCCCGCCGTGGGACCCACAAGGCTAAACATACGCGGAACTATGAAACTTGACCGAGAAGGTCTACATACAATGGAATGAAGGACAATACAAATGGTATTAAAAACCATAACCAATGAAACCATATACATCACCACACAAATCAATACCTCGGCAACACAGGCCGGAACATCAAGGAAACTGAAAATACAATACTCGAGTATTTAAAATCCATTCTAGTACAACAACACTGAATAGAGGAATCCAAAAAGATAACCGGAGACAAGACACAGTATCACACTTGCCCATCATCTTCATGCCGACCCGTAAAATCGTAAGAAAAACACGCATACGGCATAGATATATCATAATCTCAAGGTTCTCAAGCTTCAATCGGATAATTCGGACGAATCTACGAAAACCCCCAAAATCCAACATAATATTCAAAGTGTTCTTGAATAATCTTTCAATAATCCGATGAATACTCAAACGTGTCCATAATCATGCGTATATCACTTCATACACCATGATTTTAACATCCAAAACATCATTACCCAATACAAAATCGAAATCCAAGATGTTGAAGAAATTACCTCTTGAAGATCCAAGCACTATGATTCGAAGAATACGCGATAGCTTGATGATCCGAGCTTCCCCACCAAATGAAAATGATAAAAATTCAATACTCAAGAGGTAGATGATGCAAAGTTCTCTCCCCAAGCTCTCTCTCTCGTGTGGGTTGAAGAAAATGGAGAAATGATCGGATTTTGCTGAAAAAAAACGTACTTATACAATTGACTGCATCGTGTACCGCGACCAGCCAAAGTGTGCCGCGGCACAGGGTACAGACGGTTTTGGCCGAATCTGGAAAATGAGAGTGACTTAGCTATTTCGACCATAACTCCCTCGTATGGACTCCGATTGACTCACCGTTTGAACCATTGGAAAGCTAACTCGATGCTTTATAATATTACAAAGATTCAGAATTTTTGGAGTTTCCAAAAATTAATGGTGATTTAACAAAGTCGAACTCATACGTGGAAAAGTCGCTAAAGAACACGGAATTCAACAGAACGATACCGAAACGAATTCGGATGACAAAAAGTGTAGAATTAATCATTCTCAGGATGACGAAACGGTCCCAAGCAAGTCGTCAAAATAGACTTTTGCCAACAAAGAAAAATTACCGGAAATCGAATTTGCGGATATTACAGGTAGTAGCCAGCTAAACCCAAGAAACTACGAACTTCCTTCACGTTTTTAGGTGGTGCCCAATCCAACACTGCCTCAATTTTCTGCGGGTCCACACGAACACCCTCAGCTGAAATCACGTGACCTAGAAACATCACTTCCTTCACCCAGAACTCACATTTCGTGAACTTTGCATAGAGTCGCTCGGTCCTCAAAATGTCCAACACTACTCGCAAATGATACGCGTGATCCTCCTCGTTCCTCGAATAAATAAGGATATCGTCAATGAAGACGACGACACACTTATCCAAATACTCGATAAAGATCTTGTTCATCAACAGCATGAACACGGCCGGTGCATTAGTTAGCCCGAAAGGCATAACTACAAACTCATAGTGTCCGTGTCTCGTCCGAAAAGCTGTTCTCGGAACGTCGGACTCCTTCACCCGAAGCTGATAGTACCCCGATCTCAAGTCGATCTTCGAGAATACTGCAGCTCCCTGCAACTAGTCGAACAAGTCATCAATCCTTGGCAGAGGATACTTGTTCTTGATGGTCACTTTGTTTAGCTCGCGATAATTGATACACAAACGTAGCGAACCATCCTTCTTCTGCGCAAACAGGACCGGTGCGCCCCAAGGCGAGGCGCTCGGTCGAACATACCCCAACTTAAGAAGCTCACTCAACTACTTCTTCAACTCGGCCATCTCTGAAGGTGACATGCGATACGGCGCCTTCGAAATCGGAGCTGCGCCCGGCTGTAACTCTATAGCAAACTCGACCTCACGATCCGGTTGCAATCCCGGTAACTCGTCAGGAAATACATCAGGAAACTCACTAACGACTGGAATCGACAAAAACTCGACTCCACCATCCTCCGTCTTCAAGGCATAGCACGAATAACCAGTACACCCCTTTCGCAGGAGCCTCATCGCCTTCAAGGCGTTAATAACGAACTTCTGGTTTCCCGTCTTTCGTCCCGCGAAAGAGTGCTCGGTGCCGTCCTCGGCTAACATAGTGATGATTCTCGTGCGGTAGTTCATGATTGCGCCATGCCGCTCGAGCCAATCATCCCCGAGGATCAAATCCTCACCCTCAATATTAACGACAATAAGATTAGAGAGCCAAGCTATCTCACAAATAAACACAGAGCAATCTCGGGCCTCTTGATCGCCAACGATCCTATCACCGCTAGGAAGTTTAACGATGAAAGACTCGCAAGGCGACAAATAGTCGAGACTCAAACGGCGCACACACCCCAGCGATATGAACGAATGTGTAGCACCAGAATCGAAAAGCACACTGACAGGATGAAAATGGATATGAACGGTACCTGTCGCCACAGTGGCGGCTGGATCATCGACCCTCCTCATCTCATAGATACGCGGCTGGGCAGAGCCGACACTGGAAGCTCCTCCTCTAGCGGGCTTACCCCAACCTCTACCTCGACCGGCACTCACTGGAGGCTGCGGAGCAAACGAGCCCTGGTTCACACTCGGCTCCATAGGTGCTGGGTGAGAAGAACGGGCACCGCGAATCAGTCTGATCTGTTCACAAAAAGAAGCCTTGTAGCCCGACTGACCACAAGTATGACAAGTCAAAGGCGGACAAGGACACTCCCGGTTCCTATGGCCTGGCTGGCCACAATTAAAGCATGTGGGATCACGAACGGAGGTTCCGGCGGCACCTCGAAAACTCCCAAAGAAACGAGCCGAACCGCTCGTAGAAATATTTGAAGATTGAGATTTCTGCTGACTTCCACCCTTGTAACCCGAGAAATTCCCAGCAGATTTCTGCTTCTTACTCTCTCAGACCACCGCACTGGTTGTCACCGATATGTCATAGGCAAGAGCTCGACTATGATAATCCTTCAAAGTAGTACAGACGAGCCCAGACATGTAGTCTCGAATTGACGATTTCATCCTCCTGGAAAAATGGAAAATTTTGTCTCTCTCTTCGACAACCTGGGTCTTCACATAGCCCAACTCCTTGTTAAAATCGGCAATAGCTTGGGATACGGGAATATCTCGTGGTTGAGCATCATAGAATGCATGGACTCGTGCCTGTCTAACCGGCCACGGGCAATATTCAGTCTCCATCAATTCTTGAAATTTGGCCCATGAAGCAACATGGTCTTTGGGCCCAACGGCCTCCCACCAATCCGTAGCATCCCTAGTGAGAAAGTACTGGGCAATAGGGACCTTACGGTCCTCGAGACAGTTGGTGGCAACGAAGACCTTGGATATCTCCTTGATCCACCCCTCCCAGCCGATCGGGTCTGATGCTCCCGAAAACTGAGGAGGATACATCTTGATGACATCTTGGAGCCAACGGTCCGCTCCGCCCCGATTAGCATGGGCTGGATCCGGGTTCTGAACCCCCTGAGCTATCGCCGCCATTTGGTTTTCCATTTGCTGCATAACGGCCGCAATACCAAGGTCGGCGCGCTCCTGAGAAGAAGCATGACTGTGACGGTCACCGGTACTGCCGGCTCCCAAAGAATGCGACATGGCCGCCCCACCGGCTGCCCCACGTCCCCGGACATGTCCATGGCCACGACCACGGCCCCTCCCAGCATCCATGCTGGTGTTAAGAGGTGGCAAAAAGCAACTCGATGATAAGACAAATGAGGAAAATAACCACAGTTCAAGAAATGGAAATACGATAAAGAATCGAGTAAGAAAACTTACGAACACTGGAAGTACTGAGATACCGGCAGCGGTGTGATAATGTGCAAAACAAAACACAACTAGACCCAAATAACCGACTAGCCTAGGTATCCATAAACCTAGTGCTCTAATACCATTTTCTGTAACACCCCCGAGATATTCGAGGTGTATTACGGTGCTGTGGACCCCTATATGGGACCCACCGGGCTAGACACAACTTACCACAGTAGAAACACACATTATCCAGTTGAAGATCAAATAACACGCCCGGTACAACCGGCGGAATAATCAACAATGGCAACCATAAATAACTTCCACGAATACAAAACATAATCCGAAGAGAAAAGCCTAAGTACTCACGAGTACAATCTATAAGTTTCAAAAGTAGACAACAACCATATCGAATGGAAACAATGGAAATAAAAGGACTCGATGCACATGTCAACGACCCTGGCCAGCATCCTCGTATTGTCCCAGCGCTCGCTCGTCCGGATGATCATAACCTGAAATCCATAACAAGAATTTCTCCACGACGGGTCCCCAAAGGGGTTAGCAATTACGCTAGTACTGGTAATCAAGGCAAACCATTCACTTACACGTTTCTTAGTACAATGCACCAAATCATTTCAAAAACCAAAACCAGACATGTCTTTTCCGGAAACAAGCAGTCACAATCAATTTGCCTAGGACTGGGACGAAGCCACGAATCCCACTCGAGGCCTCTAAGGACCCTCCCGGGCTGGCCACATTCATAAAACAAATCAAGCACACACGTCACCTAGGACCGGGACGAAGCCACGAATCCCACTCGAGGCCTCTGAGGACCCTCCCGAGCTGGCTAGCGAAACAAACTCATGAATCCAGGACGAAGCCATAGATTTCCTCGAGGCCCCGTCGGACCCTCCCGAGGTGAGTAAAGCAAACACAATATACATTACCATTTCACGTTAAGCATAAAGGTTTCCAAGAATTACTTGCCTTGAATAATTGATGACGCAACGAATGGAAAGGAAAATCACCGACGAACGCTAAGAACCAATGGAACCGAACCTAACGATTCGAAGAACATAATCACAACCAACCCTAAACGAATACGAAAATGGAATACACCTGAAAACCCGCCTATGATTCATGTATATTCGTATAAAAATAACAACGAGGGCGGACCACAACCAAACCCTTTCGATTTCGCAAAACCAAGAAAATATATAATGAATCCGTAGGAAAACTGATGATATCAACAAGATTAATCATATTCATCATGGATTAACCAACAAAACGGAACAAATCGGATGAAAATCCCAAAACCCCCAAATTATCCATAAGTAGGGTTCTAAGAGATTTACCTTGGATTAGGATGAAAGATTCGTGTTGATGTTGTTATTATACACCAAGAACTCAAGGAAGATGATGGTTGGGATGATTGGAGGAAGAAATCGCCAAGAAAATCACCTTAAATCGCCAAAGCCGCGGAGAGGGAGAAGAAATGAGAAAAGACGTACATCTGGGTCAACTCCCTGGTTTATATAGCCAGGGAGTGTTAGTGCGCGCTAATCCTCAGAAGTTAGCGTGCACAAATGGGACAAAACTCCAGTCCAGAAGTTAACGTCCCAGTCCAGTAACCAGATTTATGGGCCGCTAGCGTGCGCTAATAGCCTCTCGGTAGCGCGCGCTATCGGCCATAGCGTGCGCTACCTGGACATCAGCCGAGTCCAGAAGTGAACTGCCCAGTACTCACCTGACCCCGTTAGCACGCGCTATTGGCCAAACGTAGCGTGCGCTAAAAGCGTATCGGTAGCGCGCGGTATCAGCCATAGTGTGCGCTACCTGGGCACCTGACCGAGTCCAGTAGCAAACTGTCCAGTACTGGACAGACTCGCTAGCGCGCGCTACAAAACAAGCGTAGCGTGCGCTACTAAAGGATGTTTAGCGTGCGCTATACAATAACATTAGCGCGCATTAGGCACAGGGTAATAACGGTCCGAAACACCGAAACACGAACGAAGCATCAACGGAACATCTCAAAATGCATAATAACATAGAATGGACCCACGACAACCCCGAAACGGCGGTTCCGAACAACAATTACGGGAATCAGATCGATAAGCGACGGAAGAACCAATAACGTAGAACTGGATGACAAAAAGTCTCGAAACAATTATTCTCAAAACTAATACGGTTACACGAGTGTCGCTAAAAATGAGAAATACAACGAAATATGAAAATACCGAGAAAAGAAAATTACGGGTGTTACAAAGGAAAGGTATGAGAAGCAAATAGTATGGAGAAGTAAGCTGAGTGCATTGATTGGGAATCAGAAACGCCTGCAACAAGCAATATGGAGAAATGTTTACAGGCTGTCACCGCTAGTGACTCCACCGATGATGAAATTGAAGTCAAGGCCTATGTTATATGATGGACAAAGAGGAAGAAGATAACAACAGTGATGATATATAATCTCTACCTCCTGTAATGTTAATAATTTTGCAAGTGCATCTGCTAGCTTTGAGAAAATAATGAATGAGTTTGGAACCATTCAAACGGCCCATGAGAACTTAAAACGAGAATACATACATCTCTGATTTTCCAACTTAGAGCTGAAGAATATAAACGACTGGCTAAAAATAAATTTCGAAAACATGTCATTAAATTGTGCAAAGAGCAAGGACAAACATGAAAAACTCATGGAGAGCATTGTCCACTTAATCCGAAATGAATTGTAACGATCCAACCTTCTATTTTAATATCTGAATTTTATTGCGCCCAACTTGGTAAATTTTACATGTATCTAAAATTGTATGATTTTACATCTTAAAAGTCATGTCCAATAATTTCATAACATATAATCATAATAAATGTAAGTAAAATAGAAACTATTAATTAGACCCAAATATTTCAAATTGGGTCATGTATTTTATTTTTAACTGATTTAGCAATTGAAAGTGCATCGATTTTTAGTCATCAATGCATATTAGAATAATCTCCTAAATTAAATAATTAAGTATAAATAATTGAACTAATCAAATTATAAGTAAACAAATTACCTTAGGAATAATTAAATATCAAATAGGGGCAAAACAACATGGCCAACTTTTGCCTCTGCCATTTCTGAAAATAAAGATAAAATAATAATAATTATAGAATTCTCAAAAGTTCCATAACTAATCCCCTAATTTAACAAGAGTCCTATCTATACACAAACCCTCTCCTAACCATACCTATAAAATGAAATGAAAACACCAGCATCAACACATCATGGCAGTTTACACAATCTGCAGCCTGCAAAGATTATTTCTACCGTAAATTCCCCTAATATTCCATGTATGCACTCAAACCATTACGACAATAACAATATCGGAGTCTCAGTCCCAAAATGTTTTGAGGTCGGCTAATATGAATCATTCTCTGAAAACGTCAAGTCGTCTCCAATAGAACAGTCATATAAAAATAAAAAGTAAAAGGTGAAAAGTTTAGTACGAAAAAAATATTAATAATAATTATGCAAAATAAATAAATAATATAAAATAAATTAAATAAAAAATAATAATAAAAATATCCTCAAATATAATCAACCACCCGAATTCTCTCCCTCCACATCGTCCTATCCAACGCCATAACTTCTCCAGTCACTACAAAAAAAAACAGCTTTTACCGATGCTATTTACCGATGTCTGTACCCGCCTTTGTTAAACTTATAATTTACCGACGCCATTACTGACGCACGTTATTTAATTGATTTACCGATGCCATTGCCGACGACTGGTTCACAGACTTATTTTTTTTTTCTTTTTTTCACAATTAACGACACCGTTTACCGACACCCTTACCGACGCCATATCGGCATGGGAAATTTTTTATTATTTTTTTTCCTTTTTCACAATTAACGACGCCGTTTACCGACGTCATTTATCAACGCCCTTACCGATGCCATTTTGGCGTTGGTAATTTTTTTTATTTTTTTCACGATTAACGACGCCGTTTACCGACGTCAGTATTTACCGACACCGAAATGGCATCGGTAAATTTTTTACACTATCCCACATCGGAAAAACAGTAGTGTATTGTGTTGTTTATATACCAAAATCTTTCTCAGCCATTTGAAATTGAATGGAGCCCGAACCTGACCCACTTGAGCCCGGACCTGACCCGCCAGGACCTGGACCTGATCCGCCAGAGCCCGGACCTAACCCTCCTGAGCCCCGCCTGAGCTCGGACGTGACCCGCCTGAGTCATGACCTGACTTTTTTAGATTTTTTTTATTTTTAATTTAACAACGCTAAAAATGGTGTCGGTAAATAGTGGCGTCGGTAATTACATCGGTAAAAAATTACCGTCGAGCGTTTTTCCAACGGTGGATTGCCGTCGGTAAATTTTTTACCGACGCCATTTTCTGTTTTACCAACAGCGTTCGGCGTCGGTAAAAGCTGTTTTTTTGTAGCGAGTCCCAAGAAACCTCATATCATTCTCAATCACTCATATCCATGTCTGTTTAGGTCTTCCTGTACCCATCACCAGCCTATGCACTCCCCATTCTTCAAGCCTACATACCGGTGCATCAGTCGGCCTCCATCTCACATGTCCGAACCATCTCAATCGATTCTCCATCAGCTTATCCTCTATAGGGGTCACTCGTACTTTTTTTTCTAATCACATTATTTCTAAGTCGATACTTTCTTGTATGGACACATATCCATCCTAGCATACGCATTTCCGCCACATTCATCTTATACACACGACTATGCTTTACAAGCCAACATTCAGTGCTATATAAAAGTGCAAGCCTAATTGTTGTTCGGTAAAATTTGCCCTTTAATCTGTATGTTACGCCTTGATCATATAATAACCCAGTTGCGCTCTTCTATTTCAACCATCCTGCCTTAATCTTATGGGCCACGTCACCATCTAAGTCTCCATCCTTTAATAGACCCAAGATAACGAAAAACTCCGATCCTCGTATAACATTCCCATCAAAAGTGATTATGCCCGCTTCTCTACTACCATTTCCACTAAAGTTACACTCCAAATATTCAGTCTTACTTATGCTTGTTAGGAATATACCCTCGAATGCCACTCAGGGGATGAGAGAGAATGGACATTGTACTTGTATTATGGAATTATCAATAAAAGGCAATATGATTCATTCACTTTTTATTGTATTTCAAATGCATTCTTGATTTGGTAAACATTGAAGTGAAGTCCATGTAAATAAGAGCGAACATTGCACTCTCGTTATCGGATAAGACAAAATACACTAGAAGTGTTTAAAGTTTATTTACGTAAACCGTTCACAAGTCGATAAACTTAAATGGACATTAAGTTTTGAGTAAGACTTGTATAACTGATGCTAGGACGTGTGCGTGTCTTGATAGCATAATTATAAGTATATTAGTCGGTCTAGTATACTCGAACACGACTCATACTTGATTCAATCACATGGTATTCACTCTTGGAGAGTCGATGACGAATCGAAAGGTTGTGATAGTATACGTGGACCTTTGGCTTGAGGGTTCAGTAAGAGATGTGCATGTGATGTTTAGTTTGTCATTAGAGTAGTTAGACTCATTTGCTTAATCGCTGAGTCAACCTTGAAGTGCGGACTATACGGGCAGGTAGTAGTCTTTATTGTATGCCAAGAAAGAATTCTATCTCCTGTTAGTGAGCAGGCCAATGTCGTATACGGTTAATGGCAAATAAGATTATAATTCTTCGGCCAAAGCATTCTGATCTAGTCGTATTGGATATACTAGTAATCACTCGATCTTGATTTGCATTAACACATATATAGTGTCAAGTCAACATTAGGGTTAGACTTTACCATGACCCGAAGACTTGACCGGGACATCTGATGAAGGGTCTATACGTATATGGTATTTATGACATAATGGTTCTGTAATGATCCCTTCATTCTTTTTCAGTCGGGGTTTACAGTGCGGCCCGCTAGGCTAGCTAAGTGCTGCCCGCACTCATTGATTCCTGCCAATGCCGACTGAGACGGACCTACAGAGTCGCGCATCAGGATCGTTGACGGATAAATATGAGTTTATTATCTCTCTATTAATATTAGATATTAGATATCTAATTATGATTTATTGGATAAATCAAATAGCGGTCTTATGAATTGAAATTAAGTTACTAGGTAATTAATTTAACTCATAAATAATATTTCTTAGAGAAATATATTTTGTATTTGATATAATTAATTAATTTATATATATACATTGGAGATTAAACGGAGTGTATTTAACAGAGTCGTTTGACGAACGTCCGGTACACGAGCCGAGTGACTCGGCTCGTTTCCTAGAAATTGCCAAGAAGGCGCCCACTCCCTCTCTCTCTTGTCTTGTTTTATTTTTGTTTAATGTTCAACTAATGGTGCCAAGTTGATATCATGTGGAGGAATCTCATCATAAACATTATATAATGAACAAAACAAACTCCTCTCATTCCATCTTTTATGCTACGGCCGAGAGCAATTTTTGAGGGAGAAGAAAAAATATTTTCTTTAAGTATTATCATCTTAGAGGTGAAAACTAGTAAGAAAATAGATAGAGAAAAATTCCAACGAGTTTCCCTAGCCGTGTTCTTGGAGAACGGAGCCTCGCTATTTTTTCCGGTCAAGTTCTGTCACGTGGTGACGTAGAGACATCGTACTTTCTGTGCTTGGGACGAAGGGATTTCGTACTCGTGCTCGAGTTCGTGAACATCATTAACATACGAAGATATTATCAAAGGCGTCAAAGGTATGGGACTTTGATCCTTTTATCTTCGTTAATTTATTTTTTCGTATATACGTTACTTGATCGATCTTGTTTGGGATTCTTTATTGTGTATTATTATTCCGATGCGTATTCGATTTTGTTTCCGGAATCCCAACAGTGATATCAGAGCGAGGTCCATGATACTGTATATACGATTATTGTGCATTTTGAATGCTTCTGGTTGATGTTTATGATTTAGAATCATTATTGGTATAATCGGAGATACTTAATTGTTCATTGTACCTTTTGTTTCTATGATTTTATGTGAATTATAAATCTGTAAAATTTTATTTTATTGATTTATAAGTCCTACATAAAAATTAGAAACATCACGTTTTGGAAACGAGCCAAAAAACGGGCCGAATGGAGATCGGACTCGGTAGCCCGGGGGTGCCAGAGTCACTGCCAGGTCGTGCCTGGCAGGTTGGCCGGACAGGAGGCCTGCTACCTGGATAGTAGCAGGCAGGTGACTCGCTCCAGCGGGTCACCCTCAGCCAGCCCCCTTTTTCGGGCTCAGTTTGCGGGCTGGGCCCGTTCCGACCTGTCCGGGGTTTCGTTTAGTCTCTGTATTACCTTGTAATATTTTCCCACATTTTCAATTGGATTTAATTTGATTAAATGTATATTTGGAATATTATTTTAAATGGGAAAGATATTAAACGAAAATACTATTTTTGGCCGGATTACTTCGAACGAATTGAAATGATAATTATTAGTATTAATTGGATTAATACCATTAAAATTAAATAGATTAATTTTTATATTGATTGGATTAATACAGTAATTGATTATTTAATTTTAATGCCATATATATATATATATTAATTGGATTAATATTGTAGAAATTGAATAGATTAATTTTATAGATTAATTGGATTAATATATTAAAATTAATTATTTAATTTTATTGCCGTTACATGTTGTGTGGAATCCTTATGTGATGGCGATATAGCTCGTGGACTTAGTTTTGATTTGTTCGATTCGATTGAGTTGTAAAAGCCGTTTTGAGCCTATTTATTTTTACTAGAAAATTTGTATAACAGGATGAACTTTCAATGATGTAATTATTTATTTGGCTATGACGAAAACCGAAGACAACCGACCGAGAAGACGAAGAATCGAAGACTCACTATGCCATAGATGACCTACGGCAACAGATTTTGTTAGTGTTGCGCTCAAAAATGTTGTAGTAGCTCTAAAAGTTTTACCTGCTGCAACATTGCTTTTTTGATGTTGCTGTATATGTTTGCAAAGTGTTGCCTTAGTAGCAAAGTGTTACATGCTATAACATTTTATGACACAGTGTTGCCGTAGATGTACTATTTAAAAAAAACTTCATATTTTTTTATGTAAATTTAAAATTAAATAATCTTTTACTTGAGAACTAATTATTTTGATTTAAATGGAGTATGACATTTATTCAGAAGTAATACTTTTAAATTAGATTTGATATGAACAAATTTAAAAAACTATAATATTTAAAATAATTATTTGGATAGAATAAAAGGTGCCAATAATTATGTGTAATATCCAAGAATTTTTAAATTAAAATTTTGATGGTATTAATTTTTGTTACTGATTTGTTTCATTTTTATTTTGTTTAGCTAACTGATTAAAATATCGAGCGGAGACATTACACTAATATATTGGCGAGTAAGTATAGGTGTTATGTGACGCAGCGTATTAATTAAATAATCGAACCAGGAGACTGAATAATGAATCTTAAATTAATTCGTTTTTACTCGGTTAATTTATAGTCGAACCTTGTTGGGTCGAATAAAACCCAACTACCCATCATATTTTTTGCAGCGTATAATATAAGGGGCATCTTTCGTCGCCCGCTTCCTCTCTGCCTCACCTGCTTCCCGTGTCTCCACCTTTTTCTCCCCTTCTTCTCCCGTTCGACAGTGCGGATGCCATCAGTTAACGTTTCTTAAATAATCGCAAAAGGAAGAGGCAACAGTAAAAAAGGAAAACATAAAAGGAAGAATCGAAGGGAAATCGTTTTCGATTGAAGGATACAGGCTCCAGGTTCGTATTTCGTATTCCTATCCCTAAATTTGCCATCTACTTGTGTGAATTTGGTGTTTTGGATTTATTTTCATCTGATTTTGGCGTTTTTACAGGAACAACCGCCATTTGGCAAGAGGCAATTCGTTGCGTACATGAAGAAGTACATTAAATTGTTGACACCCAAGCTTGCTGCGGAAGATGAAGAGAAGTGCACGATGTTCAAGAAGCACATCGTGGGTGCCACCAAGTTTTTGATTTCTAAGATTGCTGACCTTCAATTGTAAGTACTCGTTTTCCCCTTCTGCTTGTATATGTAGATTTTTACGTTTAATTTCAACTAAAAAAAGAACAAAGCAAACCTGAGGTTTAGTCTAATTTCAATTTTTTGTTATGAACTTCCCCTTCGTCTTTGTTCCTATTGCATGAATCGGTATTAAAAGGTTGATATATAGGTTTTTATCTCGCGATGACAGATTCTTGTTCCATTTTTTCTAGATTGCTGCAACATATAACGTTTTTGTTGCCTTTTTTTTTTGGTAACTTGTATGATTTTTAAGTGATTCCATGAGCTTTTTGGCATGAATTGTGTGGCTCTGTATGTGTTCTCGTTGTAGGAGATACGGTTAGGAAGTTTTCCGGGATCAAATTCTGTATAAATATTTTTGTTTTGGCGAATAGAACACGAATATGTATTCATTTGTGTAGGTCGATATCATCAGCATTGAAACGGTTCAATAATCACATCCACTTGTTAAATATCTCGTGCCGTCTCTTCGGATATCGGTATTGTACAAATTTTATACCTTTATATTGAGTTGGAAATGCTATTTTGCAGTATCTCATGCCTTTTACGGAGAAAGAAAAGTTTTAACTTCTAAGCCATGACAGACTTTATCGAGGCAATGATATATTTAGAGACCAAGAGGAGCATAGGATTTATGTAGACATAAATGAATGGAGATGTGGGTATTGTAAGAAAATCTTTCGAGCAAAATTTTTTTTGGTTCAGCATTTTGACAACAGACACTACAATATTCTAAATGTTGTATGTGCCGGTGCTTTTACTTTATAAATCCTTGGAGTCCTAATTATGTGTTCGAACTCTACTGGTGGCATTATTCACATGAATTGTCCTGATTTGCTTGCTAAGTTCATACATTCTTCTTTCTCTTGAGAAAATCTGGTTTCTTTTTTTAATTTGGAAAGATGAGAGGCTGTGATGGGAAATATCCATAATATCATATATATTGTAGCCGTATAATAGAGGCAGCGATCTTTTTGTCGCCCGTTTTTTATGTCGCAGTGGAAGGCTCTTGCTTTGCTGCTGATTGGGATCAGTATAAATCAACTTAAATCCATGCCGGAGGGTACCACTGCTTTGAGTCTCCCCATAACAACTGGTGTATATATGTGCACATTTATATTTGTAAGTTATTCAGGGAATCTTGATGTTGATAGTGTTTGTGTATTGATGTACATAACAGGCTTATTCTTGTTCTTTTTCTTCTTGCCTTTCCGCATTTTTCATTGACTTGTTCTTTCCATGCATAAACCACTTCAGATATTTTAATGCAGGTGACAGTTCCTTCTATGGCCTTAGTTTTCAATGAATATGCCCTGAAAAGCCAATTTGACACTAGCATTTATCTTCAGGTGGTTTAACATAATCAAATGTTGAAAGAGTATTCCATATCATTTGAAGTGTGTGTTTTTGGTTCAAGTATACTTGCCTTGATGTTTTGTCATGTATGTGGCCACATCCAGTCCCTTAATTATTCACATTCTAGGTGGAATTAGTCAATTAGAGTTGTGGTATTGAAGTGGCAAATGTTGATTATTTACTGCCTTAATGGTAGCCCACTCATTGTGATTGAGATTATATGGTTGTGAAAGAACATTATGATTGTTAGAACGTTCTCCTATGACTTGACATGTTTGAGACAGATACCATGAGATTTATTTTTTTAATTGAATAACGCAATTGAAAATAATTTTGCTTTCATGATAAACATGATATTTGACTTAGTTGATAGCCTGGTCGGTGGTATATATATGTTCGTTCTCTGTTCTTTACTTTACTTCTCACATAGAGATAGAGGTGATATTTCAAATTGAGGTTCTTACTGAGTAATTTTTGTCTCTGCCGGAATTTGCAGAACTTATTTTTATATGGATACGGAGCTATATTCAACTTTCTTGGAATTCTCGGAACTGTCATGTTTACAGGTATCAATGCAAAAATTTGCTTCTCCAGTCTTCAGATTAGCACCAACAATTTGGATAACTTGGTTTTTAGGCTTTACCTGTAATTGACTATCAGCGTGTGATTCATAGGTCGGAGGGAGAAATTTGATTTACTGTCTTTTATATAAGTTATATTGCAATAAATGTTTCAGGTCCCAGCAATTTCAATATATTGGAAGGCCTTTCAAAAGCTACCATGTTTTTTATATGCAACAACGCTGCACAAGGAATTTTGTCCTCCTTTTTCTTCAAATATGCTGGTGAGATATATTTTAGGAGCTGGGTTTTACAGATTATCTCCTCCACATGGGCTAGCAACACATTGGCTTTACCATTGTGGTTCCTCTTATGTGCAGGCTAATAGGATAGCTTCTCACTAACTTCTTCTGCTAAATTCTTGCACATGTATATTTTTATGTTCCCAGATACGATCTTGAAGAAGTATTCGTCTACTGTTGCAACCATATTTACAGGCATAGCATCAGCTGCTTTGTTTGGCCATACTTTGACCATAAACCTTTTGTTAAGAATTTCAGTAGTTTTCATTTCAATTCACCAGGTACATAACTAACTATCTTTTTCTCTCATGTATGCATATCGAGGCTTATCTGCTATTGTTATGGTTTCAGTTCTTTTCACCTCTTGCAAAATCCAGGGATGAAGAACAAAATGGGGTGGTAGAAAGAACTGATGTCCTGGATAAACAAAGGTATTCATTCTAATTCTAGAATGCTCACATGTTTCAAACATAAAACCTTTCTATTTGTCAAGTGAGGGTGCTTCTTCAACGGGGCTCTTTACTTCGATGCAATGTTCCATATTATTATGTACTGTGCATTGTTAGACCTGCGTTGAATGATTATGGCACAACAGCCTTTCGAGTAGTTCTAGATTGTTCACATCTTCTCACATTAAAGATGCCCTTTCAGATGTAATTTGTTGTTGTTTTCTTGCGGTTGTTACTCTTGTTCATGTAGCCTTTCTACGTTTTTAATTGTTTTTTTTATGTTTTTTTAGTTTCGTTTGTTTTATTTTTTGGTATTATTGATTATACAAGATTACTGGTTTTTCGTTAGTTTGGTGTAATCTTAGCATATTTCTGGGATTGGTCTAATAGGTATAACAAGGCCACGTTTTTATGGAAATTAGTGGATTTTTTTTGGTCAGGTTGTTGTAATCTTGAGCTATCTTTTGAGGTGGTTGTATTTTGTGAGGTTCATAGTGTGCAATTCTGTATGTTTTCCTGGTTGCTGTTTGTGAACATTAGTTTTTTCCTTTCGCGGGTGACTATGAATTCTGGAAAATGCTTCTTCTGATGTTTGGGCCTCTACTGGTTTGCTTCTTGTGTATCATATGTTGTTGTGTTCTGGGGAATTATGGTTATATTTTGCCTTCTTTATTTAGGGAGTGGTGTTTGGGTTGCAAAAAATAATATTATGTTGCGTACATAGCATTGCACTTGCAGAAAATAATAGTTATCTAATCGTAGCATTAACAGGTATAAATGAAGCTTTTTTTATTCTGTGTTTCCTTGGCTAATATTTGTGAACATCGTTTTTTCCCCTTTGCTTTTTTGTTACCTGACCTTTTTCTTTAATAATAGGTATGTACAGGTGAATAAGAAGGTGCAGGAGAACCTAACTTTGGTGCTTAAGAAATTAGGCGAAGTAAACCCAAGATTGAACATCAATTTGGTGGAACTTTCTCCCACAATATCAAGTGATAACGACAACGACACTGCTATTACCGGAGGAGATGCTACATCTTAGATTTTCTATTTTTTAAGTACCGTATTTTATCGCTTTTGGTCGTTGTATTAAACCTTGTACTGTTTTTTAAGTAAACCTTAAGTACCGTTTTTTAGATATTTTGGATGGATGGATTGTATTTTGAATGGATGGATTCGGAATTGTAATGGATTGGTAATTAATATAAACAAATATTTTCCGTCAATTTTTTTTTTGTGAAAGTATTGCAATAGACAAAAAAAGTTGCTGTAGACAAGAAAAACGTTGCTGTAGACAAAAAATGTTGATGTAGACAAAAAAAATGTTGCAGTTACTTACTAAAAGGTGTTGCAGAAACTTAAAAAGTGTTGCAAAAAAAGTGTTGCAATAGGGTTCCCTAACAGGTATGGGGCCCACAGTTGGGGCCCACATCGGACCCACATGTGAGACCCACAGATGGGGCCCACTATGTGGGCCCCATCTGTGACCCCCTACTTTTACAGAAAATTAGCCTCTGCTGCAACACTTGTTTAATGTTGCTGTAGACTATAGGTAACGATGCCTTGCAACCTTATGGTAACAAAAGGAGTGGTGTTGCAGTAGGTGACATAAGTGTTGCTATAAGACCTACGACAACGGTGAAAAGTGCAACACCAAAAAAGTGTTGCCGTTTTGATTTTCTTGTCTACAACAACGTTTTTTTTGCTTCGTGCAACATTTTATAGGAGTTGCCGTAGGCCATCTATGGCGTAGTGACTGTTTTTATTTTGTTTACTGAGTCATTCGCTTGACCCAATACTTAGGAAAAAATCCATGAGCTATATGTTGGTAGTAACTAGGTTGCTATTTACTGTTTTTCATTTTGAATGATTGACAAACACAAATGTGCTTATAAATGAATTAATGTGCAAAGTGTGACATTAATCGCGTAATTCTCCCGACAACAAACAGACTAAGTTTGAAAAAGGTTACGAGGTTTCCTACCCTCCATCAAACTTGTAGAAAATTGATACCCGATCCGGTGTGCTGTAGCACCCCCAAGATACCCACGAGGCTAAATATAAATACCACTCGTCTAACCATCACAGTTAGCGAGAAAACACACATCACCGAATGACGATTAAATAAAACGCCCGGCATAACTGGCGAAACAAACATCACCCGGCAATCATAAATAACATTTAACGAAACAAACCATAATCCGAGTAAAAATGCCTAAGTTCTCGCTAGTACTGTCTATAAGTTCACAAGTTGGAAAACAACCATATTGAAATAGACAACGGAAATAAAAAAACTCATTTGCGCACATCAACAACACTGTCCAGCATCCTCGTGCTGTCCCAATGCCCGCTCGTCCGGCTAAACATAACCTGAAATTCATAACAAGAATTTCCCCAAAGGGGTTAGCAATTACGCTAGTACAAGTAATCAAGGCAAACCATTCGCTTACACATTTCATAGCACATGCATCAAGTCATTTCAAAAACTAAAACTCGACATGTCTTTTCCCATAAAAAAATAGTCAAATCAATTTTCCTAGGATCGGGGCTAAACCACTGGTCCCATCCGAGGCCTCTAAGAACTCTCCCGGACTGGCTATAGTTAAAAATCAAAATTACGCACATGCATCGCCTAGGACCGGGGCTAAACCACCGGTCCCATCTGAGGCCTCTATGGATCCTCCCGTACTGGCTAGCCAACAAGCTCGTGAATCCGGGGCTAAACCACTGGATTCCTCCGAGGCCCCATCGGACCCTCCCGGAGTGAGCAAAGCACACAATTATAATACAAGACCATTTCATGTTAAGCATAAAGGTTTCACAAGAATACTTGCCTTGGGTAATTTGACGACGACACGAACGGAAAGGAAAATCAACCACGATCGCTAGGAACCGAGAAACCCGAACCTAATGATTCGAAGAACACAATCACAACCATTTCTAAACGAGTACGGAAATGGAATACACCCGAACACCCACCTACGATTCATGTAAATTCGTACAAAAACAGCAATGAGGGCGGATCGCAATCAAACCCTCTCGATTCCACAAATACAACGAAATTTATTAAGAACTAGTAGGGAAACATGACTATCACTAAGATTAATCACATACATCATGGATTAATCAACAACACGGAATGAAACGGACAATACATCGAAAATCCCCAATTTCCCAAAAGTAGGGTTCTAAGAGATTTTACCTTGATTCGAAGATAAACAACGGATGATTAGTGATAGTTTGATGTTATGATGCTTGAATACACTTCTCCAACAAAGTTTGAGTGAAAATCGGATGAACCCTAGGCCTCAAGGTCGCTCCCGTCGCGATGAGAAGAGAGAAAGGTGAAAAATGAGGAAAAGTCGGTCGCTGCCAATTTATATACTGGCAGGTGTTACGGCCGTAACATCACTAACATACGGCTGCAACATGAGAACATTACGGCCGTAATGTGCCTGACTTACGGACGTAACTGGCCCTAAGAAAGGATCTGGACAATTAAACGAAGCGCACTTACGGCCGTATATCTGTATGGTTATGGCCGTAACATCTCTTACGGCTGTATCTGGCGAACATTACGCCCTTAAGTGCCCACTGGACCAAATGCAAAAAAACGATGTCAGGTTACATCCATACAAGGAAGAACTTACAGCTGTAACTGATGAGCATTACGGCCGTAACAGCCTTCGCTTACGGCCGTAATGTGCCTCTGGCAGCAGGCCACATATGCACGACGTTTCAACGAAGGTCGATTGGAGGGTACAAAGGTGTACCAACGGATACATTCACAATGAGTTCAAGGCAGAAACTAAAAATGCTAAAATGAAACGTGATTCGACTACCCAAGGGTTCAGAAACGGCAAGGATAGTAATCACCCCATAACTTTGGGAAATTACAAAATGGCCCAAAACATCTGAAACACACGATACACGATCAAAACATCAAACAAAAGCTCACAACACGCATAATAACATAATATGGATTTACGGAAACCGTGAAACGGCGGTTCTGAACAACGATTACGAGAATCGAACCAAATAGCGATAGAAATGACATAAAACATGGAATTGACCAAAACAAGTCTGAAACAAGCTCAGATGGCAAAAAATCTAGTATTAAATATTCTCGAAATATCAGTACGGTCACAACCAAGTCACTAAAAACGAAAAATTCACCAAAACGAAAAATACAGGAAAAATGCGGATATTACATTCTACCCCTCTAAATATAAGCTTTGTCCCGAAACTTAAGAAACAAACAACTTGGGGTACCTAGCACGCATACTATCCTCGGTTTCCCAAGTTACCTCCTCGACACTATGCCTCGACCACTATGCCTCAGTCGCTTCTCACGGTGTTTCGAAATCTTCAAGGGACGCTCCTCGAAGGTAACATCCTCAGCGATATCGATCTCACCATAGTCGATGACGTGACTAGGATCCGAAACATATTTCCTCAACTGGGAAACATGGAAAATACTATGGACGTGGCTCAGATCCAGAGGCAAAGCCAAACTATACGCTAACTCACCGACCCTTTCGAGAATCTCAAAGGGCCCAATCAACCTTGGACTCAACTTTCCCTTCTTCCCGAAGCGGAAAACTCCTCTCGTCGTCGACACCTTTAGCAAAATGTGGTCTCCCACCTCGAATTCCAAAGGTCAAGGACGAACGTCAGCATAGGACTTCTATTGACTCTGAGCAGTCAACATCCTATCCCGAATCAATTCCACCTTCCGCCTCATCTCCAAAGCGATATCGGGTTCGGTCCCAACTAGATCGCACGCCTCGTTCCAGCAAATCAGCGATCGACATCACCGCGCATAAAGCGCCTCATACGATACCATCTTGATCGACGCGTGCCAACTATTGTTGTACGTGAACTCGATCAACGGCAAATGCTCCTCCCAGTCTCTGCTCCAATCGAGAGCACAAGCACGCAACATATCCTCAAATGTTTGGATAGTGAATTCTGACTGCCCATACGACTGAGGATGAAAAGAAGTACTCAGATGCAAATGAGTGCCCAACGCCGTATGCACCGCCTGCCAAAAGTGCGATACAAAACGGCCATCTTGATCCGAAACAATAGACTTTGGAGTATCGTGAAGCCTCACAATCTGTGCAATAAATACATGAGCCAACTTTTCTGGACCCCAAGTGTCCTTGATGCCCAGAAAATATGCCGACTTGGTCAGACGATCCACAATCACCCAAACCATATTCATACCAGACTTCGATCTCGAAAAGCTCGTGATGAAGTCCATCGAAATATATTCCCATTTCCATTCCGGAATGGGAAGCGACTGCAATAACCCGACCGGTTGCTGATGCTCCATTTTGACCCGCTGACAAGTCAAACATCTCACTACAAATCGTGCGACCTCCTCCTTCATGTCGTTCCACCAAAAGTTCCTCCTTAGGTCCTTGTACATCTTACTCGAACCAGGTTGAACTGAGTAAGGCGTATCATGGGCCTCACACAAAATACTCTGCCTCAATTCCAAGTCGTTCGGTACACAAAGCCGACTCTGTAATCTCAACACACCATCCTCGTGAATCACAAACCTAGGAGACTTTCCCTTAAGAACATTCTCTCGGATTTGAGTAATCATCGGATCCTCCGACTGCTTCATTTTAATTTCATCGATCAGCAACGGCGAAATCTCCAAAGCGCAAAATTGCCCGACATCTCCTGGCAACAAAATCTCAACACTCAACTCAATCAAATCCCGCTGAAGCTCAGATTGAGACGTAAGTATCTCAAATGTCTGCAACGCAATCGGTTTCCAGCTCAAGGCGTCTGCCACGACGTTCGCCTTGCCCGGATGATAAAGAATTTTGAGGTCATAATCCCTAATCAACTCCAACCACTTCCTCTACCTCATATTCAACTCCCGCTGAGTAAATATATACTTCAGACTTTTATGATCGGTAAAAATATGACATGCAGAGCCAAAAAGATAGTGATGCCAAATATTGAGCACAAAAAACAACTGCCGCTAACTCCAAATCGTGAGTATGGTAGTGTAATATCCGCAGTTTTGATTTTTCAGTAATTTTCTTTTTTTTGGAGGAAGTCCATCTTATAGACTCGTTTGTGACCATTTCGTCATTCCGAGAATATTTAATTCTACACTTTTCATCATCCGAGTTCGTCTCGGTGTCGTTCTGTTGTTCTTAAGCGACTTTTCCATGTATGAGTTCGACTTTGTAAAATCACCATCAATTATTTGAAACTCCAAAAATTCTGAATCTTTTCAATATTGTAGAGCATTAAGTTATCTTTCCAATGGTTCAAACGGTGAGTCAATCGGAGTCCGGACGAAGGAGTTATGGTCGAAATAGCTAAGACTGCACCATGTGCCTTTTGGTGCTGGAGCGGGCTGTACCGTGGGCCGCTGCCCCTGCTGGCCGGGCCGTGGCACTAAGATGGATGGGAGCATTTTTTTTAGCCGCGGGCTGCGGCACGCTCAGTCTGGGCCGCGGCACACGGGTCAGATCACCCCTTTTCAGCGGATTTTTGGAGGAAGGAAGCTCATTTCATCCTCCTCTTCATTTCTCCTCTCCTTGGGCGATTTTTGGGCGAATTTTTGGGCGATTTATCATCATCAATCTCAGATAGTTCATCCTTCTTGAGTTGTGGTGTGGATTAACAGCATCTTTTTGGATTCTTCATCCCAAATCTAAGGTAAATTTTTCAACATCTTGGATTTTGATTTTTAGTTGGGATATGATGATTTGGATGTTGTAATCATGATATGTGAAGGGATATACATATGATTATGAGTTTTTATGAATTATCATTGGATTGTTGGAAGATTATTCAAGAACATGTTGGATGTTGATTTTGGAATTGGGGGTTTCGATTAGATGTTGTTGGAATCTCGAATTGTGTATTCCTATGAGAATATTGATTGTATATAAGATGTTTTGTTGGATTTAATCATTCCATGGAGGTTTGGTATCGATATAATCGAGATTGGTTGTAACCAATTGGAGGTTGTCTACAACGTGTTTGTTGAATTGCTTCAATGAGTTTGGGTATTGTTGTATCGACTTTTGAGTTGGTTGTGGTCATGCTTGATTCATATATTAAGCAAATCGTTGGTAATTGTGTTATTCAAGGTTGTTTCGAGGACCGATAATCACTTTAAGGACGTTGCTCGTGGAAGGACTTTCTCGCCGTCGGTTTGAGGCAAGTTTTATACTTGTACTAGTCAATGAGATTAATGTTATCATATATGTGTATGAATATGTTGTATCATTCCGAGACTTAGTCTCTTCATAAGTTCATTGATATTAGGGGATCGTTCGATACGATACTCTTCGACAATTATGCCAAATGTTTATTATCAGTCATTAATGTCCGGTAAGGCATTGAGATATTCGTTGTTAATGTTATTATCGATCACCGGTTCGCGGTATCGATGTATCGGTTGTTGTTGTTAATATTGATGTCGATCTAGACGTTGTTGTAATCATTGTTATTAATGTTGGCTTCCTGTCATTCATGTTGTATTGGATAATTGAAGGCATTGTCATATTCGTTCTCATCTTCGTCATCGGTAGCCGATTAAAGGTGCCGAGGCATTCATTGTATCATTGTTATTGATTGGCCGTTTTAAGGAAATCAAGGAGTTCAATCATTCATTTTGTCATTGTTATCGATTGGACGTTCTAAGGCAATAGAGGAGTTCAATCATTCATTGTATCATTGTTATCGATTGGCCGTTCTAAGGCAATCGAGGAGTTCAATCATTCAATGTATCATTGTCATCGATTAGCCGTTCTAAGGCAATCGAGGTGCTCAATCATTCATTGTATCATTGTCATCGATTAGCCGTTCTAAGGTAATCGAGGTGCTCAATCATTCATTGTATCATTGTCATCGATTAGCTGTTCTAAGGCAATCGAGGTGCTCAATCATTCGTTGTATCATTGTTATCGATTGTCCGTTTTAAGGCAATCGAGGTATTGAATCATCCGTTGCATCATTGTTATCGGTTGGCCATTCTAAAGCAGTCGAGGTATTGAATTGGGGCTTGAACCTTCGTGGTTGGCTTCCCAACACCTACAACTCAGTAGGTCACGGTCGTGTTTATGATCTTATTATGGGTAAGCTTGGGGCTTGAACCTTCGCGGTTGGCTTCCCAACACCTACAGCTCAGTAGGTCACGGTCGTGTTTATGATCTTATTATGGGTAAGCTTGGGGCTTGAACCTTCGCGGTTGGCTTCCCAACACCTACAACTCAGTAGGTCACAGTCGTGTTTATGATCTTATTATGGGTAAGCTTGGGGCTTGAACCTTCGCGGTTGGCTTCCCAACACCTACAGCTCAGTAGGTCACGGTCATGTTTATGATCTTATTATGGGTAAGCTTGGGGCTTGATCCTTCGCGGTTGGCTTCCCAACACCTGTAACACCCCCAGAATACGACCGGGAATGTTACACGCCGTAGACCCTTATCACATGGATCTACCAGGCTAAACTCCAAAAGACTACTCGATGATTGACCGACCGGGGTCAAAATTAAATAGAAAACAGATCGATAAGGTCATAAACCAATTCAGAAACTAACGACATTCATATTACAATGACAACAATGAATTTAATAAATGATAACTTCACCCATGCAAGGGTGAATACTCGAACGACAGAGAAATACCGACCAAAATGATACAAAAGAAAAGACTCTGACTCTGGTGTGATTAGCATCGTCGTCTTCCATCTCCTTCCAAGCCAATCCGTGATCGCTCCCAGCCGCCAAAACTCGAGCGCATAACAGCACCCACCCGAAAACTCGGGGGTTAGCAAACTGGAATTTTGCTAGTGCAAGTACATAATATTCAAGATATACGAACAGTAACAACACAAAATTCAACCGCCGTGAAGCCTTAACACAAATCATACATTCCCACAGTCAGCACAAAATAACACTCGCATACACGAGGTGAAAGGTAATCACATAGTCATATTCTCCTTACGGAAAATAACATTCATGAAACTTTAAACGAGCCCAAGGAGTCAGGAAGATCCCTCTTGAAAAAGGAAAAATATTTTAATAAGATAGTTTGCAATCATTATTGTTGACTCGGGTCGTTCCGGGGTTTTTAAAATCGAATGGGAATACTTTTGGAAATAATTTCAAAAACACTCGGGTCCTTGACCCAACGTATGGAAAACGATTACACAAAAACCAAATCAACTTATTTGGGGTTCTCGACCCAGTTTATAGAACACCGTCACAAACGAAATCATTACAACATCTCACAGGGTCATCAACCCATTCCAAATAACATCATCGTGAAATCAATCATCTCAACATTCCACAGGGTCCTCGACCCAATACACAGAATAGCACCACAATACAATCAAAGGCACAAAACTCTCATTCGACATATCCTGCTCAAGACCCCCGATTAATTAACCCTCGGAGATTTCGTCAAACCTCCGTGGTTAACTAACCCCGATACCAACGCTTTAAAAACAATTTGAAACAAGCTTTCAAAAACATGAATTGCGGTGCAGACGAGACAAATATTAAAAAGTGAGTTGAAAGAATTGAGATACGAACATCGTTCGATAACGGGTCTTAGCTATCACTCAAATACCCGTAACCAATAAGCCTGCCAGGCGCCTCCACTGCACACCTGTGCACCGGCGTTCACTCCACTATGTCGGCCGCTCCTTGAACATGTCACCGCACCGGCGTCACTCCCGCAAGAGCCGCCCCTTGACACACGCATTAGGTGACACCGGCGTTCACCACCCATATGGAGCCGCACATTGCAGCGTACACCAGGCCGGAGTACACCGCCCCGCCCTCAGAGGTTCCCGGATATGACGTTTCTCACAACAAGTATCCACATTGTTCAAGCATCAAGCACACGGACAATTGTCACAACAATTTTCAACTCGGTACATCAAGTCACACAATTTCTCCGCCAGTCCATATCCACACAAATAAACAATAACACGCAACTTATCAATCAAACTCAATCAACACCGCACATATATCTCTATGTTGCGACTCAACCGAATATACACACATTTATACATATATATATATATATAAATATATAACCTCACTATATTATATGAATAACTATGGTTCGCCCATCAATCCAAGTTGAGTACGTCAACTAATGTTAGAATTCAACACTCGTCGATCACCGACATAAACATATATATTAATATACGTATATACATACATATATTTAACATGTAACTATATATATAAACACATATATATATATATATATACACATACATGTTTATACCTCCATATAAACTCATACACTTCGACAACAATGATTTCACGCAGTTACAATTCGTATATCGAGGTACTTGCCTTGGTAATACGACGCGAAGGAGACGACGAAGGAATAGGTTCCGGTCCGAACAATCCCCTCAAATCCGACCCTAACACAATAGTGATATAAAACCAATTTCAACACCATGAATACGAAGAAATTCATCCTAGTTCTACCGTTGGGACAATTCATCGGACACCACGCGTGCATAAGGAAAAGAAATCGGTCAACGGTGGAATAACGGGATTTCATCCCAACCGATAACAAGAAAACCAAGGGTTACGAGTATATTATCAAAATCTAACAACAACATCGGTAAATTCAATTAAAACACAAGATCACCACCAAACCCTCCCCAAAATCATACTAGGATTGAAGGAGTTCTTACCTCTTGAAGATTCAATCCCTATAATCCGAAGAACACGTGCTAAATCCACAATCCGAGCTAAGCGATTGAAGGAGGATGAAGAAAATAAAACACTCAAATGATTTGTGAAGTAAAAACCCTCCTCTCTCTCTCTCTCTCGGTTGCGGTGAAGAAAGCGGGGAAAAATGAGTGAAATGCCGAGAAAACGAATTTATAGGGCGGACAGACTCGGCCGTGTCCGACATGACACGGTCGTGGCGCGCAATCGGCAGCGGGGACTCGACCGTGTCTGCGCATGACACGGTCGTGTCGCGAAGGCGCTCGGCATCGACTCGGCCGTGTCTGGAACACGGTCGAGCCTGCAGCGATGGCTACCGGCTTATCCGGACGAGTGCGGCACGGCCGTGCTGCGACACGGTCGGGTCTGAGGCGATCACTTCCGGCTTATCCGGACGAGTACGACACGGGCCGTGTCGGACGACACGGCCGAGTCCGTCGGCGATGATCGGCGAATGAGCGAGTGAGCTAAAACGACCATAACTCTCTCGTCCGGACTCCGATTGACTCACCGTTTGAACCATTGGAAAGCTAATTCGATGCTCTATAATATTGCAAGGATTTGGAATTTTTGGAGTTACCAAAAATTAATGGTGATCTAACAAAGTCGAACTCGTACGCGGAAAAGTCGCTAAAGAACACGGAACTCAACAAAACGACACCGAAACAAACTCGGACGACAAAAAGTGCAGAATAAAACATTCCCAGAATGACGAAACGGTCTTAAGCGAGTTGTCGAAACGGACCTCCGGCGAAAAATGAAAATTACTGGGAATCGAAATTGCGGGTATTACATTCTACCCTCCTTAAAAGAAGTTTCGTCCCGAAACTTAAAATAGAGAGCGGCGGAACAATCAAGGAAATAACTACTTGCCCAGCCCCAAATCATCACGAGCAATGCGCGAATGCGGGGTTCTAAAATGTAAGTGAACACGATAAGTCGAGGTGGAGGAGTATGAATTTGGATACCAAAGCTCCCCGAGTTAAGAAAATCACAAAATAGTTCAGACGTCCTGAAAATCATGTTTCGAGCTCGACCAACCGCATCCAAGTTCAAAACATATTCGGAAGTGCTAATTACACGCGTGGGAATAATAGTTCCGAACAAAATTTGCAAGAATTAGGTTCAGATATGGAAAGACCACAATAATTCACGGAGTCTAACAACACGGTTCTGAAATTCGTTCGGAGAACGGTAGGCTAAGTACAACAGGGTAGTTTTAAAAAAAATTATCGAGAGGGTCATAGATGAAGTACCAGCAATGGAAGTCACCCAACACTGAAAATACTATGAAGAGTACGGGTAGTACATTTCCCCATACTAAGAAAACATTTCGATCCCGAACTTAGAACAACAAGAGTTGGTAATATAGAGCAATGAAATGAAGAACGATCAAAGTCACGATTGTCCCAAACAGCAACGATTAGGGCATATTACAAAATATTCACCCTCCCATGTTAGGTTCTTCAGAAGGAGACATAGGGTTTCGGGACATTCTCCAGTCACTTGCTCTGCTCCCTCTCAGGGCGGCATTCTTTGCCAATTCGGAAACTGTCTCACAGTGTTTCTCCCGATGACCTTCACACCCACACCGGTAACAAGTCAAGAGTGGAGAGGGACAATTTGCACGAACATGTCCCCGATGATTCTGATGAAGCACCCTCCCTTCTTACCGAGAGTCACCGATGCTGGCTTGGGATTCCAAGCGTTCACTCCTGATCGCGAAGACGACACGTTCGAACGACGTTGGGGTTTGGGAGCCTTAGGCTCTGCACCGCCCAAAAACTTCCCAGATATCCTCGATCTCTTGGCTTCGCTCGTGGGCTCGACCACTGAGGAGATTTCATAGGATATCGATTGATCTAGATACTCCTTCACCGTAGCATGGATCGTGGTCGTACGAACCACCTTGCCGCTTCCATTTCCATCATCACGTCCACGTCCGCCGAGGCTTGACATACTAATACGGATAACACCGATCAACAGTATTAGTTTATCATTCGTACAATATACCACAATTATCAACCCGAGTTTTAGTTAGCATCCTTAGAATAACGGTACTATCGTAAAGCATAGAGTTTTATGAAGTCAAGTTCGAGTTCCTCGACGAGGACGATCATTATATGTATGCACTTAATGAAAACAAATTTTTGAAAAAGGGGCTAGTCACGTTGCGCCCAAGACTTGTAACCACTGTCTTTTATTTCGGAAGAGGAAGTTTACATAATGACTCTACAGATTATTTTCGAGTGATGAATAAAAGAAAAAAAAGGAAATCGAAAATTAATTCGTAACTAATTTGAAATATTTCGAAAATGTTGAGTCCCAAATATCAAAATTTTGAAAATCTTTCCTCTTCTTCAAAAATGTTTATTCGAAAGAATTCTCCACCGAGATACGTGACCATTTAACATGACGGTATTAAATCATGGATTTACACAATGTTAGAAAATTTCAAAGCATCACTTTAAAATATTCGTGATACTACAGCGCCGTGGGTCCCGTGCCGGAACCCACCAGGCTAAAAATCATTTTAAAAAAAATGATCAAAACGCCAAAAAGGCCGAAGTCGGTAATATTCTCAAATACTCCCAAAAGTCATTTATAAAACATCAAATACCGTCATAAGAATACTATCAAAACATGCAAGACCAAAATGTCAAAACTCGGTTTGCAAGATAACAAAAACCATCTTAAAATACTCATGCGGTGGATAAAATTGTCATTCGTAAATTCATTCTAATAAAGTACCGAAACAGATAAACATGTTCGACTTCCGAAGCATACTACGTAACTATTTATACTCGGACCGCATACGCATGTTATATCCTAAAACGATAATATCCCCAACAAGTTCCAATTCCTAGTTCACATTAAGCACATTAGCACAATATAATCAAATACGTATATAAGGGAACTTACGATCGGGAGGCTTACCATCACGGATTGCCGGAAGATGATGTCGGAACTACGATACTAATCACAACTCTGATGCGCGCGACTTACACAAGACATGGACTTGACCCAACGGCCTAGGTTTTTCGCAAACCTAAGCTCTGATACCATAAATGTAACACCCCCAGAATACGGCCGGAATGTTACACGCAGTAGACCCTTATCACAAGGATCTACCAGGCTAAACTCCAAAAGACTACTCGATGATTGACCGACCGGGGTCAAAATTAAATAGAAAACAGACCGATAAGGTCATAAACCAATTCAGAAACTAATGACATTCATATTACAATGACAACAATGAATTTAATAAATGATAACTACACCCATGCAAGGGTGAATACTCGAACGACAGAGAAATACCGACCAAAATGATACAAAAGAAAAGACTCTGACTCTGGTGTGATTAGCATCGTCGTCTTCCATCTCCTTCCAAGCCAATCCCGTGACTACTCCCGAGCTGCCAAAACCTGAGCGCATAACAGGCACCCACCCCCCGAAAACTCGGGGGTTAGCAAACTGGAATTTTGCTAGTGCAAGTACATAATATTCAAGATATACGAACAGTAACAACACAAAATTCAACCGCCGTGAAGCCTTAACACAAATCATACATTCCCACAGTCAGCACAGAATAAAACTCGCATACACGAGGTGAAAGGTAATCACATAGTCATATTCTCCTTACGGAAAATAACATTCATGAAACTTTAAACGAGCCCAAGGAGTCAGGAAGATCCCTCTTGAAAAAGGAAAAATATTTTAATAAGATAGTTTGCAATCATTATTGTTGACTCGGGTCGTTCCGGGGTTTTTAAAATCGAATGGGAATACTTTTGGAAATAATTTCAAAAACACTCGGGTCCTTGACCCAACGTATGGAAAACGATTACACAAAAACCAAATCAACATATTTGGGGTTCTCGACCCAGTTTATAGAACACCATCACAAACGAAATCATTACAACATCTCACAGGGTCCTCAACCCATTCCAAATAACATCATCGTGAAATCAATCATCTCAACATTCCACAGGGTCCTCGACCCAATACACAGAATAGCACCACAATACAATCAAAGGCACAAAACTCTCATTCGACATATCCTGCTCAAGACCCCCGATTAATTAACCCTCGGAGATTTCGTCAAACCTCCGTGGTTAACTAACCCTAATACCAACGCTTTAAAAACAATTTGAAACAAGCTTTCAAAAACATGAATTGCGGTCTGTATCGAGACAAATATTAAAAAGTGAGTTGAAAGAATTGAGATACGAACATCGTTCGGTAACGGGGTCTTAGCTATCACTCAAATACCCATAACCAATAAGCCTGCCAGGCGCCTCCACTGCACACCTGTGCACCGGCGTTCACTCCACTATGTCGGCCGCTCCTTGAACATGTCACCGCACCGGCGTCACTCCCGCAAGAGCCGCCCCTTGACACACGCATTAGGTGACACCGGCGTTCACCACCCATATGGAGCCGCACATTACAGCGTACACCAGGCCGGAGTACACCGCCCCGCCCTCAAAGGTTCCCGGATATGACGTTTCTCACAACAAGTATCCATATTGTTCAAGCATCAAGCACACGGACAATTGTCACAACAATTTTCAACTCGGTACATCAAGTCACACAATTTCTCCGCCAGTCCATATCCACACAAATAAACAATAACACGCAACTTATCAATCAAACTCAATCAACACCGCACATATATCTCTATGTTGCGACTCAACCGAATATACACACATTTATACATATATATATATATATATAAATATATAACCTCACTATATTATATGAATAACTATGGTTCGCCCATCAATCCAAGTTGAGTACGTCAACTAATGTTAGAATTCAACACTCGTCGATCACCGACATAAACATATATATTAATATACGTATATACATACATATATTTAACATGTAACTATATATATAAACACACATATATATATATATACACATACATGTTTATACCTCCATATAAACTCATACACTTCGACAACAATGATTTCACGCAGTTACAATTCGTATATCGAGGTACTTGCCTTGGTAATACGACGCGAAGGAGACGACGAAGGAATAGGTTCCGGTCCGAACAATCCCCTCAAATCCGACCCTAACACAATAGTGATATAAAACCAATTTCAACACCATGAATACGAAGAAATTCATCCTAGTTCTACCCGTTGGGACAATTCATCGGACACCACGCGTGCATAAGGAAAAGAAATCGGTCAACGGTGGAATAATGGGATTTCATCCCAACCGATAACAAGAAAACCAAGGGTTACGAGTATATTATCAAAATCTAACAACAACATCGGTAAATTCGAATTAAAACACAAGATCACCACCAAAACCCTCCCCAAAATCATACTAGGATTGAAGGAGTTCTTACCTCTTGAAGATTCAATCCCTATAATCCGAAGAACACGTGCTAAATCTACAATCCGAGCTAAACGATTGAAGGAGGATGAAGAAAATAAAACACTCAAATGATTTGTGAAGTAAAAACCCTCCCTCCCTCTCTCTCTCTCGGTTGCAGGTGAAGAAACGGGGAAAAATGAGCTGAAATGCCGAGAAAACGAATTTATAGGGCGGACAGACTCGACCGTGTCCGACATGACACGGTCGTGGCGCGCAATCGGCCGGCAGGGACTCGACCGTGTCCTGCTTGACACGGTCGTGTCGCGAAGGGGCGCTCGGCATCGACTCGGCCGTGTCCTGGAACACGGTCGAGCCTGCAGCGTGGCTACGGCTTATCCGGACGAGTGCGGCACGGCCGTGCTGCGACACGGTCGGGTCCTGAGGCAGTCACTTCCGGCTTATCCGGACGAGTACGACACGGGCCGTGTCGGACGACACGGCCGAGTCCGGTCGGCAGTGATCGGCCAAATGAGCGGGTGAGCTAAAACGACCATAACTCTCTCGTCCGGACTCCGATTGACTCACCGTTTGAACCATTGGAAAGCTAATTCGATGCTCTATAATATTGCAAGGATTTGGAATTTTTGGAGTTACCAAAAATTAATGGTGATCTAACAAAGTCGAACTCGTACGCGGAAAAGTCGCTAAAGAACACGGAACTCAACAAAACGACACCGAAACAAACTCGGACGACAAAAAGTGCAGAATAAAACATTCCCAGAATGACAAAACGGTCTTAAGCGAGTTGTCGAAACGGACCTCCGGCGAAAAATGAAAATTACTGGGAATCGAAATTGCGGGTATTACAACACCTACGGATCAGTAGGTCACGGTTGTGTTTATGATCTTATTATGGGTAAGCTTGGGGCTTGAACCTTCGCGGTTGGCTTCTCGACACCTACAGCTCAATAGGTCACGGTCGTGGTTATGTCCTTATTATCCCTCATTAACTACAGCTTCATGCTGTTCCGGTTTCATGTGATTATGATATTTGACAGCTTCGGCTGAGTGGCTTTCAGGCCATTGTGATTGTCTTGGTAATTTCATTGGGGCCTTCGGGCATTGTGATTCATAATTAATTCAGTTCTGGTTTGGTTCATGTCGTGTAATTCATTGTGGTACTCTATAATTATGATTCGCCGTTGGGCATTTACGTTCTAACCTGTCGAACAGGTATTAATAGTATGTCGTGGGCATAGTGTTTCACGAGTGCTCGGTTATTATATTGGGTTGTGAGCATCTCGTATTATTATCATCATTGTACCGTTTCATTCGGCCTTTGGATGCATATCATGTTATACATGTATTTGATGTTCATTATCTGGATGATTGACCCTGTGGGGGCGGAACATGTTTTCATGTTTTAGGTGCTTGTGAGGAGAGAGTTGAGACACAGGGGCATGATGATGGCGACGAGGCATTCAAGCGATACTAGTCCGAGTTGTTCATGTTGGTCACTCAGTTGTAGTGTTCTCCAGTTTGTTAGTCATTGTCACTATGTATTACCCGAGCAGATGCTCGTGGATGTTGTTGTATTTTATTTTTGGCCATGTAAGCCCATCGTTGTCATTGAAATTCCTTATCGGAATATTGTGTCGGATATCATGGTAGGGACTATGATTTTCCCTTGTTGTTTAATTTAATGTATTTTAGTCATGTTCGCCTGGTGGATCTCCCGGCGTCGGGTCCACGACACTGTAATAACCCAATAGGATTTGGGGGTGTTACAGAAGATGGTATCAGAGATTTGGGTTGTGAAATACCCTGATATGTGAGTTATGTGGCTCTACCGACGCGGTAGTAGTGGGACTGTCAGGTTATGACAATCTAGTCAGTCGGGTTTTGTGAGTCATAATATTAGTATTACTGCACGAGTCATTCATTCATCGAGTCGTCGTAAGTGAAGACTAGTATCGCAAGACCTCGAAGCTTCGTATGACCTGTGTAAGGACTCGATTCTTTTTATGTTCATACATTTATCATGTCATTAATTATACATGCCTTGTTAAAACATATATGTGATATAAACTTTACGATTGATTCATGACTAATTGTTTTAGAACACGTGTGATCTGTGTAAACGATAAGAATCAACTCATTCATCAGTCAATAATCCTCAATCATCATTTTTTATCTTGTCGATCATATTAATTCATTCATCACTCAGCCAATCTCATTGTTCAGTTAATTCATCATCACTCAGTCAATCTCATTATTTAGTTAATTCATTCATCACTCAGTCAATCTCATTGTTCAGTTAATTCATCATCACTCAGTCAATCTCATTGTTCAGTTAATTCATTCATCGCTCAGTCAATCTCATTGTTTAGTTAATTCATTCATCACTTAGTAAATCCCATTGCTCAGTTAATTCATTCATCACTCAGTCAATCTCATTGTTCAGTTAATTCATCATCACTCAGTCAATCTCATTGTTCAGTTAATTCATTCATCACTCAGTCAATCTCATTGCTCAGTTAATTCATTCATCACTCAGTCAATCTCATTGCTCAGTTAATTCATTAATCATCCAGCCCAACTCACGGTTCAGTTGTTGATCTTGTGGATCGAATTTTCAACCTTGTTAACTTGTTCAAGGTAATCATTTCAGGAATTTCATCAGATAATCTTGTTACCTTACCTGATCATTCATACGATCTTATCATATTCCGATGTAATGTCGACGATCATTTCATTGCATCATTACTGCATTCATTGTGTTAGAGCATGTATGCTCATTATCATCATTCTGTAACGTAATCATAATGCGATATTCATGCGGGATCTATAATTATCATGTGGCTTTCCTGCTTCAGTATGGATAGATCTGTCAGAGGACATAGGGGAAGAGGCCGAAACCCGAGATCTCGTGTGAATGCCCGTGCGAATGCGAGAGATAACATGTGTTCATCAGTTAGCTATGCTACTCATTCATTGTCAGATAATCATTCACTGTCAGGGAGTCGTATCGGAGAAGCAGCTCAATCGGAAGATGATCGGGTGGACCCATTTATATGCATGCAGGGCATGATGGCCCAGATGACTCAGATGATGCGGATGATGGAGACCATGCAGACCTTGATGGTTCGTGGCCCACCGCAACAGGGATTCCAGGTGCCGTTTCATGGACAGACTGGAGGGGTGAATCAGATTGTTGGCGATATCTCTCGTCAGAGATCGCCTACTTTTGAGGGTTCGTCGGAACCAGCTGATATTGTTTATTGGCTTGAGCATTTTGATAAACTCTTCGACATGGTTCAGTGTCCGGAAGAGAGTAAAGTGGTAGTAGCAGCTTATTACTTGAGTAAAGGTGCTTATTCGTGGTGGCTTTCTGTGAAACCTGCCGATTGCGATTGTGGTTGGAGTGAGTTCAAGACTCTCATGTTAGAGAGGTATTATCCGGCTCTACTTCGTGAAGCCAAGTTGTCAGAGGTTTTGAACCCCAAATCCGTCGACGACGAGGGTGTTATTGTCATTGCTGAGAAGTTTTAGGGACTACTTCAGTTTCCTTCGTCAGTTATCCGTACTGAGGCGGATATGATCAAATATTTTAGCAAGAGGCTAAATCCGCAGTTTAGGATGAAGTTGTTCAATCACAATTGTAATTCACTTAGTGAGTTCATCGGGAAGGCTCTTGGAGCAGAGATTTTGATCAAGGAGCTTACTCAGAAGCATCCTTCAGTTTCTTCGGGTGAGAGGACTAGAATACCGGCTCGTTCAGAGGGACATCGGGCTCCGACGTCCAAGAGGTCATTTTCTAGTCGTCTTCGTGCGGAGGGAGCATCCTCTTCTAAGGCAACGAGTTCGACCGTTGTTTGCTTTAACTGTGATGTAATAGGACATCGCAGTACCCGGTGCTCGATGCAGGCCATTATTTGTTTCCTGTGTGGGAGACATGGACACCTTCAGAAATACTGCAGGAGTTCTAGTGCCGGTAGATCTCGAGAGAGCTCAAGGGCCTCGAGGTACTTTGTTACTCCAGCTCGTGCTTCATTCAAGGGTTCCTATCAGGCTTCGAGAGCCCGAGGTAAGGACATTCATCTCCGGTTTTGAGCAAGTTAATTCTTGCTCGGTAATAGGATAATCATTCATTTCATTATCGTTCATTCATTCATATAATTCATTCATCATATATCAATCACGTTGATACTTATAATTATCAAACTAATCATTCACTTCATGGGGAACAATGGTTCCAATCATTTCATTTGAGCTATCACTCATTACGTTATCATTTCACCCCGGTGAGTCAATCTTGATCCTTGTTGGATTTCGATTCATTATCATTCATTGTGATCATTCTTGTTCATGTCTCGTTGATTTTTCCTGGCGGTATATTGCTTCTCCCCACTTGTTTTAAGTTTCGGGACGAAACTTCTTTTAAGGTTGGTAGTATGTAATATCCGCAGTTTCGATTTTTTGGTAATTTTTTTTTTGGAGGAAGTCCATCTTAGAGACTCCGTTGTGACCATTTCGTCATTCCGAGAATATTTAATTCTACACTTTTCGTCATCGGAGTTCGTCTCGGTGTCGTTCTGTTGTTCTTAAGCGACTTTTCCATATTTGAGTTCGACTTTGTAAAATCACCATCAATTATTGGATATTCCAAAAATTCTGAATCTTTTCAATATTATAGAGCATTAAGTTAGCTTTCCAATAGTTCAAACGGTGAGTCAATCGGAGTCCGGACGAAGGAGTTATGGTCGAAATAGCTAAGACTGCACCATGTGCCTTTTGGTGCTGGAGCGGGCTGTACCGTGGGCCGCGGCCCCTGCTGGCCGGGCCACGGCACTAAGATGGCTGGGAGCATTTTTTTTAGCCGCGGGCCGCAGCACACTCAGTCCGGGCCGCGGAACACGGGTCAGATCACCCTTTTCAGCGGATTTTTGGAGGAAGGAAGCTCATTTCATCCTCCTCTTCATTTCTCCTCTCCTTGGGCGATTTTTGGGCGAATTCTTGGGCGATTTATCATCATCAATCTCAGATATTTCATCCTCCTTGAGTTACGGTGTGGATTAACAACATCTTTTTGGATTCTTCATCCTAAATCTAAGGTAAATTTTTCAACATCTTGGATTTCGATTTTTAGTTGGGATATGATGATTTGGATGTTGTAATCATGATATGTGAAGGGATATACGTATGATTATGAGGTTTTATGAATTATCATTGGATTGTTGGAGGATTATTCAAGAACATGTTGGATGTTGATTTTGGAATTGGGGGTTTCGATTAGATGTTGTTGGAATCTCGAATTGTGTATTCCTATGAGAATATTGATTGTATATAAGATGTTTTGTTGGATTTAATCATTCCATGGAGGTTTGGTATCGATATAATCGAGATTGGTTGTAAACAATTGGAGGTTGTCTACAACGTGTTTGTTGAATTGCTTCAATGAGTTTGGGTATTGTTGTATCGACTTTTGAGTTGGTTGTGATCATGCTTGATTCATATATTAAGCAAATCGTTGGTAATTGTGTTATTCAAGGTTGTTTCGAGGACCGATAATCACTTTAAGGACGTTGCTCGTGGAAGGACTTTCTCGCCGTCGGTTTGAGGCAAGTTTTATACTTGTACTAGTCAATGAGATTAATGTTATCATATATGTGTATGAATATGTTGTATCATTCCGAGACTTAGTCTCTTCATAAGTTCATTGATATTAGGGGATCGTTCGATACGATACTCTTCGACAATTATGCCAAATGTTTATTATCAGTCATTAATGTCCGTAAGGCATTGAGATATTCGTTGTTAATGTTATTATCGATCACCGTCGCGGTATCGATGTATCGTTGTTGTTGTTAATATTGATGTCGATCTAGACGTTGTTGTAATCATTGTTATTAATGTTGGCTTCCTGTCATTCATGTTGTATTGGATAATTGAAGGCATTGTCATATTCGTTCTCATCTTCGTCATCGGTAGCCGATTAAAGGTGCCGAGGCATTCATTGTATCATTGTTATTGATTGGCCGTTTTAAGGAAATCAAGGAGTTCAATCATTCATTTTGTCATTGTTATCGATTGGACGTTCTAAGGCAATAGAGGAGTTCAATCATTCATTGTATCATTGTTATCGATTGGCCGTTCTAAGGCAATCGAGGAGTTCAATCATTCAATGTATCATTGTCATCGATTAGCCGTTCTAAGGCAATCGAGGTGCTCAATCATTCATTGTATCATTGTCATCGATTAGCCGTTCTAAGGTAATCGAGGTGCTCAATCATTCATTGTATCATTGTCATCGATTAGCTGTTCTAAGGCAATCGAGGTGCTCAATCATTCGTTGTATCATTGTTATCGATTGTCCGTTTTAAGGCAATCGAGGTATTGAATCATCCATTGCATCATTGTTATCGGTTGGCCATTCTAAAGCAGTCGAGGTATTGAATTGGGGCTTGAACCTTCGAGGTTGGCTTCCCAACACCTACAACTCAGTAGGTCACGGTCGTGTTTATGATCTTATTATGGGTAAGCTTGGGGCTTGAACCTTCGCGGTTGGCTTCCCAACACCTACAGCTCAGTAGGTCACGGTCGTGTTTATGATCTTATTATGGGTAAGCTTGGGGCTTGAACCTTCGCGGTTGGCTTCCCAACACCTACAGCTCAGTAGGTCACAGTCGTGTTTATGATCTTATTATGGGTAAGATTGGGGCTTGAACCTTCGCGGTTGGCTTCCCAACACCTACAGCTCAGTAGGTCACGGTCATATTTATGATCTTATTATGGGTAAGCTTGGGGCTTGAACCTTCGCGGTTGGCTTCCCAACACCAACGGATCAGTAGGTCACGGTTGTGTTTATGATCTTATTATGGGTAAGCTTGGGGCTTGAACCTTCGCGGTTGGCTTCTCGACACCTACAGCTCAGTAGGTCACGGTCGTGGTTATGTCTTTATTATCCCTCATTAACTACAGCTTCATGCTGTTCCGGTTTCATGTGATTGTGATATTTGACAGCTTCGGCTGAGTGGCTTTCAGGCCATTATGATTGTCTTGGTAATTTCATTGGAGCCTTCGGGCATTGTGATTCATAATTAATTCAGTTCTGGTTTGGTTCATGTCGTGTAATTCATTGTGGTACTCTATAATTATGATTCGCCGTTGGGCATTTACATTCTAACCTGTCGAACAGGTATTTATAGTATGCCGTGGGCATAGTGTTTCACGAGTGCTCGGTTATTATATTGTGTTGTGAGCATCTCGTATTATTATCATCATTGTACCGTTTCATTCTGCCTTTGGATGCATATCATGTTATACATGTATTTGATGTTCATTATCTGGATGACTGACCCCGTGGGGGCGGAACTTGTTTTCATGTTTTAGGTGCTTGCGAGGAGAGAGTTGAGACACAGGGGCATGATGATGGCGACGAGGCATTCAAGCGATACTAGTCCGAGTTGTTCATGTTGGTCAGTCAGTTGGAGTGTTCTCCAGTTTGTCAGTGATTGTCATTATGTATTACCCGAGCAGATGCTCGTGGATGTTGTTGTATTTTATTTTTGGCCATGTAAGCCCATCGTTGTCATTGAAATTCCTTATCGGAATATTGTGTCGGATATCATGGTAGGGACTATGATTTTCCCTTGTTGTTTAATTTAATGTATTTTAGTCATGTTCGCCTGGTGGATCTCCCGGCGTGGGGTCCACGGCACTGTAATAACCCAATAGGATTTGGGGGTGTTACAGGTAGTTGAGCTCATATGGCCTCAACTATCTCGACGCATACGCAATAGTCTTGTCGTGCTGCATCGACACGCACCCAAGACCCTGACCCGAAGCATCTCTATAAACAGCAAAACCCTTGTTGCCATATGGCAACGCTAGAGTCGTTGCTGAAGTCAAATGCCTCTTCAGCTCCTTAAAACTCGAATGTCTTTCGTCATTCCAGACGAACTTCTCAAATTTCTGAAGCAACTGTGTAAGTGGCCGAGCCAGTTTCTAGAACCCCTCGACGAACCTACGATAGTAGACAGTCAAACTTAAGAAACTGCGGACCTCCTTCACATTCTTAGGCGGTGCCCAATCCAACATTGCCTCAATTTTATGTCGATCCACACGGACCCCCTAGGCTGAAATCACGTGACCCAGGAATATCACCTCCTTCAGCCAGAACTCATATTTTGAGAACATAGCATAGAGTCGCTCGGTGATACGCATGCTCCTCCTCGTTCAACGAATAGATAAGAATATCGTCAATGAATACGACGACACACTTATCCAAATACTCGATGAAGACCTTGTTCATCAACTTCATGAACACCGCCGACGGGTTAGTTAACCCGAAGGGCATAACCACAAACTCATAATGTCCGTATCTCGTCCTAAAAGCTGTTTTCGGAACGTCGGACTCCTTCACCCGAAGCTGATAGTACCTCGATCTCAAGTCAATCTTCGAGAATACCGCGGCTCCCTGCAACTGATCGAACAAGTCATTACTCCTTGACAAGGGATACTTGTTTTTGATGGTCACCTTGTTTGGCTCGCGATAGTCGATAGATAAACGCTGCGAACCATCCTTCTTCCACACAAATAGAACCGGTGCGCCCCAAGGTGAAGCGCTCGGTCGAATATACCCCGACTCGAGAAGCTCACTCAACTGCTTCTTCAACCCAGCCATCCCTGAAGGTGCCATGCAGTACGGCGCCTTCGAAATTGGAGCCGCACCTGGCTCTAACTCGATGGCAAACTCTACCTCACGGTCCGGTGGCAACCCCGATAACTCCTTAGGAAAGACATCTGGGAACTCATTAACGACTGGAATCGATGAAAACTCAACTCGACCATCCTCCGCCTTCAAGACGTTGCACCAATAACAAGTACACCCCTTCCGCAGGAGGCTCATTGCCTTGAGGGCGTTAATTACGAAATCCTGGTCTCCTCTCTTTCGCCCCACGAAAGAGTACTCGGTGCCGTCCTCGGCTAACATGGTGATGATTCTCGTGCGGCAGTTCATGATTGCACCATGCCGCTCGAGCCAATTATACCCAATAATCAAATCCTCACCCTCAATACTCACAAAAATAAGATTAGAGAGCCAAGCCCTCTCACAAATAAACACAAAACAGTCTCGTAACTCTCGATCACCAACGATTCTATCACCGCTAGGAAGTTTAACGATGAAAGGCTCACAAGGCGACAAACAGTCAAGACTCAAACAGCGCACACACTCGAGAGATATGAATGAATGCGTAGCACCTGAATCAAAAAGCACATTGACAGGATGAGACTAAATATGAACGGTACCTATGGCCACGGTGGCTGCTGGATCATCGGCCCTCATCATCTCATAAACACGCGGATGGGCGGAACCGACACTGGAAGCTCCCCCTCTAGCGGTCTAACCCCGACCTCTCCCTCGACTGGCACTCGGTGGAGACTGAGAAGCAAATGACCCTTAGTTCACGCTCGGCTCCCTAGGCGCCGGAAAAGAAGCCTGGGCACCGAGAGTCTTCCCCACGCGATCACAAAAGGAAGCCTTATGGCTCAGCTGGCCACAAGTATGACAAGCCAACTGCAGACGTGTATACTCTCGGTTTCTATGGCCCAGCTGGCCACAGTTATAGCATCTGATCTCACGAGCGGAGGCACTGGCAGCACCTCGAAAGCCCCCAGAGAAACGAGCCGAACCGCCCACAGTATTATTTGCAGACTGAGATTTCTGCTGAACTCCACCCTTGTGACCCGAAAAGTTACCGATAGACTTGTTCTTCTTACTTTCTCGAGACGCCTCAATAGCCGTGAAGGACATATCATAAGCAAGAGCTCTACTCTGATAGTCCTTTAGGGTGGTGCAGGCGAGCCCAGACATGTAATGGCGAATCTTTGGTTTCATCCGCCTGGAAAAGTGGCAAATCTTGTCATCCTCCTCCTAAACCTGGGCCTTCACATAGCCCAATTCCCGATTGAAATCCGCAATGGCCTGAGAAACCGGAATATCTCGAGGCTGAGCATCATAAAAATCATAGACTCGGGCCTGACGAACCGGCCACGAACAGTATTCAGCTTCTATAAGGTCTCTGAACTCGGTCCATGAAGCAACATCATCCCGAGGCTCGATGGCCTCCCACCAATCAGCAGCCTCCCCAGTGAGAAAATACTGGGCGATAGGGACCTTACGATCCTCAAGGCAGTTGGTGGCAACAAAGATCTTTGACATCTCCTTTATCCACCTCTCCCAGTCAATCAGGTCTGAACCCCCGGAAAACTGAGAAGGATGCATCTTGGTGACATCCTGAAGCCAACGATCTGCTCCGGCCTGAGCAGCACGAGCCGGAGCCGAGTTTTGAACCGCCTGGGCTATTGCAGCCATTTGATTCACCATTCGTTGCGTTATAGCGGCAACACCGATGTCGGCGCCATTGCCGGCTGTATCGTCTTGAGTGGTAGTATGGCCCTGACGACCATCGTTACTACCGGCTCCCGAAGAGTGTGACGTGGCCGCCCCACTGGATGCCCCACGTCCCCAGCCGCGTCCACGAACACGGCCACAACCTCTACCACGACCTCTTCCAGCATCCATACTGGAGATAAGGAGTAGCAACAACAATTTGATGATAAGTATGAGAGGTAAAACAGTCACAATTTAAGAAACAGAAGTACGATACGAGAAAACAAGAAATCGAGTAAGGAAAACTTACGAGCACTGGAAGTATTGAGATGACGGCAGCGGGGTGACGATGTGCAAAAGAAAACACAACAAGACCCAATTAACTAACTAGCCTAGGTATCCATAAACCTAGTGCTCTGATACCATTTTTTGTAACACCCCCAAGATATTCAGGGTATATTACAGTGTCGTAGGCCCCTATCTGGGACCCAAAAGGCTAAATAATAAATACCACTCGTCTAACCATCATAGTTAGCGATAAAGCACACATCACCGAACGACAATTAAATTAAAAGCACCCAGCGTAACCGGCGAAACAAACATCACCCGACAATCATAAATAACATTTAAAGAAACAAACCATAATCTGAGTAAAAATGCCTAAGTCCTCGCGAGTACTGTCTATAAGTTCACAAGTTGGAAAACAACTATATCGAAATGGACATCAGAAATAAAAAAACTCATTTGCATACATCAACAACCCTGGACAGCATCCTCGTACTATCCTAATGCCCGCTCATCCGGCTGAACATAAGCTGAAATTCATAACAAAAATTTCCCCAAAACGGGTCCACAAAGGGGTTAGCAATTATGCTAGTACAAGTCGTAATATCCGGAATTTCTACTATTGTTGTTTAATATTATTTTATCCGAGTTATATTGTACAGCGTGGAATCTGTACAATATGGATAAAATAAATGAAGGACTGAGATGTCAGTATTGGTGTAATTATCGTATTTAGCCGACAATTGCATTTGAGGATATAATGTGTTGAGTATACGTATTCAGTATGCCGTATGTTCGTAGCTAGTATGTTGAGACGTTGGACAAGGATAGCTGAAAATGGCTAAGTATAGCCTTATTTGCGCACGTTAATATACAAGCATAGCGCACGCTATCGTGCAGGGTTAGCGCATGCTAAAGGCCAAGGATAGCGGATGCTAGTGCAGACCATCTCAGAAGAAATCTATGTGTGGACCCGGCCGCTTTCGGCGCATGTGCCGACGAGGTCAACGGATGTTGGTTGTGAAAGATTAGCACATGCTAATGCATATTGTTAGCGCACGCTAACATCAGATCGGACCAAAGGGAATCTTATCCTTGTCAGAGCTGTCGGTGTGTGGACCCGTCTTTGGAGCATACAGACAAACGAGTCAACTATGAGTTGCGCACGCTATGATCGGACACTAGCGTATGCTATGTAGAGGCAATTACGTATGCTATTGCATGTGCATTGCCTACGTAAATCATTGTTTACAATTAGGCAATAGCCTCTGGACTACGATAGCGCACGCTAACAAAGACAGTTAGCGCACGCTAAGCTTGTAACGTACGTTAAATGAAGATGTTAGCGTACGTTAATAATGTACAGTATATATATCAGTGCAGTTGGCCATTATTCATCATTTCCATTCATTTCTTCATGTGAACCGATAGAGAGAGCCTTGAGAGGTATTTGAGGTTTCCAAACACTGAGATATGATGATCTTTAACAAGATTAAGGTGGAGAGCATGGATTAAAGCCTTGTTCTTGAAGTTATTCATGATTCTTGGAAAGGAGTTCAATTGTTCTTCTTCTTGGTTCATATTTACAAGGTAATTTCGCATCCCTTTGATAGCGGTTCGTTTTTAAGGATGATTACCTATGTGGAAGCGAGTTTGATTATCTTGTGATGATGTTATATAAAATTTAATGGGATTTTGATAAGAGTTCTCAGATGTTAATTAAGATTCTCCATACTTTAAGAATTATGTTTCGTTTAACCCGATGAAAGATGGATTTCTGAATTATGTTGATTTCCTATGAATCATGATATGAGGTTGTATTCCAGATTATGTATGATATGATCCTTGTTATCGGGTTGGTCTGATTGTTGATGTTGTGTTGATATCTTCTTCAGGATGATAGATACATCAGGCTATGTAGTTTTGAATGTGATTTCGGATATTTCATGTTCTTGAAGAACTATTGAATGATATGATATAATGATTATGTATAGGAGGTGTTGGTGTTTGGATATGAATATGGGATATTCGTATCTAGAGCTAAGATATGTGTTTTGATATAATATTCGTATAAGAACACGAATATGATTTCGAGTATGGTGATGAGATTGAATTTGGAAAAGTTATTGTTAATCCTGGAGCATGATTTCCTTTTCATTCGTATTCGTAGTCGCAAGGTGTTAGTCGATGCTTGGAATATATGCAACTGTACAGCATTTGCGCACGCTAAGCTTGCTGGCTAGCGCACGCTAACGGAAGCGACTTAGCGCGCGCTACGTTATGCCTTTAACGTGCGCTAAGTAGGCAGACAGTGTAATATTTTTCGTGTTGTGGTTATGAGTTCATGATTGATTGAGTTGGATTTTTTAGACTAGTGGTTAATCGAGATATTGTTGAGCCGTTGGGTTTGTTGAATGATTATATCGGGAATGGGTTATTATCGAATATGTAATACCCGGCTATAATTCATTCTGTACCACTCAGTAATTATCAGTCTGTAATTATCACTCAGTAATTTTCACTCATTAATAATCACTCATCATTCATGAATCACTCTTTTGCGTTCAATGTTGGCATGTTGTAATCGTATATCAGTTACCGATCGTCATTTTATCTCCGTTTTTAGATCGAGACGGGAGTATGATCATTTTCATTGTGATTGATAGCCTTGTACTGGGAGTATCATCTTTGGATCGTGTTAGACTTGTTCACTTCCACATTCGTATGTTATGTTGGATCATTCATCAGTCGTAGCGAGGAATCGGAATTATCGGATTGATTCACCTTAGCCAGCATCGAGTTACGGCCGTAAGGTTCTGGGCTACGGCCGTAAGTCAGCGGGTACGGCCGTAAGGCTGGTCGGTTACGGCCGTAAGTGATCCAAAGAGCTACCTGCATTTTGGCCGAAGGTGAGTTACGGCCGTAAGGAAGATGAGATACGGCCGTAAGTGGTGTTCGTATATTTCGGTGTTGTCGACCAAGGGTGACTTACGGCCGTAAGGGTTGCGGCATTCGGCCGTAAGTCGAGGTGCACGGCCGTAAGACTTGGCCGGATACGGCCGTACGCTGCGTGAAGGATGTCCGCCATTTTTGACGAAGGCGGGTTACGCCGTAAGGTTGGCCGGATACGGCCGTATCATCCGAGTTACGGCCGTAAGGTGTGCGGTACGGCCGTAAGGCTGCCGACGGTGTTTTTGACGAGGCGGGTTACGCCTGTAACTCAGAGTGGTTACGGCCGTAAGTCTGCCGGGCAGCTTTCGGACGGCCGAGTTACGGCCGTATGAGTTGGCGATTACGGCCGTAAGGCCGTTGACTTGGAAAGTTACGGCCGTAAGAGGGCCGAGTTACAGTAACTTCCGGCAGATTTATAGTTTGGCCGACACTTTTTCCTCATTTTCTTCATTTTCACTTTCTTCTTCCTTTTTGTCCGAGAGAGAGCTTGGGGAAAGGGATTCTTCCTTCATCAAACACTTGTGTACTTGAGTTTCTTCATTTCCATTCGATCATATCGCTCGGATACTGCTTTAACTCGTGTTCTTCGGATCGAAGTGGTTGGATCTTCTAGAGGTAATTTCTTCAACATCTTGGATTTCGATTTTGTGTTGAGATATGATGTTTTGGACGTTATAATCATGTTATATGAAGGGATATGTGTATGATTATGAGTTTGTATAAGGATTCATTGGATTATTGAGGGATTATTCAAGAACACTTTGAATATCGAGTTGGATTTGGAGATTTTCGACTAATTGTTGTTATAATCACGTTTTGGATATTCGTTGTGGATAATTAATCGTATTGAAGATGTTTTGTTGGTTTGAAACACTTCTTGGGGATTTGGTATTGGTATATTGAGGTTTGATTGTAAACAATCGTAGTTTGACGCAACGTGTTTGATTTAATGCCTCAATGGACTTGGTTTAGTCGTATCGACATGTTGAGTTCGTTATATTCATGTTTGTACGTATATTAATCGGATTGTTGGTTATTGAATTGTTCAAGGTTGTTCGAGCGACCGATATCTCAATTAGGACATTGTTCGTGGAAGGATAATTGTCACCGTTGTTGTGTATGTTAATTCTTACTCGGTTAAAAGGATATTCATACCTTTTGTTGTTGATCATTCATAATCATAACTCATTCATCATTGTATTAATCATATTAAAACTTGTTATTGTCAATTAATCACTTCAGTCATAAGGAACGACGGTTCCAATCTTTTCGTTGAGCTATCATTCATTTCATTATTACTCTCATCTCGGTGAGTCATTCTTGGCCTTGTCTAATTATTATTCATTGATATTCATTATGGTCATTCTCGCTCATATGACCTTCTAGGTTCATATTGCGTGGCCGGGTGTGGGCCGTGTGGAATTTTTAGTCGGGCACACGATGGTTATCAGATTGGGTTCACCGATACATTAGACCGTGCACACGGGTCATATTGTCTCGTGAGACTAATTAGGTACACGACGGATGTTGTACACTTGCACGTAACATTACGGGCGTACTATGATACTCCTCTTCAGCCGTAATTCATAATTAAGAATATTTCATAACTTCGCTTAATTCATGATTGTGTAATTTCAACTCTTGAGGATTGTTGTTCTGCTTAATCGACTTTACCGGGATTTTGTTTTTCGTGTCGTGGCAAGGCAAATGCACGGAATAGCAGGTTGATGTCGAGGAGTCCAGTGATACTAGTAGGGGCCCCGATCTTTCAGATTATTCATGTTATTGTCCTTTATTTTCCGCTGAGACTTTCATTTGAATACTCCGTTTCATCCAAAGGTGGTGTATTTTATCTTCATATAAAATACACTAGTATTCGGTATTATCTGGTGTGTTGTAACTAAACTCCTCATCGGAGTAATTATTGTTGTAATGTAGTTCGGTACTACATTTATCCCGTATAATTCATTCATTTTCAATTGCACGTGGGTCCCAGGTTGGGGATCTACGACCGTATTATCCTCCTAGTTTGGGGTGTTACGAGTTGGTATCGAGCGTGGTTTTGAATACTACCTTCCGAGTCATGTCTCATTTGAAATCATCGTCATCGACTAGTATCATTGGACTTTCGCCACGTGTGACTGTGCAAATGCCGAGCCAATCGAATCTAAGAACTGTAAGATTTCTAACGCCATGGTATAATTTCTCGCAATAGTTATTCATTCATCATTCATCATTTAACAATCCTCAAACATCATCATTCATTGTGATTAGTGGCGATCATGTTAACTCATTAATCACTTAATTCATTTCATTACTCGCTTAATGATCGTGACGATCTTGTTAATTCATTTATTACTCAATTCATTTCATTACTCGGTTGTCGATCCGGATGATCATATTTTTAATCTTGTTAAGTTATTCAGATAATCATTTCAAGAATTTCCTCGTATAATCATGTCACTTGAGAATCATTCATATAATCACTAAGTTAGAGCATGTATACTCATTTTCATCATCTCATGACGTAATCATAACATGATAATCATGCGGGTAATATAATCATTTTGCGACCTTCCTACTTCGGTATGGATAGAGTTGTCGTGGATGCACGGAAGAGGCAGTGCGGCCGAAACCCGAGGAATAATCACTGGCCGCCGGAAATCGTGCCTGTGACTCGGCTCGATCAAGATGTTCGGGTTGATCCACTCACTTTTGTGCAGGCATGATGACCCATGTGCGCTTGCTCAATCATCATTGCGCCACTGCCGGATTAATCGAGAGAACTCTCCCGTATGAGCCACCGCTAAGGAAAGTGCCGAACAACAACCTTCATTTGTCGCCAGGAAATCAACGGCGTAATCGGTCCGAGAGCGGTCGGTCAACCTCCAAGAAACCTCGTGCGGGTCCTATCGCTTCGAGCGACCTCCTACGGCACCTAATCTCGCGGATCTCGCCCCGAACAGTCGATTCGGCCATCATCTCTGCTTCAACCGTGGGGCGCGGCCATTTCAAGATTAGGTGTACGACGCCGTCTATCACATGTCATAATTGTGGGAATTCTGGGCATAAGGCCCGTTTTGCCGAAAGGACTCCAAGTCGCCCCGCGGCATCTCGTGCCCCAAGCAATCAGCGTTTGAATCGACTACTTTGTCAACGCTGCTTAAGACAATGGAAGCAAATAGAGTTGGAGCTCGTATTTATCGACGGAGCGTCCGGTTCGGGGCCGCAAGTCCCAAATTCATATGATGGGGAGGATCGACGATCCGTGGACCGAATGATTTCGTATACTCGTAATTTTATTTCAACTTGTGTGTACCTTTTGATTCTGGTACACCGCATTCATTCATTTTCGAATCATGTTGTAATAGACTTATTTTGGGATAGTCCTATTGCTTGTGGACCTCATACCATCGGTCTACCTGGCGATGGAAGAATTTTTGGAATCATACCGAAGTAAGCTTAGTGACCGCGATTGATTGATGGACCTAATCGTGGTGAATTTTATCTTAGGACGATGTAATTTTCGGTGTTAGTTGGGTTGATCGTTTTGATACTATCCTTAATGTTTGTTAGCGTTTGGTCGCTATCTTTCCGTCGTTGGTTGTCGAATGTGTACTTCAGGGGAGTAATCCCCGTTGTTCCAAAGAGAATTATTATTAGGCGGAAGAGAGATTCCGCAATCGATCTATTCAATCATTCATTATATCATTTTCATCGATTGGCCTTTCTAAGACAATCGAGTCATTCAATCATTCATTGTATCATTTTCATCGATTGACCTTTCTAAGGCAATCGAGTTATTCAATCATTCATTTGCATCATTTTCATCGATCGACCTTTCTAAGGCAATCGAGCTATTCAATCATTCATTGTGTCATTTTCATCGATTGGCCTTTCTAAGGCAATCGAATTATTCAAACATTCATTGTATCACTTTTTATCGATTGACCATTCTAGGGAATCGAAATGTTCGATCATTTGTGGTATCATTGTCATCGATTGACGATGTATTTCCAGACGAGTTATTTGGTTGTCTTCACATAGAGTAGTGGAGTTCAGGAGTGAGTTGGAGCCGGTACGTCCCCTTAATCGAAGGCACCGTATCGGATGGCCCCGACCAGAATGCAGGAGTGAAAGACTCAACTTGAGGAGTAGTTCAAGAAAGGTTATCGCCGACCGTTTGCGTCCCCGTGAGGAGCACCAGTGTGATCTGTCAAGGAGAAGGATGGCTTGTCTCGTGTGTGTATAAATTATCAAGAGTTGCAGGTGATGATCAAGATTAGTACCCTTACCCGTAATGATAATCTTTTAGATCAACTTCAGGAGCTTCAAGATCTTCCAGATCGACTTAAGATCCGAATATCACCGATTGCGGATTCGAGAGTCGGATATCGCGAGGACGGCGTTTCAACACGCTATGGTCATTATGGGTTCGTAGTTATGTCGTTCGGGCTAAATAATGCACTGCGTTATTCATGGAGTTAATGAATCGGGTTTTCATCGACTTTTGGATCGCTTTGTTGTTGTCTTCATCGACGACATTTGGATTTATTCTCGTAGCGAGAGGAACACGAGGTTCATCTTCATCTGGTTCTCGACGTGATGAGACGAGAGCAACTTTATGGAAAGTTTTCCAAGTGTGAGTTCGGAGGTCCGAAATGACTTTCTCGGGCATGTAATTTCATCCGACAGAGTTCGTGTCGACCCTCGAAGACGGAGGTCATCCGAGATTGGCAACCTCCGAAAGATGTTAAGTAAATCCAAGTTTCTGGATTAGTTGATTAATTATTCAACCCACGACCGTAGCTAGCAACCGTGGTTTTCGCGTTGGAAATTTGGCGTCATTACCTTTATGGCGTCACCGCCGCTTATTCACCAATCACAAGAGATGAAGTATATATTTACTCACAAGGAGTTAAATATGTGACAGAGGCGGTGGTTGGAACTAATCAAAGATTATGATATCGAGGTCCTTTGCCACCCGGCAAGGCGAATGTTGTCGCCGACGCCTTGAGTCGTAAGTCCGTTCTAGAGCAGATGCTTGCTCGTTAACAGCCTTCGTAAGGAACTTCAAGCAGAATTCCTTAGACCCGAGATCGAGGTCCTTCAGCGAGTTCGAGAATGCTTGTATGTTAGAGATTTCATCATCTCTTGAGAAGGAAATCAGGGAGAATCAGGGTTCAGATTCATTTTGTTGATCATCCGCGAGGATGTGGTACAAGGGAAAGCCCCTGGATTTGTGGTCCACGAAGATGGACTCTTGAGATTTGAGAATCGGTTGTGCGTACCGGTGAATGATGAGTTGAAAAACTCGATCTTGAGAGAAGCTCATGCTACCCCATATCCGGTTCATCCGGGGTCTAGTAAGATGTACAAGGACTTGAAACGAAATTTCTGGTGGAGTAATATGAAGCGAGAAGTCGCGGAATTTGTTTCGAGATGTTTAGCCTATCATCAAGTCAATATGGAACATCAGCGACCGGCGAGTATGCTGATACCGCTCTCTATTCCAGAATGGAAGTGGGAAGACATTTCTATGGAATTCATCACGAGTTGCCGACGAGTCGTCGTGGCATGAATACGATCTGAGCGATCGCGGACTACTTTACTAATTAGCTCATTTCCTTGAAATCAAGAATATGTGGGGTCCCGAGAGACTGGCCAGTTGTTCATCAAGGAAATAATGAGACTTCACGGTACCCCTAACAGTATCGTTTCTGATCGTGACGGACGATTCGTGTCCCATTTTGGAAATCAGTTCATCGTGCTATGGGAACTCAGCTGAATCTCATTACCGTTTTTTCATCCTCAGTCCGACGGACAATCAGAGAGGACTTTTCAGACATTGGAGGACATGTTGAGGGCATGCGTCCTCGATTAGCAGAGGATTGGGAAGCCCAATTACTGTTGTTTGTGTCCACGTACAGTTTAGTTAGCATGCTACGATGAAGGTAGCACCTTACGAGGCCTGGTACGGTCGTCGTTGTCGATCTCCCTTGTGTTGGGACGGCCCATCAGAATCAATCAGCACCGAGCCCGATATGCTTATTAGCCGCCCGTGAGAAGGTAGCTTTGATCAGGAGACGCATTGACCGCTCGAGTCGGCGAAATCATATGCATGTAATCGTCATCGACCACTAGAGTTCGAGACGGGTGATCCCGTTTTGGTCAAGGTATCTCCGAGTCGAGGTATTCTCCGTTTCGGAAAACGGGGGAAGTTGAGTTCGAGATTCATTGGACCGTGTGAGATTTTGAATCGAGTAAGCGAGTTAACTTATCGATTGGCCCTATCTCTGTTGTTGGGCCGAATTCATAATGTGTTTCACGTCTCGCACATACTTCAGTTCGACGAAATCGAGATCGCAGATGATCATTCGTATGAGAAGAGCCCCATACGAGTGTTGGAGCGGCAAATCAAACAGTTGAGGAATAAGGCGATTCCTTTGGTTAAGTTTCAAGTGGTCTAGACACGGAGTCGAAGAGGCCACTTGGGAAACCGAGGAGAGTATGCGGGGAGTTATCCCGAGTTGTTTGACCCTTAGTTTCGGGGACGAAACTCTTTTTAAGGGGGAGTATGTAATACCCGGCTATAATTCATTCCGTACCACTCGGTAATTATCACCGTAATTATCACTCGCAATTTTCACTCATTAATAATCACTCATCATTCATGAATCACTCTTTTGCTCAATGTTGGCATGTTGTAATCGTATATCGATTACCGATCGTCATTTTATCTCCGTTTTAGATCGAGACGGAGTATGATCATTTTCATTGTGATTGATAGCCTTGTCCGGGAGTATCATCTTTGGATCGTGTTAGACTTGTTCACTTCCACATTCGTATGTTATGTCGGATCATTCATCGACCGTAGCGAGGAATCGGAATTATCGGATTGATTCACCTTGGCAAGATCGAGTTACGGCCGTAAGGTTCTGGCTACGCCGTAAGTCACGGTACGGCCGTAAGGTCGGGTCTTACGGCCGTAAGTGATCCAAGAAAGCTACCCTGCATTTTGGCCGAAGGTGAGTTACGGCCGTAAGGAAGATGAGATACGGCCGTAAGTGGTGTTCGTATATTTCGGGTGTTGTCGACAAGGGTGACTTACTACTGTAAGGGTTGCGGCATACGGCCGTAAGTCGAGGCAGTACGGCCGTAAGACTTGGCCGGATACGGCCGTACGTTGCAGGAAGGATGTCCGCCATTTTTGACGAAGGCGGGTTACGCCGTAAGGTTGGCCGGATACGGCCGTATCATCCGAGTTACGGCCGTAAGGTGTGCGGATGACCGTAAGGTCGACGGGTGTTTTTGACGAAGGCGGGTTACGCCGTAACTCGTGAGCGTTACGGCCGTAAGTCCTGCCGGCGAGCTTTGACGAAGCCGAGTTACGGCCGTATGAGTTGGCGATTACGGCCGTAAGGCCGTTGACTTGGAAAGTTACGGCCGTAAGAGGGCCGAGTTACGCCGTAACTTCCGGCAGATTTATAGTTTGGCCGACACTTTTTCCTCATTTTCTTCATTTTCACTTTCTTCTTCCTTTTTGTCCGAGAGAGAGCTTGGGGAAAGGGATTCTTCCTTCATCAAACACTTGTGTACTTGAGTTTCTTCATTTCCATTCGATCATATAGCTCGGATACTCGTTTTAACTCGTGTTCTTCTGATCGAAGTGGTTGGATCTTCTAGAGGTAATTTCTTCAACATCTTGGATTTCGATTTTGTGTTGAGATATGATGTTTTGGACGTTATAATCATGTTATATGAAGGGATATGTGTATGATTATGAGTTTGTATAAGGATTCATTGGATTATTGAGGGATTATTCAAGAACACTTTGAATATCGAGTTGGATTTGGAGATTTTCGACTAATTGTTGTTATAATCACGTTTTTGGATATTCGTTGTGGATAATTAATCGTATTGAAGATGTTTTGTTGGTTTGAAACACTTCTTTGGGGATTTGGTATTGGTATATTGAGGTTTGATTGTAAACAATCGGAGTTTGGACGCAACGTGTTTGATTTAATGCCTCAATGGACTTGGTTTAGTCGTATCGACGTGTTGAGTTCGTTATATTCATGTTTGTACGTATATTAATCGGATTGTTGGTTATTGAATTGTTCAAGGTTGTTCGAGCGACCGATATCTCAATTAGGACATTGTTCGTGGAAGGATAATTGTCACCGGTGTTGTGTAAGTTAATTCTTACTCGGTTAAAAGGATATTCATACCTTTTGTTGTTGATCATTCATAATCATAACTCATTCATCATTGTATTAATCATATTAAAACTTGTTATTGTCAATTAATCACTTCAGTCATAAGGAACGACGGTTCCAATCTTTTCGTTGAGCTATCATTCATTTCATTATTACTCTCATCTCGGTGAGTCATTCTTGGCCTTGTCTAATTATTATTCATTGATATTCATTATGGTCATTCTCGCTCATATGACCTTCTCGGGTTCATATTGCGTGGCCGTGTGGGCCGTGTGGAATTTTTAGTCGGGCACACGATGGTTATTGTATTGGGTTCACCGATACATTAGACCGCACACGGGTCATATTGTCTCGTGAGACTAATTAGGTACACGGACGGATGTTGTACACTTGCACGAACATTACGGGCGTACTATGATACTCCTCTTCAGCGTAATTCATAATTAAGAATATTTCATAACTTCAGTTAATTCATGATTGTGTAATTTCAACTCTTGAGGATTGTTGTTCTGTTTAACTGACCCCGGCTGGGGATTTTGTTTTTCAGGTCGTGGCAAGGCAAATGCACGGGAATAGCAGGTTGATGTCGAGGAGTCCCAGTGATACTAGTAGGGGGCCCCGATCTTTCAGTTATTCATGTTATTGTCCTTTATTTTCCGCTGCAGACTTTCATTTGAATACTCCGTTTCATCCAGTGTGGTGTATTTTATCTTCATATAAAATACACTAGTATTCGGTATTGTCCTGGTGTGTTGTAACTAAACTCCTCATCGGAGTAATTATTGTTGTAATGTAGTTCGGTACTACATTTATCCTGTATAATTCATTCATTTTCAATTGCCTGGTGGGTCCCAGTTGGGGATCTACGGCACTGTATTATCCTCCTAGTTTGGGGTGTTAGAGAATATGTGTTAATTGATTACTTCAATAGGTTGAGATTATTGGTCGGTGATTAGAGCCTTACTTTGCGGTCGCGTTCGAGAACATTCGTGATCGCTATGGCTGGGAGCCGAGGAGCTTGTAGACAACGACAAGGAATTGATAACGGCTTCATCATCGTCGTGTTGGTATCGAGGCAAGTTATTATTTGCTCAGTTTATAATATTTAATGAATGGTTTCCATTTCATTCGTTTATAATTCATATGGCAATGTTTATAATCGTAATCACAGGAGATTTGGGATTATAAGTTGTATTCAAGTTTTGGGAATTAAATTATAATGTATATGATTTACAATTGTTGTTGGTATACTTGGTATCGAGGATACATTGTGGTATAGACGAAGACGTGAGTTATCTACCATCCGTAACATTTTGGATCGTTGGATATTCAGAATAATGGTTGGTGATGGTTTAGATATCGAGAATGCTCGCGAAGGACTCGGAGCAAGTATTTTAATCATTTTTGTCATTTGTGTCGATCATGTTGTAATACATTCGTGTATCATTTTTGTCATGCATTTGTGTATTAATGTTGTCATGCATTGTGTACTGTTGTTTTGTGCAGTTGTGCATTGTTGTCGTTTGTCCACCATGTGTTGGTCTGATGGGATCATAATGGGAATCTATAGCTGTGTGCGCTGGATCGCTGGATAGGTAATGCCATCATGCGTTGGTCCGACGGGATCATCATGGGAATCTATAGCTGTGATCGCTGGATCTATATGTTGTGTTGATCTGATCTTGGATTAGACTAACGTGATTTCGTCGTGGCATTTCATATCTTGAGGTATGTTCCATCTTTCCTTTGGTATTTGTCTTTGATGGACAATCGATTATCGTGTTGAGATATGATGATGTTTATTCCCGACGGATTGGGTTGGACAGAGTTAGTAGATTTCGTAACAGTGAATTATGATAATGTTTTGAGAACCTTTGGTATTGTTGAGATACAATACAAATTTTTCGGTATAAGCTTATTGTGTTGTTGAAAGGATACGAGATGTGAACTTTGGTAATTGTTATCACGAGTTGGTAATGTTATGACGGTAAGATTACATTGGTCGTATTCTTACTTAGTATCTCTTTGGTATGTAATTATTGACGTGATGTGATGGTTATCATTGTTGGATATTATGGCTGACCCCGTCGTGGGCTTTCTTTCTAGGTTCTTGGATTATCAAGCTTGTAGCGGTCGTGGAGAGATGAGCTTCCCGAAGGATACTGGCTAGGGGCATGTAGTTGTGTATTGAGTTTCCTGATCAGTTCTTGTATTCCGCTGCTAGAGTATTTTAATTGTTTGTCTTTTTCCGTTGCGTGAGTATTTTAAATGGCCTTTTGGTATCTCGTAACTTAGGTTACATGGCGATCATTTTCTAAACTATTTTATCGGTACGTGTAAGCGATAGCTTAACGTATGTTTTTAAACTGTTGAGTCTTGACATTTCGGGCCTTGTGGTTTCAAATGAGATTTTACGACGGTTGGATAAACGAGTTTTATACAGTCTTCGAATGTTTTTAAAAGATAGTATTGTCGTTAGTCTCTTGGGCGTTTGTAAATTTTTGCGAAAAATTTCCTTAAGCCTTGTGGGTTCCATCTCGAGGCCCACGTCGCTGTAATATTCCTGGATGGTTCTGGGTAGGGGTGTTCAAAAATATCCGATATCTGATATCCGATCCGAAATATCCGATAGTACTTCGGATTCGGATATCGGATAGTACTTTCTAGAAAAATCAGATATTCGGATATATCCGAAAAATCCTAAAACTTTTATTTTTTATATTTTAATTAATAAAATGTATTCAGATATTCAGATATCCAATATCCATATCCGAAGTTTTTTTCGGATATTCGGATATCCGATATCCAAATCCGAATATTTTTTCGAATATAAGGATATCCGGATATAATTTATATTTTTTTTCCGGATATTCGGATATCCGATATCCGTATCCGAAATTTTGGATATTTGAAAATTGGATATCCGAAATTTTGGATACGGATATCGGATATCAAAATCTACTATCGGAATTTTCGGATATCCGAAACTCCGGATATCCGGTTTTGAACACCCCTAGTTCTGTGGGTGTTAGGCCCTGTTCTTTTGGACTTATTTTTCGATTTTCTGCCTGGGCCATTCGAGTCCATTCGATTCGATTTAGTTCAGTCCATTCGATTCGATTGGATTGATTCGAGTCCATTCGAGGCCTGATTCGATTGGTCAGCTTCTTCTTCATCTTATTATTATTATTATTAATCTTAATTATTATTATTGTTATTATTACTAATAATATTACTATTATCGTTGTTGTTGTTGATTATTATTATTATTATTATTATTATTATTTACCATTATTATTATTAGTTACCCTTAATATATATTTCAATTCAATTCCATTGATTCGCCTATCAATTCGATTCGATTCAATTGATTCGATTTATTCAGTCCAAAAGAACAGAGCCTTACACAAGTAATCAAGGTAAACCATTCGCTTACACATTTCACAGCACATGCATCAAGTCATTTCAAAAACCAATACCCGACATGTCTTTTCCCGGAAAACAAACAGTCAAAATCAATTTTCCTAGGACCGGGGCTAAACCACTGGTCCCATCCGAGGCCTCTAAGGAACCTCCTGGACTGGCCATAGTCAAAAATCAAAATTACGCGCATGCATCGCCTAGGACCGGGGCTAAACCACTGGTCCCATCCGAGGCCTCTATGGACCCTCCTGGACTGGCTAGCCAACAAGCTCGCGAATCCGGGGCTAAACCACTGGATTCCTCTGAGGCCCCATCGGACCCTCCTGTTAGGCGTATTTTTATACGCTTATTTATCATTATTTTGTATTATTTTGGAGAGTAAATTTGCTTAAGTGAGCTTTTAATGCCTTAATTTTGTATGTTTGTCAGGAGATTGGAGTCCGGAAGCTAAAACGAGGTGAAATGGGCGAAAACGGCAAATTTTGGCCGTGAGCCGCGGCACAAGGAAGCAGGGCCGCGGCACAGGAAGACAACCAGCGAGCACAAAGTAGACTGTACTCTGTGCCGTGGCACAGTCTAGGTGAGCCGCGACACAGATGAATTAAATGGCGCCCAGGCGTCCAACTGAAGACAATGTGCCGCGGCACAAATTTAGTGAGCCGCGGCACACTAGGCGGTTTTGGTGTCCTCCGCACGGATTTGGGCCGTTTCGAAGCCAGTTCTCGACCTACTCACACGGACGCGATTTGGAGACTGTGCAGAGCTATAAATAAGGGTTTAAGACCCTAATTAATCATCTTTGGATCTTTGGAGCTTGGAAAATCTTGGAATCAGAGGATCTTGAGGAGACGGCAGAAGAGGAAGATAAGCAGAAGACTTCAAGAGCAGAGGGCGGAAGCCAGAAGAACGGAGGAATCCGAGCTCTTCATCTGCGTTTGATTTTAATGCTTTTATTCATTTATTCTGTATTTTCATTTATTAGCATGTCAGGCTACCTAATCTAGGATTTTGATGAAACCTACATTTTGATGGATTTGCTTGAGATTATATAATTAATTACCTTTTTGTTGAGTTTTCCCAATCGTGTTTAATGCTTTCAATTATCTGGCCAATAGTTGTATTGTTTTAATCATTCAATTCGAATCGGGAGAGGAGAATTGGTGAGGAACTATTGGTGAGGACCGTTTTATTCTGTGAGATAGGAATATACTCACAGGAACTACGTGGTCTTTTGGAGATTTTATGCTTTTTGCCTATTGACGAATTAATTCACCTAGGGATAGAGTGCGTTATTCGCCTTTAGAAAAATCTATTGACCTCGGGAGAGGCGGTAGAATATATTAGCAATCTTCGCCTTCAATAAATTGGGAAAATCATTAACTTCAGATAATCGAGAGTAAATTCGGATAAACCGAGGTGGATTCAGAATCCTAGACTTATTTATCATTTGATTCTCCTTCTTCAAGCGATCATTTTTCTATTTAGTCTTTTATTAATTCTTTTAGTAATTAATTGCAAACCCAAAATTCGATTGTTCAAATAAAACTAGAATACATAAAAATCGGTAGTTAGTGATTCAGTCCTCGTGGGAACGATACTAACTCATCACTTTATTACTTGTATACGATAACGTACACTTGCGTTCAACAAATATCGCAACAAGTTTTTGGCGCCGTTGCCGGGGACTGAAATTTTTGCTAATATCGATTTCAGTATTTCTAGTCTTAGTTTGAACGTTTTATTTACTTATTTTCGTGCATTTTATTTTATTTATTTTATTTGTTTTTCCTTTCAGGATCTTTCGCGTAGTGCATGAGAAAACTCGGTAACGAAGGCCTACTACCTTTGGATACCGAACTCGAGCGCACTCTTCGAAGGAACAAGAAGTAGAAACGAGAGTTACAGACGACGGTGACAATGGCCGAAAATATCGAAATTCAAGGAGGAAATAATATTGTGCAACAAGCTCAACCGGAAATGGCACTTCAAGACTATGCCATGCCGCAAATTAATGCTAATTTTTTGGGAATTCGGCGCCCCACTATCCAGGCGAACAACTTCGAGATCAAGCCTGCGATCATTTAGATGGTGCAGGCTAGCCAGTTTTGTGGATTACCGAATGACGACCCCAACGCACATATTGCTTCTTTTCTTGAGATTTGTGACACGTTCAAGAACAATGGTGTCACCGACGACGCTATCCGATTACGGCTTTTCCCTTTCTCTTTGAGGGATAAAGCAAAATTTTGGCTAAATTCCTTACCGCCGGGGTCGATCACAACATGGGCAGAGTTAGCGCAAGCCTTCCTTGCTAAATTCTTCCCACCTTCTAAGACGGCGAGATTGAGAAACGAGATCACCACCTTTGGTCAGTATGATATGGAATCGCTTCACGAGGCGTGGGAGCGATACAAAGATTTGTTACGGAGATGCCCACATCACGGCTTTCCAGACTGGCTTCAAATTCAGACGTTCTACAATGGATTGAGTGCCTCTACATGCACTCTTGTGGATGCAGCCACCGGTGGGGCTTTGATGGGAAAGACTATGGCCGAGGCACATTCGTTGTTGGAAGCTATGGCCGCAAATGCATATCAATGGCCATCTGAAAGAGTAACGCCGAAGCGAGTTTTGGAAATTACGAGTAATGACCCGATATCTACATTGTCAGCCCAAGTTGCAGCATTAATGCAGCAACTCCAAGCATTTTCGCATGCACCTTCCCCCGTTACCATTGAGACTTGTAATTGGTGTAACGGATCTCACTTTAGCGCGGAGTGTCAAGTCGGAAATCCGTTCGAGCAGCCCCAAATTGAACAAGCTCAGTTTGTAGGAAACGGAAACCGGAAAAATAATCCGTACTCCAACACGTATAATCCGGGGTGGCGTAATCATCCCAACTTTTTGTGGAGAAACGGCCAGAACTCGAACCAGCCTCCGTTCCCTCAAAACCAACAGCAGCCCCCTCCCGCTCCAAAAGTTTCTCTCGAGGAAGCAATTGCGAAATTGGCAGCGAATACGAGTCAATTCATGACCCGTACTGAAGCGACATTGCAGAATCATTCCGCTTCCATTCGCAACTTGGAAGTCCAGCTGGGCCAAATTGCTAATGTGTTGACAGCCCGCCCAGAGGGAGCATTGCTAAGCACAACCGAGACAAATCCTAGAGAAAGTCTAAATGCGATCAGTCTGAGAAGCGGGAAGGAGGTATGTGACCAGCCCGAGAGGTGTGAAAAGAGGAGTGAAATTGAGGAGAAGAATAATTTAGCGACAGAGGAGTCACAAGATTGGAGACCTTCGATAACGTTTCCGGATAACCCGAAGGCATATGTGCCCCCGTCCCATTTTCGCAGAGATTACAGCAGAAAAAGGCGGACAAACAATTCTCTAAGTTCCTTGACGTGTTCAAAAAGCTTCATATTAACATTCCATTTGCCGACGCGTTGGAACAAATGCCGAGCTACGTTAAATTCATGAAAGAGATATTGTCGAAGAAAAGAAAACTCGAGGAGTTTGAGACAGTCGCCTTGACAGAGGAATGCAGCGCAATTCTTCAAAAGAAGCTTCCACCAAAATTGAAAGATGCGGGAAGTTTCAACATACCGTGCACCATGGGGAATCTTTCTTTTAATAAGGCATTGTGCGATCTCGGTGCTAGTATTAACCTCATGCCTTTGTCTATTTTCAAGAAGCTGGGAATTAGAGAAGCAAAGCCGACGATGGTCTCCTCGCAATTAGCGGATCGATCTATTAAGTATCCGAGAGGAGTGATTGAGGATGTGCTAGTAAAAGTGGATAAATTTATCTTTCTAGCGAATTTTATTGTTCTCGACATGGAGGAAGATGAAGATATCCCGATTATCTTGGGACGACCATTTTTGGTGACCGGCAGAACTCTTATTGACGTGGAAAAAGGAGAATTAACTCTGTGGGTTCAAGAGGAGCATGTCACGTTCCAAGTGTTCAAATATTTTCCATGTCCGGGAGGTGTTGATAAAAGCTCACAAATTGAAAGTGTAGATGCCGTTGAAAAAGAAAAACACCGAAAACATCGTCGGGCGAAAAATTCAGATCCCGTTTCAGATGAGCCAACTCTTAAGAAAGATGTAGGACGAGTCGCATTTCTCGAGCATGTGAACATGAAAGCATCGTCATCTGACCAGCCACACTCGGACAAGTCTACTGGGGTCATAAAGTCATTTTTGAAAGAAGGAAATAAGCCGGAAATCAAACGGACATCTAGTCATGAGAAAAACGGGTGTTTCGGGAAGTTGTTCTCGTCAAAACCTTTCCGCAACCAACATTGGGTGTCCGAACCGAAAATCGAATCGTTAATGACCGATGTTCAAAATTTTAAAAATCATATTAACGGTTCGATGAACGGGGCGGAGATCAAATGGAGTTTGCGAAAAGCGAACTGATTTTTTTTAATAGGTCCGGCTGAAGACTATAAACTTAGCGCTTCTCGGGAGGCAACCCGAGTTCGTAGTTGTAGATTTTTGAGTTTCTGCTTTTATCTTTCATTCTTGAATTTTTATTTTTCATCATTTTGTGCTTTGATTTGCTTCTACCTCTCGCTTTTGACGTGTTCTTCTCAAAATTCTGTGCAGGATAAATCCCAGGGGAGAAATTCATTACTGAGCCGTGGCACACACAGATCGAAATGGAGGGCTAAACAAACTGTACTCTGTGCCGTGGCACAACATTACTGAGCCGCGGCACACTTGAGCACTGAGCCGCGGCACACGAAATCTGAGCCGCGGCCCACAACAAAACAAACGAACAGGCAAAAAGGGACTGTACTCGGTTCCGCGGCTCACTTGAGCTGTGCCGCGGCACACCAAGCGGAATTTGAAAGGCCCAGGTACCTTATAACCCGCATTCGGCCGGCCACCCCAGGTTACTTTTCTTTCTTCCTTCCCTTTCCCCTTGCGCGCGATCGGCCGACAGTCTTCTTCTCGTTTTCTTCTTGCGATTTTTCTTGCACTTTTCACAAATCAAGCAAGGTATGTTCAAATCTCTAATCTCAAATTGTTCTATGAGTTTAAATTTGAAGTTGTGTTATGCATTTGAGGATTGAATATGATTATTTCCTTCAAAAGTTCTATAATGGTTTAATGGATAACATGATGGTTTTGATCGAATTTCCATGGTTATTTTGGAATATGAATGAATTGAGTATGTAGTTTTGAAGGTGAATGATTCGTGTTGTTGTTCTTGGGAATTTAATTGAGCTATTGCCATGTTTGTTCTTCAAGTAAACTCTTGACCTTTAGGTGTTCGATGAAATGTCTAAATGAAAAAAACTTTCTTTGTTAAAGCAATATTTTTAATCTGTGTGCAACGTATTCGTTCTGGAATTGAAGCAACCCCAACCCGTACGTCTAGTTTAAACGTTATAGTTAAATTTCATTTTTCTCTCACGGATGTGCTATTTTGTTAAATTCTTGATTACGGCCGGATATCCTTAGCCGAGTGATGATTATTCTCGTTATTAGTTGAGTAAGTAACCTTCGGTGTTTAAATTTTTTTTTTCAGGAATCACTATGGCTAGGACTAAGAAGCTGAACAAGAGGGCCAGGACTCAGTCATCCCCCACTCGAGGGGAAACCTCTCGTAGTCGCGCCGAGTCGGAGGGGCACCAGTTTTCTGACCCTGAGATCCACAAAATATTCAATGAGAAGATTCGGCCGCAACCTCTTATCCCGGAGAGGGAATTTACTCCAGCCCCCCAAGACGAGGAACTGCTTACGATGATAGACGAGATGGGGTGGGCCCAATTCGCTGCACCCCCCGAGCCAGTAGTGATATCGATAGTGCAGTAGTTCTATGCCAGTGCGTTATTGAAGCACATTCGAGCAGGCCATATGTTGCAGCAGTCAGACACTCGGACTCAGGTCGATGTCCGAGGTATTACGGTTGATTTTTCCACAGCTGCTATTCGGAGGTTTTTTGGGCTTCCGGTGGTAGATGAGTCGGCTTATGACCGAGTTATGACTAGCCTCACGAAGGAGGCTCTACTCGAGACTATTGCGCAGCCCGACTCCGACTGGGAGCAGCGCGCACCGGGTTCTTCCACTTTCTATTTCAAGAGCTCGTGCCTCAGTCGGCTCGGGCGTGCCTGGCTATACTTTATTTGCGCTCGTATAGACCCCACATCTCAGATACGCATGGTTTTTCTCTTCCGCGCCCGGACACTATATGCTATCACATCCGGGTTGCGGTTCGATGTGGCCCCTCTCTTGGTCCGTTCTATATTCCAGTGCATTCAGGGAGGGGCCAAGACGGGGTTGAAGCACCCCTCTCTTATCTGCGCTCTGTGCCGGCAGTCGGGGCTGACGTGGTCGGACGACGCGCCGATGCTGGCTCCCTAGGCCCCGATCGACCACCGCATCATCTCACATTTTGACCAGTGGGGAGGAGCGCCGGCGCACGCTCGGGGGAGAGGATTTCTAGTGGATTAGGCCCACGAGGGGTCCCCCGAGCCTCTTTTGCTGACACAGGGGCAGGGAGATGCCGGCCCGCCGCCCGACAGAGAGAGATTGCAGGAGATGTTTGACGGGCTGAGGGAGGATATGAGGAGAGAGAGAGGAGACGAGGAGAGAGAGAGGATATGAGAGAGGATATGAGGAGAGAGAGAGATGAGATGAGGAGAGAGAGGGAGAGTATGCTGGCTGCCATGCGAGAGGGGCAGCGGACGGAGGGAGAGAGCATTATTGCTGCCGTCAGAGCTGAGATGCGAGAGCAGGCCCGCCGGGCCAACCGAAGAGAGGCGAGGCGTCTGGCAGCGAGGGACGCCTACCATCAGGAGCACCTTGCCGCATGGACGGCCCATATCATGCACCCAGACGGGCCATTTATTGCACCTGCTCGGCCAGCCACACCACCCTCCTCACCGGATGATGCCGGCACCAGCTCGTGAGAGGACTGGAGGGGAGTACTTGACCTTCTTATTCTATTGCATATTATATTTTGTCCATTGAGGTCAATGTACATCCTAAGTTTGGGGGGGGTTACTTTCTGTCGCTACATTCATTGCTGTACTGATTTTGTTGCACTTTTCATTACTTTGCGTTATTTTTTTTCGATAGCCTTGCTTGTCTTAATTTTTCTCTATTCGTGAATTTTTCGTGCTTCTATTTGTGTAATACTGATGTTACGACACTGTTTTTCTCTCTGAAGAATCGGTCGAGTTTTAGTCGAGTTGTAGTCAGTGATTTCTGTTTCTGCTTAGTATTCATTTAAGTCCGAATTTTTTTCTCGTGATTGTAGAGGTCTTGGCGGATAAGAGAGGATACATACGTGTTTTAAAATCACCATCGATACGTTTGGTTACATTTTTCGGTTAGCTAGTCGTCCAGTTACATAAGTCGTGTTAGCACTTAGATTGAGTTTAGAGTCGGTCAGTTTTTCCCAATAGTCGAGATAATATTTGTTCTATGATGGGAAGTCTAGTAACCGGGGGTATTCACGTGACCCGTTGTTTACTCTCGCGTAAAACAATGACCCTGATTAGACTAGTGATTTAGAAATTTCGCATGTGCCGAAGACGGGAAGCCTAGTAACCGGGGGTACTCGCGTGACCCGTTGTTTACTCTCGCGTAAAACAGCGCCCTTGATTCGGACATGCGGGAATTAGCTATTCGAGTTGTTTCTCCGCTGTGGAGGGGAACTTAGTAACTAGAAGCATCCATGCGCCCCATGAATGTCTTTTACGTCAAACGGTTTCCCAATACATGAGAATGGAAATTCCACCCTAGGATTATCCTGATGAAACATCCCGAGATCCAAACCTAGTGGTCAACTCGAATCAATCTCTTGAGCATATATATATAAGGGAATACTGTCCAAGGATTATTTTTATGAAACTCGTGAAAATTTTGACATTAGACTGTGGAACGGGGCGACTTTAGCTCGTTTATTTTAACCTTTCATATTGACGGTCTATTTGATTCACGTTTTGTTAATCTTTGAGCTAGATTTTCTTCATGAACGAGTAATTAGGACTGAACTTGGTTACTTTGTAGAATCAGTGTTCTGAGTGTAGCTCGCTATTACGATACTCATATTTTTCAGAGAGAATTTCAGGATAGTATTGATTAGGTTGAACACTATGAGTTGCACGATTATTCACGACATTCTTTTGTTGAAATTAATTCTTTTTGCTTGAGGACAAGCAAAGGTTTAAGTTTGGGGGTATTTGTTAGGCATATTTTTATACGCTTATTTATCATTATTTTGTATTATTTTGGAGAGTAAATTTGCTTAAGTGAGCTTTTAATGCCTTAATTTTGTATGTTTGTCAGGAGATTGGAGTTCGGAAGCTAAAACGAGGCGAAACGGGCGAAAATGGAAAATTTTGGCCGTGAGCCGCGGCACAAGGAAGCAGGGCCGCGACACTGGAAGACAACCAGCGTGCACAAAGTAGATTGTACTCTGTGCCGCGGCACAGTCCAGGTGAGTCGCGGCACAGATGAAATAAATGGCGCCCAGGCGTCCAGCTGAAGACAATGTGCCGCGGCACAGATTTAGTGAGCCGCGGCACACTAGGCGGTTTTGGTGTCCTCCGCACGGATTTGGGCCGTTTCGAAGCCAGTTCTCGACCTACTCACACGGACGCGATTTGGAGACTGTGCAGAGCTATAAATAAGGGTTTAAGACCATAATTAATCATCTTTGGATCTTTGGAGCTTGGAAAATCTTGGAATCAGAGGATCTTGAGGAGACGGCAGAAGAGGAAGATAAGCAGAAGACTTCAAGAGCAGAGGGCGGAAGCCATAAGAACGGAGGAATCCGAGCTCTTCATCTGCGTTTGATTTTAATGCTTTTATTCATTTATTCTGTATTTTCATTTATTAGCATGTCAGGCTACCTAATCTAGGATTTTGATGAAACCTACGTTTTGATGGATTTGCTTGAGATTATCTAATTAATTACCTTTTTGTTGAGTTTTCCCAATCGTGTTTAATGCTTTCAATTATCTGGCCAATAGTTGTATTGTTTTAATCATTCAATTCGAATCGGGAGAGGAGAATTGGTGAGGAACTATTGGTGAGGACCGTTTTATTCTGTGAGATAGGAATATACTCACAGGAACTACGTGGTCTTTTGGAGATTTTATGCTTTTTGCCTATTGACGAATTAATTCACCTAGGGATAGAGTGCGTTATTCGCCTTTAGAAAAATCTATTGACCTCGGGAGAGGCGGTAGAATATATTAGCAATCTCCGCCTTCAATAAATTGTGAAAATCATTAACTTCAGATAATCGAGAGTAAATTCGGATAAACCGAGGTGGATTCAGAATCCTAGACTTATTTATCATTTGATTCTCTTTCTTCAAGCGATCATTTTTCTATTTAGTCTTTTATTAATTCTTTTAGTAATTAATTGCAAACCCAAAATTCGATTGTTCAAATAAAACTAGAATACATAAAAATAGGTACTTAGTGATTCAGTCCTCGTGGGAACGATAATTACTCATCACTTTATTACTTGTATACGATAACGTACACTTGCGTTCACAAATATCGCAACACCTCCCGGAGTGAGCAAAGCACACAATTATAATACATCACCATTTCATGTTAAGCATAAAGGTTTCATAAGAATACTTGCCTTGGGTAATTTGACGACGACACGAATGGAAAGCAAAATCAACCACGATCGCTAGGAATCGACAAACCCGAACCTGACGATTTGAAGAACATAATCACAACCATTTCTAAATGAGTACGGAAATGGAATACACCCAGAAACCCACCTACGATTCATGTAAATTGGTACAAAAACAACAACAAGGGCGGATCGCAACCGACCCCTCTCGATTCCCCAAATACCATGAAATTTCCCATGAACTCGTAGGGAAACATGACTACCACTAATATTAATTACATGCATCATGGATTAATCAATAACACGGAACAAAACGGACAATACATCGAAATCCCCACTTTCCCAAGAGTAGGGTTCTAAGAGATGTAACCTTGATTCGAAGATGAACAACGGATGATTAGTTTGAGTGATGCTTGAATACTCCCCAATGAAGTTTGAGTGAAAATTGGACGAACTCTAGGCCTCAAGTTCGCTCCCGTCGCGATGAGAAGAGAGAAAGGTGAAATATGAGGAAAAGTCGGCCGCTGCCAGTTTATATACTGGCAGGTGTTACGGCCGTAACATCACTAACATACGGCCGTAACATGAGAACATTACGGCCGTAACGTGCCTGACTTACGGCCGTAACTGGCCTTGGGAAAGGATCTGGACAATTCAACGAAGCGCACTTACGGCCGTATAACTATATAGTTATGGCCGTAACATCTCTTACGGTTGTATTTGACGAACATTACGCCCGTAAGTGCCCACTGGACCAAATGCATGAAAACAAAGTTAGGTTACGGCCGTACAAGGAAGAACTTACGGCCATAACTGATGATCATTACGGCCGTAACAGCCTTCGCTTATGGTCGTAATGTGCCTCTGGCAGCAGGCCAGATATGCACGACGTTTCAACGAAGGTCGATCGGAGGGTACACAGGTGTACCAATGGATACATTCACAATGAGTTCGAGGCAGAAACTAAAACGCTAAAATGAAACGTGATTCCGACTACCCGAGGGTTCAGAAACGGCAAGGATAGTAATTACCCCATAACTTTGGGAAATTACAAAACGGCCAAAAATATCTGAAACACACGATACACGATCGAAACATCAAACAAAATCTCACAACACGCATAATAACATAAGATGGATTTACGACAAGCCCGAAACAGCGGTTCCGAACAACAATTATGAGAATCGAACCAAATAGCGACGGAAATGACATAAAACGCGGAATTGAGCAAAACAAGTCCGAAACAAGCTCAGATGGCAAAAAGTACGGTATTAAATATTCTCTAAATATCAATACAGTTACAAGCGAGTCACTAAAAATGAAAAATACACCAAAACAAAAAATACCGGAAAAAGGAAAAATGCGGATATTACATGTGCTATGCTTCCGAGTTATCAGGGTAGTACATTTGGTAGAGGTTGAAATATTATTGAGTGCATTAGATGCCTTCGGTTGGTGATAAATTTTGCTCCTATAAACCTGATAGGTTGCCAGGCGAGATTCAATAGTCAGACTGATATAAGCTGATGGTCAAACAGCTTAGATAGTCTGGATTGGCAAGAAACCTGATAGGTCGAGGGCATGAAGACTAGGGGTAAAAGAAGATCGAATCATCTGTTGGACGGATTGGTGTTGTACACCACTTTACAGAAATTAATAGGCAAGAAACCTGATAGGTTGCGTTTGTTAAAATTTGTAAAGAACTCGATCACCACTAAGAAGTCGATCTATCCATGACTTCCGGGTTATAACATGGGAGTGTGTAATTCCGACAAAATTAGTGGGAGCTGAGACAAGAATTATACAAGCCCTTAAATTCTATACTCGGTCATAATAAAACAAGTTACTAATTCAATCTTCTCTAAATCAATGCAGAGAAACGAAATAATATCTCTCTAAAAATGGCAAAGAACCCACTTGCAATACTACTTGAAAAGAATCTCCTAACTGGCCCCAACTTTGTTTACTGGTTGCGGAATCTGATGATTGTACTCACCATGGAGTCTCTGGGATACGTCTTGGAGGTGGACATTCCACCGACTCCAGTCCGGACTAGGGGTAATCAGGAAGAGATTGACGTACATGAAAAATGGGTCAAAGATGACGTGTTGGTCCGTGGCTTTATGATGGGCTCAATGACTAATGAGCTGCAGAGAGAGCACGAGAAAATGACTTATGCTAGGTAGATTCTCGCACACTTGACCGAGCTTTATGGAGAGCACAGTAGGACTGCTAGATATGAGATATCGAAGCAGTTATTCAGTGCTAGGAAGAAGGAAGGGGAGAAAGTGGGAGACCACATCCTCAAGACGATCTCTATGATTGAGAGGCTCGAGGTGCTCAACTTTCATATGGATTTATCCCTTCAGATTGATCTCATCCTTCAATCCCCGCCTGACTCCTTCATGCAGTTTGTAATGAATTTCAACTGTAATGAGATTTCATGCACATTACCTGGGCTAATGAATAAACTGGTGACGACACAGTCTAACATAAAGACTAACTGAGGAAGGCTGCTCTTGTGATTTCTTCTGGGCCTCGGAGTTCCAAGAAGAAGAATAAAAATACCTACGAGCAGTATAAACCCAAGAAAGGGGTGCGGAAAGGCAAGGGAAAGACCCAAGAGGTTCAGAAGGTAGGCGGTCCTAAACCTACGGACAATTGTATTGAATGCAGTGAGCTAGGCCACTAGCATAGCACTTGTCCTAAGATCAATGGCGCATCAGATACGGAACCTTCCGTTTTTGAAACTAATTGTTCCGCTACTGTATATTTTGCTTCATGGATTATGGATTCAGGTGCTACTTCTCATATTTGTACAAATGAATCAGGATCTGGAACGAAGTAGGTAGCTTGAAGCAGGGGAAGTGATGATCACTGTCGGAAGCAGACAAAATGTCGAGGCAACGGATATTGGATCACTCCTATTGGGTTTAGAATCTGGTTTTATTTTGACGTTAGATGATGTACTTGTTTTGCCCAAGGGGCAGAAAAACATTGTATCCATTCCAGTCTTGGACTGGAAATGATTTTCTTTCTTCATTGGCAATGGTAGTTGTAAAATTTATTTTCGAAATAAATTGGTTGGCACAGCTACATTGTCGAATGGTTTATATCATCTGAACTTACAAAATAAATCGGCAGTGAACACTATAACTAGGAAACGTGGCAGGCAAGATACTAATCAAGATCTTAAGTAGCACCTTATACTTGGTCACATTGCTCAGACCAAGGTTTACAAAATGGAGAAAGATGGACTTTTAAGTCCATTGGGTGTAGAAACCTATCCAACTTGTGAATCCTGCCTTAGAGGCAAGATGACTAAGTCTCCCTTCACAGGGACATTTGAAAGGGCTGCTGAAACTTGGGTTGGTACATACTGACATTTGTGGTGCGTTAGAAGCATCCCGAGACGGATATTAATATTTCATAACGTTCACATATGATCATACTAGATATGGGATTGTGTACTTGATGAAACTTAAATCCGAAGCCTTTAGTAAATTCAATGAATTTAAGGCCCTAGTTGAAAAACAGACTAGATGTCATATCAAAACACTTCGGTCGGACCAAGGTGGAGAATATATGAGCACAGAGTTTGATAAGTTCCGTAAGGAACATGGAATAGTTTCACAATTCATGCCACCAGGAACCCCACAGTTAAATGTTGTTTCAGAAAGGAAAAATCGGACTTTGTTGGACATGGTCCGCTCCATGTTGAATTACACTGATCTACCAATTTACCTATGGGGGTACGCGTTATTTACCGCTGCGTATTTTCTAAATAGATGTCCTTCCAAATCCATTCATATCACTCCAAATGATATGTGGAAGGGTAAGAAACCAAGTCTTAATCACATAAAGGTTTGGGGATGTCTATCCTCTGTCAAAAAGGCTAAGGTGGACAAATTGGAAGCGAGGTCCGTCAAGGGACATTTCATTGGATACCCAGAGGACTTGATGGGTTATCTATTCTACATGCCAGAAGACCATAGGGTCGTGTGGCTTTACAAGCGCACTTCCTTGAGGATGAATTCATTCGGGAAGGTGGCTCGGGTAGAAATATCTCTTTGGAAGAGCATAATGAAAGTCCTGAGGAGACATCTGATCAGGGATCACGAACCGAACCTATTGTAACACAACCTCCACTTAGAAGGTCTGATAGGGTGACTCACTTACCTGAGAGTTATGGCTATACACATGTTGAGAAACTGGGTCTCTATGACGTACCTGATATCCGTGAGGACGAACTTGTCACGTATGACCAAGTGATAGTGGATGTGGACTCTGATATATGGCAAGAAGCAATGGAAGCTGAGATAGACTCGATGCATGCCAATCAGGTCTGGACTCTAGTAGATCTACCAACTCGCATGAAGCCTATTGGTAGTAAATGGATCTATAAGAGAAAGACTGATGGGGATGGCAAGGTTGACCCCTATAAGGCCAGGCTTGTGGCAAAGGGTTATATCAAAAGGGAAGGGATCGGTTATCATGATACCTTCTCGCCCGTATCTATGATCAAGTCAATTCGCATGATGCTTGTCATTGCTGCCTATTATGATTATGAAATATGGGAAATGGACGTCAAAATGGGTTTTCTAAATGGATACATCGAGGACGAAATCTATATGGAACAGCCTAAGGGTTTTGTGTCCAAATCTAATATTCATAAGGTATGTAAGCTGCAACGAGCCATTTATGGGATGAAACAAGCTTCTCGGAGTTGGAACCTTTGATTTGACGAAGCAGTCAAAGACTTTGACTTCGTGCGAAATGAGGAGGATCCATGTGTTTACAAAAAGGTCAGTGGGAGCAACATTGCGTTCTTAGTACTATATGTAGATGATATTCTACTAATAGGAAATTGTTATGTCAAGATTTATCCATCCCGACAGGCGATCGAATATAAAGCCGAGCGACCAAGTCAATTCCAGTCAAACTATGGCTAGCTCGCCTAATCGAAGATATCAGACCACCATCAGGTACCTAGCGATCGACTCCCAAGGCGATCGCCCTTTGGCATCTGGCGATCGACTCTAGTGTCCGGCTAAGGACGGTCGACCTACGCCCCGAGCAGAGATGATCGCCCGTCAAAGTCATCGAGGACTGGATCTCAGAACAGCACCCACGTGCAGATCCACAAAAGGCGCTGACAGACAAGATCTTTTGGCTGACAGACAAGACCTTTGACCACAGCCTGTCACCTACCTCACCTACCGGCAGGCGCGCCGAAAGTTGTCAGTGGGACCACCCGTGACAGCAACTCAGGACGCGCGCAGACTTTCCATTGGACCGCATCTGGTGGCCGCCGGCCATGGACTTTAAGGGAACAAGCCCATGTGCTAAAAGACGATCGCCCGATTATTATAATACAGAAAAGGCGATCGCCCGGCATATCCAAGTCCTATAAATAGAGAGCCTCCTCCTACTGGAAAAAGGTTCGGAATTCATTTTACCAACATTTCAGAACTCATTTACTTACGTTCACAACTCATCCACCTATATTCCGAATACATTCACGGAAATACAGTAGAACACATACCATCAAGCTCCCTGCTTTCTCGCCGGAATCCATCTCAGGACTTCTCTCTCCGAATCTCTCGTGCAGAAGACGATCGGCAGAGGCAGCAAGTCTCCACTAGACAGATTCCAAGAGATTCATAAGCCCAGGAGCCCAAGCATCCAGCTAAATACTCGTCGTGAGAGACTGTCGATCTCTCACCGCCGCGACTGTTCATCTCCTTTGTTACAAGAACTCACAGAGCATCAAATCTGGTTCTTCCGGCAATCTACACGCTCACTAGCTAAGATAACAAGAATCTTTACACTCATTGTAATTGTATTCTTACATTAGTACTTGTATCCCCGAATATTAGTATTAATAATATCTCGCGAGAGCATTCAAGCCCGGGACTAACAACCCCAGCAAATCTTGTGTTATTTATCTTTCTCACGGAAGTGCTCTTGCATTTGTTTGCTATCTCTCCATTCCAGCAATATCTATCTCCGGATAATATTTTGGGTAGCAACAATTGGCGCTAGAAGAAGGGGACCATCTAACCCTCAAATTTTTATTCCTACCGTCCCGAAGAACACTCACTGTTCTCGGGGCATATACTTGAAGTGACACTCACTGCACTTCAAAGAAAACCTTCAGAATCATGGCATCCGCCGGTACATCGAAGAAAGCCGCTCTCCGAACCGCCGGACACCATATCCCGGTTTAGTCCGAACCCCAGCCGACGACAGGGGGAAGCCGCAACAACACGAGACTCTCGATCCCGCATCCGAGAGATGGCCCCAACCTCTCACTCGATCAGTTCCAAACCAAGGAACAGATCGAGGAGGCTATCGCCATCCTAGAGGAGCGACGGAGAGCATGCGCGTCGCCCGCGATAACTCCCTCGATCGTCCGCCGCATGGGAAAACGGAAATTCAACGGGCTACTGAACGAGCGATCGTCAGAAAGCCCCAATTCGCGAGAAAAGGCTCTCGCACGACCGGACGGATCCGTATTCAATCGCTTGAGGTGCGACCCATCCTGGCGACCGGGGCATTCTGTTTCCAACCACGAAAAGACGGAATCCGAATCCATCACCCGGAGTTCGGCCTATCCAACTCGCAGCCGAACGCAGGTCAGCCGTCTGACTCCCGCCCCGATCGCCAGGGGACCAGTACTCAATCGCCTCGGCTCCCGCTCCGAGCGCCGAGCCGCAAGCAGCCAGGCCACGGCGATGGCCGCTATACAACGCCAGCTCGACGAGATGAAAGCACTCTTGGACACTGGGGCAAGCGCCAGCAAAAAGATCACCGGGCCGACCGAGCCACTCGCGGTCCACATCGAGCTTGCCCCTATACAACCAACGATCGCTCCTCCAAAAACACCTCTGTATGAGGGGAGATCGGACCCCAAAACCCACCTGAGTAAATTCCGAATCTACATGACTGGGTGTGGGGCATCTGATGCAACCAAGTGCCGGATCTTCCCGTTAACATTGGGCGAGCTGGCCCATAGGTGGTACGTCTCACTACCACCACGATCAATCACCTCCTTTAAGAAACTGGCGAATGACTTCACGTCATACTTCGCCAGCAAGGTCGCCAGACCAGAAGGCCCCCACCGCGTGATGAAAATCAGGCAGGGGAAAGACGAAACCGATGCAGATTACATTGACCGAGTAGACGAAATCATCCTCACCGGCGATCCCGTCAGTGACGAGCTCGCTCTGTTTTCGGTCATGGGGGGATTCCACGGTCACTCTCCCATGTTTAGACATCTCTCCAAGGATATTCCCCCAACTTACGCGATCTTCCGCGCTAAAGCTGCCAACTTTCTGGCCAGGCAAAGGCTACTCACCCTCCACCTAGGCGAGGAAACGCCACCTACTGTCCAGAAGATAGCGATCGCCAAAGCAAAGAAGGCGATCGCCAAGCCACCCGGAGATCTTAAGGCTTTCGAGGACATGGAGGCCCATCTCCTCCATACGTTCAACCGAACTCCGGCACATATTTTCTATGCCATCAAGGGGCACAAAAAGCTTAAAAAGTCAAAGGCGATAAGGGACCACGGTCACCTGGACAACAATCAATATTGCGCCTACCATAAGAGTCCCGGCCACAGCACCAACCAATGTCGTGACCTCCTCAAACAGCTCTGGAGATTGTTCGAGGAGGGCACGTTGGACAGCTTATTGGCTTAGCCGAAGCCCCTACCAATCTCTATACACGATCGTTCGAGTCGAACACAAAACAGGCTAGAAAGCTCATACGAGCCGACCCCTGGATCAACCTCGGCGACCGTCTCTACATGCTTTAATCAAGAGAAGGGAACCCCGGAAGTCTCCCCGATCTCCATCCTTATTTAGGAAACTGGAGGACTCGATCGCCATCTACGGTTTACCATCTAACCTGATGGACTAAGTCATGAGATCGCCTCCCCCGCACAACGTACACCGTCGAAGGTCGACATTTACATGACGATCCAAGGTGGAAGAGTGCAGCCATGGTCTTGGTGGTCGATGGAACCGACTGCTTAGGCCATGCAAGGTCCCTTCGGGCCAAGATCGCCCACCCTTCATTTAAATACGAGGCCGGCGTAGTCTAAGGGCCCTCCAAAATTAATCAGTGGACACGATCGCTCGCCCTCAAAGGTTCATCATCTAACATGGTGAACCCGGACAATGCGACGTGCCACAACCCCCGTCTCAACGTACACCGTCGAGGTTCGCCATCTTCATGGTGGGCTGAGGTGGAAGCAGAGCTAAACAAGCCGCGAGCGTGGAGTTGAATCATCCGACGCTGCCCCGCGCAAGGACTCCTCTAGACCCAGACCGCACGCCCTTCGTTTAAATACGAGGCGAGGTGCAGCCTAACAGAGGACCCTCATAATAAAGTGAGTCACGAGACACTCAATGTCTTCGCGCATCAAGATATGATCAAGGAGTCGGTCCATCGAACTCCGCGATCGTGCACGGTTCCTCAAGACGGACGACCGTCCTCGAGGATTCGACAAAGTTGAAGACCGCTCACTCAACGAATTATTTTCATCCCCTTACTTCCACTAAGCGAATAAAAACAAGGGGGAAGAGTGCGGACTACCTATACGACGATCATCCCTATTCAACCACATACGGAGATCGTCATTTTTCAGAAGTTGTGCAGTGATCGAATTTGTTGTAAAAGTTATCTTTATGAGTTTGTCAATTCATTTGGAACTACCCTCGCAACGATCTCTCCTCACACATTTGTACAAAGTCAAACAAAGACTCAAAAATAACAATCATTCAAGTAATCGAAGATAATCAAACGTTCATTTCATTATTTGAAAAGATCAGAGTACATGGTCGCCCGAAGGCCTAAATGCTACAAAAGAAAGCTACAAATTACAAGGAAATAAGCTAAAACATCAAAAATGAAGTGCCTCAGGCCCCTGCCTGGCCTTCGCCATCAGCATCCGGTGCGGTCCCCTCATCTTCCGGAGTGTCGGGATGAGCAAGATCGGCCGGAGACGGATACCAGCTCAAATCCACGCCGATGTCCGCAAGGTCCAAGATCGGCAAGGAGAAAGCTGAATGGAGAGGATGCTCCAACGCGTACGCCTTGAAGTTCTCGGCAAGAGGCCCGACCTCCAAACCTCCCTTCTTAGCTGCTCGGATCGAGTCGGCGAACGCCAGATAATAGGCAAACTCGCTGACAAACTCCAAGTTTTGAAAGGGATCAGCCTTGGTCGCCTCTACCTCTCCTTTCAGCTCCGCCATTGCACATGCGACCCCAGAGCTCGGCCTCCCTCGCACAACCTTCCCCGTTGACTCATGACCATTGGTCAACCGAGCGATCGTTACCTTCTGGCGATCGGCCTCCTCTTCAGCAACCTTCTGCGCCCGGACGGCATTCAGCATCTGGTCCCGAAATCGGTCGACCGCCAAACGAGACAACTCGGTTTCCTTCTTCGCCAGCTCAAGCTCGTGGCTCGCCCGCTTGGCCGCCTCCAGAGAGTCCTTCTCCATCGCCACGATCTTATCGGCAAACTCGGCGTTCTCTTTCCGAGCCGCCTCGAGATCCGCCTGCAGGCGAATAGTGGAGTGCCACCCCTCAAACTCCTGAGCAGCCTGGACATCCATGGTCGCCGTCTGGAGAGAAAGGACGAGAACAACCTGCATCGAACTCCCCGATCGCTGACGAGCGATCGCATCCAGATCGGTCGTCCAGGCCTTCGGCAGAGTAGAAGCAGCCTTGCTGACGTATGGAGGAATGTCGCAGGACTGGCGAGGAGATCGGCTCGCTAGGAAATCCACGACCATCGGCGGGCAAGACGGATCTGTGCGACGGATCCTACATCAAAACAACAAAGTTAACACAACTCCTACCCAATTGCAAGTTTCAACACAAAAATGCAATCTACCTCTCAGCCTTCTCGGGGTCCCGACCGAAATACGGTTTCCCTCGAGGGGTCTCAGCATCCGCGATCGCCATCTCCCGCATGAAAGCCGCAGAGGGCGTCTCATTCTCCGGAGCGACAATGGTGATCGGAGGCGCGGCGATCGGCACTTCATTGCCAGGGGCAGGAACCGAAGTTTCTTCCGGCCTCGGCCTTTTACGATTCACTCGAAGCCCCTCCTCCGGAACTCCCTCCTCAGCCACGATCGGCTCCACGCGAGGTTCCGCCTCTGGAACAATTGGCAACGCAACAGGTGGGGCCCGAGACGACCTCTTGTGGCGGAGACGGCCTAGAACTCCAGGATTCGACATGGCGATCTCCGGCGGGGGCTCCAAGAAGCGAGGAAAGCGAACCTCTGCAGTTAAGACGGTCGATCAACAGTCAGACACTTTCCTCAAGTAAGGCGATCGCCTAGAAAGTGAAGATCGCAGAAACTCATACCTGGCATCGAGAGATGTCTCGGGAAACGGAATAGTCGAGCCGACAACCAACGACTCTCTTTATTAATCCAGTTAGCGTCAAGGTCGTCGTCCGACAAGCTCCTTATCCGCTCCCAGACAACCAGGAAGTCAAAGGGCAGCTCCTCGACCGCTGGAATGTGAAAACCTGCAAAACCGAAATCAAATTAGATCAGTCCAAAACGCATCCGAACGAAGGGAGAGTCTAAACCCTTACCGGGATTCCTCTCCCGAAACTCAGTAGGGATCTCCAGCTCGCCCGAAGGATTGTCGCTCGCAGAAGCCCTCCACTTGCCGGCGACCCAGCACCACTTCGTCTGATCGCCCCGCATCTTATTCGGGACTCCGTGAATTACCCGACCAGATCGGCCCTGAATATGATAACCGCCGACCGACCCTTTCTGAGCCGTCAACTTGAACAAATGGTTCATCTCCAACGGCGATGGGAGGCGGTATAGGCGGTGACCGCCGAAAAGAGTGAGAGTGCAGATAATTTGGAGCCAAGCGTTCGGCGTCAGCTGAAGTGGCGCCACGTTCCAAGTGGCCAGCAGGTGGGAGACAGCAAAGGATAGAGGGGAGCGCAGCCCGGCCTCCATAATCGCCTCATTCACGGCGACCATACCCATCGGAGGCTGATCGGCTCGCTCATTCTCCGCCGGCGCGAACATGTCCACATCTGAAGGAACATGGAACCTTGTCCTCCAGACGGCCAGATCCTTCCTGGTCGTCGAACTCCGTATTTGGCCAAGCGACCACAAGGATCGCTGCGCAACCCGGTACTGCGACCGTTTGGGATGCTGATAAGGGTAGGCGACCGAGTATCCCCGAAAATCGAATCTCGGAGTCGGACTGGCCAACTTCTCCATTATCTCAGCAAAAGCCTTATAGGCCCGGCCGAAAGCACTATGCTGCTCCCAGTAGGCCCTAATCACCAGATCTCTCTCTATCTGCGATCGTCTTTCTTCAGCAGCCTCCTCATTAGCAACATCGGCTTCATTAAATAAAGCCTCGACTTCAGCAGGGTTGATTCCGGCCCGAATAGCCTCTGTGGCCGTCTCCAGGTGGAAGTCGGAAGAAGGTCCTCCCCGGACAGTCGATGTCCCGGCGGCAGAACTGGTACTCACTCCATGTGATGATGACGTGCCGGCCATTCTCAAAGACAGAAAAGGAGAAAAGGATTTTTTCTTACCCGAAGGTGAAATCGAACGACGATCGGCACTAAGATCTTCAGAAAAATCTTCAGCAAGTCCTTCTTTCTCCGGTAAGTGCGCGTGAGGACGAAGCTGACCTTTGCGCCCTTTTATAGGAGAAGGCGGGGACTCGTTTGCAATAAGGCAAAATCCCGGTCGGATCTCAAGCAGCGCATTAATTGACTCCCTCGAGACCAGCGTCGCATCTTTTCAGGATCGTCGGTAGAGTCATTAATGACCGTTAGTATCCTTGATAGAAGCCCGACACGTGCGCGGAGACTTTTCCATGCCCATTGCTTTTCCTTGTGATTTAGCGGCCAACCAGGTCGTCCGAACTCAGAGTATATCGGCTCAAAGACGATCGCCAGTTCAGTTAAACACAGAGTCGCTCGTCAAAAGTTCTGCGATCGCCAAGAGAACCACCTCACCCCACGTTTCCAACGTAGGAGCGAGCTGGGGGGCAATTGTTGTGTCAAGATTTATCCATCCCGAAAGGCGATCGAATATAAAGCCGAGCGACCAAGTCAACTCCAGTCAAACTATGGCTAGCTCGCCTAATCGAAGATATCATACCACCATCAGGTACCTAGCGATCGACTCCCAAGGCGATCGCCCTTTGGCATCTGGCGATCAACTCTAGTGTACGGCTAAGGACGGTCGACATACGCCCCGAGTAGATTTGATCGCCCGTCAAAGTCATCGAGGATTGGATCTCATAACAGCACCCACGTGCAGATCCACAAAAGGCGCTGACAAACAAGATCTTTTGGCTCACACACAAGACCTTTGACCACAGCCTGTCACCTACCTCACCTACCGGCAGGCGCGCCGAAAGTTGTCAGTGGGACCACCCGTGACAGCAACTCAGGATGCGTGCAGGCTCCCCATTGGACCGTACAGCTGACTGCCAGCAGCAGCCACAGACTTTAAGGGAACAAGCCCATGTGCTAAAAGACAATCGCCCGATTATTATAATACAGAAAAGGCGATCGCCCGGCATATCCAAGTCCTATAAATAGAGAGCCTCCTCCTACTAGAAAAAGGTTCGGAATTCATTTCACCAACAGTTCAGAACTCATTTACTTACGTTCACAACTCATACACCTACATTCCGAATACATTCACGGAAATACAGTAGAACACATACCATCAAGCTCCCTGCTTTCTCGCCGGAATCCATCTCAGGACTTCTCTCTCCGAATCTCTCGTCCAGAAGACGATCGGCAGAGGCAGCAATTCTCCACTAGACAGATTCCAAGAGATTCATAAGCCCAGGAGCCCAAGCATCCAGCTAAATACTCGTCGTGAGAGACTGTCGATCTCTCACCGCCGCGACTGTTCATCTCCTTTGTTACAAGAACTCACAGAGCATCAAATCTGGTTCTTCCGGCAATCTACACGCTCACTAGCTAAGATAACAAGAATCTTTACACTCATTGTAATTGTATTCTTACATTAGTACTTGTATCCCCGAATATTAGTATTAATAATATCTCGCGAGAGCATTCAAGCCCGGGACTAACAACACCGGCAAATCTTGTGTTATTTATCTTTCTCACGGAAGTGCTCTTGCATTTGTTTGCTATCCATCCATTCCAGCAATATCTATCTCCGGATAATATTTTGGGTAGCAACAGAAATACCGTAGCAATGCTCAGCACTGTGAAAGTTTGGCTTTCTAAAACGTTCTACATGAAAGACTTGGGAGAAGCTTCCTTTGTTATAGGGATCCATCTTTATAGAGATAGACCGCGAAGAATGATAGGACTTCCCCAAGCCCTCTATATATATAAAATTCTGAGAAGATTTAAGATGGATGAATCTAAAAGAGTGTTCCTTCCCATGCGACATGGAATTCATCTCACCACGAAAATGTGTCCTCAAAGTGAGGAATACAAGAGAGAGATGAGTAAGGTACCATATGCCTCGGCAGTGGGTATCCTCATGTATGATATGTTGTGTACGAGACCGGACTTAGCATACACTGTGAGTATGGTAAGTCGATTTCAAGCAAACTCGGGAAGGGAACACTGGACCACCGTCAAGAATATACTTAAGTACTTAAGAAGAACTAGAGATATGGTTATTACTTACGGTGGTGGAGAACTGAAGGTGGTTGGATTCACCAATTTTGATTTTCAAGAAGATAAGGATGACTCTAAGTCGATATCTGGGTATTTGTTTACTCTCAATGGAGGAGAAGTATCTTGGAGAAGCTCCAAGATAAGCGCTACTGCAGATTCCACCTGCCAATCAGAGTACCAAGCTGCCTCAGAGGCAAGCAAGGAAGCATTTTGGATGCAGAAGTTTGTGCAAGAACTTCAAGTGGTGCCTAATGCGGAGCTGCATATATCACTATTATGTGATAATGATGTAATACCCGGTTGTAATCTAGTCATTATCATTAAGTAATTATCATTCATTATTTCTCACTCAGTAATTTTTCACTCATTAATAATCATTCATCATTCATATTCAATCATTGTATTCACCGTTCAGAGTAATTTGTATCGTGTATCAGTTATTATTCGTCTTTCTACCTGGTTGGAGGATCGAGCCGTGGTTATCATCATTGTCATCTTTATAGTGGGCTGTATGTGAGGAGTAGCGCACACTACGTACTCTCTTTAGCGCGCGCTAATTGAGTACGGGTAGCGCACGCTACCTCTCAGCATTAGCGCACGCTAGCGTGGTTCAGGCAGGCAGTCCAGAAGGCACTGGACTGCAGTTGGATTGTAGTAGCGCATGCTACAAATGGTAAGTAGCACGCACTAGTGAGCTCGGATAATGCATGCTATGCTAGCAGTGTAGTGTGCGCTAAGGTCGATCAGGCAGAGTCTAGTGGGTACTAGACTGATTTGGAATAATTCATAGCGCACACTATGAGTAGATATTAGCGTACGCTAATGGTGTAGTAGCGCACGCTGAATTATGGGTGTAGCATGTGCTATTGCGAGCAGGTCAGAGGACAGAGGGTTCTGGACTTCAGTTACTGGGCATCAGATATTCAGTTAGCGCATGCTAACATTTCGGATTAACGCACACTATCGAGAAGGCGTTAGCGCACGCTACCAAGTTCGTAGCGTACGTTAACAAGGCAGTCAGAGCTCACTGGACTTTCCGGTTAACCCTCTAGCACACGTTAAATATGAGATCATAGCGTGCGCTAATCTGGGAACAGTATAAATTGGACAGTCCACTCCAGATTCATCATTTTTCATTTCACTTCACTCCTTCGACGATTCCGGGCTATTTTGGGCGATTTGGAAGCATCTCTTTGAGCTGCACTCACCTATCATCATCTTCAAGTTTCTAAGTTGGATTAATCATCATTTCATCCTCTCCGATTCATCAAATCAAGGTAAATGATTCTTGAATCTAGAATTTCGGATTTTGAATGTTTTCCTTCTGATCTCTTCGTGTAAGCTTGGTCTTAAGTTGGAATATGTTAGATATGGATTATCTACCCTGGATACATGTATTCCTATGGATTTATTGATGTGTTTTTCAGATTTGATGAATATTTGGAGAATTAATCTAGAACACTTTAGAGTTGACTTTGATATTTGGGGGGTTTCGATTAGATATTGTCGTTAACTCGATTTGTGGATTCCTATTGGATTATTGATATCATCGGAGGTGTTTTGTTAGATTGAACTACTCATTTTGGAGTTTGGTTCCGATATAGTTGGGATCAACGGATGAATGTTTGCTAAGTGTTTGTCTTAATGCCCCAATGAGTTTGGATATTGTTGTATCGACTCTTGAAGTGGGTTGTGATCATGTTTGAATCGCTTATTAAGCATATTATTGGCAATTGTGTTATTCAAGGTTGTTCGAGTGACCGACATCTCTTTTTAGGATGTTGTTCGAGGAAGGACTTTCTTCACCGGTATTGGGTAAGTTAATTCTTACTCGGTTAAAAGGATATTCATTCCTTTTGTTGTTGTTCATTCATAATCATAACTCATTCATAATGTATTAACCGTATTGAGACTTGTAATTGTCGAATAATCACTTCATTCATGAGGAATGACGGTTCCAATCATTTCATTGAGCTATCATTCACTTCACTATTATTTCATCGGTGAGTCATTCTTGACTTGGTCGGATTGTTATTCATTAATATTCTTCATGGTCATTCTTGTTCATATGACCTTCTGGGTTCATATTGCATGTCCGGGTGGGGATGTGTGGAATTTTTAGTCGGGTACATGATGGTCATGTGTTCGAGTTCACCAACACAATGGACTGTGCACACGGTAACGTACCTCCGTGAGACTAATAGGTACAAGTACGGGTGTGTCCGGACACTCTGCACATACCATTACGGGCGTACTATGATGCTCCTCTTCAGCTTAATTTCATAATTAAAATATATCATGATGGTGTTTATTCAACTCTTGAGGATTATTGTTCTGTGTAACTGACCCCGCTGGGGGATATTGTTTTCAGGTCATGGCAAGGCTAAAGCACGGGAAGAGAACGCTGACGGTGAGGAGTCCCAGTGATACTAGTAGTGGGCCACAGTCCTTTCAGTCATTCATGTTGTCTTCATTTTATTTTCTGCTTCACATTTCCGTTTGAATACTCATTTGTTAGGAATATGCCCTCGAATGCCACTTAGGGGATGAGAGAGTAGGGGCATTGTACTTGTAATTATGGAAATAAATAATAAAAAGGCAATTCGATTCATTCACTGTTTATTGTATTTCAATTGCATTCTTGACTTGGTAAACATTGAATTGAAGTCCATGAAAATAAACTGAACATTCCATTCTCATTATGGGATAAGAGAAAATGTACTGGAAGTGTTTAGTGTTTATTTACGTAAATCGTTCGCAAGTCAATAAACTTAAATGGGCATTAAGTTTTAATAAGACTTGTATAACTGATGCTAGGACGTGTGAACGTCTTGATAGCATAGTTATAAAGTATATTGGTGGGACCAGTATACTCGAACACGACTCATACTCGATTCAGTCACACGGTATTCACTCTCGGAGAGTCGATGAGGAATCAAAAGGTTGTGATAGTATACGTGGACCTTTGACTTGAGGATTCAGTAGAAGATGTGCCTGTGACGTTTAGTTTGTCATTAGAGTAGTTAGACTCATTTGCTTAATTGCTGAGTCGACCTCGAAGTGCGGACTATACGGGCGGAGTAGCGATCTTTACTGTATGCCAAGAAAGGATTCTATCTCCTGTTAATGAGCAGGCGTATGTCCTATACGGTTAGTGGCAAATAAGATCATGAGTCTTTGGCCAAAGCATTCTGATATAGTCGTATTAGATACACTATTAATCAGTCGGTCTTGATTTGCATTAACACATGTATAGAGTTTAGTCAACAGTGGGGTTTGACTTTACCGTGACCCGAAGACTTGACCGGGATATCTGATGAAGGGTCTATACGTATATAGTATTCACGACATAATGGTTCTTGAATGATCCTTTCATTCGTTCTCAGTCGGGGTTTACTGTGCAGCCCGCTAGGCTGGCTAAGTGCTGCCCGCACTCATTGGTTCCTCCCAATGCCGGCTGAGACGGACCTACGGAGTCGCACATCAGGAGCGTTGACGGATAAATGTGAATTTATTATCTCTCTATTAATATTCGATATTGGATATCGAATTATGATTTATTGGATAAATCAAATAGCGGTCTTATGAATTAAAATTAAGTTACCGGGTAATTAATTTAATTCATAAATTATATTTCTTAGAGAAATATATTTGTATTTTATATAATTAATTAATTAGATTAATTAATTAATATAAATACATTTATGATTAAACGGAGTGTATTTAACGGAGTCGTTTGACGAACGTCCGATACACGAGCCGAGTGGCTCGGCTCGTTTTTGAGGAAACTTCCTTGTGGCCGCCCACCCCTCTTGGCATGGCATGATCTTGCATGTGTGTGGGAACTCACTTAGAGTTGAGATTCCCACATGATTGTGAATGATAGTTGTAAAGGAATAATTATTCTTTTATAATATATATCATCACATTATAATACACACATGATGAAAGGAGTAGTATATCTATGAGAGAATACATGGACTAGCCAAATAGCTTAGTAAATTTTAATAATTGTCATGCAACTTAGTTTGTACAAATTGTAGCCAAAAAAAGCAAATCCGGACCAATTTACCCTCACCCCCTTATTTCTTTCTCCCCCTCCTCTCTCTCTCTCATTCCCCCCCACCACACACGTCTCTCTATTTCTCTCTCTGTCTTTCTTTCTCTCCCCCCCCCACCCCCCCACGTCTCTCTCTTCTCTCTCCTCTCTCCTCTCTCTCAATCCCTACCTTCCCATTGAATAGTCGCGCCACCCATCACCGTCGTCGGCCATTGACCACCATGGCTCTAACAACCATCTTCATATCTCGCCGGAATCTAGCTATTTCCGGAGCCGACTTCGCCGGAGTTCCAGTTCTTTCCGAATCTTCCCTACTCTGAATCTTCCCTACGACCGCCAGCAGCTCCGAATCTTCCCTACTCTCTCATTCGATTTTATTTCTCTTTCTCCAACTTTCTCTCTCTAGAAAAATCCTAGATCTATCTTGAAATAATGTTATTTTTGTATTTTTTTTGATGATTTACAAGTTTTCATATGATTTCTGGTGATTCGTGGTATATTTGGAGTGATTCAGATCGATTTGTATGTATTGGTGTTTTAGATCTAGTTTTTGGCAAGTTTGCATACGTGGTTACAATTTACTGATTGAGTACGATTTATTCATTTTAAATCTTTGAGTTACCATGTTACAATATTGTCATTTCGTATCACTATGCCTTGATTTTCTGTTAAGATTTTATCATTTCATATCAGTATGAAGTTACGAAATTCGAATTTCATAACACATTTATGCTGATTTGAAATTTTCGTATTGGAAATTTGGTATACATGTTACGAATTCGTAACTGTTACGACTGGTAAGAAATTGTCACTTCTTACCAAGTGTAACTAGTAGGAAATTACGAATTAATGACTTCGTATTAGTGTAACCGTAACTATTTCCAGCTACGAATTAGTAAGGGTGTCACTGTTTACACTCTGGTATATTGGTAAGAAATTGTAACTTCTTACCAAGTGTAACTAGTACGAAGTTACGAATTAATGACTTCGTATTAGTGTAACCGTAACTATTTCCAGCTACGAATTTGTAAGGGTGTCACTGTTTACACTCTGGTATATTGGTAAGAAATTGTAACTTCTTACCAAGTGTAACTAGTACGAAGTTACGAATTAATGACTTCGTATTAGTGTAACCGTAACTATTTCCAGCTACGAATTAGTAAGGCTGTCACTATTTACACTCTGGTATATTGGTAAGAAATTGTAACTTCTTACCAAGTGTAACTAGTATGAAGTTACGAATTAATGACTTCGTATTAGTGTAACCGTAACTATTTCCAGCTACGAATTTGTAAGGGTGTCACTGTTTACACTCTGGTATATTGGTAAGAAATTGTAACTTCTTACCAAGTGTAACTAATCTGATTACGAATTAATGACTTCGTATTAGTGTAACCGTAACTATTTCGACTACGAATTAGTAAGGGTGTCACTATTTACACTCTGGTATATTGGTAAGAAATTGTAACTTCTTACCAAGTGTAACTAATCTGAATTCACGAATTAATGACTTCGTATTAGTGTAAGTAACTATTTCCGACTACGAATTTGTAAGGGTGTCCTTGTTTACATTACAGTATATTGGTAAGAAATTGTAACTTCTTACCGAGTGTACCATTTAAACTTAACATGTTACTATATTGGTAACGAACGTAACGAAACGTAACGAAAAATAAATAATAAATGATCAATTATTAATCGGGTAATGTAACGAAAAACAAATATCGTATCCGCTTACTGGTACCTCGTGTGCAATATTCCGACACGGTAATAAGATACGAAGTTACGATACAATAACACAAAAGGTAAACAACACATGGTAACGAGACGATACGAAATACATACGTCGTAACCCAGAAACTCAAAAAAGATAAGGAGAGATATAGGGTGGGTTAATTTTATTGAAAAGTAAGGGTATATTGGTCAAACCATGTCATTTTTGGCTAGAATTTGTACAAACTAAGTCCCTTGATAAATATTGTCATTGACTATAGCAAAATGATTAAAGTAGTATATTACCTCTATATATAACTCATCTTTCATGCAAATGAGTAGCTTCCTGCCGAGAGCATTAACAAGGAGAAATATATATTTTTTTATATTTTCATCTTTGAGATGATATAATAGTTAAAAAATATTGAGATATAAATTCCTATAGTAATTCCTAGCCGTGTTCTTGGAGAACGGATTACTATCGAATTTTTCCGGGCAACTTCCGACGCGTGTGAGGTAGAGGCTTCGAATTTTCGGTGCTTGGACGAAGGGATTTCGTGTTCGGGACGGAGTTCGTGATCGTCATCCATATTTACGAAGATTTATTTCAAAGGCTTCAAGGGTATGATTTTTATCTTCGTATTTATATTGTCGTATATATGTTACTTGATCGTTCCTGTTTGGGATTCATTTTTATTTTCCGCTGCGTATTTCGTTTTAGTTTCGGAATCCCAACAGTGGTATCGGAGCGAGGTTAATGTTTCCGTATATACGATTATTTGTGCATTTTCAATGCTTTTGGATGATGATTATGATTTAGAATCATGTTTGGAATAATAGTAGATTTTAAATTGTTCGTTGTAGCATCACGTTTTTGGAAACGGGCCGAAAAACGAAGAAGCGGTGCCGGCGGTGGTCTTTGGCGACCTTGCCTGTACTGCCCAGGTTGCAGCATGCTCGGCCATGTCTCGGCCGCAGTGCGAGAAGCGGCCGATACTGCCGATCGAGGACTCGGCAGTGCAAGCTTGGCTCGGCGAGCGGCCCTCGGGTTTTGGCCCGATTTTGAATCGGGCAGCGGTGGGCCTAAAACCGGATTGTCCAGGGACTCCGTTTAAGTTTATATTTCGTTGTAATTATTTCCCAAAATTTAAATTGGATTTTAATTTGACTAAATTAATATTTGGAATATTTTTTTGTGTTAAGGGAAATAAATTAAACGAGAATATTATTTTGGCTGGATTACTTCGAACGAATTAAAATGACGATTATTAGTATTAATTGGATTAATACCATTAAAATTGAATAGATTAATTTTATATTGATTGGATTAATATATTAATTGATCATTTAATTTTAATGCCACCTTATATTAATTGGATTAATATAGTAGAAATTGAATAGATTAATTTATAGATTAATTAGATTAATTTATATTAAAAATTAATTGTTTAATTTCATTGCCATTACATGTTGTATGGAATCCTTATGTGATGGTGATATAGCTCGTGGACTTAGTTTTTGATTTGTTCGATTCGATTGGGTTGTAGAGGCCGTTTTGAGCCTATTTATATTTACTAGAAAAACTTGTATAGAATGCAATTTTTCAATGATGTAATTATTATTTTGGGTATGACGAAGACCGAAGACAACCGACCGAGAAGACGAAGAATCGAAGACTGTTTTTTTAATTGGGTCATTCACTTGGCCCAGTACTTAGGAATTAGGTCCATGAGCTATATGTTGGTAGTAACTAGGTTACTGTTTTCTGTTTTTCATTTTGAATGATTGACAAACCAACAAACGCGCGTATAATTGAATTAATGTGCAAAGTGTAACATTAATCGCGAAATTCTCCCGACTACAAATAGACTAAGTTTGAAAAAGGTTACGAGGTTTCCTACCCTCCATCAAACTCGTAGAAAATTGATACCCGAGCTGGTGTGCTATGCTTCCGAGTTATCGGGGTAGTACATTTGGTAGAGGTTGAAAAAATCTTGAGTGCATTAGATGCCTTCGGTTGGTGATAAATTTCGCCCCTAGAAACCTGATAGGTTGCCGGGTGAGATTCAATAGTCAAACTGATAGACGTTGATGGTCAACAACTTAGATAGTCTGGATTGCCAAGAAACCTGATAGGTTGAGGGCATGAAGACTAGGGGTAAAAGAAGATCAAATCATCCGTTAGACGGGTTGGTGTTAGACACCACTTTACAGAAATTAATTAGCAAGAAACCTGATAGGTTGCGTCTGTTAAAATTTGTAAAGAACTTGATCACCACCAAGAAGTCGATCTAACCATGATTTCCGGACTATAACATGGGAGTGTATAATTCCGATAAAATTAGTGGGAGCCGAGACAAGAATTACAGGCTGTGGTCAACGATCCGTGAATTGCGGATCTTGTCTCGGCTCTGCACGTGGGCTCAGTCCTGAGGTTCGGCCTTTGCCGACTGGATGACTATCGCCATGATGCGGTCGTCTCTAGCTGGTCACTGAGGTCGGCGTCGGCCAGTCGCTGAGGGTCGGCATCGGTCGGTCACCAAGGGTCGGTCAGAAAGTACGGGAGATGATCGTCCGCTAGTCGGTCGCCATGAGTCGGTCGCCAAGTACCGAGAGACGATCGTATTTGATGTCGATCGCTCGGCACCGGGACTTGTCCTGGGACCTTCGGTTGGCCGATACATCTTGTCTGTTGGGCTAAGGCTTGGTCGCCTGGTCGCTGGTCGGCAGTTCTGCCTCGGCTGCTCGGCAATGGCTAGGTCGCCCGATCTCCGAGGCGATCGCCAGTCGGAGAGTATAATTCTCGACACAACAAATAATACCCCGAAAATATTTTATTTTTGCTGCGAGTGTTTGATCCCTACGATACGTGTGTGGTTTTGACTGTGTTTGGTTGGGTAAAATCCAAACACCTCTGTTGATATGACTGTGCGAATTATTTTTGAATGAAGTTCATAAATCACAGTGTTAGTTCATGCACATATGTGATGACTTGGAGTTGATGCTTTATCGTGCTGCTATTATCATCCTATGTTGACGTTGTGACGTTGTATGGTTGTGTTATTCTGTTTGGTCATCCGTTCAGTATGCCGAGAGGTCGTGGTCGAGGACGTGGTCGTAGTCGTGGTCGTGATCAGGAGCGTGAGAGGGCGAATCCCTCCTCTCGGTAATAATTAAACAAGTCACTAATTTAATCTTGTCTAAATCTTTGCAGAAAACGAAACTGAATCTCTCTAAAATGGCTAAAAACCCACTTGCAATACTACTTGAAAAGAATCTCCTAACTGGCCCCAACTTTGTTGGTAGTTGCGAATCGATGATTGTACTCGGTATGGAGTCTGGGATACGTCTTGGAGGCGGACATTCCACCGACTCCAATCCGGACTAGGGTAATCGGGAAGACATTGGCGTCCATGAAAAATGGGTCAAGGATGACGTCTTAGTCCGTGGCTTTATGATGGGCTCAATGACTAATGAGGCTGCAGAGAGCGCACGAGAAAATGACTTCGCTAGGCGATTCTCGCACACTTGACCGAACTTTATGGAGAGCACAATAGATTGCTAGATATGAGATATCAAGCGGTTGTTGATCTTAAGATGAAAGAAGGGAAGAAAGTGGGAGACCACGTCCTCAAGATGATCTCTATGATTGAGAGGCTCGAGGTGCTCAACTTTAATATGGATTTATCCCTTCAAATTGATCTCATCCTTCAATCTCTACCTGACTCTTTCACGCAGTTTGTAATGAATTTCAAGTAATGAAATTACATGCACATTAGTGGGCTAATGAATAAGCGGTGACAATGTGATCTAACATGAAGACTAAACGAGAGAGGCTGCTCTTGTGATTTCTTACGGGCCTAAGAGGTCAAGAACAAGAAGAAAAAGACCTACGAGCGGTACAAACCCAAGAAAGGGGTGCAAAGGAAAGGGCAAGGCAAAGGTTCAAAAGGTAGGCGGTCAAAACCTACGGACAAATGCCTTGAATGCGGTGAGTGGGCCCTTTGGCGAAGGACTTGTCCCAAGATTAATGGCGCATCAGTGCGGAACTTTTGTTTTTGAAACTAATTGTTCGCTCTTGTATATTACCTTCATGGATTCTGGATTCAGGTGCCACTTCTCACATTTATACTATGAATCAGGATATGGAACGAAGTAGAAAACTTGAAGCTGGGGAAATAATGATCACTGTTGGAAGCGGACAAAGTGTCGAGGCAACCGATATTGGATCAATCCTTCTGGGTTTAGAATCCGGTTTAATTTTGACATTAGATGAAGTACTTGTTTTGCCCAAGGGGCATAAAAACATTGTATCCATTCCAGTCTTGGACCGGAAAGGATTTTGTTTCTTCATTGGCAATGGCAGTTGTAAATTTTTTTTTCGAAATAAATTGGTTGGAACAACTACATTGTTGAATGGTTTATATTATCTGAACATGCAAAATAAAACAGCAGTGAACACTATAACTAGGAAACATGGTAGGCAAGATACTAATCAAGCTCTTAAATGGCACCTTAGACTTGGTCATGTTGGTCAGACCAAGGTTCAGAAAATGGAGAAAGATGGACTTTTAAGTCCATTGGGTGTATAACCCTATCCAACTTGTGAATCTTGCCTTAGAGGCAAAATGACTAAGTTCCCTTTCACAGGGACTTTTGAAAGGGCTGCCGATAAACTTGGATTGGTGCATACCGATGTTTGTGGTGCTTTAGAAGTAGCCTGAGACGGATATCAATATTTCATAATGTTCACAGATGATCATACTAGGTATGGGATTGTGTACTTGATGAAACATAAATCTGAAGCCTTTGCTAAATTCAAAGAATTTAAGGCCCTAGTTGAAAAACAAACTGGATGTCATATCAAAGCACTTCGGTCGGACCGAGGTGGCGAATATATGAGCACTGAGTTTTATGAGTTCCTTAAGGAACATGGAATAGTTTCACAATTCATGCCTCCAGGAACCCCACAGTTAAATGGTGTTTCAGAAAGGAGAAATCGGACTTTGTTGGACATGGTTCGCTCCATGTTAAATTAAACTGATTTACCTATTTACCTGTGGGGGTATGCCTTACTAACCGCTGACTATATCCTTAATAGATGTCCTTACAAATCTGTTCCTATCACTCTGCATGAGATGTGGAAGGGTAAGAAACCAAGCCTTAATCACATAAGGATTTGGGGATGTCCAGCCTATGTCAAAAAGGCTAAGGTGGACAAACTGGAAGCGAGGTCCATAAAAGGACGTTTCATAGTATACCCAGAGGACTCGATGGGTTATCTATTCTACATGCCAGAAGACCATAGGGTCGTTGTGGAATTACAAGCGCACTTCCTTGAGGATGAATTCATTCAGGAAGGTGGCTCGGGTAGAAATATCTCTTTGGAAGAACATAATGAAACTCCTAAGGAGACATCTGATCAGGGATCAAGAACCGAACTTATTGTAACACAACCTCCACTTCTAAGGTCTGATAGGGTATCTCAATTACCTGAGAGGTATGGCTATACACATGTCGAGGAACTGGGTCTCCACGACACACCTGATAGCAGTGAAAACGACCCTGTCACCTATGACCAAGCGATAGTGGATGTAGACTCCGATAAATGGCAAGAAGCAATGGAAGTTGAGATAGACTCGATGCATACCAATCAGGTTTGGACTCTAGTAGATCTTCCAACTGGCATGAGGACTATTGGAAATAAATGGATCTATAAGAGAAAGACTGATGGGGATGGCAAGGTTGATGCCTATAAGGCCAGGCTTGTGGCAAAGGGTTATACCCAAAGGGAAGGAATCGATTATCATGATACCTTCTCGCCCGTAGTTATGATAAAGTCGATTCGCATGATGCTTGCCATTGCAGCCTATTATGATTATGAAATATGGTAAATGGACGTCAAAACGGCTTTTCTAAATGGATACCTCGAGGAGAAAATCTATATGGAACACCCTAAGGGTTTTGTGTCCAAAGCTAATATTCATAAAGTGTGTAAGCTGCAACGATCCATTTATGGTCTGAAGCAAGCTTCTCGGAGTTGGAACCTTCGATTTGACGAAGAAGTTAAGGACTTTGACTTCGTACGAAATGAGGAGGAACCGTGTGTTTACAAAAAGGTCAATGGGAGCAACATTGCGTTCTTAGTACTATATGTAGATGATATTCTACTTATAGGAAATAACATAGCAATGCTCAGCACTGTGAAAGCTTGGCTTTCTAAAACGTTCTCCATGAAAGACTTGGGAGAAGCTTCCTATATTCTAGGGATCCATCTTTACAGAGATAGACCGCGAAGAATGATAGGACTTTCCCAAGCCCTCTATATAGATAAAATCCTGAGAAGATTCAAGATGGATGAATCTAAAAGAGGGTTCCTTCCCATGCGACATGGAATTCATCTCACCACGAAAATGTGTCCTCAAAGTGAGGAAGATAAGAGAGAGATGAGTAAGGTACCCTATGCCTCAGCAGTGGGTAGCCTCATGTACGCTATGTTGTGTACGAGACCAGACTTAGCCTATGCTGTAAGTATGGTAAGTCGATTTCAAGCAAACCTGGGAAGGCAACATTGGACTGCCGTAAAGAACATTCTTAAGTACTTAAGAAGAACTAGAGATTTGGTTCTTACTTACGGTGGTGGAGAACTGAAGGTGATTGGATTCACCGATTCTGATTTTCAAGGAGATAATGACGACTCTAAGTCGACATCTGGGTATTTATTCACTCTCAATGGAGGAGCAGTATCTTGGAGAAGCTCCAAGCAAACTGCTACTGCAGATTCCACCTGCCAAGCAGAGTATCAAGCTGCCTCAGAGGCTAGCAAAGAAGCATTTTGGATGCAGAAGTTTATACAAGAACTTCAAGTGGTGCCTAACGCGGAGTTGCCTATATCACTATTCTGTGATAATGATGGAGCTGTCGCCCAAGCCAAAGAGCCGAGGGCTCACCACAACACCAAGCATATAGAGAGAAAGTACCACATCGTTCGAGAGATGGTGGAAAAAGGATATGTTTCATTGCAAAGAGTAGACTCAGAAGACAATGTCTCTGACCCGCTGACTAAGCCATTATCTCAGGCAGTCTTAGAAAGACATCTGAAGAACATGGGTATTAGATATCATGATGTGTGGCATTGAGTGCAAGTGGGAGATTGTTAGGAATATGCCCTCGAATGCCACTAAGGGGATGAGAGAGTAGGGGCATTGTACTTGTAATTATGGAAATAAATAATAAAAAGGCAATTCGATTCATTCAATGTTTATTGTATTTCAATTGCATTCTTGACTTGGTAAACATTGAAGTGAAGTCCATGAATATAAACTGAATATTCCATTCTCGTTATGGGATAAGAGAAAATGTACTGGAAGTGTTTAAAGTTTATTTACGTAAATCGTTCGCAAGTCAATAAACTTAAATGGGCATTAAGTTTTAATAAGACTTGTATAACTGATGCTAGGACGTGTGCACGTCTTGATAGCATAGTTATAAAGTATATTGGTGGACCAGTATACTCGAACACGACTCATACTCAATTCAGTCATATGGTATTCACTCTCGGAGAGTCGATGACGAATCAAAAGGTTGTGATAGTATACGTGGACCTTTGACTTGAGGATTCAGTAGAAGATGTGCCTGTGACGTTTAGTTTGTCATTAGAGTAGTTAGACTCATTTGCTTCATTGCTGAGTCGACCTCGAAGTGCGGACTATACGGGCAGGTAGCGATCTTCTTGTATGCCAAGAAAGGATTCTATCTCTGTTAGTGAGCGGCGTATGTCCTATACGGTTAGTGGCAAATAAGATCATGAGTCTTTGGCAAAGCATTACGATATAGTCGTATTAGATACACTATTAATCAGTCGGTCTTGATTTGCATTAACACATGTATAGAGTTTAGTCAACGGTAGGGTTTGACTTTCTGTGACCGAAGACTTGACCGGGACATCGATGAAGGGTCTATACGTATATAGTATTCACGACATAATGGTTCTTGAATGATCCCTTCATTCGTTCTCGATCGGGGTTTACAGTCTTGCCGCTAGTGGCTAAGTCTTTGCCGCACTCATTAGTTCCTCCCAATGCCGGTGAGACGGACCTACGAGTCGCGCATCGGGAGCGTTGACGGATAAATGTGAATTTATTATCTCTCTATTAATATTAGATATTGGATATCTAATTATGATTTATTGGATAAATCAAATAGCGGTCTTATGAATTAAAATTAAGTTACCGGGTAATTAATTTAACTCATAAATTATATTTCTTAGAGAAATATATTTGTATTTGATATAATTAATTAATTAGATTAATTAATTAATATAAATACATTTATGATTAAACGGAGTGTATTTAACAGTCGTTTGTGAACGTCCGATACGAGCCGAGTGGCTCGGCTCGTTTTTTAGGAAACTTCCTTGTGGCCGCCCACCTCTCTTCGCATGGCATGATCTTGCATGTGTGTGGGAACTCACTTAGAGTTGAGATTCCCACATGATTGTGAATGATAGTTGTAAAGGAATAATTATTCTTTTATAATATATATCATCACATTATAATACACACATGATGAAAGGAGTAGTATATATAACTCATCTTTCATGCAAATGAGTAGCTTCCTGCCGAGAGCATTAACAAGGAGAGATATATATTTTTTTATATTTTCATCTTTGAGATGATATAATAGTTAAAAAAAATTGAGATATAAATTCCTATAGTAATTCCTAGCCGTGTTCTTGGAGAACGGATTACTATCGAATTTTTCCGGGCAACTTCCGACGCGTGTGAGGTAGAGGCTTCGAATTTTCGGTGCTTGGACGAAGGGATTTCGTGTTCGGGATGGAGTTCGTGATCGTCATCCATATTTACGAAGATTTATTTCAAAGGCTTCAAGGGTATGATTTTTATCTTCGTATTTATATTTTCGTATATACGTTACTTGATCGTTCCTGTTTTGGATTCGTTTTTATTTTCCACTGCGTATTTCGTTTTAGTTTCGGAATCCCAACATCATTTTCATTCAGTGTTGTATATTTTATCTTCATATAAAATATGCATGTATTCTGTATTATCTTGGGTGTGTGGTACTTGAAACTCCTCATCGGAGTAATGGATGATATAATGTGGTTCGGTACTACGATTATATTATTTAAGTCATTAATTTTTATTCGCCTGGTGGGTCCCAGTCGGGGATCCACGGCACTGTAATAGTCGCCTAGTTTGGGGTGTTACAGAGTTAGTATCAGAGCGTGGTTTTGAATACTACCTTCCGAGTTATGTCTCATTGAAATCATCGTTCATCAGACTAGTATCATTGGACTTTCGCGTCACGTGCCCTCAGACCAAAGAACAGTAAGATTTGTGACGCCATGGTATAATTTCTGGCAATAAGAATCACTCATTCATCATTCAACAGTCAACAGTCCTCAACCATCATTTTCATTTTTGATCATGTCGATCATGTTAACTCATTAGTCACTCAGTTCATTTCATTGTTCAGTTGTTGATCTTGAGGATCATATCATTAATCTTGTTAACTTTTTCAAGATAATCATTTCAAGAATTTCATCAGATAATCATGTCACCTCAGTTGATCATTCATATAATCATTGTGCTAGAGCGCGTATGCTCGTTTTCATCATTTCATGACGTAATCATAATGCGATATTCATGCGAGATCTATAATTGTCTTGTGACTTTCCTACTTCAGTATGGAGAGAGAAGGCAGAGGATGCGGGAGAAGAGGCCACGGTGCAGGCCGAAACCCGAGAGCTCGTGTGAATACACGCGCGAATGTGAGGAATAATGCTAACTCATCGAGCAGTGACGCTGCCACTCATTCACCCGGAAACGATCATTCACTGTCAGGGAGTTGCACCCGAGACATAGCTCATTCAGAAGGTGTTCGGGTTGACCCACTCGCGTTTATGCAGGGCATGATGGCCCAGATGACTCAGATGGCACGCCTCATGGAGACGATGCAGAACTCAACCGCACAGAATCAGCAGGCTTCTCCGCCGCCACCTCAGGGGCAGAAGAGGGATGTGAGCAGTATCATTGGCGTCATCTCTCGCCAGAGACCACCTACTTTTGAGGGCTCATATGAGCCGGCGGATATTGTTCACTGGCTTGAGCATTTCCAGAAGTTGTTTGCTATGGTGGAGTGTCCCGAAGGGCACAAAGTTTTAGTTCCGGCTTACTATCTGGGTAAGAGCGCTCATTCATGGTGGTTATCGTTGAAGCCCACCGACGGATCATGTACTTGGGATCAATTCAAGACTCTCATGATGGAGAAGTATTATTCGGCCCCACTCAGAGAGGCTAAGTTATCAGAATTACTCACTCCCGACCCCTCGGCGGAAGAAGATGTTCTCGCCATCGCCGAGAAATTTCAGGAGCTACTTCCTTTCGCCTCATATATTATTCACTCAGAGGTGGACAAGATCAAGTATTTCAGCAAGAGGTTGAAAGCTCGTATGCGGATGCAGTTGCTTAATCAACATTGTACCACTCTGGCCGAGTTCATCGAGAAAGCTCTTACTTATGAGCTTACTGCTAAGGAGATTGCTAAGCAGCAACCTTCATCTGCTAGCAAGAAGTCTAAGAATCGTAATCACTCTGAAGGCAGTCAGTCAACTTTCAAGAAGCCTCGTGCGGGCTCTACTTTTTCTGAGCGACCTCTTATGGCGCCTAGACCCGCGGAATCTGTGTCCCGAGCGGCTAGTTCGGCCATCACCTGCTTCAACTGTGAAGAACAGGGTCATTTCAGCACCAAGTGTCCGGGGCAGACTATCACATGCCATAACTGTGGGATTGCTGGGCATAAGACCCGTTTTTTCCGAAAGGACTCCAAACCTACTCCAGTGTCATCTCAGGCCCCGAGACAGTCAGCGGTTCAGAATCAGGCCAGTCAGTCTGCGTCGTTCAAGATGACGGGAGCAAACAAAGGCAGAGGCAAAAGCTATCAGACGGGAGCATCCGGTTCGGGGGCCGGCAAGCCCCGAATTTATGAGATGAAGAAGACCGACGATCCGGAGGCCCGGATGATCTTAGGTACACTCGATATTCTATCTCAACCTATGTGTACCCTTTTTGATACTGGTGCATCGCATTTATTCATTTCCGAGTCATGTTTGAGTAGACTACGTCTGGGTAGTGCTACTAGTTGTGAGCCTTATGTCATTGGTCTACCTGATGGTAGAAGAATTATCGGAGATCGTGAGATTAAGGATTGTCCGATTCAGCTTCATGGCCGTGATTGGTTAGCAGACCTAATCGTGGTGGATTTACCGAGAGACGACGTTATCTTAGGTATTGATTGGATGGATCGTCACGATGCCATCATTAGTGTCCGTAAGCTTATGGTCACTATCATTTCAGACGATGGAGTTGAATGTGTATTTCAGGGAGGTAATCCCAGTTGTTCCAGGAGAGTCATAAACTATATGAAAGTAGTGAAATTACTCAGTCAGGGGTGTGTTGGTTATTAGTGCTATATGACCAAAACCGAGAAATCATCAATAATGTTGAAGGATATTCCGATAGTGAGAGAATATGCTGATGTATTTCCGGACGAGTTAACAAGTTTGCCTCCACAAAGAGATGTGGAATTCACGATTGAGTTAGAGCCTGGTACGTCTCCAATATCGAAGGCACCGTATCGGATGGCCCCGACCGAAATGCAGGAACTGAAGAATCAATTAGAGGATTTGACCGAGAAAGGTTATATACGACCGAGTGCGTCCCCGTGGGAGCACCAGTGTTATTTGTCAAGAAGAAGGATGGTTCATTTTGTTTGTGTATTGATTATCGGGAGTTGAACAGAGTTACGATCAAGAATAAATATCCTCTACCCCGTATTGATGATCTTTTGGATCAACTTCAGGGAGCTTCAGTATTTTCCAAGATCGACTTAAGATCTGGATCATCAGTTGCGAATTCGAGAGCCGGATATCACAAGGACGGCGTTTCGAACACGCTATGGTCATTATGAGTTTGTGGTAATGCCGTTTGGGTTAACTAATGCACCTGCAGTATTCACGGAGTTAATGAATCGGGTTTTCATCAACTATTTGGATCAATTCGTAGTTGTCTTCATTGATGACATTTTGATTTATTCTCGTGACCGTGAGGAGCACGAATTTCACCTTCATCAGGTTCTCGATGTATTGAGACGAGAGCAACTTTATGGAAAGTTTTCCAAATGTGAGTTCTGGATGTCCGAGGTGACGTTTCTCGGACATGTAATTTCATCAGATAGAGTTCGTGTCGACCCTCAGAAGACGGAGGCTATCCGAGATTGGCAACCCCCGAAGAGTGTTAAGGAAATCCGAAGTTTTCTCGGATTAGCTGGTTATTATCGGCGATTTGTGGAAGGATTTTCTAAAATCGCTCAACCCATGACGAACCTTTTGTGGAAGGATAAGAAATACACGTGGTCCGACGCGTGTCAGCGGAGTTTTGAGGAACTCAAGAGTCGTTTGATTTCAGCATCTGTCCTTTCCTTGCCGCAAGGGACGGAAGGATTTGTGGTTTATAGTGACGCGTACGGACACGGTCTTGGATGTGTATTAATGCAGAATGGGAAAGTTATTGCTTATGCTTCACGGCAATTGAGACCTTACGAGGTTAATTATCCGACACATGACCTGGAGCTAGCATCCTTGGTGTTCGCATTGAAGATTTGGCGCCATTATCTTTATGGCGTTACCTGTCAGATATTCACCGATCATAAGAGTTTGAAGTATATATTTACTCAGAAGGAGTTAAATATGCGACAGAGGCGGTGGTTGTAACTAATCAAAGATTATGATATTGAGATCATGTACCACCCGGGCAAGGCGAACGTGGTCGCTGATGCCTTGAGTCGTAAGTCCATTTAGGAGCAAATGCTTGCTCATTTAACAGTTCAGAAGGAGCTTCAGCAGGAATTCCTTCGACCCGAGATCGAGGTCTGGTTACAGAGAGTGCAAGGGCAACTTTGCATGTTGGAGATTTCATCGCCACTTGAGAAGGCATTCAGAGTGAATCAGGGTTCAGACCCGTTTTTGTCGCGCATCCGGAAGGACGTGATTCAGGGGAAAGCCCCTGGATTTGTGGTCCATGAGGATAGACTTTTGCGATTTAAGAATCGGTTATGCGTTCTGGCGAATGACGAGTTGGAAAACTCAATTTTGAAAGAAGCTCATGCTACCCCATATTCCATTCATCTGGGGTCTAGCAAGATGTACAAAGACTTGAAACAAAATTACTGGTAGAGGAATATAAAGCGAGAAGTCGCAGATTTTGTTTCAAGATGTTTAACCTATCAGCAAGTCAAGATAGAACATCAGCGACCGTCGGGTATGCTGAAACCGCTCCCTATTCCAGAGTGAAAGTGGGAAGATATTTCGATGGACTTCATCACGAGTTTGCCGACGAGTTGTCGTGGCATTATTAGAATTTGGGTAATTATGGACCGCTTAACTAAATCAGCTCATTTACTTGAGATTAAAAATACGTGGGGTCCCGAGAGACTTGCCCAGTTGTTCATCAAAGAGATAGTGAGATTGCACGGTACTCCTAAGAGTATCGTTTCTGATCGTGATGGGTGGTTCGTGTCGCATTTTTGGAAATCAGTTCATCGTGCTATGGGAAATCAGCTTAATCTCAGCACAGCTTTTCATCCTCAGTCCGACGAACAATCAGAGAGGACTATTCAGACGTTGGAGGACATGTCGAGGGCATGTGTTCTCGATTGGAAGGACGATTGGGAAGCCCAACTACCGTTGATCGAGTTCATGTACAATAATAGTTGGCACGCTTCGATTAAGATGGCACCTTACGAGGCCTTGTACGGTCGTCGTTGTCGATCTCTTTTGTGTTGGGATGACTTATTAGAATCAATCGGCACCGAGCCAGATATGCTTATAGCTGCCCGCGGGAAGGTAGCTTTGATCAGGAGTTGTTTGTTGACCGCTCAGAGTCGACAGAAATCATATGCAGATAATCGTCGTCGACCATTAGAGTTCGAGACAGGTGACCACGTTTTGGTCAAGGTATCCCCGAGTCGAGGTATCTTCCATTTCGGGAAGCGTGGGAAGTTGAGTCCGAGATTCATTGGACCGTTTGAGATTTTGGATCGAGTAGGCAATCTGGCTTATCGATTGGCCTTACCTCCGGCGTTGAGCCGAATTCATAATGTGTTTCATGTCTCTCAGTTGCGGAAGTATGTTTCCGACCCGAGTCACATACTTCAGTTCGATGAAATTGAGATCGCGGATGATCATTCGTATGAGGAGCGTCCTATACGAGTTTTAGAGCAGAAAATCAAACAGTTGAGGAACAAGACGATTCCTTTGGTTAAGATCCAGTTGTCTAGACACGGATTCGAAGAGGATACTTGGGAAACCGAGGATAGTATGCGGGAGAGTTATCCCGAGTTGTTCGACCCTTAGTTTCGGGGATGAAACTTTTTTAAGGGGGGGTGTATGTAATACCCGGTTGTAATTCAGTCATTATCATTCAGTAATTATCATTCGGTATTTGTCACTCAGTAATTTTTCACTCATTAATAATCATTCATCATTCATATTCAATCATTGTATTCACCATTCAGAGTAATTTGTATCGTGTATCAGTTATTATTCGTCATTCTACCTGGTTGGAGGATCGATCCGTGGTTACCATCATTGTCATCTTTATAGTGGGCTGTGTGTGATGAGTAGTGCACGCTACGTACTCTCTTTAGTGCGCGCTAATTGAGTACGGGTAGCGCACGCTACCTCTCAGCATTAGCGCACGCTAGCGTGGTTCAGGCAGACAGTCCAGAAGGCACTGGACTGCAGTTGGGTTGTAGTAGCGCACGCTACAAATGGTAAGTAGTGCGCGCTAGTGAGATCAGATAGCACATGCTATGCTAGCAGTGTAGCGCGCGCTAAGGTCGATCAGGCAGAGTCCAGTGGGTACTGGACTGATTTGGAATAATTCATAGCGCACGCTACGAGTAGATATTAGCGTACGCTAATGGTGTAGTAGCGCGCACGGAATTATAGGTGTAGCGCGCGCTATCGCGAGCCGGTCATAGTACAGAGGGTTCTGGACTTCAGTTATTGGGCATCAAATATTCGGTTAGCGCATGCTAACATTTCGGATTAACGCATGCTATCAGGAAGGCGTTAGCGCACGTTACCAAGTTCATAACATACGTTAACGAGGCAGTCAGAGCTCACTGGACTGTCCGGTTAACCTGCTAGCGCATGTTAAATATGAGGTCATAGCGTGCGCTAATCTGGGAATAGTATAAATTGGACAGTCCAGTCTATATTCGTCATTTTTCATTTCACTTCACTCATTCGACGATTCCGGGCGATTTCGGGCAATTTGGAAGCATCTCTTCGAGCTGCACTCACCTATCATCATCTTCATGTTTCTAAGTTGGATTATTCATCATTTCATCCTCTCCAATTCATCAAATCAAGGTAAATGATTCTTGAATCTAGAATTTCGGATTTTGAATGTTTTCCTTCCGATCTCTTCGTGTAAGCTTGGTTTTAAGTTGGAATATGTTAGATATAGATTATCTACCCTGGATACATGTATTTATACGGATTTATTGATGTGTTTTTTGGATTTGATGAATATTTGGAGAACTAATCTAGAACACTTTAGAGTTGACTTTAATATTTGGGGGTTTTCGATTAGATGTTGTCGTTAACTCGATTTTTGGATTCCTATTGGATTATTGATATCATCTGAGGTGTATTGTTGGATTGAACTACTCATTTTGGAGTTTGGTTCCGATATAGTTGGGGTTGATTTTAATCAAAGGATGAATGTTTGCTAAGTGTTTGTCTTAACGCCCCAATGAGTTTGGATATTGTTGTATCGACTCTTGAAGTGGGTTGTGATCATGTTTGAATCGTGTATTAAGCGTATTATTGGTCATTGTGTTATTCAAGGTTGTTCGAGCGACCGACATCTCTTTTTAGGACGTTGTTCGAGGAAGGACTTTCTTCACTGGTATTGGGAAAGTTAATTCTTACTCGGTTAAAAGGATATTCATTCCTTTCGTTGTTGTTCATTCATAATCATAACTCATTCATAATGTATTAACTGTATTGAGACTTGTAATTGTCGAATAATCACTTCATTCACGAGGAACGACGGTTCCAATCATTTCATTGAGCTATCATTCACTTCACTATTATTTCATCGGTGAGTCATTCTTGACTTGGTCGGATTGTTATTCATTAATATTCTTCATGGTCATTCTTGTTCATATGACCTTATGGGTTCATATTGCCTGGCCGGGTGGGTATGTGTGGAATTTTTTGTCGGGCACATGATGGTCATGTGTTCGGGTTCACCGACACAATGGACTGTGCACACGGTAACGTACCTCCGTGAGACTAATTAGGTACAAGGACGGGTGTGTCCGGACACTCGTCTTGTGTACTTGCACATACCATTACGGGCGTACTATGATGCTCCTCTTCAGCTTAATTTCATAATTAAAATATATCATGATAGTGTTTATTCAACTCTTGAGGATTGTTGTTCTGTGTAACTGACCCCGTTGGGGGATGTTGTTTTCAGGTCATGGCAAGGTTAAAGCACGGGAAGAGAACGTTGACGGCGAGTAGTCCCAGTGATACTAGTAGTGGGCCCCAGTCTTTTCAGTCATTCATGTTGTCTTCATTTTATTTTCCGCTGCAGATTTCCGTTTGAATACTCATTTTCATTCAGTGTTGTATATTTTATCTTCATAGAAAATATGCATGTATTCTGTATTATCTTGGGTGTGTGGTACTTGAAACTTCTCATCGGAGTAATGGATGATATAATGTGGTTCGTTACTACGATTATATTATTTAAGTCATTAATTTTCATTCGCCTGGTGGGTCCTAGTAGGGGGTCTACGACACTGTAATAGTCGCCTAGTTTGGGGTGTTACAAATGATAGAGCTGTCGCCTAAGCCAAGGAGCCAAGGGCTCACCACAACACCAAGCATATAGAGAGAAAGCATCACATCTTTCGAGAGATGGTTGAAAAAGGATATGTTTCGTTGCAAAGAGTAGACATAGAAGACAATGTCTCTGACCTGCTGACTAAGCCGTTATCTCAGGCTGTCTTGGAGAGACATCTGAAGAACATGGGTATTGGATACCATGATGTGTGGCATTGATTGCAAGTGGGAGATTGTTAGGAATATGCCCTCGAATGGCACCCAGGGGATGAGAGAGAAGGGGCATTGTACTTGTAATTATGGAATTATCAAAAAAAAAAAGAAATATGATTCATTCACTGTTTATTGTATTTCAAATGCATTCTTGATTTCATAAACATTGAAGTGAAGTCCATGTAAATAAGAGCGAACATTCCACTCTCGTTATTAGATAAAAGAAAATGCACTGGAAGTGTTTAGAGTTTATTTATTTAAACCGTGCGCAAGTCGATAAACTTAAATGGGCATTAAATTTTGAGTAAGACTTGTATAACTGGTGCTAGGAAGTGTGCATGTCTTGATATCATAGTTATAGTATATTGGTGGGACCAGTATACTCGAACACGACTCATACTTGATTTAGTCACACGGTATTCACTCATGGAGAGTCGATGACGAATCGAAAGGTTGTGATAGTATACGTGGACCTTTGACTTGAGGGCTCAGTAAGAGATGTGCCTGTGATGTTTAGTTTGTCATTAGAGTAATTAGACTCATTTTCTTAATCACTGAGTCAACCTCGAAGTGCGGACTATACGAGCAGGTAGCAGTCTTTACTGTACGCCAAGAAAGGATTTTATCTCCTGTTAGTGAGCAGGCGAATGTCCTATACGGTTAATGGCAAATAAGATTATAAGTCTTTGGCCAAAGAATTCTGATCTAGTCGTATTGGATACATTAGTAATCAGTCGGTCTTGATTTGCATTAACACATGTATAGGTCTAGTCAACAGTATGGTTTGACTTTACCGTGACCCGAAGACTTGACCGGGACATCTGATGAAGGGTCTATACGTATATGGTATTCATGACATAATGGTTCTGGAATGATCCCTTCATTCGTTTTCAGTCGGGGTTTATAGTGCGGCCCGCTAGGCTGGCTAAGTGCTGCCCGCACTCATTGGTTCCTCCCAATGCCGGCTGAGACGGACCTACAGAGTCGCTCATCAGGATCGTTGACGGATAAATATGAATTTATTATCTCTCTATTAATATTAGATAATGGATATCTAATTATGATTTATTAGATAAATAAAATAGCGGTCTTATGAATTAAAATTAAGTTACTAGGTAATTAATTTAATTAATAAATAATATTTCTAAGAGAAATATATTTTGTATTTGATATAATTAATTAATTGGATTAATTAATTTATATACATACATTGGAGATTAAATGGAGTGTATTTAACGGAGTCGTTTGACGAACGTCCGGCGAGCCGAGTGACTAGGCTCGTTTCCTAGAAATTTCCAAGAAGCCGCCCACTCCCTCTCTCTCTTGTCTTGTTTTGTTTTTGTTTAATGTTGTGTGATCCCACCATGATTCTTTCAACCAATGGTGCCAAGTTGATATCATGTGGAGGAATCTCATCATAAACATTATATAATGAACAAAACAAACTCCTCTCATTCCATCCTTCATGCTACGGCCCAGAGCAATTTTTGAGGGAGAAGAAAAAAATATTTTCTTTAAGTATTATCATCTTAGAGGTGAAAACTAGTAAGAAAATAGAGAGAAAAAAATTCCTACGAGTTTCCCGAGCCGTGTTCTTGGAGAATGGAGCCTCGTTATTTTTTCCGGTCAAGTTCCGTTGCGTGATGACGTAGAGACATCATATTTTCGGTGCTTGGGATGAAGGAATTTCGTACTCGTGCTCGAGTTCATGAACATCATCAACATACGAATATATTTTCAAAGGATTCAAGGTATGGGACTTTGATCCTTTTATCTTCGTTAATTTATTTTTTCATATACATTACTTGATCGATCCTGTTTGGGATTCTTTATTGTGTATTATTATTCCGATGCGTATTCATTTGTTTCCGGAATCAATGATCAGCCTATAACCACGAGTTTCTAGCGTATTTCTCTAGAGTTCAAATTTTCTTTCAACTCCGTTCTTCGTCTCATCTGTAATACCCGGTTGTAATTCAGTCATTATCATTCAGTAATTATCGTTCAGTAATTGTCACTCAGTAATTTCACTCATTAATGATCATTTGTCGCTCATATTCAATCATTATTTTCACCGTTCGGAGTATATTGGTATCACGTATCAGTTTTATTCATCATTCAACCCGGTTGGATAGTCGGGCCGAGCGTATCATCATTGTCATCTTTGTTGTGGGATGTGTGTGAGGAGTAGCGCATGCTACGTACTCTCTTTAGCACACGCTAATTGAGTACAGGTAGCGCACGCTACCACTCAGCATTAGCGGATGCTAATGTTGTTCAGGCTGACAGTCCAGAAGGCACTGGACTGCAGGTGAGTTATAAGTAGCGCACGCTACGAATGGTAAGTAGCGTGCGCTAGTGGTTTGTAGTAGCGCACGTTATACATTTTGGTGTAGCGCGCGCTAAGGTCGGACAGGCAGAGTCCAGTGGGTACTGAACTGAATTGGATTAATTTATAGCGCACGCTATGAGTCGTTTTTAGCGTACGTAAATGGTGTTGTAGTGCATGCTAAATATTAAATGTAGCGCACACTATCGCGAGCAGGTCAGAGGACAGAAAGTCTGGATTTCAGTTACTGGGCATCATATTTTTAAGTTAGTGCACGCTAACATATTGGGGTTAGTGCACGCTAAGTGTACAGCCGTAGCGCACGCTATAAAAGGTACATAGCGCACGCTACCATTTTCGGACAGTGGGTACTGTACTACCCAAAACACCCATTAGCGCACGCTAAGAACTGGAGCTAGCGCGTGCTAAACTGGGATTCCTATAAATAGGACAGTTCATCCCTTTCTTCGTCATTTTCATTTCTCACTTCGCTTTTGGGCGATTCCGGGCGATTTTGGACGATTTGGAGAGTGTTCTTCGAGCTACTATCACCTATCATCATCTTCAAGCTTCTGAGTTGGATTAATCATCATTTCATCATCTCCAATACATCAAATCAAGGTATTAACTTCTTGGATCTAGAATTTCGGATTTTTGGGTTTTCCTTCTGATTTCTTCATGTAAGCTTGGATTGTTGTTGGAATATATTAGATATGGATTATCTACCTTGGATAAATGTATTCCTACGGATTCATGGTTGTATATTTCAGATTTCATGAATATTGGGGTTGAATCAAGAACACTTTGGGGTTGACTTTGATATATTTTGGGGGGTTTCGATTAGATGTTGTCGTTAACTCGAGTTATGGATTCCTATGGGATTATTGATGTCATTGAAGTTGTTTTGTTGGTTTCAAATACTCATTTTGGTGTTGGTTTCGATATATTCGGGATTGGATATTATCAAAGGATGTGTGTTTGCTAAGTGTTCGCTAGAATGGCTCTATGAGTTTGGATATTGTTGTATCGGCGTTTAAGTTGGTTATAATCGTGTTTGATTCGTATATTGAGCATTGTTGGTAATTGTCATTCAAGGTTGTTCGAGCGACCAACACATCATTGTAGGACGTTTGTTCGAGGAAGGACATTCTTCACCGGTTGAGTAAGTTAATTCTTACTCGGTTAAAAGGAGATTCATTCATTTCGTTGTTGTTCATTCATAATCATAATTCATTCATAATGTATTAACCGTATTGAAACTTGTAATTGTTAATTAATCACTTCATTCACGAGGAACGATGGTTCCAACCATTTCATTGAGCTATCATTCATTTCACTATCATTTCATCTCGGTGAGTCATTCTTGACTTTGTTGGATTGTTATTCATTAATATTCTTCATGGTCATTCTTGATCATATGACCTTATTGGTTCATATTGCGTGGCCGGGTGGGGATGTGTGGAATTTTTAGTCAGGCACGTGATGGTCATGTGTTGGGTTCACCGACACATTGGACTGTGCACACGGTAATGTACCTCCGTGAGACTAATTAGGTACGAGGGTGGGTATGTCTGGACACTCGTCTTGTGCACGTGCACATACCATTACGGGCGTACTGTGATGCCTCTCTTCAGCGTCATTTCATAATTAAGTTATATCATGATTGTGTTTATTCAACTCTTGAGGATTGTTGTTCTATGTAACTGACCCCGTTATGGGATGTTGTTTTCAGGTCATGGCAAGGCTAAGGCACGGGAAGAGAACGTTGGCGGCGAGGAGTCCCAGTGATACTAGTAGGGGGCCCCAGTCCTTTTCATTCACTTGTGTTTTCTTCATTTTATTTCCGCTGCAGACTTCCATTTGGATATTCATTTCATTCAGTGTTGTATATTTTATCTTCATATAAAATATACATGTATTCTGTATTATCTTGGATGTGTTGTATTGAAACTCCTCATCAGAGTGATTGATGATATAATGTGGTTCGGTACTATAATTATATTATTTAATTCATTAATTTTCATCCGCCTGGTGGGTCCCAGTCGGGGGTCCACGGCACTGTAATATCCGCCTAGTTTGGGGTGTTACAGAGTTGGTATCAGAGTGTGGTTTTGAATACTACCTTCCGAGTCATGTCTCATTTGAGATCATCCTTCATCAGACTAGTATCATTGGACTTTCGCATCACGTGTGACCTGTGCGAGAGCCGAGCCCCCCAGACCAAAGAACAGTAAGATTTCTGACGCCATGGTATAATTTCTGGCAATAGAATCACTCGTTCATCATTTAACAGTCAACAATCCTCATTCATCATTTTCATTTGTGATCAAGTCAATCATGTTAATTCATTAATCACTCAGTTCATTTCATTGTTCGGTTGTTGATCTTGAGGATCATATCATTAATCTTGTTAACTAGTAAGAAAAAGAGAGAAAAAATTCCTACTAATTTCCCGAGCCGTGTTCTTGGAGAATGGAGCCTCGTTATTTTTTCTGGTCAAGTTCCGTCGCGTGGTGACGTAGAGACATCATATTTTCGGTGCTTGGGATGAAGGAATTTCATGCTCGTGCTTGGGTTCGTGAACATCATCAACATACGAATATATTTTCAAAGGATTCAAGGTATGGGACTTTGATCCTTTTATCTTCGTTAATTTATTTTTTCATATACGTTACTTGATCGATCCTGTTTGGGATTCTTTATTGTGTATTATTATTCCGATGCGTATTCATTTGTTTCCAGAATCAATGCTCAGCCTATAACCACGAGTTTCTAGCGTATTTCTCTAGAGTTCCAATTTTCTTTCAACTCCATTCTTCGTCTCATCAACCAGTACTATATCATCTGCAAACATCATGCACTAAATAATATCATCTTGAATTGACCTTGTCAATTCGTCCATGACTATGGCAAAGAGGAAAGGACTAAGAGCCTAGCTTTGATGCACCCCAATCATAATAGGAAATTCTTCAGTCCTTCCCACGGTAGTACGTACACTTGTACTAGCTCCTTCGTACATGTCTCGAATGATGTCAACATACTTATTAGACACGCTCTTTTTGGCTAATGCCCACCAACCTACCTCCTTAGTACCTTATCATAAGCCTTCTCTAAATAAATAAAAACCACATGCAAGTCGTTCTTGTTTTCGCGATAATGTTCCATCATCTCTCTCATTAGAATATTGCTTCCACAGCCGATCTCCCGGGCATAAATTCAAATTGGTTTTCTGATTTCTCCATACACTTTCTAAGACGTTGCTCAATCACTCGTTCCCATAATTTAATGGTATGACTCATAAACATAATCCCCGATAATTAGGGCACTCATGGACATCGACGTTGTTCTTATATAAAGGGATCAAAGTGCTTTTCCTCCATGTCACTGACATCTTGTTGTGTTTTCAAATCTTGTTGAAAAGTATAGTCAACCATTCGATTCTCCTCTCTCCCAAACACCTCCATCCTTCAATAAGTATACCATCTGACCCTTCTGCTTTTCTCGAACCCATTTTATTTAATGCCATCCGTACTTCACCCTTTTGAATTCATCACATAAAATCCCAATTAACCAAATCTGAAGCAATACTTACATCCCTAATATCTTTCTCATGTTGTCTATTAAATAGGTTATCAAAGTATGCCCTCTATCTTTTTCTAATCTCCTGATCTCCTACTAAAACCTTATGGAGTAGAGTTATATTAAATACCAAACTTTTCTTACATACCAAGGGACTCATCCCCACCATCCATCCAAAAAGAAATCAATGGTTGAAATTAAAATCATTTAATAGTTCACACATTTTTTATAATTTAAATATCTCTTAAACCGTTAATCGTTAGGCGAAAATAATTACACCATCGCAACGAGCATTTAATTATCTTTCTATAGACGGGCACTTTGATATACTTTCGACAAAAAAAATTTTTTCGTTTTTTTCACGTTTTTTTTCGTGGCCGAAAATATCATATGTGATATATCATATATGATATGTAATATCATATATGATATATCATATGTGATTTTTTCGGCCACGAAAAAAACATGAAAAAAGCGAAAAAAAATTGTCGAAAGTATATCAAAGTGCCTATCTATAGAAAGATAATTAAATGCTCGTCGTAACGGTATATTTTTTTTGACTTAACGATTAACGGTTTGAAAGATATTGATATTTGAAAAAAAATAATGAAAGTGGGTTTTTTAAATTGTTGGGATTAATCTCATCCATTAGATCAAATAAAGATGGAGGGAAGATGGAGGGTGGAGATTAGTCCCTTGGTATGTAAAAAAAGTTTGGTCCTCAAATGATCTTAAATCAACCTTATGATCCACATCCTTCACACATTTAACTCTCCTAATATCTCATCTCCTCATATCTCTAATATGAGCAATTTTATAAATATCTCTTTCCCCTTCTTTAATATCCAATTTAGTAACCAATTCTTGATTAATCTTTTTCCTATCATCACGAACGGCTTTCTTGGCTTCTATTTTAGCCTCCTTATATTTCTCAAAGTTCTCCTCACTTGGGAATTTTTCTAATGCCTTGTAGCATTCACGTTTAGTTTTTATTGCCTGCTTTACCTCATCATTCCACCACGATGTGTCCTTACCTGATGGCTTGTATCCTTTAGATTACCCTAAAATTTCTTTTGCCGCTTCCTTAATGTTATGTTCCAACATAGCCCAAGTTGAACCTATACCCATCTCTGTGCCCTCGAGATCATTACATCTAGCGACAACCTTATCCACAAAAGTTTTCCGACTCTCCCTGGAAGCTTTCACCATCTAACACGAGGGTCCACTTGCGGGCTTCTCTTTTTATAATATCTTTTACCTTGAAAATCAAGCACGACAAGTCTTTGTTGAGTAGCGGTACTTTCTCCAGGTATCACCTTGCAATCGGTGTACCTCTTTCCCCACACGTTTCTCACTAAAAATAAGTCAATTTGACTTGCATCTCCTCCACTTCTATATGTCACTAAGTGAGATTCCCTTTTCTAGAACAACATGTTCATGATACCCAAGTCATATGTTTGCGCAAAATCCAATATACCACATCCCGCTTCATTTCGATCCCTAAAACCAAAACCACCATAAACACTCTCAAATTCGTCTCTCCCAATCCCCACATGACCATTGAGGTCCCCACCAATGATCAATTTCTCCCCAATAAGGACTCGTTCGACAACCTCCTCTCAGCAGTCCTACTTGTGGGGCATAAGCACTTATAATAGTTAGAATCTCATCCCCCACCAAACACTTAATACTCATAACCGTATCACTTTTTCTAAACATCTCTACCACGTCGTCTATGAAGTACTTTTTTATGATGATACCTACTCAATTTTTTTCTCTCTCTTTTCCCGAATACCATCAGACCATTAAAAAATCAAAATTAACAAAGAAAAGAAGAAGAACCAGCAATACAAGATCTATTCTGACTTCCACACCACGGAGTCCTACCATATTTTGTTATTCAAGTGACAACCAAACCCAAGATCAGAACCGGAGACTAATGCATAAGGCTTTTTGAAAAGTCATAGCAAATTCCCTCCGCTCGTTTGATTAACTTGAAACATCAGTTTTTTTATATAACAAAGTAATATCCCAATAACTCCTGATAAAATTTGTTGTACCATCGAGTTACAGTTTCTTTATGCTTTATAGATTAAAGAGTGATGCTACATGTACACATATGTGTACATATATTTGTACAAACATGCATCTCATCCATCCATTTAATGTCGGACCCATTTATTTATTGTGGGACCACATTAAATGGATGAATAAGATACATGTGTACACATATGTGTACACATTATGCGTAAATTTAGCGTTGTTCTAGATTAAAATCTCTAGGTGATAGAATTGGAGGCACTGGAAATAAAAAGCGATATTTCCGGATCTTTACATGAGAAATAGGGACTTCTTTGAGAAGTCGGTTCCGCCCGGTCCGGCCAAGTCTGAGGGCCGCCGACCAGTGGTTGATGCCGATCGGGGGAGAGACAGTGATGGAGAAGAGGGAAGGGCGACTAAGAAGGTGAAGACTAGGGAGGCTGGTTTAGTGCAGGTGCCATTATGGAGGACATCCTCCCCCATGAGAAGGTGCTCGTGGAGGAGGGAGACGTTGTTATTGATTGTTCGGGGCTGATTCCGGCGGTAAGTTTGTCCAGTAAGTTGAAAGAAAGGCTAGCAAAAACGATGGGGTTTTCGGTTATAGTGAATCTTTTGGGAAGCACCATTGGTTACAAATCTTTATGTAACAAGCTAGTATCATTATGGAATCTTAATGAAGCGAAAGTTGTTGATATGGGCTGTAGATACTTCCTAGTACAGTTTAAGGGGGAGTTGGATTATCAACGAGCGTTGCTGAATGGCCCGTGGATGATGTTGTGGAGTTGCCTTTAGGTCCAAGCATGGACACCAGAGTTCCGTGTTACTTAGTGTGCGCCTACATCTACGGTGGTTTGGATCCATGTGTCGAATGTTCCCTTTCACTTATACCCCTCGGATGTGGTCAGAGCTACCGGAGAAGCGGTGGGTACTGTCATTCGAGTGGATTATAACACGAGTGATCTTCAGAGGGGTAGGTTCGCCCGGCTTGCAGTTAATATTGACCTATCTAAGCCACTTGTGTCTATGTTCACGATCGATTGGGAGGAATTTAAAGTGGAGTATGAGAACCTCAGTGATTTATGTGTGCACTGTGGTATGTTCGTCCACTTGGATGCTATATGTGTTAAGAATCCTAAGGCCACAGGGGATGGTGAGGCTGTGCCTGCGGCTGCTACTCCTCAACGATCTTTTGGGCCATGGATGATAGTGAAAAAGAAGAAGAAGAGGGTTCTGAGGAAGGGTTCGGATGTAGTGGGGAATGAGAATGTGTATCCAGTTGCAAATAACCGGTTAGCGTCTTTGGAGGTTGAGGATCCGAATGTGGGGGCTAGGGCTGGGAGATTGGAATTAGGAAGGATGGTGTTCAGTGCACCTGGTAATGGGCAAAGTGCTGGTCCTAAACCGAGTATTGATAAGGGGAAGAAAACTCCTTATCATGAGACAAAAACGAAGAGTGGTAGTGGGAATAAACAGCGAAATATGACGCCTTCTAAGACCACTTTGGGTGAGTTCTTTGACTTTAAGCAGCGAAATCAGGGGAGTGAATTGATGGTGTGGAAATAAACTACACTTGATCCGAGTAGACATTCGGTGATGCATTCGGGACCACTTGTTCCTTTGACCGAGACTGAGGGTAATTCGGTGGAGGAAGGGGGAACTTCAGGACTGACTGCCTCGAGGTTGCCGCAAGCTGGAAGGCCGTCGGACAGTATACACGATACTGGCACTTCATCGGATGCCATGGAGTTCGACGGGCTTGGTACTTATTCAGGTGAGGAACTGGAGGACGAGGAAGGGGAATTATATGTGGATGATATTGATGGTCGAGTAGGAAGCCATGGCTTTCATGATGAGACAGTTATGTTGGATTGGTGGATCGTTATGGTTTGCCGTTATTTAGTGCTTTTATTATGATTTAAACATGGGATTGTCAGGGGCAAAGAGTGCTCTCTTCATAGGTGCTTTACATACGTCAATTAGAACTCATCGGCCTCATATTATTGGTTTGCTTGAACCTTGAACTGGTGGGGAGCAGGTGGATCAGAGTATTCGGAAGATTGGGTATTGTTATTATTTTGGCCCAACTTGGCCCAGAATTATATATCTCCTGGCCCATACAGTGCTAGCCCAGCCCGTGGCAGCCCTTTAATAGGAGTCGTCCGATCCAAACTTAATATCTACTCCTAATCTGGAACGTCCGACTCCCCTTATATAAACCTAACCCTAAACCCTACTCCCTCACTTCACTTCTCATTGCGCCGTCACCCTCCTTTTCTCTCTTCTCCCCCGTGACCTTTCCTTCCCTGGTCAAACTCCACCCCGCTGCGATTTTTTACTCCCGATTCTCACTACCTCCTCTTCCCCGTGAGCAATTGAATATCAAATGGAATCCCGTGACCGATTCAATCCTTGTGTGTATATAAATCGCGGCTGGGGAAGGAGTTTGAGACACCGAGAGAAAAATTCGTCTTGTGCCTTGAGAATCCGAAGTGAAAAGAGTGATATTCTTGTTGTGATATCATTGAGGGTGACCGGGATTAGTTCCTGTGTTTTCTGAGGGTTTTTTCTGGGTTAGAAAGGTGCTACCGGGGCTGTGTGCCGGCCGGCGGTGGATCGGCGTTCGTCCTTCGTGGAATCGAACATTCTTGGTGTCAAATTGCAAAGGGTTCGGAAGATCTGAGCCTAAAGAGCACTTTCCCAAAGGGGGTTTCTTGTCCCTTTATTTTCTTCCATTTTTCCCGTATTATATATATATATTATATATATTTGTTATATATATATATATATATTTTTATATATATTCTGCTGTTTTTTGGGTATTTATCTATATATATTATATATATATATTTGTTATATATATATATATATATATATATATATATATACTGCAGACTCATATTTATCTCTATATATTAGCATATATATATTTGTTATATATATATATATCTATATATATATATACTGTCTATTCAGATTTATACCATATACATATATAGTATGTATATATATCAGTTATATATATATATATATATATATATATATATACTGCAGACTTTATTACTTGGTGTATTTCGATCGGTATTATCTTCTTCTCGGCTAACTTGAACGTATCATTGTGATTTACAGATCGGTTCTGGACGATCGAATTCCCCTTTTGGGGTCAGCTTATTCTTGGGATTTATTTCAATAATTATATTGCTTTTATAGGTTCATTAGTTGGCCTGTAATCCTTAATCCATTTCCCGTTGAATATAATTGTAATAGTTATATTCGTTTAATCCGCTTGTATTAACGATCCTGTCTTTAGCCATTGTACGACCCGATACCCAACAGTGGTATCGGAGCCCGTTTTGTCGGGTGTCGGGTTCTTTGTCTTCTTTGTGACACGAAATAACCCACCCGGGTTTCCGCTCAGGTATATCGGCTTGAACCTCTCTTTTATTATTACTTCTTGTTTTCGGTTCTATTGTCAAATTGCTGTCCTTACTGTTTTTCGGGTTTGCTTGCCGCTGCCTATATTTCTGTGTTATCTGGTTGGATTCAGTTTTCGGGCGACTCTTGTTTTCTTTATTAATTAAAACTCAATCGAATTAAAACCTTAAAATCCAAAATAGCACTAATCTTGCGCTGCGAGGACCGAAAGTGTTCCTCGGATCTTTGTCAAGAGCTTGAGGATCCCGGTTTTAATTTAAACGGGTTTTAATCTCAAAAATCAAAATCGAGTCCCTGAATTTTGGCTCTCATTAGCTGTGTGCTTCATTTTCTGTGTGATTTTTGGAGTGTCTTTGTGACTTGTCCTTAGTGGGCTGTGGAGTGTCTTTGTGACTTGTCCTTAGTGGGCTATGAAGTGTCTTTGTGACTTGTCCTTGGTGGGCTGTGGAGTGTCTTTGTGACTTATCCTTAGTGGGCTGTGGAGCGTCTTTGTGACTTGTGTCTGATTTATATGTCTGTGTGACTTATATGAATTACTCGTGGTTCTATTCCTTTGTGGATGTAAGTAGTATAATCTCTGTGATTAATTTTCCTTGAACTTTGTGTTCTTTGTTCTGGATATGGTGTTTGTGGTTCGGTCGACCAACCGTTTGTGTTTTGCATCTTTCATGTGTTGGCGGTTTTGTGTAAAACCCGTCCAGTTTTCAGGTGGAGCAACATGCTTAGTACTTTGCGTTTGAGGTGGAGTGGTGTCCCCTCAAATCTATGTGTTGCTTATATCATTTCCCTTAATGTGTTTGTGTTTTTTGAATATTATGGTATTTGTGTGTTTTGTACAATTTTAGCTTATTGCTAAAATATTTGCTGTGCTAACTGTGTGTTTTTAGGGGGATCTCTTTGTGAGTTAGTCTTCTTTGTGAATACTTTACCTTATCTATTGTGTGTGAGTGCAGGTAACCCCGGAGTTAGGCGATGATGAGTCTTCTCCGTAACCCGAAAATACAATTTGACTGGTTGGCCCAAAAGGTGGAGAAATGTTATTATTTTGGCCCAACTTGACCCAGAATTATATATCTCCTGGCCCATACAGTGCTGGCCCAGCCCGTGGCAGCCTTTTAATAGGAGCCGTCCGATCCAGACTTAATATCTACTCCTAATCTGGACCGTCGACTCCCCTTATATAAACCTAACCCTAAACCCTACTCCCTCACTTCACTTGTCACTGCGCCGTCACCCTCCTTTTCTCTCTTCTCCCCCGTGACCTTTCCTTCCCTGGTCAAACTCCACCCCGCTGCGATTTTTTGCTCCCGATTCTCACTACCTCCTCTCCCCCATGAGCGATTGAATATCGAATGGAATCCCGTGACCGATTCCATCCTTGTGTGTATATAAATCGCGGCTGGGGAAGGAGTTTGAGACACTGAGAGAAAAATTCGTCTTGTGCATTGAGAATCCGAAGTGAAAAGAGTGATATTCTTGTTGTGATATCATTGAGGGTGACCAGGATTAGTTCCTATATTTTCTGAGGATTTTTTCTGGGTTAGAAATGTGCTACCGGGGATTTGTGCCGGCCGGCGGTGGATCGGCGTTCGTCCTTCTTGGAATCGAACATTCTTGGTGTCAAATTGCAAAGGGTTCGGAAGATCTGAGCCTAAAGACCACTTTCTCAAAGGGGGTTTCTTGTCCCTTTATTTTCTTCCGTTTTCCCGTATTATATATATATATATATTATATATATTTGTTATATATATATATATATTTATATATATATTCTGCTGTTTTTTGGGTATTTATCTATATATATATATTATATATATATATATATATATTTGTTATATATATATATATATATCTATATATATATACTGAAGACTCATATTTATCTATATATATTATCGTATATATATATATATATATATATATATATATATATATATATATATACTGTCTATTCAGATTTATACCATATACATATATAGTATATATATCAGTTATATATATATACTGCAGTCTTTATTACTTGGTGTATTTCGATCGGTATTATCTTCATCTCGGCTAACTTGAACGTATCATTGTGATTTACAGCTCGGTTCTGGACGATCGAATTCCCCTTTTTGGGGCCAGCTTATTCTTGGGATTTATTTCAATAATTATATTGCTTTTATAGGTTCATTAGTTGGCCTGTAATCCTTAATCCATTTCCCGTTGAATATAATTGTAATAGTTATATTCGATTAATCCGCTTGTATTAACGATCCTGTCTTTAGCTATTGTACGACCCGATACCCAACAGTGGTATCGGAGCCCGTTTTGTCGGGTGTCGGGTTCTTTGGCTTCTTGGTGACACGGAATAACCCATTCGGGTTTCCGCTCAGGTATATCGGCTTGAACATCTCTTTTATTATTGCTTCTTGTTTTCGGTTCTATTGTCAAATTGCTGTCCTTACTGTTTTTCGGGTTTGCTTGCCGCTGCCTATATTTCTGTGTTATCTGGTTGGATTCAGTTTTCGGGCGACTCTTGTTTCCTTTATTAATTAAAACTCAATCGAATTAAAACCTTAAAATCCAAAGCAGCACTAATCTTGCGCTGCCAGGACCGAAAGTGTTCCTCGGATCTTTGTCAAGAGCTTGAGGATCCCGGTTTTAATTTAAACAGGTTTTAATCTCAAAAATCAAATCGAGTCCCTGAATTTTGATTCTCATCAGCTCTGTGCTTCATTTTCTGTGTGATTTGTGGAATGTCTTTGTGACTTGTCCTTAGTGGGCTGTGGAGTGTCTTTGTGACTTGTCCTTAGTGGGCTATGAAGTGTCTTTGTGACTTGTCCTTAGTGGGCTGTGGAGTGTCTTTGTGACTTGTCCTTAGTGGGCTGTGGAGTGTCTTTGTGACTTGTCCTTAGTGGGCTGTGGAGCGTCTTTGTGACTTGTGTCTGGTTTATATGTCTGTGTGACTTATATGAATTACTCGTGGTTCTATTCCTTTGTGGATGTCAGTAGTATAATCTCTGTGATTAATTTTCCTTGAACTTTGTGTTCTTTGTTCTGGCTATGGTGTTTGTGGTTCGGTCGACCAACCGTTTGTGTTTTGCAGCTTTCATGTGTTGGCGGTTTTGTGTAAAACCCCATTTCGTTTTCAGGTGGAGCAACATGCTTAGTACTTTGCGTTTTAGGTGGAGTGGTGTCCCCTCAAATCTATGGGTTGCTTATATCATTTCCCTTAATGTGTTTGTGTTTTTTGAATATTATGGTATTTGTGTGTTTTGTACAATTTTAGCTTATTGCTAAAATATTTGCTGTGCTAACTGTGTGTTTTTAGGGGGATCTCTTTGTGAGTTAGTCTTCTTTGTGAATACTTTACCTTATCTATTGTGTGTGAGTGCAGGTAACCCCGGAGTTAGGCGATGATGAGTCTTCTCCGTAACCCGAAAATGCAATTTGACTGGTTGGCCCAAAAGGTGGAGAAATGTTATTATTTTGTCCCAATTTGACCCAGAATTATTTATCTCCTGGCCCATACAGTGTTGGCCCAGCCCGTGGCAGCCCTTTAATAGGAGCCGTCCGATCCAGACTTAATATCTACTCCTAATCTGGACCGTCCGACTCCCCTTATATAAACCTAACCCTAAACCCTACTCTCTCACTTCACTTCTCACTGCGCCGTCACCCTCCTTTTCTCTCTTCTCCCCCGTGACCTTTCCTTCCCTGGTCAAACTCCACCCCGCTGCGATTTTTTGCTCCTGATTCTCACTACCTCCTCTCCCCCGTGAGCGATTGAATATCAAATGGAATCCCGTGACCGATTCCATCCTTGTGTGTATATAAATCGCGGCTGGGGAAGGAGTTTGAGACACCGAGAGAAAAATTCGTCTTGTGCCTTGAGAATCCGAAGTGAAAAGAGTGATATTCTTGTTGTGATATCATTGAGGGTGACCGGGATTAGTTCCTGTATTTTCTGAGGGTTTTTTCTGGGTTAGAAAGGTGCTACCGGGGCTGTGTGCCGGTCGGCGGTGGATCGGCGTTCGTCCTTCGTGGAATCGAACATTTTTGGTGTCAAATTGCAAAGGGTTCGGAAGATCTGAGCCTAAAGACCACTTTCTCAAAGGGGGTTTCTTGTCCCTTTATTTTCTTCCGTTTTTCCCGTATTATATATATATTATATATATTTGTTATATATATATATATTTATATATATATTCTGCTGTTTTTTGGGTATTTATCTATATATATATATATTATATATATATATATTTGTTATATATATATATATCTATATATATATATACTGTCTATTCAGATTTATACCATATACATATATAGTTTGTATATATATCAGTTATATATATATATATATATATATATATATATATACTGCAGTCTTTATTACTTGGTGTATTTCGATCGGTATTATCTTCTTCTCGGCTAACTTGAACGTATCATTGTGATTTACAGATCGGTTCTGGACGATCGAATTCCCCTTTTTGGGGTCAGCTTATTCTTGGGATTTATTTCAATAATTATATTGCTTTTATAGGTTCATTAGTTGGCCTGTAATCCTTAATCCATTTCCCGTTGAATATAATTGTAATAGTTATATTCGTTTAATCCGCTTGTATTAACGATCCTGTCTTTAGCCATTGTACGACCCGATACCCAACAGTGGTATCGGAGCCCATTTTGTCGGGTGTCGGGTTCTTTGGCTTCTTTGTGACACGGAATAACCCATCCGGGTTTCCGCTCAGGTATATCGGCTTGAACCTCTCTTTTATTATTGCTTCTTGTTTTCGGTTCTATTGTCAAATTGCTGTCCTTACTGTTTTTCGGGTTTGCTTGCCGCTGCCTATATTTCTGTGTTATCTGGTTGGATTCAATTTTCGGGCGACTCTTGTTTCCTTTATTAATTAAAACTCAATCGAATTAAAACCTTAAAATCCAAAACAGCACTAATCTTGCGCTGCTAGGACCGAAAGTGTTCCTCGGATCTTTGTCAAGAGCTTGAGGATCCCGGTTTTAATTTAAACGGGTTTTAATCTCAAAAATCAAAATCGAGTCCCTGAATTTTGGCTCTCATCAGCTGTGTGCTTCATTTTCTGTGTGATTTTTGGAGTGTCTTTGTGACTTGTCCTTAGTGGGCTGTGGAGTGTCTTTGTGACTTGTCCTTAGTGGGCTGTGGAGCGTTTTTGTGACTTGTGTCTGATTTATATGTCTGTGTGACTTATATGAATTACTCGTGGTTCTATTCCTTTGTGGATGTAAGTAGTATAATCTCTGTGATTAATTTTCCTTGAACTTTGTGTTCTTTGTTCTGGCTATGGTGTTTGTGTAATATCCGGATTTATTACGGTGTATTTCATCTGTATTCAAACCATGTATTATTCGGATTGGTGGTTTTGATTATTGGAGTATGATATTTCGTGCATTGATATCATTGTACATAATTTGCTCAAACAACCTCGTGATAGCGCACGCTAAGAATGTATCTTAACTTGTGTTATCGGGCTATTATTAGCGCACGCTATGCAGGTAGGAGTTGCGTGCGCTAAGGACTCAATTATTGAGCGGGACAGCTAGCACATGCGCCAGCCGGGACATGGGTCCGGATAAGATTCTCGCGGACGAGCCCGGACAATTCTGAAGTCAACCATTATTAGCGCACGCTAAGGAATGCTTAGTAGCGTGCGCTAACTTGTTAAAATGCAGAATATTATAAATAGGACAACAACTCGTTTTGGCTTGCATTTTACTCGTTCCTTCTGCATTCTTGAGAGGCCAGAGAGCTGTGATATCCTCCTACACACTTGGAACACATTTTGTGGGTGTTTATATATTGGTTATCATTTGGGAATAATCATTGAAGTGGAATAGCACCTTGGAGTGGCATACAACCAACCGGAGTCGGATTCTACCTTACGGTTCAGTGATTTTCATCATATTAAGGTATGCACAATCTATCTCAAGACTTAGAGTTGGATTCTAACAATTTGGATGATCATGTTAACAAGATATGGATTTTCATAGATGAATTATCCAAGTATATCATGTTTGGAATATTGAGATGAATAAGCCTTAAGTACCTTGATTATAATCATCATGATTCGAATCTTATTACACTGAATATGTAAAGAGAAGCTTCTATCATTGGTAATTCGAATCTAGTAGATGACTTCATAATAATCATGGACTTGACTTTAACAATCATTATTGTTGGATAAATCTAAAGGATTGATCATGAAAAGATTTATCTAGTATAGATGGAACGTTTAAACCACTTCAGCATGATAATATTGATTGATATAGAAGTGTTGATATCAACCGTTAAGCTTTTCGAATTGTCATATGAAGAATTGTAGTCGAAATGGAATATGGTTTATATGGTATGCATATCCTTGAATCCGAAGTTGTTGTTATCCGTAAGATCATTCAGAATCGTATATACATGATATTCATGGAGGTAACATGAAGTATCATGGAAGATTTCATTGTTTCGATCATGGCGAAAGCATCTTGCTCAAGATGGCGCCATGCACAGATAGCGCACGCTATGCTTTGATTATTAACGTGTGCTATCGAGCATGAGTTAGCGTACGCTACGTTTGGTACGTAACGTACGCTAGGCCAACAGACAAGTCGATCGGTGATCGGTAAATCGACCATACATAGTTAGCGTGCGCTAGGCTTTGTTGTTTGCGTGCGCTATCGAGCAGACTTAACGCACGCTACACAGAGTACTTAGCGTGCGCTAAGCAGTTCAGACAAATTGTGTTTTATGAACTTTTGACCGTAAATCGAATTGTTAAACATTCGCACGACGTGAGATAAATCTTATATCATTTCTTTTGTTAAGGTTTGGTCTCGTTACGTGATTGATTGAGGACGACGACCTTCGAGTGTTCATTTTCGTGGAAGTGTTGTTATTGTCTTCAAATCGAGGCAAGTACTTTAATTGTTTTATGTATTGTTGTTATACATATTGTCGTGCATGTATGTCGTTGTTGTATGTCCACCTCGTGTTGGTCCGACGGGATCATCGGGGGATCTATGCTAGTGTGCGCTGGATCATCGGGCGGGTTTTTCCACCACGGGTTGATCTGACGGGATCATCGTGGGTTCTAGGCAGTGAACGCTGGATCGACGGAATTACCATGTGTATGTTATGATATCATGTTGTGATTATCAGTTGTGTATGTTATGTTTGAGTTTCTCGTAGGAGAAGACTCGTTGGACAGTTTATCATTTATGTTATTATTATTATTCTTCGTGTGACGTTGAAATAATATGTTGTGGTACTTGTACTAGCATCGTTGTGCTAACCCCTTCGGGGATGAACATTTTGTTTATGTTCAGGATCCAGGAGAGCGGGAAAACAACCACTGGAGCTGCATGACGACGAGGGTGCAGAGTGGTGTTCCGGCCGGGTTATTTATCTGTTGTTTATTTGTTAATTCAATAAGTACTCGAGTACGAAGTCATTTGTGAAATCGTTTGAATTTGGTGTTGTATTATTAAGTTCCCGTTGAACTATTGTACTTTCAGTATTGGGTCAGGATTGTTGTATTCTAAATTCCGTTATTTCCATTAGTTAATACCTTTTAATGTCTGTTCAATTCTTCAGCCTTGTAAATCCTTGTGTAAAGGATTTACGGCGCTGTAATATTCCTGAATATATCGGGGGTGTTACAGAATATGGTATCGGAGCTAAGATTATGGATATCTTGGCCGTTGGGTTAAAATAGGGGTCATTTATGTCTTTTGAAGTAACCGGCCGTGAATGAGATCACTGCACTGCCTACGTCTTCATGCGAACGGTGGTTGTAAGTTCCTAAACTCTTTCTCGTTCTTTACATGTTGTGTCTCTTTATACTCGAATATTAGAACGATGTTGTTTCCTGTATATTGAGTATTTGTGCTTACAGTATGTTGAGAGGCGGACGTGGACGTGGTCGCGGTCGTGGACGCGACGGAGGAATCTTTGAAAGGAAGCGTCGCCTTCTAACTGTGCGATCATAGCTCGGGCGAGCCGCAACAATCTATTAATAACGAACTGAGATCCTGCATGCAGAGATCCTTCGTCAAGTGGTGAATCAGATGACTCAGTTCGCCCAGGTCGTGGACCTAATGCAAGTGGCGGTGGGACTACAGCAGGGAGAAAGACAGCAAGGGATCCCAAACATGGGAAATCGAGGTGACTGGTGGCTGCAAGAGGTGGCAAAGATGCAACCACCCAAATTCGACGGTATTTCTGAGACTCCCACCTGGGACCACTGGTTGAAGGAACTGGAGAAAATATTTGCCGGAATTAACTGCCCAGACGACCGGAGAGCCTCTATCGCTCAATATTTTCTGATAGGGGAAGCGTCCGAATGGTGGGAAGCCATCCGGCCTGTAGACCATGATGCCGATTGGACAGAGTTTAGATTGATGATGGAAGCTCGATGTGCCCTCGTCCGTGAGGGAAGCCAAAGTTCGGGAGTTTTTCTCCGCCTGACCTTGATGTGCGATATCCCGGCGATTAAGACGTTTAACCAACGGTGGCATTTGTCCGACATCCGGTCGAGCAGATGCAGAAATGATGATCCATTTCGATATGAGGATGAAACCAGAAATCCAGAGGTACATGTCCGGATTTGAATGTACCACACTCCGTCAATACCAGGATAAGGCGTTGGCGTATGAGATCAAGGAAGCAGCCATGGAGAAATTTTCAGAATCCAAGAAGCAGAAAGTCTCTGGTACTTTTACAGAGCACAAGAACAGCGGGGCCCGTAAGGCCCAGTCCTCTTTTCACTCTTTCAAGAAACCTCCGCACCCAGTTAGGAGCGGAAAGAACTTCGGAGCGACATCAACTATTACTGATGTTACCAGGAAATGCTTTAACTGCGCCCAGACAGGGCACTATCGACGGAATTGCCCCCTTCCTGCCGTGACTTGTTTTGATTGTGGACGAGAGGGACATCGGTAAGTGTTTTGTGAAGATGCTGCAAAGTCTTTTAGAGCCCGTACACCACAGCCAGTCCAGAAGGAAGCCAGTATCCAACAGACGCAGCAAAGTGTTCAGATGCCTCAGAATTTTGGCCGCGGACGAGGCAGAGGACAATGGGACCGTAAGGGGACATCGAGTGCCGGATCTGCTCCCCCACGTCTGTACGAGATGAGGAGGTCAAACGATCAGGATGCTGCTGTCGCATCAGGTACTGTCCAGATCCTTTCCCAGCCAGTTAGCGTTTTATTCGATACAGGAGCTACGCATTCTTTTATATCCTTGTCTTGTGTTAATCTTTTGAATATTTCCGGTTTTCATACTTGTGAACCTTATGTTGTTGGTTTACCGAGTGGAGAGATAATTGTCGGAAATTTAGAAACTAGAAATTTCCCTGTATCATTTGGAGGCAGAGAGTGGCTCTCAAATCTGATCGTGATAGAAATGCAAGGAGACGACCTGATACTCGGCGACGATTGGCTTAATCGATATGGAGCAATTGTGAACTAACGAAGGAGGAATATCTCGCTGATCGCTGACGATGGTTCCGAAATATTATTCAAGGGGTGGAAACCGGGAAGCTCAGGAAAATTAATCAAAGCGATGAAAGCTGTCAGATTGTTGAAACATGGCTGTACCAGATATTGGTGTTATGCAATGAAGAAAGAAGACGAATTTGTGGAACTTTCATCCATTCCTGTTGTGAACGAATTCCCAGATGTATTTCCTGATGAGTTACCTGGACTACCTCCACGAAGGGATGTCGAATTTACAATTGAGCTGGAAACCGGAGCTACACCAATTTCTAAGGCGCCGTATCGTATGGCACCTACTGAGATGTACGAACTGAAGAAGCAGCTGGAGGAGTTACTGGACAATGGCTATATTCAGCCAAGCGTTTCACCCTGGGGAGTGCCAGTTCTTTTTGTCCGAAAGTAGGATGGGTCGCTCCGACTGTGTATTGACTATCGAGAGCTGAACAAGATGACGATTAAGAACAAATATCCGTTGCCACGGATTGATGATCTGTTTGACCAGCTGCAAGGGGCAACAGTATTTTCTAAAATCGATCTGAGATCAGGATACCATCAGCTGAGGATTAAGGAATCTGATGTTCCGAAATCAGCGTTCAGAACTCGCTACGGACATTATGAGTTTGTAGTGATGCCGTTTGGTCTCACTAACGCACCTGCTGTATTTATGCAATTGATGAACAGAGTGTTCATTGAATTTTTGGACAAATTTGTGGTCGTGTTTATTGATGACATTCTGGTGTATTCTAAGAGCCCGGAAGAACATGCGCAGCATTTGCGGATTGTATTGGAACTTTCGAGAAACGAGCAATTGTACGCCAAACTTTCTAAGTGTGAATTCTGGATAAAGGAAGTAATGTTCCTCCGCCATGTGGTGTCAGCTAAAGGAGTCCGAGTAGATCCTCAGAAGATCGAAGCAATTATGGATTGGAAGCCTCCAAAGAACGTGAAAGAAGTCCTAAGCTTCTTAGGACTTGCTGGATATTATCATCGATTCGTGGAAGGGTTTTCTAAAATCTCCCGCCCACTTACTCGACTCCTGCAGAAAACTCAAAAGTTTGAGTGGAATGAGTTGTGTCAGATTAGCTTTGATGAATTGAAGAAGAGATTGACGACGGCACCGATTCTATCACTTCCACAAGGAACTGGAGGATTCATAGTTTACAGTGATGCTTCGAACCAAGGACTCGGGTGCGTATTGATGCAGAATGATAAGGTGATCGCTTATGCGTCACGACAGCTGAAACCTTATGAAGTGAATTACCCGACACATGATTTGGAGCTAGCAGAGTTTTTGCTTTGAAAACTGAGGCATTATCTCAGACGGGACTCACCGCCGATCTTTACGGATCATAAGAGTCTCAAGTACATATTCAGTCAGAAAGAGTTGAACATGCGGCAAAGAAGATGGTTAGAACTGATTAAGGACTATGACTTGGAGATTTTATATCATCCAGGCAAAGCGAATGTAGTGGCCGATGCACTTAGCCGCAAGTCTGTCTCTATTCAGATGCTGGAGACGCTGACATCCCAACTTAGCCTTCATCGAGAGATGATTCGTGAAGGGATTGAAGTATGGTTACAAAAGGTCCAAGGACAACTGTGCGTGATGGAGATAACTTCATCATTAATCGAAGGAATCAAATCTAGATAGGCAGATGATCCTCTGATGATTCGGTTACGTGATGAAGTGATCAAAGGAAAGGCCCCCGGATTCATAATTCATGATGACGGAGTTTTGAGATTTCAGAACCGACTCTGCGTTCCCGATGATGATGTTCTGAAACAGACAATTATGAAGGAAGCTCACAGTTCGCCCTATTCTATCCACCCGGGCACCAGTAAGATGTATAAGGACTTGAAGCAAAATTTCTGGTGGGGCAACATGAAGAAGGATGTAGCGGACTATGTTTCGAAATGCTTGACTTGTCAGCAGGTTAAGATCGAGCATCAACGGCCTGCCGGAATGTTGAAGCCACTCCCGATTCCTGAATGGAAGTGGGAGGACATATCGATGGACTTTATCACTAATATGCCGAGAACTAAGACGGGAATGAACATGATTTGGGTGATAGTTGATCGTTTAACCAAATCAGCTCATTTTCTAGGCATTAAGGATACGTGGGGACCAGAGAGGTTGGCACGAGTATTTATTTCGGAGATAGTTCGATTGCATGGTACGCCGAAGACCATTGTTTCTGATCGAGACGGCCGTTTTGTGTCTCACTTTTGGAAAGCAGTTCATAAAGCCTTGGGGACCGAATTGAACTTCAGTACAGCTTATCACCCGCAGACTGACGGACAATCTGAGAGAACTATACAAACGGTGGAAGACATGCTAAGGGCCTGTGCCTTAGATTGGTCAAACGATTGGGAAGTTCATCTACCGTTGATTGAATTTACCTACAACAATAGTTGGCATGCTTCCATTAAAATGGCACCGTTTGAGGCATTATACGGAAGGAGATGCAGATCGCCCCTATGCTGGGACGATTCGTCAGACTTGATCGGAACAGAACCAGAGTTGATCGTGCAGACTCGAGAGAAAATAGCCTTGATTCTTGAAAGGATGTTGACCGCCCAGAGTCGCCAGAAATCCTACGCAGACGTACGTCGTCGCCTATTGGAGTTCAGTGCTGGAAATCACGTACTTTTGAAGGTTTCTCCTACTCAGGGAATCTTTCGTTTCGGAAGGAAAGGAAAGTTGAGTCCGAGATATATCGGACCATTTGAGATCCTCGAGAGAGTTGGGGAGTTGGCATACAGATTGGCATTGCCGCCGTCAATGTGCCATGTTCATAACGTGTTCCACGTATCCCAGTTACGGAGGTATATACCAGATCCCAGTCATATCATTGATTTCGGCGAGATCCAAGTCGCACAGGATGGGACGTTTGAAGAAAGACCGGTCAAGATACTCGAGAGTCGAGTTAAACAGTTGAGGAACAAACCCATCGTTTTGGTCAAAGTTCAGTGGTCACGTCACGGAATGGAAGAAGCCACATGGGAAACGGAAGCTGATATGAAGTCTAGATATCCCGAGTTATTTTCGTCTTGATTTTCGGGACGAAACTCCCTTTTAGTAGGAGAGTATGTAATATCCGGATTTATTACGGTGTATTTCATCTGTATTCAAACCATGTATTATTCGGATTGGTGGTTTTGATTATTGGAGTATGATATTTCGTGCATTGATATCATTGTACATAAGTATACAAACATGAAAAATTTGCTCAAACAACCTCGTGATAGCGCACGCTAAGAATGTATCTTAACGCGCGTTATAGGGAAATTATTAGCGCACGCTATGCAGGTAGGAGTTGCGTGCGCTAAGGACTCAATTATTGAGTGGGACAGCTAGCACATGCGCCAGCCGGGACATGGGTCCGGATGAGATTCTCGCGGACGAGCCCGGAGAATTCTGAAGTCAACCATTATTAGCGCACGCTAAGGAATGCTTAGTAGCGTGCGCTAACTTGTTAAAATGCAGAATATTATAAATAGGACAACAACTCGTTTTGGCTTGCATTTTACTCGTTCCTTCTGCATTCTTGAGAGGCCAGAGAGCTGTGATATCCTCCTACACACTTGGAATACATTTTGTGGGTGTTTATATATTGGTTATCATTTGGGAATAATCATTGAAGTGGAATAGCACCTTGGAGTGGCATACAACCAACCGGAGTCGGATTCTACCTTACAGTTCAGTGATTTTCATCATATTAAGGTATGCTCAATCTATCTCAAGACTTAGAGTTGGATTCTAACGATTTGGATGATCATGTTAACAAGATATAGATTTTCATAGATGAATTATCCAAGTATATCATGTTTGGAATATTGAGATGAATAAGCCTTAAGTACCTTGATTATAATCATCATGATTCGAATCTTATTACACTGAATATGTAAAGAGAGGCTTCTATCATTGGTAACTCGAATCTAGTAGATGACCTCATAATAATCATGGACTTGACTTTAACAATCATTATTGTTGGATAAATCTAAAGGATTGATCATGAAAAGATTTATCTAGTATAGATGGAACGTTTAAACCACTTCAGCATGATAATATTTATTGATATAGAAGTGTTGATATCAACCGTTAAGCTTTTCGAATTGTCATATGAAGAATTGTAGTCGAAATGGAATATGGTTTATATGGTATGCATATCCTTGAATCCGAAGTTGTTGTTATCTGTAAGATCATTCAGAATCGTATATACATGATATTCATGGAGGTAACATGAAGTATCACGGAAGATTTCATTGTTTCGATCATGGCGAGAATCAAGCATCGCTTCGCAAAGAAAGCGCCATGCATGATAGCGACGCTATGCTTTGATTATTAACGACGCTATCGAGCACGAGTTAGCGTACGCTACGCTTGGTACGTAACGACGCTAGGCCAACAGACAAGTCACCGACCGATCGCTGAAGTAATCGACCATACATAGTTAGCGCGGCGCAGCTTTGTTGTTTGCGTGCGCTATCGAAAGCGTACTTAACGACGCTACACGAGTACTTAGCGTGCGCTAAGCGGTCGCATGATTGCGTTTTATGAACTTTTGACCGTAAATCGAATTGTTAAACATTCGCATTTACGTGCGATAAATCCTATATCATTTCTTTTGTTAAGGTTTGGTCTCGTTACGTGATTGATTGAGGAAGACGACCTTCGAGTGTTCATTTTCGTGGAAGTGTTGTTATTGTCTTCAAATCGAGGCAAGTACTTTAATTGTTTTATGTATTGTTGTTATACATATTGTCGTGCATGTATGTCGTTGTTGTATGTCCACCTCGTGTTGGTCCGACGATCATCGGGGATCTATGCTAGTGTGTGGCCGGATCATCGGACGGGTTTTTCCACCACGGTTGATCTCGACGATCATCGTGGGTTCTAGGCGATGGAACGCTGGATCGACGGAATTACCATGTGTATGTTATGATATCATGTTGTGATTATCGATTGTGTATGTTATGTTTGAGTTTCTCGTAGGAGAAGACTCGTTGGACGATTTATCATTTACGTTATTATTATTATTCTGCGTGACGTTGAAATAATATGTTGTGGTACTTGTACTAGCATCGTTGTGCTAACCCTTCTGGGGTAAACATTTTTTTATGTTCAGGATCCAGGAGAGCGGGAAAACAACCACTGGAGCTGCATGACGACGAGGGTGCAGAGTGATGTTCCGGCCGGGTTATTTATCTGTTGTTTATTCGTTAATTCAATAAGTACTCGAGTACGAAGTCATTTGTGAAATCGTTTAAATTTGGTGTTGTATTATTAAGTTCCCGTTGAACTATTGTACTTTCAGTATTGGGTCAGGATTGTTGTATTCTAAATTCCGTTATTTCCATTAGTTAATACCTTTTAATGTCTGTTCAATTCTTCAGCCTTGTAAATCCTTGTGTAAAGGATTTACGGCGCTGTAATATTCCTGAATATATCGGGGGTGTTACAGTTTGTGGTTCGGTCGACCAACCATTTGTGTTTTGCATCTTTCATGTGTTGGCGGTTTTGTGTAAAACCCCGTCCCGTTTTCAGGTGGAGCAACATGCTTAGTACTTTGCGTTTCAGGTGGAGTGGTGTCCCCTCAAATCTATGTGTTGCTTATATCATTTCCCTTAATGTGTTTGTGTTTTTTGAATATTATGGTATTTGTGTGTTTTGTACAATTTTAGCTTATTGCTAAAATATTTGCTGTGCTAACTGTGTGTTTTTAGGGGGATCTCTTTGTGAGTTAGTCTTCTTTGTGAATACTTTACCTTATCTATTGTGTGTGAGTGCAGGTAACCCCGGAGTTAGGCGATGATGAGTCTTCTCCGTAACCCGAAAATGCAATTTGACTGGTTGGCCCAAAAGGTGGAGAAATGTTATTATTTTGGCCCAACTTGACCCAGAATTATATATCTCCTGGCCCATACAGTGCTGGCCCAGCCCGTGGCAGCCCTTTAATAGGAGCCGTCCGATCCAGAATTAATATCTACTCCTAATCTGGACCGTCCGACTCCCCTTATATAAACCTAACCCTAAACCCTACTCCCTCCCTTCACTTATCACTGCGCCGTCACCCTCCTTTTATCTCTTCTCCCCCGTGACCTTTCCTTCCCTGGTCAAACTCCACCCCGCTGCGATTTTTTGCTCCCGATTCTCACTACCTCCTCTCCCCCGTGAGCGATTGAATATCAAATGGAATCCCGTGACCGATTCCATCCTTGTGTGTATATAAATCGCGGCTGGGGAAGGAGTTTGAGACACTGAGAGAAAAATTCGTCTTGTGCCTTGAGAATCCGAAGTGAAAAGAGTGATATTCTTGTTGTGATATCATTGAGGGTGACCGGGATTAGTTCCTGTATTTTCTGAGGGTTTTTTCTGGGTTAGAAAGGTGCTACCGGGGATTTGTGCCGGCCGGCGGTGGATCGGCGTTCGTCCTTCTTGGAATCGAACATTCTTGGTGTCAAATTCCAAAGGGTTCGGAAGATCTGAGCCTAAAGACCACTTTCTCAAAAGGGATTTCTTGTCCCTTTATTTTCTTCCGTTTTTCCCGTATTATATATATATATATATATTTGTTATATACATATATATTTATATATATATTCTGCTGTTTTTTGGGTATTTATCTATATATATTATATATATATATATATTTGTTATATATATATATATATATATATATACTGCAGACTCATATTTATCTATATATATTATCGTATATATATATTTGTTATATATATATATATATATCTATATATATATATATACTGTCTATTCAGATTTATACCATATACATATATAGTATATATATATCAGTTATATATATATATATATATATATATATATATACTGCAGTCTTTATTACTTGGTGTATTTCGATCGGTATTATCTTCATCTCGGCTAATTTGAACGTATCATTGTGATTTACAGATCGGCTCTGGACGATCGAATTCCCCTTTTTGGGGTCAGCTTATTCTTGGGATTTATTTCAATAATTATATTGCTTTTATAGGTTCATTAATTGGCCTGTAATCCTTAATCCATTTCCCGTTGAATATAATTGTAATAGTTATATTCGTTTAATCCGCTTGTATTAATGATCCTGTCTTTAGCCATTGTACGACCCGATACCCAACAGTGGTATCGGAGCCCATTTTTTCGGGTGTCGGGTTCTTTGGCTTCTTGGTGACACGGAATAACCCATTCGGGTTTCCGCTCAGGTATGTCGGCTTGAACCTCTCTTTTATTATTGCTTCTTGTTTTCGGTTCTATTGTCAAATTGTCATTCCCCATCGCTTTTTGGGTTTGCTTGCCGCCGCTATATTTCGTGTTATCCGGTGGATTCGCTTTTCGGCGACTCTTGTTTCCTTTATTAATTAAAACTCAATCGAATTAAAACCTTAAAATCCAAAACAAGACTAATCTTGCGCTGCCAGACCGAAAGTGTTCCTGATCTTTGTCAAGAGCTTGAGGATCCTCGTTTAATTTAAACGGGTTTTAATCTCAAAATCAAATCGAGTCCCCGAATTTTGATTCTCATCACCGTGTGCTTCATTTTCTCGTGTGATTTGTGGAGTGTCTTTGTGACTTGTCCTTAGTGGGCTGTGGAGTGTCTTTGTGACTTGTCCTTAGTGGGCTATGAAGTGTCTTTGTGACTTGTCCTTAGTGGGCTGTGGAGTGTCTTTGTGACTTGTCCTTAGTGGGCTGTGGAGTGTCTTTGTGACTTGTCCTTAGTGGGCTTTTGAGCGTCTTTGTGACTTGTGTCTGGTTTATATGTCTGTGTGACTTATATGAATTACTCGTGGTTCTATTCCTTTGTGGATGTCAGTAGTATAATCTCTGTGATTAATTTTCCTTGAACTTTGTGTTCTTTGTTCTGGCTATGGTGTTTGTGGTTCGGTCGACCAACCGTTTGTGTTTTGCAGCTTTCATGTGTTGGCGGTTTTGTGTAAAACTCCATCCCGTTTCAAAGAGGAGCAACATGCTTAGTACTTGCGTTTGAGGTGGAGTGGTGTCCCCTCAAATCTATGTGTTGCTTATATCATTTCCCTTAATGTGTTTGTGTTTTTTGAATATTATGGTATTTGTGTGTTTTGTACAATTTTAGCTTATTGCTAAAATATTTGCTGTGCTAACTGTGTGTTTTTAGGGGGATCTCTTTGTGAGTTAGTCTTCTTTGTGAATACTTTACCTTATCTATTGTGTGTGAGTGCAGGTAACCCCGGAGTTAGGCGATGATGAGTCTTCTCCGTAACCCGAAAATGCAATTTGACTGGTTGGCCCAAAAGGTGGAGAAATGTTATTATTTTGGCCCAACTTGACCCAGAATTATATATCTCCTGGCCCATACAAAGGTCGGCCCAAATTGTGGCGCTTTTAATAGGAGCCGTCCGATCCAGAATTAATATCTACTCCTAATCTGGACCGTCCGACTCCCCTTATATAAACCTAACCCTAAACCCTACTCCCTCCCTTCACTTATCACTGCGCCGTCACCCTCCTTTTCTCTCTTCTCCCCCGTGACCTTTCCTTCCCTGGTCAAACTCCACCCCGCTGCGATTTTTTGCTCCCGATTCTCACTACCTCCTCTCCCCCGTGAGCGATTGAATATCAAATGGAATCCCGTGACCGATTCCATCCTTGTGTGTATATAAATCGCGGCTGGGGAAGGAGTTTGAGACACTGAGAGAAAAATTCGTCTTGTGCCTTGAGAATCCGAAGTGAAAAGAGTGATATTCTTGTTGTGATATCATTGAGGGTGACCGGGATTAGTTCCTGTATTTTCTGAGGGTTTTTTCTGGGTTAGAAAGGTGCTACCGGGGATTTGTGCCGGCCGGCGGTGGATCGGCGTTCGTCCTTCTTGGAATCGAACATTCTTGGTGTCAAATTCCAAAAGGTTCGGAAGATCTGAGCCTAAAGACCACTTTCTCAAAAGGGATTTCTTGTCCCTTTATTTTCTTCCGTTTTTCCCGTATTATATATATATATATATATTTGTTATATACATATATATTTATATATATATTCTGCTGTTTTTTGGGTATTTATCTATATATATTATATATATATATATATATATTTGTTATATATATATATATATACTGCAGACTCATATTTATCTATATATATTATCGTATATATATATTTGTTATATATATATATATATATCTATATATATATATATACTGTCTATTCAGATTTATACCATATACATATATAGTATATATATATCAGTTATATATATATATATATATATATATATATATATATATATATATATACTGCAGTCTTTATTACTTGGTGTATTTCGATCGGTATTATCTTCATCTCGGCTAATTTGAACGTATCATTGTGATTTACAGATCGGCTCTGGACGATCGAATTCCCCTTTTTGGGGTCAGCTTATTCTTGGGATTTATTTCAATAATTATATTGCTTTTATAGGTTCATTAATTGGCCTGTAATCCTTAATCCACTTCCCGTTGAATATAATTGTAATAGTTATATTCGTTTAATCCGCTTGTATTAATGATCCTGTCTTTAGCCATTGTACGACCCGATACCCAACAGTGGTATCGGAGCCCATTTTTTCGGGTGTCGGGTTCTTTGGCTTCTTGGTGACACGGAATAACCCATTCGGGTTTCCGCTCAGGTATGTCGGCTTGAACCTCTCTTTTATTATTGCTTCTTGTTTTCGGTTCTATTGTCAAATTGCTGTCCTTACTGTTTTTTGGGTTTGCTTGCCGCTGCCTATATTTCTGTGTTATCTGGTTGGATTCAGTTTTCGGGCGACTCTTGTTTCCTTTATTAATTAAAACTCAATCGAATTAAAACCTTAAAATCCAAAACAGTACTAATCTTGCGCTGCCAGGACCGAAAGTGTTCCTCGGATCTTTGTCAAGAGCTTGAGGATCCCTGTTTTAATTTAAACGGGTTTTAATCTCAAAAATCAAATCGAGTCCCTGAATTTTGATTCTCATCAGCTGTGTGCTTCATTTTCTGTGTGATTTGTGGAGTGTCTTTGTGACTTGTCCTTAGTGGGCTGTGGAGTGTCTTTGTGACTTGTCCTTAGTGGGCTATGAAGTGTCTTTGTGACTTGTCCTTAGTGGGCTGTGGAGTGTCTTTGTGACTTGTCCTTAGTGGGCTGTGGAGTGTCTTTGTGACTTGTCCTTAGTGGGCTGTGGAGCGTCTTTGTGACTTGTGTCTGGTTTATATGTCTGTGTGACTTATATGAATTACTCGTGGTTCTATTCCTTTGTGGATGTCAGTAGTATAATCTCTGTGATTAATTTTCCTTGAACTTTGTGTTCTTTGTTCTGGCTATGGTGTTTGTGGTTCGGTCGACCAACCGTTTGTGTTTTGCAGCTTTCATGTGTTGGCGGTTTTGTGTAAAACTCCATCCCGTTTCAAAGAGGAGCAACATGCTTAGTACTTGCGTTTGAGGTGGAGTGGTGTCCCCTCAAATCTATGTGTTGCTTATATCATTTCCCTTAATGTGTTTGTGTTTTTTGAATATTATGGTATTTGTGTGTTTTGTACAATTTTAGCTTATTGCTAAAATATTTGCTGTGCTAACTGTGTGTTTTTAGGGGGATCTCTTTGTGAGTTAGTCTTCTTTGTGAATACTTTACCTTATCTATTGTGTGTGAGTGCAGGTAACCCCGGAGTTAGGCGATGATGAGTCTTCTCCGTAACCCGAAAATGCAATTTGACTGGTTGGCCCAAAAGGTGGAGAAATGTTATTATTTTGACCCAATTTGACCCAGAATTATATATCTCCTGGCCCATACAGTGCTGCCCCAGCCTGTGGCAGCCCTTTAATAGGAGCCGTCCGATCCAGACTTAATATCTACTCCTAATCTGGACCGTCCGACTCCCCTTATATAAACCTAACCCTAAACCCTACTCCCTCACTTCACTTCTCACTGCGCCGTCACCCTCCTTTTCTCTCTTCTCCCCCGTGACCTTTCCTTCCCTGGTCAAACTCCACCCCGCTGCGATTTTTTGCTCCCGATTCTCACTACCTCCTCTCCCCCGTGAGCGATTGAATATCAAATGGAATCCCGTGACCGATTCCATCCTTGTGTGTATATAAATCGCGACTGGGGAAGGAGTTTGAGACACCGAGAGAAAAATTCGTCTTGTGCCTTGAGAATCCGAAGTGAAAAGAGTGATATTCTTGTTGTGATATCATTGAGGGTGACCGGGATTAGTTCCTGTGTTTTCTGAGGGTTTTTTCTGGATTAGAAAGGTGCTACCGGGGCTTTGTGCCGGCCGGCGGTGGATCGGCGTTCGTCCTTCTTGGAATCGAACATTCTTGGTGTCAAATTGCAAAGGGTTCGGAAGATCTGAGCCTAAAGACCACTTTCTCAAAGGGGGTTTCTTGTCCCTTTATTTTTTTTCCGTTTTTCCCGTATTATATATATATATATATATTTGTTATATATATATTTATATATATATTCTGCTGTTTTTTGGGTATTTAACTATATATATTATATATATATATATTTATTATATGTATATATATATATATATATACTGCAGACTCATATTTATCTATATATTATCATATATATATATTTGTTATATATATATATATCTATATATATATATTATCTACAGATTTATACCATATACATATATAGTATATATATCAGTTATATATATATATATATATATATATATATTGCAGTCTTTATTACTTGGTGTATTTCGATAGGTATTATCTTCATCTCGGCTAACTTGAACGTATCATTGTGATTTACAGATCGGTTCTGGACGATCGAATTCCCCTTTTTGGGGTCAGCTTTTTCTTGGGATTTATTTCAATAATTATATTGGTTTTATAGGTTCATTAGTTGGCATGTAATCCTTAATCCCTTTCCCGTTGAATATAATTGTAATAGTTATATTCGTTTAGTCCGCTTGTATTAACGATCCTGTCTTTAGCCATTGTACGACCTGATACCCAACAGGTATGCTTATTCACATAGATTTGAGGCCACAGGTTTTTTTGGTGGGATATGGTTGTTGTGGGATGACATGTGGAAGGTTGAGATTCTTGATACCAAGTCTCAATACATTCATTGTCGAGTTTGGGATGGTAAGAATTTGGATTTCTGTTTACTGCGGTTTATGGTCATCCGGTTCCTAGTCGTCGGGCTCTGTCATTGGACCAGTTGCTGTTCCAGAAACAAAGTGTGCTTGTGCTTTGGGTTTTGATGGGTGATTTCAATGCGATTGCTTGTAGTTCTGAGAGGGTGGGAGGCTCGCAGAATACATGGGATTTTTTAGTCGGTTTGTAGATTGGCTTATTGATTTCGAGTTGATTGACCTGAATTATTTGAGACCGAATTTCACTTAGAGGGGGAGTCTGCATGTGCGGTTGCATAGAGGGTTATGTGATGCGAGTTGGCAGCTTGCATTCCCCGAGGCTTCTATCACCCATTTGGTCAGGTATCAGTGAGATCATAGACCTTTGCTTTTGAATCTTTGTAGTTTGGTCCCATCCACCGCTACAAAAATAGGCAAAAAGATCTGTCCAAATAAATCTAAAAGACCGTCTCTAGAGAGTCTCTATCTCAGGGGTCTCTTTGATAAAGAGGCCGCCTCATGAGAGGGGGCCTGTTTTTGAAACATAAGAGACCTGATATTCAAGAAATCGGGTCTACTATATCAATAATGCGGGAAATAATTTAAAAGGGTAAGAGACCTGTTATCAGAGATATGAGGTCTATTTGAATTTTTTAATATTTTTTTTTTGTATAACATAAGAGAACCTATTTCACACCGAACAGGTCTCTTTGAATCTTTTAATATTTTTATTTTAAAACCTGAGAGTCTAGTTTTTATACCTAAAGGGTCTCTTGATTGTTTTAATATTTTTTTTGTGTAACCTAAGAGAGCCGATTTCACACTTATCGGGTCTTTTTGATTTTTTTAATATTTTTATTGCAAAAACAAGAGAGCCGATTTCATATCTAACGGGTCTCTCTGATTTTTTTTAATATTTTCAATTGTAAAATCTGAGAGAGCCGATTTCAAGTTTAACAGGTCTCTTATCATTTTTTTTTAAAAAAATCATCATAATCCTGCTCGTACCCAAAAGTATAAAACAACACAAAACAACACTCTAATGATATCTTTACAACAATCTCCAAAAATGTAATACCATTATATAAAAAAATCATAATAAACCTGCTCGTACCCAAAAATATAAAACAACACAAAACAACACTCACCATTACATAAAAAATCATCATAAACCTGCTCGTTCCCGAAAATATAAAATAACACAAAACAACACTATAATGATATCTTTACATCTATTGCAATCTCCAAAAACGTAACACCATTACATCTATTGCAATCTCCAGAAACGTAATACCATTACATCTATTGCAATCTCCAAATGGAAAAATGGAAAAATAATGCTGTGAAGTCTAATAATTCACAAAAATTGGGACTAAAGTTCATTGAGTAACTTGCATACCATCATCTTTGTTTTCTTCATCCGTTTCATTCTCTTGCTTGAGCAAATATTCAACCCAAATATCTCTAACCTCATCAATTTTTCCCGATGAGTAAGTTTCTTCAGCAAAAACCTGTAAGATAATAATCAATAAAATATAATGATAGTAAGAAAAATGACTCGATAGTCATTAACGGAAAGATCATAATATAATACACCTCAGACACGAGCAAGTCAAGATATATTTTTCTATTAGAAACATTCCCCAAATTTCTATTATGATACAAGAATCACTTATTGATACACTTCAAACAATTATCTTAAAAAACTTGATCTCTCAAGATGTTTACTATGTATTTTCTTCCAGGTAGAGTCTTCTATGACTAGTGGTTAATTGGACCCATCCTCAGTCCAGGAAAAAAAGGAAACATTTAAGCACGAGTAAATAAGAAAAGTTCTACGAAAGTTTGGCTGAGACATGAGTCTCAGATTCTGGGTTTTCTGATGAGACTTTTAAATGGTCCCTTTATTTTATTTTAAGCAAGCCTTTTTTTGTCCCGATTTGAATTGAAATTACCGCACTTCAAATTCAATGCTTTGATCTCAGGGCCTTATAGACCCTTTCCTCTCTAGTTGGTCAGTTTATAAAAAGCTGATGTTTACACCTTAAATAGGTTCAATTTAAATTATGCTAAACTTTCTGTTGAAGTTAACTTAAAAAATACGCTCCCTAATCAATATTCACATCAATGAAATTTACACAGATCCCACTTCCAATAATCACTCATTCACTCAATCAAGAAATTTACGCGATTTGCGGTATAAAAATGATACCTGGTCGGAGATCCATAATACTCTTTTTTCTAAAATCTCGAGCATATAACGGCACACATCTTATCCATAGACCTTGTTGTTTTGAGGTTGACAAGGACACTAAAACATACAGAATTAAGAAAATCCAAACCATTCAACAGTTATGTTATTGCATTAATGAAATACATAAGCATTGTATATATAGATATGAATTAGAATTAAAATATACCTGTGGTTGATTCCACCCAATTCTTGGATTCTTTTTTATTTTCCTGACATCTTTTTGATTGGTAATGCTAAATTTTATAATTCCCCTGCATAAATTGTAATACGGTTAATAGGAATAAAAATACTACTTATTAGGAAAACAACAAAAAAGAAGAAATTTATTAATGTAATCCAGTATATACTCATTGATGACCGTTTTAGCGAACTCAGGGATCTCCTTTCCTACTCTAGCTGGATCCAACCATACACTAATCTATTCCAAGGACTAATAATTGCAAACATCCAATGCCGACTATACACAAAATAAGAGAGATAATAACAACCTATTAATTAACAAAACTCCATCATGAACAACAATTAACAAAAATCATCACCTGGACACTAAATTGAGTACCATGTTGAAGGGAAAATAACACAAGACGAGAAAGTAGGGCAAAAGTGTTGTATTATTCCATCATTGAGCTCCCTTAAATAGGGTGAAGTACATACAAACAGGCCTCAGCCAAATCCTATCTAGGAAAGCCCATAAACTAACAGACTTAGGCACACAATGGGTATTATTCCTTTAACACTCCCCCTTGTGCCTAGTCTACAAGCGCATGTCATGTTGCCTCGTTAAAACCTCGTCAAGCAAAAACCCAGTGGGAAAAATGTCTTGATCGTAGGGAAAAGAGTACAACATCTAGACACATCAAGTTTAGACTTCGTCCTTTGAATCTATCCTCTCATATGATCGTTACATTTGATCATAGCGCTATTAAGGTGACCATTCCATCGATCCCTAAAATCGTACATCTTGTTACCTCGTTAAAAACCTTTCCAAGTGATAAAAACCCTGTGGGAAAAATGTTCCTTGGAAGGAAAAGAGTATAACGTACGTTGTGGATGTAAGACTCCCCCTCAAGTCTACATCTCCCCCTGATTTGTACATCAATCAAGGATACTTTGAAAAACTTGTGCATGTGTCGTTTGCCTCATTAAAAACTTCGCCAAGTAACAAAACCCAATGGGAGAAAATGAACCTTGGTCAAAGAAAAGAGTACAACACATATGATTAAGTTTCTTTATAAATCACCATTTCCTTGTGATCTTTACATCAATCTCGGAAGTTGGAAAACTCTACAGCTCCCCCTAATGCTTACATTCATATATCGTTGCCTCGTTAAAAACCTTACCAAGTAACAAAACCCAGTGGGAAAAATAAACCTTGGTCTAAGGAAAAGAGTGCAACCTATGTGAGTATGTTACGTTATATCTCACATATTTATCATTATGATCATTCCATCAATCAAGGGGATTTACAAGTTACATCATGTTCATAAATGTAAGTATGCTCATCAGTGGCAGTACTTAACCGCTAGTTCCTCACAAGTGTAGAATGATAGTTCTTAATCATGTACACTCACGAATTGATTCATGCAAAGCAATAATCTTGTCGTGATTCGAGGAGGTAGCCAAAAGGGGGTTGCTAAGTCGATTTCCAAAACATAAGCAATTCATACCAACACATACTTTGTGGTAGTTGCTTCGGCACCAGCATTTACTTTAACATTTGCCTTTTCGTAAGCAGCTTCCTTTGCCTGCTTGTAGGGAAAGAGTAGTCCCAAGTCAATGGTTTCCTTTAAGTATCAAAAGATATCCTTGATACCATTCCATTGATATTGCGTCGATGCTGAACTAAATCTAGTCAGCGAGTTAACTGAGGAGTGATATCAGGTCGTGTACATTGAGCTAAGTACAATAATGCGCTATTGCACTCATGTAGGGAATTTCAGCTCTCAAAGCTCTTCGTCACTTTCGTTTAGACGAAATGGATCTTTCCTTTGCATCCAAATGTTCGACCTATCATGGGGTGCTAGTTGGGTTTACCTTGTCCATGTTAAAGTGCCTGTGAATCTTCTGGACATAGGAAGACCGGTGGAATGAGTTCCACAAACTCGATGTCTATGTCAATGCCTCGGCGTAACCGAGTTTTCCCAAGATCTTTCATCTCAAACTCAACAAGTATCCGGTGGTTTTTCTTATTTCATCAAGACCGATTATGTTCATGTCATCGGCGTACATTGCGATGATCGTGAATCCGGAACTTATTTGTGAAGACGCAGGGACATAGTTCATCGTTCTTTTATCCCTTACCAATCAAGTAGTCACTTTGACGGTTATACCACATCCTTTCGGATTGTTTCAAACCGTAAAAGTGAGCGTTTCAAACGAACTGAATACGCACTCTGTGGTCTGGAGTTACTTGATTTGGGTAGTGAAATGCCATCGGGCACTTCCATATATATCTTCGTATCTAGATCCCCATAGAGATACGTAGTAACCACATCTATTGGCTGCATTTCCACTCTCGGAAATTACTAAGCTAATCAAATAGCGGATACATATACGTGGGAGTACATTTCCTCGTAATCAATTCCAAGGCATTGTGAGAAGCATTACTTCGTGAAACCTTGTACATTAGGACTCTATATTCTCACTACGTTTTACGACAAAGGTTCCTTTATGTCTTATAGGCTTAACATTTGGGTAGGTTAGCACTACCCACACCAAATCCCTGTCTCTTTGTCTGAGAATCTAGTTCTACCTGGAATGTTTTTCTTATAGGCCAATCAGCTCTATGTTGATTTCATCCAACCGAGCGAGGTTCAACATCATCGTACTTTATGATTCATGACATGTCATCAAAGTGGGTGGTTGATCAGGCCACACCCTCATAATTTCATCGAGATTCTTGATTTTTTTGAATCATATCTTCGGGGCGTCCCCCTCGTCATGATTCATGGACATAATAAAATCAAGCATGATCTCATGAAACGAGTTCATTGATGGTTAACATGTAATTTGTGCCATACTATACCTCTTACTTGGGTGAGTATTTAGTCGAATCATGTGGCTTCCACCCTTTCCTTCGCAGGGAGCCACGGCCTCAACCACACCTCCACCAGGTGCAGTTGCATCACACGGTTCATTGGTGATGTGCCCCTTGGAGGGGACTTTTAACCTTACAGGCACATTTGCACTGTAATGTGAGATCTTGTCACTTGAACGATATCGAAATGCATCGTGCATCGAATCGCTACATCCTCAAGATTGAGTGTTCTTTATGCTTCACGGTAACATTGTGAAGTTCGGGATCATAATGAGACAAAGTGGAGACATCATGACAATTCCCGCTGCTCCTCTAGAAATTACGTTTTCTCTCCTCCCCCTAACGACGGGAAGGTTGTCTCATTAAAGCGACAATCCGCAAATCGTGCGGTAAAGAGATCACTGTGAAGGTTTCAAATAGCGGATAAACGTCTGGAGATTCTTATCCAACGTGAATACTTAATCGTTTCTAAAGACCAATGCGTTGTGGGGCGCAGAAGGCACATATAATGCGTAACCAATTATACGCAATTGGCACTCAAGTCCGTCTGGTTCCAAAATATAGAAATCAGGCTATCCAGTTACCAACTGGTACGCATAAACTAATTGGTTAGCAGAGGGTCTAAGAATGAACGATTTAAGTAAAGTTGCATGCAATATTGCATAATTCCAGGCAAAATATGCAAATTGATGCGCATAACCAATGATATAATCACCATACATATTCTTTAGAAGGTGGTTTATATGGCACCGTTTGCATATGCACATGGGACGAGATACTATTCATTAATCTCTATCATGCAATAAACATCAATTACTTTTTGATGTGAACTCTCCAACATCATCGAGTCCTTTAGATGTGATAAGGGAGGTGAGTCCTTATAAATTATTTTGGAAGTTCTGCAGCAGTTTGAGTGGACAGGAGAGCGACATGTGACCAACATGTGAGAATCCATCAAAACCATCAATACATAAATGGTCCGCATATTAGGTGGACGGATCCACAAATTTCTCCTTATATTCAGCGTAAGAATGGAATGTTTGCTTTTATTTCTTTAGCATAGGAAGGTCTCGCTCCTACTTTGGCTAAAGAGCAGCTTTGCAACACTAAGTGGTGGGCATTTGATATGCATTCGGTTCTTTGGATGACATAACACGATTAACGTCAACATTGTGCTTTATGTTGAGTTGTTGCCACATTTTCGCTCAAAAGTAATGATGTTCGTATGTGTTCTTTAGTATACATATCATCATACTTCACCAGATGACCTAGTCTATCGTGCCAAAGCCTATATGAGTCTATGTCCCAAAGTACATTGTTGGTGACAACATAGGATTTTAAAAACCTAATAATAGTGAGGTACATCCACTAGATCGGCTCATCAGTTATTCTAAAATGCGTATACATCCACATTCATTAAAATAAAAGAAACTCTATTCCATTCTCACAGTGGGTTTCAATCTGGAAACCATTGCTACGTATATTGTTGAAGCTAAGTAAGGTTCGAAGGGCTCTAGGTGCATACAGAGTATCGGTAACTTGTAATTGAGTGCCATTTAGGCATCAAAATTTGAGCATTACCTCGCCCTTTGATGAGTTGGGAGGACCCAATCATCGTAGTTACCGAGGTTTGGCAGGCGACTTATTCGATGAATAGAAGCCTTATTCTAAGAACATTCAAGTTCTACTCGATCCATTCCTTAGAAAAGATTGAAATTTCGAACCATAAGCATTCAAGCAATATTCAATACTTCGAAATAAAGCTAAGAATATAACGTAAGCAATAATAATATCTTGTTCGTGAAACAACGTTGCATCACGCCATTATTGAAAAGAAAACACCAAAACAATCTTCTTGAGGCAACTATACAAAATGTAAACGAGAAAGTAAACATAATACTAAGATTCATCTATAGACCGTGGCTCGTATGACTCAATTCGACGATTGGTGACTGTGAAAATTGACATCGGGGACTTGTCTAGATCATATTCCTCGATATTGTGAGTTCTCCTTTCTTTGGACTCTCTACATTTCTTGTAGTGAGTTGCTACTTGCTTTTTTGCATGGCGCTTCTTGTACCATGTGCGGATCTCCACAATGATAGCACAGTTCATTGCCAACTCGAGCCTTAGAGGCGATATGATGGGTATGTGCTATTTGGTTCCCTTAGCTAGTAGAGCCGGAGTACCAAGTCTTCGCATTACATTGGAAGAACCCCCACGTTCTTGACCACGAAGCCTATCATGTCCAGTCCCCTATTCATTGGGGTAGTTTCCATCCTTCACTTTGCCATAATTGGCCTTGGGAATTTTCTTTGTCCCAATCGGCTGACATTATCGCTCACTAACACTTCGTTATGCCTCTCACCTACTTGCGGAGGTTGATTAGCTTATCAAGGTAGTGATGCGTTTATTATCATACTCCAAAGATATACCGGTTCGTTAGTATATGAGCGGAAGTAGGGAAGGTGAAAAAGCTTTATGGATCATGTCATCTTCTGTGATGTCCTTCCCACGTAAATTTAGGCGTGCCTTGAGGCGGAGAATATCTTTGTTGAAGTCGTTGATCCGTTTATATTCAAGCAAGCTGATTTCATTCCACCGCACGGCCAACTTTGGGAGCAAAGTGTCGTGAATGTTCCTGTTAGCCCTTACGGGCATCCCACAGTTCTTTGCAGGATTTTCAACTGTAGATATTTCCATCTCAAGCTGGGTTCGATGTGTCACCTAAGGAATATAAGTGCGCTCGCTTTTATCTTATCAGACGGTACTTGATATGTGGTGTTAAGGAGCGTACCACTATATTCTTTAGTGATAAATGTGGTCTCGACGTAGGAGACCCATCTATGGTACTTAAACCCTTTTGAGTCCAAGATGTCAAATTTGGGGCGAGTTGGATCAGCTATCTTAATACAAGAAAACAGAAAATGATTTTTCACAGTTTACCATGAGTACTTTCCATGATAAAATTTTCAATAATATGGGAGCGTTATTATTTTTCGGAACCAAGATATGGTCAAAATTACTTTCGATGCTTTTTCGGATTACCGATGATATTACTTTATCACGGTTCGAGTTGATATAGGCAGTAGAAATAAGTCCTCTAAAATCTACTAGTGATGAAGTCTAATTTGCATGCCATATTTATATATGTATGTAAATATATGTATAACTATATATATAATCACATAGCCCTATGAATATATCTATACACGTATAAATACAGTCAAAGAGGTGTCTTATGACGCAATACAATTATTAGTTCAACGTGAATTTATTTTAATTCAAGTTGCTATAAGTAATTTGTTTTAATTTAATTGAAGTTATTAATATATCATGCTTTAATTGGTTTAATTAAGCATAAATAAATTTATGAAATATAAATATGCAGTTAATAGTAATTAAAAAAATGTAAATTCGCACATTACGAGATAGTAGGGTTCGTATTTGTGTACTTTGTTTTGTGAATAGGAGTAGAAACGAAATAAAACAAGATCAGCGTATGGTCGGGTCAACAACCGGATCTCGTTCGCTCAAAGAATCGGGTCGGGTCTCAGAATCGGTTGAGTCAAGAATCGGTCTGAGATTTGGGGGATGACGCCACGGGCTTCGATTGCGTAACACGACGACACGGAACCGGGCGGGGCCGGGTGAGGGCGAGTGAAGTCCGACTCAGGTGAGGGCGAGTCAAGATGCAAGTGAGTCAAGTCTGACTCGCGAACGAATCGAAGAATCCGATATGGTTCACGGGTCCAGGAGATGAGCGGCCGAAGCGCGGTCGGGATAGTTGGACGTGAACGCAGCTGCATCGATGGGTGGTCGTGGCCGGAGCCGCGGCCGAGATCTGCAGACAGTGGACCGGATCCACGGCAAAGGGCGCTGGGTCGGGTGCGGCTGGAACGAGGGTTGGCAAACGCTGCTGGAACGCGGGCGACTTTGGAGCAGGAGTCACGGGGCAAGGGGGCTTCTGATTTGTTCCGACCTAGGAGAAGGGATCTGCTCGCGGGTGGCTACGCGATTTTGGATCGGAGGCAGCGAGTGAATTGGAATCCGACGAGGCTGGTGCGGGAATCGCAGGTCTGATTTGGGGAAGACGTTCGGCGGAGACGCGGGGAGAGGGTTCCGATTTGCAGAAAACGTTTGCGTTCCGAGGGAGTTCCGAGGGGGGTAGCGCCGTCGGCAGGGAAGAAGACGACGGCTAGGGTTTCTGCGGGAAACAATTATTTTTTTTTCGTTTTTTTTTTTTTCCGGAATTTTGCAGAAAATCGGGAGGAATTTTTTTGTGTAGTCAGTTGGGAACTACGTGCTGATAACGTGTTGAAGGGAAAATAACACAAGACGAGAAAGTAGGGCAAAAGTGTTGTATTATTCCATCATTGAGCTCCCTTAAATAGGGTGAAGTACATACAAACAGGCCTCAGCCAAATCCTATCTAGGAAAGCCCATAAACTAACAGACTTAGGCACACAATGGGTATTATTCCTTTAACATACCAAACTTATTTAATACACGTGGAAATAGTTTTTATATAACTGATCATTGCAAAGAGTTGGACAAGTTGACAACTATAAAGTCTTAATCGGTAATCTTAACTTGTCACAAAATATTGTCACAAAAAATAAGTGAATATCAAAAGTTATAGGCAGCGTTGATTGCACTTACTTCTCATTGTATGGTGCAAAGAATAGTTGATTAAGATTCTTTCCCTCATTGCACCCAAATACACGAGCTAAATATATGGATCGGTCTTCCTCTTCAACTGTTGGAGTCAACGGAGATAGAAACAAGTGCCTTGCCCATCAAAATTTGAACATGAAACAGTAAATGAATGATTAAACTCTCAAATAAAACCAGACTTTGAAAAGGAACTACACTTAGTTCATGAAATACTTAAGTGAGTTGCTCCAATCTCTTTTCGGAAACACCAATAAAGCATGTCTTCATAGTGTAACAGCAATAGCATGTTCGTTAAGAAATACGCTTCTCGGGATACTTAAGGAAATGGTTTCACCCCTCTTTTTCATTCCTATAGCTCGAGTTTTCAAAACTTGTAACCAACTAGTTTTCACCTTTTCACGGTCCTCGGCAGTTATGACATACTTACGATTGGTTGATCTTGGGATGACGCTGATCGTGGGGATGGAGTGGTCACCTCTTTCTCTGGCTGCACACTGGCCTTTTTATATGTACAAAATATATCAAGGTAACAAAAAAGAGAAATAACGATTTAGACCCACATAAAAAATATTATTTGATTTTGGCTTTATTTTTATAACTAATCACAACTTATTATTTATTTATTTTCAGAAATTAGGTAAAAAATCTCATTTTTTCTTGGTTAGCTGTTTACACTATAAAAATAGATTCGGAGCAGGGGAATGTTCATTAAAAAAAACATGTTCTTGAAATTGTGAGAATGAGTGACAAAAATAATATAATGTCTAACAGACAAGAAAATGTCTACCATACAACAAAGCAAGTGTGGTTAATACCTTTTTTTGAAGAATCAAGTGAATTGGCCAAGCAGTATAGCTCCCCTTAGCTTGACAAACAACGACTAATTCTTCGTTTGGACATGGTAAGGGAGCATTCGGCACAATATCTTCTGTGATAGTGACTCGACAATGACCGGGGGGCACTGTTGCTCCATGATTACTGATTAGTTCTATTGTCTTCTGTATATTGACCTGCCCATTAGCAACAATTACAAGGCATTTGTTGTAATATCCGCAATTTCGGATTTCCGGTAATTTTCTTTTTTCGGCGTAAGTCCTTTTCGACGACTTGCTTGGTACTGTCTCATCATTATGAGAATGATTAATTCTGCACTTTTGTCATCTGAGTTCGTTTCAGTATTCTTTTGTTGAGTTCCGTGTTTCTTAACGACTTTTCCGCACTCGAGTTCGATTCTTGTGAATCTCGTTCGAAATTACTGTTTCAAGTTTCCCGTAAGTCCGTTTAACTTTGTTAGACGTGTTGTGAACTTCGGTTTGGTTATTCGATCACGTATCATGATTTTCAGACATTTTGGGCCGTTTTCGTAATTTCCCAAAGTTTGGGGTAATTACTTCGATTGTCGAATTTCGAGCCTTCGGGTGGTCGGAATCATGTGTTCTCTTAGCTTTTAGATTCGTCTTTGCGAGTACTTCGTAACCGTATCTTCGATTCGTATTCAGGTTCGGGTTTCGGTGTCGTTTTCTTGAGTTCAGTGTTATTAAACGACTTTTCCAAGTATGAGTTCGACTTTGTAAAATCACCATAAATTCTTGGAAACTCCAAAGACTTTGAATCATTTCAATATTATAGAGCATCAAGTTAGCTTTCCAATGGTTCAAACGGTGAGTCAATCGGAGTCCGGATGAGAGAGTTATGGTCGAAATAGCTCAGACACTCATTTTCCAGTTTTAGCCGAGCAGCCTGTACCGTGAGCCGCGGCACACTTAGGCTGGGCCGCGGCACACAGTCCAGAACAGCCTATTTGTGCGGATTTTGTGAGATGAATGCTCATTTCATCTCTTCCTTCATTCCTCCTCTTGGGCGATCTTGTGGGCGATTTTGGGCATTTTTGCATCATCAATCCCAGAGAACTTCATATTCTTCAAGTTCTTTGTGTGGATTAATAACACCAACAATTTTTCTTCATCATTAATCCAAGGTAAATTCTTGTAACCCTACTTTTGGGTGAATTGGGGGTTTTTGTTCGTTTTGTCCGATTTAACCGTAATAACTTAGATTTGTGATGTATTGATGATTATTTAGATGTATTCTATCATTTCCCTTGTTATTCCATGGTTGGATCGTTTCGATTCGTTGTTTTGGTCGAGTTCTTAGTCAACGCCTTGAAGGTGTCCGACAAAAGGTCTTAGAGGGGGGATTGGGCGTTGTATGATTATTATCCATCGTACGATTATTGATTTATCATTGGCATGACTTAGGGACAAAATTCTTGTGAAGAACTCGAGTCGGAACCCTTCCGTTCGTTGTCTTTTTCGGGGTCTGAGATTCCTGGTCGAATCGTGTTCTTCGGAGTATTCGGTAGCGGTTATTAAGGCAAGTATTTTACTATACGATTTGTGTCTTGTGAATAGGGACGTCGTATTATGGTTGTGATGCATTGGTTTACTTTCGTGTATATACTTCGTATGAATTGATTATTACGAACAATTGATGGTAACGATGATACCTTCACTTAGTTAACATTTTGGGAATCGTGTTGGATGTGCAAATCATCTAAGTTTGTGCCGGGCGTGGTCGGTCATTGTTGAGTTGTTGTGTTGATTATGATGTGTGTGTTGTCTTGGTTTACATATGTGTGCGTTGTCTTGGTTTACGTACTTGATTGTACATTTCGGTGTAATATGGAATGGCTTGACATTTGATGATTATGAGTTGTGTCGTGTCGATATGATGTGTGTGTTCCAGGTAGGGTCTGACGAGGCCTCTGGAGTTCGGTACATGATGTGTACGAACAAGGTGTGTGATCCAGGTAGGGTCTGACGAGGCCTCTGGAGTTCGGTACATGATGTGTACGGACAAGGTGTGTGATCCAGGTAGGGTCTGACGAGGCCTATGGAGTTCGGTACATGATGTGTACGAACGATGTTTGTGGCCGGGTACGGTCCGTCGAGGCCTCCAGAGTTCGGTACATGATGTGTACGAACAATGTGTGCGGTCCGGGTAAGGTCCGTCGAGGCCTCCGGAGTTCGGTACATGATGTGTACGAACAATGATCGTGTTATAGTGCTTGTTTGGGTAACATTTTAAATACAGGTCTCGGACCCATAATGATATCTCATCTATTGTGTTTGGAAAAGAGAATCGGGCTAAGGCCCTATTATTTTCGAAAAGGCTTTGTAAATTGGGACTCGAGATCCAAAAGAAGTTCTGCTTTAAAAATCCCCGAGATGATGTGTTCCTTTTCAAATATCTCTTTCTTGAGTTCAAAATTAATAAAACTTCTCGGGATCATTTGATAATTTGTTTCCATATTAAATTCGTAGTTTCTATTTACTTGTTGCATTTCGTATCGTTTTATACTTGCACTAGTAAAACAGTGGAGTTTTACTAACCCCCGAGTAATCGGGGGGTGGATGTCTATTCTGCGTCCAGGTACATGCAGGTTCAGGGAAGCAGTCACAGGATTGGCACAAGGGGATGACAAGCTGCGATACTAATCAAAGAGTCGAGAGTTAGTAGAGTTTTGTTGTATTATTAGAATTGATTCAGTCTTCCGCTGTATTATGTTTCGACCCCTGTGTGGGTAAAGTTGTTAGTCAGTTCTGTTGATAGAGTTGTGTGACCTCATCGGTCTGTGTGTTTATGTGTAAGTGACCCTACGGTCTGTATTATTATATTGTTTGACCCTGGCCGGGCAAGCATTTGGTTGTTTTTGGATGTTTATCCTGGTAGATCCTTGTGGAAAGGGTCTACGGCGTGTAATATTTCCATACGGTTTTCGGGGTGTTACATTTATGGTATCAGAGCTTAGGATGCGGAAACCTAGGCTGTCGGGTCAAGTCGAGTCGTGATTTGTCGAGTATTGTGTAGTTTTGTCATTCGAGATGTCGGGTGACAAGTTGAGTTGTGCGTAGTCACAACGTGTCGGTTGTGTTGTCGGATGAGATTAGTATCGCGGGCGACCGTCATCTCCGTGCGGCCTGTAGACGTAAGTCTCCTCTTTTATGAATAATATCTGTGTCCATGATATGTGTGATAATTGTGGTGCATGATGTAATTTGCACGGTGCTGCGTAATGGAGTTTGTATTTGATACTTGTCATACACTGTATGTGTATTGAACCGGATGTATTGACGTTTTGATGTTTAACCACCGTGTGGTGTGGTATAATGTAAAAGTTGTAAACTTTGATCGTTCCGAAAAGAAAGTACCGGCGGTAGAGTTTGTGAGAGAATCAGATAGATGGTTTCGTTGTATGTTTAACTTGATGCCCATGAGATGCATTTGATTGAATTGGTGACCCCATTTGCCGTTTGGGCACGTGGTTCTAAGTTCGACTATTTTGGATTGTTGTAAATATGCCCGCTGTGGGTAGGTTTGAAAACGTTTTTCCTGAAAGACTTTACTGGTTTGAGCATTTTTGTGGAAATCAAATTTTTTGAAAATATCTTGATGGTACGGTTAAACAACGGTTTGTGTGGATTTTGAAATCGGTTGAATTGTGACAAGTTGGTCATGTATTTTCAAATAGCACCATCAATCAGTATTTGGAAAATGTGTTTTAAAATACTTCGGACATTGCAAAATACTACCGTCATTTTTATTACGATCGAATGGATTTTTGGAAAATTTATGTTTTGCAAAACGACTCTAATTTTCGGAATTTAAATGTTATGTGTCTGAGTGTTGTGACGGCATAGTATAATTTAATTGTATTATTCTATGACGTTATCCCGGACATGATAGCGTATCTATGGTAATGATTAGTGTGCTGGCAGATATTAATAACGTCATTTTGCTGACATCGGTTATAGAGTGGACTTAATATTTCAACGTATTGTTGTGCAAGTGATTTCAAATCAGAGCAGTTTTGATATTGGGTCCATGGATTTAGTTAAATGGTCGAGGTATTAATCAAAGTGTTTTCAAAATTTCATTTCTGCAAAATCTTTCGAACTCACCAATTTTAAAATATTATCATTTGAACAAATACCTCGGGAAAAAAATTTTATTTTTAAAAGAATGTGACAAGTGCCTGAATTTAATGACATGTATTTGGTCTTGACTGTGTTTATTTTGGTAAAAGTCGTGCACCTCTGTTGGTGTAACCGTGCGAGTTACTTATGAATTTAAGTCTATTATTGCAGTGTTAGTCTGAGTACTCGTGTGATGATTTGAAGTGAATACTTTATTGTGTTGCTGTTTGTTGCCCTATGTTGATTATGTGATATTTATTTTGTTGTTCTGATCGGTGGCCGTTTACTACGCTGAGAGGTATAGGTCGAGAGCGTGGTCGTGGTAGAGGTCGGAATCAGGTGCATGAGAGGGTGACTCTCTCGTTGTCAAGCGCCAATGAGCTCAGTACAGGTGGTCGAGATGACCAATCGCGTGAGCAGAGGCAATCAACTGGGGAAAATGCTGACATTGGCGCTGCCACCATCCTTCGTCAGGTGGTTGACCAGTTGACACATATGAATCAGACCATGCACCGGGATAGGATCCCAGATGAGGATAATGGAGCTAGTATGTGGTTACGAGGTGTGATGAGAATGCACCCGCCCCGTTTTGTAGGTTCTTCGGACTCGTTAGGTTGGGAGAACTGGCTCTTCTAGTTGGACAGAACATTTGATGCCATAGCTTGTCCCGATGAGAGAAGAGTGCCTATTGCTCAATACCTGCTCGACAGGGAAGCTGTAGACTGGTGGGAGGCCGTAGCGCCTAGTGATCGTACCGCTACTTGGGCTGAATTCAAGACTGCTATGGAGGCCGAGTATTGTCCGCCGCCTGTTAAGGAACGTAGAATTGTCGAGTTTTTCTCGGCTACGCCCCGAGATGTGTCGATATCTCAAGCAATAGTCGATTACAATCGACAACTTGGTTACGTTCGACATCAAGTGCGAAGTGAGACAGATAAGGTTCATTACTTTGATATGCGTATGAAACCTCAGGTTCGGCAGTGTATGGCCCCTTTTATGTGTACAACGCTGAAGGACTATCAAGATCGAGCTTTAGCATTTGAAATGACTATGATGTCTACAGAGTCTGTATCGGTAGCGAAGAAGCAGAAGATTTCCGATGAAGCATCGGGAAGTGAGGGAATTGGGATTCCTAAACCTCGACCCTCGTATCAGTCGAGTATGGGACCTTCTCGGTCAGCTAGAGAATCTAAAAGACCCGAGCCGGTGTCTTTGAGTTCTGGTAATGCTCCTAGGTATTTCAACTGTAACGTTATGGGCCATGAACGTGCGCATTGCAAGAAACCGCCGGTGACTTGTTATAATTGTGGACGCGAGGGGCATCGAGTTCAGTACTGCGAGATTGTTGCCGAGATGATAGGGGACCGGAGTCCCGTTACTACTTCTGGAGGACCCAGTGGTGTCCAGTGATGTAGATGTGGGTCGTACTTTGTGTTGTTATTCGTGTAGAGATTGATATTTGTTACGTGAACTTTTTGGTTTTGTTTGTATTCTACCATGATGTTTTATTTTAAGTTTCGGGACGAAATTTATTTTTAATAGGATAGAATGTAATGTCCGGTATTCTCGTTTTCTGTTATCTTGAATTGTTTGTGTCTTGACATCGGAGATTTTCTTGTTGACGAGAATCGGAGTGAATTCTATCATAATACTATATTTGTTTCTACCGCCTAGTCATTGTGGTCGGGTGCGACTTGTTGTCGCGTGCGTTTCTTTGATTAAATGTGTGCATGTGATGCGTCGTTAATTGCTCGTTATTGTTTTGAATCATTGCCGGTGGCGTTGTTATGGTCGTCTTGGGGCGTGTTTTCACGCTGTATGTTCTTTCGCGTTGCTTGTAACGTTTCGCCGTTGGGCGCGATTTTTTTTTTTCGGTTATTGTGTATCTCGTTGAGTTTTTCTGGTGGGATATTGCTTCTCCCTACTTGATTTAAGTTTCGGGACGAAACTTCTTTTAAGGAGGGTAGAATGTAATATCCGCAATTTCGGATTTCCGATAATTTTCTTTTTTTGGCGGAAGTCCATTTCGACGACTCGCTTGGTACCGTCTCATCATTATGAGAATTATTAATTCTGCACTTTTGTCATCTGAGTTCGTTTCGGTATTCTTTTGTTGAGTTCCGTGTTTCTTAACGACTTTTCCGCACTCGAGTTCGATTCTTGTGAATCTCGTTCGAAATTACTGTTTCGAGTTTACCGTAAGTCCGTTTAACTTTGTTAGACGTGTTGTGAACTTCGATTTGGTTATTCGATCATGTATCGTGATTTTCGGATGTTTTGGGCTGTTTTCGTAATTTCCCAAAGTTTGGGGTAATTACTTCGATTGTCGAATTTCGAGCCTTCGGGTGGTCGGAATCGTGTGTTCTCTTAGCTTTTAGATTCGTCTTTGCGAGTACTTCGTAACCGTATCTTCGATTCGTATTCAGGTTCGGGTTTCAGTGTCGTTTTCTTGAGTTCAGTGTTATTAAACGACTTTTCCAAGTATGAGTTCGACTTTGTAAAATCATCATAAATTCTTGGAAACTCCAAAGATTTTGAATCTTTTAAATATTATAGAGCATCAAGTTAGCTTTCCAATGGTTCAAACAGTGAGTCAATCGGAGTCCGGACGAGAGAGTTATGGTCGAAATAGCTCAGACACTCATTTTCCAGTTTTGGCCGAGCACTGCATCATGAGCCGCGGCACACTTAGGGTCAGCGGACACAACGATCAACAGCCTATTTGTGCGGATTTTGTGAGATGAATACTCATTTCATCTCTTCCTTCATTCCTCCCCCTCTTGGGCGATCTTGTGGGCGATTTTGGGCGTTTTTGCATCATCAATCCCAGAGAACTTCATATTCTTCAAGTTCTTGGTGTGGATTAATAACACCAACAATTGTTCTTCATCATTAATCCAAGGTAAATTCTTGAAACCCTACTTTTGGGTAAATTGGGGGTTTTTGTTTGTTTTGTCCGATTTAACCGTAATAACTTAGATTTGTGATGTATTGATGATTATTTAGATGTATTCTATCATTTCCCTTGTTATTCCATGGTTGGATCGTTTCGATTCGTTGTTTTGGTCGAGTTCTTAGTCAACGCCTTGAAGGTGTCCGACAAAAGGTCTTAGAGGGGGGATTGGGCGTTGTATGATTATTATTCATCGTACGATTATTGATTTATCATTGGCATGACTTAGGGACGAAATTCTTGTGAAGAACTCGAGTCGGAACCCTTCCGTTCGTTGTCTTTTTCGGGGTACAAGCTTCCCGGTCGAATCGTGTTCTTCGGAGTATTCGGTAGCGGTTATTAAGGCAAGTATTTTACTATACGATTTGTGTCTTGTGAATAGGGACGTCGTATTATGGTTGTGATGCATTGGTTTACTTTTGTGTATATACTTCGTATGAATTGATTATTACGAACAATTGATGTTAACGATGATACCTTCACTTAGTTAACATTTTGGGAATCGTGTTGGATGTGCAAATCATCTAAGTTTGTGCCGGGCGTGGTCGGTCATTGTTGAGTTGTTGTGTTGATTATGATGTGTGTGTTGTCTTGGTTTACATATGTGTGTGTTGTCTTGGTTTACGTACTTGATTGTACATTTCGGTGTAATGTGGAATGGCTTGACATTTGATGATTATGAGTTGTGTCGTGTCGATATGATGTGTGTGTTCCAGTTAGGGTCTGACGAGGCCTATGGAGTTCGGTACATGATGTGTACGAACAAGGTGTGTGATCCAGGTAGGGTCTGACGAGGCCTCTGGAGTTCGGTACATGATGTGTACAGACAAGGTGTGTGATCCAGGTAGGGTCTGACGAGGCCTCTGGAGTTCGGTACATGATGTGTACGAACGATATTTGTGGCCGGGTAGGGTCCGTCGAGGCCTCCGAAGTTCGGTACATGATGTGTACGAACAATGTGTGCGGTCCGGCTAAGGTCCGTCAAGGCCTCCGGAGTTCGGTACATGATGTGTACGAACAATGATCGTGTTATAGTGCTTATTTGGGTAACATTTTAAATACAGGTCTCGGACCCATAATAATATCTCATCTATTGTGTTTTGAAAAGAGAATCGGGCTAAGGCCCTAATGTTTTCGAAAAGGCTTTGTAAATTGGGACTCGAGGTCCAAAAGAAGTTCTGCTTTAAAAATCCCCGAGATGATTTGTTCCTTTTCAAATATCTCTTTCTTGAGTTCAAAATTAATAAAACTTCTCGGGATCATTTGATAATTTGTTTCCATATTAAATTCGTAGTTTCTATTTACTTGTTGCATTTCGTATCGTTTTATACTTGCACTAGTAAAACAGTGGAGTTTTACTAACCCCCGAGTAATCGGGGGGTGGATGTCTATTCTGCGTCCAGGTACATGCAGGTTCAGGGAAGCAGTCACAGGATTGGCACAAGGGGATGACAAGCTGCGATACTAATCAAAGAGTCGAGAGTTAGTAGAGTTTTGTTGTATTATTAGAATTGATTCAGTCTTCCGCTGTATTGTGTTTCGACCCCTGTGTGGGTAATGTTGTTAGTCAGTTCTGTTGATAGAGTTGTGTGACCTCATCGGTCTGTGTGTTTATGTGTAAGTGACCTTACGGTCTGTATTATTATATTGTTTGACCCTAGCCGGGTAAGCATTTGGTTGTTTTTGGATGTTTAGCCTGGTAGATCCTTGTGGAAAGGGTCTACGGCGTGTAATATTCCCATACGGTTTTGGGGGTGTTACATTTGTCATCACCCTCAATAGCCAAGAAACAATCACTCCAGTCCTATGAATACAAGCCATGATACATAATCAAATTTCATATATATATATATATATATATATATTATCCGAAGATTCAAGTATATAACTTACTTTGAGGCAAAAAATATGAAGTGTTATACCTCAGGAAAAGTGTGTTTGTTTGTGATATCAAATGATTATTCCGATGCGCAATATTTGTCGGATGCTCAAGTGGATTAGTATGATGCGTCTCAGGCAATTGGACATGGTACACCTTGGACTCTGGGCTTTGGAGACGAACCTGATGCACGGGAAGACTTGCCGTTTCCTGAGCTTGTGTCTCAAAACCTCTTGAAATATAAGCATTATCCTGCGATCGAGCCTTTTAAGAATTATGGGTAAAATGATGGACTTTACTCCCTTGTCTTTCAAAGCCTCCGGTTAGTAGTTGTGTAAATGAAAAATTAGGCAATCCATGATTAGCCGAGTTATCTAACTGGGCAATCCTTAACCCATTGCCATCAAGACCACCAAAACCAGCCTGACCACCTACTTGACCACCAGAGATAACCTAACCATTTGAACCAGCCTGCCCACCAAAATTATAATCTTTACCAACATGCCCACCAAATTGACCAGCCTGCCCTCCAAAATCACTTGATTGACCAACCTGCCCACCAAAACCACCAAATTGACCATGGTCATGAATGATCTCAATTCCTCCTAGTTTAAGCATGACATCATGGCAGACATGAACAAATTTTGATTATGTTTCATAGTTCCCATCTCTGATCTCCTCATGTTCATTTCAGCATGCAATTGGCTAGGTGCAGTTGGTTTGTTAAACCAAAGTACTCCTTGTTTGTGATGCCTGATCCAATGGCCCTCACTGAACCACCATGTTCACGCTTATTTAATGCTCTTGCTAAGATATCATCCTGGCCATTAGCAATGATTTCACCTCTTTGTGCTTGAGCCTCTAATGCAATATGCAAATTTGAAATTAAAAGGTACAAAAGTGTGTATTAAATGTGATAAGTTTTATGTGGCACTAATCGACATGAATTGAATAAAAAATAATAAGCTTGAAAGGAAATGTAATGTAGAGATCTTACTATTGCTTCATGAATTTCCTTATCGACCGGATTTTCAAAGTTACAACTCCATCTTTGATATGAGAATGAGCTTTAATCCAAGTAAAATGTCAAGGCACGTATGACACATGGACCCCCTGCTTTTCAAGATCTTTTTCCTAAGATTATAGAAAATTAACTTAGAATACTATTATTAGTATATATTAGGTTGGAACTTTCATCACCACAAATTATACACACACACACACACACACACACACACACACACATATATATATATATATATATATATATATATATATATGTATATATAAACTAAACAAACCAAAACAATCAACGTATCTAATCCAACATGTGAAAACTTATCTCGTAACCTATACATGTTGTCGGACACTTAATATATTTTTACAAATTATCTGACATAGATACAGACACAATATGCCGATATGCATGTCCGACGCACAAAAATGTATGTTTTTTAGCTGTTTTTTATTCAGTTTTTTATTTGAAGAATATAATAGACTTTTCTAGAATAGTTTTTTTAGCTTTTTGCTTTTTATTTGTTTTTTACTGTTTTAGGTTTTTTCTGAAGACTGTTGAGTGTTCACTGTACAATGTTTTTTTTTTTCTGAAAACTGTAACAATGGATCATTTTGAGACATTACAACCCGCAAGAGGAAGCATACTCTTATCCTTTGTGAAAAAATAATTTTCATACTAATTTTCGTCCCCCCTACCACGACCTCTCAGATTTCTTTCCATACTGAAACAATCAAATCATAAGTACAATTCAAGTTATCAATCATAATTCATGCGAAGTTAATAGCAACAAGGAATTACATATCCAATAAAACAGTTCGTAATGAATCACTGGCACCGCGGGTGCTACACACTCAATATTAAATCAAACCAGTTCTAATCACATTTTCGATTTAGGTTTTTCCCCAGAAAATCAAATAGATGAATCTTACCACACGTTATCAAGATACCAAGATCAATAAAGAAATTAATATGTCATCAAGATTATGCCAGTAATTAAACCATGGTTCATGAGAAACATACCGTATTCGACGGTTCAGGCGCTTGCACAGGTTACACGTGGCACGAAGGTTTCTTGATGTTAATTCGATTCTACAATAACTCAAAAGAAAACACACTCTCCGATACCATATTTTGTAACAGCCCAAAAACGGCAGCTATTACAGTGCCGTGGACCCCTACCGGGACCCACCAGGCGATATCACGATATACACCTACAACCTAACAACGTGGCACCGTACCACAATATTTATCAAAACCCCGATGTGGAGTATAAGTCATATATGTCTTTAATACGAGCAAACGTACACAGGATCCAAATTCGGTACAGACCATATGACGATGGGCAATACCTTACAAATTATAGTACATTCATCCGACACAAAATAAAATGAAAATCACAATAAGACATAACCGAACATCAAAAGACTCGGGGCCCCCGAATTAGCTTCAAAACCCTCCGTCACCATCGTGCTCTTCCTGTGCCTTGCCCTTTCCTCGCCCTGAAATACAAGTATTTCGCCCAACCACAGGGTCAGCTATACATGATAATAATTCTCATGACATTATACAATTCATATATATACGGATCTCAAAGAAAACAACCGACTACTGAATATACCCCGCAGGCGTATAAACAGTCAGTCCCCACTGTCGAACATATCCAAATATACGAACGACCATATAATATGGCTCAAGACGGACGTCACAGTATGACCGATCCGAAAATGTGTCCGTGCACATGTCCACCCCGTATACGGAATCCAGAATATACGTGGGACGATGTACCTAATTAGCCTCACGAACTACGTCTCGTGTGCACGATCTAAATGCGGAAACATCCACGCATGATCATCAAGTGCCCGACTAAAAATCCTACACATAACCAATCGGCACGCAGATATGACTCCAGAGATGTCACGATTCAACATGACAACGAAACTCAACGAATTACACCTTTATCAAGAAATCGAACAACTCATCGAAGTGTCAACAAAGCTCAACAGAACCAACGGTAACAAGAACGGTAAACTCGGGCATACCATCCGACCACAAATGATAACACGATCAAGGACATCACCATATCATGAATCATAGATTCTCAGAACATATCATATACACGAAACACATAATAACCACAAGAATTCAATCATCATTATAACCAAGCAAGATAACTTGCCTCAATTCCGTAGATGAATAATCCTTCTTTGAATGATCAAACGAACGGTACCCCCGTATAACAATACTCACGTGAACAAGCAACCTTGAATGAAATGTAATTCATTCAACAACACATTCGTATGATAACGGTATCATTACATAGAAATAATATTCATAAATTTACTTGAATAGATCAATTATCCTATTGATCATTTTAATGTTCCAATTAAAAATCATCATATAACATGTTTATTATGTTCATTCACATATTCTAGCATTAATGTCAAATACTTGAAGTCCAGATTATTACCAATGTAACTTTGTGAAAACATCTTTTCAAATCATCGGCACTTCCGATTATGATATAAGTTTGTGTTTAATTACGTTCTTCATTATTTTACCAACGATTACATTAAAACCGATTCCTATATGAAAGCATAAGTTTAAGTTTTTAGTGACCTAAGAACATCATCTTAATTTACGTTTCTTAATACACACGGATTAAGGAAATGGAATTCGGCTACTCCCTCTACCGCATTTGTATCACCATACTCACTACAATCCTCCTAAGAACATTATCAACATATTAATGTAGTCATTAACACCTCTTTAAGTTATCAACGAAATCGATTAACTTGAACATATGAAGATTATAACTGTATTCTATCAAAATCCATTGTTTTATTTTTGAAGAAGTTATTAAAAACCTAGTTATATCATTGAATACTTGGAATTCTAAATATAACTTCATCCCATCATGTGAAAATTATCTTCAGAGGGTTAACATAATTCTTCCAACAATTCATCACAAAGGTATCGGTTCTAGAGGCCAAGAATATGGTTCCATGTTATCTTTCAAGAATCAATTGAATGTTCAAGACAATATTAGTATTTTACATCTCTAGTCATCAAGGATTTCCATTACTTACATAAAATAGAACAACACCAACACTTCAAAGAACACACTTCAATCTCCTAATGTCCAAGTTACAAACCAAGTGCTGAAGCTCCAACACAAGATAGAAGGGATAGAAATCGATTTGGCAGGGTGGGGAATCGTTTTCTCAGAGGAAGAGTTGAATGGGTTGAGTAGAAAAATAAATGGCAAGTCATATTTTTATAACCTGAACTCAGCATTACGTACGTTAAAGAGAGGGGTTAATGTACGTTAAAGCCCTTATGTACGTAATCTCATGAACATTACGTACCTAGTCGATTTATCAGATTTCTCTGTCTTAAAATACACCAGTCGTTACGTACGTAAATATCTAGCCATTACGTATGTAATAGACGTTGACTTGGCTGTCGTGATCGACTTCCGACCACCACCTACTCACTCGGCCCCACCCGCCGAAAGGTGATCTGCTGAAAGATCCCTCACATTGCGTACGTTAACAAGTAAAGGTTATGTACATAAATCGGTTGATATAGCGTACGTAAAGAAAGCTAGGCTACGTATGCTAAGTTCTATAACAAGTAAAAGTGGGATTCTCCTAATAACACTCAACAATCAATATAGTATGAATGACCAGAATTCCAACTTAACATAATTCGTCAATATGCTCGCTACAATAAATACAGATGTGGTGCGATAATACTCGATTTAAATCAAAAAATACAATGGTACAGGCGAGGGTATTACATACTCCCCCCTTAAAAGGAGTTTCGTCCCCGAAACTAAGGGGTAAACATCTCGGGGTATCTCTCTCGCATGCTATCCTCAGTCTCCCACGTAGCTTCCTCGACTCCATGTCTCGACCACTGAATTTTTAATAAGGGAATCGCCTTGTTCCTCAGCTGTTTGACTCTCCTCTCAAGTATCCGCACAGGGCGCTCTTCATACGAATGGTCATCGTCTATTTCGACCTCGTCGAATTGAATAATGTGGCTTGGGTCAGCAACATACTTCCTCAACTGAGATACATGGAATACGTTGTGAATCCGGATCAAGGCTGGTGGTAGTGCTAAACGATAGGCTAGGTCGCCCTCTAGGATCTCAAACGGACCAATATACCTTGGGCTCAACTTGCCTCTCTTCCCGAATCGGAAAACACCTCGAGTAGTAGATACTTTGACTAGTACATGGTCACCAACCTCAAACTCGAGTGGTCTTCGACGATTATCTGCATATGATTTCTGGCGGCTTTGGGCCGTTAATAGACGACTCTTGATCAGAGTAATCTTCTCGCGGGCTGCTAATAACATATCAGGCTCCGTACCAATAGATTCAGATATCTCATCCCAACACAAAGGGGACCTACAACGACGACCATATAATGCCTCATAAGGTGCCATCATGATCGAGGCGTGCCAGCTGTTACTATATGTGAATTCCACTAATGGTAGTTGGGCTTCCCAGTCATACTTCCAATCGAGAGCACATACTCTCAACATATCCTCCAGAGTTTGAATAGTCCTCTCAGACTGACCATCGGTCTGAGGATGAAAAGCCATACTGAAGTTCAACTGTGTACCCATCGCATGATGAACCGCTTTCCAGAAATGCGACACGAACCGTCCGTCACGATCTGATACAATACTCTTAGGGGTACCATGCAGTCTCACAATCTCTTTGATGAACAACTTGGCCAATCTCTCAGGGACCCACGTATCCTTAATCTCCAAGAAGTGGTCTGATTTAGTCAGTCAATCCACAATCACCCAAATCGTATTCATGCCTCGATGGCTCGTCGGCAAGCTAGTAATAAAATCCATCTATATGTCTTCCCACTTCCACTCGGGAATCGGGAGCGGTTTCATCATGCCAGCTGGTCGTTGATGCTCAATCTTAACTTGCTGATAGGTCAAACATTTCGAAACGAATTCGGCAACCTCCTGTTTCATGTTACCCCACCAATAATACGGCTTCAAATCCTTTTCCATTTTGTTCGATCTCGGGTGTATGGAATACGGGGTAGCATGAGCCTCCTTCAGAATAGTATTCCTCAACTCTTCGTCTGCTGGTACACATACTCGGTTCTTAAAGCGTATCAGTCCATCCTTGTGAACCACAAATCCAGGGGCCTTTCCCTGATCGATTTCTCCTCGAATTCTGGATAAGAATGGGTCCGTCATCTATTTCGTCCTGACCATATCATTCAGGGATGATGAAATCTCAAGCGTGCAAAGTTGTCCCTGAATGCGCTGTAACCAGACCTCAATCTCTGGTCTCATGAACTCTAACTGCAATTCCCTCTGGGCGGTCGAACGGGCCAATGTCTGCTCCTGTACGGTCTTACGGCTCAAGGCATCGACAACCACATTTGCCTTGCCTGGATGATAAAGGATCTCGATATCATAGTCTTTGATTAGCTCTAACCACCTCCTCTGTCTCATATTCAACTCATTCTGAGTAAAAATATACTTCAGACTCTTGTGATCCGTAAAAATCTGGCAAGTAACTCCATACAGATAGTGGCGCCAGATTTTTAAAGCAAACACTACAGCTGCTAACTCCAAATCCTGAGTCGGGTAGTTGACCTCGTAAGGACGCAACTGTCTAGATTCATAGGCGATCACTTTCCCGTTTTGCATTAATACGCAGCCAAGGCCCTGTCTCGATGCATCGCTATACACCACGAATCCTTCCGTTCCTTTAGGTAGAACCAAAACAGGTGCTGAAATTAATTGACTCTTGAGTTCATCAAAACTTTGCTGACATGCTTCCGACCACAAGTACTTCTTATCTTTCCTCAACAGATTAGTCATCGGTTGAGCAATTTTGAAAAACCTTCCACGAATCGTCTGTAATAACCTGCTAGACCCAGAAAACTACGAACTTCCTTCACGTTCTTCGGAGGTAGTCAATCTCGGATAGCTTCTGTCTTCTATGGGTCTACTCTCACTCCATCTGCTGATATTACATGTCCCAGAAAAATAACTTCAGACATCCAAAATTCACATTTAGAAAATTTTCCATAGAGTTGTTCTCACCTTAACGCATCGAGAACCTGGCGGAGGTGACACTCATGCTCCTCATGATCCCGAGAGTAGATCAGGATGTCATCAATAAAAATGACTACAAAGCGATCCAGATAATTAATAAAAACCCAATTTATCAAGTTCACGAATACTGCAGGTGCATTAGTCAGTCTGAATGGCATGACAACGAACTCATAATGCCCATAGCGAGTGTGAAAAGTTGTCTTCGGGATGTCAGACTCTCGTATCCGCAATTGGTGGTACCCAGATCTCAAGTCGATCTTGGAAAATACCGCGGTTCCCTGGAGCTGATCCAATAAATCATCGATGCGAGGTAAAGGATATTTGTTCTTAATTGTTACTTTGTTCAGCTCACGATAATCAATAGACAAACGTAGCGATCCGTCTTTCTTCTTTACGAATAACACCGGCGCTCCCCAAGGGGATGCACTGGGTCAAACATATCCTTTCTCAGTTAACTCCTCAAGTTGTCTCTTCAACTCCTGCATCTCGGTCGGGGCCATACGATACGGTGCTTTCGAAAGCGGGGACGTCCCTGGCTCCAACTCAATGGTGAATTCTACCTCTCGATGTGGGGGTAGTCCTGGAAGCTCTTCTGGAAATACATCTGGATAGTCTCGAACTACCAGAATATCAACCAATTCGACTGGTCGGTCAGTTGCCTTGGTCATGTAACACCAATAACCAATGCATCCCTGGTTTAGTAATCTCACAGCCTTCATAGCACTGATGACTCTCCCAGAATGACTAGGATTATCACCCCGAAAAATACACTCGACGCCATCATCAGATGTGACGGTCACCATTCGCTTACGGACGCTAAACACGGCATCGTGACGATCCATCCAGTTGATACCCAAGATTACATCATCTTTAGGCAAATCAACCACAATCAAGTCGGACAACCACTCACGATCGTTCATGCGAATCGGACAATTCTGTACTTCACGATTCCCAATAATTCTTCTACCATCGGGTAGACCAATTACATAAGGTTCACAATCGGTAACATGATTCAATTGCAAACGACTCAAACAAGAAGTAGATAGAAAGGAGTGTGAAGCACCAGTATCAAAAAGAACACAAACGAGCTGAGAGTGGATCTCGAGAGTACCTGCAATCATGCTGGCTTCGGGGTCGTCGGCTTTCTTCATCTCGTAGATTCTGGGTTTTGCAACCCCGGGAGCAGGTGTACCAGCTTGATTTCCACGGCCCATCCCTCTGTTTGCCCCGGTAGTCTGGTAAGAAGCGGACGGAGGAGCACGGTCCTGGACAGAAGATTGTACTGGAGCAAGAGATGCTACTAGAGCACGCCCGGGTCCACTCCTGCAATAGCGAGCACGATGTCCGTTCTTCCCACATGTGTGATAGGCAACGGCCGGCTTCGGGCACTTGGAGCTGATATGTCCCTGGTCCCCACAGTTATAACACACGACAGGTGAGCTGATTGCCCGAGAGTGCGTTCCTGTCGGCTTCGGCGCCATAGGTGGCCGTTCAGAAGGATTTGGTACAGGCTGGGGCTTCTTGAACATTCCCCGGTTACTGTCTGCCTGGGTCTGGTTCCTGGATCTCTTGTTGGAAAACTGAGTCTACTTCTTGGAAATCTCCTTCGCAGTAAGTTCATACTCCAAAGCTTTCTTAATAAACTCCGGTAGGGTCGTACAGTGGTGATTGAGCAATTGCATCCTCATTCGGGGTTTAAGCCTCTTGAGGAAGTATTTGATCTTATCAGCTTCCGAACGGACAACTGACGTAGCAAAAGGGAGAAGTGCTTGGAATTTTATGGCAATAACTAACACATCCTCGTCTTTCGATGGATCGGGGTTCAGTAATTCGGACAGTTTAGCTTCACGGAGGGGTGCGGGGTAGTAACGGTCTAGCATAAGATTCTTGAATTCTTCCCAAGTATTCGCGCCATCAGCAGGCCTCACAGAAAGCCACCAAGTAGGCTGCCACAGCAACTCGATTCCCCTCTGGGCACTCCACCATCTCGACCAGTTTCTCAAAATGCTCTAGCCAGTGTACAATGTCAGCAGGCTCAGATGAGCCTTCAAAAGTTGGAGGTCGTTGCCGTGATATGTCACTAATAATCCGGCTCACGATCCCGCCATGCACCAGAGGCGGAGGCTGTTGCCCCTGCTATTGCCCGGTAGTATTCCTCTGCATAGCTTCCATCAGCTGACCCATTTGGGTCATCTGGGCCATCATGCCCTGCATCACAGTGTAAGGATTGACACGTGCATTTTCTACAGTGTGGTGTGATTAGTCCCTAGAAGGCGAATCACTGCCTGCGGAACTCTGTTCCACATTCCGCGTCTGTTGGCTCGTGGTATCGGGATTCGGCCCCTTCCGCGGCCTCGTCCCCCCCTGCCACGGCCTCTCAGATATCTTTCCATACTGAAAGAATCAAATCATAAGTACAATTCAAGTTATCAATCATAATTCATGCTAAGTTAATAGCAACAAGGAATTACATATCGATAAAGCGATTCGTAATGAATCACCGCACATGGTGCTACACACTCAATATTAAATCAAACCAGTTCTAATCACATTTTCGATTTAGGTTTTTCCCCAGAAAATCAAATAGATGAATCTTACCACACGTTATCAAGATGACAAGATCAATAAAGAAATTAATATGTCATCAAGATTATGCCAGTAATTAAACCATGGTTCATGAGAAACATACCGTATTCGGCCAGTTCGCTCAGCTTACAAAGTTACACGTGGCACGAAGGTTTCTTGATGTTAATTCGATTCTACAATAACTCAAAAGAAAACACACTCTCCGATACCATATTTTATAACAGCTCGAAAACGGCAGCTATTACAGTGCCGTGGACCCCTACCGGGACCCACCAGGTGATATCACGATATACACCTACAACCTGACAACGTGGCACCGTACCACAATATTTATCAAAACCTCGATGTGGAGTATAAGTTATATATGTCTTTAATACGAGCAAACGTACACAGGATCCAAATTCGGTACAGACCATATGACGATGGGCAATACCTTACAAATTATAGTACATTCATCCGACACAAAATAAAATGAAAATCACAATAAGACATAACCGAACATCAAAAGACTCGGGGCCCCCGATTCAAAACCCTCCGTCACCATCGTGCTCTTCCTGTGCCTTGCCCTTTTCTCGCCCTGAAATACAAGTATTTCGCCCAACCACAGGGTCAGCTATACATGATAATAATTCTCATGACATTATACAATTCATATATATACGGATCTCAAAGAAAACAACCGACTACTGAATATACCCCGCAGGCGTATAAACAGTCAGTCCCCACTGTCGAACATATCCAAATATACGAACGACCATATAATATGGCTCAAGACGGACGTCACAGTATGCCCGATCCGAAAATGTGTCCGTGCACATGTCCACCCCATATACGGAATCCAGAATATACGTGGGACGATGTACCTAATTAGCCTCACGAACTACGTCTCGTGTGCACGATCTAAATGCGGAAACATCCACGCATGATCATCAAGTGCCCGGCTAAAAATCCTACACATAACCAATCGGCACACAGATATGACTCCAGCGATGTCACGATTCAACATGACAACGAAACTCAACGAATTACACCTTTATCAAGAAATCAAACGACTCATCGAAGTGTCAACAAAGCTCAACAGAACCAACGGTAACAAGAACGGTAAACTCGGGCATACCATCCGACCACAAATGATAACACGATCAAGGACATCACCATATCATGACTCATAGATTCTCAGAACATATCATATACACGAAACACATAATAACCACAAGAATTCAATCATCATTATAACCAAGCAAGATAACTTGCCTCAATTCCGTAGATGAATAATCCTTCTTTGAATGATCAAACGAACGGTACCCCCGTATAACAATACTCACGTGAACAAGCAACCTTGAATGAAATGTAATTCATTCAACAACACATTCGTATGATAACGGTATCATTACATAGAAATAATATTCATAAATTTACTTGAATAGATCAATTATCCTATTGATCATTTTAATGTTCCAATTAAAAATCATCATATAACATGTTTATTATGTTCATTCACATATTCTAGCATTAATGTCAAATACTTGAAGTCCAGATTATTACCAATGTAACTTTGTGAAAACATCTTTTCAAATCATCGGCACTTCCGATTATGATATAAGTTTGTGTTTAATTACGTTCTTCATTATTTTACCAACGATTACATTAAAACCGATTCCTATATGAAAGCATAAGTTTAAGTTTTTAGTGACCTAAGAACATCATCTTAATTTACGTTTCTTAATACACACGGATTAAGGAAATGGAATTCGGCTACTCCCTCTACCGCATTTGTATCACCATACTCACTACAATCCTCCTAAGAACATTATCAACATATTAATGTAGTGATTAACACCTCTTTAAGTTATCAACGAAATCGATTAACTTGAACATATGAAGATTATAACTGTATTCTATCAAAATCCATTGTTTTATTTTTGAAGAAGTTGTTAAAAACCTAGTTATATCATTGAATACTTGGAATTCTAAATATAACTTCATCCCATCATGTGAAAATTATCTTCAGAGGGTTAACATAATTCTTCCAACAATTCATCACAAAGGTATCGGTTCTAGAGGCCAAGAATATGGTTCCATGTTATCTTTCAAGAATCAATTGAATGTTCAAGACAATATTAGTATTTCACATCTCTAGTCATCAAGGATTTCCATTACTTACATAAAATAGAACAACACCAACACTTCAAAGAACACACTTCAATCTCCTAATCTCCAAGTTACAAACCAAGTGCTGAAGCTCCAACACAAGATAGAAGGGATAGAAATCGATTTGGCAGGGTGGGGAATCGTTTTCTCAGAGGAAGAGTTGAATGGGTTGAGTAGAAAAATAAAAGGCAAGTCATATTTTTATAACCTGAACTCAGCATTACGTACGTTAAAGAGAGGGGTTAATGTACGTTAAAGCCCTTACGTACGTAATCTCATGAACATTACGTACGTAGTCGATTTATCAGATTTCTCTGTCTTAAAATACACCAGTCGTTACGTACGTAAATATCTAGCCATTACGTATGTAATAGACGTTGACTTGGCTGTCGTGATCGACTTCCGACCACCACCTACTCACTCGGCCTCACCCGCCGAAAGGTGATCTGCTGAAAGATCCCTCGCATTACGTACGTTAACAAGTAAAGGTTATGTACATAAATCGGTTGATATAGCGTACGTAAAGAAAGCTAGGCTACGTATGCTAAGTTCTATAACAAGTAAAAGTGGGATTCTCCCAATAACACTCAACAATCAATATAGTATGAATGACCAGAATTCCAACTTAACATAATTCGTCAATATGCTCGCTACAATAAATACAGATGTGGTGCGATAATACTCAATTTAAATCAGAAAATACAATGGTACAGGCGAGGGTATTACATACTCCCCCCTTAAAAGGAGTTTCGTCCCCGAAACTAAGGGGTAAACATCTCGGGGTATCTCTCTCGCATGCTATCCTCAGTCTCCCACGTAGCTTCCTCGACTCCATGTCTCGACCACTAAATTTTTAATAAGGGAATCGCCTTGTTACTCAGCTGTTTGACTCTCCTCTCAAGTATCCGCACAGGGCGCTCTTCATACGAATGGTCATCGTCTATTTCGACATCGTAGAATTGAATAATGTGGCTTGGGTCAGCAACATACTTCCTCAACTGAGATACATGGAATACGTTGTGAATCCGGATCAAGGCTGGTGGTAGTGCTAAACGATAGGCTAGGTCGCCCTCTAGGATCTCAAACGGACCAATATACCTTGGGCTCAACTTGCCTCTCTTCCCGAATTGGAAAACACCTCGAGTAGTAGATACTTTGACTAGTACATGGTCACCAACCTCAAACTCGAGTGGTCGTCGACGATTATCTGCATATGATTTCTGGCGGCTTTGGGCCGTTAATAGACGACTCTTGATCAGAGTAATCTTCTCGCGGGCTGCTAATAACATATCAGGCTCCGTACCAATAGATTCAGATATCTCATCCTAATACAAAGGGGACCTACAACGACGACCATATAATGCCTCATAAGGTGCCATCATGATTGAGGCGTGCCAGCTGTTATTATATGTGAATTCCACTAATGGTAGTTGGGCTTCCCAGTCATACTTCCAATCGAGAGCACATACTCTCAACATATCCTCCAGAGTTTGAATAGTCCTCTCAGACTGACCATCGGTCTGAGGATGAAAAGCCATACTGAAGTTCAACTGTGTACCCATCGCATGATGAACCGCTTTCTAGAAATGCGACACGAACAGTCCGTCACGATCTGATACAATACTCTTAGGGGTACCATGCAGTCTCACAATCTCTTTGATGAACAACTTGGCCAATCTCTCAGGGCCCCACGTATCCTTAATCTCCAAGAAGTGGTCTGATTTAGTCAGTCAATCCACAATCACCCAAATCGTATTCATGCCTCGATGGCTCGTCGGCAAGCTAGTAATAAAATCCATCTATATGTCTTCCCACTTCCACTCGGGAATCGGGAGCGGTTTCATCATGCCAGCTGGTCGTTGATGCTCAATCTTAACCTGCTGATAGGTCAAACATTTCGAAACGAATTCGGCAACCTCCTGTTTCATGTTACCCCACCAATAATACGGCTTCAAATCCTTTTACATTTTGTTCGATCTCGGGTGTATGGAATACGGGGTAGCATGAGCCTCCTTCAGAATAGTATTCCTCAACTCTTCGTCTGCTGGTACACATACTCGGTTCTTAAAGCGTATCAGTCCATCCTCGTGAACCACAAATCCAGGGGCCTTTCCCTGATCGATTTCTCCTCGAATTCTGGATAAGAACGGGTCCATCATCTATTTCGTCCTGACCATATCATTCAGGGATGATGAAATCTCAAGCGTGCAAAGTTGTCCCTGAATGCGCTGTAACCAGACCTCAATCTCTGGTCTCATGAACTCTAACTGCAATTCCCTCTGGGCGGTCGAATGGGCCAATGTCTGCTCCTGTACGGTCTTACGGCTCAAGGCATCGACAACCACATTTGCCTTGCCTGGATGATAAAGGATCTCGATATCATAGTCTTTGATTAGCTCTAACTACCTCCTCTGTCTCATATTCAACTCATTCTGAGTAAAAATATACTTCAGACTCTTGTGATCCGTAAAAATCTGGCAGGTAACTCCATACAGATAGTGGCGGCAGATTTTTAAAGCAAACACTACAGCTGCTAACTCCAAATCATGAGTCGGGTAGTTGACCTCGTAAGGATGCAACTGTCTAGATTCATAGGCGATCACTTTCCCGTTTTGCATTAATACGCAACCAAGGCCCTGTCTCGATGCATCGCTATACACCACGAATCCTTCCGTTCCTTTAGGTAGAACCAAAACAGGTGCTGAAATTAATTGACTCTTGAGTTCATCAAAACTTTGCTGACATGCTTCCGACCACAAGTACTTCTTATCTTTCCTCAACAGATTAGTCATCGGTTGAGCAATTTTGAAAAAACCTTCCACGAATCGTCTGTAATAACCTGCTAGACCCAGAAAACTACGAACTTCCTTCACGTTCTTCGGAGGTAGTCAATCTCGGATAGCTTCTGTCTTCTATGGGTCTACTCTCACTCCATCTGCTGATATTACATGTCCCAGAAAAATAACTTCAGACATCCAAAATTCACATTTAGAAAATTTTCCATAGAGTTGTTCTCACCTTAACGCATCGAGAACCTGGCGGAGGTGACACTCATGCTCCTCATGATCCCGAGAGTAGATCAGGATGTCATCAATAAAAATGACTACATAGCGATCCAGATAATTAATAAAAACCCGATTTATCAATTCCATGAATACTGCAGGTGCATTAGTCAGTCTGAATGGCATGACAACGAACTCATAATGCCCATAGCGAGTGTGAAAAGCTGTCTTCGGGATGTCAGACTCTCGTATCCGCAATTGGTGGTACCCGGATCTCAAGTCGATCTTGGAAAATACCGCGGTTCCCTGGAGCTGATCCAATAAATCATCGATGCGAGGTAAAGGATATTTGTTCTTAATTGTTACTTTGTTCAGCTCACGATAATCAATACACAAACGTAGCGATCCGTCTTTCTTCCGTACGAATAACACCGGCGCTCCCCAAGGGGATGCACTGGGTCAAACATATCCTTTCTCAGTTAACTCCTCAAGTTGTCTCTTCAACTCCTGCATCTCGGTCGGGGCCATACGATACGGTGCTTTCGAAAGCGGGGACGTCCCTGGCTCCAACTCAATGGTGAATTCTACCTCTCGATGTGGGGGTAGTCCTGGAAGCTCTTCTGGAAATACATCTGGATAGTCTCGAACTACCAGAATATCAACCAATTCGACTGGTCGGTCAGTTGCCTTGGTCATCTAACACCAATAACCAATGCATCCCTAGTAATCTCACAGCCTTCATAGCACTGATGACTCTCCCAGAATGACTAGGATTATCACCCCGAAAAATACACTCGACGCCATCATCAGATGTGACGGTCACCATTCGCTTACGGACGCTAAACACGGCATCGTGACGATCCATCCAGTTGATACCCAAGATTACATCATCTTTAGGCAAATCAACCACAATCAAGTCGGACAACCACTCACGATCGTTCATGCGAATCGGACAATTCTATACTTCACGATTCCCAATAATTCTTCTACCATCGGGTAGACCAATTACATAAGGTTCACAATCGGTAACATGATTCAATTTCAAACGACTCAAACAAGAAGTAGATAGAAAGGAGTGTGAAGCACCAGTATCAAAAAGAACACAAACGAGCTGAGAGTGGATCTCGAGAGTACCTGCAATCATGCTGGCTTCGGGATCGTCGGCTTTCTTCATCTCGTAGATTCTGGGTTTTGCAACCCCGGGAGCAGGTGTACCAGCTTGATTTCCACGGCCCATCCCTCTGTTTGCCCCGGTAGTCTGGTAAGAAGCGAACGGAGGAGCACGGTCCTGGACAGAAGATTGTACTGGAGCAAGAGATGCTACTGGAGCACGCCCGGGTCCACTCCTGCAATAGCGAGCACGATGTCCGTTCTTCCCACAAGTGTGATAGGCAACGGCCGGCTTCGGGCACTTGGAGCTGATATGTCCCTGGTCCCCACAGTTATAACACACGACAGGTGAGCTGATTGCCCGAGAGTGCGTTCCTGTCGGCTTCGGCGCCATAGGTGGCCGTTCAGAAGGATTTGGTACAGGCTGGGGCTTCTTGAACAGTCCCCGGTTACTGTCTGCCTGGGTCTGGTTCCTGGATCTCTTGTTGGAAAACTGAGTCTACTTCTTGGAAATCTCCTTCGTAGTAAGTTCATACTCCAAAGCTTTCTCAATAAACTCCGGTAGGGTCGTACAGTGGTGATTGAGCAATTGCATCCTCATTCGGGGTTTAAGCCTCTTGAGGAAGTATTTGATCTTACCAGCTTCCGAACGGACAACTGACGTAGCAAAAGGGAGAAGTGCTTGGAATTTTTTGGCAATAGCTAACACATCCTCGTCTTCCGATGGATCGGGGTTCAGTAATTCGGACAGTTTAGCTTTACGGAGGGGTGCGGGGTAGTAACGGTCTAGCATAAGATTCTTGAATTCTTCCCAAGTATTCGCGCCATCAGCAGGCCTCACAGAAAGCCACCAAGTAGGCTGCCACAGCAACTCGATTCCCCTCTGGGCACTCCACCATCTCGAACAGTTTCTCAAAATGCTCTAGCCAGTGTACAATGTCAGCAGGCTCAGATGAGCCTTCAAAAGTTGGAGGTCGTTGTCGTGATATGTCACTAATAATCCGGCTCACGATCCCGCCATGCACCAGAGGCGAGGTCGTTGCCTCTTGTTGCCCGGTAGTATTCCTCTGCATAGCTTCCATCAGCTGACCCATTTGGGTCATCTGGGCCATCATGCCCTGCATCACAGTGTAAGGATTGACACGTGCATTTTCTCCAGTGTGGTGTGATTAGTCCCTAGAAGGCGAATCACTGCCTGCGGAACTCTGTTCCACATTCCGCGTCTGTTGGCTCGTGGTATCGGGATTCGGCCCCTTCCGCGGCCTCGTCCCCCCCTGCCACGGCCTCTCAGATATCTTTCCATACTGAAAGAATCAAATCATAAGTACAATTCAAGTTATCAATCATAATTCATGCTAAGTTAATAGCAACAAGGAATTACATATCCAATAAAACAGTTCGTAATGAATCACTGGCACCGCGGGTGCTACACACTCAATATTAAATCAAACCAGTTCTAATCACATTTTCGATTTAGGTTTTTCCCCAGAAAATCAAATAGATGAATCTTACCACACGTTATCAAGATGCCAAGATCAATAAAGAAATTAATATGTCATCAAGATTATGCCAGTAATTAAACCATGGTTCATGAGAAACATACCGTATTCGACGGGTCAGGCGCTTGCACAGGTTACATGTGGCACGAAGGTTTCTTGATGCTAATTCGATTCTACAATAACTCAAAATAAAACACACTCTCCGATACCATCTTTTGTAACAGCCCGAAAACGGCGGCTATTACAGTGCCGTGGACCCCTACCGGGACCCACCAGGCGATATCACGATATACACCTACAACCTGATAACGTGGCACCGTACCACAATATTTATCAAAACCCCGATGTGGAGTATAAGTTATACATGTCTTTAATACGAGCAAACGTACACAGGATCCAAATTCGGTACAGACCATATGACGATGGGCAATACCTTAAAAATTATAGTACATTCATCCGACACAAAATAAAATGAAAATCACAATAAGACATAACCGAACATCAAAAGACTCGGGCCCCCTGAATTAACATCCTTCAAAACCCTCCGTCACCATCGTGCTCTTCCTGTGCCTTGCCCTTTCCTCGCCCTGAAATACAAGTATTTCGCCCAAACCACAGGGTCAGCTATACATGATAATAATTCTCATGACATTATACAATTCATATATATACGGATCTCAAAGAAAACAACCGACTACTGAATATACCCCGCAGGCGTATAAACAGTCAGTCCCCACTGTCGAACATATCCAAATATACGAACGACCATATAATATGGCTCAAGACGGAAGTTACAATACGCCCGATCCAAAAATGTGTCCGTGCACATGTCCACCCCGTATACGGAATCCAGAATATACGTGGGACGATGTACCTAATTAGCCTCATGAACTACGTCTCGTTTGCACGATCTAAATGCGAAAACATCCACGCATGATCATCAAGTGCCCGGCTAAAAATCCTACACATAACCAATCGGCACACAGATATGACTCTAGAGATGTCACGATGCAACATGACAACGAAACTCAACGAATTACACCTTTATCAAGAAATCGAACGACTCATCGAAGTGTCAACAAAGCTCAACAAAACCAACGGTAACAAGAACGGTAAACTCGGGCATACCATCCCACCACAAATGATAACACGATCATGGACATCACCATATCATGAATCATAGATTCTCAGAACATATCATATACACGAAACGCATAATAACCACAAGAATTCAATCATCATTATAACCATGCAAGATAACTTGCCTCAATTCCGTAGATGAATAATCCTTCTTTGAATGATCAAACGAACGGTACCCCCGTCTAACAATACTCACGTGAACAAGCAACCTTGAATGAAATGTAGTTCATTCAACAACACATTCGTATGATAACGGCATCATTACATAGAAATAATATTCATAAATTTACTTGAATAGATCAATTATCCTATTGATTATTTTAATGTTCCAATTACAAATCATCATATAACATGGTTATTATGTTCATTCATATATTCTAGCATTAATGTCAAACACTTGAAGTCCAGATTATTACCAATGTAACTTTGTAAAAACATCTTTTCAAATCATCGGCACTTCCGATTATGATATAAGTTTGTGTTTAATTACGTTCTTCATTATTTTACCAACGATTACACTAAAACCGATTCCTATATGAAAGCATAAGTTTAAGTTTTTAGTGACCTAAGAACATCATCTTAATTTACGTTTCTTAATACACACGGATTAATGAAATGGAATTCGGCTACTGACTCTACCGCATTTGTATCACCATACTCACTACAATCCTCCTAAGAACATTATAAACATATTAATGTAGTGATTAACACCTCTTTAAGTTATCAACGAAATCGATTAACTTGAACATATTAAGATTACAACTGTATTCTATCAAAATCCATTGTTTTATTTTTGAAGAATTTATTAAAAACCTAGTTATATTATTGGATACTTGGAATTCTAAATATAACTTCATCCCATCATGTGAAAATTATCTTCAGAGGGTTAACTTAATTCTTCCAACAATTCATCACAAAGGTATCGGTTCTAGAGGCCAAGAATATGGTTCCATGTTATCTTTCAAGAATCAATTGAATGTTCAAGACAATATTAGTATTTCACACCTCTAGTCATCAAGGATTTCCATTACTTACATGTTTTTGGTGTCAAGATTAAAATCAACTTCCTATTATCATGTTATCTAAACAGGTTTTTATCTATCTTTATCAACACAACCACATTATAAAGTTATCATACATCAAGAAGTGGTACTAACACCCCTAATGTTATTCTTCACTTAGTTTGAGCATGATTCAAATAATTTATCATGTTTATACTAGGTTAAACTAACATTAGATGAAATGTTTATATACTAACATCATCATAAGCATAGATTTAATATGAGTTAAAGAGAAACCAACCTCAAAATGAAGAACAACACCAACACTTCAAAGAACACACTTCAATCTCCTAATCTCCAAGTTACAAACCAAGTGCTGAAGCTCCAACACAAGATAGAAAGGATAGAAATCGATTTGGCAGGGTGGGGAATCGTTTTCTCAGAGGAAGAGTTGAATGGGTTGAGTAGAAAAATGAAAGGCAAGTCATATTTTCATAACCTGAACTCAGCATTACGTACGTTAAAGAGAGGGGTTAACGTACGTTAAAGCCCTTACGTACGTAATCTCATGAACATTACGTACGTAGTCGATTTATCAGATTTCTCTGTCTTAAAATACACCAGTCGTTACGTACGTAAATATCTAGCCATTACGTACGTAATAGACGTTGACTTGGCTGTCGCGATCGACTTCCGACCACCACCTACTCACTCGGCCCCACCCACCGAAAGGTGATCTGCTGAAAGATCTCTCTCATTACGTACGTTAACAAGTAAAGGTTACGTACGTAAATCGGTTGATATAGCATACGTTAAGAAAGCTAGGCTACGTACGCTAAGTTCTATAACAAGTAAAAGTGGGATTCTCCCAATAACACTCAACAATCAATATAATATGAATGACCAGAATTCCAACTTAACATAATTCGTCAATATGCTCGCTAAAATAAATACAGATGTGGTGCAATAATACTCAATTTAAATCAGAAAATACAATGGTAAAGGCGAGGGTATTACAACATGCAATTGCCTAATTGATGAAAAAATTCATGTTATTCTGAACCTAGAACAATCCTTCATTGAACTCGTTAGAAGTGCAGTTTTTCACGAATATATCCCAATCAGTTTTATTGATCCAAGGATATTTCCATGGTGGCTGCTGTATTATCGCCCCATCTTCTAAATACATCCATTCAAGCCTTAATCTAGTCTTGAAAGCTTTCCATCGCTTGGAAGCTTGTACAAGTATCCAACTTTTGCGGTTCTCAACGACATAAAACCCTTTCTTTATAGTACAAAAGCATTAGTTTGATATGTAAAAAAGGTCTATATGTGTGATTTTTATTTCCTAAAAATGAATACACTTACTTACCGAGATAGACTCATACACTTCATCTAGGAGTCCTTTTGGAACTCCAGACCACTCCTTGTAGGTGATGCTTACTCTTTCACGCACAACTACACCGATGTATGTGGAAAAATGAGACTTGTGAACTCCAGTAGGGACTCTTCTAATTGGATGCCATTGCAAAAGGATTTTGGTGCCACCTTGGATCACCTTTCCCACCATATAAAGTATAGTACGACCCCTTTCATCCTCACGTCTCGTTTTCTCAGAATCTTCAGGATCTAATGTTGCATCATCAAGGGATGGGGGTACTTGCTTTTTCTTTCTGGCCATCAACCTACAAAAGATCCATAAATAAAATTCAGTTGGTTAGTTATATGCAAGAACAATCAAATTCTGAGAAAAAAGAAATAGAATCTCGTAATGAGTAAAGTAAGACTTGAAACGGAAAAACATGAAAATAATATATTTATAATATACAAGATAGTTACATGTTTTACGAGAACGCTTTTGCTTAAATATTTTTTTTCTTATTCTGTTCTTCAACCCATGTAATCTCATTATGATCATCTCTCACACATATCGAGGAATCATCAGCATTATCATCGAGAACTTGTACCTTTCTTGTAAAATAACTAGCCTTTACCAACACAGTATCATCAGAATAGTCATCAATGGCATGGAGAGGCCTTGGTGTTATGACTACTGACCTTCTCTTATATGATGGATCAGTCATATAAAAAATCTATTTAGCTTGATTTTCCAAGATAAAAGGATCCTCCATGTGACCAGTCTTGTTAAGATTGACCAATACAAGCCCTAAGCTACTTTCTTCAACTCCGTTGTTACTGTCAACCCATTGGCATTTGAAAATAGGAAGCGGAAACCTAGAATAATGCAACTCACATATCTTTTCAATGAATCCATAGTATCGCATTGTACCAGAAACTGGATTCTTGTCCTTTGCACTAGCAAAATGAATAGCTTGAGCCTCCAAAGTAACCCCACTGTTTTACATTGTACTAATTCCATCTTGGAACCTTGTGTAAAAAGTGCAACCATTAATAGCATATCCAGAATAATAAGTTGCATGAAAGTCGGGTCCATATGCTAAACTCTGAGTCGATCATAAATTGGTATCAACGAGTCCTCAAGTTCCCTCATTACTTGATCTTTGAACCAACCAACGAATGATTTGCTATGTTTGTCAGCTAGTGCTTTCTGGTTCGCCCTTGGATTGTACTTTCTCAAGTGTCGCGTGTGTCTTTCTACATATGGTAAAACTTCATCCTCGTTATGCAGAATATATGAATGTGCCTTGTGCCAGTTGTTATAAGACATATCAAGTTATTTACGACCAATGGTCCCCTGACCGTCTACTTTTCCACTATGTATGGATATAGGAAGCCCTATTTTCATTGCATTTATCATACATTCACTAGCATATGCAAGTACTTCTTCATAAAAAAGTCGTTCAGCGATACAACCTTCAGGTCGGTAAGGGTTCTGGACATATCCTTGGTATGTTCGCATTTACCTTTCAAAAGGCCATTGAACTCTCAAATATACTGGACCACAGAATCTTATCTCTCTTACCAAGTGAACCATCAAATGTACCATAATATCGAAAAATAATGGAGGAAAATACATCTCTAATTGACATAAAATTATAATAATTTCATCCTCCATAGCGCTCAAATATTTAGGATCAATAACTTTACTATAAATCGCATTAAAAAATAAACAAAGTCTGATAATGGCATGTCGAACATTTTAGGCAAAACTAAACGAATAGCCACGGGTAACAATTGTTGCATTAGGACATAACAATCATGAGACTTAAAGCCCACGAGTTTCAAATTTTCCATGTTTACAAGACTGCGAATATTAGAAGAATAACCCTGTGGCGCTCTCACTCCAGCAAAGCTCTCACATAACTCAATTTTCTCTTTTCTTGAAAGTGTATATGCAACTGGAGGCAGGTATTTTCGACCATTCTCATTCTCAACAACATGGAGTTCATCTCTAATTTCCATTTTCTTTAAGTCATCTCTCGCTTTCGGGCCGTCTTTAGTCTTCCCAGGGATATTCAATAATGTACTAATTAAACTATCACACACATTCTTCTCAATATGCATCACATCAAGTGAATGTCTCACAAAAAATAATCTCCAATATGGCAAGCTCCAAAATGTTTAACATTTCTTAAACCCCTTCTTAGAAAGATATTTTCTATGTTTGTTCCCAATTGTGATCTAGATATCTTTAATCTTTTCAAACACCTCTACACCAGACATGATTTTTTGGAGGCCCTCTAAATTCTTGTTCCCCATTGAATGCCTTCTTCAAGTTCCGTTAATGATGATTACATGGCAGAAATATACGATGCACATAAAAAACATTATTTCCAGATGCGCTCAACCACTTTCCTTTGAATTCTCCATGCATACAGGACATGCTGTTTCCCTTTCACTGTATACCCAGAAAGATTGCCATATGCTGGAAATCCTAAATGGTGCAGAACAGCATTGCTTTTGTAATATCCGGATTTATTACGGTGTATTTCATCTGTATTCAAACCCTGTATTATTTGGATTTGTGGTTTTAATTATTGGAGTATGATATTTCTTGCATTGATATCATTGTACATAAGTATAGAAGCATGCAAAATTTCTCATGCAAACTCGTGATAGCGCACGCTAAGAATGTATCTTAACGCGCGCTATCGGGCTACTATTAGCGCACGCTATGCAGATAGGAGTTGCGTGCGCTAAGAACTCAATTATTGAGCGGGACGGCTAGCACATGCGCCAGCCGAGACATGGGTCCGGATAAGATTCCCGCGGACGAACCTGGACAGTTCTGAAGTCAACTATTATTAGCACACGCTAAGGAAAGCTTAGTAGCGTGCGCTAACTTGTTAAAATGCAGAATATTATAAATGGGACAACAACCCGTTTTGGCTTACATTTTACTCGTCCATTCTGCATTCTTGAGAGGCCAGAGAGCTGAAATATCCTTCTACACATTTAGAACACATCTTGTTGGTGTTTGTATATTGGTTATCACTTGAGAGTAATCATTGAAGTGGAATAACACCTTGGAGTGGCATACAACCAACCGGAGTCGGATTCTACCCTACGGTTCAGTGATTTTCATCATATTAAGGTATGTTCAACCTATCTCCAGACTTAGAGTTGGATTCTAAAGAATTGGATGATCATAGTAATGAGATATTGATTTTCATAAGTGATTTATCCAAAGTACATCATGTTTGGAATATTGAGATGAATAAGCCTTAAGTACCTTGATTATGATCATCATGATTCGAATCTTATTACATTGAATATGTAAAGGAAGCTTCTATCATTGGTAATCCAAATCTAGTAGATGACTTCATAGCAATCATGGACTTGACTTCAACATCATTGTTGTTAGATAAATCTAAAGGATTGATCATGGAAGGATTTATCTAGTATAGATGGAACGTTTAACGACTTCAGCATGATAATATTGATTGATATATAGGTGTTGATATCAACTGTTAAGCTTTTCGAATCGTCATATGAAGATTTGTAGTCGAAATGGAATATGGTTTTAATGGTATGCATATCCTTGAATCCGAAGTTGTTGTTATCCGTAAAATCATTCATAAGAGTATGAACATGATATTCATGGAGGTAACATGAATTATCACGGAAGATTTCATTGTTTTGATCATGATGAGAACAGTTTACTGCCCAGCAGTAAACTGCCATGCATAGATAGCGCACGCTAAGCTATGAAGATTAACGTGCGCTATCGAGCACGAGTTAGCGTACGCTACGTTTGGTACGTAACGTACGCTAGGCCATCAGACGAGTCAGTCGACTGATCAGTGAAGTACTGACCATACATAGTTAGCGTACGCTAGGCTTTGTTGTTTGCGTGCGCTATCGAGCAGACTTAACGCACGCTACACAGAGTACTTAGCGTGCGCTAAGCAGTTCAGGCAGATTGCATTTTATGAACTTTTGGCCGTAAATCGAATTGTTAAACATTCGTACGATGTGAGATAAATCCTATATCATTTCTTTTGTTAAGGTTTGATCTTGTTGCGTGATTGATTGAGGAGGACGACCTTCGAGTGTTCGTTTTCATGGAAGTATTATTCTTGTCTTCAAATCGAGGCAAGTACCTTTGTTTTATGTATTGTTGTTATACATATTTTCGTGCATGTATGTCGTTATTGTATGTCCACCTCGTGTTGGTCCGACGGGATCATCGAGGGATCTATGCTAGCGTGCGCTGGATCATCGGACGGGTTCTTCCACCACGGGTTGGTCTGACGGGATCATCGTGGGTTCTAGGCAGTGAACGCTGGATCGACGGAATTACCATGTGTATGTTATGATATCATGTTGTGATTATCAGTTGTGTATGTCATTTATGAGTCTCTCGTAGGAGAAGACTCGTTGGTATTTTTGTCGTTTACATTCTTCGTGAGATATGAATAATATGTTGTGGTACTTGTACTAGCATCGTTGTGCTAACCCCTTCGGGGGTGAACATTTTGTTTATGTTCAGGATCCAGGAGAGCGGGAAAACAACCACTGGAGCTGCATGACGACGAGGGTGCAGAGTGATGTTTTGGCCGGGTTCATTTGTCTGTTGTTTATTGGTTATTTCAATAAGTACTCGAGTACGAAGTCATTTATGTTGAATTTGAATTTGGTGATGTATTATTAAGTTCCTGTTGAACAATTGTACTTTCAGTATTTGGTCGGAAATGTTGTATCTTAATTCCGATATTTCCATTCGTAGTATTTCTTAATGTCTGTTCAATTCTTCAGCCTTGTAAATCCTTATGTAAAGGATTTACGGCGCTGTAATATTCCTGAATATATTGGGGGTGTTACAGAATATGGTATCGGAGCTAAGATTATGGATATCTTGGCCGTTGGGTTAAAATAGGGGTCATTTGTGTCTTTTGAGGTAACCGGCCGTGAATGACATCACTGCACTCCCTACGTCTTCATGCGAACAGTGGTTGTAAGTTCCTAAACTCTATCTCGTTCTTTACATGTTGTGTCTCTTTATACTCGAATATTAGAACGATGATGTTTCCTGTATATTGAGTATTTATGCTTACAGTATGTTGAGAGGCGGACGTGGACGTGGTCGCTGTCGTGGACGCGGACGAAGAAATGCTGAAAGGAAAGCGTCGCCTTCTAATCAGGCCAGTCATAGCTCAGGCGAGCCGCAACAATCTATTAATAACAAACCAGATCCTGCTGTAACAGAGATCCTTCGTCAAGTGGTGAACCAGATGACTCAGTTCGCCCAAGTCGTGGACCGAATGAAAGTGGCGGTGGGACTACAGCAGGGAGAGAGACAGCAAGGAATCCCAGACATGGGAAATCGAGGCGACCGGTGGCTGCAAGAGGTGGCGAAGATGCAACCACCCAAATTCGACGGTATTTCTGAGACTCCCACCTGGGACCATTGGTTGAAGGAATTGGAGAAAATCTTTGCCGGAATTAACTGCCTAGACGACCGGAGAGCCTCTATCGCTCAATATTTTCTGATAGGGGAAGCGTCCGAATGGTGGGAAGCCATCCGGCCTGTAGACCATGGTGCCGAGTGGACAGAGTTTAGATTGATGATGGAAGCTCGATGTGCCTCGTCTGTGAGGGAAGCCAAAGTTCGGGAGTTTTTCTCCGCTCAGCCTTCTGATGTGCCAGTATCCCAGGCGATTAAGACGTTTAACCAACAACTGGCATTTGTTCGACATCTAGTCAGAATAGATGCAGAAATGATGATCCATTTCGATATGAGGATGAAACCATAAATCCAGAGGTACATGTCCGGATTTGAATGTACCACACTCCGTCAATACCAGGATAAGGCGTTGGCATATGAGATCAAGGAAGCAGCTATGGAGAAATTTTCGGAATCTAAGAAACAGAAAGTCTCTGGTACTTTTACAGAGCACAAGAACAATGGGCCCGTAAGGCCAGTCATCCTTTCACTCTTTAAAGAAACCTTCACACCCAGTTAGGAGCGGAAAGAACTTGAGCGACATCAACTATTACTTGATGTTACCAGAAATGCTTTAATCTGCGCCCAGACGGCACTATCGGAAATTGCCCCCTTCTGCCGTGACTTGTTTTGATTGTGGGCGAGAGGACATCGGGCGGTGTTTTGTGAAGAGGGCGCAAAGTCTTTTATAGCCCGTACACCACGGCCGATCCGAGAAGGAAGCCGATATCAATGCAGACGCAGCAAAGTGTTCACATGCCTCAGAATTTTGGCCGCGGACGAGGCAGAGGACAATGGGACCGAAAGGGGACATCGAGTGCCGGATCTGCTCCCCCATGTCTGTACGAGATGAGGAGGACAGACGATCAGGATGCTACTGTCGCATCAGGTACTGTCCAGATCCTTTCCCAGCCAGTTAGCGTTTTATTCGATACAGGAGCTACACATTCTTTTATATCTTTGTCTTGTGTAAATCGTTTGAATATTTCTGGTTTTCATACTTGTGAACCTTATGTTGTTGGTTTACCGAGTGGATAGAGGATTGTCGGAAATTTAGAAACTAGAAATTTCCCTGTATCATTTGGAGGCAGAGAGTGGCTCTCAAATCTGATCGTCATAGAAATGCAAGGAGACGACCTGATACTCGGAGACGATTGGCTTAATCGATATGGAGCGATTGTGAACTACCGAAGGAGGAATATCTCGCTGATCGCTGACGATGGTTCTGAAATATTGTTCGAGGGGTGGAAACCGGGAAGCTCAGGAAAATTGATCAAAGCGATGAAAGATGTCAGATTGTTGAAACAGGGCTGTATCGGGTACTGGTGTTATGCAATGAAGAAAGAAGACGAAATTGTGGGACTTTCATCCATTCCTGTTGTGAACGAATTTCCAGATGTATTTCCTGACGAGTTACCTGGACTACCTCCACGAAGGGATGTGGAATTTACCATTGAGCTGGAAACCGGAGCTACACCAATTTCTAAGGCGCCGTATCGTATGGCACCTACTGAGATGTACGAACTGAAGAAGCAGCTGGAGGAGTTACTGGACAAGGGCTATATTCAGCCAAGCGTTTCACCCTGGGGAGCGCCAGTTCTTTTTGTCCGAAAGAAGGATGGGTCGCTCCGACTGTGTATTGACTATCGAGAGCTGAACAAGATGACGATTAAGAACAAGTATCCGTTGCCACGGATTGATGATCTGTTTGACCAGCTGCAAGGGGCAACAGTATTTTCTAAAATCGATCTGAGATCAGGATATCATCAGCTGAGGATTAAGGAATCTGATGTTCCGAAATCAGCGTTCAGAACTCGCTACGGACATTATGAGTTTGTAGTAATGCCGTTTGGTCTCACTAACGCACCTGCTGTATTTATGAAATTGATGAACTGTGTGTTCATTGAATTTTTGGATAAATTTGTGGTCGTGTTCATTGATGACATTATGGTGTATTCTAAGAGCCCGGAAGAACACGCGCAGCATTTACGGATTGTGTTGGAACTTTTGAGAAACGAGCAATTGTACGCCAAACTTTCTAAGTGTGAATTCTGGCTAAAGGAAGTAATGTTCCTCGGCCATGTGGTGTCAGCTAAAGGAGTCCGAGTAGATCCTCAGAAGATCGAAGCAATTATGGATTGGAAGCCTCCAAAGAACGTGAAAGAAGTCCGAAGCTTCTTAGGACTTGCTGGATATTATCGTCGATTCGTGGAAGGGTTTTCTAAAATCTCCTGCCCACTTACTCGAATCCTGCAGAAAACTCAAAAGTTTGAGTGGAATGAGTTATGTCAGATTAGCTTTGATGAATTAAAGAAGAGATTGACGACGGCACCGATTCTATCACTTCCACAGGGAACTGGAGGATTTATAGTTTACAGTGATGATTCGAACCAAGGACTCGGGTGCGTATTGATGCAGAATGATAAGGTGATCGCTTATACGTCACGACAGCTGAAACCTTATGAAGTAAATTACCCAACACATGATTTGGAGCTAGCAGCAGTGGTTTTTGCTTTGAAGATCTGGAGGCATTATCTGTACGGGACTCACTGTCAGATCTTTACGGATCACAAGAATCTTAAATACATATTCAGTCAGAAAGAATTAAACATGCGGCAAAGAAGATGGTTAGAACTGATTAAGGACTATGACTTGGAGATTTTATATCATCCAGGCAAAGCGAATGTAGTGGCCGATGCACTTAGCCGCAAGCCTGTTTCTATTCAGATGCTGGAAACGCTGACCTCCCAACTTAGCCTTCAACGAGAGATGATTCGTGAAGGAATTGAAGTATGGTTACAAAGAGTCCAAGGACAACTGTGCGTGATGGAGATAACTTCATCATTAACCGAAGGAATCAAATCGAAACAGGCAGATGATCCTCTGATGATTCGGTTACGTGATGAAGTGATCAAAGGAAAGGCCCCCGGATTCATAATTCATGATGATGGAGTTTTGAGATTTCAGAACCGACTCTGCGTTCCCGATGTTGATGTTCTGAAACAGACGATTATGAAGGAAGCTCACAGTTCGCCCTATTCTATCCACCCGGGCACCAAGAAATGTATAAGGACTTGAAGCAGAATTTCTGGTGGGGCAACATGAAGAAAGACGTAGCGGACTATGTTTCGAAATGCTTGACTTGTCAGCAGGTTAAGATCGAGCATCAACGGCCTGCCGGAATGTTGAAGCCGCTTCCAATTCCTGAATGAAAGTGGGAGGACATATCGATGGACTTTATCACTAATATGCCGAGAACTAAGACGGGAATGAACATGATTTGGGTGATAGTTGATCGTTTAACCAAATCAGCTCATTTCCTAGGCATTAAGGACACATGGGGACCAGAGAAATTGGCGCGAGTATTTATTTCGGAGATAGTTTGATTGCATGGTACGCCGAAAACCATTGTTTATGATCGAGACGGCCGTTTTGTGTCTCACTTTTGGAAGGCAGTTCATAAGGCCTTGGGGACCGAATTGAACTTCAGTACAGCTTATCACCCGCAGACTGACGGACAATCCGAGAGGACCATTCAAACGGTGGAAGATATGATGAGGGCTTGTGCCTTAGATTGGTCAAACAATTGGGAAGTTCATCTACCGTTGATTGAATTTACCTACAACAATAGTTGGCATGCTTCCATTAAGATGGTGTAGGTCACAAGTCGTCCTGGTACAAGTCTATAGGGGGGGTGAATAGACTTGTAGAAACTCTTGAACTCTTTTTCACGAAGAGTGAGTTTCTTCAGCTGATAGTTAAACAAATGACTAGGAGTCGTTTGTTCTTAGATATATGCGGAAGTCAGCTGATGACGAATTGAGATCAACTTAATGAAACACTTAACAATGAATGCAGCAGTTAAAGTATGATGCAGTAACACAGTAAATAACGCAGGCAATTATAGTGGTCTCAGAGGTGGGGTAATCCTCTACTAATCCACTTTTCTCCAAACCAGTTGGAGATGAATTCACTATAATTTTCAACCAGTGATAAATATTACAGTGATTCAAACCACACTACAACAGCTTCCAACCAGTGGAAATCCGTGCCGTTGTACACACTTGACTGCCTTGCACCTCTTGATCCTCGATCCTTGGATGCCTTTACAGTCTCTTACTTCAACCAGTGAAGTACCCCGTACTCAGGATTATAGACAAGAGTTTTTGTCTTCTCCAACTTAAGAGCTTCCTTAAGTATGAACTTTTAGAGCTGCTCTTTTCACGATGCTATTGATTGCTTTAGATTGCTTGATTGCTTTGATCGCTTGAATGTATGTTCGCACCGGTAGTTGCTCAGTTTCAAATCTTCGGATATATATAGGTCACGATCTCTGAGCTTTTTCCTTGTAGCCGTTGCAAATCTTTTGAACAAATCCGTCCGTTGGAGGGAGACTTCATTGTTTATTCTTTCTGAACGTTGCAAGGCTGGATTCCCATTATTTTATTTTATCTTCCGACCGTTGTGAAGACTTCTGCATGTGAGCGCCGAATCTTTTGAATATAAAACGATTAAAGTCTTCAAGGTGGGTCTGGATGATTTATTTAAATCATATCTCTTGCGGGAATCACTCCAATTTGTCTCTTCACGTTGCATGTGAGCTTTCCGTAATACTTGACTTTTCAACGCATGCTGACGTGGACTTGGAGTACTTGGCTGCCTTCGAGTAGGCTGATATGCAGCTAACATCTCTGACAGTCCTCTCGGTTGTTCACTGTTTGTGACTTATCTGATCAGGTGACTTCCCTGAGGTACCTTGACTGCAGTCTGGTCAAACTTCTCTGATAAATTTTGTTGACCAGAGCTACTTTGACTGGACTCGGCTGTTCCTCTCTGATGGACTTAGCTGTACTCAGTACTTAGCCGTTTTTCAGCTAACTAATTTTGGCCTACAGAAGATACTCATTTGGTTCTTCTTTATATTTTGCCAAGTTTTATACTTAACATATTTGGCCTATGGAAGATACTCATTTGGTTCTTCCTTACATTTTGCCAAGTAATAAACATTTGATTTTATATTAATGACATCATCAAAATCTAACAAGTATTCCTAACAAATTCCCCCTATTTTGATGATGGCAAAACTTTAAGTAAGAAATCAAATGACCAAGTCTGCACTTAAGTACAAGACACAAACTAAAATCAGTCTAATATTGAGACAACTGGAAATTGTCATTCAACAGACTGTTTTAAACTTTTCTGACTTGTTTATGATTGAAATTTACAAGAAAGTTTTTACAGGTACAGAAAATAAAATTACAAGCATAAAGTCATCTGCCTCTTCCTCTGCCTCTGCGAATAGGCTGTTTGGCAGGCCTGAATGGTTTGGCTCCAATTGGTCTTATCTTGACTGGAGCAAGACCATATTTCCTCTTCACAATAAGAGTTGCAAAGTCTTGTTCTTGTTGTGATGTAAATCTATTCTCTAGACATAACTGCTTGATTTCTTGTTGAAGCTGTAGCTCATCTAGCTCATTGTCCAGACGGGTTGGCGCTTCCTCTGCTCTGAATGATGGAATCATAGGATAAGCGTTTAGTTCCTTAGCCTTCTTCTTCAGAATGGTCCAGAGTTTTGGGTATGCTTCTTTCATGAAATTGATAAAGATCTACTGTGGTGAGAGATTATCATCATGGAGTAATTCCCAGACGTAATAATCTCTGATAAATTTCTTCTTTGCAGTTCCCCACATGGGCAGGGCTTCATATGGAATAAAGTCCTCAACATACCATAGCTCCTTTCCTTCCCATTCTAGAGTAGGCCCAAAACCTCCTCTAGTCCTCCTTCTCTTTCCTTCAGTCGGTCACTGGTCATCTGATCCATGACTTCCTTTCTCTTCAGACTTGAGGGTCCTTCAATTTGAAGGACATCTTGCTTCTTCTTGCTTCTTATTTCTCTCTCTTCCACCTGAACTCTCTCTTCCCCCTTTTTGCCAGCATCAACAAGGGTAGTTAATTGCTGCTCCATTTTGCTCATCCAATCAGACATGCCAAATGGCATTCTGTTGTTGGTAGGGGGAGGTGGCTGAGGAATCTCTCTCTGCAGAAGAGTGTCGATCTTGGCATTGATTGATTGAAGGTCAGGAGTGACCTGAGATGATAGCAGCTCTCCAATTGTATCTTTGACGATTTGCCTGATCAGCTCAGTCATGGCAGGAGATATCTGAGCTGATGGAGAGTGCTCTCCTGAGCCTTCTGCGAAAGAGCCACTAGACTGCAGGCTTCTGTCTGCAGCTGGTAGGTCAGAGGGAGTTTTCTCCGGGGTCCCTGACCTGGAGTCTTCAGCCAGCTCTGCGTCTAGGCTGGTGTACCGGGCAGGTACCACAGTCCTATCTGCAGCTTCGTGAATAGGCTCTGGCTCCGGCTCTGGCTCCTTTTCTTCTTCTCTCTCTTCCTATTTCTCTTCTTCTTTCTCTTCTTCTGCCTTTTCTTCAGAATTTTCTTTTCCTTCTTCCTCATCTTTTTCCTTTTCATTTTCTTTTTCTGCTCCTGCATCTCCTCCATCATCACCATCATTATTATCATCATTGTTATCATCATCCTTTTCCTCTTCTTCTCCTTCATCATCATCTTTTTCTACCTCTTCTCCTTCTTCTTCTTCTTCATCAGCCAACTCTTCTGTCTTCTCAATTTCTACTGGCTGTTTTTCAACTGGAATATTTTCTTCTGTTTCTCTCTCTTCTTCTTCTTCTTCAACCACCAAATCAATAACTTCATTTTTTCCTTCTCCATCTACTTCCTCAATTCTAATCTCTTTTTCAACTTCCTCCTCCTCCTCTCCAAAAGAACCATCAAAATTGCTAAGCATGATAGAATGGATAAATTGGTCCATGTTTGTTTTAAAATGGGACATGAACCAATTATCCTGGAGGATTAATACTAAGGCTGATTCTTTGCAAAAGTGAATCAGAACCTCCTCAGTGGCTTGGGGATATTTCCAACCACTAGTTGCAATGTAGGTTTGAAGATTTGTAAAAGTCATAGTCTTGAAAAATTTCCACTCTTCAAAAATATGTACAAAAGAGTGTTTTACTGCTTGTGGCTTAACAAGCTGGAGTTGTTCAATTGAAAGGTTGAAAGTATTATTTTCTAACAGGTTAAAGGTATAATCAGCTTCAGGGATAGAAATTATGAGACCTGCTTCTTCTTCTTCGGATATGTAGACTGGGGGGTGAGAACAGGTACAATCCGAGTCTCAAGGGTGCCTGGTGCAGGTAGGTCTTCCGGATGAATTGGTGATCGGACTGAGGGGCTGGCAGGTGTTCAGACTGCTCTCCCTCACTAAATTGCAGTTTCCTTGGCCTCTTGGGAGAGGGTTCTGGTGATGACTGCAGAGTAGAGGGTCCTTCAGGGGCTGGTCCCCGTCTCTTGAATCTGACTGCAATGGGTGTGTCATCGGACTCGGTGTCGGACTCGACTTCAGTTGCGATATCAGCTGCAGGTCTGCCCGATTCTCCTGATGAATGGTATCTTGGATATGTCCTTGAGTCCGGCAGCTCCTTCAACAACTGAGCTTCTTTCCCAGTGCCTCCGACTTTCTTCACCTTCTCATGGTCCATATGACCAAGCCTTTTATTGGGGTGGAAGGGGTCAGTGTTTCCCTTTGCCACTCCAGTCTTCTCCAAAAACCAACTGAGATGCGTTCCAAACGCCAGCTTTGTTTTGAACTTCTTCTCATCGTCAAGCCACTCGACCTTGTTGATCTCTCTCACGAGTTGCCTGAAGATGTAGTCTGCCCAATCAACTTCTTCTTCCTGAATCAGTGCTCCCAGCACCATAAACTTCGACGACGACAGTTGATCATAACTGCCCGCCATCCCCATTATTATTTTGTTGGTAATGTCCAACGCAACACGGTAAATCCTCTTGAGTTCATTCCTCTTGGCTGTGAATTTCAGTTTTTCCGGGATATTTTCCACCTTAATCTTTTTCCAGGTTTCGGCGGCGGATTGCTTGAGAGCTTCGACCGCTAAACCACGGTGCTTCATCCCGAAGACAGAACGAATCGTCTCTCGAGATATGCTGACTGGTACTCTTCCAACTGTGCTATGAATTCCGTCTTGAATCAGATAAGCTTCGCGATAGAACTCGACGACATCCTCTTTGAATAGGTGTTGGGGTTGATATCTAGAAATGGGTAGATCCCATTAAGCTTCATTGCGCGAATCAGATTAAGCATGTCGTAGTCCTCCATATTGGCTTCCAATAAGCCTTCAAAGTCGACAACCATCGAGAAAATGATCTGGTCTTTCACCGCCTTCAAATTCACTCCTTCGAAAGATGCCATTTCTGCAAATAAAGGATTTTAGTGTATATTTTTGCTCTGAAAAATCTAGGGTTTCTGTAAGCGTAAAGAGTAAAGTGAAAGGTCTTCTTTCCTTATAAAGAAGATGAAAAGGCGTTTGTATTAGTTTATTATATATTTGAACGGTGGTACGCCTTTTGATATTCTTTTGAATTTCAAATTTGAATCGGTGGTCCAATTTAAAATTTCGATGGTTGATTCTGATTGGCCACCGTGGAGGTTGATTTAATAGGCGATTGACGCGTGTATTAAAATTGCCACTTGGATTATAAAAATGTGTATTTAAATGCCATTCGTTAGCCAAAATTAATATAATAATATTATAAATGTGGCAGATAATAATTAAATATTCAGAGGTCAGTTTAGAAAACTTAGCTGGTCTGATTTGTTGACTGTTGACCACTCTGTATCAGGTGAGTTGACTTCTCGCCTGGTATTCTGATCAGCTAGGTTGCTTCGTCCGTCCTTCGTCTTCTCGCCTGCATCAGCTAGGTCCGTCCTTCCTCTGAAATGCTTTAATTTGCTTCCGTACTAGATTCCCAATCTAGTAATCCAAGGTCTCTGCTTAGCTCCAGGAATCTTTCTTCTGGCAAGGGTTTGGTGAAGATGTCAGCTATTTGGTAGTCTGTGCTGACTCTTTCAACTCTAACTCTTTTGTTAAGCACATGGTCTCTAATGAAATGGTGCTTAACATCAATGTGCTTCGTCCTTGAGTGCAAAACCAGATTGTTGGTTATTGCAATAGCACTATTGTTGTCACACCAGATTGGGACTTCGTTGGCAATGATATTATAGTCCCTTAATTGTTGTCTGATCCATAGAATCTGCTGTGACTACTGCGACAAGGTATTCTGACTCTGTAGTGGAGATAGAGTTAGAAACCTGCTTCTTGCTAAACCAGTATATCAGTCTGGTTCCTAGGAATTGACACGTTCCACTAGTGCTCTTCCTCTTGATTTTGCATCCTGCAAAATCCGCATCTGAGTATCCTGACAGCTCGAAGTTATCATCCTTGGGATACCATAGTCCAACATTAATTGTAGACTTTAGGTACTTAATTATTCTCTTGGCTGCATCTAGGTGTGATTGCTTCGGCTTGGACTGGAATCTTGCACAAACTCCAACGGCATATGATATGTCTGGCCTGCTTGCAGTGAGGTACAGAAGAGATCCAATGAGTCCTCTGTAGTGGGTTGACTCCACTGATATGCCTGCCTCGTCTGCATCCAGGTGAGTACTTGTGCTCATTGGAATTCTTGCGGGCTTGGCTGATTCCATTCCATATCTCTTGATAAGATCTCTGGTATACTTTGCTTGGTTGATGAAAATTCCTTTTTCCATCTGCTTAACTTGTAATCCGAGAAAGAAGTTAAGCTTTCCCATCATACTCATCTCAAATTCTCCTTGCATGAGGTTGGAGAATTTCTCGCATAGCTCAGGATTTGTTGATCCGAATATGATGTCATCCACATAAATCTAGACTATTAATATGTGGCCTTCGTGCTCCACTCTGAACAGGGTCTTGTCCACTTTCCCTTTGCAAAATCCATTTTTCTCAAGAAACACAGACAATGTTTCATACCACGCTCTTGGTGCTTGCTTGAGTCCATACAGAGCCTTCAACAGCTTATAGACTTTGTCTCCTTTGACAAAACCTGGGGGTTGCTCTACATAGACTTCTTCTTCTAGGATTCCGTTCAGAAAACCACTCTTTACATCCATCTGATATACTTCAAAGTCCTTAAATGCAGCATATGCGAGGAATAATCTGATGGCCTCTAATCTTGCAACAGGTGCATAGGTTTCATAAAAATCTATTCCCTCACACTGTGCATAACCTTTTGCTACAAGTCTGGCTTTATTCCTAACAACAGCTCCGTCTTCATCACTCTTGTTTTTATACACCCATTTGGTGCCAATAACTTTCTTGTGATCAGTGCATGCATTAGTTCCCAAACTTTGTTTCTTTCCATCTGCTCAATTCCTCTTGCATGGCATTAATCCATGAATAATCTTCCAAGGCTTGTTACGTAGTCTTGGGTTCAATTTGCGACATAAAACATGAGAACATCGCCATTCCTGTGGTAGGGTTGGACTGTCTCGTCTTAACTCAATCGATCAACTTTCCGATAATTTGCTGAATTGGGTGATCCTTGAGCCATTTGGGGATATCGTCTATTCTCGGGTTTCTTCCCCTGTTGGATTGCCACGTGGTTATCTGTCAATTTGGGTTACGTGCAGAATCGATCGGCTCAGCCTTGTCATCTGCAGTTGGTTACGATCTGCAGATGAGTCTTTGTCGGCTCATTTGGTCTTCTTCGGACAAGCTGGATCGAGATAGGTTTGGTGATCTGTCATCTGCGATTGGGTCTTGCCAGTGCGGTTGGGTCATCAGGCTGGTCTGCAGGTGAGTCCACCATTCCAGTGTCATGAACAATGACTTCTTCAAGGGTTGCTGACTTGAGCTTGTTCTCAATTAGCTCAACTTGTTTCCTGTACTCAACGGTAGATTCATCAAAAACAACATGGGGTGTTTCCTCCACAACTAAGGTTCTTTTATTAAAAACTCTATATGCCTTGCTTCTTTGGGAATATCCCATAAAGAGACCGTCATCAGTTTTAGCATCAAAGGCATTTAGCTGTGTTTTACCGTTGTTGTGGATGAAACACTTACAACCAAAGACATGAAAGTAAGCAACAGTAGGAGTTCTATTATTCCAAACCTCATAGGGAGTTTTGCCATGTCTCCCTACTATCATACTCCTCTGCAGGTGTGACAGTGTGTTGGCGGCTTGACCCGTAACCTTTTTGGGTAGGTCCGCTTCTGCAATCATGGACCTTGCTGCTTCCTTCAGGGTTCTATTCCTACTTTCAGCAACACCATTCTGCTGGGGCGTCTTGGATGCAGAGAGCTCATGCTGGATCCCATTCTGATCGTTGTAATCAGTTATCGCCTTGTTGAGAAACTCTCCTCCTCTATCTGATCTGATCTTGATTATGGAGAGGGATTTCTCATTCTGGATCCTTCTCAGCAGCTCAGGTAACTTGGTCAGGGTTTCACTTTTCTTGTATTGGAAGATAATCCAAGTGTACCTTGAATAATCATCTACTATTACAAGTGCATGCTTTCGGCCGCTCAAAGTCCTTGGCTTGATAGGACCAAATAGATCCATGTGGACTAGATCTAAGATCCTTGTTGTGAGCGTTGTAGGCCGAATCGGCGAACGATGCCTTGGTGCGCTTTCCCTTCGACATGCATCACAGTGCTTCCTTATTGAATGCTTCATTTGGAAGTCCTCGACCCGACTCGAGAGCTAATCTTGTTGATGGCTTTGAAGTTCAGGTGACATAGTCTTTTGTGCCACAGCCATCCATTCTCACCTACTGTCTTGGATAGAAAACAGGAGTTAGGTGTTCCTGTGTTCCAATCAATCATGTAGACATCTCTTCTTCTGAAACCTTGTAGCTTTATTTCTCCAGATAAGATGTCTATCACCATACACTTCAAGATGGTGAAGACTACTAGATTCTTCTCGTCACAGAACTGGCTTATGCTCAGGAGGTTCTACTTGAGCCCTTTGACATAATGGACATTGGATATCACAATGTTTCCTCGGTGCAGCTCTCCAAAGCCTTTTGTCTGTCCTCTAGAGCTATCTCCAAAGGTTACATCGGGACCTCTTTCTTTGATGTATTTGGTCAGCATCTTCTTGTTATTGGTCATATGCCTCGAGCATCTAGAGTCTACAAACCATTCTTCACCTCCAAAATTTGTGCTTGTGGAGATGTGGTTGTAGTCCTTCCATCTTTTCTGCAATTAAACAAGCAGAGATTTAGGTACCCAAATTTGTGTGGGTCCTTTGGGGCTAGCTGGTTTCCTGGAGAATTGATTTCTCCTTGGATTATAGAAATTATTATTATTATTATTATTATAACCCTTATAAGGTGTCTGTGGTCGAGGTCTGAATCTCCTGGTTGGATTGTATACCGGATATTCCTCAAAATTTTGATAGTGTGGGCCATTTCTAAATCTAGGCTGAGACCATTTATTAAATCTTTGTGGTCTCCACACTTGTTCATTTTGGTAATTAGGATAACCTTGAGGTTTCCATCTGCCCCTCCCATTATGAAATCTATTTTTGGGGAGTTGTTGGTAATAGTGGGCATGTTGTCTAATTTCTTTGCTTTTGCAGGCCTTTGCCTAGTCGCTGTATAGGTGGTATGCAGTGTAACATTGCGGCTAGACATTTGACTTGGCTGTTGCCTGTTTTTGAATATCGGTTTATATACAGGCTCAACAGTCGAGACTATTGTTTCTCCCTTGATAAACTTGGTTTCAGAACTAGAGGGAGTGTGAGAATCATATCCAAGGCCTGATTTGGTGTATAGTGACCTTTTATAAGTACACAATTCTCCCAGAGTTGAAGACGCCTTCAGGGAGGTTATTTCCTGCGCCTGAGTTTTATTTATCTGAGCCAGCTTAGTAAACTCAGCTTTGGCATGAGCAAGTGCAGCTGATTTTTCTTTAAGTAAAATGGTTAGTCGATCTATCTCAGCTGTATTGACATTTGCCTAGTTTTTAAAGTCAGTTGTAGTTGTCTCAACCTTATTCAAATCTAGGCTGAGTTTTTCGAAATCATTTTTCAGCTGCCTATTCTCATCTTGCAATTTGAGTCTTCTCTCATCTGACTTGGTGTGCAGATTTGAGTGTTTCAAAATCCTTAAATAACTGATTTACCGATTCATGTAGATCCATATCTTGTGACATGGTTGAGCTATTATTTGAACCGGTGGGTTTAGAAGTTACCTCTTCATCAGCTAGGTTTGCCATCAAGCAGTCATACTCCTCGTCTTCATCAGAAAAGAATCCGCTGCTTGATGCGACATGCTCCTGGTCTTCTCCGATGAGGGCCTTTCTTCTATCTTCTTTTCTGCCCACCTCCTTCTTGGTTTCGTCCTTCTTGAGCTCGGGACAATCCATTTGAATGTGTCCGATCTTGTGACAATTATAGCATTCTACTTTCCAGCTTCCAGCCTTCTGGTTCCTTCTTGGATTCTCCTTGTAATTTTTCTTGTACTTGGAGTAGTTCTTTCTAAAATTGCTGAACCTTTGCATTATGAAAGCCATTTCTTCCTCAAAATCTAGTAGATTTGGAGGTTTCACATCAGATAGGCTGTTGGCAGGGGACTCGGCTGCAAATGCGATTCCCTTCTCTGCAGGCACAGTTGAGGATGAACTTGGAAGCTCGAACTCATAAGCCTTCAGATCAGAGAACAGCTCCTGAATATTTATCTTATTTAGGTCCTTGGACTCTCTCATGGCTACGGCCTTCATGCTCCATTCGGGGTTGAGAGATCTGAGGACCTTTAGTGCCATTTCCCTGTTGCCATAGGTTTTGCCCATGGAGTTGATCTCATTGATAATTTCTGTGAACCTTGTGTCCACTTGATCTATGGATTCACCATTCTTCATTTTAAAGTTGTCAAATTTTTGGATAGCAATTGACAGCTTGTTTTCCTTGATCAGCTCCGTTCCTTCACACATTAGGGCTAATGTGTCCCAAATTTCTTTGGCATTCTTACAGTTCTTGATCTTGACCATGGTGGATTTGTCAAGAGTTTGATATAACACATCTCTGGCCCGGTTATCAAGATTGGCCAGCTTTCTTTCTTCGGGAGTCAGCTCCGTCCTCTTCTTAGGAATCTTCTCTAGCCTCCCTGCTGCGATTTCCTCTGCTGTGTTGTCCTTCTCAAAGATGAATGGACCGTCTTCAATAATGCACCACATGTCGTCATGAATCGAAGATAAGTGTGCCTGCATCCTTATCTTCCACAGATCATACTCGTCAACTGAAAACACAGGGAGTCTAGAGTGCATGTGTTCCATTATAAAGTGAGAGTAAAGATATATATATCTGATATAGATCTGGTTCGTGAAATAAATGAACCAACCTCTCCGATACCACTTGTAGGTCACAAGTCGTCCAGGTATAAGTCTAGAGGGGGGGTGAATAGACTTGTAGAAACTCTTGAACTCTTTTTCACGAAGAGTGAGTTTCTTCAGCTGATAGTTAAACAAATGACTAGGAGTCGTTTGTTCTTAGATATATGCGGAAGTCAGCTGATGACGAATAGAGATCAACTTAATGAAACACTTAACAATGAATGCAGCAGTTAAAGTATGATGCAGTAAAACAGTAAATAACGCAGGCAATTATAGTGGTCTCAGAGGTGGGGTAATCCTCTACTAATCCACTTTTCTCCAAACCAGTTGGAGATGAATTCACTATAATTTTCATCCAGTGATAAATATTACAGTGATTCAAACCACACTACAACAGCTTCCAACTAGTGGAAATCCGTGCCGTTGTACACACTTGACTGCCTTGCACCTCTTGATCCTCGATCCTTGGATGCCTTCTGATCTCTTACTTCAACCGGCAAGACCCGTACTCAGGATTATAGACAAGAGTTTTTGTCTTCTCCAACTTAAGAGCTTCCTTAAGTATGAACTTTTAGAGCTGCTCTTTTCACGATGCTATTGATTGCTTTAGATTGCTTGATTGCTTTGATCGCTTGAATGTATGTTCGCCATTAGTTGCTCGGTTCAAATCTTCGGATATATATAGGTCACGATCTCGAGCTTTTTCCTTGTAGCCGTTGCAAATCTTTTGAACAAATCCGTCCGTTGGAGGGAGACTTCATTGTTTATTCTTTACGAATGTTGCAATTTGGATTCCCATTATTTTATTTTATCTTCCGACCGTTGTGAAGACTTCTGCATGTGAGCGCCGAATCTTTTGAATATAAAACGATTAAAGTCTTCAAGGTGGGTCTGGATGATTTATTTAAATCATATCTCTTGCGGGAATCACTCCAATTTGTCTCTTCACGTTGCATGTGAGCTTTACGTAATACTTGACTTTTCAACGCATGCTGACGTGGACTTGGAGTACTTGGCTGCCTTCGAGTAGGCTGATATGCAGCTAACATCTCTGCAGACAGGTCCTCTCGGCTGTTCACTGTTTGTGACTTATCTGATCAGGTGACTTCCCTGAGGTACCTTGGCTGCAGTCTGGTCAAACTTCTCTGATAAATTTTGTTGACCAGAGCTACTTTGACTAGACTCGGCTGTTCCTCTCTGATGGACTTAGCTGTACTCAGTACTTAGCCGTTTTTCAGCCTAACTAATTTTGGCCTACAGAAGATACTCATTTGGTTCTTCTTTATATTTTGCCAAGTTTTATACTTAACATATTTGGCCTATGGAAGATACTCATTTGGTTCTTCCTTACATTTTGCCAAGTAATAAACATTTGATTTTATATTAATGACATCATCAAAATCTAACAAGTATTCCTAACAAATGGCACCATTTGAGGCATTATACGGAAGGAGATGCAGATCGCCCCTATGTTGGGACGATTCGTCAGACTTGATCGGAACAGAACCAGAGTTGATCGTGCAGACTCGAGAGAAGATAGCCTTGATTCGTGAAAGGTCATTGACCGCCCAGTCGCGTAAATCTTACGCAAACATACGCAGTCGCCCATTGGAGTTCAATACTGGAGACCATGTACTTTTGAAGGTTTCTCCTACTCGGGGAATCTTTCGTTTCAGAAGGAAAGGAAAGTTGAGTCCGAGATATATCGGACCATTTGAGATCCTCGAGAGAGTTGGGGAGTTGGCATACAGATTGGCATTGTCGCCGTCATTGTGCCATGTTCATAACGTGTTCCATGTATCCCAGTTATGGAGGTATATACCGGATCCCAGTCATATCATTGATTTCGGCGAGATCGAAGTCAAGCAGGATGGGACGTTTGAAGAAAGACCGGTCAAGATACTCGAGAGTCGAGTTAAACAGCTGAGGAACAAACCAATCGTTTTGGTCAAAGTTCAATGGTCACGTCATGGAATGGAAGAAGCCACCTGGGAAACGGAAGCTGATATGAAGTCTAGATATCCCGAATTATTTTCATCTTGAGTTTCGGTACGAAACTCCTTTTTAGTAGGAGAGTATGTAATATCCGGATTTATTACGGTGTATTTCATCTATATTCAAACCCTGTATTATTCGGATTTGTGGTTTTGATTATTGGAGTATGATATTTCTTGCATTGATATCATTGTACATAAGTATAGAAGCATGCAAAATTTCTCATGCAAACTCGTGATAGCGCACGCTAAGAATGTATCTTAACGCGCGCTATCGGACTACTATTAGCGCACGCTATGCAGATAGGAGTTGCGTGCGCTAAGAACTCAATTATTGAGCGGGATGGCTAGCACATGCGCCAGCTGGGATATGGGTCCGGATAAGATTCCCGCGGACGAACCTGGACAGTTCTGAAGTCAACTATTATTAGCGCACGCTAAGGAAAGCTTAGTAGCGTGCGCTAACTTGTTAAAATGCAGAATATTATAAATGGGACAACAACCCATTTTTGCTTACATTTTACTCGTCCATTCTGCATTCTTGAGAGGCCAGAGAGCTGAAATATCCTTCTACACACTTAGAACACATCTTGTTGGTGTTTGTATATTGGTTATCACTTGAGAGTAATCATTGAAGTGGAATAACACCTTGGAGTGGCATACAACCAACCGGAGTCGGATTCTACCCTACGGTTCAGTGATTTTCATCATATTAAGGTATGTTCAACCTATCTCCAGACTTAGAGTTGGATTCTAAAGAATTGGATGATCATAGTAACGAGATATTGATTTTCATAAGTGATTTATCCAAAGTACATCATGTTTGGAATATTGAGATGAATAAGCCTTAAGTACCTTGATTATGATCATCATGATTCGAATCTTATTACATTGAATATGTAAAGGAAGCTTCTATCATTGGTAATCCGAATCTAGTAGATGACTTCATAGCAATCATGGACTTGACTTCAACATCATTGTTGTTAGATAAATCTAAAGGATTGATCATGGAAGGATTTATCTAGTATAGATGGAACGTTTAACGACTTCAGCATGATAATATTGATTGATATATACGTGTTGATATCAACTGTTAAGCTTTTCGAATCATCATATGAAGATTTGTAGTCGAAATGGAATATGGTTTTAATGGTATGCATATTCTTGAATCCGAAGTTGTTGTTATCCGTAAAATCATTCATAAGAGTATGAACATGATATTCATGGAGGTAACATGAATTATCACGGAAGATTTCATTGTTTTGATCGTGATGAGAACAGTTTACTGCCCAGCAGTAAACTGCCATGCATAGATAGCGCACGCTAAGCTATAAAGATTAACGTGCGCTATCGAGCACGAGTTAGCGTACGCTACGTTTGGTACGTAACGTACGCTAGGCCATCAGACGAGTCAGTCGGCTGATCAGTGAAGTACTGACCATACATAGTCAGCGTACGCTAGGCTTTGTTGTTTGCGTGCGCTATCGAGCAGACTTAACGCACGCTACACATAGTACTTAGCGTGCGCTAAGCAGTTCAGGCAGATTGCATTTTATGAACTTTTGGCCGTAAATCGAATTGTTAAACATTAAATGCGGCGTGAGATAAATCCTATATCATTTCTTTTGTTAAGGTTTGATCTTGTTGCGTGATTGATTGAGGAGGACGACCTTCGAGTGTTCGTTTTCGTGGAAGTATTATTCTTGTCTTCAAATCGAGGCAAGTACCTTAATTGTTTTATGTATTGTTGTTATACATATTGTCGTGCATGTATGTCGTTATTGTATGTCCACCTCGTGTTGGTCCGACGGGATCATCGGGGGATCTATGCTAGCGTGCGCTGGATCATCGGACGGGTTTTTCCACCACGGGTTGGTCTGACGGGATCATCGTGGGTTCTAGGCAGTGAACGCTGGATCGACGGAATTACCATGTGTATGTTATGATATCATGTTGTGATTATCAGTTGTGTATGTCATTTATGAGTCTCTCGTAGGACAAGACTCGTTCGTATTTTTATCGTTTACATTCTTCGTGAGATATGAATAATATGTTGTGGTACTTGTACTAGCATCGTTGTGCTAACCCCTTCGGGGGTGAACATTTTGTTTATGTTCAGGATCCAGGAGAGCGGGAAAACAACCACTGGAGCTGCATGACGACGAGGGTGCAGAGTGATGTTTTGTGTAACACCCCCAATACACTCAGGGATATTACACGCCGTAGACCCTCTCCTCGAGGATCTACCAGGCTGGTAACAACATTTAACATCTCGACAATGCCTTCAAGGCTACAATGACTCCGTAGACCGATTTGGTCTTTCCACAAATACATACAACTCAAATACGACTCATGCCCACGCAGGGGACAAAATACAACTACACCGTACAACGGGAACAATACAGCAGCGGAAAATAAAGTACAACTGAACCAACACACGATGTACGGTTCCTCATGTGATTAGTATCGATCATCTTTCATCATCCTTCGTGCCGACCCTGTGTTATGCTCCAAAACCTGAATGCAAAAACAGACATCCACCCCGAATACTCGGGGTTAGCAAAACTCCTTTGTTTTGCTAGTGCAAGAACAAAGTGCAAATACGAGCCATACAATTCACATTCCACGAATAACAATAACCAGAATCCTCAAAGATCCAAACAAAGCGAAGAGTACTTCCGAGGCAAGAATTTGAGATAACCTTTCAAAATCGAAATATCATAAATCAATGGAAATAATTTATAAAACGGTTTAGAATGCCATCGAGAGTTTTAATAGAAAACAATTTAGGATTTATCAAATCCTACTTTTCACAATCCACAAGACAAAAGGGGTCATCGCCCCAAAGTTTACTTTCCGTAAAATAACCTTTACCAAACCGTTGGGATTTTAGCCCCAAACCCGTCGAATGACCTTTACAAAACCATTGGGATTTTAGCCCCAACACTCATCAACTCACAAGACACAAGAACGACCACAAGGTTCGTATCCCAACATCAAAATCCACAAATAAAAGATTTAAAACAAACAACAAAATACTCTAGAGCCATCCTAGCCAAGTAGGCCAAACGAACAACTTACCTCTTACACACTTAGTCAATGCATGCAATCATAAAAACCGTTCAAAAGCACTCATTTCCGAAATGCCAATGATCAAACCACATTTGTAAAAATGCACCACAATTAACCGCGGACCCACAGCTTCGTGGATCCTGCCGAGACCCCGTCGGATCTAACCCACAGTGGTTAAAAGCAAGCTCGCGGTCCCACGGCCGTGGAACCCTACCGAGACCCGTCGGATCTAACCCGCGGTGAGCATACACACACACACGTTACTCATGCAATACTAACATGCTAAGAATGTAAGTTCATTAAGAATACTCACTAGAGATGGCCATTAACTCGACACCATTACCAAACTCTTCAAAAATACAATAACAGATTAAATACGGAATACACGATTCCATAACTTAAACAATAGGAGTATCATCATAAAATCCTTCAACGCTCAAAACAATCAAATCATAATCAATTCTCAAAACACCGTTCACAAATCACACTCGTTTTGAAAGAAAACCTTTAACGAGGCCAAATCAAATCCTTTGAAACTTCATTTCAAATAACCAAACAAACACATTAAGACGACCACCGATCATCATATCCCTAAAAGCGAGAAAAGTATGGGCAAGGTACTTGCCTCGAATAAGAACAACGCGGAGAATCGACCGAGTAGGTTGGCCCGAACCGACTACGAACCCGCCGACTCCACCGAACGCCAACTCACGTTCATAAACTACGAAGGACAAATAATAACAATGAAATGAATTCCATAACACGACTCAAAGCCGTTGAATTCAAAGAACGAATGACGAAAGTTCACGGATTTCCCAAGCGGCCAAGAACACGATTCGTTCCGTCAAAACCCAACGAAATTCCAAGTTGAAATATGGATATACAATCCATAGAATATGTTTAACAACATCATTTAACCATAATCGATCCATCGAAACGGATGAAAAAGCGAGATCGGGGACAAATCCCCAAAAAGTCAACTCAAGGAAATCAAGAAATATACTTGATTCGACGAAGAACAATGGATTAAATGATTTTAAACACAAGAATACTATCAAGATTAATCACACCCATCATGAATTAATCAACAACACGGAACGAATCGGACGACATTGCAAAAATCCCCAAATTCACGACATTAGGGTTCTATGGAAGATTACCTTGATTCCGGATCAAAGGTTGATAACGACGATCGATTGATGTTATGAACACAAGGACTTCATGGATTTGTTGTTAAACAACATGGCTTCGTCGCCCATGAATCGCCACTCGCGGATGGAGAAGGAAGGAAATGAAAAACGAATTGAAATGTGACTGCCACCATATTTATATCGGGTCGCCTAGCGTGCGCTAGCCTTTTCCGGACTAGCGTGCGCTTATCGGCGGAAATGGCCGAGTACCCTCGGCCAGTGGCCCACACGACCCGGCATCACCGACCAACCCCGCCGACCGAACTGCCGACCCAACTCCCGCTAGCGTGCGCTACGGCCGGATGCGCTGCGCTAGCCGACTGCCCAAAGAGCCACTGGATCAATCGCCCGGCCAGTAACGACGCTAGCCGGCCGACTGCGGCGCTACGCTTCCGACTAGCGCGCTACGCCGGCGTAGCGTGCGCTACTCGCGATCTGGACCGAGTCCGTAACCTCGAAACCCCATCGCTGTGCCCGATAGCGTACGCTGAGCCACTCCGGGCACAGGCGCTACACTCGCGGTTAGCGCAGCCTTCCGGCCGTAGCGTGCGCTTACGCGGTTCTCGCGCACCGTCCGGCCGGTGCCCGCAATCGTCCGGCGCCCCGCCACCGTCCGGCGCCCCGCCACCGCTGTGGCTCGACGACCCGATTTCAAAACGCGTTTAACGAACACGACGAAAAGTTCGCGGACAACATAAACGACTTCGAAATGAAAGCGTAATACCATAATTAGTCATACGCGACGAAGAAACGGGTCGAGACAACAATTACATACGTATACCCGTAACTTTCAAGAAATTACAAAATGGCCCAAACGCCTAAATCACGATACGTGATCGAATAACCAAACCGAAGTTCAAAACACGTCTAACAAAGTTAAACGGACTTGCGGGAAACTCGAAACAACAGCTTTGGACGAGATTCGCAAGAATCGAACTCAAGTGCGGAAAAGTCGCTAAAAAGCACGAACTCAACGAAACGACACCAAACGAACTCGGATGTCAAAAGTGTAGAATTAATCATTCTCGGAATGACGAAACGGTCATGAGCGAGTCGTCAAAACGGACTCCGACCGAAAAGAAATTTACCGAAAATCGAAAATTGCGGATATTACATTCTACCCTCCTTAAAAGAAGTTTCGTCCCGAAACTTAAAACAAGTAGGGAGAAGAAATATTCCGCCAGAAAACTCAACGAGACACACAAGAATGCGTGACTAACGCCCAACGGCGAAATGTCACAAACAACGCAAAGGAATATACGGCGTGAAAACACGCTCCACGGCGACCAACACAACGTCGCCGTTAGGGATATAATAAAACCAACAAGTGACAAGCGTCATCAAACGGATAATATATCCAATTCAATTATCCGACAATCACAAAACACAACGAACGAAAACCAATATGATTGACCAACCCAACGGTACATCAATCAAAACGCGAGTCAACCGCTGAACAAACACGGAATCCCATCGCCTAAGGGCTGGAAGATCGAAAACGAAACTAATTTCCCGAATTGAAGGGAATTACGAAGGATCCTGAATGTTCACCAATCACGGAACGAGATCAATAAAAACCGAACAATCAAACGGTCGAGCCACAACGATCGAGACAACAAAATCGAAGAATCATGTTCGAATCACGAAGGATAATAAAATTCAAACAACGACTCCAAGGATCACATCTCGACTCGAGACAATATATGATCTCGTGAAAACAACAGGATGTGCATTCCCATAAGATCCACAGGAAAGGGAATAGCAATTAAAAAGTCACAACGACAAACGAGTTATTCCGAAACAATACCACACTCGTTCGATAAACAAAAGCAAGGGGCAGGACAAGCTCAGAAATGTCAACGAACATAAATGAGTCGACAGAGTCGAAAACACAAGAGTTCCAAAGCCGATCCACTTCGAATAAAAGAACTAGTAGAACCAGATGATGTCACTCCCAAACAAGGTTCACAAGATTCGAACTGAACCCGAAAAAGTAACATCGATAACCAGATCGACCCACAACAAGATCACAGCTCGTTCGGACGTTGTAACCGAAATATAGAACAAGTTCATAAAGTACCAACGATAATGAACGAATCGATAGATCGGGAAAGAGAAAATACAAGTCAAAATAGTACGGCATTACCTCCGACCTCGTCCACGAAATTCACAAAACGGAAGCAAGGTAACAAGACTTTAAACAATCGACACATAACGGAACCATCACCGATGCACACGGTCATACCAAACCAAGCTCTAACAGCTCGCACATGCGCGACAACGCAGAATCACTACAAGGCGATAATATTCAACACCAACATCCCGCCTCTCACAGGGGCTAACACAACAAATGTGTGGAAAGCGATCAACGCTCACACCGCCAATTCGGTCATACTCGGGAGAAAGTATCAAAATGACAACGCGAACATCACACATACATACCCAGCCCTCAAACGGGAATGGATAGGTTTTAAAAACGAAAACCTCATTTTGAAAATAATTTAGAAGAATACTGGTTGATCTTGAGTATCACCTTTCAAAAAGTATAAACGTGAAACATCGTTATCGAGACATTGGAAAAAAACCATTTCGCATTTGATAAAAATGAGGACACTTTCTCTTAGTGAAAACTTTCAGAATATTCGACCCTCGGGTCTAAATAAAAATGTTTCTAAGACATTGAAAATATCTCAAAGCATTTTGGTCCTCGAAGTAGAAAATTTTTGAAATATATTGCGGCACCTTGGATGTACCACAAGAAAATGACTCATTTGAAAAGTATGTCTCGAAATTTATTTTTTCTAAGATACTCAAGGTTTTCAAAAATCCAATAGGCCAGAATGCCCAAAACTCACACATACCGACGTTCACTAAAACAACTCCTAGCACACGCATCAAAAAGTTTAAAATCAAGACAATATATGTCTTTAAACGGAAATAAACGATAAAATACCACATTCAAAACAAAACCACTGATAAAATACTCTCCCGCACACGCTAGTGAACAAGTCGAACGCGTATAAGCACAAAGCTTCCACAAGAGACTTGTAAAACGTGCAAATCGATTCGAAAATCATCAACAACGGAGAAAAACAACAATAAAAAGACATCACAAACGACGACACTCCTCGTATAAATCAAATACGAGAGTCGACTAAATACATATCGTGAAATCAAAATTCACATAAGGATTCCATCACTTAACAAATAATCATAAAAATAGCTCGTGTCACACGAGGCACAACACAAAGAAGGGAGACTTACTTCCACAGGTCGCACGAAGATGATGATCGCCCCACGATACTAATCACGACCAACAAACTCAAACGACGCGTCGCGACACGACTCAGTCCGATAAAATCCGACGAAACAAGACTCAAACAACACGACTTGACCCGACACCTAGGTTTTCCTCAACCTAAGCTCGATACCATTTATGTAACACCCCAATCCACTCGGGGATATTACACGCCGTAGACCCTCTCCTCGAGGATCTACCAGCCGGTAACAACATTTAACATCTCGACAATGCCTTCAAGGCTACAATGACTCGAGAGACCGATTTGGTCTTTCCACAAATACATACAACTCAAATACGACTCATGCCCACGCAGGGACAAAATACAACTACACCCGTACAACGGGAACAATACAAAGAATGAAAATAAAGTACAATCAACCAACACACGATGTACGGTTCCTCATGTGATTAGTATCGATCATCTTTCATCATCCTTCGTGCCGACCCTGTGTTATGCTCCAAAACCTGAATGCAAAAACAGACATCCACCCCCCGAATACTCGGGGGTTAGCAAAACTCCACTGTTTTGCTAGTGCAAGAACAAAGTGCAAATACGAGCCATACAATTCACATTCCATGAATAACAATAACCAGGAATCCTCAAATATCCAAACAAAACGAAGAGTACTTCCCGAGGCAAGAATTTGAGAAAACCTTTCAAAATCGAAATATCATAAATCAATGGAAATAATTTATAAAACGGTTTAGAATGCCATCGAGAGTTTTAATAGAAAACAATTTAGGATTTATCAAATCCTACTTTTCACAATCCACAAGACAAAAGGGGTCATCGCCCCAAAGTTTACTTTCCGTAAAATAACCTTTACCAAACCGTTGGGATTTTAGCCCCAAACCCGTCGAATGACCTTTACAAAACCATTGGGATTTTAGCCCCAAAACTCATCAACTCACAGTACACAAGAACGACCACAAGGTTCGTATCCCAACATCAAAATCCACAAATAAAAGATTTAAAACAAACAACAAAATACTCTAGAGCCATCCTAGCCAAGTAGGCCAAACGAACAACTTACCTCTTACACACTTAGTCAATGCATGCAATCATAAAAACCGTTCAAAAGCACTCATTTCCGGAAATGCCAATGATCAAACCACATTTGTAAAAATGCACCACAATTAACCGCGGACCCACAGCTTCGTGGATCCCTGCCGAGACCCCGTCGGATCTAACCCACAGTGGTTAAAAGCAAGCTCGCGGTCCCACAGCTTCGTGGAACCCTACCGAGACCCCGTCGGATCTAACCCGCAGTGAGCATACACACACACACACGTTACTCATGCAATACTAACATGCTAAGAATGTAAGTTCATTAAGAATACTCACTAGAGATGGCCATTAACTCGACACCATTACCAAACTCTTCAAAAATACAATAACAGGATTAAATACGGAATACACGATTCCATAACTTAAACAATAGGAGTATCATCATAAAATCCTTCAACGTTCAAAACAATCAAATCATAATCAATTCTCAAAACACCGTTCACAAATCACACTCGTTTTGAAAGAAAACCTTTAACGAGGCCAAACCGAAATCCTTTGAAACTTCATTTCAAATAACCAAACAAACACATTAAGACGACCACCGATCATCATAACACTAAAAAGAGAAAAGAATTGTCAAGGTAATTTCCTCGAATAAGAACAACGATTAGAATCGACCGGAGTAGGTTGGCCCGAACCGACTACGAACCCGCCGACTCCACCGAACGCCAACTCACGTTCATAAACTACGAAGGACAAATAATAACAATGAAATGAATTCCATAACACGACTCAAAGCCGTTGAATTCAAAGAACGAATGACGAAAGTTCACGGATTTCCCCCAAAACGGCCAAGAACACGATTCGTTCCGTCAAAACCCGAAAACGAAATTCCAAGTTGAAATATGGATATACAATCCATAGAATATGTTTAACAACATCATTTAACCATAATCGATCCATCGAAAACGGATGAAAAACGAGATCGGGGACAAATCCCCCAAAAAGTCAACTCAAAGGAAATCAAGAAATATACTTCGATTCGACGAAGAACAATGGATTAAATGATGTTAAACACAAGAATACTATCAAGATTAATCACACCCATCATGAATTAATCAACAACACGGAACGAATCGGACGAAATTGCAAAAATCCCCAAATTCACGAAATTAGGGTTCTAAGGAAGATTACCTTGATTCGCTGGATCAAAGGTTGATAACGGACGATCGATTGATGTTATGAACTCAAGGACTTCATGGATTTGTTGTTAAACAACATGGCTTCGTCGCCCATGAATCGCCACTCGCGGATGGAGAAGGAAGGAAATGAAAAACGAAGTGAAATTTGACTGCTCAGCTATATTTATACTGGGCCGGCCTAGCGTGCGCTAGCCTTCCCGGACTAGCGTGCGCTTACCGCCGCGGTCGGCCGAGTACACAAGGCCACGGCCCACACGACCCCGCATCACCGACCAACCCCGCCGACCGAACACTGCCGACCAACTCCCGCTAGCGTGCGCTACGGCCGTATGCTGCAGCGCTAGCCGACTCCGCCCAAAGAGCCACCGGATCGAATCGCCCGGCCAGTAACGACGCTAGCCGGCCGACAAGATGCGCTACGCCGCCGACTAGCGCTACGCTCGGCGTAGCGTGCGCTACTCGCCGATCTCGACCGAGTCCGAACCTCGAAACCCCATCGCTGCCCGGGCACATGGCGTACGCTAGCCACCGGCAGCGTGCGCTACACTCGGTTAGCGCGCAGCCTTCCGGCCGTAGCGTGCGCTACGCCGGTTCCTGCCGCACCCGTCCGGCCGGTGCCCGCAATCGTCCGGCCAGTCCCGCCACCGTCCGGCCAGTCCCGCCACCGCCAGGGCTCGACGACCCGATTTCCGAAAACGTACGGAACGAACACGACGAAAAGTTCGCGGACAACATAAACGACTCGAAATGAAAGCGTAATACCATAATTAGTCATACGCGACGAAGAAACGGGTCGAGACAACAATTACAGATACGGATACCCGTAACTTTCAAGAAATTACAAAATGGCCCAAAACGCCCGGAAATCACGATACGTGATCGAATAACCAAACCGAAGTTCACAACACGTCTAACAAAGTTAAACGGACTTGCGGGAAACTCGAAACAACAGTTTCGGACGAGATTCGCAAGAATCGAACTCAAGTGCGGAAAAGTCGCTAAAAAGCACAGAACTCAACGAAACGACACCGAAACGAACTCGGATGTCAAAAAGTGTAGAATTAATCATTCTCAGAATGACGAAACGGTCATGAGCGAGTCGTCAAAACGGACTCCGACCGAAAAAAGAAATTTACCGAAAATCGAAAATTGCGGATATTACATTCTACCCTCCTTAAAAGAAGTTTCGTCCCGAAACTTAAAACAAGTAGGGAGAAGAAATATTCCGCCAGGAAAAACTCAACGAGACACACAAGAATGCGTGACTAACGCCCAATGGCGAAATGTCACAAACAACGCAAAGGAATATACGGCGTGAAAACACGCTCCACGGCGACCAACACAACGTCGCCGTTAGGGATATAATAAAACCAACAAGTGACAAGCGTCATCAAACGGATAATATATCCAATTCAATTATCCGACAATCACAAAACACAACGAACGAAAACCAATATGATTGACCAACCCAACGGTACATCAATCAAAACGCGAGTCAACCGCTGAACAAACACGGAATCCCATCGCCTAAGGGCTGGAAGATCGAAAACGAAACTAATTTCCCGAATTGAAGGGAATTACGAAGGAGCCTGAATGTTCACCAATTACGGAACGAGATCAAAAAAACCGAACAATCAAACGGTCGAGCCACAACGATCGAGACAACAAAATCGAAGAATCATGTTCGAATCACGAAGGATAATAAAATTCAAACAACGACTCCAAGGTTCACATCTCGACTCGAGACAATATATGATCTGGTGAAAACAACAGGATGTGCATTCCCATAAGATCCACAGGAAAGGGAATAGCAATTAAAAAGTCACAACGACAAACGAGTTATTCCGAAACAATACCACACTCGATCGATAAACAAAAGCAAGGGGCAGGACAAGCTCAGAAATGTCAACGAACATAAATGAGTCGACAGAGTCGAAAACACAAGAGTTCCAAAGCCGGTCCACTTCGAATAAAAGAACTAGTAGAACCAGATGATGTCACTCCCAAACAAGGTTCACAAGATTCGAACTGAACCCGAAAAAGTAACATCGATAACCAGATCGACCCACAACAAGATCACAGCTCGTTCGGACGATGAAACCGAAATATAGAACAAGTTCATAATGTACCAACGATCATGAACGAATCGATAGACTGGGGAAAGAGAAAATACAGAAGTCAAAATAGTACGGGCATTACCTCCGACCTCGTCCACGAAATTCACAAAAACGGAAGCAAGGTAACAAGACTTTAAACAATCGACACATAACGGAACCATCACCGATGCACACGGTCATACCAAACCAAGCTCTAACAGCTCGCACATGCGCGACAACGCAGGAATAACTACGAGGCGATAATTTTCAACACAAACATCCCGCATCTCACAGGGTGCTAACACAACAAATGTGTGGAAAGCGACTCAACGCTCTCACAGCCAATGCGCTCATACTGGGAGAAAGTATCAAAATGACAACGCGAACATCACACATACATACCCCCCTCAAACGGGAATGGATAGGTTTTAAAACGAAAACCTCATTTTGAAAATAATTTAGAAGAATCTTGGTTGATCTTGAGTATCACCTTTCAAAAGTATAAACGTGAAACATCGTTCTCGAGACATTGGAAAAAAACCATTTCGCATTTGATAAAAATGAGGACACTTTCTCTTAGTGAAAACTTTCGAATATTCGACCCTCGGGTCTAAATAAAAATGTTTCTAAGACATTGAAAATATCTCAAAGCATTTTGGTCCTCGAAGTAGAAAATTTTTGAAATATATTGCGGCACCTTGGATGTACCACAAGAAAATGACTCATTTGAAAAGTATGTCTTGAAATTTATTTTTTCTAAGATACTCAAGGTTTTCAAAATCCAATAGGCCGTAATGCCCAAAACTCACACATACCGACGTTCACTAAAACAACTCCTAGCACACGCATCAAAAGTTTAAAATCAAGACAATATATGTCTTTAAACGGAAATAAACGATAAAATACCACATTCAAAACAAAACCACCGATAAAATACTCTCCCGCATGGCTAGTGAACAAGTCGAACGCGTATAAGCACAAAGCTTCCACAAGAGACTTGTAAACGTGTAAATCGATTCAAAATCATCAACAACGGAGAAAAACAACAATAAAAGACATCACAACGATTTACACTCCTCGTATAAATCAAATACGAGAGTCGACTAAATACATATCGTGAAATCAAAATTCACATAAGGATTCCATCACTTAACAAATAATCATAAAAATAGCTCGTGTCACACGAGGCACAACACAAAGAAGGGAGACTTACTTCCACAGTCGCACGAAGATGATGATCGCCCACGATACTAATCACGACCAACAAACTCAAACGACGCGTCGCGACACGACTCGGTCGATAAAATCCGACGAAACAAGACTCAAACAACACGACTTGACCCGGCGGCCTAGGTTTTCCTCAACCTAAGCTCGATACCATTTATGTAACACCCCAATCCACTCGGGATATTACACGCCGTAGACCCTCTCCTCGAGGATCTACCAGCCGGTAACAACATTTAACATCTCGACAATGCCTTCAAGGCTACAATGACTCGATGACCGATTTGGTCTTTCCACAAATATATACAACTCAAATACGACTCATGCCCACGCAGGGACAAAATACAACTACACTGCATAACGGAACAATACAAAGAAATGGAAAATAAAGTACAATCGAACCAACACACGATGTACGGTTCCTCATGTGATTAGTATCGATCATCTTTCATCATCCTTCGTGCCGACCCGTGTTATGCTCCAAAACCCGAATGCAAAAACAGACATCCACCCCGAATACTCGGGGTTAGCAAACTCCACCGTTTTGCTAGTGCAAGAACAAAGTGCAAATACGAGCCATACAATTCACATTCCACGAATAACAATAACCAGAATCCTCAAAGATCCAAACAAAACGAAGAGTACTTCCGAGGCAAGAATTTGAGAAAACCTTTCAAAATCGAAATATCATAAATCAATGGAAATAATTTATAAAACGGTTTAGAATGCCATCGAGAGTTTTAATAGAAAACAATTTAGGATTTATCAAATCCTACTTTTCACAATCCACAAGACAAAAGGGGTCATCGCCCCAAAGTTTACTTTCCGTAAAATAACCTTTACCAAACCGTTGGGATTTTAGCCCCAAACCCGTCGAATGACCTTTACAAAACCATTGGGATTTTAGCCCCAAAACTCATCAACTCACAGTACACAAGAACGACCACAAGGTTCGTATCCCAACATCAAAATCCACAAATAAAAGATTTAAAACAAACAACAAAATACTCTAGAGCCATCCTAGCTGTTGTGTCAAGATTTAACACCTTCCGACCGGCGATCACCTCCGAGGCCGAGCGACCGACTTACTGCCGAGCGACCAAGGCAAGTCTGCCGACCAGCGATCAGGCGACCGAGCCTTAGCCCAGCGGACATGCTAGACTGGCCAACCGAAGGTCCCAGGAGGAATCCCGGTGCCGAGCGATCGACACCAAGACGATCGTCTCTCGGTACTCGGCGACCGACCCTTGGCGACCGACCGTCTCTCGGCACCTGGCGACCGACCATTGGCGATCTCCATCCATTGGACGATGACGACTGCTCATGTCAATCACCACCGACGGGCACCCAGTCGGCGAAGGCCAAGCCTCAAGACTGGCACCACGTGCAAGGGCCGAGACAAGATCCGCGAATCTCGGGCCATTGACCAAAGCCTGACAGATTCCCTCCACCAGCCGACAGGCCGCCGAAAGCTTGTCAGTAGGGCCACATGTTGACTGACTCCGGACACGTGATGGCTCCTTATTGGACCGCCCAAGCTGTGCCAGCCTCTTCCTTGGATTTTAGCCCGACAGCCAGCATCTTCCTTGGACTTTAGCCCAACAGCCCAGGAAATCGCCCCATTATAATATTGGCCGGCAGGCGGTCGGCACATTATTATATTGGCCGGCGGGCGATCGGCAGATTATTATAATGGCCGGCAGGCGATCGGCCACTACAGGACAGGACCCGGCTGCCCCTATATAAGCAAGGCACCCTGCACTTGGACACTTCTTCAGCTTCCTTGAGTTTCTCTCGAGCATTCAGACATTACATACGCAATACAGAAGCTAAATACCCAGCACTTGGCTAACATCCAACTCTTGGCAACAGCTTTCTTTCGGTCTTACTTCTCCCGGCCTTTTCTCCTCGAGTAGATTATCGGCGGGACGAAGAACACCAAGCTTCGCTCAAGAGCCGGATTAACAGAGTCTTTTTACACTCATTGTATTTAGATTTCTCTCATTAATACTTGTATCCACGAATATTTGTATTAATAACATCTCGCGAGAGCATTCAAGCCCGGGCCTAACAAACCCGGCAAATCTTGTATTATTTATCTTCTCTCTAAGTGCTCCCGCAATTGTTGTTTGTTGTCCGTCTTCCACAGTATTAATCTTCGGATAAATATTTTGGGCAACAACAATTGGCGCTAGAAGGAGGGCATCAACCCTCGATTTTATATACCTACCGTCCCGAAGAACACTCACTGTTCTCGGGCGGATACTGAAGTGACACTCACCGCACTTCAAAGAAATCCTTGAAAACATGTCTTCCGCCTCTGCGTCGAAGAAAGCCGTGACCGGCCGGCGGACCCTGTTCCGTCGGTCGAGCGCGGCCCGATGGTGGAAGGCGGCCGCGGATCGAGACGCTTCGATCCGTCCGGGGCGGCGGCCGAGCCTCTCGCTCGATCGATTCGAACCAATGAACAGATCGAAGAGGCCATAGCCGCCCTTCAGGAACGACGGAGTGCTCTCGACGCGCCTCCTGCTGCCGCCCCCCCGGTCTCTCGCCGGAAAATCAAGCGGAAGCTCAAGGCACTACTGGCCGAGCAAGCGCCAGGAGGCTCTCGCCCGCAAGAAGAGGCGCTCGGCAGCCGGGGCACCTCTGTCTTCGATCGCCTGGGCAGTGACCCGACCTGGCGACCGGGGCAGTCCGGCCCCAGCTACGAAACGACGGAGTTGGTATCCGTCACCAGGAGCTCGGCCTACCCGGCTCCCACAAGACGATCCAGCCGCCTGGCTCCCGCTCGCCAAATTCCCGAGGTCGGCAGCAGCGGGGTCCGGAGATCGGTACACGATCGCCTCGGCCCCCGCTCCCAAAGCCGATCCGCAAGCAGCCGAGCCGCGGCGATCGCCGCAATGCAACGTCAGATCGACGACATGAAGGCGCTCCTGCAATCCGGGGCAGGCGCCGTGAGGACGATCGCCGCGCCAAGCGAGCCGCTCGCGATCGACATCGAGCTCGCCCCGGTGCAGCACAAGATCGCCCCTCCTCAGACACCCGTGTACCAAGGGCGATCGGACCCCCAAGCACACCTGCACAAGTTCAACATCTACATGACCGGGTGTGGGGCATCGGACGCGACCAGGTGCCGAATGTTCCCTCTGACACTGGACGACCTCGCCCACCGGTGGTACACTTCATTGCCACCTCGGTCCATTGGCTCCTTTAACGAGCTGGCGCACGTCTTCACGGAACACTTCGCCACCGTGGTCGCCGGCGGAAGGTCGCCATCGCATGATGCAAATCAGGCAAGGAGAACAGGAGTCCGACTCGGACTACATCGACCGGGTTGACATGATCATCCTCAACGGCGAGCCCGTAAGCGATGAGACCGCCCTCTACGCGGTCCTAGGGGGTTTTCAGGGTTTCTCACCTATGTTCAGGCATCTCACGAAGACCCTGCCGACGACCTACGCAGCCTTCCGGGCAAGAGCCGCAGATTTCCTGTCCAGGCAAAGGTTTCTTCTTGGCCTAGGAGTAGAACGATCGGCACCCGCGCGACGACCTCCAGTCTCCCAGCCCGATCGCTACTACCCAGCAGAGCCGGAGGACTCGATCCCCGCCTACAGTCCATTCTGACATGAGGGACTAGCCGCCGACCGATCGCCAATATCGACCTACGAATAAAGCGATCGGCCGCGGCGGCGATCGCCCGATCTTCCGGCCGATCGCAACATCATCCGCAACCCGGTGGACACGATCGCCATCTACGATCCGGATATAACATGACGGACTAAGGCATAAGATCGCCTCCACCGCACATCATAAAGCCATGGCCCTGGCAGTCGATGGAACCGGCTGCTTCGGTCATGCAAGGTCCCTTTCGGCCGAGATCGCCCGCCCTTCGTTTAAATACGAGGCCGGCGTAGTCAGAGGGCTCTCCAACATTAATCAGTGGACTCATTCCACAACCCCGTCTCAACGTACACCGTCGAGGTCGGCCATCTTCATGGCTGGCCGAGGTGGAAGCAGAGCTAACAAGCCGCGGGCGTGGAGTTGATTCATCCGACGCTGCCCCGCGCAAGGACTCCTCTAGACCGAGACCGCACGCCTTTCGTTTAAATACAAGGCGAGGCGCAGCCTAACAGAGGACCCTCATAATAAAGTGAGTCACGAGGCACTCATTGTCTTCGTGCACCAAGACACGGTCATGGAGTCGGTCCATCGATTTCCTTTTGTGCCACGATTCCTCAAGCAAGCGAAACCACCAAGTTTCCGTGGGGATCGCCAATGTTGTTTTTGCGGTACAAGACCGAAAGATAGCTAAGCCAATCGACCATGATAGCCCAAGTCCGAGTCCTAAGTCAGCTCAGATCGCCCGTCCTCATCCGTACACGATCACCAGCAAGAACCACCTCGCCCCATGTCTTCAACATAGGAGCAAGCTGGGGGGCAATTGTTGTGTCAATATTTAACACCTTCCGACCGGCGATCACCTCCGAGGCCGAGCGACCGACTTACTGCCGAGCGACCAAGGCAAGTCTGCCGACCAGCGATCAGGCGACCGAGCCTTAGCCCAGCGGACATGCTAGACTGGCCAACCGAAGGTCCCAGGAGGAATCCCGGTGCCGAGCGATCGACACCAAGACGATCGTCTCTCGGTACTCGGCGACCGACCCTTGGCGACCGACCGTCTCTCGGCACCTGGCGATCTACCCTTGGCGACCGACCATTGGCGATCTCCATCCACTGGCCGATGACGACCGCTCATGTCAATCACCACCGACGGGCACCCAGTCGGCGAAGGCCGAGCCTCAAGACTGGCACCACGTGCAAGGGCCGAGACAAGATCCGCGAATCTCGGGCCATTGACCAAAGCTTGTGATTCCCTCCACCCGGTACAGCCGCCCGAAAGCTTGTCGGTAGGGCCACATGTTGGTGACTCGGACACGTGATGGCTCCTTATTGGACCGCCCAAGTGCCGGCCTCTTCCTTGGATTTTAGCCCGACAAGATCTTCCTTGGACTTTAGCCCAGCCAGAAATCGCCCCATTATAATATTGGCGGCGTGATCGGCACATTATTATATTGGCCGGCGGGCGATCGGCAGATTATTATAATGGCCGGCAGGCGATCGGCCACTACAGGACAGGACCCGGCTGCCCCTATATAAGCAAGGCACCCTGCACTTGGACACTTCTTCAGCTTCCTTGAGTTTCTCTCGAGCATTCAGACATTACATACGCAATACAGAAGATAAATACCCAGCACTTGGCTAACATCCAACTCTTGGCAACAGCTTTCTTCCGGTCTTACTTCTCCCGGTCTTTTCTCCTCGAGTAGATTATCGGCGGGACGAAGAACACCAAGCTTCGCTCAAGAGCCGGATTAACAGAGTCTTTTTACACTCATTGTATTTAGATTTCTCTCATTAATACTTGTATCCACGAATATTTGTATTAATAACATCTCGCGAGAGCATTCAAGCCCGGGCCTAACAAACCCGGCAAATCTTGTATTATTTATCTTCTCTCGGAAGTGCTCCCGCAATTGTTGTTTGTTGTCCGTCTTCCAGCAGTATTAATCTTCGGGTAAATATTTTGGGCAACAACACTAGCCAAGTAGGCCAAACGAACAACTTACCTCTTACACACTTAGTCAATGCATGCAATCATAAAAACCGTTCAAAAGCACTCATTTCCGGAAATGCCAATGATCAAACCACATTTGTAAAAATGCACCACAATTAACCGCGGACCCACAGCTTCGTGGATCCGTGCCGAGACCCCGTCGGATCTAACCCACAGTGGTTAAAAGCAAGCTCGCGGTCCCACAGCTTCGTGGAACCCTACCGAGACCCCGTCGGATCTAACCCGCAGTGAGCATACACACACACACGTTACTCATGCAATACTAACATGCTAAGAATGTAAGTTCATTAAGAATACTCACTAGAGATGGCCATTAACTCGACACCATTACCAAACTCTTCAAAAATACAATAACAGGATTAAATACGGAATACACGATTCCATAACTTAAACAACAGGAGTATCATCATAAAATCCTTCAACGTTCAAAACAATCAAATCATAATCAATTCTCAAAACACCGTTCACAAATCACACTCGTTTTGAAAGAAAACCTTTAACGAGGCCAAACCGAAATCCTTTGAAACTTCATTTCAAATAACCAAACAAACACATTAAGACGACCACCGATCATCATATCCCTAAAACGAGAAAAGTATGGGCAAGGTACTTGCCTCGAATAAGAACAACGCGGAGAATCGACCGGAGTAGGTTGGCCCGAACCGACTACGAACCCGCCGACTCCACCGAACGCCAACTCACGTTCATAAACTACGAAGGACAAATAATAACAATGAAATGGATTCCATAACACGACTCAAAGCCGTTGAATTCAAAGAACGAATGACGAAAGTTCACGGATTTCCCCCAAAACGGCCAAGAACACGATTCGTTCCGTCAAAACCCGAAAACGAAATTCCAAGTTGAAATATGGATATACAATCCATAGAATATGTTTAACAACATCATTTAACCATAATCGATCCATCGAAAACGGATGAAAAACGAGATCGGGGACAAATCCCCCAAAAAGTCAACTCGAAGTAAATCAAGAAATATACTTCGATTCGACGAAGAACAATGGATTAAATGATGTTAAACACAAGAATACTATCAAGATTAATCACACCCATCATTATTTAATCAAGACAACGGATCGAATCGGACGAAATTGCTACAATCCCCAAATTCTCGACATTAGTGTTCTAAGGAAGATTAACTTGATTATTTGGATCAAAGGTTGATAACAGACGATCGATTGATGTTATGAACTCAAGGACTTCATGGATTTGTTGTTAAACAACATGGCTTCGTCGCCCATGAATCGCCACTCGCGGATGGAGAAGGAAGGAAATGAAAAACGAAGTGAAATGTGATTTGCTCGGCCATATTTATCTTGGGCGGCCTAGCGTGCGCTAGCCTTCCCCGGACTAGCGTGCGCTATCGGCGGAAATGGCCGAGTACCCTCGGCCGGGGCCCACACGACCGGCATCACCGACCAACCTGCCGACCGACACATCGATCTACTCCCGCTAGCGTGCGCTACGGCCGGATGCCTGCGCGCGCTAGCCGACCTGTCCAGTAGCCACTGGACTGAACTGCCCGGCCAGGTAACGTACGCTAGCCGGCCGACAGCGTGCGCTACCTGCCGATCCTGACCGAGTCCAGAACCTCAGAAACCCCACTGCCCAGGCCCGATAGCGTACGCTAGGCCACCCGGCAGCGTGCGTGTAATACCCGGTTGTAATTCATTCATTTTCATTCAGTAATTATCAGTCTGTAATTGTCACTCAGTGATTCTCACTCGTTAATAATCACTCATCATTCTTGTTTCATTCATTTGTGTTCACTGTTGGCATGTTGAAATCGTATATCAGTTACCGATCGGCATGTCATCTCCGTTTACTGATCGACGGGAGTATTATTATTATTTTCATCGTGATTGGTAGTCGTATACTGGGAGCATCATCTGTGGCTTGTTTTAGACTTGTTCATTTTCATATTCGTATGTTATGTCGGATCATTCATCAGTCGTAGCGAGGAATCGGAGATCTCAGAATTTTCAACTTGGCCAGCATCGAGTTACGGCCGTAAGGACCTTGGGTTACGGCCGTAACAAGGGTTCGTGTTTTCGTGCCTTTTGGACGAAAGGGGCTTACGGCCGTAAGGTCTTGAGGTACGGCCGTAAGTTGAGCAGTACGGCCGTAAGGCTGGTCGATTCTGGCCGTCTGCGTCAGCTACCGAGACATCTTTGGCGAGGGTGATTTACGGCCGTAAGGAAGGTGAGATACGGCCGTAAGTGGTGTTCGTAAGTTTTGGGTGTTGTCGACCAAGGGTGACTTACGGCCGTAAGGGTTGCGGCATACGGCCGTAAGTCGAGCGTGCTGGCCGTCTGAGTTGGCGATTCTGGCCGTCTGTGGCGAGCAAGGTGCTGGCCGTTTTTGGCGAAGAGGGCTTACGCCGTAAGATTGGCGGATACGACCGTATCATCCGAGTTACGGCCGTAAGGTGTGCGGTTACGGCCGTAAGGGTGTCGACGGATGTTTTTGACGAGGCGGGTTACGCCGTAACTCGGAGATCGATTCTGGCCGTAAGTCTGTCGGCGAGCTTTTGGGCCGAAGCGAGTTACGGCCGTCTGAGTTGGCGATTCTGCCGTAAGGCCGTTGACTTGGAAAGTTACGGCCGTAAGAGGGCCGAGTTACGGCCGTAACCCGGCGATGCCAATGACTTGGCGAGTCATTTCACCTCACTTTTTCATTTTTCCTTCTTCATCCGAGAGAGTGTTGAGAGAGTGATTTCATCATCATCAATCACTTGAGTGTGTAATCTTCATCATCTTCATTCCTTTGGGAAGCTTGGATACTCGTTATAACTCGTGTTCATCGGATCGAAGTGGTTGGATCTTCAAGAGGTAATTTCTTCAACACCTTGGATTTCGATTTTGTGTCGAGATATAATGTTTTGGACGTTATAATCATGTTATATGAAGGGATATGTTTATGATTATGAGTTTGTATAAGGATTCATTGGATTATTGAGAGATTTATTCAAGAACACTTTGAATATCGAGTTGGATTTGGGGATTCCCGATTAATAGTTGTTATAATCACGTTTTTGGATATTCTTAACGGACTATTGATCGTATGGGAGATGTTTTATTGATTTGAAGCACTTCTTGGGGATTTGAGATTGGTATTGTTGAGGTTTAGTTGTAATCAATCGAAGTTGGACTCAAAGTGTTCGATATAATGCCCCTATGAGCTTGGTTTAATCGTATCGACGTCTTGAGTTCGTTATATTCGTGTTTAATTCGTTATTGATCGGATTGTTGGTAATTGTATTGAATTAAGGTTGTTCGAGCGACCGGTATCTTGGTTAGGACGTTGTTCGTGGACGGACATTCTTCATCGGTATTGAGTAAGTTAATTCTTACTCGGTTAAAAGGATACTCATTCCTTTTGTTGTTGATTGCTCATAATCATAATTCATTCATCATAATATTAATCATTTCGAGACTTGTAATTGTCGAATAATCATTTCATTCACGAGCAGCGGTTCCAAATCATTTCATTGGGTTATCAATCACGTCACTATTACTTTCATATCGGTGAGTCATCTTGGCCTTGTCTAATTATTATTCATTAATATTCATCATGGTCATTCGTTCATGTGACCTTAGGGTTCATATTGCGTGGCGGGTGTGGGTGTGTGGAATTTTTAGTCGGGCACACGATGGTCATGTATTGGGTTCACCGATACATTGGACCGTGCACAGTAACGCTTACCTCGTGAGACTAATTAGGTACAAGGACGGGTGTGTCGGTCATTCGTCTTGTACACTTGCACGAGAACATTACGGGCGTACTATGATACTCCTCTTGGCGTAATTCATAATTAAGAATATTTCATAACTTGATTAATTCATGATTGTGTAATTTCAACCCTTGAGGATTGTTGTTACGTATGGCCCCCGTTGGGGGATTTTGTTTTCAGGTCACGGCAAGGCAAAGGCACGGGAAGAGCATGTTGACGGCGACGAGTCCCAGTGATACTAGTAGGGGGCCCCAGTCATTCCGTGTGTTCAGTCATTTTCAGTCATTTCAGTTATGCTGTCACTTGTACTTTTCCGCTGCAAAATTCCGTTTGAGATGTTCATTTATTCAGGGTGGTGTATTTTATCTCCATATAAAATATACTAGTATTCTGTTTTGTCCTGGTATAATGTACTTAAACTCCTCATCGGAGTATTTGGTAATATAATGTGGTTCGGTACTACAATTATATTATTTAATTCATCATTTTCATTCGCCTGGTGGGTCCCAGTCGGGGATTCACGGCACTGTAATATCCGCCTAGTTTGGGGTGTTACAGAGTTGGTATCGGAGCGTGGTTTTGAATCCTACCCTCCAAGTCATGTCTCATTCGAAATCATCGTCATCGGACTAGTATCATTGGACTTTCGCGTCACGTGTGACCTGTGCAAATGCCGAGCCAATCAGACCAAGAACTGTAAGATTTCTAATGCCATGGTATAATTTCTGGCATTAATCATTCATTCATAATTCATCAGTTAACAATCCTCAATCATCATTGTCATGTTGACCGGGACGGTCAGGTTAACTCATTAATCAGTCAAATCATTTCATTATTCAGTAGTTGATCAGGAAGATCAAATCATTAACCTCATTAACTCATTCAAGATAATCATTTCAGTAACTTCATCAGATAATCACGTCACGACAATTAAGCATTCATGTAATCGCTGTATTTAAGCGTGTATGTTCATTTTCATCACCTCATATCATAATCATAACGTGATATTCATGCGGGAAATATAATCATCATGTGACTTTCCTACTTGATATGGAAAGAGCCGCGAAGGACGAGGAGGACGAGGCCGTGGGCGGGCCGAATCCAGAGAACTCGTGCGAATACACGCGCAAATGCCGGGAATAATGCTAACTCATCGAGTAGTGACGCCGCCACTCATTCACACAGACGCGATCATTCACTATCGGGAGTCGTACCGGGACACGGCTCGGTCGGAGGGTGTCCGGGTTGACCCACTCGCCTTTATGCAGGCATGATGGCCCAAATGACGCAGATGGCTCGGTTGATGGAGACGATGCATAACTCCGTCAATCAAAATCGCAGGCTCCTCCACCGCCACCCCGGAGGCAAGAGAGGAATGTGAGTAATATCATCGGCGATATCTCTCGCCAGAGGCCACCTACTTTTGAGGGCTCGTCGAGCCGGCAGATATCATTCATTGGCTCGAGCATTTCGAGAAGCTGTTTGCTATGGTAGAGTGTCCCGAGGGACACAAAGTTTCTGTTGCGGCTTACTACAGGCAAGAGCGCACATTCTTGGTGGTTGTCGTTGAAGCCCACCGAAGGATCTTGTACTTGGGAGCGATTCAAAACTCTCATGATGGAGAGGTACTATCCGGCCCCACTCGGGAGGCCAAGTTGTCGGAATTACTCACTCCCGACCTTTCGATGGATGATGATGTTCTAGACATTGCCGAAAAATTTCAGAACTTCTTCCGTTCGCCTCATCTATCATTCACTCGAAGCGGACAAGATCAAGTATTTCAGAAGAGGTGAAACCCCGTATGAGACTACGGTTGCTCAATCATAATTGCACCACGTTGGTGAATTCATTGAGAAAGCTCTCACCTATGAGCTTATCTAAAGAGATTGCTAAGCAAAGAACCTTCGTCGCTAGCAAGAAATCGAAGAACCGTAACTTGCGAAGGCGGTCGGACAACCTTCAAGAAACCCCGTGCGGGCTCTGCTTTCGAGCGACCTCCTGTGTCGTCTAGACCCGCGGAATCTCAATCTCGAGCGCCGCCGGCCATCACCTGCTTTAAGCGTGGGGAGCCTGGTCACCTCGGTACAAGTGTCCTCGGCGACTATCACCTGTCATAATTGTGGGATTGCCGGGCATAAGGCCCGTTTTGCCGTAGGGACTCCAAACCCACTCGACGTCATCTCGTGCACCTAAGCGATCGGCTCGAGTCGCCGCTCATTCAGCGTCGTTAAAAACGACAGGAGCGACAAAAGGTGGAGCCAATAGCCAGCAGACGGGAGCGACCCGTGCCGGGACTAGCACGCCCCGGATTTATGAGATGAAGAAGACGGATGACCCCGAGGCCCGAATGATCTCGTGTACACTCGATATCCTATCTCAACCTGTGTGTACCCTTTTTGATACCGGTGCATCGCATTCATTCATTTCCGAGTCATGTTTGAGTAGACTACGTGCAGGTAGTGCTACTAGTTGTGAGCCTTATGTCATCGGCCTACCCGATGGTAGACGAATTATCGTGTCGTGAGATTCGTAATTGTCCGATCTGGGCCATGGTCGTGTATGGCCGGCGGACCTAATCGTAGTAGATTTGCCGAGGGACGACGTCATCTTGGGTATTGATTGGATGGATCGTCATGATGCCATCATTAGTGTCCGTAAGCGTATGATCACTATCATTTCGCACGATGGGGTGGAATGTGTGTTTCAGGAGGTAATCCCATTTGTTCGGGCAAGGTCATTAATTTGATGAAAGCGGTGCGATTACTCGATCGAGGATGTGTTGGTTATTGGTGCTATATGACCAAAACCGAGAAGCCATCGTATTGTTGACGGATATTCCGGTAGTGAGGGAGTATGCCGACGCGTTTTCCGACGAGTTACAGTTTGCCTCCACGAGGGATGTGGAATTCACGATTGAGTTGGAGCACAGTACGTCCCGATATCGAAGGCACCGTCTTGGATGGCCCGACGAAATGCGGGAATTAAAGAACCAACTTGAGGAATTGTTCGAGAAGGGTTATATCCGACCAAAGTGCGTCTCGTGGGGAGCACCCGTGTTGTTTGTCAAGAAGAAGGATGGGTCATTTCGTTTGTGTATCGATTATCGGGAGTTGAGCGAGTGACAATCAAGAATAAATATCCCTTGCCCCGTATTGATGATCTTTTAGATCAACTTCAGGAGCTTCGGTATTTTCAAGATCGACTTAAGATCTGGATATCACCAGTGCGGATTCGAGCCGGATATCGCGAGGACGGCGTTTGAACACGCTATGGTCATTATGAGTTCGTAGTTATGCCGTTCGGGCTAACTAATGCACTGCGGTATTCATGGAATTGATGAATCGGGTTTTCATCGACTTTTTGGATCAGTTTGTTGTTGTCTTCATCGACGATATTTTGATTTATTCGTAGCCGAGAGGATCACGAGGCCCATCTTCATCGGGTTCTCGGCGTGTTGAGGCGAGCAACTTTTGGAAAGTTTTCCAAGTGCGAGTTCGGATGTCAGTGACTTTTCTCGGACATGTAATTTCATCGGACGGAGTTCGTGTCGACCCTCAGAAGACGGAGGCTATTCGAGATTGGTTACCTCCGAAGAATGTTAAGGAAATCCGGATTTTCCTCGGATTAGCGGGTTATTATCGGCGATTTGTGGAAGGATTTTCCAAAATTGCTCAACCTTTGACGAACCTTTTGCGAAAGGATAAGAAATACACGTGGTCCGACGCGTGTCAGCAGAGTTTTGAGGAACTCAAGAGCCGGTTAATGACGACTGTACTTTCCTTGCCGCGAGGGACGGAGGGATTTGTGGTTTATAGTGATGCGTCCGGCGGGGTCTCGGATGTGTGCTCATGCGAGCGGAAGGTTATTGCTTATGCTTCACGGCAATTGAGACCTTACGAGGTTAATTATCCGACCCACGACACGGAGCTAGCGGTAGTGGTGTTCGCTTTGAAAATATGGCGTCATTATCTTTATGGCGTTACATCGAATATTCACCGATCATAAGAGTTTAAAGTATATATTTACTCGAAGGAGTTAAATATGCGGCAGAGGCAGTGGTTAGAATTAATCAAAGATTACGATATCGAGATCCTTTACCACCCGAGGCAAGGCGAACGTTGTCGACGCCTTGAGTCGCAAGTCCGTTCGGGAGCGGATGCTTGCTCGTCTAACAGTTCGAAGGAACTTGGCGGGAATTCCTTAGACCGAGATCGAGTCAGCCCTTGGCGAGTTCGAGCGGCTTTGTATGTTAGAGATTTCATCGTCACTCGAAGAGGTAATCGGGGAGAATTAGAGTTCGGACCCTTCATTGTTGCGCATCCGTGAGGATGTGGCTCGGAAAGCCCCTGGATTCGTGGTCCACGAGGATGGACTTTTGAGATTTAAGAATCGGTTGTGCGTGCCGCGAATGACGAGTTGAAAAACTCGATTTTGAGAGAAGCTCATGCTACCCCTTATTCTGTTCATCCGGGGTCCCAAGATGTACAAGGACTTGAAAGCGAATTCTTGGTGGAGTAATATGAAGCGAAGTCGCGAATTCGTTTTCGAGATGCTTAACTGTCAACAAGTTAAGATTGAACATCGGCGGCCGTGGGTATGCGAAACCTCTTCCTATTCCCGAGTGGAAGTGGGAAGACATTTCTATGGATTTCATCACGAGTTTGCCGGCAGTCGCCATGGCATGAATACGATCTGGGTGATCGTGGACCGCTTAACTAAATCGGCTCATTTCCTTGAGATCAAGGAGACGTGGGGTCGAGAGACTTGCTCAAGCTGTTCATCAAAGAGATAGTCGGACTTCACGGTACTCCTAAGAGTATCGTTTCCGATCGTGACGGACGATTTGTGTCTCATTTTTAGAAATCGATTCATCGTGCTATGGGAACTCGGCTCAATCTCGATCTGCTTTTCATCCTCGGTCAGACGGACAATCGAGAGGACTATTCGGACATTAGAGGACATGTTGAGGGCATGCGTCCTCGATTGGAAAGACGATTGGGAAGCCCAACTACCATTGATCGAGTTCACGTATAATAATAGCTGGCATGCTTCCATTAAGATGGCACCTTACGAGGCCTTGTACGGTCGTCGTTGTCGGTCTCCTTTGTGTTGGGATGACTTATCAGAATCAATCGGCACCGAACCCGATATGCTTATAGCCGCCCGGGAGAAGGTAGCTTTAATCAGGAGTCGTATGTTGACATTTCAGTCGGCGAAATCCTATGCAGATAATCGTCGTCGACCACTAGAGTTCGAGACGGGTGACCACGTTTTGGTCAAGGTATCCCCGAGTCGAGGTATTTTCTGTTTTGGGAAGAGGGGAAAGTTGAGTCCGAGATTCATTGGACCGTTTGAGATTTTGGACCGAGTGGGCGAGTTAGCTTATCGATTGGCTTTACCTCCGGCGTTGAGCCGAATTCATAATGTGTTTCATGTCTCTCAATTGCGGAAGTATGTTGCCGACCCGAGTCACATACTCCAGTTCGACGAAATCGAGATCGCCGACGATCATTCATATGAGGAACGTCCTATTCGAGTTCTAGAGCGGCGAATCAAACAGTTGAGGAATAAGACGATTCCTTTGGTTAAAATTCAGTGGTCTAGACACGGAGTCGAAGAGGCTACTTGGGAAACCGAGGATAGTATGCGGGAGAGTTATCCCGAGTTGTTTGACCCTTAGTTTCGGGGACGAAACTCCTTTTAAGGGGGGGGTATGTAATACCCGGTTGTAATTCATTCATTTTCATTCAGTAATTATCAGTCTGTAATTGTCACTCAGTGATTCTCACTCGTTAATAATCACTCATCATTCTTGTTTCATTCATTTGTGTTCACTGTTGGCATGTTGAAATCGTATATCAGTTACCGATCGGCATGTCATCTCCGTTTACTGATCGACGGGAGTATTATTATTATTTTCATCATGATTGGTAGTCGTATACTGGGAGCATCATCTGTTGCTTGTTTTAGACTTGTTCATTTTCATATTCGTATGTTATGTCGGATCATTCATCAGTCGTAGTGAGGAATCGGAGATCTCAGAATTTTCAACTTGGCCAGCATCGAGTTACGGCCGTAAGGACCTTGGGTTACGGCCGTAACAAGGGTTCGTGTTTTTCAGGCCTTTTGGACGAAAGGGGCTTACGGCCGTAAGGTCTTGAGGTACGGCCGTAAGTTGAGCGAATCTGGCCGTAAGGCTGGTCGATTCTGGCCGTCGCGTCAATGAGCTACCGAGACATCTTTGGCGAGGTGATTTACGGCCGTAAGGAAGGTGAGATACGGCCGTAAGTGGTGTTCGTAAGTTTTGGGTGTTGTCGACCAAGGGTGACTTACGGCCGTAAGGGTTGCGGCATACGGCCGTAAGTCGAGGCGAGTGCGGCCGTCTGAGTTGGCGATTCTGGCCGTCTGTGAGCAAGGTGCCTGGCCGTTTTCGGCGAAGAGGGCTTACGCCCGTAAGATTGGCGGATACGACCGTATCATCGAAATTCGGCCGTAAGGTGTGCGGATTCTGGCCGTAAGGGTGTCGACGGATGTTTTTGGCGAAGGCGGGTTCGCCGTAACTCGGGGATCGATTCTGGCCGTAAGTCTGTCGGCGAGCTTTCGGACGAAGCAGTTCGGCCGTCTGAGTTGGCGATTCGGCCGTAAGGCCGTTGACTTGGAAAGTTACGGCCGTAAGAGGGCGAGTTACGGCCGTAACTTCCGATGCAGCAATGACTTGGCGGGTCATTTCACCTCACTTTTTCATTTTCCTTCTTCATCCGAGAGAGTGTTGAGAGAGTGATTTCATCATCATCAATCACTTGAGTGTGTAATCTTCATCATCTTCATTCCTTTGGGAAGCTTGGATACTCGTTATAACTCGTGTTCATCGGATCGAAGTGGTTGGATCTTCAAGAGGTAATTTCTTCAACACCTTGGATTTCGATTTTGTGTCGAGATATAATGTTTTGGACGTTATAATCATGTTATATGAAGGGATATGTTTATGATTATGAGTTTGTATAAGGATTCATTGGATTATTGAGAGATTTATTCAAGAACACTTTGAATATCGAGTTGGATTTGGGGATTCCGATTAATAGTTGTTATAATCACGTTTTTGATATTCTTAACGGACTATTGATCGTATGGGAGATGTTTTATTGATTTGAAGCACTTCTTGGGGATTTGAGATTGGTATTGTTGAGGTTTAGTTGTAATCAATCGAAGTTGGACTCAAAGTGTTCGATATAATGCCCCTATGAGCTTGGTTTAATCGTATCGACGTCTTGAGTTCGTTATATTCGTATTTAATTCGTTATTGATCGGATTGTTGGTAATTGTATTGAATTAAGGTTGTTCGAGCGACCGGTATCTTGGTTAGGACGTTGTTCGTGGACGGACATTCTTCATCGGTATTGAGTAAGTTAATTCTTACTCGGTTAAAAGGATACTCATTCCTTTTGTTGTTGATTGCTCATAATCATAATTCATTCATCATAATATTAATCATTTCGAGACTTGTAATTGTCGAATAATCATTTCATTCACGAGGAACGACGGTTCCAAATCATTTCATTGGGTTATCAATCACGTCACTATTACTTTCATATCGGTGAGTCATCTTGGCCTTGTCTAATTATTATTCATTAATATTCATCATGGTCATTCTCGTTCATGTGACCTTAGGGTTCATATTGCGTGGCGGGTGTGGTGTGTGGAATTTTTAGTCGGGCACACGATGGTCATGTATTGGGTTCACCGATACATTGGACCGTGCACACGGTAACGCTTACCTCCGTGAGACTAATTAGATACAAGGGCCGGGTGTGTCCGGTCATTCGTCTTGTACACTTGCACGAGAACATTACGGGCGTACTATGATACTCCTCTTCACGTAATTCATAATTAAGAATATTTCATAACTTGATTAATTCATGATTGTGTAATTTCAACCCTTGAGGATTGTTGTTACGTATGGCGGCCGTTGGGGGATTTTGTTTTCAGGTCACGGCAAGGCAAAGGCACGGGAAGAGCATGTTGACGGCGACGAGTCCCAGTGATACTAGTAGGGGGCCCCAGTCATTCCGTGTGTTCAGTCATTTTCAGTCATTTCAGTTATGTTTTCACTTGTACTTTTCCGCTGCAAAATTCCGTTTGAGATGTTCATTTATTCAGGGTGGTGTATTTTATCTCCATATAAAATATACTAGTATTCATTTTGTCTGGTATAATGTACTTAAACTCCTCATCGGAGTATTTGGTAATATAATGTGGTTCGGTACTACAATTATATTATTTAATTCATCATTTTCATTCGCCCGGTGGGTCGATCGGGATTCACGACCGTAATATCCGCCTAGTTTGGGGTGTTACGGTGCGCTACACTGCCGGTTAGCGCGCGACCTTCCGGCCGTGGCGTGCGCTCGCCGGTTCTGCCGCACCCGTCCGGCCGGTGCCTGTCGTCCGGCCGATCCATACCGTCCGGCGATCCACCGCCGTGGCTCGACGACCCGATTTCCGAAAACGTACGGAACGAACACGACGAAAAGTTCGCGGACAACATAAACGACTCGAAATGAAAGCGTAATACCATAATTAGTCATACGCGACGAAGAAACGGGTCGAGACAACAATTACAGATACAGATACCCGTAACTTTCAAGAAATTACAAAATGGCCCAAAACGCCCGGAAATCACGATACGTGATCGAATAACCAAACCGAAGTTCACAACACGTCTAACAAATTTAAACGGACTTGCGGGAAACTCGAAACAACAGTTTCGGACAAGATTCGCAAGAATCGAACTCAAGTGCGGAAAAGTCGCTAAAAAGCACAGAACTCAACGAAACGACACCGAAACGAACTCGGATGTCAAAAAGTGTAGAATTAATCATTCTCAGAATGACGAAACGGTCATGAGCGAGTCGTCAAAACGGACTCCGACCGAAAAAAAATTTTTACCGAAAATCGAAAATTGTGGATATTACATTTTGGCCGGGTTCATTTGTCTGTTGTTTATTGGTTATTTCAATAAGTACTCGAGTACGAAGTCAATTATGTTGAATTTGAATTTGGTGATGTATTATTAAGTTCCTGTTGAACAATTGTACTTTCAGTATTTGGTCGGAAATGTTGTATCTTAATTCCGATATTTCCATTCGTAGTATTTCTTAATGTCTGTTCAATTCTTCAGCCTTGTAAATCCTTATGTAAAGGATTTACGGCGCTGTAATATTCCTGAATATATCGGGGGTGTTACAGCTTTCAAATTGAATCTCTCTTTTTGATGTACATCGAACACTTCTACACCTGTTTCCCAAAGCATCTTCAAATCATCAAGCAGAGGAGCCAAATACACATCGATATCATTTGCAGGCTGTATTGGACCAAAAATTATCAATGATAACATCATATACCTTCTTTTCATGCAAAGTGTAGGGGATAAGTTGTAGGTGACCAAAACAATAGGCCAAGTACTATAAGTGCTACTCAAGGATCCAAATATATTGAACCCATTTGTAGACATAGCAAGGCGTAGATTACGCTTTTGTTTGGCAAACTCGGGGAATTCCCCATCTATAAACCTCCACTGTGGGGAGTCAGCTGGGTGTTTAAGCATTCCATCATCTTCTCGGCCATGGAAATGCCATGTCAACTTCTCTGCATCTCCCGCATTAGAAAATAGCCTTTTAAACCTCGGTATCATTGGAAAGTACCATAATACCTTCGCATGCACTCTTCCTTCCTCTTTATTGTACCGGTAGGCATTACAAACTAGACAGCTCGCTAATGATTCATTCTCATTTCGAAACAACATGCAATTGTTAGGGCAAGCATGAATTTTCTCATGAGGTAAATCCATTGCGCTTAATGACTTTTTTGCCTCATATGTACCACATGGATGGACATTGTCATCCGGAATCATGTCCTTTACCACTTCCAGTATCATACTAAAGCTCTGATCAGTCAAACCATGACCTACATTCAAGTTAAACACCTTAAGTATGGCGTACAATCTCATATACTTAGTGCAACCTTCATATAGAGGCTTCTCGGAGTCATTTAACATGCTCTAAAACTTAGAAGAATCTTTATCAAAATTTTCCTCTACTACATGGAGCATTTCCTCTAACCTATCCCCCTCATGTGTATTATGACCTTCGCAAACATTATCCGAAGAAGTACCAACTAAAGCTCTTACATTCTCCATGCCATATCCAACAGGTGTATGTTCTATCAAATGCCCATTTATCTAAATGATTAAGTATTTCTTCAGGTCTTTTATGTAAGAAACTATGGCACATGAAGCAAGGACAAGGTAGCTTGGAGCGGCCTCCACCATTCTTAACTGCAAACTTAACGAAATCCCTTACACCTGCTTTATATTCTGGGTCACCCGTCTCTTTGGTTGATATCCAACTTCGATCCATTTAGATTTTCTATAGCAATAACTGGAATTGAAAAAATATTGTATAAAATATTCATATATGTTGAGTTGTTCACAAATATACACTTACTAGTTCATACTAGGTCAATAGTAATTTTGAAAAGTAATTTGGCACATAAATCACACAAACAACCAAACAAACTAACACAAATCCGATATCTTTATCATCTAAATCAAATACAATGATGATAACATACAAAGTATATTAAAAATAAAAACAAAAACAACTTTACCTAAATCAGCTGTCACTCTTTGCTCACACGTAATTCCTGAAAAAGATACAACAATGACACCTTGCCCTGCCTCACAACTAGAGTTTCTGCAAATAGGCTAAACCTCACTACTAGCGTTTGTTATTTAAATGAAATATGTTCCCCTTAGACAGTCTCATTACAGGATATATCCTGCTAAAACAGGGCATTACATTCCATGACTACTATAGAAAATATACTAACACAAAACATATATATTCTAACTATGAAGATGAAGAGAATACATTTGTATTCAGGAGTTTACCATCTTCTGTCAGTTATTTTAAATCAATTTAAGGAATCAATCAGAACAACATAAGACATGAATATAACACAGCATGGGATGGTCTGATCTTTCTCATAAGATTGATGAATAGGTTCCTCCAGTACAAGTGCAAAGGCTTCTACATATATGGAGAGATCTATACAAGTTTTAAAAACAACATAAACGTTATTATATATTCATTACAATTCACAAAAAATGGATAATTACAGGAACTAAATACAAACATGAAGAATTTATTATAATTTTAAAGTATAAGTGGGTTCTTCTGTAATTAGATTAAACATCATGAGTCGCTTTATAAGGTAAAATACAAACATTGAGGGATTATTTGTAAATTTAAAACATAGGTGAATTTTTTTGTAATTAGACTAAACCACTGGAGTAGTTTCTGTAATTAATAAACCTGCACAAAGTACCAACAATTTAGTCTCATTATTACTATATATTATAGATGTCTTTCAAAACTATAAATAACGCATCACATTTGTTAATTTTACAATCGCACCTCAAGGAGGATGCATTTGTTAAATACATGTCTCAAAACATTGTTACACATATCACACCAGTCCTTCTAAGGAGTCGTAATCATCCCCCAGAAAGTCACTTTAGTCCCAAGATTGCAAGCTTGTACACCTATGAGACCGAACAGAAGATTATACTACCTCACCTTTTATCCCAATGAATACTGCATTCGAAACGGTTAGAGGTACATGGCATTGTTATACCTATCATACCAGTCCTTCCAAGGAGTCGTAATCGTCCTCCAAGGAGTCCTTTCGGTCACAAGATTTCTGACCTATATACCTCCTATCGTATAAAACCCAATATTCCTATCCGTATCGTATCCTATATTTTCAGAATTTACTGTATCGCCGTATTGTATATGAAACGTGTATCCTATCCATGCAACGTAGAACATAATACTACATCACCTTTTATCCCAATGAATACTGTATTCAAAACGGTCAGATGTATGTAGTGTTGTTATACCTATCAGACCAGTCCTTCCAAGGAGACGTAATCATCCTCCAAGGAGTCCTTTCGGTCGCAAGGTTCCCGACCTATATACCTCCTATCGTACAAAACACAAGATTCTTAATCATAGCCATATCGTATCCTATATTTTTAGAATTTATTGTATCGTTGTATTCTATATGAAACACGTATCCTGTTCTTGCAACGTAGACCATCATAAAACACTGCTAGATAGTTCTCTAGATTCTTCATCGTGCTGTACATATATATGCTCAATTTAAAACTACTACTGCCATAAATAAAATATACACCATTAAAGAATATTAATAAGATTACTTCCAGAATACTATTATCCCTCTGAATATAGGTTCTTATATGGTAATCTTGCTCAGAAAATTGCTAACACATAAGAACATAGAGAAATAATGCACACACAAGTAGTGATCAAATATCATAGAGAATGACTGTCAAAATGATTTATTTTTTAAGGACAAAATTCTAAAGTTCTCTTAATCATCAAGAAGGATAAAAAGTAGTCATAATTTCTTCTGCTTCTTAGTTCTTATTTTTTTTTTCAAATGTTAATAGACTCCATAGTTGCACCTGTAAACCATTCGAGTTTAATATTCAAAAAGACATGGTCCATATATTAAGCTAAAATATCTACACACTACATATGTACATGGACAAAGGTAAACATGACAAAAAAAATGCGCACATGCAATACACACAAACGCGCATAGGACAAATTCAAGAAATACCTCTGGATTTTTTTTTTTTTTTTGGCAAGTGAAGCCCCAATCGTCTTTTTTCCAGTCTTCTTATGATAAGAAGAAATTAGTTCTTTCAAAACATTTGCCTATTATAAAATTTCCAACTAAAGTCGGCATTTACCCTTTCCATGTTCATGATGTCGTAGGCATTTCCCCTTTCTATGTCCAGGATGTCGTTCGGAAAAGGTAAAATAGATCAATATGCTTCTTCTGCTTTATTTCCTTAGTATTGTTTTTATTTCACTTAATTAATCAACGATGTTATAACTGCAGAAAAAAATAGAACAAGAACGTGACAGCTTATGATAAAACATTAAAACTCACTTAAGTAGAAAAATCAAGATGACCTAATAGCCACCGAAAAATTCCTGCCGAGCTTATGAACGCTAAACAGAATGAATTCCAAAGCATCCTATACAGAACAATAAAAATCATTTAAGTAGAAAACTAACCCCCGAGACCAAAGCCCACTAATTACTTAAATAAACATATTCAAATAAAATAAATTAAAAAAAGAAGATGAAAGTAGCAGCAGCAACAACAATAAATCGATCTCTAATGGAGTATGATTGCTAACTAGTTTTCTGACACAATAATATCATACTTTTTCTTGGAAATACGATTATTCATAAGTTAATTCATACATGACTATCATAAACACGGAATCTAGTAAAATTTACAATCTGCACAAGATAAACAATTATCATTATAAACACGAACAAAAAACATGATAATTTTTAGAAACTAAAGGAAAATCAATAAACAAAATGTAACAAAAAAGCTGAAAAATTGTCAGGTTTGGTAATTGGAATAAAAGTCTTTTGCAAGTTAAATATAAACATAAATAAGAGATAGTTACTTCGATGCGTTACAGGAAATCCTTTATTTAACTGGATCACATAAAAAAATGAGCCAAAACTAAACAAAAAAATTGATTTTGTAATGAAAATCCAGATCTCATATGCACAGAAAATGTAGGAAATACATATAAAGTAAAAAAATGTCCTTGAGAAGAACGTTGGTGTACCTGGCAGTTTTCTGGCAGTTTCTTAAGAGTATCGGCTATTCAATGGCGCAACCTTAGGTTCAACATATCCTACAAAAAATATCACATGGAAATATCCAAAATCGATAATCTAAATTTTAAAAATGAAACTAAAACTGAGATAATAAAAAAAAAGAACAAAAATGGAGGTCAAGAAATAAATCAATTACCTGTAAAGAAGAGAAAAATCACCATTAAATTACATGATATCATAGACTTAAAGTTGCAACTCTTGACAACAATTATGGGAAGTGGCAATTACCTGTAATGAAGAAACAGATATATGTGTTGACAAAATTACTCTAAAACAAAAATCGGCGACCTAATATCCATTCAACCAAACAAAATCGAACGAAAAATGGAAATTTAACTACTAAAAAAACTCGTATCACCGGTGATGGGGTGGCCGGGTGGGTAATTCATCGGTCGGCTTGCCAGAGTGAGGGCGGTCTGCTGGAATGAGGTCAGCAGTCAGGCTTCCTGTATATTTGCCCTAGCTAGTCGAGGAGTAAGGAAGAAGAAAGTTATACAACAGACGGACGGTTAATTAAGAAGAGAGTAAGTAAGAAATAAACGAGCTTCCTATATTTTTTTAATTCAAATTTCGATGTCGAAATTTAACACATGCAAGTAACACTATAAAAAACAGTTTTATGGTGCACCATTATCATGATCATAAACACAGAATAAAATCAAAAAATTAAAAATAATATTATTTTTTGAAAAAAAATATAATTATATAGACGAAACTGTAAGAACAAATGCATTATCTAACAGAAACACACACAATGTAAAGCCTGAAACATATTGGGGTTTATTATTAATTTATAGCAAAATCCCCAAAAAACTTGTAAAATACCGCATGGCAGAAGCGAAAGTTCCCAATATTTCCGAATCCGACAACATAAAATGGAAAAGGAGAAACAACTCGCACATCAACAAAACTGAAAATCACCTAATTATCTTATTTATTGAAAAAAAATAAGAAAAAAAATGAAAAGGAACACAGAACATCATACACAAACCAAATAATGGTAACAAAGCGTAATAATAAAAAAACATAAAAAATAAAAATCACGACTTTAACACATGCAGACATAAGAAATCACAGCGGATTGATGAAGAAGGTTTTTTTTGCTAACCACATGTGCAAATCACATATGCTAACCTTTGCTAATCACATGTGCTAACCTTTGGGCTTTGAAGAAGGGTTTTTTTGCTGCCGCCTAAAAGGAAGAAGAGCACGGTGATGAGTATTGAGATAAAAGAAATTCAGTAGAGCTGAGACTAGAGGTCTCAACCGGTGGCAAAGATCACCGCCAAGGGATTAGATACTTAGAGGGACGGAGAGTTCTTGAGAGAGATGGAGAGATTAGAGTGGACGAGATCTAGAAAAATAGCTGGGGCTTTGTGTATTTGCCCTAATTTGAAGAAGAAAGGACGAGACCGGTTAAGTTAAACAACAGGTCTCTTAGTTTTTAGACTTTAGAGACCCATCAACAAAAACAATGGGTCTCTTATTTCTTACACATTAGAGACCCGTTAACTCGAATAACTGGTCTCTAAAGTCTCTCACAAAAAAATGACGGGTCCATTTGACATATTAGAGACTTGTTGTTTATAATATTAGGTGTCTTATATTAAAGAGACCAATTACCTTTACCATCGGGTCTTTTATTCTGAATCTCGTTGCTTGTTTTTGTAGTAGTGATCTCAAGCAAACAAGCCTTTTAGATTCATGCGTGGTTGGCTGACTCATGAGAAGTATGATGCATCCGCCCGTAATAATTGGAGGGGTGGCCCGAGCTTTTTGCATGCTTTGAGTGAATTTTCGGGCAAACTCCAACAGTGGAATAGGGATGTGTTTGGCAGCATTTTTGATAAATTCATAAAGTATTACATATATACGAAAGGTATAACATACAAGAATTCAACCATCATTATAACCAATCAAGATAACTTGCCTCAATTCCGTAGATGAAAATAGTTTTCCTTCGAACAAACGATCGAACAGTGTCCTCGATTAACAATTCTCTCTCGAACAAACACCTTGAGCGAAATGTAATTCATTCAACAATACATTCATATAATATTGATACCAATTCGTAGAAAATGACACTCGCACTTTACTCTAATCGTTCATCCTATCCCAATGAACATTTTATCATTTCATTAACGAACTTTAATACGTCTGATTCATCTTTAAAATCGGATTTACCAAGTTCTTAAGGTTCTTCAATGTTCATGATCGTCTATACTACATGGATTATTATTAATAATTTCCATTAACAATTCTATTACAACATTATCATTATCACTTCATAAAAATCTTCTCAAGGGTATTGTTTAATACCTAAACATGATGTTTTAATAAATCCTATGTCATTAATGTTGGGAATAGTGTCCTAGGACATTCGATGTGCCTAGATTTGTAATTGTCACATTTAAATAAAGTTATTTGATATCATTTATTTATCGTTGATTATTATAATGTGTGCATGTTTTAATATTATAATAATCGAATAAGAGTTATTCACGAATAATAAGATTATTCAAATGTCCATGGTACAATCACGTTGAGTAGAGACTCAAGTGATTAATATACTAGTATAAGTTTGATTGATAATCATCATATGATTATGCGTATGGTACGGATCAATCTTATGAGTATTGGTTGGAGAACTAATACTGGACAGACCCGCATTGAGATCACTGCATGGAAATGTCATAAGTGAATCTCAATATAAAAGTATGTCAATAAATCCTTGAGCCTGAGATTATCATAGAGTCCAACATGATAACTGCTATACCTTGATGTAACCCAACGTCATCTGAAATATGGTGATCATAAATGTTAGCGATCGGGATTAGTGGGAGTCATGTAGAGGGCAATGAATAATCAAGATGGGGATTTGTCCCTCTCTTTAGTGAGAGAGATATCTGCTGGGCCCCTCGATAAGTAGGACTGAAGGAAATGCATATCCATGCTCAAATGAAGAGTCATTTGATTCAATCAGTCTACTTAAGATCGAGAAACCATTTGAACATAAATAAGTATGACAGACTCCATGACTTAGTTCAAATATGATATCGCGTGACAAATGGATTTGACACGTTAAAAGGTTTAATGGACTATTAACTTATACTATTTGGGTAATCATAATGTCTTGCTAGAGGCCGCTTATGATTTATTATTTAATAAGGTATTAAATAATTGCCAATATAATATTAACCTTTTGGGTCGCACGTACGACAATTATAGACAAGTAGGAATAAATATCAACTGGGAATAATTAATATAATATTGGATATTATATTTATGAGGAGATTAAATAATAAGTAATATATAATATTGGATATTATAGATAATGTATTATTTAATAAGATGAGGGGTAACTAAGCAAATACTAGATTTTTGAATTTAGGGTTACTTAGTATAAATAAGGAGTCTATGACAAGGAGTTGTTATTAAAAACCTACACCTAAAAAAAATCGCCCCCTCTCTCTCAAGACTAAGGATATCGACCTCCACCTCCTACAGTAGGAGAACAACGTCGGTCTTCTGATCTTCTTCGCTTAGTTGATATTGATAGATAGTACAATCCTTCTAGTAAGGAATTTGTGTTGTACTATTTATCAATATTATTCGTAAGGATCTAGCATTCCGGCTTGTGGAATTGTTCGTGTGTGGATCACCCAAAGAGGAAGGAGATATTCATCTGCTTTTAGTCTGGTTCACATCCATTCTTCGAATTATGGTAATTCGACGAACTCTTAATAAATCAATTAAATTACTGCATGTAGATCCTCGTTTGGGTTTTTTTCGTTTATTTATTCTGCTGCGTTTTACTCTAGTTTATTTTATTAGATACACGCAAAACCAAACAGTGGTATCAGAGCCAACTTGCATGTAATTTAATTATTTGTGTAGAACATGTTTATGTGTAAATTATGTTCTTGATTATGTTTATAAAATATAGATTTTATAAAATAATTTTTCTGGTTAAATTTGATTAAATCGAATTGTCAAAAATAAATTTTCTGGACTGTTTTCGCGAATTTCTGCTCCAGAACTGTTCTGGAACAGATCTGTTCCGAGATGGGTCGGGTCCGGGTCGGGTCGGATCTAGACCCGCGGGTCATTTTAATTAGCAATTTTTTTTTTAAATTCCAGGGATTCGATCCCTAGTCGCCCGGATTCCCTTCGTCCGACTTACCATGTGGTCTGCCAGTTTGTTTGTTGAATTATACACGGAACTTTTATAAAACGTATTAAATCTCGTTAGAAAATTTGGAAATAATAGTTGCAAAATGTTGCAACTGCTGCCGCTGGGTTTCGAACCCGTGCGGATCCGTGGGCAGAGGCGCACTCGACTATCTGGGCTAGAGATCGAGATTGTTAATTTATTGCCTGATTGTCAGACAGATTGATTATTTAGTATATTACATGCTTTATTAATTATTTGATAATTATTTATGGTATGTGTATGGTGTATGGCATGACCATAAATTGACCAATGTGATTGGATAATTTATTTCCTTATGGGTTGGTTTTACTGCCTGCATGTCGTTTAATTATATTTGGTTTTACGGCATGCGAGTCGTCTATTTAAATTGTTTATTATTTTACGGTCTGCGTGTCGTTTGCACTTCTTGTAATTTAATTTACTAGTGTAGTATTAAATCTCATTAATATAATGAAGACAAGAAGGACGAGAAGGACGGACTTGAGGATCAAATTGATCGCGAATGACGTTCCAAGGAGTTGGAAAGATCAATGAAGACCATATTTAACCCTTTAGATTGACCTTTGTAATTTTCATGTTGACTCATGAAAATCACGTTAGGATTATGGTCATGCGATACACGGTCCTATGCTTTTATTGTCATGCGATGCGATGTATGTTTAAATTTATGCATGTATGTGATGCTATGTATGTTTAGATGTATGTTAGCAAACATAGACATTTTAACATAGGATAAAAATCCCTCGTTAAAATTTTAAAATGCCGTTCATTTGAAAAACACCTATCAAGACTTTGATCATCTTGAGTGGGTCATGCCAAAGCTGGGCGCTCGGATTATCTTAGTAAGGTAGGATAGATAATGGTGATACCTATACGTTTAATGAATTTGGAAATCAAAATAGTTTTGAACCTTAAGGCATAATATTGGATTATAACATGCTTGGGCATACGATGCCAAATCCCATGAAAATTAAAAATATTGTAAATTGAGGATACTTTGTTTTAGTGGGAGTATTTTTAGAGAAATAAAATAATGTGACTAAATATTTTGCATATTGAATTTTGTAGAATGGCATCAAACAACACATCCACCATTTCACTGCGATCCATCCTTGAGAAGGACAAGCTCAAAAAAAATAGCAGCAACTATCTGGATTGGATACGGAGCTTGAGAATAGTTCTCAAGCAAGAAAGAAGATGTATGTTCTTGAGGAAGAAATTCCCGATAATCCAGATGACAATGCAAACAAAGCAACAAAAGACAAATGGAAGAAACATTGTGATGATTCTATTGATGTAAGTTGTCTTATGTTGGGCACTATTTGTCCAGAACTTCAGAAGAATCTGGAGGAAATGGAAGCTTATTAGCTAAATGATCACCTCAAGGAAACTTTCTCGAAGCATTCTAGGCAAGAGAGGTATGAGACCTTTCAAGCCTTGTATGCTTGCAAGATGGTTGAGGGGACATTTGTCAGCGCTCATATGCTCAAGATGAAAGGATATATTGATCATCTTGAAAGGCTTGGTTTTCCACTTTCTAAGGAGCACTCCACGGATGTGATCCTAAACTCATTGCCCAAAAGTTTCGGTCAGTTCATTATGAACTATAATATGAATGAGATGGAGAAGTCCATTGCTGATCTGCATGGGATGCTTAAAATGGCTGAGCAGAATATTAAGAAGAAACCAACCCATGTGCTGATGGTCAGCAAAGGGAAGTCCTTTAATAACAAAGGCAAGGGCAAGGGTAAGGCAAAAGTTGCCAAATCTAAAGACTCTTCTAAGCCAATTTTCAAGGCTAAAGCTCCTAAAGATGGAAATTGCCATCATTGTAATAAACCACGAAACTGGAAAAGAAATTGCAAGGTTTACTCGGAAGAGCTAAAGCATACCAATGGTAGTGGGACTACCACAGGTATGTTTGTTATAGAAGTTAACTTATCTACTTATAACTCCTGGGTATTGGATACTGAATGTGGATCTCACATTTGTACAAATGTGCAGGGGTTGAGAAGTAGTAGAGAGCTGAAGAAAGGGGAAGTGGATCTAAGAGTCGGCAATGGAGCAAGAGTTGCTGCACTAGCCGTAGGAACTTATGATCTAGTTTTACCCAATGGACTTTTGTTAGTTTTGAACAATTTCTATTATGTTCCTGCTATGAATAAGAATTTTATTTCAGTTTCTACATTAGATTGTGAAGGTTATAGTTTTCTTATTAAGAATAAGATTATTCGTATTTTCTTTGATGACTTGCTTTATGGTACTGCAAAGTTATATACTGGCCTAATAAATGATATTCGCATGTCCCATATGATTCATAGTCAAAAGAGTCTAAAAGTCCATCATTATGGAGTTAGAAATGCGTTTCTCATTTATGTGACCAATTTGACAATGCCATAAGTAAGTCGGATTAGAATCATTGAGCTTAAGTTTCTTGGATGCAATGTTATAGACTTCCAATGTTATAGACTTCCAAAGTTTCTTAGAATCCTTTCACCGGTCATGGAGAAAGGGCTAGTGATCTATTACGCCTAATACATACTGATGTATGCGGACCTCTTACCACTCATGCCAGAGGCGGATACCAATACTTCATTACATTTACTGAAGATTTTAGACGATATGGATATGTTTATCTTATGAAGTATAAACATGAATCTTTTGAAATGTTCAAAATATTCCAGAATGAAGTACAGAATCAACTTGGCAAGATAATTAAAGTCCTTCAATCGGATCGAGGTGGCGAATGCTTGAGCCAAGAATTCGATGATCATCTTAGGAGTTGTGGAATTGTTTCGCAACTTACTCCTCCCAGAACACCTCAGCATAACGGAGTGTTCGAGAGGTGGAGTCAAACTTTATTGGATATAGTTCGATCCATGAGGAGTCGAACAGAGCTTCCATTATCATTTTGGGGCCATGCCTTAGAAACAGCAGTATTCACCCTTAACTGTGTTCCATCTAAAGCAGTTGAAAAGACACCATTTGAGAAGTGGACTCGTAAGAGACCAAACTTGTCTTTTCTAAAGATCTGGGGTGGCAAAGTGTTCGTAAGGCGCCAAGTGTTTGACAAACTGGCAGCCAGATCTGAAAGATGTCTATTTGTGGGATATCCTAAGGAAACTAAAGGATATTACTTTTATAAGCCCGCAGAGAACAAAGTGTTTGTTGCTCGAAATGCTGTATTCTTAGAAAGGGAATTTATTTCCAAAAGAGACAGTGGGAGAAGAGTAATTCTCGAGGAAACTCAAGAACCACAAGAAGACATCGTTTCACCGATGGAAACTGAACAAGCTCAACAATCAGTTGAAGAGCCCGTTCGAAGTACACAAGTCCCACGCAGATCTGATAGGATGCGACATGAACCTGAGAGATATGGTTATCTCGTAACAGAGGATGATGATGCATCAATTATAGATGATGAGCCTAGTACCTATACAGAAGCTGCTTCAGGACCAGAGTCCGAGGAATGGCTAGAAGCCATGAAGTCAGAGATGCAGTCCATGTATGACAATCATGTTTGGAACTTGATAGATCCACCTGAGGGTGTTAAAACCATTAGGTGCAAATGGGTCTATAAAAAGAAGAAAGACACGGATGATAATCTGCAAGCCTATAAATCTAGACTAGTGGCAAAAGGTTATAGACAGATTCATGGTGTTGACTATGATGAGACCTTTTCGCCAGTAGTCATGCTTAAATCAATTAGAATTTTATTTGCCATTGCCGCATACTATGATTATGAAATATGGGAAATGGATGTCAAAACAGCATTCCTTAATGGAAACTTACTCGAGGATGTGTACATGACACAACTTGAAGGTTTTGTTCATCCAGAAAATTCTAAAAAGATTTGCAAGCTTCAAAGATCTATTTATGGGTTGAAGCAGGCTTCTCGGAGCTGGAATCTTCGTTCTGATGAAACTGTCAAAGAGTTTTGGTTCATTCAAAATGAATATGAACCATGTGTGTACAATAAGGTTAGTGGGAGAATAGTTGTTTTCTTAGTCTTATATGTAGATGACATATTACTCATTGGAAATGACATTCCCACCTTGCAGACAGTCTAGACTTGGTTGGGAAGTTGTTTCTCAATGAAAGACTTAGGAGAAGCTGCTTACATTCTTGGGATAAAAATCTATAGAGATAGATCAAAGAGAATGATTGGTCTGAGTCAAAGTACCTAGTACTCGACCAGATGTATAATTTGCCCTTAGCATGACAGGTCGATACCAATCAAATCCAGCTGTAAGTCACTGGACAGCAGTGAAAACCATCCCAAAGTACTTGAGAAGAGCTAAGGATGCGTTCCAAATATATGGATGTGTGGGAAACAAGCTGGTTGTAAATAGTTACGCCGATGCAAGTTTCAAAACCGATGGCGACGATTTAAGATCGCAGACGGTTTTGTATTTTGTTTAAAAAGAAGATGCTGTGAATTGGAAATGTTCCAAGTAAACACATTCATAGATTATATAACTTAAGACTGAGTACCTGGCAGCATCGGATGCATCCAAGGATAATATGTGGAACCTTTTAGGTCCTATAAGTCTTTACTACGACAATAATGGTGCTATTGCGCGAGCTAAAAAGTCATGGACCGATCATAATTCCAAACATATACTTAGAAAATATCACCTAGTGGAATAGGGATGTGTTTGGCAACATTTTTTGATAGATTCATAAACTATTACATATATATGAAAGGTATAACATACAAGAATTCAATCATCATTATAACGAATCAAGATAACTTGCCTCAATTCCATACATGAAAATAGTTTTCCTTCGAACAAACGATCGGACGGTGTCCTCGATTAACAATTCTCTCTGGAACAAACACCTTGAGCGGAATGTAATTCATTCAACAATACATTCATATAATATTGATACCAATTCGTAGAAAATGACATTCGTAATTTACTCGAATAGTTCATCCTATCCCAATGAACATTTTATCGATTCATTAATGAACTTTAATACGTCTGATTCATCTTTAAAATCGGATTTACCAAGTTCTAAAGGTTCTTCAATGTTCATGATCGTCTTTACTACATGGATTATTATTAATAATTTCCATTAACAATTCTATTACAACATTATCATCATCACTTCATAAAAATCTTCTCAAGTGTATTGTTTAATACCTAAACATGATGTTTTAACAGATCCTACGCCATTAATATTGGGAATAGTGTCCTAGGACATTCGATGTGCCTAGATTTGTAATTATAACATTTAAATAAAGTTATCTGATACCATTTATTTCTCGTTGATTATTATAATGTATGAATGTTTTAATATTATAATAATCGAATAATAGTTATTCACGAATAATAAGATTATTCAAATGTTCCTGGTACAATCATGTTGAGTAGAGACTCAAGTGATTAATATACTAGTATAAGTTTGATTGATAATCATCGGATGTTTATGCGTATGGTATGGATCAATCTTATGGGTATGGTTGGAGAACTAATATTGGACAGACCCGCATTGAGATCACTGCATGGAAATGTCATAAGTGAATCTCAGTATAACAGTATGTCAATAAATCCTTGAACCTGAGACTATCATTGAGTCCAACATGATAACTGCTATGCCTTGACGTAACCCAATGTCATATGAAACATGGTGATCATAAAGGTTAGCGATCGGGATTAGTGGGAGTCATGTAGAGGGCAATGAATAATCAAAATGGGGATTTGTCCCTCTATTTAGTGATAGAGATATCTGCTGGGGCCCTCGATAAGTAGGACTGAAGGAAATACATGGCCATGGTCAAATGAAGAGTCATTTGATTCAATCAGTCTATTTAAGATCGAGAAAGCATTTGAACATAAATAAGTATGACAGACTCCATGACTTAGTTCAAATATGATATCGCGTGACAAAGGGATTCGACACGTTAAAAGGTTTAATGGACTATTAACTTATATTATTCGGGTAATCATACTGTCTTGCTAGAGGCCGCTTATGATTTATTATTTAATAAAGTATTAAATAATTGCCAATATAATATAAGTCTTTTGGTTCGCACGCACGACAATTATAGACAAGTAGGAATAAATATCAATTGGGAATAATAAATATAATATTGGATATTATATTTATGAGGAGATTATCATAAGTAATATATAATATTGGATATTATATATAATGTATTATTTAATAAGATGAGGGGTAACTAAGAAAATACTAGACTCTTGAATCTAGGGTTACTTAGTATAAATAAGTAGCCTATGACAAGGAGTTGTCATTAGAAACCTACACCTAAAAAAATCGCCCCCCTCTCTCTCAAGACTAAGGATACGACCTCCACCTCCTACAGTAGGAGAATGACGCTGGTCTTCTGATCTTCTTCCCTTAGTTGATATTGATCGATAGTATAATCCTTCTAGTAAGGAATTTGTGTTGAACTTTTATCAATTTTATTTATAAGGATCTAGCAATTCGGCTTGTGGAATTGTTCTTGTGTGGATCACCCAAAGAGGAAGGAGATATTCACCTGCTTCTAGTCCGGTTCAGATCCGTTTTTCGAATTAAGGTAATTCGACGAATTCTTAATAAATCAATTAAACTACTGCATGTAGATCCTCGTTTTTTTTTTCGTTTATTTATTCCGCTGCGTTTTACTCTATTTTATTTTAACAATTAATTCATTGAGTTAGGCTTAACTATATCAAAACCCATGATCATTAACTCCCATTGCTAATCAATCTAACAAGTCGAGTATGATTCTTCTAAACATGATCAAGATCATCTAAACATTAAGGACATTCTCCTTTAAAACCCTAATTATCATGTTCTTCAATAAGTGTTCAAAAACTTAGTAACAATCATGTTATACTTGATCAATTCAATCCTATGCGAAATATTCATTTCTGGCATCATCATTACTATGAAAACAAAGTAAGTTTGTACAACATACCTCAAAAAAATGATGAAAACCACCAAAATTACAAGAATTCACTCCAAACTTCCAATCACTAAGCTCCAACCCAAGAAACGAAGCTCTAACTCACGATGGAGGGGAATAAAAATGGCTTATGAAGGCAGGAGAATGATATCTTAGAGAGAATACCAAGTTAGGTTCATGCAGAAATGAAAGACAAATCTGTCTTTTATAAACTGCCATCGCCATTACGTATGTTACCTCAATAGGCTAACGTACGTTAATAACTCTTACGTACGCTAAGACATAAGGTGTTGCATACGTAATTAGCCTCGAGAGGCTACTGCCTCAAAACACTCATCTCATTACGTACGTTGTCAAAAAGACGCACGTAGCCTACTAGTATTACGTACGTTAGGGCTTAACCATTACATACGTAATAGCCGTTGACTTAGGCTGTCACAATCAAACCAAGAATCCCGGTCGTGACCTGTACCACACGCCAAAAGGAGAGATGCTGTCTGATACACCATATTACGTACGCTAATGATAGGGTCTAACGTACGTAATATCACACATATAACGTGCGCTAACCTAACATCATAGAGTACGTTAAACACCAAACACATAGCCAAGAAATGAAGTCTTCCAATACAACATCTAACAATCATCTAAGTGCGAACAATGAATATAATTAATTCGATTCTAGTATCACAACATTAATAATCATTATACTAAATGTAACATGATACAACTATACCCATATTATCCGAACAATACAACAGTAAATAATAAGATTACAGTCGGATATTACATACTCCCCCCTTAAAAGGAGTTTCGTCCCCGAAAATAAGGGGTAAACAACTCGGGATATCTCTTGCATGCTATCCTCAGTTTCCCATGTAGCCTCCTCGACTCCGTGTCGTGACCACTGAAACTTCAGTCGGGGAATCATCTTATTCCTCAATCGTTCGATTCTCCTCTCGAGTATCTGTACGGGACATTCCTCATAAGAATGATCATCGGCTAACTCGATCTCTTCGAACTGAAGTATGTGGCTTGGATCAGCAACATACTTCCTGAACTGGGAAACATGAAACACGTTATGAATTCGACTCAAAGTTGGTGGTAACGACAGATGATAGGCTAGATCGCCTGCAAGTTCCAAAATCTCAAACGGTCCAACATACCTCGGACTTAGCTTGCCTTTCTTCCCAAAATGAAAAACACCTCGAGTAGGAGACACTTTCACTAGCACATGATCGCCAACCTTGAACTCGAGAGGTCGTGGACGGTTGTATGCATAAGATTCCTGCCGGCTCTGAGCCGTTAACAAATGACTCCTAATCAAAGCGATTTTCTCACGGGCTGCTAACAACATATCCGGTCCCAAAGATGCAGATAGGTCATCCCAACACAAAGGGACCTACAACGAAGGCCATCAATGCCTAATAAGGTGCCATCTGAATCGAAGCATGCCAACTATTATTATAGGTGAATTCTACCAAAGGTAGTTGGGCTTCCCACTCGTCCTTCCAATTGAGAGCACATGCCCTTAACATATCTTCTAGAGTTTGGATAGTCCTCTCGGACTAGCCATCGGTCTGAGGATGAAATGTCATACTGAAGTTCAACTGCGTACCCATCGCACGATGAACTGCTTTCCATAAATGTGGCAGGAACCGCCCATGATGATCCGATACGATACTCTTGGGGGTACCATGTAACCTTACAATTTCTTTAATGAATAGCTGGGCCAACCGCTTGGGACCCCATGTGTCCTTAATCTCCAAGAAGTGGGCTGATTTGGTCAGACAATCCACAATCACCCAAATGGTATTCATACCTCGACGGCTCGTCGACAAGTTAGTGATAAAATCCATCGATATGTCCTCCCATTTCTATTCGGGAATCGGGAGTGGTTTCAACATAACTGTTGCTGATGCTCAATCTTAACCTGCTAAGAGGTCAAACATCTCGAAACGAATTCTGTAACTTCTCGTTTCATATTGCCCCACCAATAACATTGCTTTAAATCTTTATACATCTTGCTAGACCCCGGGTGAATGGAGTATGGGGTAGCATGAGCCTCTCTCAGGATAGATTTTTCCAAATCTTCATCTACCGGTACATATACTCGATTCCTGAAACGTATTAGTCCATCCTCGTGGATCACAAATCTAGGAGCTTTCCCTTGAGTTACTTCATTCCGAACCCGAGATAAGAATGGGTCTGTAACCCACTTCGTTCTGATTATATCACCAAGGGACGACGAAATCTCAAGTGTGCAAAGTTGTCCCTGAACACACTGTAACCAGACTTCAATCCCCGATCTCATAAGATCTAACTGCAATTCTCTTTGAGCTGTCAAGCGGCCAAGCATTTGCTCCTGTATTGTCTTACGACTTAGGGCATCAGCAACTACATTTGCCTCCCCCGGATGGTATAATATCTCAATGTCATAATCTTTAATCAGTTCTAGCCACCTCCTATGTGTCATAGTCAGCTCCTTCTGAGTAAAAATATATTTCAGGCTCTTATGATCAGTAAAAATCTGACAAGTGATTCCATACAAGTAGTGGTGCCAAATCTTCAAAGCAAACACCACGGCTGCTAACTCCAAATCGTGGGTCGGGTAGTTGACTTCTAGGGTCGCAATTGTCTCGATGTATAGGCAATCATTTTTCAGTTCTGCATCAACATACATCTGAGGCCCTGTCTTGATGCATCACTATACACCACGAATCCTTCAGTCCCCTGTGGTAGGACTAAGACTGGTGCCGAAATTAATCGACTCTTGAGTTCGTCAAAGCTTTATTGACATGATTATGACCATGTATACTTCTTATCTTTCCTTAATAGATTAGTCAATAGTTGAGCAATTTTGGAGAAGCCTTCCACAAACCGTCTGTAATAACCTGCCAAACCGAGGAAAGTACGAACATCCTTCATATTTTTCAGAGATAGCCAATCCCGGATAGCCTCTATATTTTGTGGGTCCACACTAACCCCATCCATCGATATCACATGCCCAAGAAAAGTAACTTTATACATCCAAAACTCGCATTTGGAAAATTTTTCATAGAGTTGTTCTCGTCTCAGCGCATCAAGAATCTGATGGAGGTGACACTCGTGTTGTTCACGATTACGGGAGTAAATCAAAATGTTGTCAATGAAAACAACCACAAATATATCCAGAAAGTCAATGAAAACTCGAATCATTAATTCCATGAACATCGTCGGTGCGTTAGTCAGTCCAAACGGCATCATCACGAACTCATAATGCCCATAACGATTACGAAAGGCTGTCTTCGAAATATCGGATTCTCGAATCCTCAGTTGATGATAGCCGGATCTTAAGTCGATCTTAGAAAATACAGCGGCGCCTTGGAATTGGTCCAACAAATCATCAATACGAGGCAATACTGGTGCTCCCCAAGGGGACGCACTGGGTCGAATATAACCCTTCTCGGTCAAATCCTCAAGCTATTTCTTTAACTCCTGTATCTCGGTTAGAGCCATGCGATACGGTGCCTTTGAAAGCGGGGATGTACCTGGATCTAACTCAATGGTAAACTCCACCTCACGGTGTGGAGGCAAGCCTGACAACTCATCTGGAAAAACATCTGGATAGTCTAGGACCACAGGAATATCGGCCAATTCAGCTGGTCGATCCACTGTCTTGGTCATGTAACCAATAACCAACAAATCCCGATTAAGCAGTTTCACTGCTTTCATAGAGCTGATGATTCTCCCGGAATGGATGGATTATCACCCTGAAAAATGTACTCGAAACCATCATCATAAGTGAAGGTCACCATCCGCTTGCGGATGCTTAGTATGGCATCATTACGATCCATCCAATTGATACCTAAGATCACATCATCTTTGGGTAATTCAACCACAATCAAGTCTGACAACCACTCACGGTCGTTCATGCGAATCGGACAGTTCTGCACTTCACGATTCCCAACAATTCTTCTACCATCAGGTAGACCAATCACATAAGGTTCACAATCGATAACATGATCTAATTGTAAACAACTCAAACAAGAATCAGATATAAAGGAGTGCGAAACACCAATATAAAAAAGAACACAAACAGGATGAGAGTGGATCCGAATGTACCTGCGATCATGCTAGCATCGAGATTGTCGACCTTCTTCATCTCGTAAATTCTGGGCTTTGCAGCTCCGGTACCAGATGTACCAGCTTGACTTCCAAGACCCATCCCTCTGTTTGCCCCGGTAGTGTGATGCGAGGCAGATGAAGGTGCCCGATCCTGAACTGAGGATGAACTGGAGCATGAGAGGATACTGGTGTACGTCCCGGTCCACCTCTGCAAAAACGAGCACGATGCCCAGTAATTCCGCAAGTGTGGCAGCCAACGTCCGGCTTCAGACATTTGATGTTGACACGCCCCTGATCTCAGTTAAAACATACAATAGACGAGTTGTTCGCTCGAGAATGTGAGCCTGCTGGTTTTGGCGCCATCGGTGGCCGCTCAGAAAGAGTTGGTACAGATTGGGGTTTCTTGAACATTCCCCGTTTACTATCAGCCTGGGTCTGGTTCCTGGATCTCTTTTTATTGTTGGACTGTGGCTACTTTTTAGAAATCTCCTTTGCAGTAAGTTCATATTCCAAAGCTCTCTAGATCAATTCCGGTAGAGTCGTGCAGTGGTAATTAAGTAACCGCATCCTCATCCGGTGTTTAAGACTCTTGAGAAAGTACTTGATTTCATGATATTCCGTCCGAACAATCGACGTAGAGAACGGAAGAAGTGCCTGAAATTTCTCAGCAATTGACATCACATCATCATCCTCAGACGGGTCTAGGTTCAGCAATTCTGCCAGCTTGGCCTCACGGAGTGGTCCTGGATAATAACGATCTAGCATGAGGTTCTTGAATTCCTCCCAAGTACAAACACCATCAGCTGGTCTCACCGAAAGCCACCAAGTGTGGGTGCTCTTACTAAGGTAGTAAGCCACTACGGAGATGCGATTATCTTCCGGACATTCAACCACCTCGAACAATTTCTCAAAATGTTCGATCCAGTTCACAATATCAGCAGGCTCAGAGGAGCCTTCAAAGGTCGGAGGTCACTAATGAGAGATGTCGCTAATAATCCGACTCACGGGTCCGCTGTGCACCGGAGGTGGTGGATGATGTAATACCCACGATTTTCATTCCGGTTATTTAGGATTTTTCTTCGGATATTTCCCGGTTGTCGAGCGCTGGTATTATTTTTCTCGACTACTAATTTTGGATTTATGGCCGTATGGGGTGATTTGTTATCCGTTGTTTTCATTCCAGATGGATGTTGTTGTCCCTGAGCGTTGGTCATGTTCGCTCTGTGTGTTTTCGGAAAATCCAGTCGTCGAGTCATGACGGCTGGGCACTGGCCGGACGGGTGCGGGCACTGTCTGGACGGGTGCGGGCACTGGCCGGACGAGTGCGGGCACTGGTTGGGCAGGTGCGACAAGAACCGTCATAACGCACGCCACAGTCGGAAGGTTGCGCGCGCTAACTTGGCAGGAGTAGCGCACGCTATTCGTCCGACCAGCGCACGCTATCGGGCTGGCCAGAGAGGTTTTCGAGGTTCTGGACTCGGGGAGGATCGGCAGGTAGCGCACGCTACTGTCGGTCGCTGCGCGCTCTAATCGGCAGGTGTAGCACGCGCTATTGGCTGACCAGCGCACGCTACCTAGCCGAGCAGTCTAGTCTAGGGGGGTTCTGGACGGACCGGCTGGCGCACGCAAGGCCCTGCGCAGCGCGCGCTACCGCGGTCCGACAGGAAGGTTCTGGACAGCAGGATAGGTCAACGCAGGCCCCGGCCGAACACTCTCGACCATGACCGCCCGTTAGCGCATGCTAACTCAGCAGCCTAGCGCACACTAGGCTGCACCAGTATAAATATGACCGAGAAGTCATATTTTCACTCGTTTTTTATTTCCTATCTTTCCTGCCCGCGGCTGGAGTCTTGGAGAAGTCGAAGATCTGTTGTTATACTATGAATCCATGAAGTTATGGAGTTCATATCATCGATTGATCATTCCATAACATCCTTCAATCCAGCGAATCAAAGTTAGTTTTCCTAAAACCTTAGTTTTTGGGAAATTGGGGGTTTTGCTTGATTTCACCCGTTTGATCCGTAATAACTTAGATTAGTGATGGATTATTGATTATTAAGTTATGTCCTACGAATTTCCTTGTTGTTCCATGGTTTGATTCCTAAATATTCGTCGTTTTATTGAGTTCCTAATCAACGCCTTGAAGGTGTCCGGTGAAAGTTCTTAGAGGGGGGTCTTGAGCGTTCTACGATTATTCTTCCTCATACGATCACTGATTATTTATGACATGATGTTATGGTCAGGTTTCTTACGAAGAACTCGAGTCGGAACTCTTCCGTTCGTCGTTTCCCAATCGGTTGTGTTACCGTTATTTCCGCCGGAGAATTGTAGGTGTTCAAGATTACCCGGTTGAGCCGTGTTCGTCGGAGTATCCGGTATCGATTATCGAGGCAAGTATCTTGCCCATACATTACGTGTTTTTTGGATATAATGGTTGGTAATCGACGATATGTGCTAAATAAATGTTTACAACCATTTCTCAAAAGAATCGGTATATTTAAAATCATGGTTTTCTTAAAAGACGACTCTTGTGTTCGGGATTTAATGTGCTTAATTGACTATGTGTGTTAGTGTTGAGTATAGGATCTCCTTACTTTCGGATGATGTCATTATGTGTGATTATGTCGTCGGTAATTTAAGGTTCAATCATTTTGTTAAGAATTGTGAGTGGAGTCGTGTGGTTATCGGTGAATGTGTGAGTTGTGTGATATTGGTTGTGTCGTTTGGTGTTGTTGAGATAAGTGTGCTTCTTTGTGGATAGTATTAATTCTGGGTCATAAGTATGTGTTGGATAGTTTGGCCATTCTAGCAAAATACCTCGACTATATATATATTGTGATTGACTCTTGAGGATTGTGGTTTTGGAAATGAGAACTGATGAGAGTTGTAAGGTTTTTCTCGGGTACTCTCACTCGGGATTGACTCGACGGGGTCACACGGGGACCTGGTGGCTGGACCGGGTCGCGAGAGTTACTTTCGAGTGGGCATTCTCACTTGGGGTGGCTCGACGGGGCGCACAGGGACTTGGTGGCTTGAGGGCCGGACCGGGTCGCGAGAATTGCCAGAGTGTTTGTACTGATGATTAATTGTGATATGTCTGGAATATCACAATGCTTGGTGCTCGAGATCGAGAGACATTATATATCGAGTCTTGGTGTTTGGCTAAAATGGCATAAGAATAATGTATTATGTGTAATGTGTCTTTGGAAGTAAATTGAAGTTGATGATCGGGTCGTGGACCCTGTGTTTTTTGACCGGAATGGTTGGGTCGTGGACCCTGTGTTTTGATAACGGATTTGCATTTTGGAAAATGAACTCTGGGGCTGTGACCCTAAGTGGCTTTCGAGGAATTAAGAACTTTTCAATCACAATTGTTATCAAAACTCCCGAGATTTGGAAGTGTTTTCAAAGTGCTTTCTTGTTTCGCTTCTACTTTCAAGACTTGAACTATTTTTAATTAAACAAAATATCTCGGGAAGTCTTTCGTTGTATTCTCGGAATGTGTTGTGTATAGCTCGTATTCGCACTTTATACTTGTACTAGCAAAACAGTGGAGTTTTGCTAACCCCCGAGTATTCGGGGGTGGATGTCTGTTTTGCATCTAGGTACATGCAGGTTTGGGAGCAAAACACAGGATCGGCGCGAAGGATGATGGAAGGCGAATGATACTAATCACACGAAGGCCAGATTTGGATGCAGTCAGTCGGAGTACGTGTATGGTCTTTTCCGTTGTCGTACTTTTTGTCTGTGAGAGTATTTTACCCTTGCATGGGTATGAGTCGAGATAGAAATGTGTATTTTTGACTTGTATGTTAGTGACGAAAGACCAAGTTGGTCTACGGATTTGGTATTTCATTATGTCGGTATGTAATGTATTGTGTTGTTTCGATGTCTAGCGTGGTGGATCCTCACGGAGAGGTTTTGCGGCGTGTAATATTCCCGGTTTGATTATAGGGGAGACACGACAATACCTGACTGGACCCGACAACCTAGGTTTCCGCAACCTAAGCTCCGATACGATAAATGGTCTGTCTAAGTCGTGTCGCGACGCGTCGTCTGTGATGTCGGCCGTGATTAGTATCGAGGTGCAGCCATCATCTTCGTGCGACCTGTGGATGTAAGTCTCCCTACTATATTGTGCCTTTTGATATACGAGCTTGTATGATTTTGTGTTGTGATGTGGAGTTTAAAGGTGATTTGTGATTACGTGGCCTATGTTTGTTTGATCCTCGTATGATGCTAGAATGAAAGTGGTGCCAACGTATATGTATATATACACACATCCTGATATAAGTCGTTTTTACAAGAGTAATGGCCTTAGTGTGGTTACGCAAAGAAAAATTCATCAATGTGATATTTTAAAGCTTTACATGTTTTTGGGGACTCACGTAAATTTTGTTTTAAAAGATCCTCCAAAGGGAGGAAAAAGTTTGATTTTTGTATAATGACCTGAAGGCCGACTTTTTTTTGAGAATTCAAACTACCGATATTTTATTTTCATCTTGTATTACAAGTTTTCAAAACACGATTTTTGAACTCAAATGAGGTCTACAAATTGTACTCAAGACGTGACTCTCGCTTTCAACCTTTCGACTTCATGGTTGTTAGTCAAGAAGTACATGATTATGTTCTTCTTGTTTGGGCAGTGTTGCCAGTTTTAGATTAAAACAGTGATGTGAATGCTAAGTCATTCGGTATGAGTTAAGATAGTTCTCTTTATTAATAGACGAGATTTCGATTTTGGATGACAGTTGTCTTTTGATGGTTACTCACGAGGTGCTGTAAGTATGTGAATCGATGGCATTTAGGTTCGTATGCTGCCGTTGTTCATTTGTAACTTTCGGTTCTAGTAATGTCGTATATATGTTCGCAATCATGTTGCTGAATTAGAGCAGTTAGCGCACGCTAAGTACGAGGCTAGCGCGTGCTAATGTGGCATGAGTAGCGCACGTTAATGTTGTTGTAACGCGCGCTAATCAGCCTGGGCATAGGATGTGGAACCGCATTTTTAGCCGTTAGGTTTAACTTTCTGCAGTCAGTCATCTGTGACTGTATTATATATGTGTTATCTAGTGATGACAACTGTTGTGTGTGAATGTGTTATGACTTTTCGTAAGTGCTTGGTGATAATTGATTGTGTTTGATGAATTGATAAATTATGTCTGCTGTGTGTGTGTTCGAAAATGCTTTCCTGAAAAGTTTTATAAAGTTTCGACGGTTCAAGTAATTGGCGGCTTCGTATGAACTTTGGAAATCGTTTGAAATTTGCGGGCCGGCCTAGGATTCTCAAATAAAACCTCGACGATATTGAAAGAGTTGTTTTAAAGTACCTTGAACATTTTGTAAAATATTACCGTCGTTGATTTTTGTGTAGTGCTGGGAGAATTTTCGGAAATGATTTTTAACGTACTATTGTATTTTCAAATAATTCGAGTACATGATTTCCAAAAATCTATCACACCAATTTTTTTTTTCAAAAACCAATACGATTTTTTTTCAAAAATATATAGTGAAAGATGGAAAATCTTACTCGATTTAAATTTCAAACTCGGATTTGGAAATGTTAGTGTATGTACGAATTGTTTGATGATCTTGCGTGTTTACTTTGTTTATTATCAACGGTGACGATGATACGTAGTGGCATGGTGATTTTGATGATGCCGGTTACAAGGAATTATTGTTTTGCAAATAATTTTAAAATGGGACGGTTAAAGTCTTTTGTTTACAGGTTTTGATAAAACAGCCCGAGGTACCAACAATACTTTCAAAGTTTTATTTTGAATATCATCCAAATTCAAAGATTTTCAAAAGGATACCTCGTGGATTTTCTTATCGAGTTGTTATTAGTTAACTTATGTGGTATGTCGTGCTGAGTTGGCACCTTAGTATGTGGTTTTGCGAAGCTGTGCCATCGTATTGAGTGAGAATCCGCTTAGTATGCCAAGGGACAGAGGACGTGGTCGTGACTACGGTACAGTTGGTTATGGAAATCAGATGCGGGACCAAGAGGATATCGCCGGGAAGGTTGCTATTCCAGCACTTTGTTCTCGTTGTTTAGGTTTCGGGGACGAAACCTCTTTTAAAGGTGATATGATGTAATACCCATATTTTTTCGCTTCCATTTCGTTCGACCATATCGACTCGATTGTGTTCGTTGATGCTTCTGACCTTGTGTTGTTTCTCACTTTTGTCATTCGAGCGACTTCTGATATTGTCCCAAATTGATCTGTATATCGTTGTGATCTTTCCAAGTTTGTATATCCTTGTGATCTTTCCAAGTTCGGATCAATTTCCTGTGAATAGTGTGCGAAATTAACACCTCGTGGTTCCTACAAGTTATTGATGTCTTGATTTGAGGTGTGAACTTCAGAGTTTATCGTTGTTGTTCGATCATTGCTATTCGTTCGTCGTTGTCCAATCATTATTGTTTGATCTCGTAATTGTGATTATTGAACATCTGGGCCACTTCACAATTTCTATAAGTGTTGGAAAATTGTCTTCATATTTGATCTTCCAAATCCTTGAGTCATTGAGATTTCATACTTTTTCAGCGTTAAACTCGTGATTTGATTGTTCTACTACTCAGTTTTTTTATCAACCGTAGTGATTCATGCTCGTTGCTTTTCGTAAGCATTCTTGCGTGTTGAATCGGAGCGTAGTAGCTTTATACTACATGGAGCTCTGCTGTGTTTTCGAGAGTCGCCTTGCTTTTATTTTAAGTTTCGGGACGAAACTTATTTTTAGGGGGATAGAATGTAATACCCACGATTTTCGTTCCGGTTATTTAGGATTTTTCTTCGAATATTTCCCGGTTGTCGAGCGCTGGTATTATTTTTCTCGACTACTAATTTTGGATTTATGGCCGTATGGGCTGATTTGTTATCTGTTGTTTTCATTCCGAATGGATGTTGTTGTCCTCGAGCGTTGGTTGTGTTCATTCTGTGCGTTTTTGGAAAATCGAGTCATCGAGTCATGACGGCTGGGCACTGGCCGGACGGGTGCGGGCACTGGCCGGACGAGTGCGGGTACTGGCTGGGCAGGTGCGGCAGGAACCGTCATAGTGCACGCCACAGTCGGAAGGCTGCGCGCGCTAATCGGCAGGTGTAGCGCGCGCTATCGGCCGACCAGCGCACGCTACCTGGCCGAGCAGTCTAGTCTAGGGGGTTCTGAACGGACCGGCTAGCGCACGCAAGGCCCTGCGCAGCGCGCGCTACCGCGGTCGGACAGGAAGGTTCTGGACAGCAGGACAGGTCGGCAGGATAGGTCAACGCGGGCCCCGGCCGAACATTCTCGACCATTACCGCTCGTTAGCGCACGCTAGCTCGGCAGCCTAGCGCACGCTAGGCTGCACCAGTATAAATATGACCGAGCAGTCATATTTTCACTCGTTTTTCATTTCCTATCTTTCCTGTCCGTTGCTGGAGTCTTGGAGAAGTCGAAGATATATTGTTATACTATGAATCCATGAAGTTATGGAGTTCATATCATCGATTGACCATTCCATAACATCCTTCAATCCAGCGAATCAAGGTTAGTTTTCCTAAAACCTTAGTTTTTGGGAAATTGGGGGTTTTGCTTGATTTCACCTGTTTGATTCGTAATAACTTAGATTAGTGATGGATTATTGATTATTAAGTTATGTCCTACGAATTTCCTTGTTGTTCCATGGTTTGATTCCTAAATATTCGTCGTTTTGTTGAGTTCCTAATCAACGCCTTGAAGGTGTCCGATGAAAGTTCTTAGAGGGGGGTTTTGAGCGTTCTACGATTATTCTTCCTCGTACGATTGTTAATTATTTATGACATGATGTTAGGGTCAGGTTTCTTGCGAAGAACTCGAGTCGGAACTCTTCCGTTCGTCATTTCCCTATCGGTTGTGTTACCGTTATTTCTGCCGGAGAATTGTAGGTGTTCGAGATTACCCGGTTGAGCCCCCTCGGAGTATCCGGTATCGATTATCGAGACAAGTATCTTGACCATACATTACGTGTTTTGTGGATATAATGGTTGGTAATCGACGATATGTGCTAAATGAATGTTTACAACCATTTCTCAAAAGAATCGGTATATTTACAATCATGGTTTTCTTAAAAGACGACTCTTGTGTTCGGGATTTAATGTGCTTAATTTACTATGTGTATTAGTGTTGAGTATAGGATCTCCTTACTTACGGGTGATGTCATTATGTGTGATTATATCATCGGTAATTTAAGGTTCAATCCTTCTGTTAAGAATTGTGCGTGAAGTCATGTGGTTCTCGGTGAATGTGTGAGTTGTGTGATATTGATTGTGTCGTTCGATGTTGTTGAGATAAGTGTACTACTTTGTGAATAGTATTAATTCTGGGTCGTAAGTATGTGTTGGATAGTTTGACCATTCTAGCAAAATACCTCGACTATATATATATATATATTGTGATTGACTCTTGAGGATTGTGGTTTTGGAAATGAGAACTGATGAGAGTTGTAAGGTTTTTCTTGGGTACTGTAATACCCGTCATTTTCATACTGTAATATTATTATTAATAATAATATTATAATTCATTTCATTTTATTTAATTTCATTTATAGGATCATGAACATTTATTTTGACGTATCACAAGTCCTAACCCCAATCATTTCATCATATATTCAAGTTGTCATTATTTATATTATAATAGTATCATTAATTATTCGAGTATAAGACTAACACTATCATTAATATTATCATTATTATTATTAATACCATTTTTATTAAGTATTTATATTATTATTATTATCTTTATTATTTTCAGATTTTTATTATCAATATTTCCAATTAATTGTTATTCTACATTTACTATTATTATTATTATTATTATTATACTATTTATATTTTAACCATGAGTTAGAATTTAACCAAACTATGATTTAATTTAATTAACCACACTAATCGCAGTTAAGAATCCTCTTTTCCCATTCATCACAAGTTTCACTTCATCAAAACTCCTCAATGTTTATCAACATACAAATCCTAATTCACCTAAAACACTTAAAAATCTAGGCCTATAAATACAAAATTCTGCAATGCAAAATTCTTTACAAAAATCCATTGTTGGTCATCATCCAGCAAAAAAAAAAAGAAAAAAAAAAGAAAAAAAAATATATACAGAGGAGAATCACGATGCAACAAAAAACATTCCTCTGTAAGTTTTCCTCTACCAGCTAAGGGAAGGAGAAAACAAGAATCCGGTCCGTTCGTCGATTCCAGTCACGTTTCATCCAACGTTCGTTCAATCCACCGAGGTAAAACTCATCGCCCTTTTTTCTCCTGCCTTTAATCCGAGTATACCATTCTTTTTTTTTTCGAACTTAAATTTCTTTGTCTGCAGTATTATTAGAAATCAAACCAAAAATTTAGTTTTAACAAATTCAACAATCAAAACACTGTGAACCCTAGCCTAAACCAGATTTTGAATTCAACTGCATTAAAAATCTATTTCTTTTTCAGTCTTAAATTGGAACTTAAGAACTCGACCAAAAAACATTTTCTCAACCTAGAAAATTTCAAGACAGAATACTTATACCTTGGAAGCCCAACCAAATCAGTCTTCCAGCCTGATTTGAGTACAGACTCATAATCGGCCTAACCCAACCAAGTTCACCGTCAGACCCGAAATCGAGTTCGACCCTCAAACCAAATATGTTAAAATGCGTCATTGATCCATAATTTATCTACAGAAATTGTCTAACAACAACAACAACAAATCAAAATAATTTCAGGCCGAGCCCGAAATCAAACTCGAAACCCGAATATACAACCTCACTGTGAACTTAACTCTCAGATTTTCAGAACCCTCGTCCCGAACCCGTGAACATGGCCTGCATCAGGAACTGATCGCCAGGTCAGGAATCCTTCAGCCAGCGACCAACCCAATCGAGCTGCTGCTACATCTTACTCAAATCCTAAGCCTACTTCATTCGATCCGACCCAAAATCGGAATATCCAAACTTACTCGAATCTGGAAACCCAGGGGCCGAGCCTATCGGAGCTTTGCCGTGACCTCTCCGCCGCAAACACCATGTACTGTAGATGGCCGCTGCCATCCGAAGCTCATTCGCGGCTGGTGCATAGAACCCTTACAGTGAGCTTTGATGCTTGTAGGTGTGTTTATTAAGATGTTTGCCGAGAAGAACTTCAGTTGAGAGACGGGTTTCTGGAGAGGCCAGAGAGAGATGGGGCAGGGAGAGAGAAAGGGGGGCGACGGGTGAAGTAGAAGAAAAAGTGTGTTGGGTCGGCAGAGGTGAGATAAGGGGTATTTATACCCACGAGAAATTAGGGCTTTGCATTTTAGTCCTTCCTGTTTTTAGAAACTTTCATTTCCGCCCCAAACAGTTTCAATTAATTCGATTTTGATCCAATCAGCTTCTCAATTTACAATTTGACCCCAGTCAACTTTAAAACTTCACTTCCAGTCTTATCCTGACCCAAAACATTAAAATATTGACTTTCAATTAATATTAATAATTAATCTGAATTATTGCATAAATATTTTAATTTCAGTAATCCATAATATTAACTCTTCGATTAATATTAATAAGCAATTATAATTTATTTTCAGTTATTATATAGTGATATTCGTATTTTTTCATTTATTATATAAATAATAAATTGTAAGGATTTTAATTATTATTATTATATGTAGATTTTATCGAGGATTTACGGGCTTAGGACTGTGAGTCGAGCATCTTCATTTCAATTCAGACATCATCATTTATTCAGGTGGGAATTTCCACTATCACTTTAATTGCTTTAATTAGACTGTGTATGTGATGTTCTATTCATGTTTAAAAATTTTATGCACGTTGTAAATCAGGCTAACCTGTATTCGTGTAAGAGGCTATCTTAAGATATATATTGTTGTGGGGACACCTGCGCAACCTCAATATTCACATGCGTGCTCGATTCATGTTATGTGATATTATGTGTATGTTTGATGTTGTTGCGGGGGCACCTACGCAACCTCAATATTCGCGTTTTGCGTGCTAGATTCATGTTATACGTAATATTGTGTGTATGCTAATGTTGTTGCGGGGGCACATGCGCAACCTCAATATTCGTGTTATGCGTGCTCGTTTCATGCTATACGTAATATTGTGTGTATGCATTTACGTTGAGGAAAAATGTGATAGAATATTCATGTAATGCTTTCCATGAGATTGTATTTTACTGTGATCAGTGTGATTTCCACGAGCTGGAGGAAGCTCACCCCCATCTTTATTGATCCCGCAGGTTAAACCGAGCCGGATGGACGAAGGAGCGAGCCGAGAGGGCATATGAAAGAGGAATTATTACATGATGTTTATTTTATGTCTAATGTTTTGAAACTCACTTGGGGAAACGTTTATCAGAAATTTATAAATTATGATTTATTCTTCCGCCGCAAAAATTTTACTTCGTATCTATGATGAAAGGTTGCCTTATTTAAAGGTATTTATTTTTATGTCATTGTAGCGACTCGACTTTGTAGGCGAGAATTTTTATATTCTCAAGAAAAATTAGTTTTGTCAAAATTTACTTTCTATTTATTTTCCCCAATAAATACCCTAGAAAGTCGGGGCGTTAGAGCATCCACAACAGATCTCTCAAAATTTTACTTCTAAAAATACTCCTAAAACCTCTCCTAAATTATTTTTAACCCCTATTTTACAATTGCACATAACAACTCTCCTATTTTTCCTTGCCTGTTTTATAAAAATGATAATTTACTCTTTTTTGTCAAACCGGATCTGTATATAATAGAACTTTTATTCATTCTTTTCATCTTTCTCAATCAAACCTAACGAAAACTCATATCATCAATTCAAGGATCTCAAGCCATCACTCCAGATTTCTTATAAATTTCACAGGTATACAACCTCAAATACGTCGTTTAAAGTCTGTTTATAATGGATTTATTTTTCGAAAGTGATTCAAATTCATCCTGTAATGATGATGAGGAAGTTGAATTAAGAATTGTTGTTGGGGAAACAATTTTTGAAAATCTGACTACCAAAAGAAACTCGAGATCAAGTTATGGATCGATCCCAGGCCGTATAACAAAAAATCGAAATCATATAGAGGCGCATAAAGGATTATTTCGGGATTACTTTACGGACCCTCCTGGTTATCCAGCAAGTAATTTTAGAAGGCGCTTCTGCATGAATCGTGATTTGTTTCTTCGTATTACAGATGATGTAGTAGCACATGACTCGTATTTCGTTCAAAAACGCAATGCTGCTGGAAAATTGGGATTATCTTCTCTTCAAAAATAACGGCTGCACTTAGAATACTTACTTACGGAGTCACAGGTGACTTGTTTGATGAGTACATTAAAATTGGAGAAACCACAGCAACACAAAGTTTGAAAAGATTTGTTAAAGTTATTGTTTCTATTTATGGCGATGAATATCTGAGAAGACCAAATAAAGATGACACGGCTAAATTGCTCGCTGATGGTGATCAATGTGGATTTCCAGGTATGTCAGGAAGCATTGATTGCATGGAATGGGAGTGGAAGAACTGTCCTACTAAATGGTCAGGGATGTATACAGGTCGGAGTGGCAAGCCAACAATTAAGTTAGAAGCTATTTGCTTCTTCGGATACTTGGCTATGGCATGCGTTTTTTTGGTTTGCCAAGATCTCATAATGATATAAATGTCTTAGAAAGATCCCCTTTGTTAAATGAGTTATTCAATGGACAAACTGCTCCAATTAACTTCTCTATTAACGGCCATCACTATAGTAAGGGATATTATCTTGCTGATGGTATATATCCTACATGGGCTACTTTTGTCAAAACGATCCCAGTTCCTATAGGAGTACAGAGACAATATTTTGCTAAAGTTCATGAAACATTAAGGAAGGACGTTGAGCATGCATTCGGAGTTCTACAATCAAGGTTTGCAATTGTACGTGGACCTGCACGCTACTATAATCAAGATGATCTAAAACAAATAATGACAGCGTGCGTTATATTGCATAATATGATTGTTGAAAATGGGAGACATCTATACCTAAATGCGACAGCTGATGAATATGATCAAGATCTTCAAGGTCCACCCAATCCCGAGGTTTCAACTCCAGGGACGAATATAGTCCAAGACTTCGTAGCGCGCCATATAGAAATGAGAGATTCAACAATTCATACTCAACTTCAAGATGATCTTGTTGAGCATCTCTGGAAAGTTTATAGTGAATCGTAGAAGTGTTATTATATTATTTTTAAAGTTCAAGAAGACTGATGTTTAGTGGAATTGAATTTTGAAAGTTGTTAGTGCTATTTCATTTCTTGAGATGGTTTCAAAATTTATGTCTTTTGAGATTATGAAAGATTTTACTTTTGAGCATTTGTTATGCTCGACTTTAATATTATCTTGCTGTTTCCTTTTATTTTGACTTTGTGTATTTGGGTTTCTTATATAGGTAACTAACTAGTTTATCCAGCTTTCTTAGTTAATCTATCAGAAGTCATTGTCCATTCACACAGCTTCACTGATAAATTAACTATGAAAGTTGTGATAATTAACTATCTTTCCTCGGCCGTTGATTTTTATCAAAAAAAGAGACTGGAGGGAGATGCGGCAACGTGAATGCATGGTGACTGGTGTGGGTTTAGAGATTATCGCACCATAAACCAAAGTCCACAAGTAATAGTTCAAACCAAACGACATTTCTTATAAAACTTCAATGTGAAATGAGTGTATAAAATCAAAGCTACACATGGATTAAAGATTAGCATTTACTCGTCCCAGAATCTCCATTCGACGCATTTGAAAGTACTTCTTTTGTTCTGCATCCAATGAACTTAAATCTTTCATCATGATGTTCATGTCTTCTCTATCTCGCTCCAATTGAAGCTTTTTATTCTCTATACGATCCTGCATTTGGAGCTTTTCATTTTGAATCCGATTTGCTTCTCGTGCTTCCAACAATTATGGTTTTGTAGTTGAAGAAACTCAGATTTTTGTTCAATCGATAAATTGATTTTCTCAATTTTCTCAACACGAGCTTTCTGCTTTTCATCCTTAAGCTCAGATAGGATATTTGTGAATCCAGAAACATCACCAAGCAACTTCTTCCTTTTCATTGCAGCTTTTCGACCATTTGGTCGTTTATTGTAATTCTCTTTGTTTGCTTCATCACATTCTTCACCAAGATTAACAGTTTCCTGAGTTGAATGATTAGACAGTGCTGATAGCTTTTTCCTTTTAATACCAGCCAATTGATCGCGACTCTTCCATTTTTCCTGATCCTTCAAAAGAACCCAACAATGATCGAAACGAAAAGCAGTTTTGACGATACCTAGATACCATCTCCATGCTTGAATCTGTAGAATAACATGCACTTCATCCATACAATTCAAGAAAAATAAACAAGACTAACATAACATAAATCTAATATATTAATGCTTACATTATCTTCATTATTAACACCACTTCTGTGTACTCCTTCAACTTGAGTTAAGAAACCACAAAATTTATTGACATCATGTTGCTTGATACCCCAACGATGATTTAAAGAGCTGCGAGTACGAGAAGGCCAATCAACATTTTTCCATTGGGTGTAGTAAGTTTCTATTCGTTTCCAAAAGCGATCCCCTTTCATATTATTTCCATCTGCTGCATCCAAACTAGTATTAAGTCAAGCTGATGCTAGTAATTTATCTTCATCCGAATTAAAGTACTTTCCACGTTTTTCAACTGAACTCTATTTTGTAACATCAGATAACATATCAAATGACCCATTCTCCATTAACACTTGTGAGCCTTGTTGCAACAGAGTGGTGAAATTGGAAATGTCATCCTCCATTTCTGAATACAAAATATAGTTTCATTGATTTAATATAACCAACTACAAGTAACCATTTTCAAAAATATAATCACATTCAAGGAATAGCTAGAATTGCTGGCTCCAAAATGATAAATTTCTCACTGTCACACAAAACAAACAAATCAACATAATATATATCACTATGCAGCATCAATTTCTAAACTGAGTATCATTCAATATAGAGCATGGATTTAGTAAATGAACCACAATCTCATATAGTAATTAAAACCTATCATGTTTGCTAATTCGTAGCTCCGTACTTCCCCTTTTTCCTCCTCCCTTACGCAAGAGTTGCTTGATCACTCAATACAAACAAACCCTAATTGGGTAAATAAGAATGCTGCATAATTTGGCGGTAGCAAAGTGACAAAAATGAAAAAAATCATGCAATTTTCGCCTCTACCAATGAATGCATAATTGATTAATAAGAAATACATTGAGACGAAATTGTCTCATGGGGCTTCTTTTCTCTTAATGGAAATAAACTTCACACTTTTTTTTTTCTTGAATAATAGAAGAAAAGTGAAGAGAGATGATAAAGATTTTGGAGGGAGACATAAAAATCATTGGCGCGGGGAAGTGAAAAATTGTGGCGCAAGAATGAAAACGTTTACGCCAACAAAAAGTGAGTGTAGATTTAGGATTAGATTTGAGGGGGAGTAAATTTTTTTGTGGGCCTAACTTAAAATAGGTGATCTTTTTGTTTATCTCACTTTTTGTTATTTTAGCTCAAATTTAAAGTTAGGATTATTTTTGAGAGATCTGCTGTGGATGCTCTTACATAGTGGTATCAGAGCGGGTTTTACCTTTTTGTAGACTCGCTAGAATGTAAAAGTATCATATGCTCTCAGCTTCGCCACTTCATCACTCCGTCTGAGGTACCAAATTTCAATCAATATTCATGCATATGTCATTTCATTTTATTTACATAATTATTTATGTATGTACGAATTGTTAGAATGGCCAAACCTAGAATGACGCCACGTAAGAAGGTCCCAGATACTTTTGACTCGTGCCTTCTAGCACGTAAAGACTGGTGGGACGACCCTAGTCTACCAGAAAATGAACCACGCTATGTTATTAATAGGCTGAGTAAGTGGCTGCAATCTGGGAAACAAGGTTCCGTCACTCGACAGCTAGAGCACTTGATGGAGAAGTTATCCGAAGAATGGAGTTGCTGCATCTTCCGACTTTGGAAAAAGGCCATCAAGAGATCGCTAGAAGAGCGATAGGCTGCGGATGATTTCCAGTTAGTCGCTGGATGCTTATTGGATTTGTACGCCCGAGAGGCAATACCAGCTGCAAATTAGAGTTCCGACTCTATGGATGAAGAAGACCCTGAGGAGGATCCTGAAGAAGACCCCTGAAGGAGATCGTGAAGAAGATCCAGAGAAGCACCGAAAGAGGAGCTAGAACCAGAGGAAGCATTGGATGTGGTGCAGATGGGAGACTCGAATGATGCTGAGATGGCTGATGGTGAGTCCAGTAGCGAAGACGAAAATATGGTCATGGAGAAGTACTACCCGAGGGTGTACAAGGCTAAGATATGGAGGGAGTTCTTAGACTTGATGCATGGTAGCATAATTGTGATAGATTACGAGAGAAAGTTCAACCTCATGTGCTGTTTTACACCGTATATGGTTCAGACTGATGGGATGAAGTGTAACACCCCAAACTAGGCGGCTATTACAGTGCCGTGAAACCCCAACTCGGACCCACAAGGCGAATGAAGATTAATGAATTAAATAATATAATTGTAGTACCGAACCACATTATATTACCAAATACTCTGATGAGGAGCTTTAAGTACCATACACCCAGGAATACAGAATACTTGTACATTTTATATGAAGATAAAATATACAACCCTGAATAAATGAACATTCAACCGGAAGTTTGCAGCGAAAATAAAAAGAAGAAAGACATGAAAGACTGAAAGGATTGGGCCCCCCTACTAGTATCATTGGGACTCCTCGCCATCAATATTCTCTTCCCCTGCTTTTGCCTTGCTATGACCTGAAAACAATATCCCCAACGTGGTTAGTTACACAGAACAACAATCCTCAATAGTTGAATAAACAAAATCATGAAATATCCTTAGTTATGAATTTAAGCTGAAGAGGAGCATCATAATACGCCCATAATGGAATCTGCACGTGCACAAGACGAGTGTCCGGACACACCCGCCCTTGTACCTAATTAGTCTCATGGAGGTACATTATCGTGTGCACAGTCCAATGTGTCGGTGAACCCAACACATGACTATCATGTTCCCGACTAAAAATTCCACACATCCCTACCCGGCCATGCAATATGAACCCAGAAGGTCACACGATCAAAAGAAACCAATGAACATAATGAATAACAATCCGACAAGGGTCAATAATGACTCACCGAGATGAGATAACAATGAAATGAATGGTAGCTCATTGAAATGATTTGGAACCATCGTTCCTCGTGAATGAAATGATTATTTGACAATTACAAGTCTCAATACGGTTAATACATTATGAATGGGTTATGATTATGCATGAACAACAACGAAAGGAATGAGTATCCTTTTAACCGAGTAAGAATTAACTTACTCAACACTAGTGAATAAAGTCCTTCCACGAACAAACGCCCTAAATGAGGTGTCGGTCGCTCGAACAACCTTGAATAACACAATTACCAGCAATCCATTCAATATATGTATCAAGTACGATTATAACTAACTCCAAACGTCGATATGACAAATTCAAGTTCATTGGGACATTATAACAAACACATTGTAACCAATCTTTGATTGGTTACAATCAACCTAAATCATATCCATATTAAACATCCAACGAGTGTTTCAACCCAACAAAACATCTTCAATACAATCAATAGTCCAAAAATGAATACCCAATTCGAGATTACAACAACGTCTAATCGAAAACCCCCCAAATCCAATTCAATAATCAAAATGTTCTTGAATAAACCCAAATAATCTGATGATAATCCTTAACAATTCATAATCACAAGTATATCACTTCATATATCATGATTATCACATCCAAAACATCATATCCCAACTCAAAATCGAAATCCAAGATGTTGAAGAATTTACCTTTGAAGATCCAAACACTTCAATCTGGTGAAATCGTGTTAAATCGACTATCCAAGCTTCCCAATCCAAGATATATGTTCCTCTTGGTCACGAGAATAAATCAAAATATCTCAATGAAGACAACCACGAACTGATCCAAATAGTTGATGAAAACTCGATTCATTAATTCCATGAACACCGCAGGTGCATTATTCAATCCAAACGGCATTACCACAAACTCACAATGACCATAGCGTGTTCGAAACGCCGTCCTAGCGATATCTGACTCTCGAATTCGCAAATGATAATAACCAGATCTTAAATCGATCTTGGAAAATACTGAAGCTCCCTGAAGTTGATCTAAGAGATCATCAATACGGGCTAGATGATATTTATTCTTGATCGTCACCCTGTTCAACTCTCGGTAATCAATACACAAGCGAAAAGAACCATCCTTCTTCTTGACAAATAACACAGGTGCTCCCCACGGGCACGCACTCGGTCGGATATAACCCTTCTCGGTCAAATCCTCCAATTGATTCTTTAGTTCTTGCATTTCGGTCGGGGCCATTCGATACGGTGCCTTAGATAATGGGGACGTACCAGGCTCCAACTCTATCGTGAATTTCACATCTCTCTGTGGAGGCAAACTAGGTAACTCGTCTTGAAAAACATCGGCATATTCTCTCACTACAGGAATATCCGCCAACATCACTGAGGATTTCTCGGTCTTGGTCATATAGCACCAATAACCAACACACCCTTGATTGAGTAATTTCACCGCTTTCATCATATTAATAATCTTACCAGAACAACTGGGATTACCTCCCTGAAATACACACTCGACTCCATAGTCTGAAACAATAGTGGCCATACGCTTACGGACACTAATGATGGCATCGTGATGATCCATCCAATCGATACCCAAAATAACATCGTCTCTCGGTAAATCTACCACGATCAAGTTCGCCAACCAAACACGGTCATTAAGCTGAATCGAAAAATTCTCAATCTCACAATCCCCGATAATCCTTCTACCGTCAGGTAGACCAATGATATAAGGTTCATAACTAGTAGTACTATCCAGATGAAGTCTACTCAAGCATGACTCGGAAATGAATGAATGCGATGCACCAGTATCAAAAAGTGTACACACGGGTTGAGATAGAATTTTGAGTGTACCTGAGATCATTCGGGCCTCCGGATCGTCGGTCCTCTTCATCTCATAAATTCGAGGCTTGCCAGCCCCAGTACCGGATGCTCCTACCTGATAACTGTGAGCTCCGCCTTTGTTTGCTCCCGTCGTTTTAAATGATGCAATCTGAGTGGCCTGATTATAAACGGCTGACTGCTTCGGGGCTTGAGATGACGCCGAAGTAGGTTTGGAGTCTCTTCGGCAAAAACGGGCCTTATGCCCAGCAATCCCACAGTTATGGCATGTGATAGTCTGCCTCGGACACCTGGTGCTGACATGACCCTGTTCTTCACAGTTGAAATAGGTGATGGCCGAACTGGCCGCTCGGAACTGAGATTCCGCAGGTTTAGGCACCACAAGAGGTTGCCCCAAAAAAGTAGAGCCCGCACGAGGTTTCTTGAAGGTTGCCTGACTGCCTTCAGACTGATTACGGCTCTTAGACTTCTTGCCAGAAGATGAAGTTTGATTCTTAGCAATTTCCTTCGCAGTAAGCTCATAAGTAAGAGCTTTCTTGATGAATTCGGCCAGGGTTGTGCAACTGTGATTAAGCAACTGCATCCGCATACGAGGTTTCAACCTATTGCTGAAATACTTGATCTTGTCTGCCTCAGAGTGAATAATAGATGAGGCGAAAGGAAGAAGTTCCTGAAATTTCTCGGCGATGGCGAGAACATCATCATCTGCTGAGAGGTCGAGAATGAGTAATTATGATAACTTGGCCTCCCTGAGTGGGTCCGGATAATACCTCTCCATCATGAGAGTCTTGAATTGATCCCAAGTACAAGATCTGTTGGTGTGTTTCAAAGATAACCACCAAGAGTGAGCGCTGTTACCTAGATAGTAAGCCGCAACTGAAACTTTATGTCCCTCAAGACAGTCCACCATAGCAAACAGTTTCTCGAAATGCTCAAGCCAGTGAATGATATCCGCTGGCTCAGATAAGCCCTCGAAAGTAGGTGGTCTCTGGTGAGAGATGTCACCAATGATACTGCTTACACCCCTCTCTTGCCTCTGAGGTGGCGGTGGAGGAGCCTTTTGATTTTGAGTAGTTGAGTTATGCATCATCTCCATCACTTGTGCATTTAGAGTCATTTGGGCCATCATGCCCTGCATAAAAGTGAGTGGATCAACCCGAACACCTTCTGACTGAGCTTTATCCCAGGTACGACTCCCTGATAGTGAATGATTACGTCTAGGAGAATGAGTGGCAGCGTCACTGCTCGATGAATTAGCATTATTCCTTGCATTAGCGCGTGTATTCACACGAGCTCCCGGGTTTCGGCCCGCACCGCGGCCTCTTCCCTTGAGTCCTATGACCTCTCTATCCATGCTGAAGTAGGAAAGTCACACGATAATTATAGATCTTGCATGAATATCACATTATGATTACGTTATGAGATGATAATAATGAGCATACACGCTCTGACATAATGATTATATGAATGATTAACTGAGGTGACATGATTGTCTGATGAAACTCTTGAAATAATGATCTTGGACAAGTTAACAAGATTAATGATACGATTCTCAAGATCGACAATTGAGTAATGAAATGAACTGAGTGATTAATGAGTTAACATGATCACCATGATCAAAATGAAAATGATGTTTGAGGATTGTTAACTGATGAATGATGAATGAATGATTCTTATTGCCAGAAATTATATCATGGCGTCAGAAATCTTACAGTTCTTGGTCTGAGGGGCTTGGCATTTGCACAGGTCACACACGACGCGAAAGTACAATGATACTAGTCTTGTGAATGATGATTTCAATGAGACATGACTCGGAAGGTAGTATTCAAAACCACTCTCCGATACCAACTCTGTAATACCCCAAAATAGGCGGCTATTACAGTGTCGTGGAACCCCAACTGGGACCCACTAGGCGACTGAAGATTAATGAATTAAATAATATAATTAGAGTACAGAACCACATTATATTACCAAATACTCCGATGAGGAGCTTTAAGTACCATACACCCAGGAATACAGAATACTTGTACATTTTATATGAAGATAAAATATACAAACCTGAATAAATGAACATTCAACCGGAAGTTTGTAGCGGAAATAAATAGAAGAAAGACATGAAAGACTGAAAGGACTGGGCCCCCCTACTAGTATCACGGGGACTCCTCGCCGTCAACGTTCTCTTCACGTGCTTTTGCCTTTCCATGACCTGAAAACAATATCCCCCAACGGGGTCAGTTACACAGAACAATAATCCTCAAGAGTTGAATAAACAAAATCATGAAATATCCTTAGTTATGAATTTAAGCTGAAGAGGAGCATCATAGTACGCCCGTAATGGAATGTGCACGTGCATAAGACGAGTGTCCGGACACACCCGCCCTTGTACCTAATTAGTCTCACGGAGGTACGTTACCGTGTCCACAGTCCAATGTGTCGGTGAACCCAACACAAGACTATCGTGTGCCCGACTAAAAATTCCACATATCCCTACCCGGCCACGCAATATGAACCCAGAAGGTAACACGATCAAAAGTGACCAATGAACATAATCAATAACAATCCGACAAGGGTCAAGAATGACTCACCGAGATGAGATAATAATGTAATAAATGGTAGCTCATTGAAATGATTTGGAACCGTCGTTCCAGGTGAATGAAATGATTATTTGACAATTACAAGTCTCAATACGGTTAATACATTATGAATGGGTTATGATTATGAATGAACAACAACGAAAGGAATGAGTATCCTTTTAACCGAGAAAGAATTAACTTACTCAACACCGGTGAAGAAAGTCCTTCCACGAACAAATGTCCTAAATGAGGTGTCGGTCGCTCGAACAACCTTGAATAACACAATTACAAACAATCCGTTCAATATACGTATCAAGTACGATTATAACTAACTCCAAACGTCGATATGACAAATCCAAGTTCATTAGGACATTATAACAAACACGTTGTAACCAATCTTCGATTGGTTACAATCAACCTCAATCATATCCATATCAAACTTCCAACGAGTGTTTCAACCCATCAAAACATCTTAAATACAACCAATAGTCCAAAAATGAATACTCAATTCGAGATTACAACAACCTCTAATCGAAAAACCCCCAAATCCAATTCAGTAATCAAAATGTTCTTGAATAAACCCAAATAATCCGATGATAATCCTTAACAATTCATAATCACAAGTATATCACTTCATATATCATGATTATCACATCCAAAACATCATATCCCAACTCAAAATCGAAATCCATGATGTTGAAGAATTTACCTTTGAAGATCCAAACACTTCGATCCGATGAATTCGTGTTAAATCGACTATCCAAGCTTCCCAATCCAAGAAAATCTCTCCCAATAACTTCTCTCTCGAAACTCAAGTGAAGAAATGAGAAAAATGACCTCAACCCGTCTAGGTGCTTAAGTAATGCCATTGTTACGGCTGTAACTCGGCCAACATACGGCCGTAACATTCCCAAGTCAACGGCCTTACGGCCGTAACCAGCCATCTCGTACGGCCGTAACTCGTCTTTGTCCAGGACCGCTGATCATACGGCCGCATTCGCACTTTGCCTTACGGGCGTAACTCGACTGATACGGCCATACTCGGCAAAACTTACGGGCGTATGAAGCCCTCGTCGAAACTGCCTGGGCACCTTGATCGAAACATACGGCCGTAACCAGCCAAGCCTTACGGCCGTACCTGCCTCAACTTACGTCCGTATGCCGCAACCCTTACGGCCGTAAGTCATATTCGTCCGAACTGTCCTGAAAACAACGAACGCATGTTACGACCATATCCGCCTATCCTTACGGCCGTAACTCACCTTCGTCCAAAACATCCCTAAACCAGCGAATGCATGTTACGGCCATAATGCCTGATTAGTTACCGCCGTAACTCGCTGCTGGAAGTGATAAAAAATCCGACTAGTCCGTTTTCACTACAATTGATGAATGATCCGACATACCATACGTATGTGAATGAAAACAAGTCCAACACATGCCATAGATGATACTTCCAACACAAGACTACCAATCACGATGATAATGATAATACTCTCGGCTCGTTACTCAAACGAAGGCGAAAGACGATCGGTAATTGATACACGGCTAAAAATACGCCAACAATGAATACAATGAATGAACGTGAATGATGAATGATTATTAATGAGTGAAATTTACTGAGTGACAATTAGTGAATGATAATTACTGAATGATAATGAATGAATTACAACCGGGTATTACATGAAGCCGCATAAGTTTTGGGATGGACTTCGTGACTGGATCCATCACAGTCTGTTGGCCAAGGGAGGATGTCCTACATCGAGGAAGAGAAATAGATAGAGCCCCAAACCATGTCGGTATGTTGTCAGTTTCTAATATCCAGGTTATGGTGTTGTTTGATTCGGGTGCATTTCATTCATTCATCTCTAGGAAGCTTTGTACTATGATTGGTTGTAGAAGTAGTAAAGCCCCTAGATCTCGGTTAGTTAGTATGCCTGCGAGGGGAGTAGTGTGTGTAGACCCGATAACTAACAATGTGAAGATCGGTATTAATGAACATAGCTTCTTAGCCAACTTGCACATAGTAGAACTTGGCGATTTTGATGTCATCTTGAGTATGGATTGGTTAGACAATCATAGAGCTGTAGTCGAATGCTCCGAGAGGAGAGTAACTTTATGTCCATCTATCGATGTCAAAACCGTATTCGAGGGAGTAAGACACTCTAGTACCCCGAAGGTGATTTCAGCCATGAAAGCGGTGAAAATATTGAAGAAGCGTAGTTGCCAAGGATTCTGGGTGAATGTGATGGGGAAAACAACTTCGGAGAAGATGGTAGCTGATGTACCTATCATCAAGGAGTATCCAGATGTCTTTCCCGAAGACTTGCCCGGAGTACCGCCGAGTCGTCGAGTTGAGTTCTCGATTGATTTAGTGCCAGGAGCGGCACCGATATCGAAAGCTCCCTATAGGATGGCGCCTAAGGAATTACAAGAGCTGAAAGTACAACTCCAGGAACTGCTCGACTATAGATTTATCCGACCGAGTGTTTCGCCATGGGGTGCGCCAGTGCTCTTCGTGAAGAAAAAGGACGGAAGTTTGAGGATGTGCATAGACTATCGTGAACTTAATCGACTCACGATAAAGAATAAATATCCATTTCCTAGAACAGAGGACCTATTCGATCAACTTGGAGGCTCGGGCTTATTCTCGAAAATAGATTTGAGATCCGGATATCACTAACTGAGGATTAAGGATGATGATATCCCGAAGACAACATTTCAAACCTGATATGGACAATATGAGTTTATAGTGATGCCCTTTGGTTTGACTAATGCGCCAGCGGTATTCATGGACCTCATGAACCGTGTTTTTTCAACCTTATTTGGATAAGTTTGTCATTGTGTTCATAGATGACATACTTGTATATTCAAAGACCAAGGTTGAACATGAGCAGCATCTTAGAACAGTATTGGGAATACTGCGCAAGGAGAAGTTGTATGCGAAGTTCAACAAGTGTGAATTCTGGCTTAACCGAGTTGCATTTCTGGGACATGTGGTCACTTCTAAAGGAATTGAGGTTGACCCGATTAAAGTTGAGGCAGTCAATGATTGGAATGTACCAAGTAATGCGAATGAAGTCCGCAGCTTCTTGGGATTAGCCGGTTATTATCGAAGATTTATCGAGGGATTTTTGAAGATAGCTGCACCTATGACTAGATTGACTAGAAAGGGAGAAGTTTTCTTATGGAATGAGAAATGCGAAAAGAGTTTCCAAGAACTTAAACGAAGATTGACTGCAACACCAGTTTTGACCATCCCCGATCCGATGAGAAAATTCGTCATCTACAGTGATGCATTCAAGCAAGGCTTGGGATGTGTATTGATGCAAGAAGGTAAGGTAGTTGCCTATGCTTCGAGACAGTTGAAACCACACGAGCTGAACTACCCTTCTCATGATTTGGAATTAGCAGCGGTAGTTTATGCCTTGAAGATTTGGAGACATTACCTTTATGGAGGTAAGTGTGAAATTTATACAGACCACAAAAGTCTGAAATATATTTTCACACAAAAGGAATTGAATATGAGGCAACACAGATGGCTTGAGTTGGTCAAAGACTACGATTATACAATTGATTACCACCCTGGTAAAGCAAACATAGTTGCTGATGCACTGAGCCGTAAGGCGAGAGGAGACCTAACTTGTTTGTTGACCAAAGAGGAAAGCTTAGTCAAGGAATTTGCAAGTATGAACGTTGAGATGGCTACACCATCGAATCCAGTTGAGTTGTTATTAGATAGTTTGGTGGTACAACCAATCTTGAGGGAACAGATCAAAAAAGGTCAAGGACAAGACGACTTTTTGGTCAAGATGAAAGAACGTACTCTTTCAGGTGAGGATAAGGGATCCAGTGTGTCCGATGATGGCACAATGTACTATGAAGGGAGGATCTGTGTGCCCAATGTTGTCAAGTTGAGAGAAGCGATATTGAAGGAGACACATAGTACTCCGTAGACAGCACGCCCTGGGAGTACAAAGATGTATCAAGATCTTAAGGGGACATTTTGGTGGGAAGGTTTGAAAAGAGATATGGCAGACTTTGTCAGAAAGTGTATAGTTTGTCAACAAGTGAAGGCAGAACACCAACGCCCCTTTGGATTACTTAAATCACTTCATATCCCAGAATGGAAATGGGAACACATTACGATGGACTTTGTGGTAGTTTTGCCTCGAACGAAAAGAGGAAACCACGCCATTTGGGTTGTTGTGGACCGACTCACAAAGTCAGCTCACTTCATCCCAGTCAAGATGAACTTTCGAATGATTAGTATGCTCAACTCTACATCCGTGAGATTATTAAATTACATGGAGTGCCAGTCTCTATAGTATCCGAAAGGGATACCCGTTTCCCATCGTGTTTTTGGGAGAGTTTGCAAGAAGCCTTGGGAACGCAGTTGAATTTTAGTACGGCCTATCATCCTCAGACTGATGGTCAGTCCGAGAGGACCATTCAGATCCTTGAGGATATGTTGCGAGCATGTGTGTTAGACATGGGCATAATTGGGAACGACTATTTCCTTTGGTAGAATTCGCTTACAACAACAGTTACCAGTTGACAATCGGCATGACACCGTATGAAGACTTATACGGTAGGAAGTGTCGATCACCACTGTATTGAGATAAGGTAGGTGAAATGAAAATTTTGGGTCCCGAGATGATCGATCAGAAAGTTGGTATGGTGGATAAGATTCGTGAGAGGATCAAGATAGCACAGGATCGTCAGAAGTCTTACGCCGACAAGCGTAGGAAGGATCTGGAATTCTGTGTTGGCGACAAGGTATTCCTGAAGCTATATCCTACCAAGGGAATTGTTCGTTTTGGTCCAAGGAGCAAGTTGAGACCAAGATACATTGGGTCGTTCGGAATTCTTGAACGAATTGGAGAATTAGCTTACCGCTTGGCTTTACCCCCAGAACTTTCGGCTGTGCACAACGTCTTCCACGTATCATTGTTGAGGAAGTATGTGCACGATCCCAGCCACGTCATCAACTATACCGCCGTGGAGATGAACAAAGATCTTACCTATGAAGAACAACCAGAACTGAATCTCGACCGATCAGTCCGGCAGTTAAGAAACAAAGAGAAGGTGTTTGTCAAGATCCAATGGCGTAACCACAGTAAAGATGAAGCCACTTGGGAGCGCGAGGAATAACTTCAAACTCGTTATCCGAATTTCTTCAATCAAGGTATGTCATTTATTTTCGAGGACGAAAATTTTTCTAAGAGGGGTAGGATGTAATATCCGTCATTTTCATACTGTAATATTATTATTTATAATAATATTATAATGCATTTCATTTTATTTAATTTCATTTAGAAGATCATGAACATTTATTTCGACGTATCACAAGTCCTAGCTCGAGTCATTTCGTCATATATTCAAGTGGTCATTATTTATGTTATAATAGTGTTATTAATTATTCAAGTATAACACTAACACTATCATTAATATTATCATTATTATTAATAATACAATTTTTTATTAAGTATTAATATTATTATTATTATCTTTATTATTTTCAGATTTTTATTATCAACATTTCCAATTAATTGTTATTCTACATTTACTATTATTATTATACTATTTATATTTTAACCATGAGTTATAATTTAACCAAACTATGATTTAATTTACTTAATCACACCAATCATAGTTAAGAATCCTCTTTTCCCACCGATCGTTCATCACAAGTTTCACTTCATCAAAACTCCTCAATATTTATCAACATACAAATCCTAATTCAACTAAAACACTTAAAAATCTACACTTATAAATACAAAATTCTGCAGTGCATAAATCCTTTTGTAAAAATCCATTGTTGGTCATCATCCAGAAAAAAAAAGAAAAAAAAATATATACAGAGGAGAATACACGATGCAACAAAAAAATTCCTCTGTAAGTTTTCCTCTACCAGCTAAGGGAAGGAGAACACAAGAATCCGGTCCGTTCGTCGATTCCAGTCACGTTTCATCCAACATTCGTTCAATCCACCGAGGTAAAACTCATCGCCCTTTTTTTCCTGCCTTTAATCTAAGTATACCATTTTTTTTCGAACTTCAATTTCTTTGTCTGCAGTATTATTAGAAATCAAACCAAAAATTTAGTTTTAACAAATTCAACAATCAAAACAATGAACCCTAGCCTAAACCAGATTTTGAATTCAACTGCATTAAAAATCTATTTCTTTTTCAGTCTTAAATTGGAACTTAAGAACTCGACCAAAAACATTTTCTCAACCCAGAAAATTTCAAGACAGAATACATAAACCTTGGAAGCCCAACCAAATCTGTCTTCCAGCCTGATTCGAGTACATCTCATAATCGGCCTAACCCAACCAAGTTCACCGTCAGACCCGAAATCGAGTTCGACCCTCGAACCAAAAATGTTAAAATGCGTCATTGATACATAATTTATCTACAGAAATTGTCTAACAACAACAACAACAAATCAAAATAATTTCGGGCCGAGCCCGAAATCAAACTCGAAACCCTAATATACAACCTCACCATGAACTTAACTCTCATATTTTCAGAACCCTAGGCCCGAACACGTGAACATGGCTTGCATCAGGAACTGATCGCCAGGTCAGGAATTTTTCAGCCAGCGACCAATCCAATCGAGCCGCCGCTACATCTTACTCAAATCCTAAGCCTACTGTTAAAAGAGCAGAGAATATGAGAGAAAGAGAGAAAAGAGAATACTTGATTTTATTGAGTATAGGAATATTATTACATAAGACTTAATATATAAGCCAAAGTCAACAAAAGTCAACAATAATAAACAAGCTATATTCTAACATCCTCCCTCAAACTCACAATGCAACAGTGATAAGAATTGAGAGTTTGTCACACAAGAACCGAAAACGAGATGCCGACTGAGCCTTCATGAAAACATCAGCAAGCTGCAAAGGCGAAGGAACAAATGGAAGTGATATGGTGCCTAGTTGTAAATGATGACGAGTGAAATGACAATCAATCTCAATATGCTTCGTCTGCTCATGAAAAACAGAATTCTTTGCAATCTGCATCGCACTTTTGTTATCACAATGTAGAGGAGTGGGCTGAGAACTATTAACTCCTATATCTGCAAGAACCATCGTAACCAAACGATCTCACATGTAGTCTCAGCCTCCGTGGAAGATCTAGAGACCACATCTTGTTTCTTGCTTTTCCAGGAAATTAAAGAATCTCCAAGAAACACACAAAAACCAGTGGTGGATTTACGATCATGACGGTCACCATCCCAATCAGCATCACTATAGGCACGTAACTCGAGAGACGATGTTGAAGGAAACACAAGACTGTTAAACTGAGTGCCACGAAGATATCTTAAGATCCGGCACAAATTCTCAAAGGAATGTATGTAGGAGCAGTAACAAACTGACTAACAATATGAACCGCATAAGCAATATCTGGATGAGTAACTGTAAGATAAACCAAACTACCAACAATCGTACGATATAGGCTCGGATCAGATAAAGGAACACCATCACTAGGATAGTGCCGTGCATTGGTTTCAAGGTGAGTGTCGACAGTCCTGTTATCAGAGAGTCGGGCTCGGTGAAGCAAGTCAGAGATATATTTAGTCTGGGAGAGAAGATACCCTTTCTTGGACTGAGCTACTTCAATGCCTAAAAAATAACGTAGCAACCCCAAATCCTTCATGGCAAACCGAGCAGCTAAATCACGCTTCAAAGCTTCAATACCATCATGATCATCACCAGTAATGACCATGTCATCAACATACAATGACACAAGAATACGCCCAGCATTGGTACATCTAATAAACAAAGCCGAATCATGATTACTCGAAACAAATCTAAGAGATGTAATTACCGTGTAAAATTTCTCAAACCAAGCACGGGGAGCTTGTTTGATATCGTATAAGGCTTTCCTAAGTCTACAAGCTTCACCAGGTTGGTGAGAAATACCTGGGGGAGGAACCATATAAACTTCCTCATGAAGATCACCATTCAAAAAAGCATTTTTAACATCCATTTGAAAGATCTTCCATTGTCTAACGGATGCAACTGCAATCATAGTACGAACTGTCGTCATTTTTGCTACAGGGGCAATGGTCTCTTCGTAATCCATACCATACGTTTGTGAGTACCCTTTTGCTACAAGTCGAGCCTTATAGCGCTCAACAGAACCATCTGACTTTGTTTTTATCTTATATACCCATCGACAACCAATTGCACGCTTACCAGGAGGGAGAGGGACCAAATCCCATGTATGAGTATGATGAAGAGCAGTAAGTTCTTCAGCCATAGCATTCTGCCAAAGAGGATCAGACACAGCCTCTTCATATGACTCAGGTTCAGATAAGTGATGTATGTTTGCAATAAAGGAGGCAAACGAACCTGAGTAGGTAGAATAAGCAAAATCTGGTAATTTGGTGGACTTACCAGGATGAGTAGACCTCCTTAGAGGTGGTGATTCACTAGTATCAACAGCCTCAGGAGTGGGCTCATGTATAGACGGGGCTGAAGCACTACTTGATGGTGTAGATGTCTCTTCAACTGACACATCTATTGGCACAGATGAGTCTGGAATGCCGCCTATGTCAACATCAAAAGGATCAATCTTCATAAGATCTGACTTCGTTACATTATGTGACTTAGCTGGGATGGAATAGAAGGGAATATGTTCCAAAAAGATGACATGTCGAGATACATATAGTTTCTGACTTACCGGGTCATAGCAACGATATCCTTTCTGTCCAGCACCATATCCCAAAAATACACATAAAGCTGATTTTGGTCCCAACTTGTTCCGTTCAACATGAGGACGGAGAACAAAACAAGTACATCCAAACACTCGTAATTTGGAGTAATCCGGTTGCTCACCATATAGTTTCTCAAACGGTGACTTTCCTGAATTCAATGCAGTAGGAATTCGATTAATCACATATACTGCAGTTAGAACTGCTTCCCCCAAAAAAATGCTAGGAACCTCTGCAGATAGAAGAAAAGACCGTGCTGTCTCAACAATATGTCTATGTTTCCTTTCAGCCACACCGTTCTGCTCAGGGGTGTCTGTGCAAGAGGACTGATGAATGGTACCATCTGATGCAAGAAGCTGCTTAAAGTCATTGGAGGTATATTCACCTCCTAAGTCACACCTGAAACACTTTATCACAGCTGAATGTTGTGTTTTGATGAGAGCTCTAAAGTGTTTGTAGATACGAAGAAAGTCAGATCTGTGTTTCATAAGGTAAACCCAAGTATAACGAGTATAATCATCTATAAACGATACATAATATGTCGATCCACCCTTTGTGGTAACAGGTGATGGACCCCATACATCAGAATGAATAATATCAAAAGGAGCAACAGAAAAAGAAACACTTTTGGAGAAAGGTAAAGCAGAAAATTTTGCCAGTTTACAACCACTACAATCAGAAATATCACAGGTGTTCAAATGACCCAACACACCAGTAGAAACTAGAAACTGCAAACGAGACGCTGACACATGTCCCAAACGAGAATGCCAAAGATAAAACTGACTAGATAAAGGACTCAAACGAAAAGAAGACAAATCAATACTAGATGCAACAATATCAGACACTTTGAGCTCCTCCAAGACATAGAGCTCCCCCAACCTACGGCCAATCCCAATCACCCTCTGAGTGTGTTGATCCTGTATGACACAAACAGAGTCAGAGAAGAACACCCAATGACCAGACTTGCACAACTGGCTGACAGAAACAAGATTTAAAGCAAGTTTGGGAATGTAATAGACATCAGAGACACCAATGTTAGTGGTGTTTATAGAACCAACACCCTCAACTGACATAGATGCATCACTGGCAGACTTGACAAAAATCGGTGAAATATATGACAAAGAAGCAAACAATGACAGATAAGGTGACATATGATGTGATGCCCCAGAATCCAAAATCCACAAGGATGAAGGTATACCTGAGGTACTAGATGAAGCAGGATCTGAATGAGACATGGATGCTGACATAGCTTTAGGATTAGAAGCCAAATATTGCCTGAACTGCTCGAAGACTTGTGGATCTAATGCAGAAGGTGGCATGGTGCTAACAGACTCAGTGTCAAGTGATGGTGCAGCTGCAGCAAGTTGTGGAGGTCGTGGTCTCCATAAAGGAGCACCAGAAGGACGTGGCTGAAATGGTTGCTGAAATGGACGTTGTCCATACTTTGGTTGCTGCCCCATTTGGGGTTGTTTCATCTTGTTAAGTAACTCTGGACACTGAGCCTTCCAATGATTTTTCTGTTTACAGAATGCACACTCATCAAAGGCAACTTGAGGTAACAAACGAGACTGATTTGGATTATTGGGACGTGGTGGTCTATATCGATTAGATGGAACAGCAAACACAGTAGGAGCATTAGAAGATTTAGACCCTTTATCTGCTTGAGATTTGATACGTGTCTCTTCTACAATCAGCTCATGAACCACTGAATCAACCGTGGGAAGTGGGGACCTATGAAGGATTGTCCCACGAAGTCCTTCAAAATCATAACGTAATGCCATCAAAAACTGAACCAAACGTTGCCCCTCCCTCATTTCAATATATGGCTTAAAAGCTTTCAGTTCTGCAGATTCTGTAAGTGCTAACTGATCCCATAAGTCTGACATAGCAGCATAGAAATCTTGAATACTCATGTTATTCTGTTGAAAGGCATGAATATCATACTCCAATTGATACTGCTTAGCAAAATTAGACTGAGTATACAGTCTCTCCAAATGATCCCAAACTTCCTTTGCAGTATCATACTTAGCCAATTGCATACCAATAGACTGAGATACAGAATTGTTAATCCAAGTGATGACCTTGGAGTTATCAGTTTCCCATGTGTTAAGCAGCACTGCATAATTCGCAGCCTTATCATCCTTAGGACTTTCCTTAGTACTAGTAACATACCCCCACATATTCTTCCCACGAAGAAAGTTCTTCATGACATAACTCCAATATGCATAATTTTTACCATCCAACTGAGTACTAATAGATTAGAGAGAATCATCCTTTCCAGCCATTTTGACAAAACACACAACAATTCAGAAAACCCCAATTCTGGATTCAACAATACATAACGAAACCCCTAATTCTAGGTTCTGGATTCAACAATACAATGAAACCCCTAATTCGAGATTCAACAATACTCACCAAACACAACAATACACAAACCCCCAAATCTATATTCAAGCAGAAGCAAAAAAATGAAACCCCTAATTCGATGAACAGTAGCAGAGAACGAACAACATTACCAGGAGATGAAGAACAACGATGTCAGGAAGAAATAATCAGCGGAAGCAACAAAATCATCAACAAACAGGTGGAAGCTACACAAACAATCAAACAATCAACACCCATTGAATCAAGAAATCAAGCAATCAAGAAGTGAGGCTCCGATACCATGTTAAAAGAGCAGAGAATATGAGAGAAAGAGAGAAAAGAGAATACTTGGTTTTATTGAGTATAGGAAGATTATTACATAAGACTTAATATATAAGCCAAAGTCAACAAAAGTCAACAATAATAAACAAGCTATATTCTAACACCTACTTCATTCGATCCGACCCAAAATCGGAATATCCAAACTTACCTGAATCAGGAAACCTAGGGGCCGAGCCTATCGCCGATCAGAATCGGAGCTTTTCCGTGACCTCTCGGCCGCAAAGACCATGTACTGTAGATGGCCACTGTCATCCGAAGCTCATTCGCGGCTGGTGCATAGAACCCTTATAGTGAGATTTGATGCTCGTAGGTGTGTTTATTAAGATGATTTCCGAGAAGAACTTCAGGAGAGAGACGGGTTTCTGGAGAGGCTAGAGAGAGATGGAGCAGGGAGAGAGAAAGGAGGGCGATGGGTGAAGTAGAAGAAAAAGTGTGTTGGGTCGGCTGAGGTGAGATAAGAGGTATTTATACCCGCAAGAAATTAGGGCTTTGCATTTTAGTCCTTCCTGTTTTTAGAAACTTTCATTTCCGCCCCAAACAGTTTCAATTAATTCGATTTTAATCCAATGAGCTTCTCAACTTTACAATTTGACCCCAGTCAACTTTAAAAACTTCACTTCCAGTCCTATCCTGACCCAAAACATTAAAATGTTGACTTTCAATTAATATTAATAATTAATCTGAATTATTGCATAAATATTTTAATTTCAGTCATCCATAATATTAACTCTTCGATTAATATTAATAAGCAATTATAATTTATTTTCAGTTATTATATAGTGATATTCGTATCTTTTCATTTATTATATAAATAATAAATTGTAAGGATTTTAATTATTATTATTATATGTAGACTTTATCGAGGATTTACGGGCTTAGGATTGTGAGTCGAGCATCTTCATTTCAAGTCAGGCCTCATCATTTATTCAGGTGGGAATTTCCACTATCACTTTAATTGCTTTAATTGGACTGTGTATGTGATGTTCTATTCATGTTTAAAAATTTTATGCACGTTGTAAATCAGGCTAACCTGTATTCGTGTAAGAGGCTATCTTAAGATATATATTGTTGCGGGGACACCTGCGCAACCTCAATATTCACATGCGTGCTCGATTCATGTTATGTGGTATTATGTGTATGTTTGATGTTGTTGCGGGGGCACCTGCGCAACCTCAATATTCGCGTTGTGCGTGCTAGTTTCATGCTATACTTAATATTATGTGTATGCTAATGTTGTTGCGGGGGCACCTGCGCAACCTCAATATTCGTGTTATGCGTGCTCGTTTCATGCTATACGTAATATTGTGTGTATGCATTTACGTTGAGGAAAAATGTAATAGATTATTCATGTTATGCTTTCCATGAGATTGTATATTACTGTGATCAGTGTGATTTCCACGAGCTGAAGGAAGCTCACCCCCACCTTTATTGATCCCGCAGGTTAAACCGAGCCAGATGGACGAAGGAGCGAGCCGAGAGGGCATATGAAAGAGGAATTATTACATGATGTTTATTTTATGTCTAATGTTTTGAAACTCACTTGGGGAAAAGTTGATCAGAAATTTATAAATTTTGATTTATTCTTCCGCCGCAAAAATTTTACTTCGTATCTATGAAGAAAGGTTGCCTTATTTAAAGGTATTTATTTTTATGTCATTGTAGCGACTCGACTTTGTAGGCGAGAATTTTTATATTATAAAGAAAAATTATTTTTGTCAAAATTTACTTTCTATTTATTTTCCCCAATAAATACCCTAGAAAGTCGGGGCGTTACAGGTACTCTCACTCGGGATTTACTCGACGGGGTCACACGGGGACCTGGTGGCTTAGCGGCTGGACCGGGTCGCGAGAGTTACTTTCGAGTGGGCATTCTCACTTGGGGTCACTCGACGGGGCGCACAGGGACTTGGTGGCTTGAGGGCCGGACCGGGTCACGAGAATTGCTAGAGTTTTTGTACTGATGATTAATTGTGATATGTCCGGAATATCACAATGCTTGGTGCTCAGGGTCGAGAGACATTATATATCGAGTCATGGTGTTTGGCTAAAATGGCATAAGAATAATGTATTATGTGTAATGTGTCTTTGGAAGTGAATTGAAATTGATGATCGGGTCGTGGACCCTGTGTTTTGTGACTGGAATGGTTGGGTCGTGGACCCCGTGTTTTGTTAACGGATTTGCATTTTGGAAATTGAACTTTGGAGCCGTGACCCTAAGTGGCTTTCGAGGAATTAAGAACTTTTCAATCACAAATATTATCAAAACTCCCGAGATTTGGAAGTGTTTTCAAAGTGCTTTCTTGTTTCGCTTCTACTTTCAAGACTTGAACTATTTTTAATTAAACAAAATATATCGGGAAGTCTTTCGTTGTATTCTTGGAATGTGTTGTGTATGGCTCGTATTTGCACTTTATACTTGTACTAGCAAAACAGTGGAGTTTTGCTAACCCCCGAGTATTCGGGGGGTGGATGTCTGTTTTGCATCCAGGTACATGCAGGTTTGGGAGCAAAACATAGGATCGGCGCGAAGGATGATGGAAGGCGAATGATACTAATCACACGAAGGCCAAATTTGGATGCAGTCAGTCGGAGTACGTGTATGGTCTTTTCTGCTGTCGTACTTTTTGTCTGTGAGAGTATTTTACCCTTGCATGGGTATGAGTCGAGATAAAAATGTATATTTTTGACTTGTATGTTAGTGATGAAAGACCAAGTTGGTCTACGGAATTGGTATTTCATCATGTCGGTATGTAATGTAATGTGTTGTTTCGATGTCTAGCCTGTTGTATCCTCACGGAAAGGGTATGCGGCGTGTAATATTCCCGGTTTGATTCTGGGGGTATTACAGATGAGGTCCTTGCTGCTGACCTGCAGTAGCAGCTCTCTGCATAGCTTCCATCATTTGACCCATCTGGGTCATCTAAGTCATCGTACCCTTCATAATGACATACAGATCGACGCATGCATCCTCGTGCCATTTGGTGTGGTGAGACTAGTTCTCAGTAGGCGAATCGCTACCTCCTGAGCTTTGCTCCACACTCGAACGTGTATTAGCTCGTGGCCTCGGGATTCGGCCCCTTCCGCGGCCTCGACCCCCTCTACCACGACCTCTCAAATTTCTATCCATACAGAAAGAATCAAATAATAATCATAAGTACAGTTCATGACCGTCTTTACGACCGATCAAAATTCACGCTAAGCTATTCAAGAAATAATGGAACTACAATTTCAAGAAAATAGTTCATCATGAATTATCGGCACCACAAGTGCTACACAAAATATCATATCGACATCAAGTTGAAACAGTTTCAATGACCTAATCAATCCAGAATTTCCCTCAGAATATCAATAAGATAGCTTCCGCCACAAACATCCTGCCAGTAATTAAATCATGGCACATAAGTAACATACCGTATTTGGCTCGTAGGGTCAGGTGCTTGCACAGGTCACACATGACGCGAAGGTTTCTTGATACTAGTTCAATCCACAATGACTCTTAAAGAGAAATGACTCTCGGATACCATCTACTGTAACACCCCGAATATGGCGGCCATCACAGTGACGTGGACCCCACACTGGGACCCACCAAGCAATACCAAAACACACATTAAACATAGCTTTATCGTGATATCGAATCACAAATCAATAATCGTTACTCCGATTAGGAGTTTACACGTAGTACGGCTATTAGCATTAGAATACACAAGATCCAAATGTTAGTATAAACTATATGAAGATGGAATATACTAAAAATAATAGTACAATCGATAATAGTTAAAATAAAATGGAAAATAATATTACACGTTTTAATCAAAACCAGACAACAAAAAGACTTGGGCCCCCCGAGCTAGTATCCTCCAAACCCTTCGCCTTCACCGTACTCTTCCCGTGCCTTAGCCTTGTCGTGACCTAAAATACAACACAAGTATTTCGCCCAAAACCACAGGGTCAGATATACATGATAATAATTCTCAAGATGTTTTACAATTCACATATATTGGATCTCAAGGACACAAATCGACCGTTGAACATACCTCTCAGACGTATAAACAAACAATCACAAACCGTCAATCATAACCAATTAAACATGGAATATGAATGACCCATCAATATGGCTCAAGATGGACATCACAGTACACCCGATCCGGAAATGTGTCAGTGCACATGTCCACCCCCTATACGGAATCCAGAATACACGTGGGACAATGTACCTAGTTAGCTTCACGAACTACGTCTCATGTGCACAGTCCAATGCGGAAACATCCATGCATGACATTATGTGCCCGGCTAAAAATACTACACAATAACCAATCGGAATGCAGATATGATTCCAGATATGTCACGATACAACATGACAACAAAACTCAACGAATAACATAACCAACCAAAGTCAAGTAAAACTCACCGAAGTGACAACAACGATCAACAAGATCAACGGTACGAAGGTAGTGAACTTGAGTATACAGTCCCATAATGAATCGGCAAACACTATCAAGAACAATACCACATTATAAATCATAGATTCATAATGTATCGTAGATTCATAATGTATTACATATATGCGAAAGGTATAACGTACAAGAATTCAATCATCATTATAACCAAGCAAGATAACTTGCCTCAATTCCGTAGATGAAAATACAGTTCCTTCGAACATACGATCGGACGGTGTCCTCGATTAACAATTCTCACTCGAACAAACACCTTGAGCGAAATGTAATTCATTCAACAATACATTCATACAATATTGATACCAATTCGTAGAAAATGACACTCATAATTTACTCGAATAGTTCATCCTATCCCAATGAATATTCTACTATTTTATTAACGAACTTTAATACGTTTAATTCATCTTTAAAATCGGATTTACCAAGTTCTTAAGGTTCTTCAATGTTCATGATCGTCTATACTACATGGATTATTATTAATAATTTCCATTAACAATTCTATTACAACATTATCATCATCACTTCATAATTATATCAAAACCCATGATCATTAACTCCCATTGCTAATCAATCTAACAAGTCGAGTACGATTCTTCTAAACATGATCAAGATCATCTAAACATTAAGGACATTCTCCTTTAAAACCCTAACTATCATGTTCTTCAATAAGTGTTCGAAAACTTAGTAACAATCATGTTATACTTGATCAATTCAATCCTATGCAAAATATTCATTACTAGCATCATCATTGCTACGAAAATAAAGTAAGGTTGTACAACATACCTCAAGAAAATGAAGACAACCACCAAAACTACAAAAATTCACTCCAAACTTCTGATCACTAAGCTCCAACCCAATATATGAAGCTCTAACTCACGATGGAGGGGAATAAAAATGGCTTAGGAAGGCAGGGGAATGATATCTTGGAGAGAATACCAAGTTCAGTTCGTGCAGAAATGAAAGACAAGTCTGTCTTTTATAAACTTCCATCGCCATTACGTACGTTACCTCAACAGGCTAATGTACTTTAATACCTATTACGCACGCTAAGACATAAGGTGTTGCGTACATTAATACCTCGAGAGGCTACTGCCTCAAAACACTCATCTCATTACGTACATCGTCAAAAAGACACACGTAAGCCTACTAGCATTACGTACATTAGGGCTTAGCCATTACGTACGTAATAGCGATTGACTTAGGCTGTCACAATCAAACCAAGAATCCCGGTCATGCCCTGTACCACACGCCAAAAGGCGAGATGCTGTCTGATACACCATATTACGTACGCTAACCATAGGGTCTTACGTACATAATATCACATATAACGTGCGCTAACCTAACATCGTAGCGTATGTTAAACACCAAACACATAGCCAAGAAATGAAGTCTTCTAATACAACATCTAACAATCGTCTAAGTGCGAACAATGAATATAATTAATTCAATTCTAGTATCACAACATTAATAATCATTATACTAAATGTAACATGATACAACTATACCCAAATTATCTGAACAATACAACAGTAAATAATAAGATTACAGTCGGATATTACAGACCTTGAAAAGGCTTATGACAGAGTACACTGGCCATTTCTTTCGATTTCATTGAGGGCAACTAGAGTGCCGGGGGATTTGGTGGATGTTATAATGGAGTGTGTCTCTTCTGCTTCTATGCAGATTCTTTGGAATAGAGACCTTACTGCATTATTTACTCCTTCTCGTGGTATTAGACAGGTCTGCCCTCTTTCGCCTTATTTGTTTGTTTTGTGCATGGAGAGATTAGCGCACTGCATTATGGAGGAATCGACGGTCGGGGGGTGGAAACTGTTACTCCTTGGACAGCATGGCCCCCCACTCCCGCATCTATTCTTTACTGATGATCTTCTACTGTTTGGGGAGGCAGGTGGGGTACGGCAGTGGCAATGGAAAAGGTTTTACAGAATTTTTGTGTGAGTTTGAGATGAAGGTTAGCTCAGAAAAACAACTATGTTTTTCTCTAAGAATACAGATAGAGAGATGCGACACAGGTTACAGGAATATTTGTGGATTAGAGAGGTTCACAATATAGGGAGATATTTGGGTGTCCCGATGCTTCATGGGCATGTTAACAAAGGTACTTATGCTTATATTCTGGATAGGATGAAACGGGATAAAATGAAAGGAAAGATTGTGAATTGGAACGCATCTTGTATTTCCTTTGCAGGTCACTTATGTAACACCCGCAAGACGATCAGGGCATATTACAGCGCCGTGGACCCCACACTGTGGAATCCACCAGGCTAACGTACCAACACGACATTCGACAGCAACATACAATCATCAACAAAATGACAATTCAAATAAAAGACTAAAATCTGACATCAAATCCATTTTCCAAACCAGGAACACAACATTAATAAATTCAAAGAGGAAGTACTCGAGTACTTAAACCCATTTCATAATACAGAAATCCCAAAACAAGACATCAATAACAACCGATAGAACAGAACACCAACAATTGACTACTGAACAGTATCATGCTTGCCCATCATTCTCATACGGCTCGAGTGCTCGCTTGTCTCCAAGACCTATACCTGAAATACAAAAAGTATTTCTCCCATTTAAGGGGTTAGCGACAACTGCTAGTGCAAGTACAATCCATTTGAACTACCATTCTAATCAGATGAAAATATGCGCCAAAAATCATTTTAGAAATCATTTATATTTCGGAATACTATACGGTGCACAAGCACAAAACACATTTTCTCCAACAAAACAATTCAAAGTTAACCTTGGTACGAGACTCACGGCCACCGTACCCCGCAGAGCCCCGTCGGACGTCCCTGGGTGGTTGACCATAGTTCGCGATACGAAACTCACGTCAACCTATCCCTAGAGGCCCCGTCGAACCATCCCTAGGTGAACATACACATATACATCCACACAACCACGAATAGCCATAATTCAAATACTAGAACGCGTAAACAAATGTAAAGTACTTGCCTTTGAGACATCTTCGACGAAATGGGGACGAACAATGACTACGATTGATCCGAAAGGAAGGCGACCGTTCCTAAACGAAGGATTAACATAACTCAGTCCTATACAACAACAATAATTGAATGGAATACACCCATAACCCCGATTACAAACCACAACAATGAACGATCAATCGATACGCGCGAGGGTTTACGCAAAACCTCCCCAAATCGATAATTCACGAATTTAGCTAGGTGAAATGGATTGGGATTCATCTGATAACAACAATCGATGAAGAAATATACAACGTATATGGACAATTCGAAATCAATCAATAAAAACTCGAAAAACCCCCAAATTGGACAAGTTTAGGGTTCCTGAAGAAATACCTCGGATTCGGATGATGAAGGATGATTACGCTAATGATGATATGTTAGCTCGACTCTACAGTAGTGGAATACGAATAATTCTCGGATATAAGTTGAAGGGAATCGCCCTCTGCGTCGCACGAAGAAGAAAACGAGAGAAAGAATGAAAAGAGTGTTGTTCTGACCTACTTACTGTTCTATTTAAATTGCATAGTTAGCGCATGCTAACTATCAAAAGGTAGCGCGCGCTAACGGGGATTGCAACAGTCCAGAAGCTGCTGCCCGGCATTGCTAGCGTGCGCTAGACATGCTTAGCGCGCGCTAAAGACCACTCGATAGCGCATGCTAACATTAACGAGTTAGCGTATGCTAACTGCACACCGATAGCGCACGCAAGGGAATAAGGAGCAGTGTGCGCTACTCACGCAGCAGTTCAGTACTGCTTAGATCAGTACGCTGCTGCCGAAGGTACGAAACTCAAAACGCACGACAAGGCCAGAATCCAAAAACATAAACATGAAATATACAAGACGACGGAGCCAAGAACTGAAAGAAAATATAATTCCGATTACCGGGGAATCCGTAATGCGACAAAGAAAATGAGATTCCCTAAACTTATAGGAAATTACAAAAATGGCCCAAGTGCCCGAAAATCACGAAACGACGTCGGATTTACAAACCGAAAGTCTCAACACGACCAACTCAACCATACGAACTTGCACAAACCAAGAAACAACGAAAACAAACGAGTTTTACGAGAATCGAACGTTCATACGGCAAAACATGTCATAAAATAAAATACGTGAAAACATCACCAAAACTCGTCCAAATGGAAAAATTCCAAGAATAAAGTAGCTTCAAAATGTCGAAATGGATACAAGCGAGTCGATAAAATAGACATACACCAAAAATGGAAACTGCTAAAAATGGAAAGGTACGGATATTACATTCTCCCCCTCTAAAATAAAGTTTCGTCCCGAAACTTAAGAATCAAAAAGCTCGGGGTGCGTCGAATGCATATCCTCCTCTAACTCCCACGTCGCTTCTTCTACTCCGTGCCTCGACCATTGCACCTTAACCAAAGGAATGGTTTTGTGCCTTAACTGCTTGTCTCGACGCTCCAAAATCCTGACGGGCCTCTCCTCAAACGTAACATCCTTCTCGATCTCCACGTCTCCGAAATAAATAATGTGGGACGGGTCCGGAACGTACTTCCTCAACTGGGAGACGTGAAACACACTATGAAAATGACTCAACGATAGAGTTAATGCCAAATGGTACGCTAACTCGCCAACTCTCTCCAATATCTCGAAAGGTCCAATATACCTCGGGCTGAGCTTCCCCTTTTTTCCCAAAATGGAAAACTCCCTTCGATGGATACACTCTCAACAGAACATGATCTCCCACCTCAAACTCCAAAGGTCGACGCCAAACATTCGCATAAGACTTTTGCCGACTCTGTGCTGCCAACATTCTCTTTCTAATCAACTCAACTTTCTCCCTCGTCTCCAACACAAGGTCCGGCTCGGTGCCAACTAAATCGGACGGTTCATCCCAACATATCAGTGATCGGCAACGTCGGCCATAAAGTGCCTCATACGGTGCCATCTTAATAATTGCGTGCCAACTATTATTATAAGTAAACTCAATCAAGGCCAGATGCTCATCCCAGTTACTACTCCAGTCTAACGCACACGCGCGAAACATATCCTCGAACGTCTGAATGGTACGCTCGGACTATCCGTCGGTCTGAGGGTGGAAAGATGTACTCAAACACAAATGTGTCCCCAATGCCTTATGTACCCCCTGCCAGAAGTGCGATACAAACCGGCCGTCTCTATCCGAAATAATAGTCCTCGACGTACTATGCAGCCTCACTATCTGCGCGATAAAAACACGAGCTAATTTTTCTGGACCCCAAGTATCCTTGATGCCCAAAAAATGCGCCGATTTAGTCAGTCGGTCCACGATCACCCACACCATATTCATTCCAGTCTTCGTCCTCAGCAAGTTGGTGACAAAATCCATGGAGATATCTTCCCACTTCCATTCTGGGACGGGAAGTGGTTTCAACAATCCGGATGGCCGCTGATGCTCGATTTTGACTTGTTGACAAGTCAAACACTCAGCCACAAACTCGACTACCTCATTCTTCAAGTCATTCCACCAGAAATTCTTTCTCAAATCTTTACACATTTTACTCGAGCCTGGATGGACTGAGTGAGGTGACGCGAGAGCCTCTCGCATAATACGCTGCCTCAATTCCAAGTCGTTCGGAACACAAAGACAACCTTGGAATCTCAACACACCATCCTCGTGTATCACGAATCCCGGGGCTTTCCCCTTCCCTACATTCTCTCGAAGCTGAATAAACATCGGGTCCTCTAACTGTCCCGACTTAATGTCGTCGACTAAAGACGACGAAATCTCAAGTGTATGCAACTGCCCGGAACTCTCTGGTAGTACGATCTCAACGCTCAACCTCATTAACTCTCGCTGAAGTCCCGACTGGGCCGTAAGCAACTCAAGCGCCCGAAGCGATACCGATTCCCGGCTCAAGGCATCTGCCACCACATTTGCCTTGCCCGAATGATAGAGAATCTCGAGGTCGTAATCCTTAATCAACTCCAACTATATCCATTGTCTCATGTTAAGCTCTTTCTGCGTGAAAATGTACTTCAGGCTCTTGTGATCGGTGAAAATCTGACACGACGAGCCATACAAGTAATGACGCCAGATCTTCAACGCAAATACAACTGCGGCCAACTCAAGATCGTGCGTAGGGTAATTCAACTCGTACGGTTTCAACTAACAGGAAGCATAGGAAATTGTCCTCCCGTGCTGCATGAGTGCACATCCGAGCCCTTGGCCCGAAGCATCACTAAAAACTGAGAAACCCTCATTACCACTCGGTAAACCCAAAACAGGAGCGGTCGTCAACCGCTTCTTCAACTCCTAAAAAATATTCTGCCTCTCATCGGTCCACACAAACTTCTCTGACTTCTGTAACAACTGACTCAGCGGTCGAGCGAGCTTAGATAACCCCTCGACGAATCTACGGTAATATCCGGCCAAACCCAGAAAACTACGGACCTCCTTCACGTTCTTGGGCGGCGCCCAATCCAACACTGCCTCTACCTTATGTGGGTCCACACGAACACCCTTAGCCGAGATCACATGACCGAGAAACATAACCTCCCATAACCAAAACTCACACTTTGAGAACTTCGCAAAAAGATGCTGAGTTCTCAAAATATCTAACACGATACGGGCGTGCTCCTCCTCGCTCCTCGAGTAAATCAGGATAGCGTCGATAAAAATGACTACACACTTATCGAGGTACTCGATAAAGACTTTGTTCATAAGCTGCATGAACACGGCTGGGGCGTTGGTTAGCCCAAAAGGTATAACCACAAACTCGTAGTGATCATATCTCGTCCGAAAGGCCATCTTTGGAATATCGGTATCCTTCACTCGGAGCTGATAATACCCCGATCTCAATCAATCTTCGAAAACATGGTTGCCCCTTGCAGTTGGTCGAACAAATCATCTATCCTCGGGAGCGGATACTTGTTTTTAATAGTCACTTTGTTCAACTCACGATAGTCGATGCACAAACGAAGTGACCCATCCTTCTTATTCACAAACAGGACCGGTGCGCCCCAAGGTGTAGCGCTCGGTCGAATATACCCCATGTCTAGCAACTCTCCCAGCTGTTCCTTCAATTCCAGCATCTCGGCAGGCACCATGCGGTATGGCATCTTAGAAATCGGTGCCGCACCCGGCTGCAAATCAACAGTAAACTCAACCTCTCTATCCGGCGGCAAACCCGGCAACTCATCTGGAAAGACGTCAGGATACTCACACACTACCGGAATAGACGAGAGCTCGACCCCCCCTTCTCTTGATCTCAAAGCGTAACACCAATACCCCGTACAACCTCCGCGAAGAAGTCTCACCGCTTTCAAAGCGCTGATCAAGAACCTCTGACTACTCCGCTTACGCCCCACAAAAGAATGCTCCATACCGTCAGAGGCTAAGATCGAAACGGTTCTCGTTCTATAATTCATGATTGCCCCATGACGGTCCAGCGAATCCTCGCCCAAAATCAAACCTTCATCTCAAATATCTACAACAATCAGATTAGAAGGCCAAACCCTCCCTGCAATACTCACTGGAAAATCTCTAATCTCATGATCCCCCATGATGTTATCCCCACTAGGCAGTTTAACAACAAATGGTTCACACGCAACTAGGCAATCAACATGCAGACGATGCACACAATCCAGTGATATGAAAGAATGCGTAGCACCAGAATCGAATAACACGGAAACAGGATGGTCAAGGATGTGAATGGTACCTGTAGCCACCATCATGTCTGGGTCTCCCGCTCGTCTCATCTTATATACTCGGGGCGGAACAGACCCCGCACTAGAATCTCCCCCTCTAGGAGGCTGTCCACGTCCTCGACCTCTACCAAAACTCTGCTGTGGCTGAGAAACTGTCAGTGTCTGTTTCATGCTCGGTTCTCCCGCCACTGGGGCTGATATCGGAGTAACCGATGCCCGAGTAGCATCTGTACAAAACTTGGCACGATGCCCCATCCGACCGCAGGAATGACACTGAATCGGAGGTCTGTCGCACTCACTCATAATGTGTCCAGGGCGACCACAGTTAAAGCAATTAGGACCACGCACTGAACCAGTAGGAGCAGACTTAGATCCGTTACCTCGTCCAAATGACGGGGACTGACTCCCGAAGACTCGCGAACCGGACTGAGTCTTCTGATGCCCTCCAGACTTGCCTCCCGAAAACTGGCCGGAGGTCTTCTGCTTCTTTCCCTCGGCTGCCGTCTCTGTCGCAGAAAACGACATCTCATAAGCCATCGCTTTTTTCTGATACTCCTTCAAAGTCGTGCACCCCAGACCAGACATGTAGTGACGCACCCTCGGTTTCATCCGCATGTCAAAATGGTGGATTTTATCAAGCTCATCTCGGACTTGCTTTCTCACATAATGAAGTTCTTGGTTGTAGTCCTTGATAGCTTGAGAGATAGGAACATCCTAGGGGTTAGCCTCAAATGCTCGGATCCTCCCTTCTTTCACTGGCCACGGACAAAACTCGTCTTCCATCAGCTCTCGAAACTCTGCCCATGTGGCTTAGACCTGGCAAAATAGGCCCAGGCCCGCGGGCCAGGCCAGCCCGTCCGTTTTTGGGCGGGCATTGGGCTCCACATTTGTGGCCCAAAAAAAATGGGCCTTTTTGGCTCGGCCCAATTTTTGCCCGCCCGATTAGGCCCGACCCGCGGGCTGCCCGCCCGGCCCAATTTTTTTTTTAGTTATGAGTAATTATAATATTTAAATTTTTTTTCTTTATGTATTTTATTAGATTATATTACATCTATATATTAACTGTTGATGTAATTTTATTTTTTTATGTGACTTTGTGATTACTTTGTAGTATATCACATCAATGTATACTATTATTTTATGATTTTTTTTTTAAAAATAGTAATAATAAATGATATAATGATCAAATAAAAATATTTGTATATTTATTTTTTGATTGTGGTAGTGTAGTAAATAATGTAATTATAAAATAAAAATAGTTGTACATTTATTTTTTGATTATGATAGTGTAGTGAATAATATAATGAATAATGATCTAAAATTTTTCGTACATTTATTCAGAATAATATATTTCTTATTTAAAAAAAAAAACTTAAGGCCCGCGGGTCGGGCCAGGCCCGCCTTGGGCGGGCTACGGGCCTAATATTTTAGGCCCAGAAAAAAATGGGCCTTTTTGGCCCAGCCCAAAAAAGGCTCGCCCGTTTTTTGCCTGGCCCGTTTGGGCCGAGCCCGCCCGTTTGCCAGGGGGCTGCCCGGTCACGCGGTTTCACCGCTTGCCACCACGTTGCCGCCTCTTTGGCGAGGAAGTATTGAGCGATGGGTACCTTCCTCTCCTCAAAGCAGTTAGCAGCCTCAAATAATTTCTCCATCTCAAATAGCCAACTCTCCCAATTGGAAGGGTCGGAAGCACCATCAAACTGCGGAGGACGCATACGAATCACGTCCTGAAGTAACTTATCATTACCGGATCCAGTAGGCGGAACCGGGTTAACATTAGCCTGGCCGACGAAAACGGCCTGAGTCAGTAGCGTCATCTGGTTTGCTATTTGCTGTAAAATATTCGCCACTCCAACATTCTCATGCACGTTGCCGGAACTAGCACACTGATCCTGCTGACCTCCGGAACTAGGTGGAACACTGTTCGACAAGGAAGGCATCGCCGAATCAGTTCCCGAGTTATCGGACATGGCTGCCCCACCGGCTGCGCCACGTCCCCTACCGCGTCCGCGACCACGTCCGCGTCCTCTACCAGTAGGAATTATGAAGAAGTAGCGGATGAGTACAATTCAAACGTAAAACACAACAAGATACCGAGAAACGAATAGAACAGAACAACATAACGAGTCAAGTTAGGAAAACTTACGAGCACTGGCGTATTAAGATGATGGCATGGCAATGATACTGTTCAAAAACGACACTCGACCAGACCCAAATAACCGACAGCCTAGGTATCCATAAACCTAAGCTATGATACCATATTCTGTAACACCCCCAAGATGATCAGGGCATATTACAGCGTTGTGGACCCCACACTGTGGAATCCACCAGGCTAACGTACCAACACGACATTCGACAGCGACATACAATCATCAACAAAACGACAATTCAAATAAAAGACTAAAATCCGACAAATAAAATCTGACATCAAATCCATTTCCCAAACCAGGAACACAACATTAATAAATTCAAAGAGGAAGTACTCGAGTACTTAAACCCATTTCATAATACAAAAATCCCAAAACAAGACATCAATAACAACCGACGGAACAGAACACCAACAATTGACTACTGAACAGTATCATGCTTGCCCATCATTCTCATACGGCTCGAGTGCTCGCTTGTCTCCAAGACCTGTACCTGAAATACAAAAAGTATTTCCCCCATTTAAGGGTTTAGCGAGAACTGCTAGTGCAAGTACAATCCATTTGAACTACCATTCTAATCAGATGAAAATATGCGCCAAAAATCATTTTAGAAATCATTTATATTCCGGAATATTATGCGGTGCACAAGCACAAAACACATTTTCTCCAACAAAACAATTCAAAGTTAACCTTAGTACGAGACTCCCGGCCACCGTACCCCGCAGAGCCCCGTCGGACTTCCCTAGGTGGTTAACCATAGTTCGGGATACGAAACTCAGGGCAACGTATCCCTAGAGGCCCCGTCAGACCATCCCTAGGTGAACATACACATATACATCCACACAACCACGAATAGCCATAATTCAAATACTAGAACGCGTAAACAAATGTAAAGTACTTGCCTTTGAGACATCTTCGACGAAATGGGGACGAACAACGACTACGATTCATCCGGAAGGAAGACGACCATTCCTAAATGAAGGGTTAACATAACTCAGTCCTATACAACAATAATAATCGAATGGAATATACCCATAACCCCGATTACAAACCACAACAATGAACGATCAATCGATACGGTCGAGGGTTTATGCAAAAGCTCCCCAAATCGATAATTCACGAATTTAACTAGGTGAAATGGATTGGGATTCATCTGATAACAACAATCGATGAAGAAATATACAACGTATATGGATAATTCGGAATTAATCAAGAAAAACCCGAAAAACCCCTAAATTGGACAAGTTTAGGGTTCCTGAAAAAATACCTCGGATTCTGACGATGAAGGATGATTACGCTGATGATGATATGTTAGCTCGACTCTACAGTAGTGGAACACGAATAATTCTGGGATAGAAGTTGAAGGGAATCGCCCTCTGCGTCGCCCGAAGAAGAAAACGAGAGAAAGAATGAAAAGAGTGTTGTTCTGACATGCCCGCTGTTCTATTTAAATTACGTAGTTAGCGCACGCTGGCTATCAAAAGGTAGCACGCGCTAACGGGGATTGCAACAGTCCAGAAGCTGCTGCCCGGCGTCACTAGCATGCGCTAGACATGCTTAGCACACGCTAAATACCACTCGATAGTGCACGCTAACTTTAACGAGTTAGCGTACACTAACTGCACACCGATAGCGAACACAAGGGAATAAGGAGTAGCATGCGCTACTCACGCAGCAGTTCAGTACTGCTCAGATCAGTACGCTGCTGCCGAAGGTACGAAACTCGAAACGCACGACAAGGCCAGAATCCAGAAACATAAATATGAAATATACAAGACGACGGAGCTAAGCGCTGAAAGAAAATATAATTCCGATTACCGGGGAATCCGTAATGCGACAAAGAAAATGAGATTCCCTAAACCTATAGGAAATTACAAAAATAGCCCAAGGGCCCGAAAATCACGAAACGACGTCGGATTTACAAACTGAAAGTCTCAACACGACCAACTCAACCATACGAACTTGCACAAACCAAGAAACAACGAAAACGAACGAGTTTTATGAGAATCGAATATTTATACGGCAAAACATGTCATAAAATGAAATTACGTGAAAACATCACCAAAACTCGTCCAAATGGAAAAACTCCAAGAATAACCCCTTCTCAGTCGGTGCTTAATAGAATGCCAATTTATGCTGTGCAAATGGCTCAGTTACTTGATAGTACTTGTGATGATATGGAATGAGTCACGCGTTGCTTCCTTTGGGGTGGTATGGAGGATCATAGAAAGATGAGTATGGTGGCTTGGGATGTTGTAACGCATCTGAAGGAAGATGAAGGCCTTGGGCTTCGGGATATGTGGGATGTTAATTAGTGTTTTTTGGGATAATATTGTAAGACCTCGATATATTCAGGATTATTACAGCGCCGTAAATCCTTTATATAAGGATTTACTAGGCTGAGATTTTAAAAACAACATTTATACAATACTACAAGCGGAATTATTATTACAAACCAGGTTTCTGAGAATAAAAGACATACATCGAATAGAAATTTATCAATACATGACAAATCAAACCAACACCAATAGAACAATGCACTCGAGTACTTATTCAATCACGACACAACTAAAAGGACTTTCCAGACCGTTAACATCACTTTGCACCCTCATCATCATACTGCTCTTGTGGTGTGAGCGAGCGACATTCGATAACCTACCTGGTAGTCGGGCGAGCATGGTGCGGCTGTAGCTTGATTGTGCAAACATCGCAATAGAGAAGCTAGATTTTTTATTTGAGATGTTGTCCGTGAGTTGGTTGGTTTGGTCGAGCGGTCACCTCCGTCGCTCGTGGGATTTTTCTGGCATTGTCTCGAACGGAATTCTGGTAAGCTGCTTAGGTGGCCAGTCTCAGTGAGCGACGTACCAGTACGTGGGCATTCGATAACCTATTAGGTCGTCGGACGAGCATGGTGAGGCGATCGCTTGTTGGTGCAAAAAATCGTAGTGGAGTGCCATGTTTTGCGATTAGATGCATTGTTAGCAAATTTCTCGGTTGGTTCGGTAAAGCGGTTCCCCATCGCTTGTGGGAATTTCTTAGTAATTATTTGACCGAACGGTTATTCGAGTAGCAGGTACCATCAAACAAACTATAACTGATTTAATGAGCCATTCACAGTTTCACAGTCTGAATTAGTTCATACTTTTTTTTAAAAAAAAAGGATATTATAAAGAGAAAATAGTGAGGGGGGACGACTCCCTCTACACGCCCAGAGGAGGGGGGACGAGTCCCTCAACACAACCATCGACCCAAAAAGGGAGCACAAAACCCGAGCACCAGTTCCGGTCAAAAGATAGGGAGGCCAAGAAGCCTATTTAAATCTAACATAGGGGAAGTTGCTCCTATCTAGCCTAATCATGCTGCCGATCTTCCCGGAAAGGTCCGACGGACTATATAGGCGAAAATTTATGGACTTGTATCCTTCATTTGCCAAGTGATCCGCAATGGCATTCCCTTCCCGATAGATATGGGAGAACGAGATATCCATAGAGCGACGGAGCGACAAAATTTTGTGACGAATGCTTTGAACTTGCCAATTCCTAATGGTAGGCGAGTTGATTAGAGAAATGGCAATAGCCAATTCCATCTCAACCCAAACCTTAAGAATGTTCCTCTCTTGAAAAAGATACAGGGCTCTCCAAATGGCGTAAATATCGGCAAAGATATTAGTGTGGTTGCCGATAAATTCGTGAAAAGCAAAAAGAGGGTCGCCCAAGGAGTTCCTAGCTATCCCTCACGGCCGAGTCCCTGGGATTACCATTTGAAGCCCCATCCGTGTTGATTTTAGTAGTCCCGATACTCGGCCTGAACCATTTAACAATGGTAATTATATTGTTACTCAATATATGAGGAACAATATTGTTCTAAAATTTAATTATCGTAAAAGACATTTACATTAAAGGACAATAATAGAATTTTAGGAAACTTACAACCACATCTCGCATGGAGACGTAGGCGGTACGATGATGTTTATTCGCGGCCGGTCAGTCAAAAGACACCTCTGGAACCAAAATTAACCCAACCACCAAGATATCCATAAATATTAGCTCCGATACCATATTCTGTAACACCCATGTAATACCCGACTGTAAATTCATTCATTATCATTCAGTATATTGTCAGTCAGTAAATTTTTTCACTCATTAATAATCATTCATCATTCATATTCATTCATTGTATTCACTGTTCAGAGTAATTTTGTATCGTGTATCAGTTATTATTCATCATTCAACCCGGTTGGAGAATTGGGTCGTGCATATCATCGTTGTCATCTTTGTAGTGGGCTGTGTGTGAGGAGTAGCACACGCTACGTACTCACTTTAGCGCGCGCTAATTGAGTACGGGTAGCGCACGCTTCCTATAAGCATTAGCGTACGCGAATGTGGTTCAGGCAGACAGTCTAGAAGGCACTGGACTGAATTTAAGTTGTAGTAGAGCACGTTACGAATGGTATGTAGCGTGCGCTAAGTTACGTGGATAGTGCACGCTACGTAATCAGTGTAGCGGGTGCTAAGGTCCGAGCAGGCAGAGTCCAGTGGGTACTGGACTGGAATGGAATAATTCTGCACACTATGAGTAGATATTAGCGTACGCTAAAGGTGTAGTAGCGCACGCTAAGTAATTGGTGTAGCGCACGCTATCGCGAGCAAGGCAAGAGGACAGTAGGTTCTGGACTCCAGTTACTGGGCATCAACTTTCAGGTAGCGCACGCTAACACAAGGTTAACATACGCTAAGGAGGAGGCGTTTGCGCACGCTACCAAGTACGTAGTGTATGCTAACGATGCAAGCAGTGGATAGTGGACTAACCGGTGTGCCCGCTAGCACACTCTAAGCATCAAGGGTTAGCGTGCGCTAAACTGGCTCAGGTATAAATTGGACAGTTCAGTCCAGTTTCGTCATTTTTCATCTCACTTCTTCCTTCCGGCGTTGGGGAGATCTTTTCGAGCTTCACTCACCTATCATCACCTTCAAGCTTCTAAGTCATCACTTTATCCTCTCCAACACATCAAATCAAGTTAATCATTGCTTGAATCTAGAGTTTTGGAGTTCGAGGGTATTCCTTCCGATCTATTCGTGTGAGCTTGCAATGATGTTGTAATATGTTAGATATGGATTATCTACCTTGAATACATGTAATCCTACAGATTTATTGGTGTATGTTGCGGATTTGATGAATATTTGGGTAATTATTCAAGAACCCTTGGAGTTTGACTTCGGATATTTTGGGGGTTTCTGATTGATGTTGTCGTAACATTGAGTTGTGGTTTCCTATTGAATCATTGATGTCATTAATGAAGTTTTGCTGGATTGATTTACTTTTGTAGGATGGTTTTCGATATATTTGGGGGATAGTTGTAATCAACGGGAGAGTGTTTGCAATGTATCCGTTAGAATGCCCCAATGAGTTTTGGTTATTGTTTTAATGACTTTTGAGTTGGTGATAATCGTGCTTAATACATATATTGAGTGTTTGTTGGTAATTATGTTATTCAAGGTTGTTCAAGCGACCGGTACTTTCCACTTAGGATGTTTACTCGAGGAAGGACTTTCTTCACCGGTATTTGAGTAAGTTAATTCTCACTCGGTTAAAGGGATATTCATTCCTTACGTTGTTGTTCATTCATACATGTAATTCACTCATAATATATCATTCATGTCGAAACTTGTAATTATCAACTAATCATGTAACTCACGAGGAACGACGGTTCCAAATCATTTCATTGAAGCTATCACTCGTTGTATCATTATTTCATCTCGGTGAGTCGTTATTTATCCTTGTTGGATTTTATTCATTATCTCTCATATTGGTCGCTTTTGTTCGTGTGACCTTCCGGGATTATATTGAGTGGCCGGGTGGCGTATGTGTGGAATTTTTAGTCGGGCACACTATGGTCATGTGTATATGCGGGACTCCGGACACATTGGACTGTGTATACGGTAAAGTACCTCCGTGAGACTAATTAGTCCAAGTTGCGGGTGTATATGTGGGACTCCGGACACTAGGCTACTTGTTCACTTACACATTCTATTCGAGCGTACTATGATGCCTATCATTCAACTCTGTTTCTTAATTCATTCATGTGATTGTTTTATATTGTTCAACTCTTGAGGATTGTTGTTCTGTGTAACTGACCCCGTTGGGGATATTGTTTTTAGGTCATGGAAAGGAAAAAGCACGGGAAGAGAACGTTGTTGGCGAGGAGTCCAAGTGATACTAGTAGGGGGGCCCAGTCTCTGCATTTCGTTCATGTTTCCTTATTATGTATTTTTCCGTTACACTTCCTTTTGGATTGTCGTTTGTTTGATTGTTGTATATTTTATCTTCATATAAAATATACATGTATTCAGTGTTCCCTGGGTGTGTTGTATTTGAAACTCCTCATCGGAGTAATTGATGATGTAATGTGGTTCGGTACTACATTTGTATTGTGAAATTCATTAATTTTCATTCGCCTGGTGGGTCCCAGTCGGGGGTCCACGGCACTATAATATCCACCTAGTTTGGGGTGTTACAAAGTTGGTATCGGAGCGTGGTTTTGAATACTACCTTTCGAGTCATGTCTCATTTGAAATCATCATCATTAGACTAGTATCATTGGACTTTCGCGTCACGTGTGACCTGTGCAAATGCCAAGCCCCTCAGACCGAAAGAACTGTAAGATTTCCGACGCCATGGTATAATTTCTGGCAATAAGAATCATTCATTTATTATTCATCAGTCAACAATCCTCAATCATCATTTTCATCTTGATCATGTCGATCACGTTAACTCATTAATCACTTAATTCATTTCATTTCTCAGTTGTGGATCTTGAGGATCGTATCATTAATCTTGTTAACTTGTTCAAGATAATCATTTCAAGAATTTCATCAGATAATCATGTCACCTCAGTTGATCATTCATGAAATCATTGTGTTAGAGCGCGTATGCTCATTATTACCATTTCATGACGTAATCATAATGCGGTATTCATGCGAGATCTATAACTATCATGTGACTTTCCTACTTCAGTATAGAGAGAGCTGGCAGAGAACGCAGGGGAAGAGGCCGCGGTGCGGGCCGAATCCCGGGAGCTCGTGCGAATACACGCGCGAATGCAAGGAATAATGCTAATTCATTGAGCAGCGATGCTGCCACACATTCACCTGGAAATAATCCTTCACTGTCAGGGAGTCGTACCCGGGACACGGCTCAATCAGAAGGTGTTCGAGTTGAGCCTCTCGCTTTTATGCAGGGCATGATGGCCCAAATGACTCAGATGGCACATCTGATGGAGACGATGCAGAACTCAACGGCTCAGAATTAGCTGGCTCCTCCGTCGCCACCTCAGAGGCAAGAGAGGAGTGTGAGCAGCATCATCAACGACATTTCTCGCCAGAGGCCGCCTACCTTCGAGGACTCATCTGAGCCAGCGTACATTATTCACTGACTGGAGCATTTCGAGAAATTATTCGCTATGGTGGAGTGTCCCGAATGACACAAAGTTTCAGTCGCGGCTTACTATCTGGGTAAGAGCGCTCATTCATGGTGGCTATCTCTGAAGCCCACCGACGGAGCTTGCACGTGGGACCCGTTCAAAACTTTCATGATGGAAAAATATTATCCGGCACCACTCAGGGAGGCCAAGATGTCGGAGTTACTCAGTCCTGACCCCTCAAAGGAAGAAGATGTTCTCGCCATTACTTAGAAATTCCAGGAGCTACTGCCTTTCGCCTCATCTATTATCCACTCCGAGGCGGATAAAATCAAGTATTTCAGTAAGAGGTTGAAACCTCGTATGAGGCTTCAATTGCTTATGTTAGGAATACTTGTTAGATTTTGATGATGTCATTAATATAAAATCAAATGTTTATTACTTGGCAAAAATGTAAGGAAGAACCAAATGAGTATCTTCCATAGGCCAAATATGTTAAGTATAAAACTTGGCAAAATGTAAAGAAGAACCAAATGAGTATCTTCTGTAGGCCAAAAATTAGTTAGGCTAAAATCGGCTAAGTACTGAGTACAGCTAAGTCCATCAGAGAGGATCAGTCGAGTCGAGTCAGAGTAGTTCTGGTCAACACAATTTATCAGAGAAGTTTGACCAGACTGCAGCCAAGGTACCTCAGCCAAGTCACCTGATCAGATAAGTCACAAACGGTGAACATCAGAGAGATACAGACTGTAGAGATGTTAGCTGCTCATCAGCCTAGTCGAAGTCAGCCAAGTACTCCAAGTCCACGTCAGCATGCGTTGAAAAGTCAAGTATTACGGAAAGTCACATGCAACGTGAAGAGACAAATTGGAGTGATTCCCGCAAGAGATCTGAATTAAAAAAGCTATCCAGACCCACTTTGAAGACTTTAAACGTTTTATAATCAAAAGATTTGGCGCATCACATGCAGAGTCTTCACAACAGTCGGAAGATAGAATAAAATAATGGGAATCCAGCCTTGCAACGTTCAGAAAGATTAAACAAAGAAGTCTCCCTCCAACGGACGGATTTGTTCAAAAGATTTGCAACGGCTACAAGGAAAAAGCTCAGAGATCGTGACCTATATATATCCGAAGATTTGAAACTGAGCAATCACCGGTGCGAACATACTTTCAAGCGATCAAAGCATTCAAGCAATCAAAAAGCAATCTATAGCATCGTGAAAAGAGCGGTTCTAAAAGTTCATACTTAAAGAAGCTTTTAGTTGGAGAAGACAAAAACTCTTGTCTATAACCATGAGTTCGGGGTACTTCACTGGTTGAAGTTAGAGACTGTAAAAGCATACGAGGATCGAGGATCAAGAGGTGCAAGGCAGTCAAGTGTGGTACAACGGCACGAATTTCCACTGGTTGAAAGCTGTTGTAGTGTGGTTTGAATCACTGTAATATTTATCACTGGATGAAAATTATAGTGAATTCATCTCCAACTGGTTTGGAGAAAAGTGGATTAGTAGAGGATTACCCCACCTCTGAGACAACTATAATTGCCTGCGTTATTTACTGTTTTACTGCATCATACTTTAACTGCTGCATTCATTGTTAAGTGTTTCATTAAGTTGATCTCTATTCGTCATCAGCTGACTTCCGCATATATCTAAGAACAAACGACTCCTAGTCATTTGTTTAACTATCAGCTGAAGAAACTCACTCTTCGTGAAAAAGAGTTCAAGAGTTTCTACAAGTCTATTCACCCCCCCTCTAGACTTATACCTGGACGACTTGTGACCTACAAGTGGTATCGGAGAGGTTGGTTCATTTATTTCACGAACCAGATCTATATAAGATATATATATCTTTACTCTCACTTTATAATGGAACACATGCACTCTAGACTCCCTGTGTTTTCAGTTGACGAGTATGATCTGTGGAAGATAAGGATGCAGGCACACTTATCTTCGATTCATGACGACATGTGGTGCATTATTGAAGACGGTCCATTCATCTTTGAGAAGGACAACACAGCAGAGGAAATCGCAGCAGGGAGGCTAGAGAAGATTCCTAAGAAGAGGACGGAGCTGACTCCCGAAGAAAGAAAGCTGGCCAATCTTGATAACCGGGCCAGAGATGTGTTATATCAAACTCTTGACAAATCCACCATGGTCAAGATCAAGAACTGCAAGAATGCCAAGGAAATCTGGGACACATTAGCTTTAATGTGTGAAGGAACGGAGCTAATCAAAGAAAATAAATTGTCAATCGTCATTCAAAAGTTTGACAATTTCAAAATGAAGAACGGCGAATCCATAGATCAAGTGGACACAAGGTTCACTGAGATTATTAATGAGATCAACTCCCTCGTCAAAACCTATGGCAACAGGGAAATGGAACTGAAGGTTCTCAGATCTCTCAACCCTGAATGGAGCATGAAGGCCGTGGCCATGAGAGAGTCCAAGGACCTGAATAAGATAAAGATCCAAGAGTTGTTCTCTGATCTGAAGGCTTATGAGTTCGAGCTTCCAAGTTCATCCTCAACTGAGCCTGCAGAGAAGGGAATAGCATTTGCAGCCGAGTCCCCTGCCAAGAGCCTATCTGATGTAAAACCTCCAAATCCACTAGATTTTGAGGAAGAAATGGCGTTTATAATGCAAAGGTTCAGCAACTTTAGAAAGAACAACTCCAAATACAAGAAAAATTATAAGGAGAATCCAAGAAGGAACCAGAAAGCTGGAAGCTGGAAAGTAGAGTGCTACAACTGTCATAAGACCGCACACATCCAAATGGACTGTCCTGAGCTCAAGAAGGACGAAACCAAGAAGGAGGTGGGCAGAAAAGAAGATAGAAGAAAGGCCCTCATCGGAGAAGACCAGGAGCATGTCGAATCAAGCAGCGGATTCTTGTCTGATGAAGATGAAGAGTATGACTGCCTGATGGCAAACCTAGCTGATGAAGAGGTAACTTCTAAACCCACCGGTTCAAATAACAGTTCAGCCATGTCATAAGATATGGATCTGCACGAATCGGTAAATCAGTTATTTAAAGATTTTGAAATACTCAAATCTGCACACCAAATTGTATCAGCAGAGAAGACTCAGCTGCAAGATGAGAATAGGCAGCTGAAAAATGATTTCGAAAAACTCAGCCTAGATCTGAATAAGGTTGAGATAACTGCAGCTGACTTTAAAAACCAGGCTGATGTTAATACAGCTGAGATAAACAGACTAACCATTTTACTTAAAGAAAAATCAGCTGCACTTGCTCATGCCAAAGCTGAGTTTACTAAGCTGACACAGGTAAATAAGACTCAGGCGCAGGAAATAACCTCCCTGAAGGCGTCTTCAACCCTGGAAGAATTGTGTACTAATAAAAGGCCACTATATTCCAAATCAGGCCTTGGATATGATCCTCACACTCCCTCTAGTTCTAAAAGAAAGTTTATCAAGGGAGAAACAATTGTCTCGACTGTTGAGCCTACATATAAACCGATATTTAAAAACAGGCAACATCCAAGTCACATGTCTAGGCTGCAGTCAGGTTACACAAGGCAGCCACCTAGACAGGCGACTAGGCAATGGCCCAGGCAAAAGCAGCAGCCCAGACAACATGCCCACTATTACCAACGACTCCCTAAAAATAGATTTCAAAATGGGAGGGGCAAATGGAAACCACAAGGTTATTCCAATTTACAAAATGAACAAGTGTGGAGACCTCAAAGATTCAATAAATGGTCTCAGCCAAGATTTAGAAATAGCCCACACTATCAAAATTTTGAGGAATATCCAGTATACAATCCCAACAGGAGATTCAGACCTCGACCTTACACACCTTATGAGGGTTATAACAATAATAACTACTTTCACAATCCAAGGAGAAATCAATTCTCCAGGAAACCAGCTAACCCCAAAGGACCCACATAGATTTGGGTACCTAAATCTCTGCTTGTATGATTGCAGAAAAGGTGGAAGGACTACAACCACATCTCCACAAGCTCAAATTTTGGAGGTGAAGAATGGTTTGTAGATTCTGGATGCTCGAGGCATATGACCGGGAACAAGAAGATGCTGTCCAAATACACAAAAGAAAGAGGTCCCGATGTAACCTTTGGAGATAGCTCTAGAGGACAAACAAAAGGCTTTGGAGAGCTGCACCGAGGAAATATTGTGATATCCAAAGTTCATTATGTCAAAGGGCTCAAGTACAACCTCCTGAGCATAAGCCAGTTCTGTGACGAGAAAAACCTAGTAGTCTTCACCATCTAGAAATGTATGGTGATAGACATCTTATCTGGAGAAGTAAAGCTACAAGGTTTCAGAAGGAGAGATGTATATATGATTGATTGGAACACAGGAACACCTAACTCCTGTTTTCTATCCAAGACAGTAGTTGAGAACGGATGGCTGTGGCACAAGAGACTATGTCACCTGAACTTCAAAGCCATCAACAAGATTAGTTCTCAGAAGCTGGTCAGAGGACTTCCAAATGAAGCATTCAAGAAGGAAGCGCTTTGTGATGCATGTCAGAAAGGAAAGCAGACCAGAGCATCGTTCAAGCCAGTCCAGCCTACAACTCTCACAACAAGGATCTTAGATCTACTCCACATGGATCTATTTGGTCCTATCAAGCCAAGGACTCTGAGTGGCCGAAAGCATGCACTTGTAATAGTAGATGATTATTCAAGGTACACTTGGATTATCTTCCTATATAAGAAAAGTGAAACCTTGACCAAGCTACCTGAGCTGCTGAGAAGGATCCAGAATGAGAAATCCCTATCCATCATCAAGATCAGATCAGATAGAGGAGGAGAGTTTCTCAACAAGGCGATAATCGATTAAATGATCGAATGGGATCCAAAGATGAGCTCTGCGGCAGGACTCCCCAGCAGAATGGTGTTGCCGAAAGAAGAAACAGAACCCTAAAGGAAGCAAAGAAGGTCCATGATTGCGTGCGGACTGCCAAAAGGTTCGGGTGAAGTCACAACACAGCCTGTCACACCCAGAACAGGAGTATGATAGTAGGGAGACATGTCAAAACTCCCTATGAGGTTTGGAATAATAGAACTCCGACTGTTGCTTACTTTCATGTTTTTGGTTGTAAGTGTTTCATCCACAACAACGGTAAAACACAACTAAATGCCTTTGATGCTAAAACTGATGACGGTCTCTTTATGGGATATTCACAAAGAAGCAAGGCATACAGAGTTTTTAATAAAAGAACCCTAGTTGTGGAGGAAACACCCCATGTTGTTTTTGATGAATCTACCGTTGAGTACAGGAAGCTAGTTGAGCTAATTGAGAACAAGCTCAAGTCAGCGACCCTTGAAGAAGTCATTGTACATGACACTGGAATGGTGGACTCACCTGCAGACCAGCCTGATGATCCAGCTGCAGCTGCTGAAGACCCAACTGCAGATCAGACAGGATCACCGAACCTATCTGATCCAGTTGCCACTGATGAAGACCCAGCTATAGCTGATAAAGACTCATCTGCAGATCAGAACCAACCTGCAGATGACAAGACGGTAGCTGATCCAGTTGCAGACCAGAACCCAGCTGATGCAGAAATCCACCAAGGCAATCCAACAGGGGGAACAAACCCAGAAGAGGACGACATCCCCAAGTGGCTCAAAGATCACCCAATCCAGCAAATCATCGGAAAGCTGACTGATGGAGTTAAGACAAGACAATCAACCCTACCAGCAGGAATGGCTATGTTCTCATGCTTTATGTCACAAATAGAACCTAAAAATACAGAACAAGCCCTAGAAGATTACTCTTGGATAAATGCCATGCAAGAGGAATTAGAGCAGATGGAGAGAAACAAAGTTTGGGAACTAATAGACAGACCTGATCACAAGAAAGTTATTGGCACCAAATGGGTGTACAAAAATAAGAGTGATGAAGATGGAACTGTTGTTAGGAATAAGGCCAGACTTGTAGCAAAAGGTTATGCACAGTGTGAAGGAATAGATTTTGATGAAACCTATGCACCTGTTGCAAGATTAGAGGCCATCAGACTATTCCTCGCATATGCTGCATTCAAGGATTTTGAAGTATCTCAGATGGATGTAAAGAGTGCTTTTCTAAATGGAATCCTAGAAGAAGAAGTCTATGTAGAGCAACCCCCAGGTTTTGTCAAAGGAGACAAAGTCTATAAGCTGTTAAAGGCTCTCTATGGACTTAAGCAAGCACCTAGAGCGTGGTATGAAACATTGTCTGTGTTTCTTGAGAAAAATGGTTTTTGCAAAGGAAAAGTGGACAAAACCCAATTCAGAGTGGAGCACGAAGGCCACATATTAATAGTCCAGATATATGTGGATGACATCATATTCGGATCAACCAATCCAGAGCTATGCGATAAATTCTCCAATCTCATGCAAGGAGAATTTGAGATGAGTATGATGGGAAAGCTTAACTTCTTTCTTGGACTACAAGTTAAGCAGATGGAAAAAGGAAATTTCATCAACCAAGCTAAGTATACCAAAGATCTGATCAAGAGATATGGAATGCAGCAAGAATTCCTATGAGCACAAGTACTCACCTGGATGCAGACGAGGCAGGCAGATCAGTGGACTCAACCCACTACAGAGGACTCATTGGATCTCTTCTGTACCTCACTGCAAGCAGACCAGACATATCCTATGCTGTTGGAGTTTGTGCGCGATTCCAGTCCAAGCCGAAGCAATTACACCTAGATGCAGCCAAGAGGATAATAAAATACCTTAAGTCTACAATCAATGTTGGACTATGGTATCCCAAGGATGATAATTTTGAGTTGTCAGGATACTCAGATGCAGATTTCGCAGGATGAAAAATCAACAGGAAGAGCACTAGTGGAACGTGTCAATTCCTAAGAACCAGACTGATATCCTGGTTTAGCAAGAAGCAGGTCTCTAACTCTATCTCCACTACAGAGTCAGAATACCTAGCTGCAGGTAGCTGTTGTGCACACATTTTATGGATTAGACAGCAGCTAAGGGATTATAACATCATTGCAAATGAAGTTCCTATTTGGTGTGACAACAATAGTGCTATTGCAATAACCAACAATCGGGTTTTGCACTCAAGGACGAAGCACATTGATGTTAAGCACCACTTCATCAGAGAGCATGTGCTTAACAAAAGGGTTAGAGTTGAAAGAGTCAGCACAGACTACCAGATAGCTGACATCTTTACCAAACCCTTGCCATAAGAAAGATTTTTGGAGCTCAGCAGAAATCTTGAATTACTAGATTGGGAATCTAGTACTGAAGCAAGCTGAAACATTTTAGAGGAAGGACGGACCCAGCTGGAGAATCAGATCCTAGCTGATGCAGGCAAGAAGACGAAGGACGGACAAAGCAACCTAGCTGATCAGAATATCAGGCGAGAAGTCAACTCACCTGATACAGAGCGGTCAACAGTCAACAAATCAGACCAGCTAAGTTTTCTAAACTGACCTCTGAATATTTAATTATTATATGCCATATTTATAATATTATTATATTAATTTTGGTTAACAAATGGCATTTAAATATATATTTTTCTAAGCTAAGTGGCAATTTTAATACACGCGTTAATCGCTTATTAAATCGACCTCCACGGTGGCCAATCAAAATCAACCATCAAATTTTAAAATGGACAACCGATTCAAATTTGAAATTTAAAAAAATATTAAAAGGCATACCACCGTTTCAAATATATTATAAATTAATCCATATGTCTTTTCATCTTCTTTATAAGGAAAGAAAACCCTTTACTTTACCTTTTACGCTTACCAGAAACCCTAGATTTTTCAGAGCAAAAATTCCCCGAACACCAAATACACTAAAATCGTTTGTTTGCAGAAATGGCATCCTACTTCGAAGGCGTCAACCTGAAGGCGGTCAAGGACCAGATTATTTTCTCACTGGTCGTCGATTTTAAAGGCTTATTGGAAGCTAATCTGGAGGATTACGATGTGTATAACCTAATCCGCGCGATGAAGTTCAATGGGATCTACCCATTCCTAGACATCAACCCTCAACATCAGTACAAGGAGGATGTTATCGCGTTCTATCGCGAAGCCTGTATAATTCAAGACGGAATTCGGAGAACAGTCGGAGGAAATCAGGTCGACATATCTAGAGAGTCAATCCGTACTGTTTTTGGTATGAAGCACCGCGGCATAGCCGTCGAAGCGCTCAAACAGTCTTCTGCCGAAATCTGGAAGAAGGTCAAGGTGGAGAATGTGCCCGAAAAGCTGAAACTCACTGCCAAGAGGAGTGAGCTTAAGAAAGTTTATCGTTTTACATTGGACATAACCAACAAAATAATCATGGGGATGGCCGGCAGTTATGATCAACTGTCGTCGGCGAAATTTATGGTGTTGGGAGCACTAATTCAGGAAGAAGAAATTAACTGGGCAGATTACATATTCAGGCAACTCGTTCGAGAAGTCAACAAAGCCGAATGGCTTGTTGATGAGAAGAGATTTAAAACAAAGCTGGCATTTGGAACGTAGCTGAGTTGGATGCTGGAGAAGACAGGTATGGCGAAGGGAAGCACTGACCCCTTCCATCCCAACAAAAGACTTGGTCATCTGGACCAAGAGAAGCTGAGAAAATTGGGAGGCACAAGGAGAGCAGCCCAGATGCTGAAGGACCTACCTGACACAAGGCCATATCCGAGATATTATTCGTCAGGAGAGTCGGACCGACCTGCAACCGACATCCCAACTGCAGTCGAGTCAGACACCAAGTCCGACGACACTCCCATAGCAGTCAGATTTAAGAGAAGGGGACCAGCCCCTGAAGGACCTTCTATCATGCAGTCATCACCAGAACCCTCTCCCAAGAGGCCAAGGAAACTGCAGTTTAGTGAGGAAGAGCAGTCTGATCACCTTGTCAGCCCCTCAGCCAGGTCACCAACTCACCTATAAGACCAGCCTGCCGCAGGCACTCACGAGACTCAGATTGTGGCTGTACTCACCCCCCCAGCCTACATATCTGAGGAAGAAGAAGCAGGTCTAATAATTTCTATCCCTGAAGCCAACTATATCTCTAACCTCTTAGAAAATAATACCTTCAATCTATCCATCGAACAACTACAACTTGTTAAACCTCTAGCTTTAAAACAATCGTTCTTTGAAATTTTTGCAGAATGGAAGTTTTGGAAATCCCTATCTTTTGTCAAACTTCAATCTTTTATTGACACTTGTGGTTGGGACTATCCCCAAGCCACGGAGGATGTGCTGATAGACTTTTGTAAAACATCAGACACAATTTTGATCCTTCAGGAGGACTGGTTCATGTCCAATTTTAAAACCAACATGGACCAGTTCATCCACTGCATTATGCTTAGTATCTTTGATGGATCTTATGAGAAAATTGTTGAGGAGGTAGTTGAAAAGGAAATTAGGATTGAGGAGGTAGATGGAGAAGAAAATAAAGAAGTTGTTGTTTTGGACGATGAAGAAGAAGAAGAGCAGGAGGAGAGCAGAGCAGAAGAAAAGATCTTAGTTGAAAATCAACCTGATGAAGTAGAAAAGACAGAAGAATTAAATGAAGAAGAAGAAGAAGGAGAAGAAGAAGTAGAACAAAATGAAGGTGAGAAGGAGGATGATGATGATGAAAAGGAGAATGATGATGAAGGAGAAAAGGATGGGAAGGATGATGACAATGATGATGACAATGATGATGACAATAATGATGATGATGATGATAATGATGATGATGATGGAGGATACGAATGAGCTGAAAAAGAAAATGAAAAAGAAAAGGTTGAGGAAAAAGAAAAGGAAAATATTGAAGAAGAAAAGGAGAAAGAAGAAGAAGAAAAGGAGGAGGAACAGGAGAAAGAGGAAGAGAAGGCAGAAGAAGAAAAGGAGCCGGAGCCAGAGCCGACACAAGAAGCTGCAGATAGATCGTGGTACTGCCGGTACACACCGGCTAGACGCGGAGTTAGCTGAACACTCCAGATCAGGGACCCCAGAGAAGACCCCCTCTGGAGTACCAGCTGCAGACAAAAGCTTGCAGTCCAGTGGTTCGATTGCAGAAGGCTCAAGAGAGCACTCTCCACCAGCTCAGATATCTCCTGCCATGACTGAGCTGATCAGGCAGATAGTGAAAGATACAATTAGAGAGCTGCTGGAAACTCAGGTCACTCCTGACCTTCAATCAATCAATGCAAATATCGACACTCTGTTGCAGAGAGAAGCTCCTCAGCCCCCTGCCCCTACCAACAACAGAATGCCATTTGGCATGTCTGATTGGATGAGCAGAATGGAGCAGCAATTAACTACCCTAGTTGATGCTGGCAAAAAGGGGGAAGAGAGAATGCAGGGGGAAGGAAGTAATCAAGGAGAGATAAGGGCAGAGCTAAGAACAAAAAAGAGGCAAGATATCCTTCAAATTGAAAGACCATCAAGCCTGAAAAGGAAGGGAGGATCAGATCCAGAACAGGCTGACCAGCCTGAAGGCAAGAAAAGGAGGACTAGAGGAGGTCTTGAGCCTACTCTAGAGTGGGAAGGAAAGGAGTTGTGGTTTGTGGAGGACTTTGTTCCATATGAAGCTCTGGAAATGTGGGGATCTGCAAGAAAGAAGTTTATCAGAGACTACTACATCTGGGAAATACTCCAGGATGATAATCTCTCCCCACAGCAAATCTTCATAAATTTCATGGAGGCAGCCCATCCACAACTCTGGGCTATTCTGAAGAAACATGATGCGAAACAAAACGCCTATCCCAGGATTCCTGTATTCACTGCCAAAGATCCTCCTACTATGGAAAGAGGAGGTGCGTTGGATGAACTTACGCTACAAAGGAAAATCAAGAAGCTATGTCTTGAGAACAAATTTTCATCCCAAGAAGAACAAGCCTTCGCAGCCCTTGTCGTGAAAATGAAGTATGGTCTTGCCCCAGTCAAAACAAGACCAATTGGAGCTAAACCCTTCAGACCTGCCAAACAGCCTATTCGAAGAGGCAGAGGAAGAGGCAGATGACTCTTATTTATTTTTTTACTTGTAATGATTTATGTACTTAAAATTTTCTTGTAAAATTCAGACATGTACTTGTAAAATTAAATTTATAACAGTCTTTTTGAATGACAATTCCCAGTTGTCTCAAAAACTAGACTGATTTTTGTTTGTGTCTTGCACTTAAGTGCAGACTTGATCATTTGATTACTTGCTTAAAGTTTTGCCATCATCAAAATAGGGGGAATTCGTTAGGAATACTTGTTAGATTTTGATGATGTCATTAATATAAAATCAAATGTTTATTACTTGGCAAAAATGTAAGGAAGAACCAAATGAGTATCTTCCATAGGCCAAATATGTTAAGTATAAAACTTGGCAAAATATAAAGAAGAACCAAATGAGTATCTTTTGTAGGCCAAAAATTAGTTAGGCTAAAATCGGCTAAGTACTGAGTACAGCTAAGTCCATCAGAGAGGATCAGTCGAGTCGAGTCAGAGTAGTTCTAGTCAACACAATTTATCAGAGAAGTTTGACCAGACTGCAACCAAGGTACCTCAGCCAAGTCACCTGATCAGATAAGTCACAAACAGTGAACATCAGAGAGGTCCAGACTGCAGAGATGTTAGCTGCTCATCAGCCTAGTCGAAGTCAGCCAAGTTCTCCAAGTCCACGTCAGCATGCGTTGAAAAGTCAAGTATTACGAAAAGTCACATGCAACGTGAAGAGACAAATTGGAGTGATTCCCGCAAGAGATCTGAATTAAAAAAGCTACCCAGACCCACCTTGAAGACTTTAAACGTTTTATAATCAAAAGATTCGGCGCATCACATGCAGAGTCTTCACAACGGTCGGAAGATAGAATAAAATAATGGGAATCCAGCCTTGCAACGTTCAGAAAGATTAAACAAAGAAGTCTCCCTCCAACGGACGGAGTTGTTCAAAAGATTTGCAACAGCTACAAGGAAAAAGCTCAGAGATTGTGACCTATATATATCCGAAGATTTGAAACTGAGCAATCACCGGTGCGAACATACTTTCAAGCGATCAAAGCATTCAAGCAATCAAAAAGCAATCTATAGCATCGTGAAAAGAGCGGTTCTAAAAGTTCATACTTAAAGAAGCTCTTAGTTGGAGAAGACAAAAACTCTTGTCTATAACCATGAGTTCGGGGTACTTCACTGGTTGAAGTTAGAGACTGTAAAGGCATACGAGGATCGAGAATCAAGAGGTGCAAGGCAGTCAAGTGTGGTACAACGGCACGAATTTCCACTGGTTGGAAGCTGTTGTAGTTTTGTTTGAATCACTATAATATTTATCAATGGTTGAGAATTATAGTGAATTCATTTCCAACTGGTTTGGAGAAAAGTGGATTAGTAGAGGATTACCCCACCTCTGAGACCACTATAATCGCCTGCGTTATTTACTATTTTATTGCATCATACTTTAACTGCTGCATTCATTGTTAAGTGTTTCATTAGTTGCATTCTATTCGTCATCAGCTGACTTCCGCATATATTAAAGAACAAACGACTCCAAGTCATTTGTTTACCTATCAGCTGAAGAAACTCACTCTTCGTGAAAAAGAGTTTAAGAGTTTCTACAAGTCTATTGACCCCCCCTCTAGACTTGTACCTGGACGACTTGTGACCTACAGCTTAATCATCATTGCACCACTCTAGCTGAATTCATCGAGAAAGCTCTCGCTTATGAGCTTACTGATAAGGAAATTTCTAAGAATCAGACTTCATCTTCCGGCAAGAAATCGAAGAAGCGTAATCAGTCCGAAGGTAGTCAGGACACTTTCAAGAAGCCTCGTACGAGCTCTATTTTTTCTGAGCAAGCTCCTACGGTGCCTAAACCTGCGTAATCTCAGTCCCAAGCGGCCAGCTCGGCCATTACCTGTTACAACTGTGGTGAACAGGGCCATTTCAGCACGAAATGTCTGAGGAAGACTGTCACGTGTAATAACTGTGGGATTGCTGGGCATAAGGCCCGTTTCTGCCGAAGAGACTCTAGGCCTACTCCGGCGACATCTCAAGCCCCGAAGCAGTCAGCTATTCAGAATCAGGCTACTCAGTCAACATCGTTTAAAACGACAGGAGCAAACAAAGGCGGAGCCCATAGCTATCAGACAGGAGCATCCAGTTCCGGGGCTGGCAAGCCCCGAATATATGAGATGAAGAGAGCCGATGATCCGGAGGCCTGAATGATCTCAGGTACACTCGAAATTTTATCTCAACCTGTGTGTACCCTTTTTATGGTGGTGCATCGCATTCATTCATTTCCGAGTCATGCTTGAGTAGACTTCCCCTGGGTGGGGATACTAGTTGTGAGCATTATATCATTGGTCTACCTGACGGTAGAAGAATTATCGGAGATCGTGAGATTAAGAATTGTCCGATTCAGATGGCCGTATGTGGTTGGCAGACCTGATCGTAGTAGATTTACCCAAAGACGATGTTATTTTGGGTATTGATTGGATGGATCGTCATGATGCCGTCCTTAGTGTTCGTAAGCGTATGATCACTATCATTTCAGACGATGGGGTCGAGTGTGTATTTCAGGGAGGTAACCCCAGCCGTTCCGGAAAAGTTATTAATATGATGAAAGCAGTTAGATTACTCAATCAGTGGTGTGTTGCTTATTGGTGCTATATGACCAAGACCGAGAAATCATCAGTGTCATTGGCGGACATTCCGGTAGTGAGGGAATACGCCGATGTAGTTCCAGGTGAGTTACCTGGTTTGCCTCCACAGAGAGATGTGGAATTCACGACTGAGTTGGAGCCTGGTACATCTCTAATATCGAAAGCACCATATCGAATGGCCCTGACAGAAATGCAGGAATTGAAGAACCAACTTGAGGAATTGTCCGAGAAAGGTTATATCCGACCGAGTGCATCCCCGTGGGGAGCACCTGTATTATTTGTCAAGAAAAAGGACGGTTCATTTTGCTTGTGTATTGATTATAGAGAGTTGAACAGGGTGACGATCAAGAATAAATACCCCTACCCCGTATTGATGATCTCTTAGACCAACTGCAGGGAGCTTCAGTATTTTTCAAGATCGATTTAAGATCCGGGTATCATCAGTTGCAAATTTGAGAGTCGGATATCATGAGGACGGCATTTCGACCCTCAGAAGACGGAGGCTATCCGAGATTGGCAACCTCCGAAGAAAGTTAAGGAAATCCGAAGCTTTCTCGGATTAGCTGGTTATTATCGGCGATTCGTGGAAGGATTTTCTAAAATCGCTCAACCTATGACGAACCTTTTGTGGAAGGATAAGAAATACACGTGGTCTGACGCGTGTCAATAGAGTTTTGAGGAACTCAAGAGCCATTTAATTTCAGCACCTATACTTTCCTTGCCACTAGGGATGGAAGTATTCGTGGTTTATAGTGACACGTCCGAACACGGTCTTGGATGTGTACTAATGCAGAATGGGAAAGTAATTGCTTATGCCTCGCGGTAACTGAGGCCTTATGAGATCAATTATCCGACCTACGACCTGGAGCTAGCGGTCGTGGTATTCGCATTGAAGATTTGCCGTCATTATCTTTGTGGCGCCACCTGTCCGATTTTCACCAATCATAAGAGCTTGAAGTATATATATTTACTCAGAAGGAGTTAAATATGCATCACAGACGGTGGTTAGAATAGATTAAGGACTATGATATCGAGATACAGTATCACCCGGGTAAGGCAAATGTTGTCACCGATGCCTTGAGCCGTAAGTCCGTTCAGGAGCAGATGCTTACTCGTTTAACTGTTCAGAAGGAACTTCAGCAGGAATTCCTTAGGCATGAGGTCTAGGTTTGGTTACAGCGTATACAATGACAGTTATGTATGCTGGAGATTTCATCGCCACTTGAAGAGGCGATCGGAGTGAATTAGGGTCCAGACCTATTTTTATTGCGCATTCGAGATGATGTGACTCAGGGGAAATCCCCTGGATTTGTGGTCCACGAGGATGGACTTTTGCGATTTAAGAACCGGTTATGTGTTCCGGAGGATGACGAGTTGAAAAACTTTATTTTGAGAGAGGCCCATGCTACCTCTTATTCTATTCATCCGGGGTCTAGCAAGATGTACAAAGACTTGAAACAAAATTACTGGTGGAGTAATATGAAGCGAGAAGTCGCAGAGTTTGTTTCGAGATGTCTCACCTGCCAACAAGTCAATATAGAACATCAGCGACCGGCGGGCATTCTGAAACCACTTCCTATCCCAGAATGGAAGTGGGAGGATATTTCAATAGATTTCATCACGAGTTTGCCGATGAGTCGGCGGGGCATGAATACAATTTGGGTGATTGTGGACCGTTTAACTAAGTCAGCTCATTTCCTTGAGATTAAGGATACGTGGGGTCTCGAGAGGCTTGCCCAGTTGTTTATCAAAGGGATAGTGAGATTGCACGGTACTCCTAAGAGTATTGTTTCTGATCGTGACGGGCGATTCGTGTCATATTTTTGGAAATCCGTTCATCATGCTATGGGAACTCAGCTCAATTTCATCACGGCTTTTCACCCTCAGTCCGACGGACAATCAGAGCGAACTATTCAGACGTTGGAGTACATGTTGAGGGCATGCGTCCTCGATTGGAAAGATGATTGGGAAGCCCAACTACCATTAATCGAGTTCACGTATAATAACAGTTGGCACGCTTCGATTCAGATGGCACCTTACGAGGCCTTATACGGTCGTCGTTTTCGATCTCTCCTATGCGGGAATGACTTATCAAAATCAATCGGCACTGAGCCCGGTATGCTTATAGCCGCTCACGAGAAGGTAACTTTGATCAAGAGTCGTTTGTTGACCGCTTAGAGTCGACAAAAATCATATGTCGATAACCGTCTTCGACCTTTGGAGTTCGAGATAGGTGACCATGTTTTGGTTAAGGTATCCCCGAGTCGAGGTATTTCCATTTCGGGAAGCGGGGGAAGTTGAGTCCGAGATTCATTAGACCGTTTGAGAATTTGGATCGAGTGGGCGATCTGGCTTACCGATTGGCTTTACCTCCAGCCTTGAGCCGAATTCATAACGTATTTCATGTCTCTCAGTTGTGGAAGTATGTTGCCGATCCGAGTCGCATACTTCAATTCGATGAAACTGAGATCACGAATGATCATTCATATGAGGAGCATCCTGTACGAGTCTTAGAGCGGTGTATCAAATAGTTGAGGAATAAGACGATTGTCAAGATCCAGTGGTCTAGACACGGAGTCGAAGAGTCTACTTGGGAAAAGGAAGATAGTATGCGAGAGAGTTATCCCGAATTGTTTGACCCTTAGTTTCGGAGACGAAACTCTTTTTAAGAGGGAGTATGTAATACCCGGCTGTAAATTCATTCATTATCATTCAGTATATTGTCACTCAGTAAATTTTTTCACTCATTAATAATTATTCATCATTCATATTCATTCATTGTATTCACCGTTCGGAGTAATTTTGTATCGTGTATCAGTTATTATTCATCATTCAACCCGGTTGGAGAATCGGGCCATGCATATCATCGTTGTCATCTTTGTAGTGGGCTATGTGTGAGGAGTAGCGCACGCTACGTACTCTCTTTAGCGCGCGCTAATTGAGTACGGGTAGCGCACGCTACCTCTAAGCATTAGCGTACGCTAATGTGGTTCAGGCAGACAGTCCAGAAGGCACTGACTGAATTTAAGTTGTAGTAGCGCACGTTACGAATGGTAAGTAGCGTACGCTAAGTTGTGTGGATAGCGCACGCTACGTAATCAGTGTAGCGCGCGCTAAGGTTCGATCAGTCAGAGTCCAGTAGGTACTGGACTGGAATAGAATAATTTTTAGCGAACGCTATGACTGGATATTAGCGTACGCTAAAGGTGTAGTAGCGCACTCTAAGTAATTGGTGTAGTGCACGCTATTGCGAGCAAGACAGGAGGACAGTAGGTTCTGGACTACAGTTACTGGGCATCAACTTTGAGGTAGCGCATGCTAACACAATGTTAACATACGCTAAGTAGGAGGCATTAGTGCATGCTACCAAGTACGTAGCGTATGATAATGATGCAGGCAGTAGATATTGGACTAACCGGTGTGCCCGCTAGCACATGCTAAGCATCAGGAGTTAGCATGCGCTAAACTGGCTCTGGTATAAATTGGACAGTTCAGTCCAGTTTTGTCATTTTTCATCTCACTTCCTCCTTCCAGCGTTTTCGGGCAATTTCAGGTGATTTGGGGAGATCTTTTCGAGCTTCACTCACCTATCATCACCTTCAAGCTTCTAAGTCGGATTAATCATCACCTTATCCTCTCCAACACATCAAATCAAGTTAATCATTTCTTGAATCTAGAATTTTAGAGTTCGAGTGTTTTCCTTCCGATCTATTCGTGTGATCTTGCTATGATGTTGTAATATGTTAGATATGGATTATCTACCTTGAATACATGTATTCCTATGGATTTATTGGTGTAAATTGCAGATTTGATGAATATTTGGGGAATTATTCAAGAACCCTTGGGGTTTGACTTCGGATATTTTGGGGGTTTCCGATTGATGTTGTCGTAACCTTGAGTTGTGGTTTCCTATTGAATCATTGATGTCATTAATGAAGTTTTGTTGGATTGATTTACTTTTGGAGGATGGCTTTCGATATATTTTGGGGGACAGTTGTAATCAACGGGAGAGTGTTTGCAACAAATCCGTTAGAATGCCCCAATGAGTTTTGGTTATTGTTGTAACGACTTTTGAGTTGGTGATAATCGTGCTTAATACGTATATTTAGCGTTTGTTGGTAATTATGTTATTCAAGGTTGTTCGAGCGACCGGTACTTTCCACTTAGAATGTTTGTTCGAGGAAGGACTTTCTTCACCGGTATTTGAGTAAGTTAATTCTTACTCGATTAAAGGGATATTCATTCCTTACGTTGTTGTTCATTCATACATGTAATTCACTCATAATATATCATTCATGTCGAAACTTGTAATTATCAACTAATCTGTAACTCACGAGGAACGACGGTTCCAAATCATTTCGTTGAAGCTATCACTCGTTGTATCATTATTTCATCTCGGTGAGTCGTTCTTTATCCTTGTCGGATTTTATTCATTATCATTTCATTGTATTGCGTGGTCGGGTGGCGTAAATATGGAATTTTTATTCGGGCACAATATGGTCATGTGTATATGCGGGACTCCAGACACATTGGACTGTGCACACGGTAAAGTACCTCCGTGAGACTAATTAGGCCAAGTTTCGGGTGTATATGCGGGACTCCGGACACTCGGCTAGTTGTGCACTTACATATTCTATTCGAGCGTACTATGATGCCCATCATTCAACTCTATTTCTTAATTCATTCATGTGATTGTTGTATATTGTTCAACTCTTGAGGATAGTTGTTCTGTGTAACTGACCCAGTTGGGGATATTGTTTTTAGGTCATGGCAAGGCAACAGAACGGGAAGAGAACGTTGACGGCGAGGAGTCCCAGTGATACTAGTAGGGGGCCCCAGTCTCTCCATTTCGTTCATGTTTCCTTGTTATGTATTTTTCCGCTGCACTTCCTTTTGGATTGTCGTTTGTTTAGTGTTATATATTTTATCTTCATATAAAATATACATGTATTCAATGTTCCCTGGGTGTGTTGTATTTGCAACTCCTCATCGGAGTAATTAATGATGTAATGTGGTTCGATACTACATTTTTATTGTGAAATTCATTAATTTTCATTGGCTTGGTGGCTCCCAGTCGGGGGCACACGACACTGTAATATCCGCCTAGTTTGGGGTGTTACAACCCAGACATATTCAGGATTATTACAGCAATGTAAATCCTTTATATAAGGATTTACAGGCTAAGTTTTTAGAAACAATATTTATAAAATACTACAAGCGGAATTATTATTACAAACTGGGTTTTCGAGAATGAAAAACACCGAAAAGAAATTTATCAGTACATGACCAATCAAACCAACACGAAGAGAATAATGTACTCGAGTACTTATTCAATCACGACACGACTGAAAGGACTTTCCAGACCGTTAACATCACTTTGCACCCTCATCATCATACTGATCTTGTGGTTGTTTTTCAGCTCTCCCGGATCCTGAACATAAAATACATGCCACCCCCCGAAGGTGTTAGCACAATGATGCTAGTACAAGTACGATAATTATACAACAGTTTATTCGACAACTCCTGAAGAATAATTATAACAACAACAACAAGCCTCTCCTACGAGTAGACTAACAATGCACTCACAACATACAAATGGTAATCCGATGATCCAGCATTCACTGCATAGATCCCAAGAGGATCCCGTTGGAACAACACGAGGTGGAAAATCTGTCCAAAGGGATCCCAGCGCACGCTAGCATAGATCCCAAGACGATCCCGTCGGACCAACACGAGGTGGACAATGAGAACGATACATATGCACGACAATGTGAATAACATTAATACGGAAAACATAATTAAAGTACTTGCCTAGGAAAAGACGACAAGGATTAAATACTTCGACGAACGTCAACACCCTCGAAGGTCGCCCCTTCGTTCAACCACTTGCATGATTCGAACTTTATATAAAAATAATCAAGAGTTCAACTTGCGTATACATAACTAACACATGAACATCTAGCGTTCCTAACTATGATCGGTTTAATCCTCCTACATACGGTCGGTTCACGGTTCAACCATCCGACAAATACTTAGTCGGACTTCATGTGAATTGAATGCCAATAATGGGGATAACTTGACGACGTCTACGAAATCAAGGATTATTCATGTCATCACAATTCCATACTCCAGTCTTGATTATAAATTCTAATACACGGTTCGGCTATTCTACGATTCATATCAAGGGTATGATACAAGGTGAACGATTTACAAAATCTGTTTTCAAAGGAAAACGTATTCAACCGCGTTCTAGGTTTAATTCACCACTAAGAAACCCGTTCTCCCTCAAAGTAGTTCTTCCTACCAAATTTCTATGTTCGATACGCTTGTCACCAACATAATCACTTCATTCTAACCAGTAATATGAAAAAAGTTATCCAATCAAATCGGTCCTTATAACATATGAACCTATTCTTGATGAAAACTCTCAATATTCATTCTCTTGAATTCTTATATCATAGGTGATAACACTAACAAGTCATTTGATATAAGAACATTTCGAAATCATCATCTCAGAAAACTCCATCTTAATGTTTTAACATAACAAGGCTCAACTTGAAATCTTCTCAACAATGGAAAGCTTAAATATAATCATCCCAATCCTCCTAAAATATGGTGTTTGGTTATTACGTCATCAATAGAATCTAATAATCTCAGTAGCATGCTCGTAACATTCTTAAGAACATGAATTCAAGATTGGAGTAACTTCAACATATCTTATACAGAGATAAACGGCAAAACAATCGGTAGGACTCAACACCGGAAGCTTGAACACCAATTCAAGATGTCTATGATCTTCAAAACCAAGTTGAGAGGCTGATATAAGGAGCTTATAAGGTTGGGGAAACTCTCAAAGTTGCAAAACTCGGACAAACAGTGGAGGTCAAATGAAAGAAGGTTGTTGTCTATAAACAGAATTATGAACTTAACGTACATTAATTACAACACCTTATGTACGCTAGCTATTTAACGTACGCTAGAAACAAATTATTACGTATGCTATCGCCCATCAGTAGCTCACTGTCTCATTTATGTCCTCCTTAACGTACACTAGGAACAACACGTTATGTACGCTATCGCTCGTCCATAGCTCATTGCCTCATTTCTGTCCTGCCTTACGTACGTTGTTTACACACTTGTACGTTACTTGATCAACTTACCGTATGTTATTTTACTCTTTTAACGTACGCTATGCTTCGTTGACTTGCCTTTCCAAAAGTTATCCAGATTCATGCAGGGGATCCGACAGCATCTTCATCCGGCTACACATGCCGACCACACTTTATCTGCTTTGACCGTCTCTTGTGTACGCTACGTTTCCATCATAACGTACGCTATCTATGGTTATTAGTGTACTCTATGTACATTAGCTAGCATACGTTAATATTATGCAGACGCATGCATGAATTAACAAACTCTACACAATACGATCATGAATACTGGAATACGGATACGGGAAAATCATACTTCGATTAATTATAAGACGTAATCAAATACCATAAAATTCAAATACAGATGAAAATGCATAACATTTATCCGGGTATTACAGATATTGGGCAGGAAGTTGTTTACAATATATCCGACCCTTTGGGTACAAGTGTTGAGCGCTAAATATAATTTTTCTCCTTCTGCTGACTTCGGTGCCTTGGTGCGTATGTCTTGCTCGCCACCGTGGAGATTGATTTGTCAGAATTGGGGAAATATGTGGAGGAATGTGGTATGGTCTATGGAAGCAGGGACTTCAGTGAAATTTTAGGTTTATAGATGGATTCCTAGGTTAGACAACACCTTTGCGGATTTGGCCATTGGCAGAATCCCGTAGTACATGCTATATATATAGGTATATTATTTTGTTGAGGAGGGAGTGGGATGGCGATGGGATTTTTTTTGAATATTTAATCCCTGCCGACATCGCCATGATTATTGTTGCCACTTTGACGCCTATTGGCCATGGGGAGGATTCGACCTTTTGGGATGCGTTGTCCTCGGGGCAATTCTTTTTTAAATCGGCATAAAAATGTATTCACTCGGTTGAGGTTCCTCATGCTCGGTCCCTTGGAATATTGTTTAGAGGTGGCATGGGCCTCAATGCATTCGCACATTTTTCTGGCTCTCACTTAGTAATGGAGTCATGACTAATGTTGAGTGAATTCGAAGGCACATCTTCTCTAGTGTTGTTTGCCGTATGTGTGGAGAGGAGGGGGATACAACCTTGCATTTGCTGAGAGATTTTCATGATGCGCATATTGTAATACCCGGTTGAGAATTCATTTATTTTCACTCAGTAACTATCACTCAGAATTTTTTTCACTCATTTATAATCATTCATCAGTCATGATTCATTCAATTGCGTTCTTTTGGCATGTTGTAACCGTGTATCAGTTACCGATCGTCATTTCATCTCCGTTTGAGTGTCAGAACGGGAGTATTATCATTATCATCGTGATTGGTAGTCTTGTGCTGGAAGTATCATTTTTGGCATGTGTTAGACTTGTTCATTTTCGCATTCGTCTGGTATGTCGGATCATCCATCAGTCGTAGCGAGGTATCGGAACCATCGGATTTTTTCACCTTGGCCAGCCTTGAGTTACGGCCGTAAGGTACTGGGATACGGCCGTAAGTTCAGCGGGTACGGCCGTAAGGCTGACCGGTTACGGCCGTACGTGGTCCAGCAGGATGCCCAGGCATTTTGGCCGAAGGCGAGTTACGGCCGTAAGAAGGGTTAGTTACGGCCGTAAGTGGTGTTCGTAAGTTTCAGGTGTTGTCGACCAAGGGTGACTTACGGCCGTAAGGGTTGCGGCATACGGCCGTAAGCCGAGGAAGGTACGGCCGTAAGGCTTGGCCGGATACGGCCGTACGCTGCATACAGGGTGTCTGATCATTTTCGACGAAGAGGGCTTACGCCCGTAAGTTTGGCCGGATACGGCCGTATCATCCGAGTTACGGCCGTAAGGTGTGCGGTTACGGCCGTAAGGGTGTCGACGGATGTTTTTGACGAAGGCGGGTTACGCCCGTAACTCAGGAACGGTTACGGCCGTAAGTCTGTCAAGCAGCTTTGACGGCCGAGTTACGGCCGTCTGAGTTGGCGATTACGGCCGTAAGGCCGTTGACCTGGAATGTTACGGCCGTAAGAGGGCCGAGTTACGGCCGTAACTTCCGGCAGTATTTAAGGACTCGGCCGGGACATTTTTACTCATTTTCATCCTCTCTTCATTTTGTTCCGAAAGAGAGACTTGAGGGAGGGATTTTGTCATCATCAATCACTTGTGTGTTCGGATTTCATCATCTTGATTCATTGAAAAGCTTGGATAATCGATTTTACACGTTTTCATCGAATCGGATTGGTTGGATCTTCAAGAGGTAAACTCTTCAACACCTTGGATTTTGATTCTATGTTGAGATATGATGTTTTGGACGTTATAATGATGTTATATGAAGGGACATGTATATGATTATGAGTTTATATAAGGATTCATTGGATTATTGAGGGATTATTCAAGAACACTTTGAATATCGGGTTGAAATTGGGGGTTTTCGATTAATTGTCGTTATAATCACGTTTTCGGATATTCATTTGGATTATTGATAGTATTCATGAGGTTTTGTGGGTTTGAATCATTCATGGGAAGTTGGTTTCGGATGTAATTGAGTTTTGGTTGTAAACAATTGGAGATTGTTTACAACGCGTTTGTTTTAATGCCCCAATGAGTTTCGGGTATTGTTGTATCGACTTTTGAGGTGGTTGTGATCATGCTTGATTCGTGTATTAAGAGAATTGTTGGTATTTGTGTTGTTCAAGGTTGTTCGAGCGGCCGATAATTTCATTAAGGACGTTGATCGTGGAAGTACCTTCTCGCCTTCGGTTTGAGGCAAGTTTTATACTTGTACTAGTCAATGAGCTAATGTCATCATGTATGTGTATAGATGTGTTGTATCATTCCGAGACTTAGTCTCTTCATGAATTCATTGATATCAAGAGATCGTTCGATGCGATACCTTCCGGCAATTTTGCCAAATGTCATTGTTATTCGTTAACGGCCGATTCAAGGCATTGCATTACTCATCATTAATGTCATTGTCGATAGCCGGTTCACGGTATCGATGTATCGATTGTTGTTCATATAGATGTCAATCTAAAACATCGTTGAAATCATTGTTATTCCTGTTGGGGTTGTCATTAAAGCTGTATTGGCCGATTAAAGGCATTATCGTCTTCATTTCTCATCTTCGTAAAGTAACCGATTAAAGGTGCCGAGGTATCCTTCATATTACTCTTCTCGATTTGCCGTTCTAAGGTAATCGAAACACTCAATCATTCATGGAATCATCCGCTGCATCATTGTTATCGTGTTGGCCGACTCAAGGTAGCACACTATCATTCTCATGAATTCGGTAATCTACGAATCGTTGTCATTTGTGATTTATTATATTTTTGGGAGGCTAGTCTCGGCTAGTGCTTATTATGGGTAAGGTTGGGGCTTGAACCTTCGCGGTTGGCTTCCCAACACCTACAACTTAGTAGGTCACGGTCGTGTTGATGATCTTATGGGTAAGCTTGGGGCTTGAACCTTCGCGGTTGGCTTCCCAACACCTACAAATTAGTATGTCACGGTCGCGTTTATGACCTTATGGGTAAGTTTGGGGCTTGAACCTTCGCGGTTGGCTTCCCAAACACCTACAACTCAGTAGGTCACGGTCGTGGTTATGACCTTATTAGCCCTCATTAACTATAGCTTCGGGCTGTTCCGTTTTCAAGTGTTTATGATATTTGTTAACTTCCGCTGAATGACTTTCAGGCCTTTTGTAATGTCTTGGTATTTTCATTGGAGCCTTTGGGCATTATGATTCATATTAAATTCAGTCCTGGTTTGGTTCATGTTGTTTAATTCATTGTGGTATTCTGTGATTATGATTCGCCGTTGGGCATTTGTGTTCTGACACCGAATGTGTATTACTAGTGTGCCGTGGGCATAGTATTTCACGAATGCTCGGTTCTTACCTTGGTTTGTGAGCATCTCGTATTATTATCATTATTGTACCGTTTCATTCTGCCTTTGGATGCATATCATGTTATACCTGTATTTGATGTTCATTATCTGGATGACTGACCCCGTGGGGGCGGAACATGTTTTTCATGTTTTAGGTGCTTGCGAGGAGAGAGTTGAGACATAGGGGCATGATGATGGCGACGAGGCATTCGAGCGATACTAGTCCGAGTTGTTCATGTTGGTCAGTCGGTTGGAGTGTTCTTCAGTTGTCAGTCACTGTCATTATGTATTACCCGAGCAGATGCTCGTGAATGTTGTATTTTTACCCTTGGCCATGTAGGCCCATCGTTGTCGTTGAAATTCCTTATCGGAATATTGTGTCGGATATCATGGTAGGGACTATGATTTTCCCTTGTTGTTTAATTTAGTGTATTTTAGTCATGTTCGCCTGGTGGATCTCCTGGCGTGGGGTCCACGGCACTGTAATAACCCAATAGGATTTGGGGGTGTTACAGAAATGGTATCGGAGCTTTGGGTTGTGAAATACCCTGAGATGTGAGTTATGTGGTCCTACCGATGCGGTAGTAGTGGGATTGTCAGGTTATGACAATCTACTCAGTCATGTTTTGTGAGTCGTAATATTAGTGCGACTGCACGAGTCATTCATTCATCGAGTCGTCGTCAGTGAAGACTAGTATCGCGAGACCTCGAAGCTTCGTATGACCTGTGTAAGGACTCGATCCTCTTTGTGTTCATACATTCATCATTTCATAAATTGTTCATGCTTTGCTGAAACCTATATGTGATATTAGTGTTATGATTGATTCATGACTAATTGTTTTGGAGCACGTGTGACTTGTGTAAGCATTAAGGATCAACTCATTTATCAGTTAATAATTCTCAATCATCATTTTGATCTCATCACTCAGTTAATTCATTCCTCACTCAGTCAATTCATTCCTTACTCAGTCAATATCATCACTCAGATAATTCATCCATCACTCAGTTAATTCATTCCTCACTCAAGTCAATTCATTCATCACTCAGTCAATATCATCACTCAGATAATTCATTCATCACTCAGTCAATATCATCACTCAGATAATTCATTCATCACTCAGTCAATCTCATCGTTCAGTTAATTCATTCATCACTCAGTCGATCTCATTATTCAGTTAATTCATTAATCATTCAGCCCATCTCACGGTTCAGTTGTTGATCTTGAGGATCGAATTTTCAACCTTGTTAACTTGTTCAAGGTAATCATTTCGGGAATTTCATCAGGCAATCATGTTACCTCATTTGATGTTTCATACGATCTTATCATACTCTGACGTAATGTCGACGATCATTTCATTAAATCATTAATGCATTCATTGTGCGAGAGCGTGTATGCTCATTATTGTCACTCTATAACGTAATCATAATGCGATATTCATGCGGAATCTATAATCATCATGTGACTTTCCTACTTCAGTATGGATAGAGCTGTCAGAGGACGCAGGGAAGAGGCGCAGTGCGGGGAACCGGGATCTCGTGTGCATGCCCACACGAACGCGAGGGATATCATTAATTCATCAAATAGCGAGGCTACTCATTCATCGCCAGATAATCATTCACCGTCAGGAGTCGTACTCGAGAGGCATCTCACTCGGAAGGTGTTCGGGTTGATCCATTCATATTTATGCAGGCATGATGGCCCGTATGACTCGGATGACGCGGATAGTGGAGACCATGCAGACCTCGATGGTTCGTGGTACACCGCAATGTGGATGCAGTGCCATTTCATGGACAGATCGGAGGAGTGAATCGATTGTTGGCGATATCTCTCGTCCGATGCCGCCTACTTTTGAGGGTTCGTCGGAACCAAATTGATATTGTTCATTGGCTCGAGCATTTTGATAAACTCTTCGACATGGTTCAAAGGTCCTAAGAGAGTAAAGTGGCGAGCGGCTTATTACTTGAGTAAGGGCGCTTATTCGTGGTGGCTTTCAGAAACCCATCGATCGTGATCAGATTTGGAGCGAGTTCAAGACTCTCATGTTAGAGAGGTATTGCGGCTCACTTCGTGAAGCCAAGTTGTCGAAGTTTTGAACCCGAATCCGCCGAGGACGAGGGTGTTATTGTCATTCTTTGAGAAGTTTCAGACTACTTCATTTGCTTCACAATTATCCGTCCGAGGCGGATAAAATTAAGTATTTTAGCAAGAGGCTAAATCCAGCTTGAGGATGCGCTTGTTCAATCACAATTGTAATTCACTTAGTGAGTTCATCGGGAAGGCTCTTGGAGCAGAGCTTTTGATCAAGGAGCTTACTAAGAAGCATCCTTCGGTTTCTTCGGGTGAGAGGACTAGAATGCCGGCTCGTTCAGAGGGACATCGGACCCCGACATCCAAGGGGTCATTTGCTAGTCTTCTTCGTACGGAGGGAGCGTCCTCTTCCAAGGCCACGAGTTCGACCGTTGTTTGCTTTAATCGTGATGTAACAGACATCGCAGCATCGGTGCTCGATGCGTGCCGTTATCTCGCTTCTGTGTGGGAGACATGGACACCTTCGTAAATACTGCAGAGTTCCGTGCCAGAGATCTCGAAAGGGTTCACAAGCCTCGAGGATTTTGTTACTCCACCGTACTTCATTCAAGGGGCCCTATCAGGCTTCGAGAGCCCGAGGTAAGGACATTCATCACCAGTTTTGAGCAAGTTAATTCTTGCTCGGTAGGAGGATAATCATTCATTTCATTGTCGTTCATTCATTCATATAATTCATTCATCGTATATATCAATCATGTTGGGACTCATAATTATCGATTAATCATTCAATTCACGAAGAACGACGGTTCTAATCACTTCAGGGAACTATCACTCATGACGTTAATAATTCACCTTGGTGAGTCATTCTAAATCCTTGACGGATTTGTAGTCATTTATCATTCATCATTCATTTTTGTCACTTTCATTCTCATGACCTTCTGAGATCATAGTTAGCGGCGAGTTCATCGTCGGATATACCTTAAATCGTTGAGATAGAGGAGATCGATGTTATGGAAGGATAGCGATGTTGGGTACATTGAGATGTAACCTTGTTTTTGGATGACTGTGTTAATCTATCCGTAGTAATGTATCGTGACTGTGGATCATTTATTGTTGATCTATTTTATTATGATCATATTCGAGAATCTTGAGATTTGGGTCATTTGTTGAGAATTCGTCCCTTTAGAAATCGTTCACTGTGATTCGAGACGTCAAGTCTTGGGGACTTGGGCGTGCGATTGATTTGGTCCCGAGGACTAGATGTGCATTATTGTTTTCAGATCAAGATGGATAGTTCATATCCAGAGTCGTTCACCCTTAGTTTCGAGGACGAAACTCTTTTAAGGGGGGGAGTATGTAATACCCGGTTGAGAATTCATTTATTTTCACTCAGTAACTATCACTCAGAATTTTTTCACTCATTTATAATCATTCATCAGTCATGATTCATTCAATTGCGTTCTTTTGGCATGTTGTAACCGTGTATCAGTTACCGATCGTCATTTCATCTCCGTTTGAGTGTCGGAACGGGAGTATTATCATTATCATCGTGATTGGTAGTCTTGTGCTGGAAGTATCATTTTTGGCATGTGTTAGACTTGTTCATTTTCGCATTAAATGCAGTATGTCGGATCATCCATCATCGTAGCGAGGTATCTAACCATCGGATTTTTTTCACCTTGGCCACCTTGAGTTACGGCCATAAGGTCTTGGGATACGGCCGTAAGTTCAGCGGGTACGGCCGTAAGGCTGACCGGTTACGGCCGTACGTGGTCCAGCAGGATGCCCAGGCATTTTGGCCGAAGGCGAGTTACGGCCGTAAGAAGGGTTAGTTACGGCCGTAAGTGGTGTTCGTAAGTTTCAGGTGTTGTCGACCAAGGGTGACTTACGGCCGTAAGGGTTGCGGCATACGGCCGTAAGCCGAGGAAGGTACGGCCGTAAGGCTTGGCCGGATACGGCCGTACGCTGCAGACAAGGTGTCTGATCATTTTCGACGAAGAGGGCTTACGCCCGTAAGTTTGGCCGGATACGGCCGTATCATCCGAGTTACGGCCGTAAGGGTGTCGACGGATGTTTTTGACGAAGGCGGGTTACGCCCGTAACTCAGGAACGGTTACGGCCGTAAGTCTGTCGGCAGGCTTTCGGACGAAGCCGAGTTACGGCCGTACGAGTTGGCCGGTTACGGCCGTAAGGCCGTTGACCTGGAATGTTACGGCCGTAAGAGGGCCGAGTTACGGCCGTAACTTCCGGCAGTATTTAAGGACTCGGCCGGGACATTTTTACTCATTTTCATCCTCTCTTCATTTTGTTCCGAAAGAGAGACTTGAGGGAGGGATTTTGTCATCATCAATCACTTGTGTGTTCGGATTTCATCATCTTGATTCATTGGAAAGCTTGGATAATCGATTTTACACGTTTTCATCGAATCGGATTGGTTGGATCTTCAAGAGGTAAACTCTTCAACACCTTGGATTTTGATTCTATGTTGAGATCTGATGTTTTGGACGTTATAATCATGTTATATGAAGGGACATGTATATGATTATGAGTTTATATAAGGATTCATTGGATTATTGAGGGATTATTCAAGAACACTTTGAATATCGGGTTGAAATTGGGGGTTTTCGATTAATTGTCGTTATAATCACGTTTTCGGATATTCATTTGGATTATTGATAGTATTCATGAGGTTTTGTGGGTTTGAATCATTCATGGGAAGTTGGTTTCGGATGTAATTGAGTTTTGGTTGTAAACAATTGGAGATTGTTTACAACGCGTTTGTTTTAATGCCCCAATGAGTTTCGGGTATTGTTGTATCGACTTTTGAGGTGGTTGTGATCATGCTTGATTCGTGTATTAAGAGAATTGTTGGTATTTGTGTTGTTCAAGGTTGTTCGAGCGGCCGATAATTTCATTAAGGACGTTGATCGTGGAAGTACCTTCTCGCCTTCGGTTTGAGGCAAGTTTTATACTTGTACTAGTCAATGAGCTAATGTCATCATGTATGTGTATAGATGTGTTGTATCATTCCGAGACTTAGTCTCTTCATGAATTCATTGATATCAAGAGATCGTTCGATGCGATACCTTCCAGCAATTTTGCCAAATGTCATTGTTATTCGTTAACGGCCGATTCAAGGCATTGCATTACTCATCATTAATGTCATTGTCGATAGCCAGTTCACGGTATCGATGTATCGATTGTTGTTCATATAGATGTCAATCTAAAACATCGTTGAAATCATTGTTATTCCTGTTGGGGTTGTCATTAAAACTGTATTGGCCGATTAAAGGCATTAGCGTCTTCATTTCTCATCTTCGTCGTCGGTAACCGATTAAAGGTGCCGAGGTATCCTTCATATTACTCTTCTCGATTTGCCGTTCTAAGGTAATCGAAACACTCAATCATTCATGGAATCATCCGCTGCATCATTGTTATCGTGTTGGCCGACTCAAGGTAGCACACTATCATTCTCATGAATTCGGTAATCTACGAATCGTTGTCATTTGTGATTTATTATATTTTTGGGAGGCTAGTCTCGGCTAGTGCTTATTATGGGTAAGCTTGGGGCTTGAACCTTCGCGGTTGGCTTCCCAACACCTACAACTTAGTAGGTCACGGTCGTGTTGATGATCTTATGGGTAAGCTTGGGGCTTGAACCTTCGCGGTTGGCTTCCCAACACCTACAACTTAGTAGGTCACGGTCGCGTTTATGACCTTATGGGTAAGTTTGGGGCTTGAACCTTCGCGGTTGGCTTCCCAAACACCTACAACTCAGTAGGTCACGGTCGTGGTTATGACCTTATTAGCCCTCTTTAACTATAGCTTCGGGCTGTTCCGTTTTCAAGTGTTTATGATATTTGTTAACTTCCGCTGAATGACTTTCAGGCCTTTTGTAATGTCTTGGTATTTTCATTGGAGCCTTTGGGCATTATGATTCATATTAAATTCAGTCCTGGTTTGGTTCATGTTGTTTAATTCATTGTGGTATTCTGTGATTATGATTCGCCGTTGGGCATTTGTGTTCTGACCTGTCGAACAGGTATTACTAGTGTGCCGTGGGCATAGTATTTCACGAATGCTCGGTTCTTACCTTGGTTTGTGAGCATCTCGTATTATTATCATTATTGTACCGTTTCATTCTGCCTTTGGATGCATATCATGTTATACCTGTATTTGATGTTCATTATCTGGATGACTGACCCCGTGGGGGCGGAACATGTTTTTCATGTTTTAGGTGCTTGCGAGGAGAGAGTTGAGACATAGGGGCATGATGATGGCGACGAGGCATTCGAGCGATACTAGTCCGAGTTGTTCATGTTGGTCAGTCGGTTGGAGTGTTCTTCAGCTTGTCACCATCATTATGTATTACCTGAGATGCTCGTGAATGTTGTATTTTTACCCTTGGCCATGTAGGCCCATCGTTGTCGTTGAAATTTCTTATCGGAATATTGTGTCGGATATCATGGTAGGGACTATGATTTTCCCTTGTTGTTTAATTTAGTGTATTTTAGTCATGTTCGCCTGGTGGATCTCCTGGCGTGGGGTCCACGGCACTGTAATAACCCAATAGGATTTGGGGGTGTTACACATATTATTTGGGAAGGCGGTTTGAAGCGAATTAGGTAACTGCATTTTTTAATCCTTCACTTTCTTTATTTGATTGGATATTTGGCAACATGAAGTCGTTAGCTAAATGTGAGGATGGTATTGGATGGAGTATTTTATTTGGTGTTATTTGATGGAACTTGTGGAAAATGAGATGTAAGTTTGTGTTTCAGAATGAGAGATTTAGCCAGTACTCGGTTATTTCCCGATCGGTGGCATTGGCCAGGCAAGTAGGGGATGCTAGGCTACTTTTTGTTGGTACAGTGGGGAGGCCGCATGTGGTGCGGCAGGTCGGGTGGACAGCACAGCCACCTGGGGTCTTTAGAGGGACTCCACAAATGCGTTTGGAGGGAGGTGTTTTGCATGATCATGCTGGGATTTGGCGTGGTGGCTTTGTCATAAACATTGGCGCTTGCGCTATTCTGCATGCTGAGGTTTGGGCTATTTATTATGGTATTATGCATGCTCATTCTCTTTGGATTCGAAATCTGATAGTGGAGAGTGATGACTTTTATGTTGTTGAGATGATTAAAGAGATGTATGTAGTGAATGCTTCTCGCCAAACTTTGATGAGTAGTATTCGAGAGAATATCCAGCATTTTGAGTTGATTGAGTTTCGCCATTTGCATCGTGGGGGGAATTTTGTTGCTGACTACTTACCTCACCATGCATATGCCTTCCTAAGGAGGTTCCACAGTAGTCCACATCCGCCGGAAGGAATACAGTTATGGATGCAACATGATGTTTTAGGAATTTCTTATGATCGTTAATTATTGTTACGGCCCGCTTTCAAACACCAAAAAAAAGATTAAAATCCCTCTTTCAGTATCAACTTTTAATCATCGAACCGTAAGTCTCCAATGCTACTTGACATCATAACTTCATCACCTGTTCTTTTTGTGGGCTCTTCACCGTCTCCCTTGAATGAAAGTTCTTCGTCCATCTCATGACGAGTCGTAATAGATGCCCAACCCCAAAACTTATTGTGAAACACCATATTCAACTTCAAACTTCAGCCCGTACCCGTGAGTAAGCTTACGCAACCAAAAATATAATTCAATCGATTCCAGCGGATAAACCCAAACCAAAAATTCAAAACCCAATAACTACACACACTCGCCGCCTGACCCTTAATCGACTCGAGTAGACCAAACACATGAGTTTCAAACAACTCTAGAAAATCGGACCCCATTCCCAAGTTCAAACCTCAGACTTGAAACCAACGTCCATCAAAGCCATTAGAAAGTTCCGAGCAATTAATAATCAATCAAACTCGCCTGAGTCAGAAACGTTGTCGGGACCTTGCCGTCAACGTCGCGTGGCTGCCAGAAATCGGGCCAAAAGCCCTAACCCGCACCGTACGCTGTTGAATTTTCCAGTTGCCGAGGTTCCAAGAGTGAGTGTATTCCAGCGATTTCTGTAAGTTTGTGTGTGTGTGTGAGAGAGAGAGAGAGAGAGAGATAGGGAGGAAGACATGAGATAGAGGTAGAGGTGCCCAAAAAAAACCCAACCCGACGGGTCGACCCGTTGACCCGGACCAGGCCAACTCGTCGGACCCGGGGACCCGGGTCTTACATTTCCCAACCCGGTGACCCGCCGGGTCCGACCCGTCGACCCGGCGGAATTGAAAAAAAATAAAAAATATTAAATTTTGAAATTATGGTTGTTTTGGACCCGGACCCGGCGGGTCCAACGGCTAGAATTCAGATTTTTTAAAAAAAAGTAAAAAAAAATTCTATATATAAATACTTCCTCAACCCAATACATTTTTTTCACACCTTCATTCTAATCTATCTCTCAAACTCTCATTGTTAATTGCTATACGAATTAATCTCTCTCTTTTTTTTTTCATATTTAATCATTTTGTCGAGTTCTGACAAGGGGAAGGATATTGCTACATCTCCAAAAAAGTCCAAAATGTCCAAGTTCGAGCGAATGGATCTTTGGGGAAAATCGAAGAAACCATCTGGGATAATTATTCGGGAGCCCCAAAACCAAACTCCACCCAGTTTTGAAAATGAAAGTGAACAACCTGAATATGATGCTATACATGAAAGTATCTATTACGGAAGTCAAGAACCTGAACTACGTAGAGCTTTGATTCCTCACAAGGATACATCGACAATTTAATTTTAAGTAAAAACTTAAAATTAAATAGAAGCTCATTTTTTCAAATGATTTCCTTGTTTACTTTTAGTTATTTCTCGTGTATAAAATGATAATAAATAAAAAAAATTATATACTTCTTAAAAAAAATGGCGGGTCGGATCCGGACCCGGACCCGTGGCCGACCCGCCAACCCGCCAACCCGTACATTTCATATGTACAAGTGGGGTCCGGGTCCTGGCTAACCGAACCGGACCCAGACCCGGCGATGGGCACCTCTATATAGAGGGGAAAGTTTTCACTTTTCACGGGAGAAGAATAAGATATGCCGGCCGAATCTATTGAATTAGGGATATATATCTCTAACTTTTCTGTTTCTTCAAATTAAACCCCCAACTTATGGATTCCAGCTAATTGACCCCAACTTTCTTTTAATATTATTCAATTGAGCCCCAAATTAAGTTATATTAAATTATAAATTTACCTCCTATATAATCGACTTTATTTCAGAACATCCCGTTTTGACTGATAAATTTTGATGAATTGTATCCCATAATTTTATTTAAAATATTAATTATCTAATAATTAATATAAATATTTACACACTATTATCAAAATTATGTGTAGATAATAGCTTGGATTTTGAAGGATAGGAGCATATATTGCAGTGCATTATCGAGTCAAGATTCTGCATATTTAAGGTGGAAAAATCTAACATAAATACTTATATGTTTAAGTTCATATATATTGTGCAATAATGTCATGATTTTAAAATGCTATGATTCGCCTTCGGGCAGTATGATTCGCCTACGGGCATTAAAATTTACCATCGGGCATTAAATGTACACATTTCGCGCGACGGTATTCGATCGGGTATTGTTCCTGATGCCGGGATCCAAGGATCTTTGGGTAACCAATGGTACTATATGATGAAATATTTTCTAAAGTAATGTTCAAGTATATTACTCATTGTTGCAAATAATATGAAGTGATATACCCCAGTAACTTGTCTATAACTCACTTTTTTTATATTTTCCCCTTTCAAGTTAGGCGAAGTCGGGGCATGGCGTGGAAGGTGGAAGACGTTAATAAACACTAATAATGATATTATGTTTAGGAATAATTTTCAATTTTGTTTTGTATTACTTAATATCCTTATTTTTTTTGGAACTTTTATATCCTTGAATGCACTATATTATTATTATTATTATTATTATTATTATTTTGATGGTCTTGACTTGGAATTTATTTTAATATGTGATGTTTCTTCAATTGCTTTGGTACTTGGAGAAATTCTTACAAAAATATTCTCATGTCTCGTATTATAAAATGTTAGGATGTTACAATGTGGTATCAGAGTGTGTCTACAAATATGAATACTTAGAAACTTCTTTTAAATTCTGCAAGTAAGTTGCATTATTTAAATTTTATTTCATGTGTCAAAATGATGATAAGTTTCCTACTGTGATGAGTTTCATGGTTTCGATCGTGCATGTAGTATTCTGATGTATGATTTCACTATTATAAGTGTGATTAAATATTGTAAGATATGTACAATGTCCATGAAAATATGATTATGCATATACTAGTTGTGGCCACAAATTTAAATGCGAGAATACTATGATCTAGAGTATAATATTGACCAGATGGCTCATACAATGAAAGCATGCAAGAAGTTCGAGTTGTTGCTAAATACAAATATCTCGTGGAGAATCCAGGAGTACGATCATTATATCATGGATATCGGAACGATCAGAGGCCACATTTGGAGGATGTACTACATATGGTGAGAGCTGAAGAAACTAGGCTACCATGTTAACCAGCATGACGCCTTAGTGAAGCTGCCAAAGGCTATGCCGCCGAGTTTACGAGAGATGGCCCAAGATGTGTTCGATGAACAAATGGATATTACGATTGCTGAGCTCCCCTGCATCAATTACAAGATATTCACCAAGAGCGTATATCAGCATTAGGATACATAAGTCGATCCATCCGAATGATGATATTTTGTCTGATGAGGAAGAACCAATGGAGGAATTTATGCGTGAGAGTAGTGTAGGCAGTAACGGGAGATGTTCAAAGATATATATATATATATATATATAAATAGTTCGGTTCGGTTCGGTTATTTAAAAAAATTGTATTTTTTCGATTATTGGATCCTACTTCGAATTGAAGTTCGGATAACGGTTACTGATTTTTCAAACTCCGAATTACTCGAGAAACCGATATACCTAAAATTCTTATTAAAAATAACCGAAATGCCTGGTTATTCTACATATTTTCGGTTATTCTATATGTTTCCCGATTATTTTACATTTTTATTTACTTATTTATTTATTTATTTTTAATTTAGCTAATATATATAAAGTTCTATCGCTCCGCCTTTGTTCACCAAACCCTAAGGCTAAACTCGATAGTCGACTCTCCTCTCTTATCCGCCTCTGGTCTCTGACTCTCTCTTCTTCAAACCTCCTCCGAAGTAAAAACCTAGATTTTCTGAAATCGACTCCTGAAATCGCCTCTCTCTATTTTCTAACCTTGAAGTAAAAACCAAAAACCTAGATTTTGAGAATTCAGATGGCAGACGGCTCTGGTTCAGATTCAAGTGTTCCTGGATCAAATGATAGCAACCAAATTCATACCGAGCAAACCAGTAGGGATGTTTCCCCATTGAAGTCAAAATGGAAGAAGTTGAAGCCCTCACATCTTCTAGCTACGAAAGTTTCAAAGAGGAAAGGGATAGGAATTGCTTCCCGATCAAAGGTGTGGATGCATTTTGAAAAGTTTGTTATGCCTATTATTGTTGAGGTTGATGGAGTTGAGACTCAAGTAGAAATAACCAAGAAGGCTGAGTGTATATATTGCCATAACATCCTTGCTAGTGATTCATCCGGTAATGGTACATCTACTCTCAAAAAGCATATTGAAATACATTGTCATGCTTATCCTGGTAGTTTAGGATGTCTGAATAAGGACGATGGTAAGCAGGCTCCGTTGGGCTCTGAATTGGTGGAAGGTCTAAGAGGTTAAGTACTAAGGTATGGTCTGAACATGCTTGTATAGATGCTGCAACTAGGATGATTGTTATTGATGAGCTTTCATTTAGTGCTATTGAGAGGCCTAGATTCAAACATTTTTGTGAGGTTGCTATACCTAAGTTAATGCTGCCATGTAGAAAAACTATTGTGAAAAAACTCTCTTAGGATGTATGAAGAGAAGAAAGTTGAGTTGATGAGTGAATTCCAATCACATACTGTATGTCTTACAACTGATACATGGACTAGCTACCAAAATATTAACTATATGGTGATCACAGCTCATTTTATAGATTGTGGTTGGAAAATGCACAAAAGGATTTTGAAATTTTGTGTTGTCCTTAACCATAATGGGAACACAATTGGAAAGATTTTAGAATCAATTGAATGGGGAATTGAAAAGGTGCTTACCATTTCTGTAGATAATGCTGCTTCAAATAAGCTTGCAATTGATTATGTTAGGAGGAGGAGGAGGATGGGCTGGGATAGGGTACCTTTATGTGAAGGAAGACATTTGCATGTGAGATGTTTTGCACATGTTGTTAACGTAATTGTCAAGGCTGGTTTGAAGGATATGGAAAGTTCAGTGGCTGCAATAAGGAATGATATTCGCTTTGTTAGGAGTTCTGTTGCTAGAACTGAGGCATTCAAGAAATGTGTTGAGAAAGATAAGATTGAATGCAAAAAATATACATTTTGGATGTACCTACAAGGTGGAATTCCATTTTCATGATGTTGGATGTAGCTATAGAATTGAAGAAGGCTTTTCAGAGGATGGCTGATAATGATGCATTGAATTACAGATGCTACTTTAATGAGGAAGAGGAGTTCGATGAAGATGGAGAAGAAACTCATCCTCAAGGGACTAGAAGGAGAAGAGTTGGGCCACCAAAATATGCGGATTGGGAAAAGGCAGATTGCTTTGTCAATTTTCTTCATGTATTCTACCAAGTCATAATTAATGTGAGTGCCTCACTTGACCCAACTGCACATAGTGCCTTTCATGACATTGTTAGTATCAAGGCTGAGCTTGATGAACTCTTCTACAAGCCACTGGATGAGACCATCACTGAATTAGATCATGTTTTATTTGAAATGTCTGAAAATATGAGAGACAAATTCAAGAAATACTTTAACACTTTGGATGACATCAATCCCTTTATTTTGATCGCTCTTGTTCATGATTCAAGATACAAGTTGAAGTATTTTGAGAGACAGGCCGAAAGAATGTTAAACATGGATAGAACTGAGGTTAGAAGGAGGTCTGATAATCTAAAGGAGCTGTTGGTATCCCTTTGTGACCAGTATGGAGTTTCTATGGGGGTTGGGAATTCCCAAAGATCAAGGAATTCAGAGGGCTCAGTTGGTGATATCACTAGCAGTAGTAAAAGAAATGGAAAGATAAAGATGACCTATACTGGAAAGAAGAAGACAATGCTAGAAGATTGGGACAAACAACTTGTAGAAGGTGAGGATTTGGTGGTTGGTCATGAGGTTGGTAGATATTTACTCGATCCCATTGAGAAGCCAAAAACAGGGTCCAAATTCAAGATTCTTGAATTGTGGAGTCACAATGGAAGCAAGTATCCAAGCCTATCTATGTTGGCAATTCAAGTGTCCACAGTGTCTAGTGAGTCAAGTTTCAGTACTAGTAAAAGAATTATTGATCCTTATCGGAGCTCAATGTCACCTAAAACTATAGAGGCGCTAATTTTTTTCCCAAATTAGCTAAAGAGTGATAGTATAATGAGGTTAGAATATGTTCCAACCATTGAAGAGATAGAATTCTTTGAAGCAGTTGAAAAAGGTCATTCATAATTGATAATTGTCTTGATTTTTGGAAATTTCTATTTTTGTTTTTTTATATATGAAATGCGAATTTAAAGACTAATAGTTGAATAAATGTTTATTGCAGAGACACAAGATGAAATAAAGGCTGAAGTTAATATGAATGCAAGCAATGAGTGAAGAGATAAATTTACCACTAGAAGGGGGGTTGAATAGTGGTAAAGCAGAATAACGAAATTTCTTGCGAATAAATAGAAAATAGTGCGGAATTTAAAGACTCAAAGATTTATAGAGGTTCGGCAACTTGCCTACGTCCTCTCTCCGACTTTCTTTTTCTATTGGCTCAAGAACAACCACAATCTTGACTCGTCTTCTATCGGTCCGAGTTCACAACCGTTACAATCGCTTGTCTTCTATCGGTCCAAGCTCAACCTCTCTCTCAATATAAACGTTTGTTTATCTAGTGTTCTATAGGAACTAGATAATCCTCACCATACGAATATGGAAGTATAATCCTAACAATGCCGGATCAAAGATCCTAATAACACCGGATTAGTGACTCTTGATTTTTTTCTTTTACGCTCAAGTGTAAGTGATGCAACACTTACAATCAAATGAAAGAATACAAGGTACAATAGATATTACAAAGAAAATCACTCTTGTATCTTTCTTTCTCACAACTTATAATATAGTAATCAGTAGCGATTTGAGCTCAAGAATGCTTGTATGCTTGTATGCTTGTATGCTTGAAGTTGTGTGTTTGATACCCAAGTCCTTTGGGTATTAATTGGTGAGAGCAATCCTTCAAATACTGAAAAACGTATTATTAGCGTGCGCTAATAATGTCCTCTAGCGTGCGCTATCGATCTTTGACTTGGCTTCTCTGAACGGTCACAAAGACTGTTGCAACGGTAAAATAGTATGGCTAGCGTGCGCTAGTCATGTATCGGTAGCGTGCGTTATCGGCTGGTAAACAGGTCTTCAATCTTGACTTTGAAAAAGTCGGTTTGTCTCTCCAACGACTCTTTATCCAATGGCTAGATTTGAGATTAGCGTGCGCTAGTAAGTATGCATAGCGTGCGCTAGTATTAATTAATTCCAACTTTTCCAGATTTTACGGATCTTCATTGACTCTTGCTTCCAACGGTAGAAAATCAAATGGTAATATGCTGACTCCTTTTAGCGTGCGCTAATGCATATACCTTAGCGTGCGCTAAATATTTCTTTCAGTAACGTACGTTACCCTGTGTAGCGTACGTAAAGTCCTTGACATATTGAGTCCAGTAGCTACTGGACTACTGACCGTGATATCGGTAGCGTGCGCAAGAACTGAGCAATAACGTGCGCTACATCCTTGTTTTAGCGTACGTAAGTTGATGTATGTAGCGTGCGCAAAATCCATTTCCAATTTCCTTCTAAACCTTACTGTCCTCTGGAATGATACGATAGCGTGCGTTAATATTGATTGTATAGCGTGCGCTAACTGTAGTTACTTAGCGTGCGCTAATGTTGAATGTCTTGCGTGCGCTATCCATCAGGTGACTTCACTTGGCTGCAGCTGACTGACTGGGCTGTACATGTATTTCTCGATAGCGTGCGCTACTATGAGATGAGTAGCGTGCGCTAACATTATTTAGCTCCTTCAATATAATATCGAACTGAGATTGATCTAATTAAATGTTTTGAATGGAATAATCATCAAAATACATTTTGAGTCAACAATCTCCCCCTTTTTGATGATGTCAAAACATTTAATTTATACCTGCAAAAACATTTTAAATGATTCGAATCAAGGTAACTTGTTCGATATATTAGTATATTTCGGGTTTTGGAGTATTCTCCCCCTTTTTGACATAAACAAAAAGGAACTCCCCCTGAATTGTTGCATTTTAACAAATACCAACGAAAATGCCATTATCCAAAGCGAAATTACATAAATAACAATACTCGTAAACAACAGATACTAAATGAAGTGAAATGCGAATATCATTAAGATAGAGTTCAAGCAATACATAAAGTTTTCATGACATGAGACATAAAGATTATTCGAATATTAAGATTCTACAACCAAGCATCAAAATCCTCAAATCTAAGGTGCAGGGTCGAAAGAGGACGAGGGGAAAGGGAACGACGGGTGTGTGTAACGGATGAAATCGGAAATCAACCCGCGAACTTCCCAGATTTCCGTGCGTAGAGACCGAACATACTCTCGAATTTCTTGCTGAGAGGTCTCGATGCTCCGCATCCGAGCGCAAAGATTGCTCTCTTCGTCCTCCGAGACAACGTCACTCATCGGGCGCTTCCCTTTCGTCTTCGGATGACGAACAAATGATCTGGATTGCAGCTCCCTAAACGTATGGGGTCCTCGGTGCGTCACACGCTCGACCGGTGTAGGCATCCGTGTCCCCTTTGGCACTTGGTCATCATCTTGGAGATATGGAAACAATACCCAACCTCGATTGAATGTCTCAACATAATGCATGGCCTTGAGTGTTAGGTCGTTTATTTCGTGTCCCCGAGACACCGGAACGTGTGCCTCATTAGACAAGTCGACGCGAAAATGCCGAAAAATCACCGTGAGAATTGAACCAAAAGGAAGTCCAGATTTCCTAGTTCTCGACATGTAATTTTTCGACCGAAAAGACTCCCCTTTCGCTTTCATCCAGCTTATCACAATACCAGTGAAATCCACTCTATCATCCTTCAACACCCGATACACAACATTCTTATCAACGCCGACTAACTTGTGTTGAGTGTTGACTTTTGGCATTAAACACTTTGTTAGAGCGGCCAACAACAGGCGAATGTGGATATCGAAATCATTATTCTCGAAGACGTCATCCGTGACTTCGATGACCGTTTTCAAACACAAGAAATCAGCAATATCTCTCTCGGACACAGAAGATTCCTCGGCAATGGTTTTCCCACAACAATCATATCCGTCTTTCGATAAGCCAAATAACTCGTGAAGAATTTCCGAAGAAATCTTCACCACAGTTCCATTCACTAGGCTATCGAGTACTAATCCTCCATTATCACCACTATCACCAAGGTGCTTATTCGTATAAAATTCACGGACAAACGCAGGGTAAACAATCTCCTTGCACTCAACAAATCGTGCAATTCCTAATGCCTCAAAGAAATTGCGAATACTAACCTTAACCCGTTCAAGGCTGCTAAAATTGAAGAAGTAGCAATCGGTCAGACTCTCATGTGGAAGGATATCGAAGAATACCTTCGATGCAACGTAGGAGACGAATCGTGTCGCGTCATAATCGTTATTGCGAGGGCGTTTGTAGTTTTTCTCCATGGCTTTTCTTCCCTTGCTAGACATTTTGAAGAAAATCGAAGTTTTGAGGGAGAAAACGGACGATTGTAGGTTGGGATTTGCGGCTAGGGTTTTTCGCTAGAATGGAATTTCTGGCGATTGCGTACGTTAGTAAGGGTGAATGTGTTTCTGGGTTGTACGGAATATATATAGTCAGCGAAGTTTTAATTAGCGTACGCTAGGGACATAGAGTTAGCGTACATTAGGTAAAAATGAAAAGCTTACTGGACTGTCCAGTAGCAAATATGGAATTCGAAAAGTTTTTAATTAGCGTACGCAAGGCAGTGAGGTTAGCGTACGCTATCGAAAGCAAATTTTAGCGCGCGTTAAGAAAGTGAAGCTAGCGCGCGCTAGCGAATGAAGTGAATCAAGGATATTGATTTCTTGAGTAGAAAACTTATTTCAAAAATTGTCTATATGTCCCATACCAAGTTGTAAACGAATGGAATTAAATGATTCTTCGGGAAGAGGTTTTGTAAAAATATCAGCAAGTTGATCCTTCGTCCCGACAAAATTAAACAGATATCCTTTTTCTGAACATGATCGCGTAGAAAATGATGTCTAATATCTATATGTTTAGTTCTACTATGCAACACAGGATTTTTACTCAGATTAATTGCACTAGTGTTATCACATAGGATAGGGGTATTTTCAAAATATATGCCGTAGTCGCGGAGTTGATTTTTAATCCATAACACTTGAGCACAGGCGCTCCCTGCAGCGACATATTCGGCCTCAGCTGTAGACAATGCTACATTGGTTTGCTTTTTACTTCCCCAAGATATTAAACATGATCCAACAAAATGACATGTACCACTAGTACTCTTTTTGTCAATTTTACATCCGCCGAAATCGGCGTCACTATATGCAATTAAATTAAAATCTAAGCAAGAAGGATACCATAGACCTAGTCCAATAGTTCCTTTCAAGTAACGAAAAATGCGTTTGCAAGCAGTTAGATGTGATTCCTTGGGATTAGCTTGGAATCGAGCACATAAACATGTAGCAAATATTATATCTGGCCTAGATGCAGTCAAATATAACAAAGATCCGATCATACCTCGATATAATTTTTGATCTACGGATTTGCCATTTTCATCTTTCTCAAGCTTTAATGATGAAGACAGTGGCGTAGATATCACCTTGCTACTTTCCATATTGAATTTCTTTAGGAGGTCGTTTGAGTACTTCGTTTGATGGATAAAAATTCCATCTTCGCATTGCTTGATTTGGAGCTCGAGGAAGAACGTTAATTCTCCCATCATACTCATTTCGAACTCTCCTTTCATAAGATTAGAAAAATCTTGGCACAAAGATTCAGTAGTAGCTCCAAATACAATGTCATCAACGTAGATTTGGCAAACAAGTATATCATCATTCAATATTTTAACAAACAAGGTATTATCGACTTTGCCTCTTTTATAATCATTTGCAATTAAAAATTGACTTAAACGATCATACCATGCTCGGGGTGCTTGCTTCAACCCGTAGAGTGCCTTGTTGAGCTTGTAGACATGATCTGGAAATTGATGATCTTCAAAACCGGGAGGTTGCTTGACGTAGACTTCTTCTTGAATGTACCCATTCAAGAATGCACTTTTCACATCCATTTGAAATAGTTTGATCTTTTTATGGGCGGCAAATGCACATAGCAAGCGGATGGCTTCGAGTCGAGCCACGGGAGCAAAACTTTCTTCGTAATCAAGACCTTCCTCTTGATTATATCCTTGAGCGACCAAACGAGATTTATTTCGAATTGGATACCCGTCTTCGTCACTCTTGATTTTATGCACCCATTTAGTTCCGATAATTGTTTTATCTTTAGGAGCGGGAACTAACTTCCATACATTATTGTGCTTGAATTGCACAAGATCCTCTTGCATTGCCATCACCCAACTTTCATCATCAAGAGCTTCGGATATATTCTTGGGAACTATTTCGGATACAAAAGCACAATGAGCCATAAATTCGGTGGTTCTCCTTCGGGTTTGAACACCGTCTTCAATGTTTCCAATCACGAGGTCCTTTGGATGGTCTTTGATGTGCCTCCAATCTTTCGATAAATCAATGATTGTGTTCGTTTCGATTTCCGAAATTTTCTTCACTTCGGGTGAGGGATCCGGAAAAGTACCTGCATCATCAAAGTATTCTACCTTTCTCGGGGGTGAGATCATATCATTGAATTTAACATGTATGGACTCTTCAACTTTATTCGTTCTAATATTATAAACACGATATGCTTTACTATTAGTACAATAACCAAGAAATATTCCGGAGTCGGATTTAGCATCAAACTTGCCTAAGTTATCCTTGCCATTGTTCAAAATAAATACATTGCAACCAAAAGGATGAAAATAAGCAATATTGGGCTTTTTGCCCTTCCATAATTCATACGGGGTTTTAAAATGAGTTCTACGAACGTGAACCCGGTTAATCACATAGCATGCCGTAAAAATTGCTTCGGCCCAAAAGTATCGTGGAAGAGAGTATTCATTAAGCATTGTCCTCGACATTTCTTCCAAAGATCGGTTTTTCCTTTCAACAACTCCATTTTGTTGAGGTGTTCTAGGAGCCGAAAAGTTATGATTAATACCATATTTATCACATAAAAGTTCAAACGGAGTGCAATCAAATTCACCTCCGTGATTGGTGCGAATAGAAATTATGGAGAGATTTTTCTCATTTGATACCAAACGACACCATTTAGAGAATTCGGAAAATGCATCATCCTTATGTGCTAAAAATCTAACCCAAGTAAATCGAGAGAAATCATCAACAATAACCACAGTGTAAAGTTTACCATTTAAACTAACATGTCTAGATGGTCCAATCAAATCCATATGAACGAGTTCAAGAACGCGACTAGTGGAAACCTCGAATTTTGGTTTAAACGATTCTCGAGTGTGTTTCCCTTTTATGCATGATTCACACAAATGCTTTCTATCAAACTTGAGTTTGGGCAATCCACGAACAAGGTCGTGTCTAGATAAAATAGAAATAATAGGTAAAGAAGTATGCCCCAATTTTCGATGCCATAGATATGCATTATCATTCAAAGTAATAAGACATTTTTCATTAAATGAACTCTTATCATTAAGATCAACAATATAGATGTTTCCACATCTCAACCCAATGAATGCAATTTTATTATTTCTAAATGCCGTGCAATGCGTTTGTTCAAAGAGAATTTTAAAACCTTCATCACAAAGTTGCGAAACGCTAAGAAGATTATGATGCAAACCTTCAACAAACAATACTTTGTTGATAGAAGGAGAAGGTTCCTTACCGGCTTTGCCGATGCCTTTGATTTTTCCCTTTTGATTATCCCCAAAGGTCACATGTCCTTGTTCTTGGTATTCGAGGTCTTCAAATAAGTCCTCGGAGCCGCACATGTGCCTTGAGCATCCGCTATCAATGTACCACTTGCTTTTCCTTGGTGCCGGTACCTACAAAAGTAGAATTTCTCGGTTGTTTCTGTACCCAAGCCCGTTTGGGTCCTCCAAAGTTAACTATGCTTATAGCATTCGGAACAACTGTCCCTTTAGGAACCCATATTTGTTTAACTTTGATGGTTCTCAACTTTGAATGAACATTAACATCATGAACTCGTTTGGAAGAATCTTTTGAGTTATCGGTTTCGGTTTTCCTTATTTTGTCAAGGTTGATAAGGGATTGTTCCCATTTAAAAGGATCGAAACCAAGACCGTGTTTGAGCAAGGGTGATTTTTGAATAGATAGAAGCCTTTCGAATTTCTCGTTTCCGAGAGTAAATTTGTTCAAAATATATTTTAGCTCCTTTTGAGTTTTTGTTAACTCGATTTTCAAAACATTTTCTTTTTCAAGGCATGATGTGTGGTCGATCTCGATAGTTTTGCCTTTGTTTTGAAGAGAGGAATTTTCGAGTTCTAGAGATTTTATTTTTCTCTTTAAAGATATGTTTAATTTAACCATCTCGTCATACTCCGTATTCAAGGATTCAAACGCACTCAATAACTCATCATCATGATGAACTTCTTGTGAATCACAAAAATCAAAAGAGTCATATTCGTCATCATTGAGTTTAGAGCTTACCTCGATGTTACTTTCGGAGTCGAGGGCCATGAATGCAAGATTTGCATCTAGAGATCTTTCAATCTCCTCCTCGTCATCACTCCAAGAAGCGATTAGGACCTCCTTCTTTTTGAATCTTTCCATTTGAGGTTTTGAAGAGGATCCTCGGCATTCTTTGGCATAGTGACCGGCTTGACCACATTTCCGACAATTATTGTCGAACTTCTTTATGGGAGTATAGCCACTCTTATTTTGCTCCGGTTTGCCATCCCGACCAAGAAAACTTCGCCTCTTTTGAATTAGGCTTTTATACCTTCTAAAGTTTTTGGCATAGAGAGCGAGTTCCTCGTCGTCTTCATCTTCGGGAACATCTTCCTCAACGTCGCTATCAACATTGAATGCGACTACTCTTTCCCGAGGCTTTGGTTTTGTGCCTCTAGACTTGATAACGATCTCATAATTGATGAGTGACCCGATGAGGGCACTAAATTCGAGCTTGTTGAGATCTTTGGATTCCATGATTGCGGTGACCGTGGCATCCCATTCTCGTGGCAACGATCGAAGAATTTTCTTAGCTTTGTCGCTGCTCGATATAGGCTTTCCGAACGATGCAAGACCATTTGTTATAGCCAAAAATCGATCCAACATATTTGTGATTGTTTCCTCGTCTTTCATGGAGAAAAGTTCGTAGTCATGGAGTAGCATATTAATTTTGGTCTCCTTGACTTGGGTGGTTCCCTCATGAGTGACTTCGAGAATTTCCCAAATTTCTTTTGCGCTTTCATAGGACGATATCCTATTGAGTTCTTCGGGATTTAGAGCGCAATAGATTAGTTTAGTAGCTCGTGAGTTGACGTGTGTGTTTCTCCAATCCTCGTCGTTGAATTCTTCGATCTTTTTCAACGATCCATCCTCTTTCTTAGCAAGTTTAGGACCAAGAGCAATAACTTTCCAGATTTCAATATCGTAGGCTTGAACGAAGATCGCCATCTTCTTTTTCCACGTCATGAAATTGGAACCATCGAAGAAAGGAGGACGGTTGAGAGCATTTCCTTCAATTTGGCCAAGAAGTGCCATTTGCGGATCTTTTTCTCTTAGGTGGTTAAACCTTTAAAAAGAGACCCGCTCTGATACCAACTGAAGAGATAAATTTACCACTAGAAGGGGGGTTGAATAGTGGTAAAGCGGAATAACGAAATTTCTTGCGAATAAATAGAAAATAGTGCGGAATTTAAAGACTCAAATATTTATAGAGGTTCGGCAACTTGCCTACGTCCTCTCTCCGACTTTCTTTTTCTATTGGCTCAAGAACAACCACAATCTTGACTCGTCTTCTATCGGTCCGAGTTTACAACCGTTATAATCGCTTGTCTTCTATCGGTCCAAGCTCAACCTCTCTCTCAATATAAACGTTTGTTTATCTAGTGTTCTATAGGAACTAGATAATCCTCACTATACGAATATGGGAGTATAATCCTAACAATGCCGGATCAAAGATCCTAATAACACCGGATTAGAGACTCTTGATTCGTTTCTTTTACGCTCAAGTATAAGTGATGCAACACTTACAATCAAATGAAAGAATACAAGGTACAATAGATATTACAAAGAAAATCACTCTTGTATCTTTCTTTCTCACAACTTATAATATAGTAATCAGTAGCGATTTGAGCCCAAGAATGCTTGTATGCTTGTATGCTTGTATGCTTGAAGTTGTGTGTTTGATACCCAAGTCCTTTGGGTATTTATAGGTGAGAGCCATCCTTCAAATACTGAAAAACATATTATTAGCGTGCGCTAATAATGTCCTCTAGCGTGCGCTATCGATCTTTGACTTGGCTTCTCTGAACGGTCACAAAGACTGTTGCAATGGTAAAATAGTATGGCTAGCGTGCGCTAGTCATGTATCGGTAGCGTGCGTTATCGGCTGGTCAACAGGTCTTCAATCTTGACTTTGAAAAAGTCGGTTTGTCTCTCCAACGACTCTTTATCCAACGGATAGATTTGAGATTAGCGTGCGCTAGTATTAATTAATTCCAACTTTTCCAAATTTTACGGATCTTCATTGACTCTTGCTTCCAATGGTAGAAAATCAAACGGTAATATGCTGACTCCTTTTAGCGTGCGCTAATGCCTATACCTTAGCGTGCGCTAAATATTTCTTTCAGTAACGTACGTTACCCTGTGTAGCGTACGTAAAGTCCTTGACATATTGAGTCCAGTAGCTACTGGACTACTGACCGTGATATCGGTAGCGTGCGCAAGAACTGAGCAATAACGTGCGCTACATCCTTGTTTTAGCGTACGTAAGTTGATGTACGTAGCGTGCGCAAAATCCATTTCCAATTTCCTTCCAAACCTTACTGTCCTCTGGAATGATACGATAGCGTGCGTTAATATTGATTGTATAGCGTGCGCTAACTGTAGTTACTTAGCGTGCGCTAATGTTGAATGTCTTGCGTGCGCTATCCATCAGGTGACTTCACTTGGCTGCAGCTGACTGACTGGGCTGTACATGTATTTCTCGATAGCGTGCGCTACTATGAGATGAGTAGCATGCGCTAACATTATTTAGCTCCTTCAATATAATATCGAACTGAGATTGATCTAATTAAATGTTTTGAATGGAATAATCATCAAAATACATTTTGAGTCAACAATGAGGAGGACACTGAGCCTAATCCTAGACCTATCAAGACTGGATGGATCTCCTCTACTTCTAATGCATCTAAAGTTTCTAAGTGCACAAAAATTAGTAAGGCTACAACAGGTAGAAGGGATTATAAAAACAAAAATAAAAGGTATAGATATGATGAGTTAAATATTTTTGTTGCTGCTTCTTTTCCCGTTATGATTTTAGATTTGTTTATGCACTTTAACAGATTTTTTTTGTTGTTCTGGTGTTGTGCAGTGTGTTGTCGTGCTGATGTTGCTGCTGGTTTTGGGGTGCTAGTGTTGTGCTGCTATTTTTGTTGTTATTTCTTTTTCTTGTTCATTTTTCTTGTTGTTTCTATTCTTTGTTGTTCTGCATCACAATCTGATATCCGGATATTTTTTTGTTGTTTTGCTGTTGAATGTTGGATAATAAATGCCCTCACCAATGTTGTTATGCTACTATTTAATTTTTGTTGCTCTATTTTGCTGTTTCTTTTTTTTTGTTCATTTTTTTGTTGTTGTTTAGCTGTTGAATGTTGGATAATTTGTTATGATGCGATAGATTGTAATGCTATTGTAGTGATACTATTGTTGTGAATTGTGATGTTATTGTTGTTACTTAGCTACTATTTAATGTTGGATAATTTGATGTGAAAAGTGAAGTTTGAACAATTGGTGTTGGTGATTTGAAGTTTGGAACTTGAAAATGTATATAGTATATACTATATTGTCATTTGTTGGAAATAACCGAAGAACCGATAAAAATACCCGACAGAATTTTGGTTCGGGTATTTTTGGGTAATGCAAAAGAAAATGAAGAACCTTACCCGAAAATTTTAATTCCGTTCGGATAATGGGTACGATTTTTTTCATTCAAAAACCGAAAGTCCCAGCCCTAATTTTTTTTGTTGAGCACTATGATTTGAGTTTATTGTTATTACATTTCTCTTATTGTATTGATTAAGGTACCATTACTCCTTCCTTACGAATAAAATAATTCTTTTTGCTTAACTACTTTATTCATATTAGCATCTTATTTTTTAATTTCCCTATTATGTTAATGATGTGTTCAAATTAGTTACTCTTTTTTGGTACCGAACTAAATTACTTTTCATTTGCATATTAGGCTATAACTCATTATAGATCGCCTCCCGACAATATGCCAGAAACAATCAGGATCACGGGGAAGACCCGACTGCAGCCCCGTTGCAAAACTTGATTGTTGCTTTGCATACTTTGCGTCATCCAATGCTAAATGGTAACAATGCTAATGCCACCGCGAATGTGATTGAGCAATTCTGTAGATAACCCACATTCAGTGGTTATGATGGACCACCAATTGTTGAGGAATAGATCATAAGTTTAGAAAGAGTCTTCACTCACATCCCACGTGATGATGATCACAAGATCTTTTATGTAGTGTTTCAGCTAACGGATGATGCCGATCATTGGTGGGAATCTCATAAGAGGACCGTACTGCAGATGATATTCTTGCAATAACTTGGGATCAGTTTAAGGAGTTGATCATATGTAAGTACTTCCCATTCGTATCGTGATCGGAAGAAAACTAAGTTCCTAGAGATGAAGTAAGGTACTCTGACTATGGAGGTACCTATATCAAAGTAGAATTCACCACCACAACCATACCCCCACTGGGACAACAAACACGCAACAATCTGAATCGCAACCAACCGCATGTCCAAACATGACATACGATCCCAAAACTATACGATTGTTGTGCCAACACTTTATAAAAATAATCCTTTTGAAAGTTAGAGGGCGAGCTAAGCTTCGCCAAAACTTGTAAGTACTTTACTCTTACTGGAAGATGAGGTTTTTATTTTACATGTCAATTTTGAAATAATGCACAAAACAATTTATATTTTTAAAATTCTCGCAGACGTCTATAATCCGAAATGTTTCAAAAATTTACTTGGGTCTTAAATAAAATGAAGATCCTCCTCTTCTACTAATTGTTTAATCGAAAAGAAAAGATTTTCCACCGAATACATACTCATTTGATATAACGATATTAAATCATAGGTTTTCACCATTCGAAAGAGTTTGAAAAACCACTTTAAAAATACTCCCGCAGCGGTTAAAATTGATACTTAAAAATCTCATTCTTAAAAGAATATAGGAATCGATAGTATTCCCAATTTTCCAAAATACAATGTATCACTATTTTCACCTGGACCGTATACGTATTTGATAGGACGACAAATGTATGCTTCCTTAAAACCCGGTTTAAAGAAGCCCACTATAAATCGACGTACCGATATCTGAATAAAGGAGGGGAGACCTAGACGAATGAAGTCCGACCTATGGACTCAGATAAGGGCGTGCCGACCTCAGAGGTCTCGCCGACCTATGGGCTCAAATAAGAGTGTGCCGACCTAAGAGGTCTCGCCAACCTATGGTCTCAGATAAGAGCGTGCCGACCTCAGAGGTCTCGCCGACCTATGGACTTAGACAAGAGTGTCCCGACCTAAGTGGCCCTTTATAATATGAGTCGACCTTCCTAGTCATACCTGGGGTCAGGTCGGAAATTGTCGGGCTAATGAAGGTTGAGCTCTCGGAAAGGTAAATCTTAACCTACCTGACAGAATCCCAGAGATTCAGGGACTGGTAAGCCATAGTCCCCAATCCCGGATATCCAGGGATGGGAAATCGCAGCCTGAATCCCTGAATATCAGGGATCTTCCCTAAAATCAGGAAAAGATCTTAAGGACAGACGACCGTCCCTTCTATAAATAGGGGAAAAGCCTTTCTTTCAAAGGTCAAGCATAATTCCGAGATTACAATATTTTAGAGAGAGAGAGAAAGAAATACACATAGAGAGAGAAAGAGTAACACTACATATATTCAGGTTTTCTCAGATAAACTTCAGAGATTAATATGGTTCTTGGTGACCGATCAGCTCAGTTTCATCAAGTGGCGCCGTCTGTGGGAACTGTGACATCGAGTCACTTTGAGTTGAGATGTGAGATCAGTAATGGTAGAAGAAACGAACCAGAAGACAATAGGGGAGCTGATACCCCGAAATTTGGAAGAAGAACTAGCAGCTGCGGGTGGAGAATCGTCTCTGGAAAAAACACCCATCACCCCGGTAGAAGAAGCTGCACCCAGCACAATCAAACTGACAAAGGAAGCCTTATCCGACATAATCGCTAGTGCGATCCAGAAGAGTCGAGAGGTCGAAAAGCAAAAAATACCACGAAAAGTAATACCCATCCTCTCGGATGGGCCGGAGGAAATCGATCAGCAGGAAGAGCATGGGGAGAGCTATCCATGAGTATGGGAGCAATCTAGATAGGAAAAAATGTTGGATCCCTTAATATCCAGTATGCAAGATGAGATAGAGGAGTTGCGACAGAGGGTTGCGGGGAAGGACGCGGAGAGTCATACAGGCCACCCCTTCTCGGAGGGCATACTACAGGCTGAACTCCCATATGGGTTTAGGGCTGTCACATTAACCTATGATGGGCTCTCAGATCCTACCCGACATTTATACCAATTCGAGAACATGGCCGTATTGCACCGATATTCGAATGCCGTGAGTTGTAGAGCATTCCTGGATACGTTGACGGAGTCAGCTCAGGATTGGTTCCACCAGATACCCCCAGGGACAATCACTAGCTTCAAAGCTTTCATCTCGGTGTTCTTGACTCACTTCGCAAGCGCTAGGGCACACCAGAAGACCTCCATGTCCTTATTCAGTATCAAGCAGTACTCCGGAGAAGCACTGAGAGCTTACGTGACCCGGTTTACAAAGGCATGTCTGGAGGTACCCTCGTCATCTGAAGAGGTAAAGACGAGTGCCTTGACATAGGGACTAAAGCCTGGGCTGCTACGCACCTCGTTGGCTAAAAAACCGGCCAGAACATATGATGCGGTCTTAGCCCGATGTTCAAAATACATCAATGTTGAAGAAGCCGAGAAAGATATGGAGGAATTGCAAGAAAAATCCAAAGATGGGGAAGGAGGAACTAGCAGGGTGGTGCAGCACGAGGAGTATACCTTTCGAGGAAATCTACCTCGGAAGGAAATGCCGCATGGAAAGGTAGACCGGAACACGAATCGAAGGAAGAGCGATACCGACCTAAGACGACTAAGATTTGACCAATACAGCCCATTAACAATGAGAAGAGCGCAAGTTTTGGAAACAATTGAGGGTAAGATGAATAGGGTTATCGAGTGTCCTACATCTCGTTCTAATGGGCCTACCCAGCCAAAATACGAGCTTTATTGTCGATTCCACAATGATTATGGGCATAAAACAGACGAGTGCAAACACCTCAAAGACGATATCGAGAGGCTGGTCCTAGGGGACATCTAATGGAGTTCACATATCAGCAGAGGAATGGAGGCCATAGGAAACCACCCATGCCTCAGGGGGGACGGGGATGAAAAGAGAAGCCCCTCGGGGACCTGCTGCTCCCCCTGCTAAGAAAGGAGTGATCCACATGATATCAGTAGGACCAACCGATGGAAGTTCTAATCAGGCCAGGAAAGCTCACACGCGAAAGGCTAAGTGTCATTAGTTCGAAGAGGTCGCCTCTGTGAGCAGCGGACCGGTCATTCAGTTCGGCCCTGCGGATTATAGCGGGATACATGCACCCCATAAAGTTGCACTGGTCATCACCGCAGAGATTGCCAGTAATGATGTGCAAAGAGTATTCATCGATACAGGAAGCTCAGTGGACATCTTGTTCTATCATTGTTTCAAACAAATGAACCTTGAGGTGGAATTAAAGAAGGTAGATACGACACTTTATGGGTTCTGCATGACCGAGGTGCAACCGGTCGGAGAAGTGGTACTTCCGGTAGCACTGGGCCGGATACCTCATCGGAAGTTCAAGACGCTCAGGTTTTTAGTGGTGAACACCAAATCGGCCTATAACGCCATTTTAGGGCGACCGAGGCTCAACAAGTTCGAAGCGGTAGCATCTACCTCACACATGAAAGTAAAATTCCCCATAGGAAGCGGGGTATGGGAGGTAGCCGGGGACCAGTTTGTATCCCGATCTTGTTACCAAACAACGGTAAGACAGGGAGTACAGCGCAGTAAGAGGACATCCGAGCTAACAGGCCCGGATCCAGAGTTTAAAAAGAATAAAAAATCAAAAGCGCCCGAGGAGGCTGAGGAAGAAGGTGTCAAGCCTAACGAGGAGTTGATGGAGATAGATTTGGTTCCTGGAAAGCCAGAAACAAAAACTCGCATGGGGAATCGGTTGGACGATGGGATAAATGAAAGCCTTATCTGCTTGCTAAGGAGATTTGTGGACATTTCCGCATTCACGGCCGAGGATCTGGTGCGAATCAGCCCAGCAGTCGCCGAGCACAGCGTAAACATCGACCCAACCGTAAGGCCAGTGAAGTAGAAGAGGAGGCATTTTGGGCCGGAGATGGATGGAATCATTGGGGAAGAATTTGACAAGCTCCTCCGAGCTGGGAACATAACGGAGATCCAGTTTCCGGAGTGGTTATCCAACGCTGTCATGGTAGGGAAAAGCCAAGGGAAGTGGAGAATGTGCATGGACTTCCGAAACCTAAATAAAGCATGTCCAAAGGATTACTACCCATTACCCTGCATAGATCAACTAGTGGACTCAACCTCGGGGTGCGAATTGCTCAGCATGATGGATGCATCTCAGGGATATCATTAGATTCCCCTTGCACCCGAGGATAGAAAGAGGGTAAGCTTTGTGGTATCAAAAGGAACTTTTTTTATGGGCGCATGCCTTTCGGATTATAGAATGCGGGAGCCACGTATCAAAGGATGGTTGATAGAATCTTTAAATCCCAAATCGGCAGAAACATGGAGGTCTACGTGGATGATATGCTAGTAAAAAGTGCAAAGGCGGGAGAGCATATCAAAGATCTAGAGGAAACGTTCGAAAATATGTGCACGTACGGAATGAAGCTCAACCCATCGAAGTGTTCTTTTGGAGTAAAATCGGGAAAATTTCTGGGATACTTGGTCACAGAGCAAGGAATCGAGGTCAACCCAGAAAAGGTCAAAGCAGTACTATAAATGAATCCTCCAAAAAACATCAAAGATATCCAGGTACTAACAGGAAGAATAGCGTGGCTGAGCCGGTTCATATCACGCTCAGCCGAGAAGGGATTCCCATTTTTTCAACTCTTAAGAAAAGGGAACAAATTTAATTGGACTTCCGAAGCACAAACTGTTGGCATTCGGTGCCTAAATCGAAGCCCCATCGGAAGCGGTAAAACAAAAATTAATTCGATCCGAATCCCTACGAGGATCGATCGAGCTACGTATATATGAATATAGAAACGAAATCACAATAGATAAAAACTCACCCTTGTAGTCCGTTGATTAAATGGATTCCTTCTCTTGAGATATTCCCCAAGCTTTGCTTTATCTCTACGTATCCAATCCACTCCGAGCTCTTGGATGATCTAACGTCGAAAAGACAATGTCTCTACTTGCCATGCGCCGGAGAAACGAATGGAATGACAATCACCCGATTAACCTCTAAGGTTACGGCTAGAATCCAGTAATGGAAGCTTTCAAATCAAAATTACAACACTCTAAGTGTTTTATCTTTGATCTCTCTTCGAGGAAGAACTTTTCTCTCTCTTTTCTCTCACCAACCGTATATAATGCACACCAAGGGTGAAGTGAGGGATTTCAAGTCTTCTTTTTATTCTTCATTTCACAATATAAAACTTCCAACCTAATCATGTCCATGATACTTGTCCCCTTGACATAAACATATTCCAAACATCATGATGTAGACAAGAAGACTCAGATGGAGGTGAGTTGGGGTGGGTCGGTCATCTAGAAGGAGTCGGACTAATTCGGTTCGTTTCGGACTATCGTGAGTCTAAACAGATAAACTCCGATTCCGTTCCGATGTATTTATATCGATTAATTAATCCAATCAATTAATCATATCAAATACATAATAACATAATTAATTTCTCCAAGAAATAATTATATTCATGTATTAAATTAATCATCCAGTAATATATTTAATTTAGTAGGCCGTAAATCAATTATCTAATAAATCAATTTAGACATCCAATGTCCCAAATTAGATATCCAATATCTAATATTCATAATGAGAGAATAAGCTCGATTCATTCCATCTTCAATCCTATTGCGCGACTCGGTAGGTCCGTCTCAGTCAGCAATGTGAGGAACCAAAGAGTAGTAGCACCACCTAGCCAGCCTGGCGTCCTACACTTTACTCCAACTGAGAACGAATGATTGGGATCATTCAAGAACCATTCTGTCGTGAATACCAGTATACGTATAAACCCTTCTTTCAAATGTCCCGATCAAGTTATAGGGTCACGGTCAGTCAAACCCCATATGTACTTAACGATATGCATGCGTTAATGCAAATAGAGATCATCGAGCTCTCGTGTATCCAATACAACTAGCTCCAATGCTTTGGCCAAAGACTTATGATCTCATCTGCCAATAACCGCATAGGACATATAACCCGCTCACTAACGGGAGAAAGAATTCTATCTTGGTATTCAGTAGGACCTGCTACTTGCCCGTCAAGATGCACGTCGAGGTTGACCCCCACTTTCCGGTTTACAGGGTCAAACTACTCTAATGAAAATCTTGACGTAACAAGCACATCCCTACTAAATCCTCAAGTCGAAGGTTCACGAATACCTATTACAACTTTTCGATTCCGTCATTGACTGTCCCAGAGTGAAATCCGTGTGACGAATCGAGGGTGAGTCGGTTTGAGTATACTAATCCAATTAGCATACCTATAATGTGTGCTCCCACTAACCATTAGTGTTCGACAGGCACTCTCCATGTCAAAGAACACGTCATACAAGTCTTCACATAAACTTAACACCTAGTCAAGTTTCATCGACTTGCAAACGATTAAGTATTTGAGCTATAAACCTTTCCAGTGCCGACCCCCTTATCCAATAAGGACTGGAACGTTTTACTCTCAAATACATGGACTAGTTTCTATATGTATATTTACGAGTTTGGAATGCCAGTAACTACCAGTAAATAAAGAAACATTCATTTGCCTTATGATAATGATTTACATAATTACAAGTGCAATGCCCTCACTCAACACCCTCTGAGTGGCATTCGAGGGAATACTCCTAACAATCTCCCACTTGCACTCAATGCCACACACTATGGTATCTAATACCCATGTTCTCCAGATGAAGCTCTAAGCTAATCTGATAAAGTGGCTTGGTCAGTAGATCAGCGACGTAGTCGGCTGACTCAACTCTATGCAGCACAATATATCTCTTTGTGAATGAATTCTCTTACGAGATGATACTCTCTCTCAATATGTTTTGTACTATTATGAAACCTCGGCTCCTAAGCCTGTGCTACCACTCTGGCAACGCAGCACAAGATGTCATGTGAAGTTCACCCAGTAACTTCTTAATTCTTCCTTTGGAGGCCTCCGAGGCCACTTTATACTCAGCCTAATAGGTGGAACCAGCAGTCGCGCTATACTTGGCACTATGCCAAGATACTGCTTCTCCATGGAGAGTAAATGTAGCCAGAAGTAGACATAGAATCGTCTTTCTGTCCTTGGAAGTCCAATACAGTGAATCCCATCACATTCAGTTCCCCACCGCCATATATAAGAACCAGATCTCTAGTCCTTCTAAAGTACTTTAGAACGTTCTTTATGGCGGTCTAATGTTCCTGAACTGGGTAAGCCCGAAACCTACTTACCACACTCCCAGCATGCGCAATGTCAGGTCTCGTACACAATAAAGTATATAAGGCTACCCAAATTCCGAAGCATATGGTATATTATTCATTTCCTTTCGTTGTTCCTCACCCAGAGGACACGTATCATCCATTATATGGTTTGGTGTAGGACACCACTTTATAAAAATTAATAGACTAGAAACCTGTTCGGTTGAGTGATCTACGAAGAACAATACAATAGGTCAGTAAGATGGCCGAAAAACAAAATAATAAAAATTATACTATGGAAAGAGCCGTTAAATCCTACCAATATCGGGAATAGCTGGATAAGGATTCGAGCTCAGCCCACAATGGAATAAAATATCATGAAATTACGTCAGCTGGAAAGCATTATAAGGAATGGCATTCCATTCCCGAACCTTCTCAATCCACCCAGCTCAAATAGAATTGCGCCTGGGAATAGGAGCTTGGCTCGGAGTCGCTTGCGTCCATTTCGTAGGGAAGCCCCAGGAGCCAACCGAAGGGAGTTGGATAAAAAAGAAACGCGACCTCCAGTCCTTCACATTGGAAGTGAGGTGGGTGAAGAAATGGGCGTTGTTCCGGGAAGTTAAGTAATAGGAGCCTTTAAAGCTCTTTAGCCCGAAGCAAAAATAGAAAAAATCCAGGTCGGGTTCCTCGTGTCTATAACGACATAACATGAGAAAACCGACCATGTAGTGAAAAGAGTTGGGGGAAAACTGATTGAGGGGAAGATTATATTTAACAGGAAGAGAAACAAGGAAGGGGTGAAGAGGGAAGCGAAGACCACTGCTCACTTGATCCACAAACCAGGTAATATGACCTGGAGGAGGGCGATCAGGGATGTCGCGAGCCTGGGGCATGACAAATTCCCACCCCGGAGGAAGTCTAAGAAATTTTATAAAACTAGCCAATGCGGCTAGACTAGTCCTAGACAGAGGATGAGGAGGAAGAACCCGAGTAGCTCCTGCGACCGCTTGATACGGATCAGCTAAAAGGCCGGTCACAGTTACCTCGCCCGTAGGAGGAGGAGACGGGGGATCTACGATGACCAGAGGGATGCCGGAAGGTAGGTTAGAGGGGATGTCTCCCAACTCGGACCAATCTACATCACCTAGATGTTCGTATCTAAGATGAAGGGAAGAGCCCATAGCTCGCCCCGACCTACCCCCCTAATCCCCATCGGAAGAGGATAAACCTTCTAAAAAGGAATCCACGGCCGATTGGCCGGAGAGATTCTGAGAATTGGAGGCGGAAGACATAGTAAAAGGAAGAAATAGGTAACAAAAAAACATAAAGAAGAAGAAAGAAGAAGAGAGTGTAGGTGTTTATATAGACATACCCATGATATTGGGTGGAAGGAAGAACACCGGAGGAAGATAGCAAAGGCACCACTGGAAGCAGGAAACCAGGATCGTAGGTGTCGCCGGAAGACTCTCTCACATTAGTGTTCAGCAAAATAAAAAGCGGAAGTGGCGGCGGGAGTAGAGGATCTCTTTTTATAAGGAAGAAGGGCGAAAACCAAGAAGATAACGGGCGTTCTGGAGCGTCCGATTCCTTATGTAAAAGAACGGCTTATATCTGACACCGCCTTATCTAACCTATAGCAGGCTGACACCTGGACCTAGGCATAGATGCAACGGTTGGGAGGCAAGGAAAGGAGAAGACGTTGATATAAAGGCGCACGAATCTCGAAAAGCCTCATTACCTGGGAAAGGGGTTCCTAAGGACTACCGTATCGAGGTCTCCAGTTCATAAACAAATCTTACTCTACTGGTTGATAGGACGACAAATGTATGCTTCCTAAAAACTCGGTTTAAAGAAGCCCAATATAAATCGACGTACCGATATCTGAATAAATGAGGGGAGACCTAGACAAATGAAGTCCGACATATGGACTCAAATAAGGGCATGCCGACCTCAGAGGTCTCGCCGATCTATGGGCTCAAATAAGAGTGTGCCGACCTAAGAGGTTTCGCCGACCTATGGTCTCAGATAAGAGCGTGCCGACCTCATAGGTCTCGCCGACTTATGGACTTAGACAAGAGTGTCCCGACATAAGTGGCCCTTTATAATATGAGTCGACCTTCCTAGTCATACCCGAGGTCGGGAATCGCCGGGCTAATGAAGGTTGAGCTCTCGGAAAGGTAAATCTTGACCTACCTGACAGAATCCCAGAGATTCAGGGACTGGTAAGCCATAGTCCCCAATCCTGGATATCCAGGGATGGGAAATTGCAGCCTGAATCCCTGAATATCCGGGATCTTCCCTAAAATCAGGAAAAAATCTTAAGGACAGGCGGCCCTCCCTTCTATAAATAGGGAAATGCCTTTCATTCAAAGGTCAAGCATAATTCTGAGATTACTATATTTTATAGAGAGAGAAAGAGTAACACTACATATATTCGGGTTTTCTCAGATAAACTTCAGAGATTAATCTGGTTCTTGGTGACCAATCAGCTTGGTTACATCAGTATTGTACATCCCAAAACTTTAATACCACCAACAAGTTCTATCCCCTCGACCAAGGTTGATCGAATTAACACCACACAATCACCGCACCACTAAGAGGGGACTTATAATCGAGGGACTTACCATCTCTATATGCCAGTATGCTCAAGTTAAACAAACATATACATGAAGGAAAATTAATGGACACAGTTCAAAGAAATACAAACAGATTACTATAGCTTCCCGCAGGTTTCTGATAAGATCAGAAATCAATGAACATAGCCCCAATGGAATACGGCTCACAAGGACTTAAAATCCATATGTTTAGGACTAAAACAATTTGAAAAAAAAATTGGGGATCAGAGAAACTTACAGCGCAGGTCGCACGAGGTAGCAGCAACCCAGTGATATCATAAAGAGACAACCAACTCAACTTTGACAGACCCAAAACACGAACAGCCTAGGTATCCATAAACCTAAGCTCCAATACCACATTCTTTAATACCCCCGTGATTTACAGAGATATTACAGCACCATAGATTCTTTTGGAGAACCTACCAGGCTTAGACCAACATAAAACACATTAACCATCAGCTGAACCGAGACATTCACATACTTAAAACCAATGTCAACTTCAATATGACAAACATCACCAAAACAATCCAATACATGGTCCTGTTGGATCACAACAGATACAACAACTTACAACTGATCCAACAACATCAACAACAACTAACACCAACACATTAAACAATATATGACAGTACCCGCACGAGTACAAAACCAAAACATGGCTTTGACCATGACTAAAAGACCACCGACTCAAAATAACACATGATATAAGTGTTGCTCGCCATCCTCATGCCCTTCCTGCACTAGCTTGCCACTAAGACCTGTACCTGAATACATAGCAAGTATATTCACCCCCAAAGGGGTCAGCAAATAGCCGATGCAAGTACAATGATTCATGAATATGTACCACAAGTGAATAAACAACCAAATCACAGTGCCATCACATATATTCCGGAATACCATACCAAAATCATCATCATACAACAACCACCCAAGCTGTACTGGCCCTGTACCTCACGCGAGATACACACCCTAGGGAGTCCTCATCAGGCACTCTCTGGTTGTACAACCCACCGAGTGATCTGCAGATACTCGCAGTCTAACGGATCCCAGGGGACCCTTGCTGGTTTTAACCCAGTTCACACATACTCAGTAACCACATGGAACAAACCACGTTTTCCAAAATTACCACTTTTCACAAAATCAATTTTTTCACATATTCACATGAAGTACATTAAACGCAATCAAAGTACTTGCCTGGTGACTTCAGGGATAAAAACGTTTCGAGCGGTTTGTAATTAGGATTCAAAACTCTGAAGTCTCTGGCCCACAATGAGGAATTCATGTTAACCGACATTAGGACTATTCATTCGAATCAAAATAACATCGAAAACCTTAATTGAATCCCTTAGGGAACTTTTATCGGACGCTTCGCGGACGGTATCCGATTACGATGGTTTAAACGAAGGTTTTGATTTCCGTTCTGCTAGAATTGATAAGAACAGTCCCAGGATATTCGATATGTAACCATTTTAAAGTTATAAATAAGTATGAATCTTAAATGTCGAAAAACAAGTTTTAGGGTTCATGGTTGAATTACCTCCAATCTGGCGAAGTTGGCCTGACTCACTCATTATATACTCGTTCTCTGATCCCTCCGAAGATTATGGAATGTTTAAAAACTCAAAAATCACTCAAGAATACCTGTTCTATAAGGAGGTCCGAAGGGTTGGGGAGAAACTGCTGGAAAACGCTGGAAAATGCCCTATTTATAGGGTTGTTCGATCAACATGGCGCTGGACCCAGCGGTACATGCGTCGTGTCATGCGCCATGTTTCATAAGGCGGCCGAAAGTTCCTGGAAAGTGCTGGAAGCTGTCCAGACGGTTCGGACAACACAGTGTTGTACCCAACAGCGCCTGCACCATGTGATGCACTGTGTTCCGCAAGGCGGCCGATACACGGCGCAGCGTGCCGCGCAACACAGCACTCACAACGCCGGGTGCTATTGACAGACATCCCTATCTTGCTTTGCCTATTACTTGTTCGTTCGGGTTCAGAATGACTCGCCGTTTGTTCCATTAGAAAGCTAACTCAATAATTTACGATGCTATAAAATTTTAAGATCTTTTAATTTTCTCGAGATTTATGGTGTTTGATCAAAGTCGGTCCTGACGCACAGCACCTTCCAGAAAGGTCTACATTTATTTTTATTGACTCCCTTGTGGTACTTAATTTATTTTATGAATTATCTAATAATATAATACTCAAAACACGAATTGTAAATCTCGAGGCCGATCAAATAATCCAATCACAGTTCGATCAGTGAGAGTCTCCATCACGAATTCAAATTTTTAATTACACACCAAGAGAAAACATAGCGAGAAAAAGAAAATGGATGATGATAATAATACATCGGTGCAAACGAATCACAAAAATCAAGGTATATATAAAATAGTGTATATGTATGTGTATATCTATACATTAATAATTACATAGGTAAAAGCATATATACATGTAACATTATAACAATCCGGATTATTATATTTTCTCATCCCGACGAATGTTGACACAACGGTGATATACAAAATATTATATATAAAATATATATTAACACTCCGCAATTACAAAAATTCAAGTTTGTTATTCTAAACAAAACAGGCTGACATAGTTCTCAACAATGACACGATAACCGAATTTATTCGACGGTTCACAAAATATAAAAATCACCCAGTTTATTTATTACGTGGTATCACATATACGCCATCTCATCCATGTTGTTGGTTACCAGTAATCCTTCAAAGTCGACAACAATACTAAAGATGATTTGCTCCATCACCAGCTTTAGGTTGACTCCCTCGAAATAGGTAATTGAGTCCATTTATGCAAAGAAGATGTTTTGATTTAGTGTAGTGAATATTCAGGTAATTTTTCTGCTTCTGAAAAATTAGGGTTCTTGAGCTTGAAGACGATAAGATTTTTTTGAAATGATTTCCGCTGTCTTATATACCCAGTTGAAAGGACATTTTTGAATTTATTAATAATATAAGTAGGAGGCAGTCTGAATGATGGTTGAAGTGATTGTACGTCGTGGAGGTAGTGTAATCATGTGTTTTTTCCATGTGTAGATAAATAATTATATGTCGGTCAAGGGATAAGAGACTTAGATGGTTGACCGTTTGACTTCTGATGCAGCTGTGATCTTAATTTCTTCTCTGCTCTGATCAGGGGACTTTTCTGTCTGTGCTCTGATAAGCTAGCTTTCCTTCGTCTTCTGCATCAGGTGAGGTATGTCGCATGTGTTAATGTCAGCTATATTTTCCTTGTCTGGTCTTCGAATCCTCGTCTGGTATCCGCATCAGTTAGCTAAAGTTTAAACGACTCTTATGCCTTGGTCAGTGCAATTATGCCTTGAGTCATATAAATTTTCTTCAGGTCAGGTGAGTTTTCTTCTGGTCAGATGACTTCTCATGTCCTTTTTCTTGGATCAGTGACATGTATTTTCTTTGATTCGTGCAGATCAGGTGACATGTACCTTCTTATTTGATGATCAGATAACTTTTCTTGACCTGTCTGATCAACTGTATCTGATCAGGTGACTTCTCTTGTTTAGTTCTGATCAGATGACTTTTTCTTATTAGAGCATTCTTCAGCTGACTTTGAGAATTTCAATTAAGTACTTGATTTCTTGTTGCTGGTGCGTATGCTTAATCAAAATCTATTTCTTCATACTCAGTATGACTTTTTGCTACCAGCTTTGCTTATATTCCTAACAAGTTCCCCCTCTTTAGGATGTTAGGTTTTTCTTTGTGCTGTTATTCCAAACTGCTGGTTTGTCCATATGAGCTCTCCTCTATTGATTCATCTGGGCCTCTTGATTCTCTTGATTAGTTTATACTGACATTCTTATAAATCCCATACATGTTCTTGATCCACCTTTATATTACAAACGATCCTTCAACCCTTACTAATGACTCTATGATTGCTATACAGTAGCCTTTCCATTTCTTCTGCAATCAAATAAGAAGAGATTTGGGTACCCATTTTAAGTGGGTCCTCTAGGGTTAGTGGTTTTCACTGAAGAGTGGTTTCTCCTGTGAACCTTATTTCTATATGCATTCTTATGCTCTCTGTATCCTTGGTTTGGGTCATGCATATAATATGATTGGTAACTAGTTGGATGTGGTCTATTATGATAACTCCACATATTTTGAAAATTATATTTGTTACCTCTATAAGATGCATATCTAGGTCTATATCCTTGATTTGGATTGTGTACAGGATATGACTGATAATTTGAGTGTTGTGAGCCATTGTAAAACCTTGGCTGAGACCTGTTATGAAAGTTTAGTGGTCTCCATACCTTATTATCTTGAAAGTTTGGATAACCTTGAGGTTTCCATTTACCTCTCTCATTTTGAAATTTGTTTTTGGGGAGTCTTTGGTAGTAGGCAGAACGATGTAGTTTTGGCCATTGCCTAGTCTTTTGTATAGGTGGCTGTTTTGAAAATCTTGGCTGCTGCCTCTTTTTAAATACAGTTTGGTTTGTAGGCTCAGCAGTATGAACAAGTGATTCTCCCTTTATGAATGTAGTTTTGGAAGTGGAGGGAGTGTTGGGGTCATATCCAAGGCCTGATTTTAAATAAAATGGCCTTTGGTTTATGCACAATCCATCTAAGGTTATAGATGCTTTCAATGATGTAATTTCTTTAGCTTGAGCATCGTTTAATTGTCTGAGTTTTGAAAGTTCAGCTTCAAGATTTGTGAGTGCATCTGATTTTTCATTGTTCAAGGCTGTTTGTCTATCTATTTCAACAATAGCTATTTTCTCAATTTCAGCCTGACTGGTTTTGAAATTTTCTGTATCCTGGCTGAGATTGTCAAAATTCTTTTCCAGTTGTGTTTTATCATTTCTCAGTTGGGTATTCTCAGCTGTTGCGTCCAGGTGTGCTGTTTTAAGAATTTCAAAATCTTTTAATAGTTGGTTTACAGATTTGTGTAGATCAATATCTTGAGACATATCAGAACTGAAACCTTCTGTAGTTTGAGGTTTAGATGTTACCTCTTCATCAGCAAGGTTAGCCATTAGGCAGTTGATTACGTCATCATCATCTGATAGGAATCCACTTGTTGATTCCATGTTCTTTTTGATCAGCTCTGTTTCTTCACACATTGCTGCTAATGTGTACCATGTTTCTTTGGCGTTTTGCATGTTTGATCTTTAACATGGTGGCTTGATCACATGTCTGATATAAGATATATCTGGCTCGATTGTCAAGGTTTACCAGCTTTCTTTCTTCGGAGGTCATCTCTGATCTGGTCTTGGGAATTTGTCTTGGTTTCTGAGCTGCAATATTCTCATCTGTGTTGTCCTTCATGTAGATGAAATGAACTTATTCAAATATACTCCACATGTCATCGTGGAGAGATGATAAGTGTGCCTGCATTCTTATCTTCCATAAGTCATAGTCATCAAGTGAAATAACAAGAAGTCTAAGATGCATGTGTTGCATGTGTTGTGTTCCATTATAATGAGAGACTAAAATATATATACTCAAGTATATAGATCTGGTTCTGCAAAATTGAACCAACCTCTCTGATACCACTTGTAGGTCACAAGTCGTCAGGAATAAGTCTAGCGGCGGGGGAATAGACTTATTAAATTCTTTTCCTTAATCAGGTGAGTTTCTTCAGTTGTATAATATGAAACTAATAAACCTTAGCTGCAGATGAATAGTGCAGAAGCACAACTAGTAACACTGCAGGTGACTTATGTCAATTATAAAGACTAAGCAATGCGGAATACAGTTGACTATTAAATGGAAAAGTAAATATGAATGCAGCAAATAAGTATGATGAATCCAGTAAAACACACAGGCACTTATAGTGGTTTCAGAGGTGGGGTAATCCTCTACTAGTCCACTTTTCTCCAAACCAGTTGGAGATGAATTCACTATAACTTTCAACCAGTGAAAAACATTACAATGATTTAAAACCAGTTACAACAGCTTCCAACCAGTGGAAACCCGTGGCCGTTGCAACTCCCTTGACTGCCTAACACCTCTTGATCGAAAACCTGTGGATGCCTCACCAACTCTCGAGCTGTCTATCACCTTCCAATCAAGAACCCGTGGATGCCGTATCAGTCGCGAAACTTTTGAAGAACCTCGTTCACAGAAGTACCCCATACTCAGATTTTAAGACAAGGGTGTTGTCTTGTCCAACTTCAAGAGCTTCTCAGAATATGATCTTTTAAACTTTGCTCTTCACGATGCTATAGCTCTTTTGATAGCTTTGATTGCTTTGATTACTTATATTGCTTGTAAGTATTGTTCGCATCGTACTTTTCTCAATTCCGATCTTCCGATATTTATAGAGTGATTCTTTAAGCTTCCTTCATAGCTGTTGCATCTCCTGTAACAAATCCGTCCATTGGAGAGTGGACTTCTTTGTTTATCTTATCGTTCTGTTGTACGACTTGATTTTATTTTCAATTCCGACCATTTGAAAGAATTCTTTTGGTCGCGGTGCTTTTCTTGATTTGTATATTCATCAGTATTCAGTATGCGGATCTCAAGGAATATTTTATTCCTAACTTTCTGGGAATCTTCGCTTTGTCTCCTTACATTTGCATGTGAATTTCCATTATTATTGACTTCAATGCTTGCTGACATCGACTGAGTTTCTTAAACTAGGCTGATATCTTGTCTGAAAAACTTATCTGATATCTCTAGGTCAGACCTGCCAGATATGCGGTCAATCCTATCTGATGTAAAACTTCTCTGATAACTTTGTAGAAGTTCTCTAATATGATGAGATGAAGTCCTCTGATCTGGTCTGGTTAAAGTTCTCTGATCTGATGGTCAAACTTCAGCTGATGTTTTGTGTTGACCAGACCTTCTCGGATAATAAGTTGTCTGATGATAACTAGTCTGTGGTCAACCTTCTCTGATCTGCTTGAGTTGACCAAGACTCGACTGAACTTTTCTCGCCTGATGATAACTCGTTTGTTCCTCGGCTGCTAAAGTGTTTTGGTCAAATATCTCTGATATTTCTGTTGACCAAAACTCGCCTGATAAAAAGGTCGCCTGATAACTTATCTAATATATAATCGGTTCTATACTTAGCCGATTTTTAACTAATTAACTTCAGATCAATATTTGCCTACATCAATGGCTTATAGAAGATACTCATTTGGTTCTTATTTACAATGCCAAGTATTTAGAGTATACATTTGAATAAATCACAATTATGTCCATTGTTTCCAATAGAGCCAAAGACTCCTTATTCTTTGGTTCTTGATTATAATGGAATAAAACAAAATGACTCACTAAACTGGCTGCACTTCTTTTTCTCACGAAGTACTAGTCATTCCATGCAATTCTCGATGCAATTTTCATTTTGGATCATCCGGAAATAGCCTCTCTGTGTTAAGACAGGGGTAAGGCTGCGTACATCCGATCCCCCCTTACCCCGCTTTTTGTGGGAGACATTGAGGCATTGGGGTAATGTTGTTATTGTTGTTGTTGTATTTGAATAAATCACAAGTACACGGATGACATCATCAAAATCTAACAAGTATTCCTAACAATTTCCCCCTATTGGAAAAACTTTAAGCATTTCAAATGTAAGACAAGTCTGCACAAAGATAAAGTGCAAGACAAAAGTTAAACTTAATCTGTTTGAAACAACTAGTGGTTGTCATTCAAGTGTCTGTTATAAATTTTCAGAGTTATTACATTTTAGTTCAAAACAGTCTGAATGAAAAATTACAAATAAAAATGAAATTTACTAATAACAAGTATGCAGAATACGATTAAGATCTTTCGTATGCAGAATACGATTAAGCTCTTTGGGATTTAAAGCACAATATAGCAGTTGAGTGGCATGGGATTTGATGTGTGTGTTTCTCCAGTCATCTTCATTATATTCTTCGAATTTTTTCAATGACCCGTATTCTTTCTTAGCCAGTTTGGGACCAAGAGCAATAACCTTCCATATCTCGATGTCATAAGCTTGGACAAAGATAGCCATCTTCTTTTCCATGTCATAAAATTAGATCCATCGAAGAAAGGTGGTCAATTGAGAGCATTACTTTTGGTTTGAGCTAGTAGAGCCATTGCGGATCTTTTTCTCCTGTGGTTAAACCGATATAAGAGGTGACCTTCTTTGATACCAACTGTAAAGTGAATAATTCCACTAGAAGGGGGGTTGAATAGTGGAGTTGATAAAGTTTGTATTTTCTTTGGAAATAATAAACGAAAATACTGAAAATAAGAGACATAAAAATTTATAGAGGTTCGACAATGTGCTTACGTCCTCTCTCCGCTTCTTTTTATATTGGATCAAGAAAAACCACACACAACTTTGCCTCGTCTTCTATAGGTCCGGGCACAACCGATTACATTGCTTGACTTCGATTGGTCCAAGAACAACCAAACACTCAATAAAAATTTTCTCTCTAGTGTTCTATAAGAACTAGATAATCCTCACTTACGATCATCATAATTTAATCCTAATAATGCCGGATCAATGATCCTAATAACACTGGATTAAAATTCTCCATTTGTTTCTCTCAAGCTTTGTGAAGGAGTGATGCAACACTCGCAATAATTGAAGAAGATATGAATTATATGAAATATTACAATATAAGAACAACACTCGCATCTTTCTTGTTACAACTTAAATAGAAGAGATATAGCAATTTAATCAGAGCTTAATGTAATGCAAGTTCGCTTGAATGTAGCGTGCGCTAGCTATGCAATACCCGTACTTTTTATTGAATTATTAGCTTTGACGTTCTCTCACTTTTGTCACTCTTGTAAGCACTTTCGTACCGATTGGAACTTGCGGCGATGTTATTAGATGGAGCAAATAGCGCACACTAGGCGTGATCTAACGCACGCTAATTTTGTTTGGTAGCGCGCGCTAGCTTCGCCAGTAGCGCGCGCTAATGGTCTGAGTTAGGTAGTGGTAGTAGCCGAGTTATGCTCTCTGGACTGGCATTTAGCGCACGCTAGGTGTGAGTTAATGCACACTATTCGTGTTGAGTAGCGCGCACTAGCTTCGCCAGTAGCGCGCGCTAATGGGTTGAGTCTGGCAGAGGTAGTAGCTGAATTGTGCTCTCTGGACTAGCAGTTAGTGCATGCTAGGCGTGAGCTAATGCACGCTATCGATGTTGCATAGCGCACGCTAGCACCAAATGTATCGCATGCTAACAACGCAAGTCAAAAGCTCCTGGACAACCGGGTGACCCCGTTAGCGTAGGCTAACCTTGAGGTTTAGCGCACACTAAATAGGCACAGTATATAAGGGCGGTCACCCCTGTTATTCTTCACTTTTCTGCCATTTTCTTCACTTCCGACGAGAGGGCACGAGAGGAGTGATTCTGAGGCGATTTGGGGGTGGCTACTCATCATATATCATCATCTTAGGTGGAAAAACAAAGATTATACAACATATAATCCGTTTCTACCTTTTAAATTAAGGTAAATTCCTTAGAACCCTAGTTTGGGGATTTTTTGGGGATTTTCTTAGATTCGTCCAATTTATCCGTTTTGGAGCTTGAGATCTTTGATATTATGTTGTATCTACCCCATACCCACGTTTCCCCTACAATTATATGGATGGTTATGTACTTTGTTCGGACTTGAGAGGGTTTGGATGATTTCCAAACCTCTAGGTGATTATCCTTGGAGTTTTGCGAATCGTAGGAGGGTTCCGGGAGTTTATTCATGTGATTTGAGTATGGACTATTATTTATCGTATTCCTTACGAATTGTTTAGGTGCCGAAGTGCGTTTTTGGACCTACCGAACTTGTATTCTTTTCCTTCCGATTCTCGATGTCCCAAAGGCAAGTATATGTTTATGATTTTACGTTCTTGACATTGAAAGAAAGGTATATGAATTGTATGATTGTATAAATTCACTCTGGGATGGAACGAAGGGTACTCTGAGGGTTCCGTTGCCTCTGGTGCAGTTCCACGAATATTTTGGGTTAACCACTACGGGATGGACCGACGGGTCCTCTAAGGGTTCCGTTGCATTTGGTGCGGTTCAATGGTTAATCACGTATGTATTGTAATGAAGTACTATGAGATTTAGTTATTCCGGAATACTAGTCTTGAGCTTGATGGAATGATGATTGTATTTACTTTATGTTGTTACCCAAAATATTATTCGGAAAGGGATTGCTGGAATAGATGAGTAACAAACAAAATGCGAGAGCACGTCCGAGGGAAAGTAAATAACACAAGATTTGCCGGGGTTGTTAGTCCCGAGCTTGAATGCTCTCGCGAGATATTATTAATACGAATACTTGGGAGTACAAATATTAATGTTAGAGTATAATTACACTGAGTGTAAAGACCCTAGTTATCTAGCTCTTGAGTGCTGATGATTGCCGGATGAACCAGAGTTGATTCTCTGTGAGTTCTAGTAACAAAAATGGAGTGCTGTAGTCACCTGCGAGAAATCGACTGTCTCTCACTGTGTGAATTAAGCTTAACTATCGTATGAAAACCGTTTCTGAACCAAACCTCCTTCCACTTGCTGGAGGTTTCCTATTTATAGGAGTGGGGGTAGCTGGACGATCGCCTTTCCTGTATTATAATAAGCGGGCGATCGTCTTTAGCACATGGGTTGGTCTCCTTAAAGTCTGCATCAGCTGCTGTTAGCCGGATGTGTGAACCAATGAGAAGACAACACGCATCCTATGTCACTATCTTGGGAGGTCCCACCTAGGACCTTTCAGCGGGTCTGTCGGTAGGTGAGGCAGTCCTTGTCGTTCACAGCTGTTGATGGCCTGGAGTCAAAGATCCTTATTCCGAGGCGTCATTCGCGGATCTGCATGTGGATCTTCACCCCGAGATCCGGTCTTCATAGATATGACGGATGCTGGCTTTCCACGTGGCATGGGGCGGTCGTCTTTAGTCGGGCACCAGAGTCGGTCGCTAGGTGCCAAGAGGCGATCGCCTTGGACGTTGATCGCTCGGTACCTGATCTTGGTCTGGACTCTTCGTTTGGCAAGTCTGCTTTGGATTATCTGATGCTGGCTTTGGTCGCTCGGCCCTTATGCCGATCGCCGTCGAGGCATATAAATCGCGGCACAACAATTGCCCCCCAGCTCGCTCCGATGTTGAAGACGTGGATTGAGGTGGTTCTACTGGCAATCGCTTGACTTAGACGAGCGACTCAGCAATTTACGGATCAGACGATCATCTCTCAAACGGACTGTTTTTGAATTTGGACGACCTATTCGATCGCTGAAATGAGCGGGGAATGACAACGGTCTTGAAAACGTCACTGGGGCACGTGTCGGGCTCCTATTGGGGGAGTCCTACGGTTTTGTCAGGCTGTCCTTTGGCGTGCCCTCGAAACGACGTGCACGCGGGATTTGAGGGCAGCATTAGATGCGGTTTTGTCTGACGATTGCACTTCGATCCTCGGGACTTCGCTTATTTGCCCAGAAGCCCCCGCTCTTGCCTATAAAAAGGACTGGGGTTACAAGGTAAAAAACCTTATGCATTTCCGTCTGAGAAGAATACATAGCCGATTTCCCTCGAAGCTTTGTGTGACGATCGTCGTTCGACTCAGACTTTCCAGGTAAGAACTAAAAAACTTCATCTCCCTCCTTTTTCTTTGAATATGTCCGGAGGAAGACCAGATGCGTATGAGGCGGATAGTACTTCCGTTGTCGCGGCTTCGATCGCCCGGGATGAACTTTCTGTGGAGTTCCATGTGGACACCGCCGTCGAGGCCATCCGCACCGGGATTGAGCCCGCGGTGGTCGAACAATAAGAAAAATAAAAATAATATGCCGATCAAGAAAGGGGAAGAAAAGACAAAGGAGAAGAAAGTCGAGAAAATGAAAAGAAGTTGAAAAGTATAAAAGAAAAGATGGGGAGATGAAAACTAATAAAACGGACAAGGCTGAAAACCTTGATCTGTATTGTTTATATATTTGCAGGTATAAAATTCCATCGAAGGTTGTTGTTTTGTCATTATCAAAAGGGGTAGATTGTTGGAATATTCTATTCCACATAATCATAAATTTGTTTTGATGATGAGCTAATGATGTTAATGAAGAGTTGATGATGTTATCGATCAAAGAAAACAACATTAGAACGATGCAAAATAATATAGAAGTCAAAGACGCTCGAACCGGTCTGAAAAGCAAAGAAGTTCATTTTTAATGAAGCTAACGTACGTAATATACTTCGTATACCATACATAATCAGAAGTCACCTGAAGGCAGACGAGTGCAGACGACATGATTTAACTTACGCAACCTACCCAATTAACGTACGCTATCGAGTGAATATAACGTGCGTAACATACAAGTTTTAACGTACGTAATATTGTTTGAATATGAATTCAAACAAATCAATCGTTGGAAGATTCGGAGAAGCCAAAAAGGCATGCAACGGATATGACGCTTAACATACGTAATGATGCATATATAACGTACGTAAGAGATCGTATTTAACATATGTAACCGGATGATATTAACATATGTAAAAGAAGGACATAAGTCACTGGACTACTTCATATGAAGCTTAATGTACGTAACTGGATGATGATACCGTATGTAACCATTCTAAACGTACGTAATGAATGAGCTATAACGTATATAACAGACAGTAGAAGATAACGGCTAGTTGAGAGAATTTGCCTATAAATACCAAGTCGTTTGGTATCATTCAAGACAACAACTCTGAGAAAATCATATATACATTTGATATCATTGTATACACTATCATTATTGTATTTATGCTTAATTGATAAGTGTTTGAGTGTTCATACACTAAACCGTACACGAGAGGAAAGATACGAATTGTAGAATGATTCGGTGTTATTAGGATTGTAACACCCGAATCCGAAAAGGTCCAAAATGTAACATTATGGTGACAATCAGAAATACTAACGCAAGCGGAAGACTTTAATATAAAATAAATACTCAGTCAAATAAATCAACGACTGCCAAAGTATCATCTCGACAAAGTCTCAATGAAAGAAATAATCCAAAACATAAGTCTGAAATGAAATAAAGTTCCAAAATGCTAAATCTTAAAATACTCCATAAATGGGAATCTAAACATGGATAGGTCCTCTAGCTCCTACTCTCAACGCTCATGCCCAGCATCCCGCTTATTTCCTGCCGCAGAGAAAAGAAAATGCGGCTGAGCTAACGCTCAGTGAACAGATATAAATAATGAGAGGTAGTAAGCATGAAAGAATAGTGAATGAATCCAAGAAAACCTGCTGAACAAGATGTTGAAGGAATTACGGAACAAACAATGAAAGAGTCAAAACTTAAACAAAGGGAAATGTGGACGGATGTCAAGCATAAACAAGGAAAATGCCCAAGTAACAAACAAATAACAAATCGTACAAAGGAGTCTAGCTCTCCACATGTACTAATGTGAAATGGGGTGTATTGCACACACACAAGTCCATTCACCAAATTCTAAACATAACTGAGTACCTAGGATGCATCCATACGCTCCCTGCAAAACAGATATACATATGCCAAGTTCTAGACTAAGCATACATACAATATACACGGGCCAAGTGCGCTATAGCAATATAAACAAATGGGAACGCCGTGGACAAAGTCACACCTCCACATATAGTGTCAATACCATTGGTGCATCAATGGCAAGGTCATGGAACCCCCATGACTGGTTAAACAAATATGGGCAACATAAATAGGCAAATGATGTATATAATAATCGTGAGGGACAATTTCTAATTGTCCATTAAGATGATGACTATGGAAATGAGTATAGCATCAAGAAATAATCAAACGAACAACAAAGCAAATAAGGATCAATAGCATCGAATAACCAACACCGAGAAGAATAAAGTCATGAGAAACTCTTACTGAAAGAGGGCGGAATATCTGTACCTTAGGAAATGAAAGCAAATAAGAAAATGAATACAAGGAAAGGTGGATCACTCCTTCTCCACTGAATCTACACAAAATTATAATCATACATTACTTATACGTTCACTAAAATCATAACGGATTCATTACTCCAAAGTCACTTATTAATAGGTTAAGGGTTTTACATGTGAATCTGGTTCCATTTTCTTATGATTTTTAAAGTATAACAATTAAGGTTCTGAGATTTTACAATTTTTACTAGTGATTACCACATGAGTTAAGCACCTCCCCAAATTTTTCTAGATTTTATTTCTAAGTGTAAGTATCATTTCAAAAATCGTTTTCCCAAACCTATCCAGAAACTATACTGCAGGTATATCCCAAAAGTTTTGCATTTATCAACATAGTTAAACCTTTCAGAAAAATCTACAAAAATTACAGTAAGTCCCTGATAACTTAGATATTACCTCTGTAAAAATAAAGCTCTCAACTCTTTATAGATTTGACATGAAAAATCTCACAAGTCGCCTGAAATAATTTTATGAAAACACTGCTTTGACATATGATGACATAAAATTCAGAAACATGCCCAAATAAACTCCAATTCACTCCAAACTAATTGGATAAGTTAGTAGTCTCTTTAAAATTAGTTTTGGACTCAAGAAACTCAGAAAACCTCTTGGGTATCATCAAGATTCACCCTGCTCAAAACGACTCTAATATTCTGTAAACACAGTTTTGACATATCGTCTCATAAAATTCAAAAATCGGACTAAATCAAACTCAAATCCATCCAAACTAATTGGAATACTTTACTAAGACCCTAAACTGAGTTTTAGAGCAAAAATCCCGAATAGAACCTTTATGAAACTCGTTGTGTGATGCATACAAATTCGACTATCAAAACTGTCCCAATCAAAACATCCACATAAACCCTAATTCTTTTTACCCTTTTTAACCCGATGTATATAAGAGTAAAATATATGTTTTATACAGATTAATTCATCATAAACACACCCCAAAACCCTTCATACGAACCAACCAAGATTAACACAATGTAATTCCATTCGACACACATAATATAGGATTACTCGGTTTATGATCTTATGTGACAAGTTTTCATCCATAAACTTATCATAATGAAACCAAAAGATTAGACATGCATGTTTTACGTCTATAAAACCTATCATCTGAATCAATAAACACAAAAACGACTATGGTTACCTCTGGTCGAATTAAGAGGGACGGATCAAGAACAAACGAAACAAAACTACAATTCTCGGAATGAGACCACGATCCGCGATCAACCCAAACAAGAACCACCAAGACTTCCTTTGCCTTCCTTCTCCTTGATCTTGAGCCGAATATTTTGAGAGAGAATTTCAAGTAATCGATTGTATGTGTGTGTATTTGTTTGTTGTATGTCATATGGGGAATGAGAGTGGAAGAAGAAACACATATTTTTATATAGGGAAGCTTAGGAGGAGCGTACAATATAATCATGAGGTTTTTAATTGTGATTGATTTCTTAGTTAATACATATGGCGTTAGATGAGAGTTGATGGCCCAAATTTATGGGCTTGAAATCTTCTTTGATTGCATCCAAAAACGTATGATGCTCTTTTATTTTAGGGAATTAGATTTGTAACAATTATTTAATTTGTATACTTACTTAAGTTAGTTTAATTAAGTTATATATACTAATGTTTATTTAAATGTATTTATTTGGTACACATAAGCTAAAGTTTTTATTTTATCAATAATTCACCAACTTATAAAAATTCAAATTTAACCCCAATTTAGAAATTCAGATTTTTGGGTTTTACAACCCTTCCCCTCTAAAAGAAAATTTTCGTCCTCGAAAATTGAAATGAACATGAAATGAAGATGTACCAGACTACGAAAAGAAATGAGGATAACTTGTTCGCATCGATTCCTCGGTCTCCCAGGTTGCTTCACGCTCTGGGTGATTCTTCCAAAGAATCTTAACAAATGGAATGACTTTGTTTCTCATGACTCTTTCCTGACGGTCTAAAATAGCCTCAGGTTCTTCAACAAATGATAAGTCATCACGGATCTGATCCAACGGATATGAAACCACATGGAGTGGATGATAATTGTAGCCTCTAAGAAGAGACACATGAAAAACATCATGCACATGAGATAGCTGAGGAGGTAACGCCAACCGATACGAAACTTCACCAACACGCTCTAAGATTTCAAATGGCCCGATGAAACGCGGACTCAACTTCCCCTTAATACCAAAGCGTTTAACACCTCTGCACGGTGATACCTTAAGGAAGACGTGATCCCCAACATTAAATGCTAGGTCCTTCCTATGACGATCTGCATAACTCTTTTGTCGTGCTCTTGCTTCTTTGAGTTTCTCCTTAGCTATAGCAACCTTCTCGTTAGTTACCACAATCAGTTCAGGACCCTCGATAAGTCTTTCCCCAACTTCGTTCCAACAGATAGGTGCTCTACACTTCCGTCCATATAATAGTTTAAACGGGGCACCTTTGATACTGGCATGCCAACTGTTGTTATAAGCAAACTCCACCAGACATAAGTATTCATCCCAATTACCCGTCCATTCGAGAGCACAAGACCTCAGCATATCTTCCAAAGTCTGAATTGTTCGTTCAGTCTGACCATCTGTCTGAGGGTGAAAAGCCGTGCTAAACTTAAGTCTAGTTCCCCACGCCTTTTGCAAACCCTTCCAGAAACGAGAAGTAAAACGCGGATCTCTATCGGATACAATAGCTGCAGGTGTACCATGTAGTCGAACAATCTCTTGTCTAAAAATCTCTGCCAACCTGCTAATTGGATAATCTTTACGAATAGGCAAAAAGTGAGCTGACTTGGTTAAACGATCAACCACAACCCAAATAGCATCATGCTTCTTCTGTGTGCGAGGTAATCCTGTCAGAAAGTCCATGGAAATTTGATCCCACTTCCAAGTAGGAATATCCAAAGGCTGTAAAAGACCACTAGGACGTTGATGCTCAATCTTCACTTGCTGACATGTGAAACACTTGGCCACAAATGTAGCCACATCTTGCTTCATCCCATTCCACCAGAAGTTCTGTTTCAAATCTCTATACATCTTGGTTGAACCAGGATGAATAGTGAACAGAGAACTGTGTGCTTCAGACAACACAGCTTCCCGAATAGAAGAATCGTTAGGAACACACAAATGATCACCATACCATACAATTCCGTCACCATCAACACGAAATTCCGTCTGTTTACCTTCCTCCAAGTTCTGAATTATAGACCACAATTCACCATCGTCCTTCTGAGCTTCCTTAACCCGAAGTATAAGGTTAGGTTCAACCTTCAAACTCGCCCAATAACCATCATACCCACGAACACATAGTTCTACCTCCATAAGTTCCAAGTCGTTGATAATCTTTGGTGCGATATCAAGACTAGCCAGAATTCCAGACTTCCTACTAAGAGCATCAGCAACAACATTCGCCTTGCCTGGATGATACTGGATGTTCGCGTCGTAATCCTTAAGAAGTGTTGCGATATTTCCTACACGCAAGTGCACGTCATCGTTTACAAGTAATAAAGTGATAAGTAGAGTATCGTTCCCACGAGGATTGAATCTCTAACTACCGACGTTTTCGTATTCCAATTTTATTTGAACAATCGAAGTTGGGTTTTTGGATTAATAACTAAAAGAATTTCTAAAATACTAAGCAGTAAAAAACAATATCTTGGATTAAGGAAATCAAATGATGAATACGTCTAGGGTTCTGAATCCACCTTAGTTTATCCGAATTTACTCTCGATTATCCGTAATAAATAATTTTCCCAATTTACTGAAGGCGGAGATTGCTAATATATTCTACCGCCTCTCCCGAGGTCAATAGATTTATCTAACGGTGACTAACGCACTCTATCCCTAGGTGAATTATCTCGTCGATAGGCAAAAAGCATGAAATATCCTAAAGGCCACGTAGTTTCTATGAGTATATTCCTATCTCACAGAATAAAACGGTCCTCACCAATAGTTCCTCACCAAATCTCCTCTCCCGATTCGAAGTGAATGATTAAATCAATACAACTATTGGCCAGATAATTGCAAGCATTAAACATAATTGGGAAAACTCAATAAAAAGGTAATAAATTGGATAATCTTAATCAATTCGTCAAAACAAAGGTTTCATCAAAACCCTAGATTAGGGCTTTAGCCTGACATACTAAAAGCGAAAATACGAATAAATAAACGAAAGCATAAAATTCAAACGCAGATGAAGCTCGGATTCCTCCGTTCTTGACTCATACCTTCTGCCCTTGAATTCTTCCTTTCCTCCTCTTCTCTGTCTCCAAGCTCAAGCTCTCCTAGGTTTAGATTCAATGATTCCAAGATAATTAAATTAGGGTCTTCACCCTGTTATAGCTCCGCACCTCCACAAATCGCGTCCGTATTAATCGGTTGGCGGCAAGCGGCCCGAGAATCCGCGAGCGTACCAAACCCGCTAAGTGTGCCGCGGCTCACTGGACTTGTGCCGCGGCACATCGCCAAAAGTGAATACAGGCGTAAATAAATTCTTACGTCTGCGGCTCACACAGGCGTGCCGCGGCACAGAAATCTGATTACTCGCCCTTGGTGGTGTCTTCTGTGCGCGGCTCCGATTAGTGTCTGCGGCTCATCGTCCAGTTTTGCCGTTTTCGCCCGTTTTGCCTCGTTTTAGCTCCCAGACTTCAATTTCCTGTCAATCATACAAAATCAAGACATTAAAAGCTCATTTAGATGATTTCACTCACCAAAACACTACAAAATAATGATAAATAAGCGTATAAAAATACGCCTAACAAGAAGTTCCAACCAACGCCTTTGTCTCATATTCAGCTCCTTCTGAGTAAAGATATACTTGAGGCTCTTATGATCAGTGAAGATGTCACATGTCTCTCCATATAGATAATGCCTCCAAATTTTCAGGGCAAACACCACCGCTGCCAACTCTAAATCATGAGTGGGATAATTGGTTTCATAAGGTTTCAGCTGTCTCGATGCATAGGCGATAACCTTTCCATGTTGCATCAGTACACATCCAAGACCTTTCTTTGAAGCATCGCTGCAGATTTGGTAACCACCGGATCCAGAAGGTAAAGTAAGTATAGGGGCAGAAACTAATCTCTTCTTAAGTTCCTCAAAACTCTTCTCCCGTTCTTCATCCTAGACAAATTTCTCACCTTTCCTCATAAGTTTGGTCAACGGTAAGGCCAAGCGTGAGAATCCTTCCACAAATCTCCTATAATAACCCGCAAGACACAAGAAACTTCTAACTTCTGTCACAGTCGTCGGTCTCGGCCATTTAGTGATAGCCTCGACCTTTGCAGGATCCATGGTAATACCATCTGCAGATACGATGTGACCCAAGAATGCCACCTGTCCCAACCAGAATTCACACTTCGAAAACTTAGCATACAGCTTCTTCTGACGTAAAGTCTCCAACACAATACGAAGATGCTCTTCGTGTTCCTTCTTCGTTTTCGAATAAACAAGGATGTCGTCAATGAATACAATAACGAATTTGTCCAAGAATTCGTGGAAGACACGATTCATTAAATCCATGAACACAGCTGGAGCATTGGTTAAACCAAACGGCATCACCAAGAATTCATAATGGCCATACCGAGTACGGAATGCAGTCTTAGGGACATCTTGCTCCTTCACCCTTAGTTGATGATAGCCAGATCTCAGATCAATCTTGGAAAAGAACTTCGCACCTTGGAGTTGATCAAAAAGGTCGTCGATGCGAGGTAACGGGTAACGGTTTCTGATCGTGATACGATTCAACTCACGGTAGTCAATACACAGTCTCATACTACCATCCTTCTTCTTCACAAATAGTACTGGAGCACCCCATGGAGATACACTCGGCCGAATGAATCCACGTTCCAAAAGTTCTTGAAGTTGATCCTTCAATTCCTTCAACTCAATAGGAGCCATACGATAAGGAGCTTTCGAAATAGGTTCAGCGCCAGGAATTAACTCAATGCTGAATTCAACTTCACGTTCAGGAGGTATTCCCGGAAGCTCTTCTGGAAATACATCAGAAAAATCTCGGACAACAGGATGATTCTCAAGGCGAGGTTCATCCACAGAAGTATCCTTGATGGAAGCTAGGAAACCCTCACAACCGTGTGAGATCAAGGTACGTGCTTTCAAAGCCGAAATGATTTTCATAGACTTAACAGGTCGAGAACCCTGATAAATGAATTCGGGATTACTGAGGTCACCAAAGATGACACGTTTGGTATGACAGTCAATCGTGGCTCGATGTTCCGTCAACCAATCCATGCCTAGAATGATATCGAAGTCGCACATCTCCAAAGGAAATAGATTGGCAGAACGAATTTTGTCGTCAAAACGTAAGGGACAGTTCTTAAATTCATGGCTAATAATTACTTGATTCTTCATAGGGGTGGATATAGATAAGGCATAGTCAAGTAATGTAGATGGGATTGTAATATGATTAGCAAATGAAACAGATACCACAGAATGAGTTGCACCAGTATCAAATAAGACAAAAACAGCTCGACCAAACATATATAAGGTTCCCGTAACGGTACCTGCAGCAGTCGCCGCCTGATCTCTGGTCAAAGCAAACACCCGACCTTTAGCAGCTGGCTGTTTCCCATTTCCCTTTCCATTATTCTTAGGACATTCACGAGCTTGATGTCCTACTACACCACAAGAAAAGCAACCTCCAGTGACTCTGTGACACGGTTTTCCTGGATGCAGCTTCCCACATGTAGCACATGGGGGAGAAGTAGCCTGATCAGGAAGCCTCTTCTGATTAGAAGGACCAGAACCGGACCCAGACCCAGAAGCACGGTTGAAATGCTAACCACGGTCACGCCCAAACCTCTGACTGTTATCACCCCGTCTATCATAGTTTCTCTGATCCTGCACCTTCGGGGTATTGACTGGAGTAGATGACAAAGCCGGTCGAATCCTGTCACTTTCTCTGTTCCTCTTATTATTGTTCTTGGACCTCTCTCGAAGAATCTCAATGTTACGAGCCGCGTTCGCCACATGGGCGACATCTGTGAACTCTGTGTTCACAATACCATCAAGAATCCAATCGTTCAACGCCCATTTAAAATTCTTGGCCTGTTCTTCATGTGTACCAGCCTTAGCCCCCAAAAACCCAGCCAAACGAAGGAATCTCTTCATGAACTCACCAGTAGATTCATCCTCCAACTGACGGATAGTATGGTACTCACGTTCATACTTTTCCATTACGATCTAGGAAATCTGCAGAAAGAAAGCATCACGAAACTCCTGCCAAGTCATAGTAGCAACAAAAACATCTCCACCCTTAGCCTGCTTGAATGCCTTCCACCAACTCAAGGCATCACCCTCCAGCTTATAGCTAGCCAGCCTAGCTTTGAATTCATCCGCACAACCTAACACCTCGAAAATCTTCTCCACATGCGCAATCCAGTTCTCAGCATCGACTGGAGTATTAGCAGTGCTGAATGATTTGGGTTTTTGCTTCCCAAAACGCTCTAGCCAAACATGCATAGTGGGGGGAACATCCCCACCAGAACCACCAGAAGTCCCTGTCTGACGAATCTCGTTAGTAATCCTGGCAGTGAGATCCGGTAACAAGGCTTGAACAGCTGCAGCAACAGCCGCGTTAAAAGCAGCTTCATCACTTCCAGATGAGGTAGTAGTACGAGTGTTCACCATCTAAAATAAATCAATAAACGAAACAGCGAAGACAAGATTAGAGGCTAAGATCAAAATGTAAAGGAAAACGGTTAAAGCAGAAAGAAGCCTAATGTCTACCCAATCCTCACAGGTCATAACCTAAGCTCTATAGGTCGAACCTAGGCTCCGATACCATAATTGTAACACCCGAATCCGAAAAGGTCCAAAATGTAACATTATGGTGACAATCAGAAATACTAACGCAAGCAGAAGACTTTAATATAAAATAAATACTCAGTCAAATAAATCAATGACTGCCAAAGTATCATCTCGACAAAGTCTCAATGAAAGAAATAATCCAAAACATAAGTCTGAAATGAAATAAAGTTCCAAAATGCTAAATCTTAAAATACTCCATAAATGGGAATCTAAACATGGATAGGTCCTCTAGCTCCTACTCTCAACGCTCATGCCCAGCATCCCGCTTATTTCCTGCCGCAGAGAAAAGAAAATGCGGCTGAGCTAACGCTCAGTGAACAGATATAAATAATGAGAGGTAGTAAGCATGAAAGAATAGTGAATGAATCCAAGAAAACCTGCTGAACAAGATGTCGAAGGAATTACGGAACAAACAATGAAAGAGTCAAAACTTAAACAAAGGGAAATGTGGACGGATGTCAAGCATAAACAAGGAAAATGCCCAAGTAACAAACAAATAACAAATCGTACAAAGGAGTCTAGCTCTCCACATGTACTAATGTGAAATGGGGTGTATTGCACACACACAAGTCCATTCACCAAATTCTAAACATAACTGAGTACCTAGGATGCATCCATACGCTCCTGCCAAAGCAGGATATACATATGCCAAGTTCTAGACTAAGCATACATACAATATACACGGGCCAAGTGCGCTATAGCAATATAAACAAATGGGAACGCCGTGGACAAAGTCACACCTCCACATATAGTGTCAATACCATTGGTGCATCAATGGCAAGGTCATGGAACCCCCATGACTGGTTAAACAAATATGGGCAACATAAATAGGCAAATGATGTATATAATAATCGTGAGGGACAATTTCTAATTGTCCATTAAGATGATGACTATGGAAATGAGTATAGCATCAAGAAATAATCAAACGAACAACAAAGCAAATAAGGATCAATAGCATCGAATAACCAACACCGAGAAGAATAAAGTCATGAGAAACTCTTACTTGAAAGAGGGCGGAATATACATACCTTAGGAAATGAAAGCAAATAAGAAAATGAACACAAGGAAAGGTGGATCACTCCTTCTCCACTGAATCTACACAAAATTATAATCATACATTACTTATACGTTCACTAAAATCATAACGGATTCATTACTCCAAAGTCACTTATTAATAGGTTAAGGGTTTTACATGTGAATCTGGTTCCATTTTCTTATGATTTTTAAAGTATAACAATTAAGGTTCTGAGATTTTACAATTTTTACTAGTGATTACCACATGAGTTAAGCACCTCCCCAAATTTTTCTAGATTTTATTTCTAAGTGTAAGTATCATTTCAAAAATCGTTTTCCCAAACCTATCCAGAAACTGTACTGCAGGTATACCCCAAAAGTTTTGCATTTATCAACAGAGTTAAACCTTTCAGAAAAATCTACGAAAATTACAGTAAGTCCCTGATAACTTAGATATTACCTCTGTAAAAATAGAGCTCTCAACTCTTTATAGATTTGACATGAAAAATCTCACAAGTCGCCTGAAATAATTTTCTGAAAACACTGCTTTGACATATGATGACATAAAATTCAGAAACATGCCCAAATAAACTCCAATTCACTCCAAACTAATTGGATAAGTTAGTAGTCTCTTTAAACTTAGTTTTGGACTCAAGAAACTCAGAAAAACTCTTGGGTATCATCAAGATTCACCCTGCTCAAAACGACTCTAATATTCTGTAAACACAGTTTTGACATATCGTCTCATAAAATTCAAAAATCGGACTAAATCAAACTCAAATCCATCCAAACTAATTGGAATACTTTACTAAGACCCTAAACTGAGTTTTAGAGCAAAAATCCCGAATAGAACCTTTATGAAACTCGTTGTGTGATGCATACAAATTCGACTATCAAAACTGTCCCAATCAAAACATCCACATAAACCCTAATTCTTTTTACCCTTTTTAACCCGATGTATATAAGAGTAAAATATATGTTTTATACAGATTAATTCATCATAAACACACCCCAAAACCCTTCATACGAACCAACCAAGATTAACACAATGTAATTCCATTCGACACACATAATATAGGATTACTCGGTTTATGATCTTATGTGACAAGTTTTCATCCATAAACTTATCATAATGAAACCAAAAGATTAGACATGCATGTTTTACGTCTATAAAACCTATCATCTGAATCAATAAACACAAAAACGACTATGGTTACCTCTGGTCGAATTAAGAGGGACGGATCAAGAACAAACGAAACAAAACTACAATTCTCGGAATGAGACCACAGTCCGCGATCAACCCAAACAAGAACCACCAAGACTTCCTTTGCCTTCCTTCTCCTTGATCTTGAGCCGAATATTTTGAGAGAGAATTTCAAGTAATCTGATTGTATGTGTGTGTATTTGTTTGTTGTATGTCATATGGGGAATGAGAGTGGAAGAAGAAACACATATTTTTATATAGGGAAGCTTAGGAGGAGCGTACAATATAATCATGAGGTTTTTAATTGTGATTGATTTCTTACTTAATACATATGGCGTTAGATGAGAGTTGATGGCCCAAATTTATGGGCTTGAAATCTTCTTTGATTGCATCCAAAAACGTATGATGCTCTTTTATTTTAGGGAATTAGATTTGTAACAATTATTTAATTTGTATACTTACTTAAGTTAGTTTAATTAAGTTATATATACTAATGTTTATTTAAATGTATTTATTTGGTACACATAAGCTAAAGTTTTTATTTTATCAATAATTCACCAACTTATAAAAATTCAAATTTAACCCCAATTTAGAAATTCAGATTTTTGGGTTTTACAAGGATCATTGATCCGGCATTATTAGAATCATATCTAAATCTAAGTGAGGTTTATCTAGTACCAATAGAAAGCTAGATAGGTTGCTTTCTTGTCTAATAGAAAAGGAAAACGGTTTAGCTTGGACCGAAAAAAAGACAAGAGCATAACGGTTTATCTTGGACTGATTGAAGACAAGATTGTAATGGTATCCCTCGGACCGATAGAAGACGAGGTGTAGAGGTTGATCTTGAACCTATAGAAAAAGATATGGAGAGAGGACGTAGACACAATTGGCTGAACCTCTATAAATCTTGTGTCGTTTATATTCCGCAATTTTAATTACGCTTCCGCAATCGCAAAAGAGTTTGAAAACTCTACCCCGCACTATTATTCCACCATTCTAAGTGGGTTAACAATTTCCAACACTCGGCACATGACAGGAGATATCAGCAAGCTGTCAGATTATGTAGAAGGTCATGGTCCAAAGGTGCACTTCGGTGACAAGTCCAAAGGAAGAACAAGAAGGAAGGGAACCCTACTTGTAGGAAAGTTCAAAGTCACCGACGTAGCCTATGTTGAAGGCTTACAGTACAATCTATTTAGTACTAGTCATTTTTGTGATAAACAATTCTCGGTCAAATTCTATATAGATCACTGTAGGGTGAAGGACATTAAGACCAAGGAAATCGTCCTCACATGAAGCAGATCAGGTAATATGTATATTGCTGACTGGAAGCCTACGAACTCCACTATTCCATGTTTTGTTGCCAAAGGCACTGCAGATCAAAGCTGGATATGGCACAATAGGATGTCTCACATCAACTTCGAGACGATCAACAAACTCGCTAGACAGGGAATGGTCACAGGTTTGCCCGATGTGTCATTTCATAAAGACAGCGTCTTTGGACCCTGTCAGAAAGGCAAAAAAGTCAAAACCACCCTGAAAAACATGTCATACCTGTCTACAAACAGGGTTCTGGATTTGCTACACATGGCCCTCTACGGCCTTGTAGACCCTGTAAGTTTGGGAGGTAAGAAATATTGTCTCGTTATTGTTGACGATTTTTCCATGTATGCTTAGACAATCTTTTTAAGCAAGAAGAAAGAAACCATCACGAAGTTTCCAGAGCACCGGAGGAAGCTACATAATGAGAAAGGATTAATTATCATGTCCATTCATTCTGATAGATGTACTGAATTCACAAATCACTTTATAAAGCAATACTGTTTGGATAATGGAATACATCACGAATACTCATCAGCCCAGACTCCTCAACAAAATGGCATTACCGAGCGAAAGAATAGGATGCTCAATGAAGCAACTAGTACCACGATAGCCACAAGCAAGTTTCCACAGTGTTTCTGGGCAGAAGAAACAAATAAAGCATGCTACACACAAAATTGTTGTATCATCAACAAGCATCACAATAAAATATCCCATGAGGTATGGAATAATAGAACTCCATTGGTTGCATACTTTCACATTTTTGGATGCAGGTGTTATGTTTTGAACAGGGGAAAAGATCAACTTAACACCTTCGATGAAAATTCGGATGAAGGTACATTCGTAGGATATTCCTCTGTCAGCAAAGCTTTCAGGATATTTAATAAAAGGAAGCTGACAATAGAGGAATCTGTCCTCGTAGTAATCGATGAGCCCCATCATGATCCTACATGTTGGGATAATTAACCCTATTCGATGTTTTGATAAACTGCCAACAGCAAGCCTTCGAGTTGCCATCATACAGTAACACAGTCATAGCGCCAAGTATGAAAGTTGTCCTTTCATATAACAACATTCCATACATCAGCAGCTTCAATATAGCCTACAGTATTATGTTGAATACAGCAAGCAAAGCTGTAAGTATTGAGATCTTCAATACTTATCCAAATAGGACTGAAGACCGTTAGGACGGAATATGCTTCATTCACAAAGGACAAGTCCCGTTTGAAAAGAAGTATTTTAATACTGAAAGGATAAAGTATTTAAATACTAAATCCGACAGAGATCTTCAGACAGCACAAAATCCGGTCTTGGTCTATACAAGTCAACCATCCAGTTGGAACAGACTTTTGCTCAACGGATCTTTCTCAACGGATCTATTCCAAAAGCTATATATACCCCGAAGTTTGAAGTTCAAAATACACAAATAGATATAGACAAACACACAATCATACATCTGTGAAGAACATTCAAACTAAGCAAACTGAGATATACTGAGATTCCACGAGATCATCTAAAGAACAGTATATCAAGAGCAATAATATTTCTTCAAGCATACTGCCAATCCTGAGATAAGAAATATACAAGTGCTCGTCCTTGAACAACACATCACCCGCTCAAAGCTCAAGAAAGTCAATCTGTTGTTTAACCAACATTCTTACATTGAAGAAAACCATCAGCCCTGTGTAGACTGAGAAAGCCTTGCTTTTCTTGAACTGTGTGTGACAGATCAGCATTGTAGAGACGAAGCTTCGGAACTGTGTGTGAAGAAGCCAGTCAAGCGTTAGCTTTGACCAATATGAGTGAGCAGTTGAAAGCTACGATCTTTGTATCAATCTGTGTGAACGATACATTGATAGGTTTGATTATAGACACGTAATTGTGTACATAGTGTTTATAATAAACTTTTTACTCCTGTGTGGAGGACCAGTGGACGTAGAGGGGTTAATCTCGAACCACTTTAATTACTGTGTTAATTACCATCTGCATTTACTGTTTTCATAACTGTGATTATTTTAAGTATACATTGCATACCGAGTTGTTGTATTTACAGCAACTTACTGTTTCAAGACATCCGCTATGCACTCGAATTTGAAAATCATACAGCTTGTTGCTCTTCCAAGCTGTATTCTGTATACTTAGTGGCCAACAAGTGGTATCAGAGCGGTTGATTCTAAAAAGAATCAGTCGTATTTTTAACCGAATCAGATCCCTAAATCACTTATTTTTGAAAACTTCTTTATCTTTTCTAATTTTAGACATGGATACCTCACTGATTAATAAGGTACCAATGTTTTCTATTAACGAGTTTGATGACTGGAGAATTAGGATGGAGGCTCATCTTGCCGCCATGCATGAAGAGATGATTTATGTCATCCAATAAGGCCCCATAAAGATCATGGAGGTGAATTCGGCCGCAAGAATTGAAGGCCAAGCTCATGCCGAAATGCTCAAAAAAGAGCACGAACAGTGGACCACAGATGATCGGAAACGCGCCAACCTCGACAATGCTGCGAAGAATGCGCTATTTATCACTCTTGACAAAGGCATGTTCTTGAAGGTAAAGAGCTGTAATACAGCCAAAGAAAACTGGGAAAAACTCAAGATGATTTGCGAGGGTACTGTGCTCTCAAAAGAAAACAAAATTTCAAAACTAACTCAGCAATTTGAATCCTTTGAAATGAAACCAACCGAAACTCTTGAGGAACTTGATCTCAGGTTTACTAGTATTGTTAGTGAACTTGAAGCGTTGGGCAAAATTTATACCCAAAAGGAGAAGAATTTAAAAATTTTCAGATCTCTCCCTGCCCGATGGGACATTAAGACAACAGCTATGCGTGTATCATGCAATCTAAATGACATATCTACTTTTGATCTATTCTCTGACCTCAAGGCATTTGAGTATGATATTGATAGGAGAGAAAAAGCTGAAGAATCACCTGCAAGGACTACAGCGCTAGCCGCTATATCCAACAGAAGGCATAGCATGCCCAGCTCATCAAAGCCTAACCACAAAAGTGCTGACAGCGACGACGACATCCTGTCACAATATGAAATGGCGCTCCTCATGCATAAGTTCAAGAAGTTCATCAAGCAGTTGGGAAAGAATCCATTCAGGCCCAAGCCTGTTCACAAGGTAAGTACCGAGTCTTCCTCTGCTGATGCTAACATGTGTTATAATTGCAGGAAACTAGGACATTATGCAAATAAATGTCCTCATCCTAAAGTTCAAAGGTTTCAGGAAGCCGAGCAACAGGAAAAAGATTAAAGAAGACATGCTTGGAAAAACAAGCTCAAGGCCCTGATTGGCAAATCAGAAGCCTCCCCCGCACCAACAAAGTCCGAAGAATATCTACAGGCAGTCACTGACACTGACTCGTCAGATGATGAATTCGAAGATAAAGCATATATGTGCTTCATGGCCAAAGACATATCGGAAGATGAAGATAGCGATGATGAGGTAAACTCAACCTCAATACTCATGCAAATGCATGTCATACCTTTGAAAACATGATGAATGAATTTAAAAACATTCAAAAGGCCCATGAGACCTTAAAAAAATGAAAACATACAGCTCCAAATTTCTAACCTAGAGATGAGGGAAGAAAACGACTTGCTAAAAGTAAATTACGAAAATATGTCTGTTGATTGTGAAAATAACAAAGTCGATCACGAAAAACTCATGGAGAGCAATCATCTAATTGCTCACGAACTAAATGAGTCTAAATCTCACAGTGAAAGTAAGACAAATGATTTTGTTCTGCTCCAAGATAAAATAAAAACTCTCGAAAAACGAGAAGGAGAACTTGGGACCATCTTGAAATCTTTCGAGAAATCATCTAAAAGGATGGAAGAAATTCTAAGCACCGGGCAACATGCTCATGATAAAAGTGGCTTAGGATACAGATCATGTTCCAATAAAGGGAAAACTAGTACTGTGTTCGTCAGGGGTATGGAACCCATTTCTGTATCGGAAGAAATCCCGAGTCCTGTGAAGTCACCAGTTGCACCGCGAACAGCAAAGGCTGCCATTCCGCCACCACAGTCATATTCCAGACAGGGGAATCCTCAGCCATTCAGACCTGTACAGCATAACCAACAGCATGCTCCCCGAGCATATCAAAAGCGCCAGCAGCCATTCAGAAAGAAGCCTATACCCAAATATCAAAGGCCCGCACAACAGTACTTCCAACAGTACAGCGCGTCTAGATATTGGATATATGAGCCTCGTTATCCATCGGGAAAGAAGATCGCCGCATAGTATCAGCAACAGCTTTAGGAATCCAACTGGAGACCCAGAATGCAAGCTGTAAGGCCGAAGAAAATGGCTCCACCTCCAAGACGGCATTCGTACTGGATTAATAATAATTACCCTGAATTCTACATGCATAATAATTATCATGGTTACAGCGACTATGTACCTGCCTCAGGTAGATACCGCAAGAATGTACCTAAAGTAACTTACAGTAAACCCATTGCTATCAGGAAAATATGGGTACTTAAAGGCACTAACACCCATGGACCCAACATTCAAAGGGACCTAAACCTACTTAACTCCTTTGCCTACAGGACATTTTAGGGAAGGACATCTGGTACTTGAAAGCGGATGTTCTCGGCACATGACAGGAGACAAAAGCAAGCTGTCAAATTTCGTAGAAGGTCGCGGTCCAAAATTACGTTTCGGTGATAAATCAAAAGGAAGAACAAGAGGGAAGGGAACCCTGCTTGTGGGAAAATTCAAAGTCACCGATGTAGCTTATGTTGAAGGCTTACAGTACAATCTACTTAGTATTAGTCAGTTTTGTGATAAATAGTTCTCGGTAAAATTCTATATAGATAACTGTAGAGTGAAGAACACCCTAACCAAAGAAGTTGTGCTCACAGGAAGCAGATCAGGTAATATGTATATTGCTGACTGGATGCCTACGAGCTCCACAATTCATTATTTTGTTTCCAAAGGCACTGCAGATCTAAGCTGGTTATGGAACAAGAGGTTGTCTCATGTCAACTTCAAGGCAATCAACAAGCTCTCCAGATAGGGAATGGTTAGAGGATTTCCCAATGTGTCATTCCAAAAACACAGCGTCTGTGGACCCTATCAGAAAGGAAAGCAAATCAAGACCACCCTGAAGAGCAAATCCTACCTTTCCACTCACAGAGTTCTAGAAATGCTACACATGGATCTCTACGGTCTTGTAGACCTGGTAAGTTTGGGAGGTAAGAAATAATGTCTCGTTATTGTTGATGATTATTCCAGGTATGCTTGGACAATCTTCTTATGAAAAAGAAGGAAACAACATCAAAGGTGCCCGAGCACCTGAAAAAGCTTCAAAATGAGAAAGGGTTGAGTATCGTGTCAATTCGTTCCGACAGAGGCACTAAATTTACTAACCGCTTTATAGAGCAATACTGTTTGGAAAATGGGATACAACACGAATACTCAGCTTCCAGCACGCCTCAACAAAATGGTGTCGCCGAGCAAAAGAACAGGATGCTAAAAGAAGCAACAAGGACCACGATTGCCGCAAGCAAGTTGCCACAGTGTTTCTAGGGTGAAGCCACCGATACAACGTGCTATACACAAAACCGCTGTATCATCAACAAACACCACAACAAAATAGCATACGAGGTATGGAACAACAAAACTCCATTAGTTTCGTACTTTCACATTTTTGGATGCAGATGTTATGTTTTGAAAAATGGGAAGGATTAACTTAGAACCTTCGATGAGAAGTCGTATGAAGGGATATTTGTTGGATATTCCTCTGTCAGCAAAGCTTACAGGATCTTTAATAAAAGGAGACTGACAATTGAGGAATCAGTACATGTAGTGTTCGACGAACCTCATCATGATCCTATAGGAGTAGAGGATCTCACTCAGAATATCCAACAACTCACCATTGATAACCCTACAACTCCTATAGAACCTGTCGTTGGCCTAGAAATCAACCCCGCAGCTGTAAGAACAGAAGTAGATGAAGCCGATGCTGTACAAGCTAAAGTTGAAACCACAGCAACTCAAGATACAGTACGGGACGCCGAATTAGAACCCGACAGAAGATGGTTAAGAGATCACCCACAAGAGTTGATCATAAGAAATATTGATGCTGGTGTATCTATTCGTAGGAGAATACAGAGTACACAAGGAAATGTACTATGTGCGCAAGAAGAAGCCGAGTCTGAGACATCTCCATTTCCTGTATGGAAGTCTCTATCTGAACTTAAAAGACTTAACATGTGCACTATAGTTGTATTCTTAGCTCAATCTGAACCTATTTCCACCAAAGAAGCTCTAGATAATTCTCATTGGATTACATCTATGGAAGAAGAGCTTAATGGTTTCGAAAGAAACAATGTATGGTATCTTGTACTCAGACCAACGCATCAATCCGTAATTGGAACAAAATGGGTATTTAAAAACAAAAAGGATGCAAATTGACTCATTATCAGAAAAATAAATCCCATCTAGTTGCACAAGGCTACAGACAGGAAGAAGGCATAGACTACGATGAAACTTTTGCCCCTATTGCCAGACTAGAAGCCATTAGGATATTTTTAGCCTTGCCGCCCATAAGAGCTTTACTGTTTACCAAATGGACGCGAAGAGTGCATTCCTGAATGGAGAACTTGCCGAAGAAGTCTATGTTGAACAACCACCAGGGTTTGTCAACACAGAAGGCGGAGACCTTGTATACAGGCTAAGGAAAGCACTGTATCAACTTAAGCAAGCACCTAGGGCGTGGTATGAGACCCTATCCCTGTATCTAACCGATAATGGATTCGAGAAGGGTGATGTGGACAAGACCTTATTTAAAATACAGGAAGGTGATGACCTCCTGATAGTTCAAATATATGTAGATGATATTATATTTGGTTCAACTAACCTTGCTTTATGTCAAAGGTTCTCTCATCTCATGCAAAGTAAATTTGAAATGAGTATGATGGGAGAACTTAGTTATTTCCTAGGTTTGCAAGTAAAGCAGTTGCCTACAGGAATTTTTATCAACCAAGAAAAATACAGCAAGTAGCTTCTCAACAAGTTTGGAATGAATAGCTCCAAATCATCATCAACCCCCATGAGCACTTCCGTGCAAATTAGTGCTGACGAAGCTGGAAAGCCGGTTGATCAATCACTCTACAGAAAGCTTATTGGCTCACTCTTGTACCTAACGGCTAGCAGGCCCGATATCCAGTTTGTTGTAGGAGTGTGTGCTCGATATCAAGTAGCACCTAAAGAATCACACTTCACAACAGCCAAACGAATCCTGAAATACGTCAAAAGAACAGTCGATGTAGGACTGTGGTATCCTAAAGAAGGCGGATTCGAATTAGATGGCTACAACGACTCAGATCTCGGAGGCTGCAAGCTAGATAGGAAGAGTACAAGCGGCACTTGTCACTTTCTTAGACCTCGACTTGTATCTTGGTTCATTAAGAAGCAATTGGCAAACTCGCTTTCAACAACAGAATTAGAATACTATGCTGCTGGTAGTTGCTGTATGTAGATCCTTTGGATGTAACAACAGCTGTCAGATTATGGAATTGAAGCCAAGGAAACACCCATTATGTGCGACAGTACGAGTGCAATAGCAATAACGCACAAGCCTGTATTGCATTTGTAACACCCCCAAGACGATCAGGGCATATTACAGTGCCGTGGACCCCACACTGTGGAATCCACCAGGCTAACATACCAACAAGACATTCGACAACAACATACATCAATAACCATCCGACAATTTCACAAACCAAAGACTGAAATCCAACAATACAATCTGACATCAAATCTAATTCCAAAACGGGTACAAAACGTTAATAAATTCAACGAGGAAGTACTCGAGTACTTAAATCCATGACATACAAAATAAATGACAAAACAGGACATCAACAGACGACCACTGAACAGTATCACGCTTGCCCATCATCCTCATATGACTCGTATGCTCGCTTGTCTCCAAGACCTGTACCTGAAATACAAAAGTATTTCCCCCATTTAAGGGGTTAGCGACAATTGCTAGTGCAACTACAATCCATTTGAACTACATTCTAATCAGATGAATATATGCGCCAAAAATCATTTTAGAAATCATTTATATTCCGGAATATCTATGGTGCACACGCACAAAACACATTTTCTCCAACAAAACAATTCAATGTTAACCTTGGTGCGAGACTCACGGCCACCGTACCCCGCAAAGCCACGTCGGACATCCCTGGGTGGTTAAGCACAGTTCGTGATACGCACACACACGGCAATACGTATCCCTAGAGGCCCCGTCGGACCGTCCCTAGGTGAACATAAACATATCCATCCACAAGAACCATGAATAGCCACAATTCAAATACTAGAACATGTTAACAAATGTAAAGTACTTGCCTTTGAGACATATTTGAAGAATCGGAAATGAAATACGACTACGAACAGTCCGGATGGAAAACGACGGTTCCTAAACGAAGGATCAAAATAACTCAGTCCTAACAGACAACAATAATCGAATGGAATACACCCATAACCCCGATTACAATTCACGACAATAAACGTTCAATCGATACGGGCGAGGGTTTACGCAAAATCTCCCCGTATCAACAATTCACGGATTTAACTCGAGATAAATAGATTGGGAGTCACCCAATAACAACAATCGGTATGGAATTTCGTAACATACATGGACAATTCGGAATTAATCAAGAAAACCCGAAAACCCCCCAAATTTGACAAGCTTGGGTTCCTGAAGAAAATACCTCGGATTCGGACGATGGAGGATGATTACGCTGATGATAATATGCTAACACGACTCTACGGTGATGGAATTTGAAGAAAACTCCGAGCAATACTGGTGGAAATCACCTCTGAAGTCGCACGTCGAAAAAAACGAAGAGAAGGGATGAAAAACTGCTGTTCTGACCTGCCCGCTGTTCTTAAAACAGCAGGCCGTTACGGCCGTAACAAGTGGTGTATTACGGCCGTAACAATGGCCATATTACGGCCGTAACAGATGGGGTGTTACGGCCGTAGCACCCTGCCAGACAGTAGGTTCTGGCTGCTGCTGTCCAAACGACTCCGGAAGACTCCAAAACTCGGACCTGCTATCGAACCGAAAATATGGCTACGAAGGATATTCGATGACGAGTCTAACCGTTACAAGAAAACATCATTCCGACTACCCGGGAATCCGAAATACGACAACGAATATGAAATTCCCTAAACTTATAGGAAATTACAAACCGAAAGTCTCAACACGACCAACTCAATCATACAAACTCATGCAAACCAAGAAACAATGAAAACGAACGAGTTTTACGAGAATCCAACGTACATACGGCAAAACATGATATAAAACGGAATCACGTAAAAACATCACCAAAACTCGTCCAAATGGAAAAACTCCAAGAATAAAGTAGATTCAAAATGTTGAAACGGTTATAAGCGAGTCGATAAAAATAGACATACACCAAAAATGGAAACTGCTAAGAATAGAAAGGTACGGATATTACAGCATTCGCGTACTAAGCATATCCATATGAAGCATCACTTCATTAGGAATCATGTTGAGAACAAGGATGTTCGGCTGGAGAAAATTCATACAGATATTCAGTTAGCCGACATCTTTACCAAACCTCTCAGCACATCAAGATTCTGTATGCTTCGACAAGAATTGGGTTTGCTACAGCCTGACTCCCTGTAAGTTTTTAATGCTTTTACTCAACAATTGAGGGGGAATGCTGTAAGACCCACGAATACAGTATTAATCCGAAGATTGCTGTATGAAATTGAATCCCGTATGTACCTTTTAAGGGGGAACGCTGTATTTTCGCCGATACAGCACATACTGTGGGAAATCAATTAATAATATAATAATATATTATTCCTTTTAAAACAAATTTTTAGTCCACGTGCCCTGTCATTATATCAAACATTTTTGCAATAAATGGTTTGCATGACATCTGGACTATTTTCTATCAAACACCGCGACTTTTCAATTATTTTATAATTTCACACCGCCGTTTCGGGCTATAAAGGAAGAATAAACGTCAAATGTGGGACCCACTATAATTTCAAAATCAGATGGATAAGATGTACCTATTATGCTCAGTCCATCCTGTTCGTTCATTTTAAAACGATGGTTCCCATCCCTTAAATCTGACGGTTCACTGTCTGCAAAAACCCTACAACTTCAACTGCCCACAAATATTTAAGGACTGTATCGTGCTCCCTTCGACTTTTTACGCTTACTGCAAAATTAAACTGTCTTAGAGCATACAGCCTATATTGCTTTTTGCAAATTTTCTGAACTTATTCTCTGTAACCCCTATCTCCCTAACAATGGAATCATCTCAAACTTCTACTCAATCGATGAAAAAGAGGGAAAACATAATCGACGGGCGTCTGTTCGTTCGATATATCATCATGGAATGTTTCAAATCTGAGGGTGAAGACCTCAATAGAATGGAGTGTGTCGTCTCCAGGATTAAGCAGCAAGGCTTATATCGTTGAGGAATTTTATCTCGATGCATCTATGAAGTTATTTTCTTTGAAGAAAGGAGACGATGTTTGTGACATCACTGCCACAGTCCGTGGAATCCAAATCTGCATTGACCACTCTCTTCTTGGAACTCTTTTTAGGCTACCGTCTGATGGCCTGAAGATGGAAGAGCTTGAGACCTTCGGGTCACAGGATCTTCTGGCTACTTATTGGGGATTGTTTACTGGCAATGCCTCGGACAGGAACGTGCATCCTTCTTGCCATAAGAAGCGTTTCTATTTACCTTATGTTTATTTGCATGATTTTTGCTACCATGTTGTTGAAAGCAGGACCGGTACATTCGAGATGTGCACTAACTTGCGGTTCAGAATGATGGTCGCCATTATGTCCGACGAAAAAGTCAACTGGTGCCAAGTTATTCTGAATAGGTTGCATGAAGAAGTTTCGAAGCCTGTCTCTCATAAGCAATCGTGTGGGCTTTTTCTGAATTCTCTTCTCATGAAAGTTGGCGTGCCACAGTCTCGTGATGCTAAGAAAATCAGCTCGGGGAAGTTTATTGGTGGGAGGAAGCCCACAGTTTTCAACAAGGATAGTCTTCAAGCCAACCGACCCCATGTCAACTACATGCCGAACTCTGATAATCCAAGGGATATCACAGGAAGGATTGCTGATGAAGAAAAATCCCACAAGAAAAGGAAAAGGAGCGTGTCTGACAGTGCGTCACCGCTCACATGAAAGAAGCTGAAGAAAGCTTCAAAATCAAAATCAAAGGTCACAGTGACTCAATCGGTCACTCCCATCGATGACGTTGCGGCGCAACCCGCAAAGCAACACCCATAGGGCGAAACCCCTTCGGAAGATATAGTTGCTGCACACGGTGCAGATCCCGATCCTATGGCGGCTATGACTAATGATCAACTGCTTGCCAAGATTGAAGGAACTGGTGAATCGGATGCATTCACTGAGCTGAAAACCGCATCTCCTATACGGGATACCACACCCGTACAGGACCCATCTCCCATCAGGGTTCCAACCCCTGTTCGGGATCCATCTCCAACATAGGATCCCATACCTGTCGAGGACCCAATGCCGACAGTAAACCCAAGTGCTGTTCGGAGTCCCTCCCCCACGGTACTCATCAATGACACCATGTTTCAATTGCAAGTTGAGCATGCTTTTGAATGCTTCGCTCAGTGGAAGTTATATAGAGTTGCACCATATGACACATTGTACCATTGGAGCGAATGGAAGGACGAAGAAGCCTTCATTTTGGAAGTCACATACTGTCAGGACATCCACTTGTTACTTTAATGGGACAACAAGTTCTACCATGGGCTTATTTCTAGCAGTATTATGACAAAGGAGAAGGCCCGACTCAAGGGCAAATAAAAATCCACTAACTCAGCTCCACAAAATCCAAAATCTGATCATGACTCAGATGTCGACGACGACGCCTTCCAGGCAGGTCTGAGAATGAGCCTTGAGGAAGCTCAAGCCTAGGAATTCTCAAGAATATCCGATCAACAGGGTCAAGGGACATCTAACCAACAGCAATATCCTCTCCATCAACAAGAAGCTGCACAAGAACAAGAGGCATCGATCCCTCCTGTCACCGAAGTGCAAACAGCTTCTCAACAGGCACCCGAGCCTATCACCACCCAACTTGACGACGAGACCCGCACCATCCCGCAAGAGGAATCAGTCCCTCTGCCGGAGCAGGTGGACGCTAAGAGACAGTAGGAGGAATCAGTCCCTCTTGTACATATGTCTACCACATCCATTCCGGAACAGGAAGATTCAGTCCCCCTTTCTCCCACTCCAACATCTGATGCCGCATCTTCACCTATTTTGGAATCCAACAATGGTCTCTTACCTGAGGATATCCAACTCAAGTCACGCTCCCATGTGGTTTTGAGACAGCTGAATGGAGCTGAAGTCTTTGCCAAGCCCGACTCTCCCAGGTTTATTTAAAAGAACGAGCAACTGCATGCTTTAGGCCGTCAAACCGTCTTCCTATAGGACACTGTTAATGCCCTGAATGCTGTTGAAAAAGAAATTGATATCTGCCATTGAAGAAATGATCGGTGTCAGGCACGAAGTGTCAAAAGTGGAGGAAGCCTTCCGTATCTTGTCCACCATCTTCAAACAGGCACTCAACCTATGTCAACAGCGACAGGAGCAGATCCTGAAAGAAGAACAGGCCAAGATTCGTATTTCTGAAGCCAAGACTGCATCAACCCTTGTTGAGACAGGATCCCACCTTCAAGGCCACGACAAAAAGATTGATGACATGTCACTAGTGCTCAAATCACTAGTTGAAAGAATGACAAGTTTTGAGACTAAACAGGATGACGCACTGAAAATCCTGGAACGCCTAGATGAGAAGGTCTCTTACCTTGATGAGTCCAAAAAGGGTGAAGAGTCTAGGTAAGGTGCAAAGATATTAAGGCTTGAGCAAGAAAAGGAGATAGAACTGCATTTGAAGGCAGCATTACTGCTGCAATATCTCGATTATCATCTCCTACTTACACTGTTAGGATATAGAGAGCTCGACCGGAATTTCACGACCTTAAATTTCCTTGGAAAAACCTTGTGCAGAAGCCGCAAATAATAAACCTACCGACCAACCGACAGCCAACAGCCGACGAGATAAAATATTGGAGGAAGAATGAAATGTTAAGATACTTTGTTGTTCTTATCAGGGAATCCTCCATATTCAACAGTTATAAGACGCTGCAGGAAGCTGCCGAGGAATTCAAAAATAGGTTGGATGAAGGAACGCTCCCCCTACAGCAAAAGATGAAATCCAAACACAGGCAAGGAGATCTGGTTACCCACTCGGAAGATTGGTCCTTGTTTTTGATAAATCAGCTGAAGGAAGAGCTATCTACTTAAATCGAAATAGGGATGCCTTGCATAAATGGTGGAAGGGAACCAAAGATGATCCAAATAGGCCTTGGAGACATGCTGACTATAGGAGTTAGCCTATAGGATCCTATTCTCTATCTTTTCTTTAAATATTGTAATCCTTGCTCATTATCAATAAAATATATTTTTGTCTTGAAAGATTACAACTCGTAATCTACTGTGTCACTGTGTGATTACGAAATGAGTTTATTTGCTGCAATAAACAAGTATGAAAACTTGTTAAGAATAAAAGATATAAGAACTTGTCTGTGAATAGTTCATAGGTTAAGTTGTATTCAACTAAATTACACTATAATATGGTGCCTGTGCGCCAATCACAAGTTTAAGCTGTAATACTCTTTCCTGTCATATTTGAACTCACCTACGAGCAGTTCATAGTATTAGACTAATTGCTGAAGCCAGAACATTAGACAGAAGACCAAGAAGACTGCCCTCTTGTAAGATGTTTCAAAAAGGTTTCGACATCAAGGTTTTGGCATCATCAAGAGGATTTGGCAAATATCATAGTTGCTTCAAATTAGATGTGGAAATTATCAAAAAGGGTGAAATTGTTGGTATAACCCTGTTCGATGTTTTGATAAACTGCCAACAGCAAGCCTTCGAGTTGCCATCATACAACAACAGAGTCATAGTGCCAAGTATGGAAGTTGTCCTTTCATACAGCAACATTCCATACAGCAGCAGCTTCAATATAGCCTATAGTATTATGTTGAATACAGCAAGCAAAGCTGTAAGTATTAATATCTTCAATACTTATCCAAACAGGACTTAAGACTGTTAGGACAGAATCTTCTTCATTCGCGAAAGTCAAGTCCTGTTTGAAAAGAAGTATTTTAATACTGAAAGGATAAATTATTTAAATACTAAATCCGACAGAGATCTTCAGATAGAGCAAAATCCAGATCTTGGTCTATATAAGTCAACCATCCAGTTGGAATAGACTTTTGCTCAACGGATCATTCTCAACGGATCTATTCCAAAAGCTATATATACCCCGAAGTTTGACGTTCAAAATACACAAACAGATATAGACAAACACACAATCATACATCTATGAAGAACATTCAAACTGAGCAAACTGAGATATACTGAGATTCCACGAGATCGTCTAAAAAACAGTATATCAAGAGCAATAATATTTCTTCAAGCATACTGCCAATCCTAAGAGAAGAAATATACAAATGCTCATCCTTGAACAACACATCACCAGCTCAAAGCTCAAGAAAGTCAAGATGTTGTTCAACTAACATTCTTACATTGAAGAAAACCATCAGCCCTGTGTGGATTGAGAAAGCCTTGCTTTTCTTGAACTACGTGTGACGAATCTGCATTGTAGTGACGACGCTTCAGAACTGTGTGTGAAGAAGCTAGTCAAGCATTACCTTTGACTAATCTGAGTGAGCAGTTGAAAGCTACAATCTTTGTATCAATCTTTGTGAACGATACATTGATAGGTTTGATTATAGACACGTAGTTGTGTACGTAGTGTTTATAATAAACTTTTTACTCCCGTGTGGAGGACCAGTGGACGTAGAGGGGTTTACCTTGAACCACTTTAATTACTGTGTTAATTACCGTATGCATTTACTATTTTCATAACTGTGATTATTTTTAGTATACAGAGTTGCTGTATTTACAGCAACTTACTATTTCAAGACTTCCGCTACGCACTCCAATTTAAAAATCGTACAGCTTGTTGCTCAAATACTTTCCAAGCTATATCGTGTATACTTATTGGCCAACACTACACGAGTAGAAGACATAACCCATAATATTCGAACACTTTCCATTGATGATCCTCAAACTCTAATAGAGCCTATCGTGGACTTAGAAATAAATCCAGTCACTGTAAGATCAGAAGTAGTCGAAGCTGATGCTGTACAAGATGAATCCGAGACTCAAGCACCACAAGATACAGCACGGGACGCTGAATTAGAACCTGATAGGAGATAGATGAAAGATCACCCACAAGAGTTGATTATAGGAGATATCGATGCTGGTGTAACCACCCGTAGAATAATACAGAGTACACAAGAAACTGTCTCAAGACGATCTTAGGAGACTTGCTATATGCACTATAGCTATATTCTTACCCAAATACGAACCTGTTTCGACCAATGAAACTCTGAATAATTCACATTGGATCACTTCTATGGAAGAAGAGCTAAATGGTTTTCAAAGAAACAATGTATGGTATCCAGTACCCAGACCATATCATCAAGCTGTAATTGGAATACATTGGGTATTTAGAAACAAAAAGGATGATAATGGACTTCTCATATAGTCGCACATTGCTGCATACAGGAAAAAGGTATAGACTACGATGAGACGTTTGCCCCTGTAGCCAGACTAGAAGCCATTAGGATATTTCTAGCATTTGTCGCCCACAAGAGCTTTATAGTATATCAAATTGACATTTAGAGTGCATTCCTAAATGGAGATCTCGCCGAAGAAGTCTATGTTGAACAACCACCAGGGTCTGTCAACACTGAAGGCGAAGACCTAGTATACAGGCTACAAAAAGCTCTGTATAGACTTAAGTAGGCACCTAGAGCTTGGTATGAAACCCTGTCCCTATACCTAATCAGCAATGGATTTGAGAAAGGTGCAGAGGACAAGACCCGCGTTAAGATATAGGAAGGTGTCGATCTTTTAATGGTGCAAATATATGTCGATGATATTATATTTGGTTCAACTAACCTTGTTTTATGTCAAAGTTCTATCATCTCATGCAGAGTAAAATTGAAATGAGTATGATGGGAGAACTTAGTTATTTTCTAAGATTATAGGTTAAGCAATTGCCTACAAGAATATTCATCAACCAGGAAAAGTACTGCAAGGAGCTGCTCAACAAATTTGGGATGAACAACTCCAAATCCTCATCCACCCCCATGAGCACTTCCACGCATATTAATGATGACGAAGCTGGAAAGCCGGTTGATCAATCATTCTATAGGAAGCTTATAGGCTCACTCATGTACCTAAAAGCTAGCAGGCTCGAAATCCAGTTTGTTGTAGGAGTGTGTGCTCGGTATCAGGTAACACCTAATGAGTCACACTTTACCATAGCCAAAGAATTCTTAAGTACGTAAAAGGAATAATTGATGTAGGATTGTGGTATCCTAAGGAAAGGAGGATCCGATTTGGTAGGCTCTAGCAACTCGGATCTCGAAGGCTATAAGTTGGATAGGAAGAGTACAAGTGGTACTTGTCACTTTCTTGGACCTAGACTTGTGTCATGGTTCGGTAAGAAGCAATTGGTCAACTTGCTTTCTACAATCGAGTCGGAATATTATGTCGCTGGAAGTTGCTGTATGCAGATCATCTGGATGCTATAGTAGTTACAAGATTATGGAATCAGTTCCGGAGAGACGCCAATCATGTGCGATAGCACGAGTGCAATTACAATCATGCACAACCCTATATTGCACTTGCGAACTAAGCATATTGATATGAAGCATCATTTCATCAGGAATTATGTTGAGAATAAAGATGTTCAGATCGAGAAGATTCATACAGACATTCAGTTGGCCGACATCTTTACAAAACCTCTCAGCATAACCAGATTTTGCATGCTTCACCGAGAATTGGGAATGTTATAGCCTGACTCCCTGAAGTTTTTACATTTTACTCATTAATTGAGGGGGAATGCTGTAAGACCCAAGAATACAGTATCCACTTTGATTAACTGTACTCAGAACCAGTCAGATCTTACTAGAAGAAAAAGAAGGCATAAAACCTACCTACAGCTGACGTGTGCATTAATTACGGGGGAATACAGTACGATCCATGAATACAGTATTAATCCAAAAATTGCTGTAAGAATTGAATCATGTATGTACCTTTTTAAGGGGAATGCTTAGGATATCAATAGTATAATAATATTCTATTCATACAAATAATATTTTTAAGTCAATGTGCCCTGTTTGGATTTAAAACGTCTTATCCATTAATGGTTATAAAGACACATGAACTTTATTGCCTCAACTACCATGATTTTAAAATTTCAAACTGCCGTTTCGTGTAATAGGGGAAGATGAACTATCAGGAGTGGGACTGGTCATCATTTTAAAACTGATGGATTAGACGCACAAGTTACTCTGAATCCACCCTGTATGTTCTTTCAACGATGATTCCCATCCCTTAAATCTGACCGTTCACTGTTTAACCTAATCTTCCCTACACCCTAAAAAGGACAGTACTTTGCTCCCATAGACTCTTTACACTTTCAGTAAATTAAACGAGTCTTAAGCAAATAGTCTACACACTTTCTGCAATTTCTGTGCATTTTCTGTGCAATTCCATGCCACTTCACAAATCTTCTCTTGAAAAATGTTGACTTCACAGATACCTTCCCTCTCAATGAAGAAGAAGGAGACCATTATTGATGGGTGTATCTTCGCCAGATCTGTGCTGCTTGAAAGGATTGCATTTGAGGGAGAAGATGACGTAGGCATGGAACTAGTTGTTTCTAGAGTGAAACAACAAAGTCTCTATCGCCTTGGAAGCCACCATGCTGATTCTTATGATCAGCAGACTGTGGAGGATTTCTACCTGGACGCCTCTTTCAAATATTCAACTAAGAGGAAAGGAGGTGAGATTTCTAACATAATCAGGATTGTCCAAGGGATTGAGATCCCTTTGAAAAAAGAGCTCTTGGGAAAGATCTATAAGCTGCCGTCTGATGGACTGAAGATGGAGGAGTTGGACATCTTTGAGTCTGAAAGCCTTCTGTCGGAATACTGGAAGCTGTTCACTGGCGATGAAATGGCTACCAACATCCACCCTTCATGCGACAAGAAGAATTTCACCCTCCCCTATGTCTACCTGCACGACTTTGGTTGCCAGGTTGTTGAGAACCGGACTGGTGCATTTGAGATGTGCACCAACCCGCGCTTCAGAATGATGGTCGCCATCATGTCTGGAGAAAAGGTGAATTGGTGCCAGATAATTTTGAAAAGAATTCATGAAGAGGCTTCAAAGCCATAAACTGCCAAGAAATCATTTGGGCTCATCCTGAATCATATTTTCACTCGTTGCGATGTGAAGCAATCTGCTGATTCCAAGAAGGCTGGCACTGGAAAGTTCATTGGTGGGATCCGAACCACATCTTCAACAAATCACCATTTATTGCTAAGAGGTCCAACCCTCACAACATGCCCATTTCAAGTGACCATAGGGACATCACTTCAAATATCTCGGGCGATGGGAAGAAGAGGAAGAGAAGCATTACCGATAGCAGTTTGCCTCAAGCTGTCGAGAAGAAGAGAAAAAAGACAAAAAAGTCTTCGAAGGCTGAGCCTACAGTGACTGTTGTGGTCACTGTAGAAGTCCCATATATTCCTGTCGCTGAGACAATCCCATAGGGCATAACCCCTCTGGAAGAAACAGTTGTCGTTGGTACATCAGATCCTGAGCCTATGACAGCTATGAAGGATGATTAACTGTTTGCCAAGCTGGAAGGTTCCAGTGAATCGACTGCCCTTTTGGAGCCGAAAGCCGCTACTCCAAACAGGGCACCTACCCCTGTACGAAGTCCCTCTCCCCACAGGGTACCAACCCCTATTCGAGATCCCGCTCCACAATATGCTCCCATACTTGTTGAGGATCCCAACCGTTCAATAGATCCACTACTGTACAGAGTCCCTCCCCCATTAATATCATTAATAACACTCTCCTCCAGGTCCAAATAGAGTAAGATTACGAATGATGGAAGGACTAGAAGGATGAGGAGTTATTCACATTGGAGATCATGGACACCCAAAATGCGAGGTCCTGATCTACTGGGAGGATCACTTTTTCCATGAGCTCATATCGGATTACTTCACGGCAAAAGAAAAGGCCAGACTAAAAGGGATGTCACAGTCCGGTGACAAATCTCCATCCCTCAGCCACCACTCCGAACCTGATTCAGACGATGATGGTGATGCCCTACAGACAGGTCTACAGATCAGCCGAGAAGAGGCCAGGGAAAGGGAAAATGGAAAATTTTCAATCCCAATAGGGCCAGGGGACATCTAATAAACCACAGTCACTGCCCCCGCAACATCAAGCAACGCAAGAACAACAACAGGAGGAATCGGTCCCACCTATCATCATTGAAGAGCAAGTTGCTCCTATATAGGAAGCCCAACCTATACAACAAGAAGATGAAGATGTCGCCTGTGCAATACGCCAAGAGGAATCAATCCCTCTTTCGGAACAGGCAGAAGCTGAGAGTCGGTAGGAGGATTCAGTCCCTTCTGTAGCTCCGAATACAGAAAATTAACCCAGATGGGTGGAATCAGTCCCTTCTATCTCCCGGACTGACAGAGCTGCATCCTTCCGAAGCTCCTGCTTCCGATGCCCCTGCATCTCCTATCTCTGTCAGTTTAAAATCCTATTCTGATGATGGTTTTCTACCTGAAGACAGACCACGGAGACCCCATCATCACGTGGTTCTTCGACAGCTTGGAGAACCTGAAGACTCGGAGATAGCACGCCCTGGCTCCCTGCGCACCGAAGCCCGCATTGAGCAACTGCAAGCCATCGGTCGACAAACAGTATTTCTATAGGATGCCGTCAAGGCACTATATGATGTTGGTAAAGAACTCGACTGGATGCGCGAGATTGCACAGGACTAGCTCCCTAAGCTGAAATCTGCATTTAATGATATGGAAGACGCATTTCCCTTAATGCCAACATCATTATGGCAAGCGTTGAACCACCTCAAACAGCATCCGGAGCTGGTCCTCAGGCAAGAACAAGATAAGCTCCATGTTGCCGAGGCTAAAACGGTCGCCGCCCTTGAATATACAAGCTCCAAACTAACAGATCACGATCACAAGATCGATGATTTGTCTTTAGTGCTTGGGAAGCTGGTTGACAGCGTCAATGATCTCAAGACCCAACAGGCCGAATCTATGAAGCTTCTTCGGGAAATTCACGGCAAGGTGTCAGATTTTGATGATTCCAAAAAGGGGGAAGAGTCCAGAGAGGCTGCCCGGAAATGGAAAATGAAGAAAGAGAGAGAGAGAGGCTGCATTGGAAGAGAATGTTGCCACTGCTATCGGACGACTGTCCGGACCCGGGCCTGGTCAAGCTGTAAGAGGATACAGGGTGACTGGTTCTCGACCTGAGTTCCAAGACCCCAACTACCAATGGAAGAATACTGTGTGTAAGCCTTCTGATATTTTGCTGCCAACAGACCGACAGCCTTCAGCAGAGGATCTGAAGAACTTGAAGAAAAACGAACTAATGAGATACTTTTGTACTATCATCAGGGAATCTGCCATCTTCAACAGGTTTCAGACTCTAGAGAATACCGTTAATGAATTCTAAAGGCTATTTCCAGAAGGAAAACCCCCCTACAGCTGAAGATGAAATCCAAGCGCCAAAAGGGTGAACGGGTCACCCATCCAGAAGACTGGATCCTTGCCTATGATCGATCCCACGAAGGATGAATCATCTATAAGGATCGAGGCAATGACTCCTTAATCAACTGGTGGAGTGGAACTGAAAATGATCCCGATCGGAGGCCTTGGAGGCATTCTGACTATAGGAACTAGCCTCTGTTAGTTTTATGCTGTATTTCTTTCTACTATATGCTTGCCGATGCAGTATGTATCTTTGTATTTTTACCTTTCAAGACTTGTAATTATCTCAATCATCAATAAAATTTGATTTCTTGAAATATTAAAGCTCGTAATCTACTCCTACTGTTTTAACTATATTGATTACGAAGCATTATTATACTTCAACAAGTACAAACTTTTTAATTCACAAGCTGTAAGAACTTGTCTGCAAACAATTCACAGATTAAGTTGTATACAATCTAGATTTCACTCTGTAAGATTGTGCCTACGCACCAATCATAAGTTAAGTTGTAATACACTTAGTTATGTAGGATTTTCATTTTAGAACTTATCTACGAGCAGTTCAAATTTCTAGACTAAGTTATGAAGATCAGATCATTCGAATAGAAGACTTGAAGACAGCCTCTTTGTATCTAGAGGAAGTTTTGGCATTATAAAAAAGGGGAAATTGTTAGGATAAATATTCCTGTTTTGATAATCGCCAATATAAAGCAAAGAAGTCTTCAGAAGTAAGAATATCACTAAGTATGGAAGCTATTAGGAAACTCCGTATAGCCCAACCCATATAGCAAGAGACCTTCTACAGAGTCTAATCCTATAGAGCTTACATCATACATAATAATTTAAAGTACATTAGATACAGAAATCTGACTTATGTGTTTTACTTGGGAAAAGTAAAGCACATCCAACAGGACTGAAGAAAGAGCTTTAAACCTTTGTGAAATAAACATTATTTATTCATAAAGTATTTATGGTTAAAGCAGCATTTATTGCTGATATGACAACATTTAATGCGGCTGAAAGTGACAAGTCTGAACGCGCTAAAGAGCATTTAATGTGAAGTCAGAAAGAATGTTTGAAGAATTAAATGCAACCTGCCTTTAATTTAAACATTTAGCAGCCACCAATCAGAGACGTCAACATCTCACCAACCAGCCAATGGCTACAATTATAACGGATCGATTTCCAAGGTTGTAAATAGCCCCAAGCAAGAAGACATTGCTCACTCACTGATCTCACATTATTCATTCTCGCGCATACATCTGTCAGATAGCTCCGACAATCTAGCTATTAAAAAGCAGTATATTTCCCGAGCATACAGTAGTGTCTAAGCGAAGAAATATGCTAAGTCCTAAATGCAAACAGCACAACATATAGCGAACGCTCATAAAAGATATAGCTGCTGTTTGGAATCATTCTACCATCTTTACCGTTGAGATCAATCTTACCCCTGTGTGGACTAAGTCATTACATATTCCAACCTGTGTGGGAAGAATACCATCTTTACCATTGACGATAAACCTTCAATCTGTGTAAGAAGAAGCGAGTCGAAAGAGCTGAAGCCAATATGTGTGAATGGCCAAAGCTACAATCCCTATATCAATCTGTGTAAACGATACAGAGACAGGTTTACTTAAATTCACATAGTTGTGTATGTAGTAATTTTAATAAACGCTTTACTCCTGTGTAGAGGACCAGTGGACGTAGAGGGATTTACCTCGAACCACTTAAATCTGTGTGTTATTTAATTTCTGTCTTTACTGTTTTCTTTTAAATGTGATTTGTAGTATACACTGTGAAAACCCTATATGCATCAAGCAAACAGGAGAGTACCCAGTTGATGTATTTACAGCAACTCACTATCAGAATTTCGCTACGCAATTAACTTTGAAAATCATACATCTTATTGTACTTTTACCTTCTAAGCTGTTAACTGTATACTCTGTGGCCAACAAATATAAAATCACAAGTTGTGTGATGAAAATAGTCAAAGCAAGAAATGACACAAATTTAATATCGTTCGAGACAACTTCCACTACGTCCAGAGTCTCTCCACACAGGAGTTTTGTTTGTTAAAAATGCAGTACACAATAGTTATGATTTTAACTAAATGTTTCTCGAGCTATATATTTTCGTACAGATCGATACATTCGTCCTAGCTTTTTTTGTTCACACACATTGGCGTAGGCTGGTCATGAACTTCGTCTTCTTTTCGTACAGATTGGAAACTTGGTCTGTCTAAGTAGCTTCTTTCTATAACATCGGAAGGTGCTTTCTTTGTTAATCCACATATGACTAACTCTCAATTCAGATAAAGTAGAGTATTATCGAACATTAGTTGTATATTTGAGTTGCTTCGCTCTAGTTTATTGTTGTTCACAAATCGGGAACTTGTATTATCTCTTCACTGTAGGATGTTGTTGTAGCATGTAGAGAGCTTTTCCATAAGTTCGAAGGAATATAATTTGACCTTTTTCAATATTTGATCAAGTCCTCTTATTGGCTATTAACAACCTTGGAAATGCATGAGTTATAAATATAATCGTCATCGGGTAGGTGAGATGTGGACTGATCTGATAGGAGACTCCTAAATATTTGAATTAATGTAATCCGTCCTATCCATCATTAAATGCTTCAGACATTCTTTCAACCTTAACTAAATATTTTTTTACATCTCAATCTTTGATTGCATTAAATGTAGGAATGGTTATGGAGAGGATCATGGCGGGTACTTGAAGATACAGATCCAGCCACGAGGTGAATGGGGAGACCCACCGGAAGGGGGGGGGTTCTCCATAAAAAAATTTATGAGTTTTTATCTAGTATTTTGTTTTCATGGTATATGTTATTTATAAAACTTTTCAATATTAACATAACTATATAAGATATATTAATAAACATAGGAAGAAATATATAAATAATATATATATATGTGAAATATAGGTTAAATATATTTAAAAATATTAAAAAGCTGGGTGGGGCGAGGCTGGTATCCATGGGGCAAAAGTTGTACCCAGACCCACCCCGTGTATATTTAAAATATTAAAAAGCTGGGTGGGGCGGGACGGGTGTCCATGGGGCAAAAGTTGTACCCAGACCCACTGCATTGTGGGTCTCGGGGTTGGGCGACCCAAACTCCACGTGTCAGGGCAGGGCAATGCGGGTCGGGCCAAAATTGACATTCGTAATTAAATGATGTCTCCATCAATAATAGATGATCTAAAAATTGTGAATTTTTGTTGATTATTTTACTCACAACGGTTTGACAATCAAGTTCCATACTGTTGGAAGTACAGTTTATAGTGATAAGGAGAAATCTATCGAGGTACGGAGCGTCGATAAGCCGTAGATAAATCAGCGACAACAGCATTTTACGTCATGATTTTTTTACCGTCGAAGGTTTTACCAACGACATCGTGTCGTTGGTAACGCCGTCGCTAACTGCTTTTACCAACGGCATGCCAATTTTGCCAATGGAAATTGCCATCTGTAAAAACAGTTTTTTTGTAGTGATCCTAATTATCTAAGTTTTTGCAACTTGAACTATCATTGGCTCATATGTTCAATCTTTCAGTAAGTTCCTTGTAGGCAAATTCATACAGCATTGTTTGTAGCATAATTTTACTTGGAATAATTTACAGATCAAAGTACTAATGTAAATAGATTATGAACTATAATCTTTTGATGGATAAAATAATTTATATTAATAAATTTTAAATTATAGTACATGACTTGAAATAAAAATAAAAGGATAACAAAAACAACGTACATGCACTTTAATAAATGATATGGCAATGGTAGGATTCAGCATCAAGGTGGCTGCTGATTGCTTGACCTTCTCTAGGTTTGGGGATGAAATTTTGTTCCATTCCACCAATTCGAGTTGGTCCCCAACGCGGTCTCTGTAAAAACCTCCGCCTTTATGAGTAATGTCATATATGAGCATCTAGTCTTCCAGGTGAGTTAGACGTTCATTTCTCATGTACTTGCTCTTGATGTTGATTTAAGCAGGGAGCTTCCCATCAGCCAAGAGCTTGGAAAATTCATTGGCAGTTGCCTTCAATGTCTTACAATGGTTTAGAATGATAGACTACTTGACCAAGTTACAGAAGTAAATGTTCAGTTCTGTCTTCTTCTTGTTCTTCAATTCTTGTAGGTTCCTTTATTGTCGGAAGTAGCAATTCGGCTGGTTTCTTTATTGTATATCTCCAGGGAATATTTAAAATCTGGAGATCATGCCTAGATCCTCCAATATTGTATCATATAGCCCCTAAATTAATGTCATGTCCAGCGAGACAATTGATGGATTGGGCGATCCGCAAACTCCAGCCTGGATCCTCCAACCTTGAATTATGCAACCCCTTAACCAATGTTAGGTCGATCCAGACTGTTGAAGTCTTGGAATAGATATACTTCTAAGTTTTCTTCCATTTTCTTATCCACTTCCATTATCCACTTCTTTGCAGCTACTGTTGAGTGAATAATTCCACTAGAATGAGGGTTGAATAGTGGAGTTGATAAAGTTTGTATTTTCTTCGGAAATAATAAATGAAAATACTGAAAATAAGAGACACAAATATTTATAGAGGTTCAGCAATGTGCTTACGTCCTCTCTCCGCTTCTTTTTCTATTGGCTCAAGAAAAACCACACACAACTTTGCCTCGTCTTTTATAGGTCCGAGCACAACCGATTACAATGCTTGACTTTGATTGGTCCAAGCACAACCAAACACTCAATAAAATTTTTCTCTCTAGTGTTCTACAGGAACTAGATAATCCTCACGTACGATCGTCAGAATTTAATCCTAATAATGCCATATCAATCATCCTAATAACACCGGAGTAAAATTCTCGATTCGTTTCTCTCAAGGTTTCTGAAGGAGTGATGCAACACTCACAATAATTGAAGAAGATACAAAGTATATCAAATATTACAATATAAGAACAACACTCGCATATTCCTTGTCACAACTTAAATGAAAGAGATATAACAATTTAATCAGAGGTCAACGTAATTCAACTTCACTTGAAGTTATATGTCCATCCATATCATGAGTGGTGGTATTTATAGGCTTTCCAAGCTTTGGAGCTATTACTGCATTATGGTATTAGCGTGCGCTAATTGTTCCTTCTAGCGTGCGCTACTCTTGGTCAAATATGGCAATAGCGTTTGTCAAAAGCGTCCAATGGCAGTAATTTTTAATGTAGCTTGTGCTAATATGTTCCTTAGTGTGCGCTAGATATTCATTTAGATCCTTCTATAACTGAGCATGATTTACGCGTTCTAGAAGATCATCCAATGGATCTTTGTCCAACGGTAGAATTTTCAATATTTAGCGTCGCTAATTATAGTAGTTAGCGTGTGCTAAAATGCTTCATGTAGCATGCACTAGGCATCAATATAGCATGCGTTAACTGTTGCTACGTTTGAAATCTAGAGCTCACTGTCTTGCATAGACTATCAGGTAGCGTGCGTAAATTATGTCTGTAGCATGGATTACCACTTCTTCATAGCGTGCGTCAATTGTATGGTAGCGTGCGTTAACTGAGGCTGGCAGACTTCACTAACCTTTCTGCCTTGTTTACACTCGGAACAGGTAGCGTGCACTATTAGTGTAAATAACGTGTGCTAATCATCACATTGGCGGGCAGATAGCATGTGTTAAGCTGTTTTAGAATAAGTCCAAACTCCTTATGTAGCGTGTGCTAGACCAAGTGCATAGCGTGTGCTAATTCCACTTGTTTTTGAAGCTTTTTGATTTATGAAAGAATGTACGCCGTTTATCGAGCCTTTGATGTTCTTTATTTAAATGTTTTGATAAAATGCATCATCAAAATATATTTGTCCAACAATCTCCCCCTTTTTAATGATGACAAAACATTTAACAAGTTATTCCTGCATACATAGTAAAGATTTCGAATCAAAGTCGTTGCTTTATTCGATTTTGTTAGTGATTTTTGAAATCAACTCATCAAGAACAATGTTCAATGTTATAACTTTTTCTTCCCCCTTTTTGTCATATTAAAAAAGGTGAACAAACATGTCTCCCCCTGAAATGGAGCTTTCTTGACGTTGATGAGATAAACAACTTATAGCTTCTAGCTTAAAATTTAAGCTATAAGCTAAAATATATCCTGTGCAAAGTAATCTTCATAGGTAGCGAAGCATTCAATAAGTACGACTTAACAACATAGATGCTAAAAATTCATAGAACAACAGAGCTCAAAATAGGTGAATTATCCGAAACATTCAACAAAAGCATAATTCAAACAACAACCAAAATGTCATCAAAATACACGAGCATATTATTTGTCTTTAATGAGAAATCAACATATGAGATTTTATGGGTTTCGGTCGGAATGAGGGGTAGGAAATGGGAATGACGGATTAGTAAAGCGAATGAAGTCTTCCGGAAGGGATTTGACGGAGTGGATTTCTTGTGAAGTGATAAGTGTCAGTTTTATACACTTATCTGTGATTAGTATTGATATATTTCACCCATAATTATGAGCTAGTCTACTCGTTTTTGCTTTGAATTAATTAGTTTTTAAGAATTTTATTTTTATAGGTTGAAGATGTAAATTTAGTCTTAATCGGATTGAATTACTGATTTACTCAAGAAATAACATATTCATAAAATATTCTCTTTATTAAATTTTTATGTATTCATGTTGTAGGGCTTTTCGAGACGAGTTCGGCATTCTTTCGAGATTCAAAATCAGAGTTATATATCAAAAGTTATCATCCGAAGAAGATTTGGGTCGAAAACGCAAAGTCTAAGAAATTCTGGGCTGAAAAATGAAGTCCAAAACTCCATGTAAACCCCCCTAAAACTAGATATTTACTACATGTATAATTGTTAAATCATGATGTACTCCAATAACAATTGTTTTAATCTACATCTAGTTTCATTTGTTTTACTCATTTATTCGTAAATTATTTTATGAACCAAATAATCAAATTAATTAAAATTTGAAGTGGGAACATAAAATTCCTAATGGGCCATGTGTATCAACACATATACATATAAACACACCATAAGACTCAAGCCCAAACTAAATAAAACCCCTAAGGCTTGGAATCACAATTTAAAGCCCAATTTAATCACTAGCCACTTCATTTAACACATACTTAATACCTATATCTATATACACCTAAAATAAAAAAAATATATATATAATAACACACACACACACACACAAGCCACGGCCAAGACACTTGTTGGGTGGGGGAATCCTTGTCCCCCATGCAAGACTCAATGTCTTACATTTTCTCTTCCCAAGTATTCCACCTCCCAACCCAATTAAACCCTTTTAAAAATCAAACACCCTCATTCCTTTCACCCTTACACAAACAAAATCTGAAAATTAGAGAGAGTAAGAGAGAGGAGGCCGAAATCAAGAAGAAGAAAAGAAGAGAAGAAGAAAGGTTCAACTTAAGAAGGTAATTTCACTATCTATATGTAACTTCAATATATATATATACCTAGATATTTCTTACATGCACTAACTTAACCCACATCTTCATCATCCATGGTGTGGTATACATTGGTCAAAATAAAAAGAGGAGAGGCAAAGAAGAGGTTGGTGCAACTAGTTCAAAGACTTAGATCTCTTCACCACTTCAAGAATTAAGGTGGGTAAAACTATTCTTCTCACTTTAATATGCAATTTATCTTAAACAAAGATGCATGTACCTTCCATGAAGTTCATATAGTCCACTTTTCTCATACTAATAGCATGCATAATGGTTTATAGCTTGTTGCATGCGAAATTAGCGAATTTTGATGATTTAAGTGAAATGTCCCCAAACTTCTTATCAATTAAGTATGATTTTGTCTTCCTTTATATTCTGGAAATTATGTTTGAAGAGGTATATTTGTGTTATATGATCATGCATGTGAAGTTGGATGTTTAATTTGTGGCCTAGCAAAATGGGATGATTAAAACGGACACAAAACAAGAATTAAGTGAAGATAAAGAAAATTATGAAAATTATTACAAAAAAAAAAAGATGTAATCTGACTTAAGGTCAGAAAATACAATATATTCACTTGTTAATCACCTACCCTTAAAATTTTATAAGAAACGTAAATCATTTTCTAAGTCAACGGGATAAAATTGGCAAAACACGAAGATTGTGTAAATCCATCAAAATGGTGAAACTTGTTGTTGCCCAAAATATTTATCCGAAGATTAAATACTGCTGGAATGGACCGACAACAAACAAGGTTGCGGGAGCACTTCCGAGAGAATATGAATAAACACAAGATTTGCCGGGTTTGTTAGGCCCGGGCTTGAATGCTCTCGCGAGATGTTATTAATACAAATATTCGTGGATACAAGTATTAATGTGAGAATCTAAGTACAATGAGTGTAAAAAGACCCTGTTAATCCAGCTCTTGAGGGAAGCTTGGTGTTCTTCGCCCCTGCCGATCGTCTTCTGTATGAGAGAGGCCGAGAGAAGAAAGAACCGAGAGATAGCTGTTGCCAAGAGTAGGAGAAAGCCAAGTTGTGTGTATTGCTTCTGTATTGTGCTTGAATCGCGATAATGGCCAGAAGTTGGACTTCAGAGAGCCAAAATTTGGGGGTTGGACAAGTGCAGGCTGCCTTCTATTTATAGGGACTGAGGAGCCTTGTTTTCTGGCAGGCGATCGCCTTTCGGCCAATATAATAATGGGGCGATCGTCTTCAAGTCACATGGGCTGTCTGCCTAAAGTCCAAGGCAGCTGCTGGCAGCCAGCTGTGCGGTCCAATGAGGAGCCAGCACGCGCCCGGGGTTGCTGTCACGGGCGGTCCCACGGACACCTTTCGGCGGGCCTGACGGATGCTGACAGGCTGTGGTCAATGATCCGTGAAATGCGGATCTTATCTCGGCTCTGCACTGTAATACCCGAGATTTCTGTTATGTAATTAGAACTTGTGATATTGTAATGATTGTACTTTTGTCTGAGTACTATTTTCCGTATTTCATAATCCGATGTTGTCGAGTGTATAATTTCGTGTATGTGTTTTAGAGATTGAAATTCTGTACATGTAGCGCACGCTACAGGCCGAGTGTAGCGTGCGCTAACGGGGATTCATAGCGCACGCTACAGAGGGTCATTAGCGCACGCTATGCATGGTCAAATCGATTGAGACGTGCGGTAGGTGAGATCTGGCCGGGGGACCCTTGTCGGATTGTGTCGGATGTACCTGGACGACTTTCGGGAAAAGCCGAGTCAACGCCTTAGCGCACGCTACAGGTATATGCGTAGCGCACGCTAAGTGCCGAGTACAGTTTAGACTGTGAGCCGTTAGCGCACGCTACGAACAGGGTCTAGCGCGCGCTAATAGCCATTTATTATAAATAGGACAGCATCCTATTCGAGATTTCAGTTTTCTCTACTCTCATTACCCGAATTCCTACACTTAGAACATAACTTCCTTCACCCCAAACACTTCATATCAACCTCCTAGTTCGAGATTGAAGATCGTATATCATTGGAGATTGGTGTTCAAGCCTTCGGTGTTGGATCGCTTCATTTTCCTCCGTATTCTTCACTACTTTGAGGTAGGTGATTCTTCACTGATGTTAGTAATGTTCCTAAGGAAGTTTGAATCATGTTTTGATAGCAAGTATTTCGTTTATAATCGGTCATCACATGTTAGAAGGATACTTTTGACGTATCGGCACTATATATCGTATGAACCTTTGAACCATCTTATTATAAGGACTCCTAAGCATGTTCAATCGAGTTATGATCGATATAGGATATTTTACCCAGTTGATACGTTTTACACGATGGAATCATGTGTTTTGGAACGTAGAACAAATGGAACTTAGATTATTTCTTGGAGATCATAGATGAATTATGATGTTGAGTTGACTATCCGTATATTCGTATTTCATAACCATAAAACTTCCACAAACCTTATTAGTATGATATGCCCGAGGATAACTTGTATTATCATGGTAGAATTCATGAGTCCTTCACTATCCAACCCAGTTTTCGGTTTGCAGTATTCTGCCATGCAAGATTAGCGCACGCTAACATATGTGAGTTAACGTGCACTATCGAAGTTCAGTTAACGCACAATACGTACGTAGCGTGCGTTATATATCGGCCGGTGCAAACTGTCAGTTCGTAAACTAGCGCACGCTAGTCTTACCCGATAGCATACGCTAACAGGCCTGCTTAGCGCACGTTACGTAGAGTATGTAGCGCACGCTAAGCAGTCCAGACAGATTGCTTATTTTGAGCTTTTCGGCCGTAGACCAAATTGTTAGGCCATCGTTCGACTTGAGATGATTTGTATATCGTTCCTTTTGTTAAGGTTCGAGCCGGTTACGTTGATCGAAGGAGGCGGCCTTCGAGTGTGTTGAGATCATCGAAGTATTTCGTCTTGCCATTTTCGAGGCAAGTATCATATGTCGAGTTTGACTTATCATGCTTATGGTTTTGTTCATATTTTTGTATATGAGATGTATTTCTGGAAATTCACGTGATATTCGTTGTTGTTTGTTCGTATTGATGAACATATTGAAATGCATATGTGTATGCATAATTGATTGATTATGGTATAAATGATCCGAGGGGGGGTCATGAGGATCTATGCTGAGGGCGCTGGATCGAATGTCCACCATGCGTTGGTCCGACGGGATCATCATGGGGATCTATCTTTGAGGCCGGATTGGATCGGGCCGGGTTTTCCACCATGCGTTGGTCCGCGGGATCATCATGGGGATCTATCTTGAGAAGCTTGGATCGCTGGATTACCATGTATTGTGTAGATGGAATCGTGAGGATTCGCATCGTTGGATTCGATGGCGGAAGTCCGTTTGCATGTTTTATGATGCATTAATGATTTATTGCATGACGATACTTGTACTAGCATTGTTTTGCTAACCCCTTCGGGGTGGACATTGTTTTTAATGTTCGAGTAGTCGGAGCGGGGAGCGGCCATGCAAGCGGGACGATGAGATGGCTCGGTGATGTGATTGATGTTATTGTTGTTGAGAGTTGTTTTCTTGTTTCGTTTAGTACTCGAGTAAATGTCTGTTTTAATAATGTCCTTTCGATATGGTTGTATAAATTAACTCTTTGATCGGTTGAATCAAATATGTCTTTAAACTTGATTGTACGATTGGTTTATATTTACACTCTTTTTAAAATTAGCCTTGTAGATCCTTACCTAAAGGGTTTACGGCCTGTAATTATTCGAATATCTCGGGGTGTTACGAATATGGTATCGAGCTAAGATTTATGGATATCTTGGCGATCGGGTTAGTTGGAGTGCATTTACGTTATTGATTATTGGTCGTTCGTAACATCACTGCTGAGCGGACATCGTCGTCGTGTGGATTTGCGGTTGTAAGTTTCCTAATCTCGAATACTACTGTTTTATTTAATTCACGTCTTGTAAACATTAATGAATGTACTTTGAGAAAGTTTGTCCTAGATATTGAGTATTTATGTTTACAGTATGTTGAGAAGAGGTCGTGGACGCGGACGCGGTCGTGGACGCGGACGTGGTAATGCAAGGCAAGAAGAGTCGGTATCTACCCAGAGATAGCCGCTAGTCAAACGGATTCACATTCCGGGGGACAGCAGGGATCGGCAAATAATAATGCAGATCCTAACGTGCGGGAGTGCTTGGCAGTGGTTGCCAGATAAACCGATTTCTTTGAAGTTGTGGATCGCATGCGAGGCAGCGATGGGACGAGAATAATGTGGATAATCGGGGGGATAAATGGCTTACCGAGGTGGTCAAATTGCATCCTCCGAAATTTGACGGTTCCACTGAGACGCTTTCGTGGGATCATTGGCTGAAGGAATTAGAGAAGATTTTTGCGGGGATTAACTGTCCCAACGATAGGAAGGTTCCGGTCGCCCAGTATCTTTTGACCGGGGAGGCTTTCGACTGGTGGGAGGCTGTTCGACCAGAGGAGCATAATGCTGACTGGACAGAATTAAAGTTGATGATGGAGGCACAGTATTGTCCTCGCCCAGTTAGAGAGGCCCGGGTTCGGGAGTTTTTCTCACCACAAAATTAGGAAGCATCTGTGACGGAAGTGATTAAGACTTTTAATCACCAGCTGACTTATGTGCGCCACAGTCGGGCCGAGGCGGAAAGGATTTTCCATTTTGACATGCGAATGAAGCGGAAATTCAGCAATATATGTCGGATTTGATTGTACCACCTTGAGGCGATGCTCGGGACAAGGCGTTGGCCTACGATATGAAGGAAGCGGCGGTAGAGAAATCGACGGAAGCAAAGAAAGCGAAGGTGTCGGGCAACTTCGCGAGAGAATAAGAATAGCGGGCCCCGCGTGTCAGGTCCTCTTTTCACTCATCCAGAGACCTCCGCATCCTAGTCGAGGAGGAAAGAAGTTCCGGCGGCCAAGTCGTTTCTGACACAGGGAAGAAGTGTTACAACTGTGGCAAGGCGGGACATGTTCGACGGGATTGTTTCGCGCCTGCTGTGACCTGTTTAGAGTGGGGACAGGAAGGACATCGCGCAACATTTTGTGGGAATGCGACCCGGTCTTTTGGTACTCGCACTCCAGCGCCAGTTCCGAGGGAAACAAGTGTGAACCAGACGCAGCAGAGTGGATTTCAGCAGCAGAACGTTGGGAAGAGAGAGGCATCCAGTGATGGGTCCGTTCCTCCACGCCTGTATGAAATGAGGAAATCTGAGGATCAGAACACAGCTGTTGCATCAGGTACGATTCAGATCCTTTTGCAACCAGTTAGTGTCTTGTTCGATTCGGGAGCTACGCATTCTTTTATATCTTTGAACTGTGTTAATCGTTTGAACATCTCGTGCTTGTATAATTGTGAACCTTATGTTGTGGGATTACCGAGCGGAGAGAAAATTGTGGGAACACTAGAAGCTAGGGATTTCCCAGTATCTATAGAAGGAAGAGAGTGGCCATCGCATCTCATTGTAGTTGACATCTACGGTGACGATTTAATTCTCGGAGATGATTGGCTCAACCGTTATGGAGCTGTGCTGAATTACCGAGAGAGAGTCATTTCCATCATTGCTGATGACGGATCTGAACACTTATTCCGAGGATGGAGACCGGGAAGCTCGGGAAAATTGATCAAGGTAATGAGAGCCGTGAAATTGCTGAAACAGGGATGTCAGGGACTCTGGTGCTATGCCATGAAGAAAGAGGAAGGAGTAGAGCTCTCATCTATTTCAGTTGTGAATGAGTTCTCAGATGTTTTTCCCGACGAACTACCTGGATTACCTCCGCAAAGAGAAGTGGAATTCACCATCGAGTTAGAACCTGGAGCAACTCCTATTTCCAGAGCACCATACCGCATGGCGCCAACCGAGATGTATGAACTCAAGAAACAACTGGAGGAATTGTTGCAGAAGGGCTATATTCAACCTAGCGTTTCTCCTTGGGGAGCGCCCGTTCTCTTTGTCCGGAAGAAAGACGGATCCCTCCGACTGTGTATTGATTACAGGGAGCTCAACAAGATGACAATCAAGAATAAGTATCCTATACCTCGGATCGACGACTTGTTTGATCAACTGCAAGGGGCAAGGATATTCTCGAAGATTGACTTGCGATCAGGATACCACCAGCTGAGAATTAAGGAATCGGATATACCAAAATCTGCTTTGGATCCGGTATGGGCATTATGAATTTGTAGTAATGCCATTTGGACTTACCAATGCTCTGCGGTATTCATGCAATTGATGAATCGGGTTTTTTGGAGTACCTGGATAAATTTGTGGTCGTTTTCATTGGCGACATCTTGATATATTCGAGGCCTTGAGAGGAACATCTTGAACATTTACGTGTGGTTTTGAGCATCTTGAGAAAGGAACAGTGTATGCTAAGCTTTCTAAATGCGAATTTTGGCTTAAGGAAGTAACCTTCCTTGGGCATGTGATATCATCGACGGAGTTCAGTGGACCCGAAGAAAGTCGAAGCAATCTTGGAGTGGGAAGCTCCTAAAAAGCGTGAAAGAAGTCCGAAGCTTCTTAGGACTTGCTTGGATATTATCGCCGCTTTGTAGAGGATTTTCCAAAATTGCTCGTCCGCTCACTCATTGTTGAAAACTCAAAAGTTCACGTGGAATGAGAAATGTCGGTGGTTTTGTGAACTTAAGAGGAGGCAGCGGCAGCACCTATATTAGCACTTGCCGAGGAAGCCGATGGATTCATGGTATACTGTGATGCTTCAAATCGGGGTTTGGGTTGTGTGTTGATGCGAAGGATAAAGTGATTGCTTATGCTTCTCGGCAATTGAAACCGTACGAAGTTAATTATCATACTCATGATACGGAGCTAGCAGTGTGGTCTTTGCCTTGAAAATCGCGACATTATTTATGCGGCACTCATTGTCGAGATCTTTACAGATCATAAGAGCCTCAAATACATTTTGATCAGAAAGAATTAAACATGAGGCGAGAGAAGGTGGTGGAATTGATCAAGGATTACGACTTGGAGATTCTCTATCATCAGGAAAGCAAATGTAGTAGCCGATGCTTTGAGCCGAAAACCCGTTTCTCTTGAGTGTTGGAAGCACATACATCCCAAACCGGTATGCAACGAACCCGATCCGCGAGGATTGAAGTATGGGCACCGGGAATCCAAGGACAACTTTATGTGATGGGCGACTTCATCACTAGTCGAGGAGATCAAGTCTAAACAAGCTGAGCGATTCTCGATTCTTCGATTATATGACGAAGTCAAGAAAGGAAAAGCCCGAGATTCGTGATACAAGACGATGGAATTACGAGATTTGAGTCGACTTTGCGTTCCCGATGATGATGATTTGAGAAGGACTATTACGAAGGAAGCTCACAGTAGCCCTATTCTATTCACCGAGCGTGATAAGATGTATAAGGATTTAAAGCAAAACTTTTGGTGGGGAATATGAAGAAGGGCGTAGCAGTGCGTTTGAAGTGTTTGACTTGTCGATAGGTTAAGATTGAACATCAACGACTGTAGGAATGTTAAGACCGCTTAGATCCACGAGTGGAAGTGGGAGGATATCTCGATGGACTTCATTACTAGTATGCCAAGGACTAGAACAGGAATGAACGTGATTTGGGTTGTAGTTGATCGACTAACCAAGTCGGCTCATTTCCTAGGGATTAAAGATACATGGGGACCCGAGAGATTGGCGCGAGTATTCATTGCGGAGATAGTCAGATTGCATGGGACGCCGAAGACCATTGTTTCAGATCGAGATGGTTGTTTCGTGTCGCACTTCTGGAGGGCAGTGCACAGGGCTCTGGGGACCGAGCTAAATTTTAGTACAGCTTATCATCCCCAAATGGACGGTCAGTCCGAAAGGACTATTCAGACTATAGAAGACATGCTTAGAGCCTGTGCCTTGGATTGGTCAACTGATTGGGAAGTTCATTTACCATTAGTTGAATTCACCTACAATAATAGTTGGCATGCTTCAATTAAGATGGCACCATTTGAAGCTTTATACGGGAGAAGATGCCGATCGCCCCTGTGCTGGGATGATTCTTCGGATTTGATCGGGACGGAACCGGAATTGATTATTCAGACTCAAGAGAAGATAGCCTTGATTCGAGAGAGACTGACGCGCCCAGTCGGCGAAGTCTTATGCCGATGTACGTCGTCGCCCTCTAGAGTTCGACGCTGGGGACCACGTACTATTGAAGGTGTCTCCTACACGAGGGATTTTCCGTTTTGGGAGAAGAGGCAAGCTTAGTCCGAGATATATCGGACCATTTGAGATCCTAGAGAGAGTTGGGGATTTAGCATACCGGTTGGCCTTACCGCCATCGCTGAGTCATGTTCACAATGTGTTTCACGTATCCCAATGCGGAAGTATGTACGGACCCGATCCGTCATTGATTTCGACGAGATCGAGGTAGCTAATGATGGCACCTTCGAAGAGAGACCAATCAAGATACTTGAGAACCGGATCAAACAATTGAGGAATAAACCAATACATTTGGTTAAAGTACAATGGTCACGACATGGAGTCGAAGAGGCCACTTGGGAAACGGAGGACGGTATGAAGGCTAAATATCCGGAGTTGTTTTCATCCTAAGTTTCGGGACGAAACTTCTTTTTAGGGAGGAAGGATGTAATACCCGAGATTTCTGTTATGTAATTAGAACTTGTGATATTGTAATGATTGTACTTTTGTCTGAGTACTATTCTCCGTATTTCATAATCCGATGTTGTCGAGTGTATAATTTCGTGTATGTGTTTTAGAGATTGAAATTCTGTACATGTAGCGCATGCTACAGGCCGAGTGTAGCGTACGCTAACGGGGATTCATAGCGCACGCTACATAGGGTCATTAGCGCACGCTATGCATGGTCAAATCGATTGAGACGTGCGGTAGGTGAGATCTGGCCGGGGGACCCTTGTCGGATTGTGTCGGATGTACCTGGACTGCTTTCGGGAAAAGCCGAGTCAACGCCTTAGCGCACGCTACAGGTATATGCATAGCGCATGCTAAGTGCCGAGTACAGTTTGGACTGTGAGCCGTTAGCGCACGCTACGAACAGGGTCTAGCGCGCGCTAATAGCCATTTATTATAAATAGGACAGCATCCTATTCGAGATTTCAGTTTTCTCTACTCTCATTACCCGAATTCCTACACTTAGAACATAACTTCCTTCACCCCAAACACTTCATATCAACCTCCTAGTTCGAGATTGAAGATCGTATATCATTGGAGATTGGTGTTCAAGCCTTCGGTGTTGGATCGCTTCATTTTCCTCCGTATTCTTCACTACTTTGAGGTAGGTGATTCTTCACTGATGTTTGTAATGTTCCTAAGGAAGTTTGAATCATGTTTTGATAGCAAGTATTTCGTTTATAATCGGTCATCACATGTTAGAAGGATACTTTTGACGTATCGGCACTATATATCGTATGAACCTTTGAACCATCTTATTATAAGGACTCCTAAGCATGTTCAATCGAGTTATAATCAGTAACCGGATATTTTACCCAGTTGATACGTTTTACACGATGGAATCATGTGTTTTGGAACGTAGAACAAATGGAACTTAGATTATTTCTTGGAGATCGTAGATGAATTATGATGTTGAGTTGACTATCCGTATATTCGTATTTCATAACCATAAAACTTCCACAAACCTTATTAGTATGATATGCCCGAGGATAACTTGTATTATCATGGTAGAATTCATGAGTCCTTCACCATCCAACCCAGTTTTCGGTTTGCAGTATTCTGCCATGCAAGATTAGCGCACGCTAACATATGTGAGTTAACGTGCGCTATCGAAGTTCAGTTAACGCACAATACGTACGTAGCGTGCGTTATATATCGGCCGGTGCAAATTGTCAGTTCGTAAACTAGCGCACGCTAGTCTTACCCGATAGCGTACGCTTCGAACTGCTTAGCGCCGCGTTACGTAGAGTATGTAGCGCCTTCATGATCAGACAGTTGCTTATTTTGAGCTTTTCGGCCGTAGACCAAATTGTTAGGCCATCGTTCGACTTGAGATGATTTGTATATCGTTCCTTTTGTTAAGGTTCGAGCCGGTTACGTTGATCGAAGGAGGCGGCCTTCGAGTGTGTTGAGATCATCGAAGTATTTCGTCTTGCCATTTTCGAGGCAAGTATCATATGTCGAGTTTGACTTATCATGCTTATGGTTTTGTTCATATTTTTGTATATGAGATGTATTTCTGGAAATTCGCGTGATATTCGTTGTTGTTTGTTCGTATTTATGAACATATTGAAATGCATATGTGTATGCATAATTGATTGATTATGGTATAAATGATCCGAGGGGGGGTCATGAGGATCTATCTTTGAGGGCGGGATCGAATGTCCACCATGCGTTGGTCACGGGATCATCATGGGGATCTATCTTTGAGGCGCCGGATCGCTGGACGGGTTTTCCACCATGCGTTGGTCCGCGGGATCATCATGGGGATCTATCTTTGAGAAGCTGGATCGCTGGATTACCATGTATTGTGTAGATGGAATCGTGAGGATTCGCATCGTTGGATTCCGATGGCGGAAGTCCGTTTGCATGTTTTATGATGCATTAATGATTTATTGCATGACGATACTTGTACTAGCATTGTTTTGCTAACCCCTTCGGGGTGGACATTGTTTTTGATGTTCGGGTAGTCGGAGCGGGAGGCGACCACGATGCCGGCGGAGACGATGAGATGGCTCAGTGATGTGATTGATGTTATTGTTGTTGAGAGTTGTTTTCTTGTTTCGTTTAGTACTCGAGTACGTCTGTTTTAATAATGTCCTTTCGATATGGTTGTATAAATTAACTCTTTGATCGGTTGAATCAAATATGTCTTTAAACTTCAGTTGTACGATTGGTTTATATTTACACTCTTTTTAAAATTAGCCTTGTAGATCCTAACCTAAAGGGTTTACGGCGCTGTAATTATTCCGAATATCTCGGGGTGTTACATGCACGTGGGTCCTGTCCTGAGCTTCGGCCTTTTCCGACTGGATGATCATCGGCTTCGATGGGCATGAGGCGGTCGTCATTGGTCGGTCACCAGGGGTTGATCGGCAAGCGCCGAGAGAAGAGCGTCCGCTAGTCGGCCGCCAGGTGTCGATCACCAAGTACCGAGAGACGATCGTCTTTAGATGTTAATCGCTCGGCACCGGGACTTGTCCTGGGACCTTCGGTCGGCCGATCTACCTCGGATGCTCGGCTATGGCTACGTCGCCCGATCACTGGTCGGCAGTTCTGCCTCCGCTGCTCGGCAATGGCTAGGTCGCCCGATCTCCGAGGCGATCGCCGGTCGGAGAGTATAATTCTCGACGCAACAATTGCCCCCTAGCTTGCTCCGATGTTGAAGACATGGGGCGAGGTGGTTCTTGCTGGCGATCGTATAAGATGAGGACGGGCGATCCGTTGAGCTGACTTTGGATTCGGACTTGGGCGATCTGGTCGATTGGTTAGCTATCTTTCGGTCTTGTACCTGCAAAAAACAACATTGGCCGATCCCTCGTAGAAACTTGATCGTTTTGTCGCTGAGGAACCGTGCACAGTCGCGGAGTTCGATGGACCGACTCCATGACCTTGTCTTGTGCGCGAAGACATTGAGTGTATCGTGACTCATTTTATTGTGAGGGTCCTCTGTTAGGCTGCGCCTCGCCTCGTATTTAAACGAAGGGCGTGCGGTCTTGGTCTAGAGGAGTCCTTGCGCGGGGCGTCGTCGGATTAATCAACTCCACTTCCGCGGCTTGTTAGCTCTGCTTCCACCTCGGCCCGCCATGAATATGGCGAACCTCGACGGTGTACGTTGAGACGGGGGTAGTGGCGCGTGTCGCATTGTCCGGGTCCATCATGTTAGATGGTGAACCTTGAGGGCGGGCGATCGTGTCCACTGATTAGTTTTGGAGGGCCCTCAGACTACGCCGGCCTCGTATTTAAACGAAGGGCGGGCGATCTTGGCCCAAAGGGACCTTGCATGGCCGAAGCAGCCGGTTCCATCGACTACTAGGACCATGGCTATACGCTATTTGATAATGGCGATCGGGCTGGAAGACTGGCGATCGTCGCTCGGCTGCCGATCGGGTTATTCATACGTCGATACCGTCGATCGGGCGGGAGATCGTCATTCGGGCGCAGATCGCGCTGCTCAAAGGCTGAGAAGAATCCTTTGCCTGGCCAGAAAGTCTGCGGCCTTAGCTCGGAAGATCGCGTAGGTCGAGGGTTGGTCCTTTGTAAGATGCCTGAACATAGGCAAAAGACCATGGAATCCTCCCAGGACCGAGTATAGGGCGATCTCATCGCTTACGGGCTCGTCGTTGAGGATGATCTCATCTACCCGGTCGATGTAGTCCGAGTCGGACTCTTCTTTTCCCTGCCTGAAGCGAAGGGGACCTTCCGGTCGAGCGACCTTGGTGACGAAGTAAGCTGTGAAGACGTTCGCCAGTTGGTTAAAGGAGCCGATGGACCGAGGTGGCAATGAGGCGTACCACCTGTTGGCGAGGTCGTCCAGCATCAGAGGGAACATTCGGCACCTGGTCGCGTCTGATGCCCCACACCCGGTCATGTACATGTTGAACTTGCTCAGGTGTGTTTCGGGGTCAGATCGCCCCTCGTACAGGGGTGTTTGAGGAGGAGCGATCTTGTGCTGCACGGGGGCGAGCTCGATGTGGATTGCGAGCGGCTCGCTCGGCTCGGCGATCTTGTTCTTGGCGCCTGCCTCGGATTCCAGGAGCGCCTTCATGTCGTCGAGCTGGCATTGCATCGTGGCCATCGCCGTAGCTCGGTCGCTCGCGGATCAGCTTTGGGAGCGGGAGCCGAGGCGATCGTGTACCGATCTCCTGACTCCGCTGTTGCCGACCTCGGCTATTTGGCGAGGGGGAGCCAGACGGCTGGGCTGCCTTCTGGGAGTCGGGTAAGCCGAGCTCCTGGTGACGGACTAAAATTCCGTCGTCTCGTGGCTGGGGCCGGACTGCCCCGGTCGCCAAGATGGGTCGCTGCCCAGGCGATCGAAGACAGAGGTGCCCCGGCTGGCGAGCGCCTCTCCTTGCGGATGAGAGCCTCCTGGCGATCGCCCGGTCAGCAATGCCTTGAACTTCCGTTTGGTATTTCGGCGGATGGCTGAGGGGGTGATAGCAGGAGGCGCGTCGAGAGCACTCCGTCGCTCCTGTAGGACGGCCATGGCCTCCTCGATTTGTTCCTCAGTTTGGAACTGATCGAGTGAGAGACTTGGGCCGCCGCCCAGGGGCGGGATCGAGCGTCTCGGACCGCGGCGGCTACCTTCCGCCATCGGCTGTGGCTCGGACTGAGACGGAAAGAGGGGCCTGGCGGGCTGGCCAGCGGCTTTCTTCGACGCGGAGGTGGAAGACATGATTCTGAAAGATTTCTCTGAAGAACAGTGAGTGTTTCTTCAGGTATATGCCCAAGAACAGTGAGTGTTCTTCGAGATGGTAGGAATAAAATTGAGGGTTAGATCCCCTTCCTCTAGCGCCAATTGTTGTTGCCCAAAATATTTATCCGAAGATTAAATACTGCTGGAATGGACGGACAACAAACAAGGTTGCGGGAGCACTTCCGAGAGAATATGAATAAACACAAGATTTGCCGGGTTTGTTAGGCCCGGGTTTGTTAGGCCCGGGCTTGAATGCTCTCGCGAGATGTTATTAATACAAATATTCGTAGATACAAGTATTAATGTGAGAATCTAAGTACAATGAGTGTAAAAAGACCCTGTTAATCCAGCTCTTGAGCGAAGCTTGGTGTTCTTCGTCCCTGCCGATCGTCTTCTGTATGAGAGAGGCCGAGAGAAGAAAGAACCGAGAGATAGTTGTTGCCAAGAGTAGGAGAAAGCCAAGTTGTGTGTATTGCTTCTGTATTGTGCTTGAATCGCGATAATGGCCAGAAGTTGGACTTCAGAGAGCCAAAATTCGGGGGTTGGACAAGTGCAGGCTGCCTTCTATTTATAGGGACTCAGGAGCCTTGTTTTCTGGCGGGCGATCGCCTTTCGGCCAATATAATAATGGGGCGATCGTCTTCAAGTCACATGGGCTATCTGCCTAAAGTCCAAGGCAGCTGCTGGCAGCCAGCTGTGCGGTCCAATGAGGAGCCAGCACGCGTCCGGGGTTGCTGTCACGGGCGGTACCACGGAAACCTTTCGGCGCGCCTGTCGGCTGGTGGACGGATGCTGACAGGCTGTGGTCAATGATCCGTGAAATGCAGATCTTGTCTCGGCTCTGCACGTGGGTCCTGTCCTGAGCTTCGGCCTTTGCCGACTGGATGATCATCGGCTTCGATCGGCATGAGGCGGTCGTCATTGGTCGGTCACCAGGGGTTGATCGGCAAGCGCCGAGAGAAGAGCGTCCGCTAGTCGGCCGCCAGGAGTCGATCGCCAAGTACCGATAGACGATCGTCTTTAGATGTCGATTGCTCGGCACCGGGACTTGTCCTGGGACCTTCGGTCAGCCGATCTACCTTGGCTGCTCGGCTATGGATAGGTCGCCCGATCACTGGTCGGCAGTCCTGCCTCCGCTGCTCGGCAATTGCTAGGTCGCCCGATCTCCGAGGCGATCGCCGGTCGGAGAGTATAATTCTCGACGCAACAAAACTACTAAATAAAATCCATATATTTCAGTTTGGAACATCAAAGTGGACAAAATAACACGTTTAGCCTCTGTCCTAAAAATCTCGTAGTAATTGGAATCTATTTCCGATGTCTACGGACCAAAAGTGTAAATTAAGACAAAATAAGGGGGTCAAATGATAAATTCCTCAAAAATTTGGAACCAAAGTAAAAAGTTCACCTTTTGGACTGAAGACATAACTTATATAGAAATAAATATTCTGATCATAAAATTTCGTAGAGAGCGGAAGTTGATTCATGATTTGGGGCTAAAATGCAATAATTAGTAAAATTGGGGTCAATTAGTAAATTTCAATAAAAATGGAATTATAAGATAAATTTTAAGGTCTATGGACCAGAATGTTAATTATCAAAGTATAAATATTATATCCGAAAAACCCTATAACAATAGGAGAAAATTTTGGGTTTTGGGGTCAAAACGATATTTTAAATAGTTTTGGGGCAAAACTTAAAATTTTAGAAAATTCAGTCTGAAACAGAAAATTCTGGAAAGTTCACTCAAACACAGAAGTTCCAAGTTCAACATAAACTCTCCCATAAGTTTCGTCACCATCCGTGACGAAAACCAAACCTCATGGGTATAATAATCCGTTTCGCAAGAATTATGGGCATAACCGTAAATTGGAAAATTTAAACCAAAAATTAAAGATTGGAATTTATCAAGTCTGGAATCAATAATCACAATTATATTCCAAAGATATGTATAACGGAGCCATAATTTCATAAAAACTCGTGCCACGAATAAACTCCAAATCGCAATCGTATAATCAATTTACGCTAAGTATTGGATATATGACTCTGACCATATTATGTGCATTCACCGCAATGTGACTAACGTATAATCACTGTAACACCCCCAAATCCCATTGGGTTATTACAGTGCCGTGGACCCCACACCAGGTGATCCACCAGGCGAACACGACTAGAATACAACAAACTGATCAAAATAGAAAATCACAGACCCTACTATGATGTCCGACATACTATTCCGAAATGGAATTTGAACGACAAGGATGGGCCTACATGGCCAAAATAAAATACAACAACATTCACGAGCCTTGCTCGGATAATACAAAACGACAATGACTGAACAAAACTGGAGTACTCCAAACTGTCTGACCGATATGAACACCAAATCATCTCGGACTAGTATCGCTCGAATGCCTCGTCGCCATCGTCATGCCCCTGTGTCTCAACTCTCTCCTCGCAAGCACCTAAAACATGAAAACATGTTCCGCCCCCACGGGGTCAGTCATCCAGATAACGAATATCAAATACATGTACAACATGATATGCATCCAAAGGCAGAATGAACAGTACAACAATGGTAGTACGAGATGCTCACAAACCAAAGTAAGAATCGAGCATTCGTGAAACACTATGCCCACGACATACGATCAATGCCTGCTCAATAGGTTAGAACATAAGTGCCCAACGGAGAATCATCAATAGAGAACACAACAATACATTACCCGAAGGTAAACCAAACCAATGCTGGAATAAATACGAATCACAATGCCCGAAGGCTCCAACGGAAATACCGATACATCACAATGGCCTGAAAACCCTCAGCCGAAGCTGCCAAAATATCACGATGGCCTGAAAGCCGAACAACCCGAAGCTGCCAAAATATCACGATGGCCAGAAAGCCGAACAACCCAAAGCTGTAAATCATCACAATACATATCTCAAAGAAACAAAGCCGATTATCGAACATACCTCTCGGACGTATGAACGCTTAATCACAAAACGTCGAACACATCCAAACATTTAAATGGACTATGAACGACCAAAATTGTACAGCTCAAAGATGGACATCACAGTACGCCCGATCCGGAGATGTGTCAGTGCACATCCGGAGATATGTCACGATGCAACATGACAACGAAACTCAAAGGATAACACATCCAATACGGATCATACGACTCACCAAGTGAACGATGAAACACGAATAATGAAAGATCGACACGACCAACAATATTCAAAACAACCATCCTGGGATCAAAATTCCTAAGGACCAATTAACACGAGCAACAATCACAACACAACAGTCCGGGAAATCCTCAATCCTCAACCTCCTCCAGATCATCGGGCTCTTCGGTTGTCCATACCTCTGGCTCCTGAAGCCCGATATGACCCCTTGGATGAAGTACGGACTGAAGCAACAAAATCTCTCGAGGCCCGTGAGCTCTCCCGAGATCTACTGGCACTAGAACTCCTGCAGTATTTCTGAAGGTGTCCCTGCCTCCCACACAGAAAATAAATAATAGCTGGAACCGTACATCGAGTACTGACATGCCCCGCTAAATCACAGTTAAAACAAATAACAGTCGAACTCATCGCCTGAGAAGAAGATGCTTTCCCAGCACGAAGCCGACTAGAAAATGACCTATGGGACGTCGGAGCCTGATGTCCCTCTGAACGAACCGGCATCCTAGTCCTCTCACCAGAAGAAACTGAAGGGTTCTTCCGAGCAAGCTCCTTGATCGAAAGCTTTGCTCCAAGAGCCTTTTCGATGAATTCGCCAAGTGAACTACAATTGTGATTGAACAACTGCATCCTCAACCGTGGGTTCACCCTCTTGCTAAAATACTTGATCTTATCCGCCTCAGTACAGATAACAGATGAAGTAAACTGAAGAAGTCCTTGAAACTTCTCAGCAATAACAATAACACCCTCGTCCTCCACGGATTCGGGGTTCAAAACCTCCGACAACTTGGCTTCACGAAGTGGAGCCGGATAATACCTATCTAACATGAGAGTCTTGAACTCGATCCAAACACAATCACGATCGGTGGGTTTTCGAGCACGACTCCGAAAATGATTCGTCAGCCACCAAAGTTTTTGGTACGAGATTTCGGGTTTCGGCCCACTCTGCGGCCTCTACCCCCTCTGTCATGTCCCCTTTCCAGACTGAAAGAATAACGTTCAATCATGACCACAACTCAAATACGCCTCAATGGCCAGAATGCTAGGTCAACGCAAAACACGAGTATACATACTCAACAGATAGACGATCACATCGATCACGCTAATCATAGCCGATACAGAGCCCACACGCTCCAAAGCAAATAATCATAAATCAATCGCACCCGATCATCACATACAAGTGTCAACAAAACATGTATAATCAATGATATAATGAATGTATGCACATAAAAGAGAATAGAGTCCTTACACAGGTCATACGAAGCTTCGAGGTCTTGCGATACTAGTCTTCACTGACGACGACTCGATGAAAAACCCGACTGTCCAGGTTGTCATAAGCTGACAGCCCCGCTACTACCATGTCGGTAGAGCCACATAACTCACATATCAGGGTATCTCACAACCCAATTCTCTGATACCATCTTCTGTAACACCCCCAAATCCCATTGGGTTATTACAGTGCCGTAGACCCCACACCAGGTGATCCACCACGCGAACACGACTAAAATACAACAAACTAATCAAAATAGGAAATCACAGACCCTACTGTGATGTCCGACATACTATTCCGATATGGAATTTGAACGACAAGGATGGGCCTACATGGCCAAAATAAAATACAACAACATCCACGAGCCTTGCTCGGATAATACAAAATGACAACGACTGAACAAAACTGGAGTACTCCAAACTGTCTGACCGATATAAACACCAAATCATCTCGGACTAGTATCGTTCGAATGCCTTATCGACATCATCATGCCCCTGTGTCTCAACTCTCTCCTCGCAAGCACCTAAAACATGAAAACATGTTCCGCCCCCACGGGGTCAGTCATCCAGATAATAAATATCAAATACATGTACAACATGATATGCATCCAAAGGCAGAATGAACAGTACAACAATGGTAGTACGAGATGCTCACAAACCAAAGTAAGAATCGAGCATTCGTGAAACACTATGCCCACGACATATGATCAATACCTGCTCAATAGGTTAGAACATAAGTGCCCAACGGCGAATCATCAATATAGAACACAACAATACATTACCCGAAGGTAAACCAAACCAACGCTGCAATAAATACAAATCACAATGCCCAAAGGCTCCAACGGAAATACCGATACATCACAATGGCCTGAAAACCCTCATCCGAAGCTGCCAAAATATCACGATGGCCTGAAAGCCGAACAACCCGAAGCTGCCAAAATATCACGATGGCACAGCGAGCGGCACGAAAGCGTAAATCATCACAATACAGATCTCAAAGAAACAAACCCGACTGTCGAACATGCCTCTCCGGCGTATGAACGCTTAATCACAAAACGTCGAACACATCCAAACATTTAAATGGACTATGAATGACCAAAATTGTATGGATCAAAGATGGACATCACAGTACGCCCGATCCGGAGATGTGTCAGTGCACATGTCCACCCCGTATACGGAATCCAGAAATATAAGTGGGACAATGTACCTAATTAGCCTCACGAACTACGTCTCGTGTGCACAGTCCAATACGGAAATAATATTCACGCATGACTATATATGTGCCTGGCTCAAAATCCTACACAATAACCAATCGGAACGCAGATATGATTCCGGATATGTCACGATGCAACATGACAACGAAACTCAAAGGATAACACATCCAATACGGATCATACGACTCACCAAGTGAACGATGACACACGAATGAAAGATCGACACGACCAACAATATTCAAAACAACCATCCAGGGATCAAAATCCCTAAGGACCGATTAACACGAGCAACAATCACAACACAACAGTCCGGGAAATCCTCAACCCTCAACGATCACAAAATTACCGAGTTCACATGAATAATAGTGTGCTGCCGTGAGTTGGCCAACACGACAATAATAATTTAACGGATGGGAACTATCCTCGACAGTCCCAATTCAATACCTCGATTACCTGCAGGACGGTCAATCGATAACAATTATACAACGGATGGGAATTTGCTTTGATAATCCCAATTCAATATATCGATTACCTTTAGAGCGGACAATCGATAATAATTATACAACGGATGGGAATTATCTTTGATAATCCTAATTCAATATATCGATTACCTTTAGAGCGGACAATCGATAATAATTATACAACGGATGGGAATTATCTTTGATAATCCCAATTCAATATATCGATTACCTTTAGAACGGTTAATCGATAACAATTATACAATGGATGTCTCGACACCTTTAATCGGTTACCGATAACAAAGATGATAATCGAATACGTCAATGCCTTCAATCGGCCAATATGACATCAATAAAAAAAATACTGATATCAATGATGACGATTCACAACAATATCTTGATGGAACATCAATCAACAATAACAATCGATACGTCGATGCCGCGAATCGGCTATCGACAACAATATCTCAATGGAACATCAATAAAAAATAACAATCGATATGTCGATACCACGAACCGTCTATCGACAAATATATTACAAACAAGTATCGCAATGCCCTAAACCGGCCATTTACAAACAACAATAATATTTGGCATAATTTGTCGAAGGGTATCGTATCAAACAATCCTTGATGTCAACAAAATCATAAAGAGACCAAGTCTCGAAATGATACACACATTCATACACATATATGATAATATTAATCTCATTGACTAGTACAAGTATAAAACTTGCCTCAAACCGAAGGCGAGAAAGTCCTTCCACGATCAACGTCCTACCACGAATCGACCAGCGACGTCCTTCGACAATCACAAGCACTGGCGGAGCCAGTATAGGGCAAGAGGGGTCGTCTGACCCCTTGAAAAAAAATATTTTTTTATGTATTATATTAAAAAAATATATAAAAAAATTAAAAAGTCCAATATTTGTTAAAAGATTTGGCTAAAGCCCACACCCTAACCCAATTACCCATTTAATCCAACATAACTAATACAAGAAAAGGAAGAAAAAAAAAGGCACGGGAGAAAAAAAGGCACGCCGCTGCTGCTAGGAGAAAGAGAAGTCGCTGACTCTCTGACCGCCGTTGCCTTGCCTTGCCTGGGAGGCTGGGAGAAAATCGGATGCCCGTACCCGTTGCTAACTGCAGGTGTTTTTTTGTTCTTTTCAATTCGGGTGGGGACTGCCGTGGGTGGGTTTTCGATATTTAGTTGGAGGGGGAATTTTTTGTTTGAAGGATTTTTATATTCTTATTAGATTTAGTTATTTTGTTTATGTTGTGTTTGTTTTGTGTTTTGATGAATTGTCCAAGGACTAAGGGATATTATGTTCAGATTTATGAAATTTTCTAGGTCAGGACCGTCAGGTTCTAAATCGATTTTGTACAATTTTGAAGCAATTTACATTAGTTTTTGAATAAAATGAAATTTCGAGTTGGCTTTAGTGTTACCGGTTGCAACAGCTTCAGTGGAGGTCACTTTCCGCCGTGAATATTATTAAAAGTCCACTTCGCAACAGAATAGGCGATGAGTTGTTGAATAACATCTTGATTGTTCACATTGAGAAATATATTTTTGCTTGTGTTGACAACGAGACTGTAATGCAATGTTTTAAGAATATGGGAGAACGTCGTGGACATTTATAACATGTATTTTTCCTTTTGTTATGAATTACGGATGAAACAATAATGTTTATCTTTTGAGTATTATCTCTATTGTTGGAACTTTTGATTTTCTTTTATCGTGCCCCCTTAATTATGTAATCCTGGATCCGCCACTGATCACAAGCACTCGAACAACCTTGAATGAAATACAATTCATTCGATAACACAATATCGACCGAAAACAACATAATAGATTACTCCGATTCCAATACGAACACATACTATACTCGTATTTACTCGTATACACATATATATAATATACATACATCACACACACAATACACAATATATATACCCACTGTACACAATATATATATATATATATATATATATATATATATATATATATATATATATATATATTCACATGACACACACACATACACTGTACTAACCACACACTTTACATAATATATATATATAACGTACACTGCACATACACAAAAACTTACCAGAAAAAGTTGATCGGCCGGGCAACCTTCGCCGGAATTCGGTCAGAAAAACAACTCCTGCTGGAACTCGGCCGCCGAAAAACTGACCCGCCGAACCTCGTCCAACTCCAGCCCATTCCCGTCCATGTCCGATTTTCACCATCTCCACCTACAACTCCTCGCCGGAAGTTTGACGCGCCTCCGTTCCGTCGTCCGTTCCAGTCAGAAACCATCTCCGGTTGCTGGAAACTATGGAGCCGCGTCCATGGCCGGAAACCATGAAGAGCGCCGGCGCCTAAGCTCCGTCTTGCCAGAAAAAGGTCGGAACAAATCGACCGGATCTGCAACGCCGTCTGTTCCGGAAGTTCCGATCGGCTGTCGCTGCTCCGGTCACGAGCCACCACACCGCCGTCGAGCTTCGGTCGTCTCCGGAGACGTCAGTCCATTACTCCGGTCGTCAACTCTAGTCCGTCGCCGGAAACTATGAAGAAGCCGGTTGCTCGTCCTTAACTCTACCTCATCGGAAAAAAACGAGATAGAAGGATAAGAGAGAGAGAGAGAACGAGAGAGAGAGGATGGCGAGAGAGCTGGAGAGAAAAACGAGAGAGAGAGAGGAATAATGTGAGAGAGAGGAGACAAAGTGAGGTGACATATATATATATATATATATATATATATATATATATATATATATATATATATATAACGTGAGGGAGTGAAAGGTGAGACATGTGAAGTGAGTAGATGTCAACGTGAGAGAGAAATGATAATATATATATATATATATATATATATATGATACCCCAAAGATACCCTGGCCCTACCAGCCGAAAATTGACTACGAGGAAGGTTCTTACCACCGACCACGCATTACGTACGTAGACCTCATGGCATAACGTACGTAATCGCAACAAATTAGCGTACGCAATGCTACACAGGTAGCGTACGCTATGTCTATAAACTTAGCCAAAATTCCAGACTCGCCAAGCAACAACCAATCGACGAAACCAAACCGACGACCAGTAAAAATATTTCGATCCCGAAATATTCTAATACAATATACATTGTATCGGTCCAAACAACAACACTTGTACAATTCCAAATGAATACGCACAACTTAACAGTAACACGAAAAAAAAATTACCCCCGGATATTACATACTCCCCACTTTAAAAAGAGTTTCGTCCCCGAAACTCAGGGTGCACAAGTCGGGGCACGGACTATCCATCAGGATAAGAAAACAACATCTCCAGGAATACTCCTCAATACGAGAAATTCCGCCTGAGTAACTGGACCGACCCCACGGGTTCCCACGTCTCCTCTGCCTGAACAAGGCGAAAAAAAAAATTCAAGTGATAAAGACACTCAACAAAGTGCGAGATTTGCCGAATCATGACTCTCCTGCTAGAGACTAGCCCGGAAATTGCACCAACTGCATGACTAGTAACACCGGCGTACACGTCCCGAGGGAGCCGCTCATCGTACATGCCTACAACCATCGGTGTACACTTCCCCATTCTCGTCAGCATCGAACGCCCATGCAATCACTGACTCGCACCACAAAAGAAATTAACAGCGCACAAATAGTTCTCGGGACCATGTCAATCGCACGCCCAAGTCCTCACGACTTGACGTCTCGAATCACAATGAACGATGACCCTGATCACCACAAAAATCCCGGGTACAGGACCAAAAAGGAAAGAAAATCACATCAAAAGCTCAAGTGTCAAGATTCTCAGATACAATCATTACAAGATAGATCAACCATAAATGGTTCGCAACCACAATACTAAAATACAGACCGAGTCAAACATCAATCCGAAAGACAAGGAAAATACAAATCAAGGCTACATCTCAAATGTACCCGAAATCAACCTCCTCCAGATCATCGGGCTCCTCGATCTCATCGACTTGAAGAAGACCCAAATCTAAACTCGCCGCCCCTCCTCGGTTGTCCATATCTCTGGCTCCCGAAGCCCGATATGACCCCTTGGATAAAGTACGGACTGAAGCAACAAAATCTCTCGAGGCCCATGAGCTCTCCCGAGATCTACTGGCACTAGAACTCCTGCAGTATTTCTGAAGGTGTCCCTGCCTCCCACACAGAAAATAAATAATAGCTGGAACCGTACATCGAGTACTGACATGCCCCGCTGAATCACAGTTAAAACAAATAACAGTCGAACTCGTCGCCTAAGAAGAAGATGCTTTCCCAGCACGAAGCCGACTAGAAAATGACCTCTGGGACGTCGGAGCCTGATGTCCCTCTGAACGAACCGGCATCTTAGTCCTCTCACCAGAAGAAACTGAAGGGTTCTTCCGAGCAAGCTCCTTCATCGAAAGCTCTGCTCCAAGAGCCTTTTCGATGAATTCGCCAAGTGAACTACAATTGTGATTGAACAACTGCATCCTCAACCGTGGGTTCACCCTCTTGCTAAAATACTTGATCTTATCCGCCTCAGTACGGATAACAGATGAAGTAAACTGAAGAAGTCCTTGAAACTTCTCAGCAATAACAATAACACCCTCGTCCTCGGCGGATTCGGGGTTCAAAACCGCCGACAACTTGGCTTCACGAAGTGGATCCGGATAATACCTATCTAACATGATAGTCTTGAACTCGATCCAAACACAATCACGATCGGTGGGTTTTTGAGCACGACTCCGAAAATGATTCGTCAGCCACCAAAGTATTTGGTACGAAATTTCGGGTTTCGGCCCACTCTGCGGCCTCTAGCCCCTCTGTCACATCCCCTTTCCAGACTGAAAGAATAACGTTCAATCATGACCACAACTCAAATACGCCTCAACGGCCAGAATGCTAGGTCAACGCAAAACACGAGTACACATACTCAACAGATAGACGATCACATCGATCATGCTAATCATATCCGATACAGAGCCCACACGCTCCAAAGCAAATAATCATAAATCAATCGCACCCGATCATCACATACAAGTGTCAACAAAACATGTATAATCAATGATATAATGAATGTATACACATAAAAGAGAATAGAGTCCTTACACAGGTCATACGAAGCTTCGAGGTCTTGCGATACTAGTCTTCACTGACGACAACTCGATGAAAAAAAAATGACTCATACAGTCGTCCAACTGTCACGACTCACAAAACCCGACTGCCCAGGTTGTCATAACCTGACAGCCCCGCTACTACCGCGTCGGTAGAGCCACATAACTCACATATCAGGGTATCTCACAACCCAATTCTCTGATACCATCTTCTGTAACACCCCCAAATCCCATTGGGTTATTACAGTGTCGTGGACCCCACACCAGGTGATCCACCAGGCGAACACGACTAAAATACAACAAACTGATCAAAATAGGAAATCACAGACCCTACTATGATGTCCGACATACTATTCCGATATGGAATTTCAACGACAAGGATGGGCCTACATGGCCAAAATAAAGTACAACAACATCCACGAGCCTTGCTCGGATAATACAAAACGACAACGACTGAACAAAACTGGAGTACTCCAAACTGTCTGACCGATATGAACACCAAATCATCTCGGACTAGTATCGTTCGAATGCCTCATCGCCATCGTCATGCCCTTGTGTCTCAACTCTCTCCTCGCAAGCACCTAAAACATGAAAACATGTTCCGCCCACACGGTGTCAGTCATCCAGATAATGAATATCAAATACATGTACAACATGATATGCATACAAAGGCAGAATGAACAGTACAACAATGGTAGTACGAGATGCTCACAAACCAAAGTAAGAATCGAGCATTCGTGAAACACTATGCCCACGGCATACGATCAATACCTGCTCAATAGGTTAGAACATAAGTGCCCAACGGCGAATCCTCAATATAGAACACAACAATACATTACCCGAAGGTAAACCAAACCAACGCTGTAATAAATACAAATCACAATGCCCGAAGGCACCAACGGAAATACCGATCCTGAAAACCCTCAGCCGAAGCTGCCAAAATATCACGATGGCCTAAAAGACGAACAACCCGAAGCTGCCAAAATATCACGATGGCCTGAAAGCCGAACAGCCCGAAGCTGTAAATCATCACAATACAGATCTCAAAGAAACAAACCCGACTGTCGAACATACCTCTCGGGCGTATGAACGCTTAATCACAAAACGTCGGACACATCCAAACATTTAAATGGACTATGAACGACCAAAATTGTACGGCTCAAAGATGGACATCACAGTAGACCCGATCCGGAGATGTGTCAGTGCACATGTCCACCCCGTATACGGAATCCAGAAATATACGTGGGACAATGTACCTAATTAGCCTCACGAACTACGTCTCGTGTGCACAATCCAATACAGAAATAATATTCACGCATGACTATATATGTGCGTGGCTAAAAATCCTACACAATAACCAATCGGAACGCAGATATGATTCCGGATATGTCACGATGCAACATGACAACGAAACTCAAAGGATAACACATCCAATACAGATCATACGACTCACCAAGTGAACGATGACACACGAATAATGAAAGATCGACACGACCAACAATATTCAAAACAACCATCCTGGGATCAAAATCCCTAGGGACCGATTAACACGAGCAACAATCACAACACAACAGTCCAGGAAATCCTCAACCCTCAATGATCACAAAATTACCGAGTTCATAAGAATAATAGTGTGCTGCCGTGAGTTGGCCAACACGACAATAATAATTCAACGGATGGGAACTATCCTCGACAGTCCCAATTCAATACCTCGATTACCTTCAGGACTGTCAATAGATAACAATTATACAATGGATGGGAATTAGCTTTGATAATCCCAATTCAATATATCGATTTCCTTTAGAGCGGACAATCGATAATAATTATACAACGGATGGGAATTAGCTTTGATAATCCCAATTCAATATATCGATTACCTTTAGAGCCGAAAATCGATAATAATTATACAACGGATGGGAATTATCTTTGATAATCCCAATTCAATATATCGATTACCTTTAAAACGGTTAACCGATAACAATTATACAACGGATGTCTCGGCACCTTTAATCGGTTAGCGATAACGAAGATGATAATCGAATACGTCAATGCCTTCAATCGGCCAATACGACATCAATAAAAAAACACTGATATCAATGATGACGATTCACAACAATATCTTGATGGAACATCAATCAACAATAACAATCGATACGTCGAAGCCGCGAACCGGCTATCGACAACAATATCTCAATGGAACATCAATCAACAATAATAATCGATATGTCAATACCGCGAACCGGCTATCGACAAATATATTACCAACAAGTATCGCAATGCCTTAAACCTGCCATTTACGAACAACAATAATATTTGGCATAATTTGCCGAAGAGTATCGTATCAAACAATCCCTTGATGTTAACAAAATCATAAAGAGACCAAGTCTCGAAATGATACACACATTCATACACATATATGGTAACATTAATCTCATTGACTAGTACAAGTATAAAATTTGCCTCAAACCGAAGGCGAGAAAGTCCTTCCACGATCAACGTCCTACCACGAATCGACCAACGATGTCCTCCGACAATCACAAGCACTCGAACAACCTTGAATGAAATACAATTCATTCGATAACACGATATCAACCGAAAACAACATAATAGATAACTCCGATTCCAATACGAGCGCATACTATACTCGTATATACCCGTATACACATATATATAATATACATACATCACACACACAATACACAATATATATATATACCCGCTGTACACAATATATATATAGATATATTCACATGACATACACACATACACTCTACTAACCAGACACACTTTACATTATATATATATATATATATATATATATATATATATATACACCTGCACATGCACACACAAACTTTACACATTATATATATATATATATACTGTAATACCCGTACTTTTATTGACTGTTTGACTCTGTCATCCTCCTTATTTTTGTCGCTCTGTAAATGCTTGGAGATGTGGTTGATATTGTTATTGAGTTTTGTATCTCGTTTGGTTCTTGATCATGTCGTTTAGACCTTGCGGGAATGTTCTGTGCTAGAGAATTAGCGTACGCTAGGCCTAGGCTAACGCACGCTAGTGCAGCGATTAGCGCACGCTAGCTCGAGCCGTAGCGCACGCTAAGAGTATGAGTCGGAGTCGAGAACCGGTGTGATTGCTCTGCGGATCGGCGGAATAACGCACGCTAGGAGTTTGTTAGCGCGCTATCCATGTATAGTAGCGCACGCTAACATCCGTCCGTAGCGCACGCTCTGCTGGTCGGCGAGCGGTGAAGTCGCCGGGTTTTACGGACTATCGAGATAGCGTACGCTAGGCCGGCTAGCGCACGCTAAAGCTATAGCATAACCGCTAAACATTGGCGGTAGCGCACGTTAAGTATTGAGCGAGGCGAGTCGGTAAGTTACGGACTCCGGATCTTGGATGCCATATTTTGGGCTAGCGCACGCTGGGGCAGATGATTAGCGCACGCTAACGAGACCGGCGAAGCCCTGGACTATCCGGTGACTTCGCTAGCGCACGCTAATGATAGAGGCGTAGCGTGCGCTAGACTGGACATATATAAATATGGCAGTTGACTTTATTTTCGTCATTTCTCACCTTCTTCACTCCTTTTCGACGGGAATCACTCGGGAGAGGCGATCTTAGGCGATTGGAAGCGATCTTCCTTCTATCAACAATATATTTGCTTGGAGAACAAGGATTTCTCAACATCTAATTCCTCCTAACGTCCGAATCAAGGTAAAAATCCTTAGAACCCTACCTTTTGGGAATTTTTGGGTTTTTCGTAGATTTGTACGATTTACCCGTTTTGAAGCTTGGGAACCTTGAGATTATGATGTATCTATACCGTATGTATACTTTTCCTACGATTTTACGGTTTAGATTGTGCCGTTTTCGGACTTGTGAGATTTAGGACGATTCTCCAACCTTTAGTTGATTATCCGTATATCTTTATGAATCGTAGACGGGTTTGGGGAGTTCCTTCGTGTAGTTTGAATATGGATGATTCATTATCATATTCCTTGAGAATCGTTTAGGTGCCGGAAGCGCGTTCTTGGACCTACCGAACTCATACCTTTCCTCCGTTCAATTTCTCGATGTCTCAAAGGCAAGTATACATTTATGATTGTGCGTTCTCGACTTTGAAAGTAAGAGGAATTGATGGTATGATATGAACGAACCGTTTTTACGGCATTCATAGATATATTGATGGCATATTATGAACGAACCGTTTTTACGGCATTCATATATGTATTATTGGCATGTAACGAACGAACCGTTTTGACGGCATTCCTACATGTAACGGCGTATGATATGAACGAACCGTTTCTACGGCATTCACATACGTCATAAGATTTTAGTCATTCCGGAATACTAGTCTTGAATTGATGAATTGACGGATTACATTTACTTTATTGTCGAGGAGTATTGTGTTTCATACTTGATATACTTGCACTAGCTATTCGACGGCTAACCCCTTTAAGGGGGAAATACGTTTCATGTATTTCGAGTTCCAGAGATCGGACGGTAGTCTTGGGTCGGCATGAAGATGGTGGGCAAGTGTGATCTTGTGTTGGTCTTCGATTATGTTTTGAGTTTTCCATTCAGTGTTGTTGTACTGGATTGATTATTGAATACTCGAGTATTGTTTTCCTCTTTCCTTGAAGTTCCGGCCTGTGTTTGCCGAAGTATTGATTTGTGATGTAATGTCTGTGAATACATTGGTTATGTTTTTGGATACCTTTGTATCGTCTTTCTCCCCATTATATGTAGACCTTCTCGGTCAAGTTTTATAGTTCCGTGTATGTTTAGCCTTGTGTGTCCCACGGCGGGGCTCACGGCGCTGTAATATACCCTGAATAACTTGGGCGTGTTACAGAATATGGTATCAGAGCTTAGGTCTATGGATACCTAGGCTGTCGGTCTTTTGGGTCGAATGAGTCGTCAATTTTCCACAGTATCACTACTCTGCCATCATCACAGTGCGACCAGTACTTGTAAGACCTCTTACTCTTCAGATGTTTTCTTATTCATTATGCTTCATCTATGGATGTTCTTGAGAATCGATCACCTTAATGACGTGTGTTTGAATTGTGCTTACGTACCTTGTGTGTTCTTCAGTATGTCAGCTGGTAGGGGCCGTGGCCGTGGTCGTGGCCGTGGACGAGGAAGAGGTCGTGGCGCGGCCGTTTCCATCAGTTCAGTTGCGGGGTCGACCAACCCCAGTTTGTCGAACTCGGTGCATCCCGACACCGAGAGCCAGCACGACCAATCAGACGGTCAGGGGAACAACGCGGACGTTGGAGTGGCGAATGCACTTCAACAATTGGCTACTCAGATGACTATTTTGGCCCAAACTGTTCAGCTGAATAACCCGAACCCAAACACGGATGCCTTGCTACAGAATGTAATCCGTATGCACCCTCCACAGTTTGGCGGTGCCACAGACCCGTTAGGCTGGGAAGACTAGCTAGCGGAACTAGAGAAGATTTTCGAGGCGGTTGATTGCCCCGAGGTGAGGAAAGTACCAATTGCTCAGTATTTCCTCACTAAGGAGGCCGCTACTTGGTGGAAGGTCATCAAGCCACAGGATCGTATTGCCTCGTGGGATGAATTTAAGGAGCTCTTGGAGGCCGAGTTTTGCCCTTGGCGTGCAGAGAGCGAATCGAGCCTTCTTCGAGGCTAAACCACGGGATATTCCGTTTCGCAGCGATCGTGGAGTACAACCAACAATTGATCCATGTGAAGGATCAAGTGCGTAACGCGTGATAAGATCCGTTATTTTGATATGCGGATGAATTTGGACTTACGACGGTACATGGCGGCTTTGCTTGTACCACGCTGAAAGAGTATCGGGGCGAGCTTTAGCCCATGATATGTTGAGCCCCGACAACGATACCGTTGAAGAACGAAGAAAGCAGAAAGTTGCGGGAAATTTTTACGGATCTAAAGGTGGCAACTTTGAAGTCTCGACGACTAACGTTTCGCGGACGATCGTCGCGTTCTAATAAAGGGAAGAGGGGTTACCGTTCCACTCCAGTACCTCAAATCGCACGGTGACTTGCTATAATCAGTGGCCGCCCGTGCCACTTGAATTCGAATGCTACTTTCCACCATTAAAGTGTCACACGTGTGGACAGATGGGGCATAGAGCGGTTTATTGCTCGAGTGAACCGGACTTTGGACACTCGGGCTTCACCAACACCACTTGATCAAGGTATTAATCGGCGGCAATCTTTTGGTCAACCTCGGCGAGAATTTCGGCGAGGCCGGGGCGGGGCGAGAATCTTTGGAGGGGGGAACTCTAGCGTCGGTTCGGTACAACCACGGGTTTATGAGATGCGCCGAGCAGACGAACCCGACGCGGCAGTGGCTTCAGGTACCATTCATATTCTATCTCATCCAGTCCATGTACTTTTTGATTCGGGTGCTACACATTCTTTTATTTCTTTGGAGTGTGTACGCCGTTTGAATATAACTTGTCTGACTACATGCGATCCCTTTATCGTGAAACTGCCTAGCGGGGATAGAATTGTGGGGAACCGGGAGATTAGAGATTTTCCGGTGATTATATCCAGTATGGAATGGTTATCGAACCTGATTGTAGTTGATATGGAAGGCGAGGATGTAATCCTCGGTGAGGATTGGCTTGATAGTCATCAAGCGATCATGAATTACCGTACCAAGGTTATCACCATGATGACTAAAGACGGGTCTGAGTACTCATTTTTGGGGCGTAAGTCGGGACTACCCAAGTTACTTATCAGTGCCATGAAGGCCGTAAAACTTTTGAATAAAGGTTGTGCGGGCTATTGGTGTTATGCCTTGAAAATGGAAGGAAACGAAGTCGATCTCTCTTCGATTCCGGTTGTTAATGAGTATCTGATGTTTTTCGGATGACCTCCGGGATTACCGCGGATCTAGAAATAGAGTTTACCGTGGACTTAGAGCCAGATGCGGCTCCGATTTCTAAAGCACCTTACCGGATGGCACCTTCCGAAATGCAAGAATTGAAGAATCAGTTGGGAGAACTTCTGGAAAAAGGGTATATCAGACCGAGCGCTTCGCCTTGGGGAGCGCCTGTTCTTTTTGTGAGGAAGAAGGATGGTTCACTACGTTTGTGCATTGACTACCGTGAGCTGAACAAAGTAACCATCAAGAACAAGTATCCTTTGCCACGTATAGACGATTTATTTGATCAATTGCAAGGGGCTGCAGTTTTCTCGAAAATTGATTTAAGGTCCGGGTATTACCAACTCAGAGTGAGGGAGTCAGACGTTCCGAAGACGGCATTTCGGACGAGATATGGACATTATGAATTTGTAGTTATGCCTTTCGGGTTGACTAACGCACCAGCAGTATTCATGCAGTTAATGAATAAGATATTCATCGAGTACCTCGACAGGTGTGTAGTCGTCTTTATTGACGACATCTTAATTTATTCTCGAGATAAGGAGGAACATGCCCGACACTTGCGTTTGGTTTTAGACATTTTGAGAACCGAGCACCACTATGCAAAATTCTCGAAATGTGAGTTTTGGTTGGAAGAAGTTATGTTTCTCGGCCATGTGATTTCGGCCGAAGGGGTTCGTGTAGACCCGCAGAAGATCGAGGCAGTGCTAGATTGGGCACCGCCTAAAAATTTTAAGGAGGTTCGTAGCTTTTTGGGACTTGCTGGGTATTACCGTCGGTTTGTCGAGGGGTTCTCGAAACTCGCTCGACCGCTTACGAAATTACTCCAGAAGACCGAAAAGTTTGTTTGGACGGATGAGAGGCAATGAGCTTCGATGAACTAAAGAGACGATTGACTTCAGCGCCGATTCTAACTTTACCACATGGTAGCGAAGGCTTTGCGATTCTGATGGCGCTTGGTCAAGGCACAGGTTGTGTCCTTATGCAGCATGATAAGACAATAGCTTTTGCGTCACGACAATTAAAGCCTTACGAAATGAATTATCCTACTCACGATTTGGAATTAGCCGCAATTGTCTTCGCACTCAAGATTTGGCGACATTATTTGTATGGTTCGCCGTGCCGGATTTATACCGATCACAAGAGTCTGAAATATATTTTCAGTCAGAAGGAGCTGAATATGAGACAGCGGCGTTGGTTAGAGTTGATAAAGGATTATGATTTGGATATTCTTTACCACCCCGGAAAAGCTAATGTCGTTGCGGATGCGTTGAGCCGCAAATCGGAATCTCTTCAAATGCTCGAGGTTCTTACACCTCAGACGAAAATTCGTCAGGACTTAATTGAGCAAGGGATAGAAGTTTGGCTTCAACGAGTGCAGGGGCAACTGTGTACTCTCGAAATTACTTCGTCTTTAGTTGATGACATCAAAGGAAGTGGAGTGACCCGATGATTTCTCAATTGAAGGTAGATGTAATTAAAGGAAAAGCTCTGGCTTTATGGTACACGAGGATAGTATTACGAGATTTGGGCGGGCTTTGTGTTCGAGCGATTTAGAGTTGAGACAGAGAATTCTCAGAAGCGCATGCTACGCCTTACTCAATCCACCCCGGGACGAGTAAGATGTACAAAGATTTGAAGCGAAATTTTTGGTGGAATAACATGAAGAAGGATGTTACGGAGTTTGTACTACGGTGCTTGACGTGCCAACAAGTCAAGATCGAACATCAACGACCAGCGGGGTTGTTGAAACCGCTTCCCATTCCCGAGTGGAAGTGGGAAGACATTTCTATGGATTTCATCATCGCATGCCGAGAACTCGGGCCGAATGAATATGATTTGGGTAGTTGTCGATCGGTTGACCAAGTCTGCACACTTTTTGTGTATTAAGGATACTTGGGGGCCGGATAGACTGGCTCGAACCTTTATTGCCGAGATCGTGAGGTTACACGGTGCCCCCAAAACCATTGTTTCTGATCGAGACGGCCGTTTCGTATCGCACTTTTGGCAGGCCGTTCATCAGGCTTTGGGTACTGAGTTGAGATTGAGCACTTCTTTTCATCCTCAGTCGGATGGTCAGACAGAGAGGACGATTCAAACGTTGGAAGATATGTTACGGGCTTGTGCCTTAGACTGGAGTAATGATTGGGAGCTTCACTTGCCGTTGATCGAGTTTGCTTACAATAATAGTTGGCATGCGTCGATCCAAATGGCACCCTTCGAGGCACTTTATGGTAGGCGATGTAGGTCACCATTATGTTGGGACGAGGCTTCTAAGCTAGTTGGGACGGAGCCGGATATGTTGATGGAGACTAAGGAAAAGATTACTATTATCCGGGACCGATTATTGGCTGCCCAGAGTCGTCAGAAATCTTATGCTGATACTCGTCGTCGACCCTTGGAGTTCAATGTGGTGGATCAAGTCGAACTCAAGGTGTCGCCGACCCGTGGAGTTATCCGCGACGGGAAAAAGGGAAACTTAGTCCGAGGTATATCGGACCTTTCGAGATTTTGACGAGTTGGAGATTTAGCTTATCGCTTGGCGTTGCCTCGGCTTTGAGTCACGTCCATAGTGTTTTTCATGTGTCTCGATTGAGGAAATGCGTGCGGATCGAGCCACATCATTGACTACAGTGAGATTGACGTAGCCGAGGATATTACCTTTCCGGAGAGACCCGTGAAGATCCTTGAGCGTCGCGAGAAACAACTTCGGCATAAGACCATTCCACTGGTTAAAGTGCAATGGTCGAGACATGGAGTCGAGGAGGCAACTTGGGAGACGGAAGAGAAGATGCGGGTGGAATACCCCGAACTATTTATTTCTTAAGTTTCGGGACGAAACTTCTTTTTAGAGGGGGAGAATGTAATACCCGTACTTTTATTGACTGTTTGACTCTGTCATCCTCCTTATTTTTGTCGCTCTGTAAATGCTTGGAGATGTGGTTGATATTGTTATTGAGTTTCGTATCTCGTTTGGTTCTTGATCATGTCGTTTAGACCTTGCGGGAATGTTCTGTGCTAGAGAATTAGCGTACGCTAGGCCTAGGCTAACGCACGCGCTAGTGATTAGCGCACGCTAGCTCTGAGCCGTAGCGCACGCTAAGAGTATCAGTCAGGTCAGAACCAGTATTCGGACTGCTCTCTGGACTGGCGGAATAACGCACGCTAGGAGTTTGTTAGCGCTCGCTATCCATGTATAGTAGCGCACGCTAACATCCGTCCGTAGCGCACGCCACGGCTGGTCGGAGGCGATGAAGTCGCCAGTTTACGGACTATCGAGATAGCGTACGCTAGGCCGGCTAAGCGCACGCTAAAGCTATAGCATAACGCACGCTAAACATTGGCGGTAGCGCACGTTAAGTATTGAGCGAGGCGAGTCGGTAAGTTCGGACTCCGATCGATGCCATATTTTGGGCTAGCGCACGCTAGGGCAGATGATTAGCGCCGCTAACGAGACCGGCGAAGCCACCGGACTATCCGGTGACTTCGCTGCGCACGCTAATGATAGAGGCGTAGCGTGCGCTAGACTGGACATATATAAATATGGCAGTTGACTTTATTTTCGTCATTTCTCACCTTCTTCACTCCTTTTCGACGGGAATCACTCGGGAGAGGCGATCTTAGGCGATTGGAAGCGATCTTCCTTCTATCAACAATATATTTGCTTGGAGAACAAGGATTTCTCAACATCTAATTCCTCCTAACGTCCGAATCAAGGTAAAAATCCTTAGAACCCTACCTTTTGGGAATTTTGGGGTTTTTCGTAGATTTGTCCGATTTACCCGTTTTGAAGCTTGGGAACCTTGAGATTATAATGTATCTATACCGTATGTATACTTTTCCTACGATTTTACGGTTTAGATTGTGCCGTTTTCGGACTTGTGAGATTTAGGACGATTCTCCAACCTTTAGTTGATTATCCGTATATCTTTATGAATCGTAGACGGGTTTGGGGAGTTCCTTCGTGTAGTTTGAATATGGATGATTGATTATCATATTCCTTGCGAATCGTTTAGGTGCCGGAAGCGCGTTCTTGGACCTACCGAACTCATACCTTTCCTCCGTTCAATTTCTCGATGTCTCAAAGGCAAGTATACATTTATGATTGTGCGTTCTCGACTTTGAAAGTAAGAGGAATTGATGGTATGATATGAACGAACCGTTTTTACGGCATTCATAGATATATTGATGGCATATTATGAACGAACCGTTTACGGCATTCATATATGTATTATTGGCATGTAACGAGCGAACCGTTTTGGCATTCCTACATGTAGCAGCGTATGATGCGAGCGAACCGTTTCTCGGCATTCACATACGTCATAAGATTTTAGTCATTAGGAATACTAGTCTTGAATTGATGAATTGACGGATTATATTTACTTTATTGTCGAGAGTATTGTGTTTCATACTTGATATACTTGCACTAGCTATTCGACGGCTAACCCCTTTAAGGGGCAAATACGTTTCATGTATTTCGAGTTCCGGGAGATCGGACAGTGCAGTGCGGGTCGGCATGAACATGGTGGGCAAGTGTGATCTTGTGTTGGCCTTCCGATTATGTTTTGAGTTTTCCATTCGGTGTTGTTGTCTTGGATTGATTATTGAATACTCGAGTATTGTTTTCCTCTTTCCTTGAAGTTCGGCTGTGTTTGAAGTATTGATTTGTGATGTAATGTCTGTGAATACATTGGTTATGTTTTTGGATACCTTTGTATCGTCTTTCTCCCCATTATATGTAGACCTTCTCGGTCAAGTTTTATAGTTCCGCGTATGTTTAGCCTTGTGTGTCCCACGGCGGGGCTCACGGCGCTGTAATATACCCTGAATAACTTGGGGGTGTTACATATACAACACACACACACACACACTGTTGTACACGTTATATATATATATATATATATATATATATATATATATATATATATATATATATATATATATATATATATATATATATATATATATAACGTACACTGCACATACACACAAACTTACCAGAAAAAGTCGATCGGCCGGGCAACCTTCGCCGGAATTCGGTCAGAAAAACAACTCCTGCTGGAACTCGGTCGCCGGAAAACTGACCCGCCAGACCTCGTCCAACTCCAACCCGTTCCCGTCCATGTCTGGTTTTCACCATCTCCACGTGCAACTCCTCGCCGGAAGTTTGCCGCGCCTCCGTTCCGGTCAGAAACCATCTCCGGTCACTGGAAACTATGGAGCCGCGTCCATGGCCGGAAACCATGAAGAGCGCCGGCGCCTGAGCTCCGTCTTGCCAGAAAAAGGTCGGAACAACTCGACCGGATCTGCAACGCCGTCCGTTCCGGAAGTTCTGACCGGCCGTCGCTGCTCCAGTCACGAGCCACCACGCCGCCGTCGAGCTTCGGTCATCGCCGGAGACGTCAGTCCATTACTCCGGTCGTCAACTCTAGTCCGTCGCCGGAAACTATGAAGAAGCCGGCTGCCCGTCCTTAACTCTACCTCGTCGGAAAAAAACAAGAGAGAAGGATAAGAGAGAGAGAACGAGAGAGAGAGAGAGGATGGCGAGAGAGCTGGAGAGAAAAACTAGAGATAGAGAGGAATAATGTGAGAGGGAGGAGACAAAGTGAGAAGGTGACATATATATATATATATATATATATATATATATATATATAACTTGAGGGAGAGAAAGGTGAGACATGTGAAGTGGGTAGATGTCAACGTGAGAGAGAAATAATATATATATATATATATATATATATGTATATATATAAATGATACTCCAAAGATACCCTGGTCCTACCAGCCGAAAGTTGACTACGAGGAAGGTTCCTACTACCGACCACGCATTTCGTACGTAAACCTCAGGGCGTAACGTACGTAATCGCAACAAATTAGCGTACGTAATGCTACACAGGTAGCGTACACTATGGCTATAAACTTAGCCAAAATTCCAGACTCGCCAAGCAACAACCTATCGACGAAACCAAACCGATGACCAGTAAAAATATTTCAATCCCGAAATATTCTAATACAATATACATTGTATCGGTCCAAACAACAACACTTGTACAATTCCAAATGAATACGTACAACGTAATAGTAACACGAAAAAAAAATGACCCCCGGATATTACAATCACATCTAATCGGGAACTAAGTGCCATACAAACAAAGTGCCACAGACAGGTCCGCCTATAATCCTGTCGGGGCAAAGTGCCACGTCGGCAGACGGGGGCCACCTCTTGAGCCCATACGAAACCGAGATCCGACCTAAAATCCGGTGGTCACCTCTTGAGTTGTAGGGCCACCTCTAGAGTCCCAAATTTGTGTCAGGGACGGTTAGACCATGTCTTGGATCGAGCAGCACGGCTTCGGTTCATGAACAAGGCTACCGTCGTTTCCTATTCCCTTGAAGCCAATGGACGGAGTGTTCCGGAGGTGACTGGGTCATAGACTTAGGATATAATCGCGATTATGGTATGATCCGGGCACTGACCCACAATTAAGGACATGCCGAGCCCAGATAAGAGATAAGGAATCACGTCACCAAGCGTGAAAGCGCTAAGCTCAAAGGCCAAAGTTATAATGATGGTCCGACAAATGCCCAAGGCTACGGTCATTAAACCAAAGGTCGTGGAGATAGTCAAAGGCCAAACACTGATAACGGTCTAAGATGTTATAAGGAGGCCGAGGGACTTAGTCATATAGACGACCTCCCGAAGCTAAATACTCACTAGGCGCTCGACGCCAGATATTGTCATACTTAACAACAATCTACGGAGATTGACTGTTCACTCATAACCTAATTCATTGTATTATATTTTGAAACTTATACCATCCATAAATGATAAATTTTCAAAAGTGGGAGTAAAAATAGTATATTTTTCAAAATAATTATATACGTATAATTTCAGAAAATATACCCAACCCAACTCACCGAGAATCCATTATTCTCAGCCCAATTTTTTTTCTAAAACCCCACTAGATGAGGAGACCCAAGAAGATGACGAGACGAATGTTGATGACCAGTGAAGATCGTCATTGAAGAACTGTCGAGACATAAGTATTAGAATGTTGAAATAAATACTCCTTTTTATTCTTGTATAAATAAAGTATTCTGATCACCGCTGTACTCTTGAACTTTATGTAACTATTCCGCTGTACTCATGTATGTTTGTTTCATCGAATAACCAGACTTAGTTCACCGGGCTAAGATCTAGCATTTGAATGCTCTACTGTAATTCTATTATCACAAACGTTATTTAATTACGTTGGCTGTCGCGTTCTCATCCAACCCCGGTGTGGGGGGCGTGACAGATGAGGTATCGGAGCTCGGTTTGTAAGAAGGACACTTACATCGAGCTTTTTCAGGATAAGATTCTTCGGACTTAGATGGGAATTCCACCTAGGACGAAGTGAACCATAAGATTGAGACCTAAAGTAGATTTCTCGAGTCAACTTCCATTAAAAACCTCTTTCGGCTTGTTGCAATTCACTTGGAATATGCATAGTCATATTCAAAAGTTCCTAAGTCATCGGCTAAGATACTTGATTAAGTATTCGTAGCATTCCCTGATTGAATCAATTCCTCTATTGAAATCTTGAAATGGATATAGTATATGTTACTTATCGGTTTATCTGAAATCCATTGAACCTCCTTACTCTTCTAAAATTAGGTATTAATATTCCTTGATTGCTAGTGTCACATAATCATATTCGTTGAATCATTAAGTTCACTGCCTTGATGATTATTCATGCTTAATAGAGTTTATATCGGACATTAGATTTTTACGAAATACTGACTTAGAACTTGGTTTGGTAGGTATGGATTTCGAAATGGAGATGGTCGTTGAGGTCATGCGCCTAACCGAGAAGCTGAAGCTCTTGGAGGAGCAGGCTACCCACTGGAGAGATTGCTGGGCAGACCAGTTTAGGGCGAAGCTAAGAGTCCAGGATCGAATCGAGTCGCTCGAACAAAGAATTCAGACCCTGACCGAGGAGCTGATTGGAGCTAGGCAGGAGACTGGCATGTACCGCGGCCAGAGAGATGAGGCGATGCAGATACTCGGATTTCGTCGAGAGGAGTGTCGGAGCTTCGAGATAGCATTGCATGAGCTAAATGATTACGTGAAGATGCAGGAGGCCGTCATTCAGAACCTTCAGCATGCATGCTCCCAGTTCAGTTCCCACGTGGAGGCGCTTGAGGGCACCTTGGCTTCAGAGCACCAGCGACATATGGAGTTTTCTAATGCGATGAGAGGTCACATGGCCGAGCTGACTGAGCTGATTCCTGAGTTGCTGATCACACCGCCCGCAGGGACGTCTGCAGCATCCTCTAGCTCTGAGGAGGAGGACCCCGAGGAGGAGCCGATGGAGCCAGGAGAGGATTGAGGATGTTGTTTTTACGATCTCGTCATGATGTTTAATTGATTATGATAACGATGTGATGTACTTAATGTTTTGTCTATGGTATTTTGGACGACGATTAAGTTGGTTAAGTTTCTAATTATCTTTATCAGAAAATGTAGTTTTCTATGTCACAGCAAACTATTAGAATGCATTAATTATGATTATGCAATTTTCATATTCTACGATAATAATGATTTAAAATAATGTGCACATTCAAATTTCATGTATTTACAACTCGAACTAAGCTAACTATAAAAATCATTAGCTGCTACGGATGGCTGATAGACGTAGAGGACGCCCGCGAGTTAACCGTGATGGACAACAAGACCAACGCAATAACGAAGGAGGCGCTGCAAATGATGCCATAGCACAAGCACTAACCCAACTGACAAACTTCCTGCAACAACAAGCTGACAACAATCGGACTGCAGGAGGCACACAAGACCGCATGTTGGAGAGATTCTTACATTTCAGTCCGCCAACGTTTGACGGAGAACCAGATGACATCAAGGCAGAATTATGGGTAGAAAGGATGGAGATCATATTCAATGCATCCCAGTACACCGATGATCAACGTATAACGTTGGCTACGTTTCGACTCGAGTCTGCCGCACATGATTGGTGGAAGATCGTTAATGCCCGCTGGATAAGAGAGGATCGTGCCAGAACTTGGGTCAATTTCTTAACTGATTTTCAGACCCAGTACATCTCAGCAGCAGCTAGAGAGGCTCGTCGATATAAATTTTATCATCTGAAGCAAGGATCTTTGACTGTAGCTCAGTATGAGTCGCAGTTCAACCGACTCTCCAAGTTCGCACCAGGACTAGTAAGCATAGAGGAGGATAAGCTGTACAAGTTTACCCGAGGATTGAGGTTTTCTCTGCAACAGAGTCTGCTGCCAGTGAGAGTAACAACTATGGCGGAAGCAGTCGAAGCTGCAACCCGAATCGAAAGTGGGATGACACATCTAGGACAGGCGAAGGAGCGCACCGCTGGGAAGTTTAAGAGAACCGCACCAAACCGATCATCCAGACCACCCCAAAAATTTCAATGCAAGACTTCTGGCCAGAACACCGAAAAGAGGCCTGTGAACAATCTACCGCCCTGTCCGCACTGTAATAAGATGGGGCATAAACCCGAGGACTGCTGGAAGAAATAAGGGAGGTGCCTGCGCTGTGGAGATAATCAGCATCAGACTAGAGAATGCCTGAAGTGGGAGACACCAGACAACAATCAGCAGAAAAATGTGGCCAAGAAGGATGATCGCAAGGGCAAAGGAAAAGCACCAGCGAGAGTTTTTGCCTTAGCTGGACAAGAAGCTCCTAATGCGATAGACGTGGTGGATGGTACGTTTCTTGTGTCAAACCACTCTGCGCATGAATTATTAGATCCATGATCATCACATTCTTTTGTTGCACCCCATTACGCACAAAAACTGAATGTATGTATGGAATCACTGCCTGTAAGCTTAGAGGTGTCCACACCTATGGGTGTAAGCCAGGAAATGGATTCGGTATTTAGGAATTGTGAAGTTGTAGTTGAGGGTCAATGCTTCCCTGCTGACCTAATACTTCTTCCCATACTTGAGTATGACCTCATACTTGGTATGGATTAGCTATCTAAGAGCTATGCACAACTCGATTGCCATTCTAAGATAGTTCGATTATGCAAACCCGAACACCCTGTAGTTGAACTACACGGGAGTGCTAGAATTAACTCGGACCCAATTATATCAGCTACGAAGGCAAAAAAGGCCATTTCAAAGGGAGCAACGGGATATCTAGCTTTTGTCATGAACAAACCTAAGAGCAAAATAGAGATTGAAGCAATACCAGTAATATCAGAATACCCCGATATTTTCCCCACAGAACTCACTTCTCTGCCTCCAGATAGGGAAGTTGAATTTAACATAGATATCTTTCCAGGGAAGGCACCTATGGCTAGAACGCCATATCGAATGGCCCCACTGGAACTGCAAGAACTGAAGGTTCAGTTGCAGAAATTTCTAGAGGTTGGATTTATCTGGCCAAGCATATCCCCTTGGGGAGCACCAGTTCTATTCGTAAAAAAGAAAGATGGCATGCTAAGATTGTACATTGATTACCGAGAACTTAACAACATTATAGTTAAGAACAAGTATCCACTTCCTAGGATCGATGAACTATTCAACCAACTACAAGGAGCGACAGTTTACTCCAAGTTTGATCTTCAGCAGGGATACCATCAATTGAGGATCAAAGAGAATGACATACCGAAGACTGCCTTTCAAACTAGGTATGGTCATTATGAATTTGTGGTAATGCCTTTCGGATTGACCAACACACCGACTGCATTTATGGATTTAATGCACCACGTATTTCGACCATATTTGGATCAATTCATAGTGATATTTATTGACGACATACTCGTTTATTCCAAGTAGGATCAGGAGAATGAAACTCACCTGAGGTTGGTGCTAGAGATGCTAAGGAAGCATATTGTACGCCAAATTCAGCAAGTGTGAATTCTGGTTAAGAGAACTAGCATTTTTAGGGCATATAATATCGGGAGAAGGAATTGCAGTAGATCCATCAAAGGTGGAGACTATTCTGGACTGGAAGAGGCCAGAAACGGTCACTGAGATTCGGAGCTTTCTTGGACGTGCGGGTTACTACCGCAAATTCATTAAAGACTTCTCAAAAATTGCAGGACCACTCACAAGACTAACGCAAAAACATATTAAATTTGAGTGGAATGATAAGTGTGAGACGAGTTTCCAGGAACTCAAGAGAAAACTCACCACCGCACCTGTTCTAACACTTGCCGAAGGGAGTGAAGTATTTGTGGTATATAGCGATGCATCGAAGGAAGGATTAGGAGCTGTACTGATGCAAAACGGCAAGGTTGTGGCTTACGCATCCCGAAAGCTAAAGATCCACGAGATGAACTATCCGACCCATGACCTTGAACTCGCAGCAATAGTGTTTGCCTTGAAGAAATGGAGACACTACTTGTATGGAGCTACCTTCACCATTTTTACTGACCACAAGAGTCTCAAATATTTATTCTCTCAGAATGAGTTGAATCTAAGACAGAGACGGTGGATAGAACTTCTGGAAGATTATAACTTCTCCATTCAGCATCATCCGGGCAAGGCCAATGTCATAGCAGACGCCTTGAGTAGGAAAGCAAGTGTGGCTAGACTTATGGTAAGAGAATGGAACGCCTTGAGAGAAATAGTCCAATGGAACCCAAAGCATGCTAAGACACATGTTCTATGTGCTAATTTATTAGTAAAGCCGGACCTACTTAAGGAGATTCAAGAAGCACAGATTCATGATGGGAAGCTGTGTAAACTTAAGGAAAGAATCACACAAGGCGAGAAATCTGAGTTTAGCATGTCAGAGGATGGAATACTAAGATTAAAGCACCGTACATGCGTTCCCGATAATGACGAACTCAAGAAGAAAATTCTATTAGAGGCTCACTTCTCTCGGTATACAATTCACCGAGGCAGTAATAAGATGTATAAGGATCTGAAGAAATACTACTGGTGGGTGAACATGAAGAACCAGGTAGCAGAATTCGTAGCAAGGTGTTTAAATTGTCAAAGAGTGAAGGCTGAACACCAAAGACCATCAGGGTTGCTACAGCCACTCGAGATTCCCGAATGGAAATGGGAACTAATCACGATGGACTTCGTGATGGATCTACCAACAACCAGTGGAGGATATAACACGATCTGGGTAATCGTGGATAGACTTTCAAAGTCAGCTCACTTCTTACCCGTAAGAAAGAGTGACAGTCTACAGAAACTAGCAAGGACGTATATCCGAGAAATCATTAGACTACATGGAATACCTGTAGACATTGTGTCAGACCGTGACCCCAGATTCATCTCTAAATTTTGGAAGAGTCTTCATCGAGAACTTGGGACGACATTGTGTTTCAGCACTGCAGCACACCCTCAGACGGACGGACAATCCGAGAGAACGATACAAGTCCTTGAGGACATGTTACGGGCATGTGCACTGGATTTTCAAAAGAGTTGGAGTCACCACCTACCCTTAGCTGAGTTTGCCTATAACAATAGCTACCAGGAAACGATTGAGATGGCTCCATATGAAGCATTGTACGGGAGAAAGTGCCGATCGCCAATACATTGGGAAATTGACAACCGGTGGACACCACAGGGTAAGCAGAACCAAGACCCGATAACGAGAGTTGATCTAGTAGAAGATGCCATAGATAAGGTTAGAATCATTCGGGATCGAATTCGCACCGCTCAGAGCCGACAGAAAAGTTATGCAGACCGGAGAACGAAGGATTTGGAATTTGACACAGGAGACAAAGTATTCCTTCGCTTATCACCACGCAAAGGATTAATCAACTCAGGGAAATGAGGAAAGCTTAGCCCCAGATACGTCGGACCTTTCACGATACTAGAGCGAATTGGAAATTTGGCGTATCGTCTCGAGCTACCAACCGAGCTTGCCGGAATGCACAACGTGTTCCGTGTCTCAAGATTGAAGAAATACCATCCGGATCCTGAGCATGTCATCACTCATGACATGTCACCAATCAAAGAAGATCTAACCTACATCGAGAAGCCGATCAGAATCATAGATCAACAAGTACGCGAGCTGAGAAATAAGAAGATTCCATTAGTCAAAGTCATTTGGTCGAAGCACAACAGAGAAGAAGACGCCACATGGGAAGCTGAGGAAGAAATGAAGAAATCGTATCCCGAATTATTTGATTAGGAATTTGGGGACCAAATTCTTTTAAGGAGGGGAGGATGTAAAACCCCCTAAAACTCGATAGTTTACTACATGTATAATTGTTAAATCATGATGTACTCCAATAACAATTGTTTTAATCTACATCTAGTTTCATTTGTTTTACTCATTTATTCGTAAATTATTTTATGAACCAAATAATCAAATTAATTAAAATTTGAAGTGGGAACATAAAATTCCTAATGGGCCATGTGTATCAACACATATACATATAAACACACCATAAGACTCAAGCCCAAACTAAATAAAACCCCTAAGGCTTGGAATCACAATTTAAAGACCAATTTAATCACTAGCCGCTTCATTTAACACATACTTAATACCTATATCTATATACACCTAAAATACAAAAAAAAAATATAATAACACACACACATACAAGCCATGGCCAAGACACTTGTTGGGGGGGGGGGGGAATCCTTGTCCCCCATACAAGACTCAATGTCTTACATTTTCTCTTCCCAAGTATTCCACCTCCCAACCCAAATAAACCCTTTTAAAAATCAAACACTCTCATTCCTTTCACTCTTACACAAACAAAATCTGAAAATTAGAGAGAGTAAGGGAGAGGAGGCCGAAATCAAGAAGAAGAAAAGAAGAGAAGAAGAAAGGTTCAACTTAAGAAGGTAATTTCACTATCTATATGTAACTTCAATATATATATATATATATATATATATATATACCTAGATATCTTACATACACTAACTTAACCCACATCTTCATCATCCATGGTGTGGTATACATTGGTCAAAATAAAAAGAGGAGAGGCAAAAAAGAGGTTGATGCAACTAGTTCAAAGACTTAGATCTCTTCACCACTTCAAGAACTAAGGTGGGTAAATCTATTCTTCTCACTTTAATATGCAATTTATCTTAAACAAAGATGCATGGCCCTTCCATGAAGTTCATATAGTCTACTTTTCTCATACTAATAGCATGCATAATGGTTTATAGCTTGTTGCATGCGAAATTAGCCAATTTTGATGATTTAAGTGAAATGTCCCAAAACTTTTTATCAATTAAGTATGATTTTGTCTTCCTTTATATTCTAAAAATTATGTTTGAAGAGGTATATTTGTGTTATATGATCATGCATGTGAAGTTGGATGTTTAATTTGTGGCCTAGCAAAATGGGATGATCAAAACGGACACAAAACAAGAATTAAGTGAAGATAAAGAAAATTATGAAAATTATTACAAAAAAAAGATGTAATTTGACTTAAGGTCAGAAAATATAATATATTCACTTGTTAATCACCTACCCTTAAAAATTTTATAAGAAACGTAAATCATTTTCTAAGTCAACGGGTTAAAATTTGCAAAACCCGAAGATTGTGTAAATCCATCAAAATGGTGAAACTACTAAATAAAATCCGTATATTTCAGTTTGGAATATCAAAGTGGACATAATAACACATTTAGCCTCTGTCCTAAAAATTTCGTAGTAATCGGAATCCATTTCCGGTGTCTACGGACCAAAAGTGTAAATTAAGACAAAATAAGGGGGTCAAATGATAAATTCCTCAAAAATTTGGAACCAAAGTAAAAAGTTCACCTTCTGGACTGAAGACATAACTTATATAGAAATAAATATTCTGATCTTAAAATTTCGTAGAGAGCGGAAGTCGATTCAAGATTTGGGGCTAAAATGCAATAATTGGTAAAATTGGGGTCAATTAGTAAATTTCAATAAAAATGGAATTATAAGATAAATTTTCAGGTCTGTGGACCAGAATGTTAATTATCAAAGGATAAATATTATATCCGAAAAACCCTATAACAATAGGAGCAAATTTTGGGTTTTGGGGTCAAAACGACATTTTAAATAGTTTTGGGGCAAAACTGAAAATTTTAGAAAATTCAGTCAGAAACTGAAAATTCTGGAAAGTTCACTCAAACACAGAAGTTCAAAGTTCAACATGAACTCTCCCGTAAGTTTCATCACCATCCGTGACGAAAACCAAACATCATGGGTATAATAATCCGTTTCGCAAGAATTATGGGCATAACCGTAAATTGGAAAATTTAAACCAAAAATCAAAGATTGAAATTTATCAAGTCTGGAATCAATAATCACAATTATATTCCAAAGATATGTCAATAACGGAACTATAATTTCATAAAAACTCGTGCCACGAATAAACTTCAAATCGCAATCGTATAATCAATTTACGCTAAGTATTGGATATATGACTCTGACCATATTATGTGCATTCACCGCAATGTGACTAACGTATAATCACATCTAACCGGGAACTAAGTGCCATACAAACAAAGTGCCACAGACAGGTCCGCCTCTAATTCTATCGGGGCAAAGTGCCACGTCGGCAGACGGGGGCCACCTCTTGAGTTGTAGAGGCCACCTCTAGAGCCCCAAATTTGTGTCAGGGACGTTTAGACCATGTCTTGGATCGAGCAGCACGGCTGCGGTTCATGAACAAGGCTACCGTCGTTTCCTATTCCCTTGAAGCTAATGGACGGAGTGTTTCGGAGATGACTGGGTCGTAGACTTAGGGTATAATCGCGATTATGATATGATCCGAGCACTGACCCACAATTAAGGACATGCCGAGCCCAGATAAGAAATAAGGAAGCACGTCACCAAGCATGAGAGCGATAATCTCAAAGGCCAAAGTTATAGTGACGGTCCGACAAACGCCCAAGGCTACGGTCATTAAACCAAAAGTCGTGGCGATAGTCAAAGGCCAAACACTGATAACGGTCTAAGATGTTATAAGGAGGCCGAGGGACTTAGTCATATAGATGACCTCCCAAAGCTAAATACTCACTAGGCGCTCGACGACACATATTGTCATACTTAATAGCAATCTACGGAGATTGACTGTTCACTCATAACCTAATTCATTGCATTATATTTTGAAACTTATACCATCCATAAATGATAAATTTTCAAAAGTGGGAGTAAAAATAGTATATATATCAAAATAATTATATACGTATAATTTCAGAAAATATACCCAACCCAACTCACTGAGAATCCATTATTCTCACCCCAATTTTTTTTTTCTAAAACCCCACTAGATGAGGAGACCCAAGAAGATGACGAGATGAATGCTGATGACCAGTGAAGATCGTCGTTGAAGAACTGTCGAGACATAAGTATTAGAATGTTGAAATAAATGCTCCTTTTTATTCTTGTATAAATAAAGTATTCTGATCACCGTTGTACTCTTGAACTTTATTTAACTATTCCGCTGTGTAATATCCGCAATTTCGAATTTCGGTAATTTTCTTTTTTCAGAGGAAGTTCGTTTTGACAACTCTGTCATGACCGTTTCGTCATTCGGAGAATATTTAATTCTGCACTTTTTGTCATCCGAGTTCGTTTCGGTGCTGCTTTGTTGAGTTCCGTGCTTTTTAGCGACTTTTCCGCGCTTGAGTTCGGTTCTTGCGAATCTCGTTCGAAACTGTCATTTGGGGTTTTTCGTAAGTTCATTTAACGTTGTTATACGTGTTGTGAGCTTCGGTTTGATTATTCGTTGTCGTATGGTGATTTTCGGGCATTTGGGCCATTTTCGTAATTTCCCAAAGTTTGGGGTAATTACCTTCCGTTGTCGAATTTCGAGCCTTCGGGTGGTCGGAATCGTGTGTCCTACTAGCTCTTAGATTCGTCTTTGTGAGTACTTCGTAACCGTATCTTCGGTTCGTATTCAGGTTCGGGTTTCGGTGTCGTTTTGTTGAATTCAGGATTACTAAACGACTTTTCTAAGTATAAGTTCGACTTTGTTAGATCACCATTAATTTTTGGTAACTCCAAAAATTCTGAATCTTTGCAATATTATAGAGCATCGAGTTAGCTTTCCAATGGTTCGAACGGTGAGTCAATCGGAGTCCGGACGAGAGAGTTATGGTCGTTTTAGCTCACCCGCTCGTTATTGGCGATCAACTGCCGGCGAACTTCGGCCGTGTCGTCCGACACGGCCCGTGCACCCGTCCGGAAATGCGGAGTTTTCGTCTCGAGGACCCGGCCGTGTCGTCCGACACGGCCCGTGCTGTCTCGTCCGGATAAGCGAAGTCTCGCCTCGGGGACCGGCCGTGTCGCCTGGCACGGCCGAGCCGAACTCTTCCGGATAAGCCGGAACCGACTGCCCAGAGGCCCGACCGTGTTCCAGGACACGGTCGAGTCAATGCCGAGCGCCGCGGACAGGTCACTATCGGTAGGCTCCTCAGCGGCGCGACCGTGTCTAGCAGGACACGGTCGAGTCCCTGCCGGCCAGCGGCGCGCCACGACCGTGTCAGGCGGACACGGTCGAGTCTGTCAGCCTATTTAAGGCCCTGCAGACGTTTTTCTTGCCATTTTTCACCTTCTTCTTCTCCTCTTCCGCAGCTGGGCGTGTTCTAAGCTTGAAGCCATGTTGTTTAACAACATATCCATGGAGTTCCTTGGGTTATATCATCAATCATTTGTCCGATATCATCCCTTGATCCAGCGAATCAAGGTTAGATCTTTAGAACCCTACTTTTGGTAAAATTGGGGGTTTTCATGTTTTTGTCCGATTCGTTCCGTTTTGTCGATTAATTCATGATGAATATGATTAATCTTGTTGGTATTCTTAGTTTCCCTACGGATTCATGGTATATTTCGTGATTTTTACGGAATCGAGAGGGTTTGGTTGCGGTCCGCCCTCGTTGTTGTTTATATACGAATATACATGAATCGTAGGCGGATTTTCGGGTGTATTCCAATTCCGTATTCATTTAGAAATGGTTGTGATTATATTCTTCGAATCGTTAGGTTCGGTCTCGTTGGTTCCTAGCGTTCGTCGGTGACTTTCCTTTCCGTTCGTTGCGTCGTCAATAATTCAAGGCAAGTATTCTTGGAAACCCTTATGCTTAACGTGAAATGGTAATGTATATTGTGTGTGCTTTACTCACCTCGGGAGGGTCCGACGGGGCCTCGAGGGAATCTATGGCTTCGTCCTAGATTCATGAGTTTGATTCGCTAGCCAGCTCGGGAGGGTCCTTAGAGGCCTCGAGTGGGATTCGTGGCTTCGTCCCGGTCCTAGGTGAGGTGTGGTGCTTGACTTGTTCTATGAATGTGGCCAGCTCGGGAGCGTCCTTAGAGGCCTCGAGTGGGATTCGTGGCTTCGTCCCGGTCCTAGGCAAATTAATTGTGACTGTTTGTTTCCGGAAAAGACATGTCTTGTTTTGGTTTTCGAAATGATATTGGTGCATGTACTATGAAATGTGTAAGCGATTGGTTTGCCTTGAATACTTGTACTAGCGTAATTGCTAACCCCTCTGGGGACCCGTTGTCGGGGAAATTCTTGTTATGGATTTCAGGTTATGTTCAGCCAGACGAGCGGGCGCTGGGATGGTACGAGGATGTCGGCCAAGGTTGTTGACATGTGCAATCGAGTCTTGTTATTTCTTACTGTCTCTTTTGATGTGGATGTTTTCCAAATTGTAAACTTATAGATTGTACTCGCGAGTACTTAGGCTTTTCCTTTCAGATTGTGATTGGTCTTTGTTGGAGTTACTGTATTTGTCGGTTGATGTTATTTATGCCGGTTGTACCGGACGTGTTGTTTTATGTTCTTATTGTTAACATTTGTTTCCTTGCTAACCGAGGCGGTTAGTCGAGTGGTGTTTTCTTGTGTTAGCCTGGTGGGTCCCATGTAGGGGTCCACGGCGCTGTAATTCTCCTCGAATATCTTGGGGGTGTTACACGCTGTACTCATGAATGTTTGTTTCATCGAATAACCAGACTTAGTTCACCGGGCTAAGATCTGGCATTTGAATGCTCTATTGTAATTCTATTATCACAAACGTTATTTAATTACGTTAGCTGTCGCGTTCTCGTCCAACCCCGGTGTGGGGGGCGTGACACTCCATACGGGCGTAACATCATAAAGTTACGAGCGTAACTCACACAGAAACTAATGTGCAAAAGCCGTAGCCATGTTACGGCCGTAACTCCTCAATGTTACGGCCGTAACTCCTCAATATTACTTATTATTGTGTGTGCTTTTCATTGTTTTACCAATCTTTATTTATTTGGCCAATAAATAATGATATTTATGGTCTTCATATGTTTCGAAAGAAAATATGTTTGATTAGATCAAATGATCTTCACTCTAAGTTGCTCTAGGGGATAGAAATATACCTCTAGACCTTAGATGATTCTTTGAGTTATTTTCATAAAACCTAATGCTATGTATTGAAGCCAATCAACATAGAAATATAGTGGATTGATTCAATATATAAGGGGCGTTTTGACATTCGAAAGAGGAACCGTCTTTTTAAGGAAAATCGAATCTACACAACATAATAAGTAAATTCATCTTATGATCTCCTATACATCTTCTATAACTAATGACGAACTAAGTTTGTAATCCCAACTATTTCATTTTACCCTTTTATTAATCTATTATTAAGTGCAATCTTTCACTTCCTTAAATTTTAGTACTATTATTGCATTTTCCTTGCAATTGTCAAACCAAACTCTTAAATTGTGTGTTTTACTCATCTTAATCTCTATAACAAATAGATAAATATTGTATAATTCAATATATAACCTAACTTCCTCGTGGGATCGATAAACCGGACTCAAAAAGTCCACTTACTACTTGATACGATATCATGCACTTGCGATAGTTACACAAAAGACATGTCAAGTTTTTGGCGCCGTTGCCGGGGAAGTATAAGAGTTATTTTGAAGTATTACATTATTAACTATTGTTATAAATACAGTTTTTTCTTTGTTGTTAATTCTCTTGTCTATGCGAAGGACGTACAATCGCAATTTAGTTTCACTAGATCCCGAGATTGAAGCCACATTTAGAAGAAGTCGAAGAGAACAAAAAACAAGCAATATTTCTTCACCATCAATGGCGGACGAACCAAACCCACCACTCCTCCAAGAAAATGATAACGAAAGAATTCCTCCGGTAGGGGGGATACCCAATGCTCAAAACATTCAACATCAACAACATCCTATTGTGCCGGAAATAGATGAAGACAACATGCTCTTTGGGGAATTCATGAACCCCCCATCTTTGAGCGTGCAATCAAGTGTGATCTATCCACCATTTGGAGTGGACAATTTTCAAATTCGCCCCGATGTCATCAATCTCTTCTCTAACAACAACTCATTCTATGGAAGAACCGATGAGAATCCAGATCTCCATATTAACCGTTTTGTGGAGATTTGTGGAGATTTCAAATATCCAAATGTAAATGACTAGGCGATAAAAATCAGACTTTTCGTGCATACTTTGAAGGACAGAGCAAGAGAGTGGCTAGATACTTTGCCACCACGAAGCATAACAAATTGGCCTGAATTTGTTCAAAAATTCACCACTAAATACTTTCCACCAATAAAAGTGGCGAAACTCAAATACAAAATCTCTACATTTCGTCAACAAGATTCGGAGTCATTTCACGAAGCATGGGAGAGATACAAAGATATGCTACGAAAATATCCTAACCATGTTTTTAATTTGGGAGCACAAGTCAATTACTTCTATTCTGGACTCTTACCTACATGCCGAGCCAATGTCGATTCATCATCAAATGGTTCACTTGGAAACAAAACTATGAGAGAGGCTTATAATCTTTTTGAGGTTATAAGTGAACAAAGTGCAAGATGGCCAGACAGAAATATCCAGAAGAAACCAAATGGCATTTTTGAAGTGGATTCTTATTCACTTATGTTGGCAAAAATTGAAGCTTTATCAAAGAAAGTCGAGGACATGTCTTTCTCAAATCCTCAATCTGTGAAGACGGTGCAAACTCCACAAGTTTCAGCTCTTTCATGTGAAATTTATGAAGCAACTCCCAACAACACTATGTGTCTCTTAGTGCAACAGGAGCAGTCATTCCCACCACCAGACAAGTGGCCTATGCTCAGAATTTCCAAAGGCAAGCATACAATCCTTATGGGCCAACATACAATCCAGGGTACAAAAATCATCCAAATTTTTCTTATGCAAACAACAACAATGTGTTGAATCCAACGCATCAAGAAAAGAAGCCCGAGTGGGAAGAAGCAATCACAAAGGTAGCCGAACAACAACTGAAGTATCAACAACGCAATGATGCTTCAATTAAAAATCTGGAGACACAAGTTGGCCAAATGGCCAAAATACTTTCTGAAAGATCCCACGGCATGTTACCTAGCAATACCGAGGTAAATCCAAGGGAGAGTGTGTAATATCCGACTGTAACTTTTCATTTTTACCTGTCATTGTATTATTCGGATAATCTGATTATCGTGAATCGTTGCATTTAGTATTATGTCGTGGTATTATAGATTTGAATATCATATCGTTGTTAGTTCATTTCAAATGTGATGATTCGATGATAATTAGAGAGTTGTATTTTCGGATTTTTTTAGTTGATGTAGCGCACGTTACACAGTAAGATTAACGTACGCTAATCCTGTGCATTAGCGTGCGTAAGGTTTCCTCGGTTGCGTACGCTAAGAGGGAATCTGGCAGCAGTTGACTTCAGCACGTGAACCCTTTTAACCGTTAGCATGCATGAGATCTAAGTCTGAGCTGGCGTGTCGGTGAGAATCTACTTTTATTAGCGTGCGTAACCCATTTCTCATTAGCGTGCGCTAGCGGCCTGCGATAATCCAAGACAGTAGCCACTGTAAGCCGCTTACGTACGTAATAACGACCGGATAGCGTACGCAAGGGCATTAGCGTACGCTAAACTGTCCTGATAGCATGCGCTAAGACTGCACAGTCTATTTATAGGACCAGCCTGCTTTTCATTTCTTCACGACCCAAACCGAATTTCTCTCTTCACATATCATACCTCTGCACTACCAAAGCAATATAAATTTTCACCAACTTATTTATAAGACTTGAATCTCGGAGTGGAGCTCATTTTCTTGGAGATTTGGAGTTGTTTTTAAGCTTGGAATATATTCTCTCATAGCATTGAAGTTGTGCTTCATTTCTGGAGGTTGGTGTGTTTTCTTCTCTGCATTATTTTCTTATGTTGATTATTGATGACGAATTATACTTCACCTAGAGTTAGATTAAGCAAGTAAAACACTGTTCTAATCCAACCTTTTTAACACTTTTGACAAATATGTTAAATAAGGGTTTGAGATGGAGGTGTTCTTGATGATATAGTGATTTTAATCATGTTGTAACTACCATACTTATCTTGTTGGACGAATTTAGCTCAGTAGGACATTGTTGGATCGGTTAGCTTCTTCATAACTGGATTTAATCAAGAACTTGATATCATGGAGTGTTTAAACACCATTTTAGATATCTATTCACCTTGAGAAGAACTTGATAATGTTAAAGATAGGATTAGATGATCTAGTTCAGGAATCTTAGAAGCTTTAACAAATCATGATTGTTCAGTTTCACAAGTCTTTGAAGATTGATAAGGATCTTGATAATTTCAACAATAACTTTTCATTAATCTAATGTATTGAGAACTTAGAATATTTTGATCATCATACTAGAATTGGTGAATTCACCATCATGTTAATGAATCCTCCACCTGTAACAAAGACTTTGATAACCTTCATGAGTATGGTGTAATCTCGTAACTTATGAACTTGTTATTAGCTTAAAAGTCAATTTAAATGAGAGGAGAATAATCATAATGTGCGATTTTACCTTTCAACCTTTTAATGTTTTGGAAAGTTTAATCATCATAAGATGATCTTAACATCATGATTGGTTATTCAACATACCCTTGATAGAACTCTTGCTTATGATGAACCATGCGAACATTCGGTAAATATTGTAAATCGATTCTTATAGTTGTATTGATGTTAGAAGGACTCCTGGCATAAGGTTTCAATAATTTGTAGTAACAAACTATTCTAAAGGATTGTAGGTTCTTACTAATCCTATATTGATAATTATACGAATATGTTTTGAGTAAAATGTATTTCGTTTAAGGTTGTTTGTTCGAGTAAAACTTGTCGAGGACCGTTCGTTCGTTCCGATAAGAAGAGGACTATTCGTCTCGTATTAAGGCAAGTTATCTTGCTTGGTTATAATGATGATTAGATTCTTGTGATGATTATACATTTCATGTGTATGAATTGTCCATGTGACGTTGTCGTGATTTGATATTGTCCTTGGCGTTATGGGATTGCATTCCCAAGTATGCCGTTTTGAATCGTTGATCTCGTTGGTCCTTATTTTCACTTTGGTGAGTTTTTCTTGATCCTTAATTGGATGTGTTATCCTTTGAGTTTCGTTGTCATGTTGTATCGTGACATATCCGGAATCATATCTGCGTCGATTGGTTATTGTGTAGGATTTTTAGCCAGGCACACGATGGTCATGCGTGGATGTTTCCGCATTGGACCGTGCACACGAGACGTTAGTTCGTGAGGCTAATTAGGTACATTGTCCCACGTATATTTCTGGATTCCGTATACGGGGTGGACATGTGCACGGACACATTTTCGGATCGGGCGTACTGTGATGTCCATCTTGAGCCATAATGTTAATCGTTCACAGACCATGTATGATTGGATGTGTTCGATATTTTGTGACTGATTGTTTCATACGCCCGAGGGGTATGATTAATAGTCGGAATGATTTTCTTGAGATCTATATATGTGAATTGTATAATGTCAGAAGAATTGATTATCATGTATATCTGACCCTGTGTTGGGCGAAATACTTGTATTGTATTTTAGGTCGAGGCAAAGGCAAGACACGGGAAGAGCATGTCGACGGCGAAGGGTTCGGAGGATACTAGTTCGGGGCCCCACATCTCTTGTTGTCCGGTTATGTTAAACCGCGTTATGTTATCTCCTGTTTCATTTAAATTACTTTTTGGTTGTATTTGACATTTGAAGTATTTTCCATCTCCATATGGTTTATACTTGTTTTTCGGATCCTGTGTGTTGTAAGACCGTTGGCCATATTTTAATAAACTCCTAATCGGAGAAATGACTATTCGTTGTGATTCAGTATCACAAATAATATTTATTTAACCTGTTTTGGATATCGCCTGGTGGGTCCCAGTGTGGGATTCACGGCACTGTAATAACCGCCATTTGGGGTGTTACAGAAGATGGTATCAGAGCGTCGTTTTTTTTTTTTATGAGTCATTGAGAAATGAACTAGTATCAAGAGACCTTCGTGTCACGTGTGACCTGTGCAAGCGCCTGACCCTACGAGCCAAATATGGTATGTACTTTATGAGCCATGGTTTAATTACTGGCATGATATTGATATCAGTATGGGTCTCCCTGTTGATCATGTTATTTCAAGGAATTGTGACAGGATTTATCTGATTGATAATCCGAGGTAAATGCTGAATTTATTATACAATTGAAATTGTTCGACTTGACACCGATATGATATTCAGTGCGACAATTGTGGTACCGATAACCATTTTCCCTTTAATATGTGATTCCTTGTTGCTATTAACTTAGCATGAATTTTGGTACCTTGAACTGTACTTATAGTTACCATTATGATTGATTCTTTCAGTATGGAAAGAAACCTGAGAGGTCGTGGCAGAGGGGGACGAGGCCGCGGAAGGGGCCGAATCCCAATACCTCGAGCCAACAAACGCGCGAATGCGGATCAGAGTTCCGCAGACAGTGGTTCACCTTCTAGGGAACAATCGCACCACAGTGGGCGCGGGGATGCGCGTGTCGATCCTTACGTCGTAATGCAGGTCATGATGACACAGATGACCCAGATGGGTCATCTAATGGAAGCTATGCAGAGGGCCGCTGCGGCGGCGGCAAGGGCTCATCCTCCTCCTGTGATTGGCGGACCCGTGAGTCGGATTATCAGCGACATCTCTCGCCAGCGACCACCGACTTTTGAAGGCTCCTCTGAGCCTGCTGACATTGTGCATTGGATCGAGCATTTTGAGAAACTTTTCCAGATGGTGGACTGCCCGGAAGAGAATCGCGTCTCGGTAGCCGCGTATTATCTTAGCAAGGGCGCTCATACCTGGTGGCTTTCAGTAAGGCCAGATGATGGTGTTTGCACATGGGAGGAATTTAAAAACCTCATGCTAGACCGTTACTATCGGGGCGGTCCGTGAGGCCAAACTGCCGGAACTTTTGAACCCCGACCCGTCGAAGACGATGATGTATTATCTGTTCCGAGAAATTCCAGGCACTCCTTCCTTTTGCCACGACAATTATCCGAACAGAGGCCGACAAGATCAAATACTTTCTCAAGAGGCTTAAACCCCGAATGAGAATGCAGCTGTTGAATCACCACTGTACTACCTTACCGGAGTTTATCGAGAAGGCTCTGGAGTACGAACTCACCGCGAAGGAGATTTCCAAGAAACAACCACAGTCCAACAACAAAAGGTCCAAGAACCAGACCCGAGAGTAACCGGGACATTCAGAAGCCCTACCATTGCCAAACCCCTCTGATCGACCACCCATGGCGTCGAAGCCAGCTGGATCGCACTCTCGAGCGGTCCCCTCATCTGTTGTGTGCTATAACTGCGGAGACCAGGGGCATTTCAGCACCAAATGCCCGAAGCCTGCCGTCACATGCCTTACTTGTGGCAAGTTTGGTCACCGTGCTCGTTTTTGCAGGGGTGGGCCCGGACATGATCCAGTGGCATCTCATGCTCCTATTCAATCCTCTGTCCAGAACCGGACGCCTCCGTCCGCTTCCTATCAGACCACCGGGGCAAATAGGGGAATGGGCCGTGGGAATCAAAGTGGTACACCTGGTGCCGGAACTGCGAAACCCAGGATTTATGAGATGAAGAGAGCTGATGATCCCGAGGCCTGCATGATTTCAGGTATACTCGAGATCCACTCCCAGCCTGTGTGTGTTCTTTTTGATACCGGTGCTTCACACTCCTTTATATCTTCTTCTTGTTTAAGTCGTTTGCCACTAGACCATGTTATCAATTGTGAGCCCTACGTGATTGGTCTACCTGATGGTAGAAGAATTATTGGAAATCGTGAGGTCCAGGACTGTCTGATTCGTTTGAACGACCGTGAGTGGTTGTCAAATCTGATTGTAGTCGATCTACCTAAGGATGATATAATCTTGGGCATCGATTGGATGGATCGTCACGATGCAATACTCGGTGTCATGGCGGATGGTTACCGTCACTTGATGATGGATTCGAGTGTATTTTTCGAGGTGATAATCCCGATCGTTACGGGAGAGTCATCGGCGCTATGAAAGCGATGGCGCTTAATCAAGTGTATTGGTTATTGGTGCTACATGACCAAAGCTGATCGACCAATTGAATTGGCCGACATTCCGTGTACGAGACTACCCGGATGTATTTCCAGACGAGTTGCCGTGCTTACCTCCTCATCGTGACGTGGAGTTTATTATTGAGTTAGAACAGTGCGTCCCGCTCTCAAAAGCACCGTCACGTATGTAGACGTGCACACTGGGCTTTTAGGCCCGCGGTTTGGCCCTAAACCGGCCCTAAGTCAACAGTTTTAGCAGGACCGCGGTCAGCGGGCCCGAACCGACCGGGACCGAAAGCTAGGGCCGGGCTAGGGTTGGGAATTGGAACCGCGGACGGCGGTTCGAGGCCCGCCGGTCCTAAAAGGCCCGTCGGTTTGCATCGGCGGCGGGCCGGCCGACTGCGGGCCTAACGGCTAATTCGAGAAAAAAATGGCGGCGATCCGGTGAGTGATCACGCCAATTGCCACGGCTATGTCCCTTTAGAGCCGTTGGCGACCCCTTCCCCACCCCCAAACTTCCCATTAATCCCCCCTTTTACCTACCTATCCCCACTATAAATACTACATCTTCCTAACTCAAAATTCACCAATAATCACACTCTAATTCTCTCTAAAAATTCACTCTCTACTCTCTCTACTATACTCTCTATTTACTATCTCTATGTCTACCTCAAAGAACAACACTAATAAGGGCAAGGGCAAGGCCATTGAACTTGGCCAACGAAGTGGAGGAGGAAATTTTCAACCTCAAACTCAAAGGCCTAGAAGGGCCGATTTGGCGGAGGACATTTCTAGACAAGTCGCCGAACGAATTCAAGCCGAAGAAGATGCCCGATTTGAAGAAATGGTTCATACGATGGAGAGCACGGGATACGAATTTCGTGGCTCAACAAATGATGATGAACATGAAGAGGACGAAGAGCACGAAGAAGACGAACAAAACCAACCTCCTCCTCCGCCAACAAGTAAGCCTAAGCCTCTCAAGTCCGAAATCTTCGTTAAACATTTTAAAAGAGAATTGGCTCCTATCAACGAAGGAGAACCTCCTTTATCCGATGGTCGAAAGAGATTCATTGCTTATTGCAACTATTGCACAAAGCACTACAAATGGATCGAGAAGGAGGCTACGGAACACTACAAAGGCACATGGAGGGGTTTCATCCATTCGAGTATGGAATATCTACTACTCAAACGCAAATTCGAGGTACTACTAGTTCAAATTCGCGACGGGTATGTCTTCTTCCGCTTTATTTAAATTTGAAAAAATCGATATGAAGATGCTTGTGCTAGATATTGTGCCATGGAAAAACAACCTTTTAATTATGCGGATAGAATAACGTATGAAGCTTCTTATAAAGATGGTTTGGGGCCTAATGTTAGCAAGGTAGCTAGAACTCAAATGCTTGAGAGAATTAGGAGACAATGCTTTGACAAAAACAAGATTTAATGAAATATTTAGTTCGTTTGTCTCAAAAGTTTCTATTTGTGCCGATGTTTGGACCGATGCTTATAATAAAAATAGTTACATGGGAATTACTTGTCATTGGATTGATGCAAAATGGATTATGCAAAAACGTTTGATTGCCTTTAGGGAGTTTGAAGAGCCTCACACGGCTCAAAATATTGCTTTAATTATTATTACGGTTTTAAATGAGTATTGTTTGGTTAACAAGGTATTTTCCGTTGGTTTTGATAATGCATCGGCGAACACCGCTAGTATTCCGGAACTTGTTGAAGCATGTGCACCATCATTTGAAGGAAAATATTTTCATTCTAGATGCATTTGTCATATTTTAAATTTATGTGTTCAAGATGCGCTTAGTATTTTTCAAGATTCCGTTGTTCCTATTAAAAATGCCGTTAAGTATTTGCACAAATCAAAAACATTGGGGAAAAAATGGCAAAAATATTGTCGTGCAAAGGGTATTGTTTATACTTGTTTCAAATTAGATGTATCTCATCGTTGGAACTCTACTTATGAGATGATTAATAGTACACTAGAGTATAAGAGTTATTTATGCGATTTTTTAGGAAAGAGTTCTCAAACATGCAATTAGTTCTTAATGAGAGTCATTGGGATTCATGTATGGATTTGTATCGTTTGTTAAAAGTTTTTCATAATGCTACTAAACAATTATCGGGTGTTTATTATTGTACTTCCGTTAAAGTGTTGGAACATTGCATGTATATTGCCTTGTCTTTTAAGAGTTGTTTTAGTAGGCCAAACATGCAAGGTGTGATTTATTTTATGGTTCAAAAATGGCTCAAGTATTTTAGGGAGATTCCTATGGTTTTCTTACTTGCTAAGTGCTTAGATCCTAAATGGAAGTATGATGGTGTTTGTCAAATGCTTGGTATTTATTATGATGCTTTTGCTCAAATGGACTTGAGTGATGTTGTAATTGATGGTGAAGGGGTCTTCTTTGATCTTCCTTCCGTGCCACAAATCAAGATAGATCTTGATAGGAGTTTGAGATCTATTTTTCAAGAATATAGATTAAAACATGGTAGTGAGTTTCCTTCTTCTACAATGCCTTCATCTATGATGCCTTCATGTGATTTTCCTTTTGAGATGAATGAAAGTGATCCTTTAGTTCAACAAATGCATGGAATGATGCAAAATAGGAGCAATGAACTTCCAATGGGGCAAGGTAATAGTGAATTAGATATGTTCTTGCAAACTCGTTTTGTATTTGGTGTTGAAGATAGTGGTCCGTCGATCGATGTGTTAAAGTGGTGGTCGAAGAGAGAGGAGTACCCAATACTCTCCATCATTGCAAAGGAGTTATTTGCCGTCCGGCATCCACCGTGTCCGTAGAACAAGCCTTTAGCATCGGAGGACTTATGCTAGATCAAAGAAGATCAAGGATGAAGCCGGCGAACATTGAAGCTACCATGTTGCTCGGCGATTGGTGTAGGTCCGACCTTAGTGCTCAACAAGCGGAATGGGACGATGCAAATGAGAGCGAAGATGAAGCCTTCACCGAGACGGATCGATCGGATGTGGAGTAGAGAGCTCAAGTCCTTTATTATTATTATTTTTCATTTCAAGAATTCAAGTGTAAAACTTCTTAAATTGTGCTTCACTTATTTGTTGTACTTTTCCTCATTTTTAATGCAAAATTATTGTCCTTATTTATTTGCAAAATTATTGTGTCCTTATTAATTTGTAATTTTCCTCTTTCTTAATGCAAACTTATTTGTTATAATTTTCCTTATTCATTTTTCAACAATTTAATGAGTTTTTAAATATTTAAAAAAAAATCAAAACATTAAGAATTATCATTTTCATTTCATAAAAGTAATAAATATACAAGAATAAAATAAAAAATAATAATAAAAGTTAAAAAAAAAAAAAAAAAAAAGCGGCCCGGCCCGGGACCGCCGGTTTTAGCCCGGCTCTGGACCGCCGGGTTTCTAGCCCGACGGAGGCCGGCAAGTTCTGGCCGGGCTCGGTCCCTTGTTTTGGGGACCAGGGACCGCCGGTTCGAGGCCCAGCCGCGGTTCGGCCGGCGGCACGTCTACCGTATGGCTCACTGAGATGCAAGAATTGAAGAACCCGGCAGGAGTTGGTGACAAAGGCTATATTCGACCTAGTCGTCCTTGGGAGCACCGGTGTTATTTGTGCGGAAGAAAGATGGATCTCTACGATTGTGTATTGATTACCGTGAGTTGAGCAGGTAACCATCAAGAACAAGTATCCCTTGCCTCGTATTGATGATTTCTTGGACCAACTTCGAGGAGCTGCCGTGTTTTCTAAGATCGACTTGAGATCTGGTTATCATCGATTGAGGATTCGATAGTCGACATTTCGAAAAGACATTCCGTACTCGCTATGGGCATTATGAGTTCGTGGTGATGCCATTTGGGTGACTAATGCACCGGCGGTGTTCATGGAGTTGATGAATCGAGTTTTTATTAACTACGGATCGCTTTGTAGTCGTTTTCATTGACGACATTGATTTACTCGCGACCACGAAGAGCACGAGAGTCACCTCCACCAAGTTCTCGATACTTTGAGGCGAGAACAACTTTATGGGAAATTTTCTAAGTGTGAGTTACGGATGCAGGTTGTCTTTCTCGGGCATGTGATATCACCGAAGGGGTGAGAGTGGACCCACAAAAGACGGAAGCCATTCGAGATTGGCTACCACCGAAGAACGTGAAGGAAGTTCGTAGTTTCCTCGGCCTAGCAGTTACTACCGACGATTCGTGGAGGGATTCTCCAAAATTTCGCAACCGATGACTAACTTATGCGGAAGGACAAGAAGTATTTGTGGTGAAGCATGTCGGCCAAAGTTTTGAAGAGCTCAAGAGTCGATTGATTTCGGCTGTTTTGGTCTTACCAAAGGGAACGGAAGGATTTGTGGTGTATAGTGACGCGTCGAGACGAGTGCAGGATGTGTACTAATCTTTGGAAGGGAAAGTAATCGCCTATGCATCGAGACAATTGCGACCTATGAAGTTAACTATCCGACCCACAACTTGGAGTTAGCGTAGTGGTGCTTGCTTTGAAAATCAGCGTCACTATCTTTATGGAGTTACCTGCCGGATCTTTACGGACCACAAGAGCCTAAAGTACATTTTTACTCGGAAGGAGTTGAACATGAGGCGAGAAGGTGGCTAGAATTAATCAAGGACTATGATATCGAGATCCTTTATCATCCGGGTAAAGCAAATGTGGTTGCCGCGCTTTGAGCCGTAAGACAGTGCGAGAGCAGATCTTGAGTCGTTTAACGGCCACGAGAGGAATTGCGGTTGGACCTTATGAGGCCGTAAATTGAAGTTTGGTTACAGCGTGTTCGGGGACAACTTTGCACCCTTGATATTTCTTCGTCTCTCGATGATATGATCAAATCGAAGCAAATTACGGACCCATTCTTATCTCGGGTTCGGGATGAAGTAACCAGGGGAAAGCCCCTGGATTCGTGATCCACGAGGATGGATTGATACGTTTTAGAAATCGAGTTTGTGTACCCGCTGACGAAGAGTTGAGGAACTCTATCATGAGAGAAGCCCATGCTACCGGGCTCTAGCAAGATGTATAAGGATTTGAAACAGAATTATTGGTGGGGAAATATGAAACGTGAGGTTGCCGAATTCGTTTCGAGGTGCTTAACACATCGGCGAGTTAAGATTGAGCACCAGCGACCGCAGAATCTTTGAAACCGCTCCCGATTCCTGAATGGAAATGGGAGGACATATCTATGGATTTTATCACTAGCTTGCCGACGAGTCGTCGAGGAATGAATACGATTTGGGTGATTGTGGACCGTCTGACCAAATCAGCTAACTTCTTGGAAATTAAGGACACATGGGGCCCCGAGAGATTGGCCCAACTGTTTATTAAGGAAATTGTGAGACTACACGGTACCCCCAAGAGCATTGTATCAGACCGTGACGGGCGATTTGTGTCACACTTCTGGAAGGCGATTCATCGTGCGATGGGCACGCGGTTGAATTTCAAGACGGCTTTCCATCCACGGGTGATGGTCACGGAGAGAACCATACAGACTCTAGAAGATATGTTGAGAGCATGTGCTCTTGATTGGAAGGACGATTGGGAAGCCCAGCTGCCTTTGGTGGAATTCACTTATAATAATAGTTGGCACGCTTCGATTCAGATGGCACCGTATGAGGCATTATATGGCCGTCATTGTAGGTCCCCTTTGTGTTGGGGACTGCCGAGAATCTCTGGGTACGGAACCCGATATGTTGTTAGCCGCCCGTGAGAAGATCACTTTGATTAAGAGTCGGTTGTTAACGGCTCAAAGTCGGCAAGTCTTATCGACCATCGTCGAAGACCGCTTGAGTTCGAGGTTGGTGACCATGTGTTAATGAAGGTGTCTCCTACTCGAGGTGTTTTTCGTTTCGGGAAGAGGGCAAGGCGAGCCCAAGGTATATTGGGCCGTTCGAGGTTACGGAGCGTGTAGGTGATCGCCTATCGACTAGCCTTGCCACCGACCTTGAGTAAGATTCACAACGTGTTTCATGTCTCCCAGTGAGGAAATATGTTGCCGATCCGAGCCACGTACTTCAATTCGAAGATATTGATTTAGCAGAGGATCATTCGTGCGAGGAGCGTCTGTGCGGATACTCGAGAGGAGGATCAAGCAATTGCGGAACAAGACGATTCCCCTCGAAAGTTCGGTGGTCACGACACCGGAGGAGGCTACGTGGGAGGCGAGGGTAGTATGCGAGCAAGATACCCCGACTCATTTACCCCTTAGTTTCGGGGACGAAACTCTTTTTAAGGGGGGGAGTATGTAATATCCGACTGTAACTTTTCATTTTTACCTGTCATTGTATTATTCGGATAATCTGATTATCGTGAATCGTTGCATTTAGTATTATGTCGTGGTATTATAGATTTGAATATCATATCGATGTTAGTTCATTTCAAATGTGATGATTCGATGATAATTAGAGAGTTGTATTTTCGGATTTTTTTTGTTGATGTAGCGCACGTTACACAGTAAGATTAACGTACGCTAATCCTGTGCATTAGCGTTCGTAAGGTTTCCTCGGTTGCCTACGCTAAGAGGGAATCGCGGCGATTGACTTCAGCACGTGAACCCTTTTAACCGTTAGCATGCATGAGATCTAAGTCTGAGCTGGCGTGTCGGTGAGAATCTACTTTTATTAGCGTGCGTAACCCATTTCTCATTAGCGTGCGCTAGCGGCCTGCGATAATCCAAGACAGTAGCCACTGTAAGCCGCTTACGTACGTAATATCGACCGGATAGCGTCGCAAGGGCATTAGCGTACGCTAAAGCATCACGATAGCGTGCGCTAAGACTGCACAGTCTATTTATAGGACCAGCCTGCTTTTCATTTCTTCACGACCCAAACCGAATTTCTCTCTTCACATATCATACCTCTGCACTACCAAAGCAATATAAATTTTCACCAACTTATTTCTAAGCCTTGAATCTCGGAGTGGAGCTCATTTTCTTGGAGATTTGGAGTTGTTTTTAAGCTTGGAATATATTCTCTCATAGCATTGAAGTTGTGCTTCATTTCTGGAGGTTGGTGTGTTTTCTTCTCTGCATTATTTTCTTATGTTGATTATTAATGACGAATTATACTTCACCTAGAGTTAGATTAAGCAAGTAAAACATAGTTCTAATCCAACCTTTTTAACACTTTTGACGAATATGTTAAATAAGGGTTTGAGATGGAGGTGTTCTTGATGATATAGTGATTTTAATCATGTTGTAACTACCATACTTATCTTGTTGGACGAATTTAGCTCAGTAGGACATTGTTGGATCGGTTAGCTTCTTCATAACTGGATTTAATCAAGAACTTGATATCATGGAGTGTTTAAACACCATTTTAGATATCTATTCACCTTGAGAAGAACTTGATAATGTTAAAGATAGGATTAGATGATCTAGTTCAGGAATCTTAGAAGCTTTAACAAATCATGATTGTTCAGTTTCACAAGTCTTTGAAGATTGATAAGGATCTTGATAATTTCAACAATAACTTTTCATTAATCTAATGTATTGAGAACTTAGAATATTTTGATCATCATACTAGAATTGGTGAATTCACCATCATTTTAATGAATCCTCCAGCCCTGTAACAAAGACTTTGATAACCTTCATGAGTATGGTGTAATCTCAGAACTTATGAACTTGTTATTAGCTTAAAAGTCAATTTAAATGAGAGGAGAATAATCATAATGTGCAGATTTTACCTTTCAACCTTTTAATGTTTTGGAAAGTTTAATCATCATAAGATGATCTTAACATCATGATTGGTTATTCAACATACCCTTGATAGAACTCTTGCTTATGATGAACCATGCGAACATTCGGTAAATATTGTAAACCGATTCTTATAGTTGTATTGATGTTAGAAGGACTCCTGGCATAAGGTTTCAATAATTTGTAGTAACAAACTATTCTAAAGGATTGTAGGTTCTTACTACTCCTATATTGATAATTATACGAATATGTTTTGAGTAAAATGTATTTCGTTTAAGGTTGTTTGTTCGAGTAAAACTTGTCGAGGACCGTTCGTTCGTTCCGATAAGAAGAGGACTATTCTCGTCTCCGTATTAAGGCAAGTTATCTTGCTTGGTTATAATGATGATTAGATTCTTGTGATGATTATACATTTCATGTGTATGAATTGTCCATGTGACGTTGTCGTGATTTGATATTGTCCTTGGCGTTATGGGATTGCATTCCCAAGTATGCCGTTTTGAATCGTTGATCTCGTTGGTCCTTATTTTCACTTTGGTGAGTTTTTCTTGATCCTTAATTGGATGTGTTATCCTTTGAGTTTCGTTGTCATGTTGTATCGTGACATATCCTAATCATATCTGCGTGCCGATTGGTTATTGTGTAGGATTTTTAGCCAGGCACACGATGGTCATGCGTGGATGTTTCCGCATTGGACCGTGCACATGAGACGTTAGTTCGTGAGGCTAATTAGGTACATTGTCCCACGTATATTTCTGGATTCCGTATACGGGGTGGACATGTGCACGGACACATTTCCGGATCGGGCGTACTGTGATCTCCATCTAGAGACATAGTATTAAACGTTCACAGAACATGTATGATTGGATTCGTTCGATATTTTGTGACTGATTGTTTCATACGCCCGAGGGGTATGATTAATAGTCGGAATGATTTTCTTGAGATCTATATATGTGAATTGTATAATGTCAGAAGAATTTATTATCATGTATATCTGACCCTGTGTTGGGCGAAATACTTGTATTGTATTTTAGGTCGAGGCAAAGGCAAGACACGGGAAGAGCATGTCGACGGCGAAGGGTTCGGAGGATACTAGTTCGGGGGCCCCACATCTCTTGTTGTCCGGTTATGTTAAACCGCGTTATGTTATCTCCTGTTTCATTTAAATTACTTTTTGGTTGTATTTGACATTTGAAGTATTTTCCATCTCCATATGGTTTATACTTGTTTTTCGGATCCTGTGTGTTGTAAGACCGTTGGCCATATTTTAATAAACTCCTAATCGGAGAAATGACTATTCGTTGTGATTCGGTATCACAAATAATATTTATTTAACCTGTTTTGGATATCGCCTGGTGGGTCCCAGTGTGGGATTCACTGCACTGTAATAACCGCCATTTGGGGTGTTACAGAGTGTCCAGGCTATCACAACAAGAAGTGGAGTGCAATTGTCCGAGATTTCTGTGGAAAATCATCTGACAAAACAAAAAAATAAACAAAGTCGAGAAACAGAAAAAGAATTTGAATCAGGACCTTCATCTCAAAAAGGTCCAGTTGCTGCCAAATCTTATGTTCCACCTATTCCTTTTCCTCAACGGTTGAAGAATCACAAGCCTGATGCGCAATTCGGCAAATTTGTGGAAATTTTCAAAAAGCTACACATCAACATACCTTTTGCCGATGCTCTAGCACAAATGCCAAGCTATGCCAAATTTATGAAAGATATTCTTTCTAACAAACGAAGTCTTAAAGAATATGAAACTATCGTGCTAACAGAGGAATGTAGCGCAATACTACAAAAGAAGTTGCCACCCAAGCTAAAAGATCCGGGAACTTTTACAATCCCGTGTATAATTGGTGAAGTGAATATTGACAAAGCTCTTTGTAATTTAGGGGCAAGTATCAATTTGATGCCCCTGTCAATTTTCAACAAATTAAACTTGGGAGAAGCAAAAGTAACAACAGTTTCACTGCAATTGGCCGATCGGTCAATCAAATATCCACATGGGATAATAGAAGATGTGCTAATAAAGGTTGATAAATTTATATTTCCAGCAGATTTTATCATCCTTGACAGGGAGGAAGATCATGATATTCCTATTATCTTGGGACGGCCATTTCTTGCAACCGGACATGCTCTTATTGACGTCTATGAAGGAAAGCTAATTCTTAGAGTGCAAGACGAACATGCCACCTTCAATGACCTAAAAACTTTGAATCATCCCTCCACGGATGATTATTGTCTAAAATTTGATGCAATTGATGCCAGAATATGAACAACGTCTTGGGAATCTGACGTTAAAAGACCCAGTTTGCCAATTTGTAAGAAAATTGGATGGGAAGCTTCTCCTCGACTCTTAGACGGCATTTAAGCCGTTTCTGAACGTAAAATCAGAGGAAGATGTGAGCCACAATCACAACTACTATACATACGCGTAAGTATCTTTTATTTTTGTCGTATGGTGAGATTTTCTGAATAAAAAATGTGACACGTGATAAATGCATTCATTATTCTATTGAGTAATTGAAGTGCAATTAACACAATCACAGATTTGTTAAATATTTTTACCTTAATTTTCTTCTATAAATTGACATTGTGCTCGTTTCTTTTATTCATCCCTCAAATTTGTACTTTTCTTTTTTTCTCTCAAATAAGTTTCTTTTTAAAAATGGAATCATCATCTTCCACAAAAAGATTTAACTTAGTCTGCATTTTTGGTGGAGCTAGTTATGGAACAGAGGCATGCTTTACTGAAGCAGCTCAGAACTTGGGTCGTACCTTAGGAGAAAAATGCATTCATGTAGTTTACGGAGGAGGAAGTCTAGGATTAATGGGACGCGCTGCTACTTCTGCCTATATGGAAGGAGTAAAAGTGCTGGGAATAATTCCAAAACCTCTGGCTGAAAGTGAAATCACCGGGGCAACTATTGGAGATGAGTTTAGAGCTATAAATATGCAAGATCGCATAACTCACATGATGAATAATTCTGACGCCTTTATCACCCTTCCCGGTGGTTTTGGCACTCTTGAGGAACTTTTGCATGTGCTTACCAGAGCCCAGCTAAATGTTTATAAAAACCCAATATGTCTGCTTAATGTCAATAGTTTCTTTGATGGTTTACTATCTTTCATCGACTACTCTGCTGATAAAGATTTTATTTCCGAGCGTGCTAAACAAATCATAGTCGTTGCCACAACACCAGAAGAACTAATCAAAAAACTCATTGAATTTGTTCCTCAACCAGATCCAGCTCTAGCAAATATTGTTTGGATGGAAGATTTTACCGTGAGAAAATGAAAAGTGGATTCATTCCTCTCCCTTTGATAACCCATATCGGACCTATTGTTATTTTTACTTTCTGTCGTGTGTAAAAATCGTGCTAAATGATGGCAGCTTAAGGAGTTTCTTTTTGATCTATTGATGCGCATCTATTCGCAATTTATGTATTGTTATTTTTATTGCTGTAATTTTTATTATTTGTTTTTAATAAAAACATTGATGGCAGCGTAAGGCGACTCTTCGGACTTTCCTGAAGCGCATCTTAAAAATTGTGTTATACTTCCGGGTATATTTTATTTTCTTTTGTTGTTTGCCTCGTATATTTTTTCTCTTGCAGATCCAAAAAGGCGTTAGCTCAAGCATCAACTTTCATAACAGGGAGTATTCTGCTTTTCTCCCTAACTTTTTATTATTATTTTTTTTAAACTGAGGACAGTTTCTTTTTCAAGTTTGGGGGTGGTGTGTTTTGATTATTTTGGTGTGTTTGGTATTTTAGTGTGTTTAGCTTTGATTATTGTGGTGTGTTTTGATTATTTTTTTTATTTGGCTTTGATTTTTTCTTTTAGTGTATATTTATATATATATATAAATATATTTATTTTGTTTATTTTGATTTGTGAGATTTCTAAATCTGGCCATAACACCAATAAGTTAGCTATATACAAGCTTCTAAAATCATTTTAACCGGTTAAAAATTTGTACATTCCAAAATTTTTGAGCCTTAATCTCTCATTCCAAGCCTTGTAGTTATCATGTAAAATCGAGTCATTCGTTACCTTGAGAAAAGAGGAATCAGTCGGTAGATGAAAAATAGAACTGAAATTTACTTAATTTGAGGAGTTTCTGATTTTTCATGCTTAGCTAATAAACGATTTTTCTGCAAAAATTCTATTCCCTAAAAAAATTCATTGATAAAAGGAGGTTAGTCGAAAAAAAAGGAGAGGTGTTGAGCGGCAACAACTGCCTAATTTTGGGGGTCCTAAAATCTTGCGAAAAATAAAGGATTAACCATTGTTGGTGCGTAGCTGCCGTCTCACACGGAGAAAAAAGTCATTGGTAAAAAGAGCTACGCGTTAGCAAATAACGGTGTGAAAGCTATCACCTAAAAAAATGGAAAATATGTTGGTGAAAAGAGCTACACGTTAGCAAATAACAGTGTGAAAGCTATCACCTAAAAAAAGATGGAAAATGTGTTGGTGAAAAGAGATACATATTAACAAATAACGGTGTGAAAGCTATCGCCTAAAAAAGATGAAAAATGTGTTGGTGAAAAGAGCTACACGTTAGAAAATAACGGTGTGAAAGCTATCACTAAAAGGGATGTAGATTATGAGCAGATTTGAATTAATTAGCGACTAAATTTCAATACACTCAATTTCGTGAACAATCACAATATTTGATGATGCCGATGAAATTATTTTTCATATTGAGTCGAAAAATAAATGAGTGGTCGAGAGCAACCATTAAAGGGAGTCGTGTGTATCATGAGTGGGAAAAAAATAACCAAGCTTTTGGGGGTAACCTTTCATTTTGGAATTACAAAAATAAAACCGTGTTTTAACTTCAAAATCATTAGTAAATATATTTTGGGTCGTGATTCATTTCTATCTACTATATAAAGCTGGTTGTTGTGTAAATGGTATTTTGATCTCTTTATATATATAAGTAATTTTCTTAATTTGTGTGTGTTTTATTAATATATGTGCTATTTTTATTTTTTACATTGAGTGTGAATAATAAAGAGTCTTGCTCGGGACTAGCAAGAATTCAAGTTTGGGGGTGTGATAAGTGTCAGTTTTATACACTTATCTGTGATTAGTATTGATATATTTCACCCATAATTATGATCTAGTCTACTTGTTTTTGCTTTGAATTAATTAGTTTTTAATAATTTTATTTTTATAGGTTGAAGATGTAAATTTAGTCTTAATCGGATTGAATTACTGATTTACTCAAGAGATAACATGTTTATAAAATATTCTCTTTATTGAATTTTTATGTATTCATATTGTAGGGCTTTCCGAGACGAGTTCGGCATTCTTTCCGGATTCAAAATCAGAGTTATATATCAAAAGTTATCATCCGAAGAAGATTTGGTGCGAAAACGCAAAGTCTAAGACATTCTGGGCTGAAAATGAAGCCTGAAACTCCATACGGGCGTAATATCATAAATTTACGGGCGTAACTCACACAGCAACTAATGTGCAAAAGCAGTAGCCATGTTACGGCCGTAACTCCTCAATGTTACGGTCGTAAGTCCTCATAGTTACGGCCGTAACTCCTCAAAGTTACGGCCGTAACTCTTAACAAATTTTTGATCATTCTTTAATCTTTTATACTTTTGGTCTATTATTGAGGGGATGGCTGGCCTTGATCCGATCTAATGTAATACTACTGGAGTTTTGGAGCTATTAGGTGACTTTAGGTGTATAAATAGTCCCCTTATGTCACGCCCCCACACCGGGGTTGGACGAGAACGTGACAGTTAACGTAATAAATAATGTTTGTGATAATACATTCTAGTAAAGCATGCATATGCCAGATCTCATCCCGGTGAACTAAGACTGGTTATTCCATAGAAAAGAAATATTCAAGAGTACAACAGAATTATTACATCAAGTGCAAAAGAGTATATCGGAAACCAAAATACATTTTGACACAGGAATAAAAAGAAGCGTTAAAGCAGCATCATAATTCCTACATCTTGGTAATACTTTGAGGACGATCTTCAGAGGTCGTCAGCATCTGTCTCTTCTTCTTCCTGGTTCTCTTCATCTAGTGGGGTTTTAGAAAATAATTCAATGTGAGAATAATGGATTCTCAGTGAGTTGGGTTTGGGTATTTAATGAGTTTATTATTTAATAAACATTATGTTTCTCCCACTTTTGAAAAATAGTGTTGTTTAAAAAAAAATTGGTGCAAGTTTTAAAGAAGAATATTATGAATTATGACATGAATGTATAGTCAATCTCCGTAGATTGCGGTTAAGTATGAATAATGTACGGCGTCGAGCGCCCAATGAGTATTTAGCTTTGGGAGGTCGTCTACATGACTAATCCCTTAGCCTCCTTATAATGTCTTAGACCATTGTTAGTGTTTGACCTTTGACTATCGCCACGACCTTTGGTTTGATAACTGTAGCCTTGGGCGTTTGTCGGACCATCACTATAACATTGGCCTTTGAGCTTTATCGCTCTCACGCTTGGTGACGTGCTGCCTTATCTCTTATCTGGGCTCGATATATCCTTATCTTGGGTCTATTCCCGAATCATATTATAATCGCGACTATACCCGAATTCTACGACCCTGTCACCTTAGGATCACTCCGTCCTTCGGTTTCAAGGGAATAGGATACGACGGTAGCTTTGCCTAGAACCGCAGCCACGTTGCTCGATTCATGACTTAGACTAACCGCCCCTCATGCATATAATAGAAAAAGGGACTCTAGAGGTACTCGTACGGACTCTAGCGGTGGCTTCCGCCCGAAGGTGTTAGCACTTAGCTCCGTACAACACTTACTCCCGATTTCAATTGAATAACAATTATTGTCGTGTTTAACAGTGGTTATGCATATTGTATGATATCAATATGATTATTTGATAGTATATGGACTTGGATAAGCTAGAGGAATTAGTTCATCCGGTTGATGATTAAATTGCTATTATGGGAGTCTTAGCATAATCTTATAATAAATTCATAAACTTGAATAGTTCGGTACATATTGATTATACATCCGAAAATTACAAACTTTATTGCGAAAAGTCCATTATGATATGAGGATTGAAGGACAGAAGTTGCATGAAAGTTTTACCTTTCAAAAATTACAATTCTGCCCTTTCGTCTTTTAAGTACTATCATTATGTTTACTAAATTTTATAAATTTGGATAATTCGGTACGGATTGATTATAAGTCCGAGAATTATGAACCTTATTGCAAAAAGTCCGTTATGATATGAGGATTGAAGGTCAGAAGTTGCATGAAAGTTTTACCTTTCGAAAATTACAATTTTTCCCTTTCGTCTTTTAAGTACTATCATTATTTTTACTAAATTTTATAAATTTGGATAATTCGGTACGGATTGATTATAAGTCCGAAAATTACGAATATTATTGCGAAAAGTCCGTTATAATATGAGGTTCTGAGATCAGAAGTTGTATGGAGGTTTTTTCTCCCATAAATTATAATTCTGCCCTATCGAGATTATAGTACTATTATTATCATTTTTATTTAGTTTTATCTTATAATTTTGATTAATTCGGTTGGATTCATTTAAACTCCAAAAATTAAGAATCCAGTTGCGATTTGAACCTTACGACTTTTAATTTTAGATTACATTCAGTTTTAATTATTATTCTTTTATAATTTGCGATTTCACCCCTTTGTTTTGTCTTAATCGACATTTTAGTATTCGGGTCATATCTTTTTCGTTTCTTGCCGGATTGACCTCAAATTTTCGAGGTAGACTCTTTATGTTATTATGAGTACAGAGAGTTCAACTTTTCTGAAAATTTTATTTCCAAAACAGTAATTTTCTGTAAATTACAGTTTTGGCCCTGAATTCTTGAAATTTACATCTTTACCCCAATTTTCTATTTTAGTACATTCCGATTTAGTTGAAATTTTATAGAGAACTTATTTTTGATATTTTAATACTTAATTTTAAGACATAAGACCAGAATTATGGATTTTAACAATTTTATCTCAAATTTATCTTATTTAGACTATTTTAGTTTATCCTTCGAACGTAGGTTCGAATTATCAAATCTTCCGATGACTAATTATCCTCTTACCATAGTCCAATATATATACTCATATGTTTTTAGGATTTTAATCCCCAAAGGTCAGATTTGTCATACTCAACCAATATTTCCATCAATAAATTAATTTGCACATATGATTAAAATATGACAAACAAAATTCAACAAATATCAAGACCATTACATGCATGGTAATGAATGTCAATCAAGTATATATAACCAAGGTTTTAATACTTACATGCACCATATATTTAACTTGTATAAATTTTAAATAAGAGAAAAGAAAGAAACAATTTTTACCCACCTCGATTTCTTGTCGGAAGTAAATGGTTCTAGGTCTCGGAAGTGGAAGAAAATGATCTCCCTCCTTGAACTACATGGTTCGGCCGATTCAAGTATCCATGCATCCATAATGCATATTTTGTTTGCATGTTTAGATATTTGAGTTAGATTAGGGGAATTTGGATGATAACTAATATATTGAAATATAAGAAATGAGATTACCTATTCTCTTGTTGAATTTTTCCTCTTCCTCATTCTTTCTTCTTCTTGGATCAGCCCTCGCTCTCTCTCTAGTCTAAATTTTCAGATTTTTTTTTTTTGCTTTGCATGTAGTATTAGGTTAATGTGGTGTATTTTTTTAAGTGTTTAAAAAGAGGTGGTCAAGCATGGAGAAAGAAAACACAAGACACAAGATTATATCTTGCATGGGGAGGACATGAAGACTCTAGGTGTCCTCCCCCTCTCCACTTGGCCGCCCATTTGGTGTGGGTGTGTGTGTATATAATTTTTTTTTGTATTTTATGTGTATAGAATATTAATATAGTTAGTTGGGAATTTGTTTATTTGTAAATGGATTAAGTAGTTGGGTTGGGCTTTCAATCATAATTTCAAGACTTGGGAATTTTATTAAGTTGGGTTTGAGTTCATTAGTGAGTTTATATTAGTAAATGTTGGTACACATAGCCCATTAGGTGAATCAATGTTCTACTTTAACATTCAACTAATTTATTATTTATGAAACAATCAAGTAAAATAAAATGAAAAACTAGATATAGGTTATATTATATTATAACAAATGTTATTAAAATTACATCATGATATAATAAACCGTACATATATTGAGCTATCGAATTTAGGGGGTTCTACATCCTCCCATCCTTAGAAGAATTTGGTCCCCAAATTCCTTCTCGCACAACTCGGGATATGATTTCTTCATTTCTCCCTCAGCTTCCCATGTAGCATCTTCCTCTATATTGTGATTTGTCCAGACGACTTTGACCAACAACATCTTCTTGTCTCTTAGTTCGCGCACTTGTTGATCCACAATCCTAATCAGCTTCTCGATATAAGTTAAATCTTTCTTGATTGGCGGTATGTCATGTGTGATGACATGTTCAGGATCTGGGTGATATTTCTTCAATCTTGAGACATGAAATACGTTGTGCATTCCAGCAATATCGGTTGGTAGCTCGAGACGATATGCCAATTTTCCAATTCGTTCTAGGATTGTGAAAGGTCCGACATATCTAGGGCTAAGATTCCCTCCCTTCTTCGGGTTGAGCAATCCCTTACGTGGTGATAAACGAAGGAATACTTTGTCGCCCGTGTCGAATTCTAAATCTCTCCTCCTCTGGTCTGCATAACTCTTCTGCCGGCTCTAAGCAGTGCAAATTCGATCCCAAATGATTCGAACTTTATCCATGGCATCTTCTACTAGATCAACTCTCGCTATTGGGTTTCGGTTCTGCTTACCCTTTAGTGTCCATCGGTCGTCAATCTCCCAATGTATTGGCGATCGGCGCTTTCTTCTGTATAATGCTTCATATGGAGCCATCCCAATCGTTGCCTGGTAGCTGTTTTTATAGTCAAACTCAGCTAAGGGTAGGTAGTTACTCCAACTCTTTTGAAAATCCAGTGCACATGCCCGTAACATGTCCTCAAGGACTTGTATCGTTCTCTCGGATTGTCCGTTCGTCTGAGGGTGTGCTGCAGTGCTGAAACCTAATTTCATCCCAAGTTCTTAATGAAGACTCTTCCAAAATCTAGAGACAAATCTGGGGTCACGGTCTAACACAATGTCTACAGGTACTCCATGCAGTCTAATGATTTCTCGGATATACGTCCTTGCTAGTTTCTGCAGACTATCATTCTTCCTTACGGGTAAGAAGTGAGTTGACTTTGTAAGTCTATCCACGATTACCTAGATTGTGTTGTATCCTCCACTGGTTGTTGGTAGATCCGTCACGAAGTCCATCGTGATTAGTTCCCATTTCCATTCGGGAATCTCGAGCGGCTGTAGCAACCCTGATGGTCTTTGGTGTTCAGCCTTCACCCTTTGACAATTTAAACACCTTGCTATGAATTCTGCAACTTGGTTCTTCATATTCACCCACCAGTTGTGTTTCTTTAGATCCTTATACATCTTATTACCGCCGGGATGTATTGTATACCGAGAGTAGCGAGCTTCTGCTAAAATTTTCTTCTTGAGTTCGTCATTGTTGGGAACACATATTCGGTTTTTGAATTTTAGTGTACCATTAGCTGACATGCTAAACTCAGATTTCTCGCCTTGTGCGACCTTTTCCTTGAGTTTACACAACTTCTCGTCTTGTGTTTGTGCTTCTCGGATTTCCTCAAGTAAATCTAGCTTTATTGACAAATTAGCACATAAGACGTGTTAGCCTGCCTTGGGTTCCATTGGATTATTTCTCTTAGGGCACCCCATTCCCTTATCATGAGTCTAGCCACACTCGCTTTCCTACTTAAGGCGTCTGCTACGACATTGGCCTGCCCAGATGATGCTGAATGTTGAGGTTATAATCCTCAAGAAGTTCTATCCACCGTCTCTATCTTAGATTCAACTCCTTTTGAGAGAACAAATATTTGAGACTCTTGTGGTCGGTAAAGATGGTGAATGTAGCTCCATATAGGTAGTGTCTCCATTTCTTCAAAGCAAACACTATTGCTGCTAGTTCAAGGTCATGGGTAGGATAATTCATCTCATGGATTTTCAGCTTTCGTGATGCATAAGCCACAACCTTGCCGTTTTGCATCAGCACAGCTCCTAATCCTTCCTTGGATGCATCGCTGTAAACCACAAATCCTTCACTCCCTTCAGGAAGCGTTAGTACATGTGCGGTAGTGAATTTTCTCTTGAGTTCTTGGAAGCTCAACTAACACTTATCGTTCCACTCAAATTTGACATGCTTTTGCGTCAGTATCGTGAGTGGTCCTGCGATTTTGGAAAAATCTTTAATGAATTTGCGGTAGTAACCCGCAAGTCCAAGAAAGCTTCGTATCTCCATGACTGTTTCTGGCCTCTTCCAGTCCAAAATAGTCTCCACCTTTGATGGATCTACTGCGACTCCATCTCCAGATATTATGTGTCCTAAAAACGCTACCTCTCTTAACCAGAATTCACACTTGCTGAATTTGGCATACAATTTATGCTTCCTTAGTGTCTCTAGTACCAATCTCAGTGAGTTTCGTGATCTTGATCCGACTTGGAATAAATGAGTATGTCGTCGATAAATATCACTACGAATTGATCTAGATACGGTTGGAATACACAGTGCATTAAATCCATAAATGCAGCCGGTGCGTTGGTCAATCCAAAAGGCATTACCACGAATTCATAATGACCATACCTAGTTTGAAAGGCAGTCTTCGGTATGTCATTCTCTTTGATCCTCAATTGGTAATATCCTTGTTGAAGATCGAACGTTGAGTAAACCGTTGCTCCTTGCAGTTGGTCGAATAGTTCGTCGATCCTGGGAAGTGGACACTTGTTCTTAACAGTAATAATGTTAAGTTCTCGGTAATCGATATACAATCTTAGTGTGCCATCTTTCTTCTTTATGAATAGCACTAGTGCTCCCCAAGGAGATATACTAGGTCGGATAAATCCAACCTCTAGCAATTTCTGCAACTGAACCTTCAGTTCTTGCAGTTCCAGTGGGGCCATTCGATATGGCGTTCTAGCCACAGGTGCCTTTCCCGGCAAGATGTCAATGCTGAATTCAACTTCCCTATCTGGAGGTAGAGAAGTGAGTTCTGTGGGAAAAACATCACGGTACTCTGATACTACTGGTGTAGCTTCAATCTCCATTTTTCTCTTGGGTTTGTTAATGACAAAATCCAAATATCCCGTTGCTCCCTTCGAGATGGCCTTTCTTGCTTTCGTGGCTGATATGATTGGGGCCGAGTTAATTCTAGCATCCCCGTGTAGTTCAACTACTGGGTGATCGGGTTTGCAGAATCGAACTATTGTAGAATGGCAGTCGAGTTGTGCAAAGTGTTTAGATAGCCAATCCATACCAAGTATGAGGTCATACTCAAGTATAGGGAGAAGAATTAGGTCGGCAGGAAAACAGTGACCTTTAATGATTACTTCACAATCTCTAAATACTAAATCTGTTTCTCGGCTCGGACCCATAGGTGTGGATACTTCTAAGCTTATGGGTAGTGACTCCATGTCAACATTCAATTTTTGTGCATAATGAGGTGCGACAAAAGAATGTGATGATCCTGGATCTGGCAATGCTTGAGCAGAGTGGTTTGACACAAGAAACGTACCTTCCACCACGTCTGTTGCGTTAGGGTCTTCTTGTCCAGCCAAGGCAAAAAATCTTGCCGGTGCCTTCCCCTTGCCTTTGCGATCCTTCTTCTTAGCTGTATTTTTCTGTTGTTGCCCTGAGTCTCCCACCTTGGGCATTTCTTAGTTGGATGCTGATTATCTCCACAACGTAAGCATCTCCCTTGCTTCTTCCAACAGTCTTTAGATTTATGTCCCATCTTATTACAGTGGGAACATGGCGGTAGGTTATTCGCAGGCCTCTTTCTGTAATTCTGTACAGTAGTCTTGCATTGAAATTTATGGGGTGGTCTGGATGATGGATTTGGTGCGGATCTCTTGAACTTCCCACTTGTGCAGTCCTTCACCTGTCCCAACCGGGTCATCCCGCTTTCGATTCGGCTGGCAGCCTCGACAGCTTCTGTCATTGTAGTCATCTTTACTGGCAGCATGCTTTGTTGTAGCATAAACCTCAACTCGCGCGTAAATTTGTACAGTTTGTCCTACTCTGTGCTCACCAGTCCTGGCGCATATTTTGAGAGTCGATTGAATTGTGACTCGTACTGGGCGACAGTCATTGCCCCTTGCTTAAGATGATAGAACTCGTCATGACGAGCTTCGCCAGCGGCCTGAGAAATGTATTGATCGCGGAAAGCCTTAACGAAGTTCTCCCATGTCTGGTCAGTAGCTTCCATTGTCCATTTTCCACTGGTGATCTTCCACCAATCATGAGCTGCAGAATCCAATCGGAAGGTTGCGAGCGCCAGCTTTTGATCCTTCGAGTACTGTAAGGTTGCAAATATACTCTCTATCCTTTCAAGCCAGTGTTCAGCTATCGTGTCATCCGGTTCTCCAAGAAAAGTAGGGGGTTTGAATCTGAGGAACTTTTCTAGTGCTCGATCATGTGTTTCAGGTGCGTTCGGGTTTGGTGCAATATGTTGTTGCAGGAAGGTAACCAATTGAGTGATCGCGTGGGCAGTGTTGTTGCCCCCTTGGAATGTATTTCCATCTCTTTCGTGTTGTTCCTCATTGTCATTACATTGGGCACGAGGCCTTCCATGTCCACGACGATCAGCCATCTATCGCAGTTAATGATTATTATAGTTAGCTTTAATTCGGGTTGTAAATACAGAGAATTTAAATGTGCACACATTACTTTAAATCTCATTATCATAGATTAGGAATAACATATCATCATAGTTAGTACATCCAGATGGTCTGTTGTGACATGGAAATTACAGTTTCGCATAGGGATAAATTAGAAAATCACCCTACTTAACCATCGCCCTACAATAATTAAGAACTAAAATAAGAACATAGTGGTAGCACTCTCAGTCCTCTCCTGGCTCCATCGGGTCTTCCTCAGGGTCCTCTTCGTCAGAGCTAGAGGATACATCAATCTTCTCTCCTGTGGGTGCAATCTCGATCCCTGGAATAAGCTCCACTAACTCTACCACCCGTGCACGTATCGCGTCCAAGAACTCTCTGTCCATAAGGTGCTCCGCAGCCAGGGTACACTCCAGTGTCTCAACTCGGGAGCTCAGCCGAGATCGAACATACTGGAGGCTCCTGATGGCGGCCTCTTGTCTCTGAGCGTGCATATCCCGCTGATGCAGTGCCAGCTCTAGGCTCCTGCACTCCTCACGTCGGGACTCTAGTGCCTGGAATGCCTCATGTCTCTGTCCTCGGTACGAGCTCGCCTCCTGCCTGGTCCTATCCAGCTCTCCTGTCAAGGTCTGAATCTATTGCTCGAGTTTCTCAATCCGATCCTGGTCCTTTAGCTTTGCTCGAAACTGGTCTGCCCAGCTCTCTCGCCAGTAAGTAGCCTGCTCTTCTAAGAGCTTGCCCCTTTCTGTCAGACGCATAATCTCAGCGACCAGCTCCAATTCGGAATCCATGCCTACCATACCAAGGTCTAAGTCAGTATTTCGCAAAATCTAATGTCCAATATCAGCTCTATTAAGCATGAATAATCATCAAGGCAGTGAACTTAATGATTCAACAAATATACTTATACGACACTAGCGAACAAGAAATATTAATACCCCATTTTAGAAAAGTAATGAGGTTTAGTGGGTTCCGGATAAACCGATAAGTAACATAGACTATATCCGATTCAAGAGTTCAATAGAGGAATTGATTCAATCGGGAAATGCCATGAATACTTAATCAAGTATCTTAGCTGATGACTTAGGGAATTTGAATATGACTACGCATATCCCAAGTGAATAGCGATAAGTCGAAAGAGGTATTAATGAGTGACTCGAGAAATCTACATTAGGTCTCAATCCTATGGTTCACTTCGTCCTAGGTGGAATTCCCATCTAAGTCCGAAGAATCTTATCCTAGAAAAGCTCGTTGTAAGTGTCCTTCTTACAAGACGAGCTCTAATACCACTCCTGTCATGCCCCCACACCGGGGTTGGACGAGAATGCGACAGTTAACGTAATAAATAACGTTTGTGATAATACACTCTAGTAAAGCATGCATATGCCAGATCTCAGCCCGGTGAACTAAGACTGGTTATTCCATAGAAAAGAAATATTCAAGAGTACAACGGAATTATTACATCAATTGCAAAAGAGTACATCGGAAACTAAAATACATTTTGACATAGGAATAAAAATAAGCGTTAAAGCAGCATCCTAATTCCTACGTCTTGATAATACTTTGAGGACGGTCTTCAGAGGTCGTCAGCACCTGCCTCTTCTTCTTACTGGTTCTCTTCATCTATTGGGGTTTTAGAAAACAATTCAAAATGGGTGAGAATAATGGATTCTCAGTGAGTTGGGTTTGGGTATTTAATGAGTTTATTATTTAATAAACATTATGTTTCTCCCACTTTTGAAAAATAGTGTTGTTTAAAAAACAATTGGTGCAAGTTTTAAAGAAGAATATTATGAATTATGACATGAATGTATAGTCAATCTCCGTAGATTGCGGTTAAGTATGAATAATGTACGGCGTCGAGCTGTCACGCCTCCACACCCGGGTTGGACGAGAATGCGACAGTTAACGTAATAAATAACGTTTATGATGATACATTCTAGTAAAGCATACATATGCCATATCTCATCCCGGTGAACTAAGACTGGTTATTACATAGAAAATAAATATTCAAGAGTACAGCGGAATTATTACATCAAGTGCAAAAGAGTACATCGGAAACCAAAATACATTATGACACAGGAATAGAAAGAAGCGTTAAAGCGGCATCATAATTCCTACATCTTGGTAATACTTTGAGGACGGTCTTCAGAGGTCGTCAGCATCTGTCTCTTCTTCTTCTTGGTTCTCTTCATCTAGTGTGGTTTTAAAAAAACAAATTCAAAATGGGGTGAGAATAATAGATTCTCAGTGAGTTGGGTTTGGGTATTTAATGAGTTTATTATTTAATAAACATTATGTTTCTCCCACTCATGAAAAATAGTGTTGTTTAAAAATTGGTGCAAGTTTTGAAGAAGAATATTATGAATTATGACATGAATGTATAGTCAATCTCCGTAGATTGCGGTTGAGTATGAATAATGCACGGGGTCGAGCGCCCAATTGAGTATTTAGCTTTGGGAGGTCGTCTACATGACTAATCCCTTAGCCTCCTTATAACGTCTTAGACCGTTATCAGTGTATGGCCTTTGACTATCGCCACGACCTTTGGTTTGATAACCGTAGCCTTGGGCGTTTGTCAGACCGTCACTATAACATTGGCCTTTGAGCTTTATCGCTCTCACGCTTGGTGACGTGCTGCCTTATCTCTTATCTGGGCTCGATATGTCCTTAGCTTGGGTCTATGCCCGGATCATATCATAATCGCGACGATACCCGAATTCTACGACCCAGTCACCTTAGGATCACTTCGTCCTTCGGCTTCAAGGGAATATGATACGACGGTAGCTTTGCCTAGAACCGCAGCCACGCTGCTCGATTCATGACTTAGACTAACCGCCCCTCATGCATATAAATAGAAAAAGGGACTCTAGAGGTAGTCGTACGGACTCTAGCGGTGGCTCCCGCCCGAAGGTCGTAGCACTTAGCTCCGCACAGCACTTACTCCCGATTTCTTTTGAATAACAATTATTGTCGTGATTAACAACGACTATGCATGTTATAAGATATCAATATGATTATTCGATAGTAAATGGACTTTTTATAAACTAGAGGAATTAGTTCAACCGGTTGATAATTAGATTGCTATTGTGCGAGTCTTAGTAAAATCTTATAATAACTCATAAACTTGAATAGTCGGTACGGATTGATTATAAGTCCGAAAATTATGAACTTTAATGCGAAAAGTCTGTTATGATATGAGGATTGAAGGTCAGAAGTTTCATGAAAGTTTACCTTTCGTAAATTTCAATTCTGCCCTTCCGTCTTTTAAGTACTATCATTATTATTTTTACTATAATTGGATGAATTTGGATAATTCGGTACGGATTGATTATACGTCCGAAAATTACGAAATTTATTGCAAAAAGTCCGTTACGATATGAGGATTGAAGGTCATAAGTCGCATGAAAGTTTTACCTTTCAGAAATTACAATTCTACCCTTCCGTCTTTTAGGTACTATCATTAATTTTACTAAAATATTATAATTTGGATAATTCGGTACGGATTGATTATACGTCCGAGAATTACGAACTTTATTGCGAAAATTCCGTTATGATATGAGGATTGAAGGTCAGAAGTTGCATGAAAGTTTTAATTTTGGAAATTACAATTCTGCCCTTCCGTCTTTTAAGTACTATCATTATTTTTACTAAAATATTATAAATTTGGATAATTCGGTACGGATTGATTATACGTCCCAAAATTACGAACTTTATTGCCAAAAGTCCGTTATGATATGAGGATTGAAGGTCAAAAGTTGTATGAAAGTTTTAACTTTTGGAAATCACAATTCTGCCCTTCCGTCTTTTAAGTACTATCATTATTTTTTCTAAAATATTATAATTTTGATTAAGTCGGAACGGTTTGATTGTAGGTCCGAAAATTATGAACTTTGTGGCGAAAAGTACGTTATAATATAAGGTTCTGAGATCATAAGTTGCATGGTGGTTTTTTCCTCCCATAAATTACAATTCTGCCCTTTCGAAATTCTAGTGCTATTATTATTATTTTTTTTATTTAGTTTTATCTTATAATTTTGATCAATTCGTTTGGATTCGTTTAAACTCCGAAAATTATGAATCCAGTTGCGATTTGAACCTTATGACTTGTACTTTTAGATTGCGTTCAGTTTTTTTTTTATTCTCTTAGAATTTATAATTTCACCCCTTCATTTTGCCATAATCGGTGTTTTAGTATTCTTGACATATCTTTTTTATTTCTTGTCGGATTGACCTCAAATTTTTGGGGTAAGCTCCTTATGTTATTACGAGTCCAGTGAAACTTAACTTTTCTGGAAATTTTATTTTTGAAACAGTAAATTTCTGTAAATTACAGTTTTGAGCCCGAATTCTTGAAATTTATATTTTTGCCCCGTCTTTCTATCTTAATTGTAACACCCCCAAAACCGTATGGGAATATTACACGCCGTAAACCCTTTCCGCAAGGATCTACCAGGCTAAACGTCCATAAACAACCAAATGCTTGCCCGGCCAGGGTCAAACAATATAATAATACTGACCGTTAAGGTCACTTACACATAAACACACAGACCGATGAGGTCACACAACTCTATCAACAGGACTGACTAACAACATTACCCACACAGGGTTCGAAATACAATACAACGGAAGACTGAATCAACTCTAACAATACAAATAAACTCTACCAACTCTCAACTCTTGATTAGTATCGCAGCTCGTCATCCCCTTGTGCCAATCCTGTGACTGCTCCCCTGAACCTGCATGTACCTGGACGCAAAACAGACATCCACCCCCCCGAATACTCGGGGGTTAGTAAAACTCCACTGTTTTACTAGTGCAAGTATCAAACCATACGAAATGTAACAAGCAAATAGCAACTACGAATTTAATACGGAAATCAATTATCAAAATGTTCCCGAGAAGTTTTAGAATTTCGAACTCAAGTAAGAGATATTTGAAAAGGAACACATCATCTCGGGGATTTTTAAAGCAGAAATTCTTTTGGATCTCGAGTCCCAATTTACAAAACCCTTTTCGTAAACAATAGGGCCTTAGCCCGATTCTCGTTTCAAAGCATACTAAATAATATATCATTATGAGTCCGAGATCCATATTTAAAATGCTACACGATCATTGTTCGTACACATCATGTACCGAACTCCGGAGGCCTCGACGGACCTTACCCGGACCACACACATTGTTCGTACACATCATGTACCGAACTCCGGAGGCCTCAACGGACCTTACCCGGACCACACACACTGTTCGTACACATCATGTACCGAACTCCGGAGGCCTCAACGGACCCTACCCGGCCACAACATCGTTCGTACACATCATGTACCGAACTCCAGAGGCCTCGTCAGACCCTACCTGGATCACACACCTTGTCGTACACGTCATGTACGGACTCCGAGGCCTCGTCGGACCACTACGGATCACACACTTTGTTCGTACACATCATGTACCGAACTCCGAGGCCTCGTCGGACCACACGGAACACACACACATCGACACGACACAATTCATAATCATTAAATGTCAAGCCATTCCACATTACACTGAAATGTTCAATCAAGTATGTAAACCAAAACAACACAAATATCATGATCATCACAACGACTCTTAACCAACATAACACACATTCGGTACACAATACATTGAACAACCACATGTACAACCATCTCATATGTACATCGCAATCCTACACAAATGGCACGACGCCTAACACGGATACCAATATATCACTATTATCACAAAGCCTTCAAATTTCGGAAAACACAACCAACTCAAACGGAACATATTTACGGAGGCAAGCAAAATCGTCATACATATCATACGTAATTACTAGTCACAAGATACAAGTCCTATAATAAGATACTTGCCTTAATAGCCGCTACCAAACGTTAGAAGAACAGTTCGGCCAAGGAAGCTCGGACCCCGAAGGAGACAACGAACGGAAGGGTTCCGACTCGAGTTCTTCACAAGAATTCGACCCTAACAACATATAATCAATAAATCATCGATCATACGTGGAAGAATAATCGTAGAACGCTCGAATTCTCTTTGTGACATTTTATCGAACACCTTCAAGGCGTCGATAAAATACTCAATAAAACGACAAATCCGTGGCAATCCAACCGTGGAATAACAAGGAATTAGATATAATATAGCTTAAAAATCATCAATCCATCAATATTCTGAGTTAAAACGGATTAAACGGATGAAATCGACAAAATACCCAAAATCCCCAAAATTAGATTTCTAGAAAATCTGACCTGATTCGCTCGATCAAAGGATGTTATAGGATGGAGAATTGATGATATGAACTCCAAAACTTCATGGATTTGTTGACAAACCACATCTCTCCATGATAGGAACAACCCCAGCCGCGGAAGAGAAGTAGAAGCAGGAGAAAAAATGGCGAAATAACGACTGCTGGGCCTTAAATAAGTGCCACGGTGTGCCGCGGCCCAGCGGGAGTGTGCCGCGACACGAGCCCAAAAATGGCTCCCGGTGGTCGGCGGTGTGCAGCAGCTCGGCCGGCGTGTGCCGCGGCACCGTCTGATCGGTTTGGCGAAAAATGCCACAGTGTGTGCCGCGGCCCTGCCGGATGTGCCGCGGCCCTACGGTCGGCTGCTCGGCCGGAAGCTCCGAGCACTACGGCCGTGACTCGGCGAGAAGGCTGCCGAAACGCTGCCGGCCGTGACTCGGCGATCTGCGGCTGGGCCCAGTGCCGGCCATGTCGGCCGGGCAACTCGACGGCCCGAACGACCGAGCGAACACGAATACGAATCGATGATACGGTTACAACGTACTCGCAAAGACGAATCTAAGAGCTAAGAGAACACACAATTCCGACCAACCGAAGGCTCGGAATCCGACAACGGAAGTAATTACCCAAAACATTGGGAAATTACGAAAATGGCCCAAAACGTCCGAAAATCACGATACGCGATCGAAACACCAAACCAAAGCTTGCAACAAGAATAATAACATTAAATGAACTTACGAGAAACTCGAAACAACAGCTTCGGACGAGATTCGCAAGAATCGAACTCAAGTGCGGAAAAGCGTCTAAAAAGCTCGGAACTCAGCAAAACGATACCGAAACGAACTCGGATGACAAAAAGTGCAGAATTAATCATTCTCGAAATGACGAAACGGTCATGAGAGAGTCGTCAAAACGGACTTTCTCCGAAAAAAAGAAATTACCGGAAATCGAAATTACGGGTATTACATTCTACCCTCCTTAAAAGAAGTTTCGTCCCGAAACTTAAAACAAGTAGGGAGAAGCAATATCCACTGTCAGGAAGACTCGACGAGATACACAAAAACCAAAAACTCGCGCCCAACGGCGAAACGCTGCAAGAAACGCCAAAAGACATACGGCGTGAAAACACGCTCCACGACGACCAACACAATGCCACCGACTAAGATTCAAAACAATAACGAGAAATTAACGTCACATCACATGCACACATTTAATCAAAGAAACGCACGCGACAACAAGCCGCACCCGACTAAAACGGCTATGCGAAAGAAACAAATAGAATAACACGATAGAAATCACTCCGATACTCATCAACAAGAAAATATCCGACGTCAAAATACAAATAATTTCAAGATAACAGAAAATGAGAATACCGGATATTACATTCTATCACACCAAAAATAAGTTTCGCCCCGAAACTTAAACTAAGGTTATCACAGTGATACGAAACAAAATATAACGACACATAATAAAATACCATGCTCATGACCTCGTGGTCCACTGACACGCCTCCGCAGGTTCAACAACTAAACGGGAACTTACACAAATCAAAATATCATTCAACAAGTTCCAAATGTAAAAGCGTCACAGAAACATCTCTACAGGCGAAACAATCCGTGTAGCGAGTACCAAAAACACCATCACTAGACATTACTGGGCCCTCCGGAAGTAGGAATAGAATCCCGGTCCCTTATCATCTCAGCAACTGTAATACCCGGTTGTAATTCAGTCACTATCATTCAGTAATTTCACTCGGTGATTGTCACTCAGTGGATTTTCACTCATTTATAATCATTCATCAATCATATTCATTCACCGTGTTCACCATTCGGAAAAACTTCGAGTTGTGTATCGTTATTGTTCATTGTTTCAACTTTCCTCATATGAGTTCGACTTTGTTAGATCACCATTAATTTTTGGTAACTCCAAAAATTCTAAATCTTTGCAATATTATAGAGCATCGAGTTAGCTTTCCAATGGTTCAAACGGTGAGTCAATCGGAGTCCGGACGAGAGTTATGGTCGTTTAGCTCAACCGCTCACTTTTCGCTTGTTGGCGATCACCGCCGAACGAACTTCGGCCGTGTCGTCCGACACGCGGCCGTGCCGTGCTCGTCGGATAATGCGCGATGTTCGCCTCGGGACCCGGCCGTGTCGCAGCGCGGCCGAGTCGCACCCTTCCGGATAGGCGAACCGTGCACTGAGGCCCGACCGTGTGCCGGGACACGGTCGGAGTCATTGCGGCGCCGCGGGACGGGTCCTTGTCGGTAGGCCCCTTCGCGCCCGACCGTGTCATGCGGGACACGGTCGAGTCCTGCCGGCCGGATGCGCGCCGCGACCGTGTCGGCGGGCACGGTCGAAATCTGCCGAGTCAACCCCTATAAATTCATTTTTTGAGCATTTTGAGCTCATTTCTCCCATTTTTTCCATCTTCTTCACCGCAACCGAGAGAGAATAACTTGAGGGAGAGATTTCTTCATCAATTATCATTTGAGTGTGTATTTTCATCACCTTCAATCATTTGGGAAGCTTGGATAGTCGTTTTTACACGTTTTCATCGGATCGAATTGGTTGGATCTTCAAGAGGTAATTCCTTCAACACTTTGGACTTCGATTTTGTGTTGAGATATGATGTTTTGGACGTTATAATCATGTTATATGAAGGTATATGTATATGATTATGAGTTTGTATAAGGATTCATTGGATTATTGAGGGATTATTCAAGAACACCTTGAATATCGAGTTGGAATTGGGGATTTTCGACTAATTGTTGTTATAATCACATTTTTGGATATTCATAACGGATTATTGATCGTATTGGAGATGTTTTGTTGGTTTGAAACACTTCTTGGGAATTTTGATATTGGTATATTGAGGTTTGATTGTAAACAATCGGAGTTTGGACGCAACGTGTTTGTTTTAATGCCTCAATGGACTTAGTTTTATCGTATCGACGTTTGGAATTCGTTATATTCGTGTTTAATTCGTGTATTGATCGGATTGTTGGTAATTGTATTGAATTAAGGTTGTTCGTGCGACCGACACTTCATTTAGGACATTTGTTCGTGGAAGGACTTTCTTCTTCGGTATTTTGTAAGTTAATTCTTACTCGGTTAAAAGGATACTCATTCCTTTTGTTGTTGATTGCTCATAATCATAAATCATTCATCATAATATTATTCATTTTGAGACTTGTAATTGTCGAATAATCATTTCATTCACGAGGAACAGCGGTTCCAAATCATTTCAACGGGTTATCAATCACGTCACTATTACTTTCATATCGGTGAGTCATCTTGGCCTAGTCTAATTATTATTCATTGGTTTTCATCATGGTCATTCTCGTTCATGTGACCTTAGGGTTCATATTGCGTGGCGGGTGTGGGTGTGTGGAATTTTTAGTCGGGCACACGATGGTCATGTATTGGGTTCACCGATACATCGGACCGTGCACACGGTAACGCTTACCTCCGTGAGACTAATTAGGTACAAGGACGGGTGTGTCCGGTCATTCGTCTTGTACACTTGCACGAGAACATTACGGGCGTACTATGATACTCCTCTTCAAATAAATTCATAATTAAGAATATTTCATAACTTGATTAATTCATGATTGTGTAATTTCAACTCTTGAGGATTGTTGTTCTTTGTAATCGACCCGTTTGGGGATTTTGTTTTTCAGGTCATGGCAAGGCAAACGCGGGAATAGCATGTTGATGTCGAGGAGTCCTAGTGATACTAGTAGGGGCCCCCGATCTTTCGATTATTCATGTTATTGTCCTTTATTTTCCTTGAGACTTTCATTTGAATACTCCGTTTCATTCAGTGTTGTGTATTTTATCTTCATATAAAATACACTAGTATTCGGTATTATCCTGGTGTGTTGTAACTAAACTCCTCATCGGAGTAATTATTGTTGTAATGTAGTTCGGTACTACATTTATCTTGTGTAATTCATTCATTTTCATTTGCCTGGTGGGTCCCAGTTGGGGATCTACGACACTGTAATATCCGCCTAGTTTGGGGTGTTACAGAGTTGGTATCGGAGCGTGGTTTTGAATACTACCCTCCAAGTCATGTCTTATTTGAAATCATCGTCATCAGACTAGTATCATTGGACTTTCGCGTCACGTGTGACCTGTGCAAATGCCGAGCCAATCAGACCGGAAGAACTGTAAGGTTTCTAACGCCATGGTATAATTTCTGGCAATAGTCATTCATTCATCATTCATCAATTAACAATCCTCAAACATCATCATTCATTGTGATTAGGACGATCATGTTAACTCATTAATCACTTAATTCATTTCATTACGCAGTTAATAATCAGGACGATCACGTTAACTCATTAATTACTCAATTCATTTCATTACTCAGTTGTCAATCTGGAAGATCATATTATCAATCTTGTTAAGTTATTCAAGATAGTCATTTTAAGAATTTCATCAGATAATCATGTAACTTCAGTAAATCATTCATATAATCACTAAGTTAGAGCATGTATACTCATTCTCATCATCTCATGACATAATCATAACGTGTTAATCATGCGGGAAATATAATCATTATGCGACCTTTCTACTTCAGTATGGAGAGAACTGTCAGGAGATGCACGGGGAGAGGCGCGGTGCGGGCGAAACCCGAGAAATAATCACTCATTGCCGAGAAATCGTGCCGTGACTCGGCTCGATCGTAAGATGTTCGGGTTGATCCACTCACTTTTATGCGAGGCCATGATGACCCATGTGCGGTTGCTCAATCATCATTGCACCACTGACCGGATTAATCGAGAGAACCCTCCCGTATGAGCCACCGCTAAGGAAAGTCTTGAACAACAACCTTCATTTGTCGCCAAGAAATCAACGGCGTAATCAATCCGAAGGCGGTCAATCAACCTTCAAGAAGCCTCGTGTGAGTCCTATCATTTCGAGCGACCTCCTACGGTGCATAGTTGCGCGGATCTCGATCTCGGCGGCCGATTGGCCGTCACTGTTTCAACTGAAGAAACGATCTTTTCAGCACCAAATGTCCGAAGCGGACTGTCACGTGCCATAACTGTGGAATTGCTGGGCATAGGGCCCGTTTTTGCCGAAGGGACTCCAAGTCGGCTCCGGCGGCATCTCAGGCCCCGAAGCAACCAGCGTTTCAGAATCAGACTGCTTTGTCATTGTCGTTTAAGATAATGGAAGCAAATAGAGTTGGAGCTCGTATTTATCAGACGGAGCGTCGGTTCGGGACCGGCAAGTCCTGCATTCATATGATGAGGAGGATCGACGATCCGGTGGCCCGAATGATTTCAGGTATACTCGTAATTTTATTTCAACTTGTGTGTACCTTTTGATTCTGGTACACCGCATTCATTCATTTTCGAATCATGCTTGAATAGACTTATTTCGGGGTAGTCCTATTGCTTGTGGACCTCATACCATCGGTCTACCTGACGATGGAAGAATTTTTGGAATCATACCGAATTAAGCTTAATGACCGCGATTGGTTGATAGATCTAATCGTGGTGAACCTATCTTAGGACGATGTAATTTTCGATATTAGTTGGTTTAACCGTCTTGATACTATCCTCAGTGTTTGTTAGCGTTTGGTCGCTATCTTTCCGTCGTTAGTTGTCGAATGTGTGCTTCAGGGAAGTAATCCCCGTTGTTCCAGTAGAATTTCTATTATGGCGGAAGCAGAGAAATTCCGCAATCGAGTCATTCAATCATTCATTGTATCATTTCCATCGATTGGCTTTTCTAAGACAATCGAGTCATTCAATCATTCATTGTATCATTTTCATCGATTGGCCTTTCTAAGGCAATCGAGTTATTCAATCATTCATTGTATTATTTTCATCGATTGTCCTTTCAAAGGCAATCGAGTTATTCAAACATTCCTTGTATCATCTTCATCGATTGGCCTTTCTAAGGCAATCGAGTTGTTCAATCATTATTGGTATCTCTTTTTATCGATTGACCATTCTAGGGCAATCGAAATGTTCAATCATTCGTGGTATCATTGTCATCGATTGACGATGTATTTCCAGACGAGTTATCTGGTTGCCTTCACATAGAGTAAGGGAATTCAAGAGTGAGTTGGAGCCGGTACGTCCCCTTTATCGAAGGCACTGTATCGGATGGCCCCGACTGTAATGCAGGAGTTGAAGATTCAACTTGAGGAATAGTTCGAGGAAGGTCATCTTCGACCGATTGCGTCCCCGTGAGGAGCACCAGTGTGATCTGTCAAGGAGAAGGATGGCTCGTCTCATGTGTGTATTAATTACCAGGAGTTGAACAGGGTGATGATCAAGAGTAGTATCCTTTACCTCGTATTGATGATCTTTTAGATCAACTTCAGGGAGCTTCAGTATTTTCCAGGATCGACTTAAGATCTGGATATCACCAGTTGCGGATTCGAGAGTCGGATATCGCGAGGACAGCGTTTCATACACGCTATGGTCATTATGAGTTCGTAGTTATGCCGTTCGGGCTAACTTTTACACCTGTGGTATTCATGGGGTTAATGAATCGGGTTTTCATCGACTTTTTGGATCAGTTTGTTGTTGTCTTCATCGACGACATTTTGATTTATTCTCGTAGCCGAGAGGAACACGAGGTTCATCTTCATCAGGTTCTCGACGTGTTGAGACGAGAACAACTATATGGAAAGTTTTCCAAATGTGAGTTCTGGAGGTCCGAAGTGACTTTCTCGGGCATGTAATTTCATCTGACAGAGTTCGTGTCGACCCTCAGGAGACGGAGACTATCCGAGATTAGCAACCTCCGAAAGATATTAATTAAATCCGATGTTTCCTCGGATTAGCTGGTTAATTATCCAACCCACGACCTGGAACTAGCAGCCGTGGTGTTCGCTTTGAAAATTTGGCGTCGTTACCTTTATGGCGTCACCTTTCAGTTATTCACCAATCACAAGAGTTGAAGGATATATTTACTCACAAGGAGTTAAATATGCGACAGAGGCGGTGGTTGGAACTAATCAAAGATTTTGATATCGAGATCCTTTACCACCGGACAAGGCGAACGTTGTCGCCGACGCTTTGAGTCGTAAGTCCGTTCAAGAGCAAATGCTTGCTCGTTTAACATTCAGAAGGAGCTTCAGCAGGAATTCCTTAGACCCGAGATCGAAGTCTGGCTTCAGCGAATTCAGGGACAGCTTTGTATGTTAGAGATTTCATCGTCACTTGAGGAGGTAATCACAGAGAATCAGAGTTCATACCCTTCATTGTTGCACATACGTGAAGATGTGGCTCAGGGGAAAGCCCCTGGATTCGTGATCCACGAGGGTGGACTTTTGAGATTTTAGAATCGGATGTGTGTACCGGCGAATGATGAGTTGAAAAACTCGATTTTGAGAGAAGCTCATGCTACCCCTTATTCTGTTCATCCGGGGTCCAGCAAGATGTACAAGGACTTGAAACAAAATTACTGGTGGAGTAATATGAAGCGAGAAGTCGCGGAATTTGTTTCGAGATGCTTAACTTGCCAACAAGTCAAGATTGAACATCAGCGACCGGCGGGTATGCTGAAACCTCTCCCTATTCCAGAGTGGAAGTGGGAAGACATTTCTATGGATTTCATCACGAGTTTGCCGACGAGTCGTCGTGGCATGAATACGATCTGGGTGATTGTGGACCGCTTAACTAAATCAGCTCATTTCCTTGAGATCAAGGATTTGTGGAGTCCCAAGAGACTGGCCCAGTTGTTCATCAAGGAGATAGTGAGACTGCACGGTACTCCTAAGAGTATCGTTTCCGATCGTGACGGACGATTAGTATCCCATTTTTGGAAATCAGTTCATCGTGCTATGGGAACTCAGCTCAATCTCAGTACCGCCTTTCATCCTCAGTCCGACGGACAATCAGAGAGGACTATTCAGACATTAGAGGACATGTTGAGAGCTTGCGTCCTCGATTGGAAGGACGATTGGGAAGCCCAACTACCGTTGATCGAGTTCACCTATAAGAATAGTTGGCATGCCTCCATTAAGATGGCACCTTAAGAGGCCTTGTACGGTCGTCGTTGTCGCTCTCCTTTGTGTTGAGATGACTTGTCAGAATCAATCGGCACCGAGTCCGATATGCTTATAGCCGCCCGAGAGAAGGTAGCTATGATCAAGAGTCGTATGTTGACAGCTCAGAGTCGACAGAAATCGTATGCGGACAATCGTCGTCGACCACTAGAGTTCGAGACGGGTGACCATGTTTTGGTCAAGGTATCCCCGAGTCGAAGTATTTTTTTCGTTTCGGAAAACGGGGGAAGTTGAGCCCAAGATTCATTGGACCGTTTGAAATTTTGGATCGAGTAGGCGAGTTAGCTTATCGATTGGCTTTACCTCCGGCTTTGAGCAGGATTCATAATGTGTTTCACGTCTCTCAGTTGCAGAAGTATGTTGCCGACCCGAGTCACATACTTCAGTTCGACGAAATCGAGATCGCGGATGATCATTCGTACGAGGAGCGTCCTGTACAAGTGTTAGAGCGGCGAATCAAACAGTTGAAGAATAAGTCGATTCCTTTGGTCAAGATTCAGTGGTCTAGACACGGAGTCGAAGAGGCTACTTGGGAAACTGAGGATAGTATGCGGGAGAGTTATCCCGAGTTGTTTGACCCTTAGTTTCGGGGACGAAACTCATTTAAGGGGGGGTGTATGTAATACCCGGTTGTAATTCAGTCACTATCATTCAGTAATTTCATTCGGTGATTGTCACTCAGTGGATTTTCACTCATTTATAATAATTCATCAATCATATTCATTCACCGTGTTCACCATTCGGAAAAACTTCGAGTTGTGTATCGTTATTGTTCATTGTTTCAACTTTCCTCATATGAGTTCGACTTTGTTAGATCACCATTAATTTTTGGTAACTCCAAAAATTCTAAATCTTTGCAATATTATAGAGCATCGAGTTAGCTTTCCAATGGTTCAAACGGTGAGTCAATCGGAGTCCGGGCGAGAGAGTTATGGTCGTTTTAGCTCAACCGCTCACTTTTCACTTGTTGGCCGATCACTGCCGAACGAACTCGGCCGTGTCGTCCGACACGGCCTGCCGTGCATTTCGTCCGGATAATGCCGCGGTGTTCGCCTCAGACCCGACCGTGTCGCCCGCACGGCCGAGTCGCACTTTCCGGATAGGCCGTAACTGCTCGGAGAGGCCCGACCGTGTGCAGACACGGCCGAGTCATTGCCGAGCGCCGCGGACGGGTCATTGTCGGTAGGCCTTTCGCGCCGCGACCGTGTCATGCAGACACGGCCGAGTCCCTTCCGCCGATGCGCGCGCCGCGACCGTGTCGCGGGCACGGCCGAGTCCGCCGCGAGTCAACCCCTATAAATTCATTTTTGAGCATTTTGAGCTCATTTCTCCCATTTTTTCCATCTTCTTCACCGCAACCGAGAGAGAATAACTTGAGGGAGAGATTTCTTCATCAATTATCATTTGAGTGTGTATTTTTCATCACCTTCAATCATTTGGGAAGCTTGGATAGTCGTTTTTACACGTTTTCATCGGATCGAATTGGTTGGATCTTCAAGAGGTAATTCCTTCAACACTTTGGACTTCGATTTTGTGTTGAGATATGATGTTTTGGACGTTATAATCATGTTATATGAAGGGATATGTATATGATTATGAGTTTGTATAAGGATTCATTGGATTATTGAGGGATTATTCAAGAACACCTTGAATATCGAGTTGGAATTGGGGATTTTCGACTAATTGTTGTTATAATCACATTTTTGGATATTCATAACGGATTATTGATCGTATTGGAGATGTTTTGTTGGTTTGAAACAATTCTTGGGAATTTTGATATTGGTATATTGAGGTTTGATTGTAAACTATCGGAGTTTGGACGCAACGTGTTTGTTTTAATGCCTCAATGGACTTAGTTTTATCGTATCGACGTTTGGAATTCGTTATATTCGTGTTTAATTCGTGTATTGATCGGATTGTTGGTAATTGTATTGAATTAAGGTTGTTCGTGCGACCGACACTTCATTTAGGACATTTGTTCGTGGAAGGACTTTCTTCTTCGGTATTTTGTAAGTTAATTCTTACTCGGTTAAAAGGATACTCATTCCTTTTGTTGTTGATTGCTCATAATCATAAATCATTCATCATAATATTATTCATTTTGAGACTTGTAATTGTCGAATAATCATTTCATTCACGAGGAACGACGGTTCCAAATCATTTCACTGGGTTATCAATCACGTCACTATTACTTTCATATCGGTGAGTCATCTTGGCCTAGTCTAATTATTATTCATTGGTTTTCATCATGGTCATTCTCGTTCATGTGACCTTCCGGGTTCATATTGCGTGGCCGGGTGTGGCTGTGTGGAATTTTTAGTCGGGCACACGATGGTCATGTATTGGGTTCACCGATACATCGGACCGTGCACACGGTAACGCTTACCTCCGTGAGACTAATTAGGTACAAGGACGGGTGTGTCCGGTCATTCGTCTTGTACACTTGCACAGAACATTACGGGCGTACTATGATACTCCTCTTCAGCGAAATTCATAATTAAGAATATTTCATAACTTCAGTTAATTCATGATTGTGTAATTTCAACTCTTGAGGATTGTTGTTCTTTGTAACTAACCCCGTTTGGGGATTTTGTTTTTCAGGTCATGGCAAGGCAAACGCACGGGAATAGCATGTTGATGTCGAGGAGTCCTAGTGATACTAGTAGGGGGCCCCGATCTTTCAGTTATTCATGTTATTGTCCTTTATTTTCCGCTGCAGACTTTCATTTGAATACTCCGTTTCATTCAGTGTTGTGTATTTTATCTTCATATAAAATACACTAGTATTCGGTATTATCCTGGTGTGTTGTAACTAAACTCCTCATCGGAGTAATTATTGTTGTAATGTAGTTCGGTACTACATTTATCTTGTGTAATTCATTCATTTTCATTTGCCTGGTGGGTCCCAGTTGGGGATCTACGGCACTGTAATATCCGCCTAGTTTGGGGTGTTACAGCAACAATCTCGCAGTACTGAACTCGATGCCCCTCGTGTCCACAATTATAACAAGTCACTGGCGGTTTCTTACAATGCGCGCGTTCATGGCCTAGAACGTTACAATTGAAACACCTAGGAGCATTACCAGAACTCAAAGACACCGACTTGGGTCTTTTGGGTTCTCTAACTGACCGAGAAGGTCCCATACTCGGCTGATACGAGGGTTGAGGTGTGGGAATCCCAATTCCCTTACTTCCCGATGCATCATCAGAAATCTTCTGCTTTTTCGCTACCGATACGGACTCGGTAGACATTATAGCCATCTCAAACGCCAAGGCTCGATCCTGATAGTCATTCAAGGTTGTACACATAAAATGAGCCATACACTGCCGAATCTGAGGTTTCATACGCATATCGAAATAACGAACCTTATCTCGCCTCACTTTTCACCCGATCCCGAACATAACACAAATTGCCGATTATAATCGACTATCGCCGATATCGACACGTCTCGGGCGTATCCGAGAAAAACTCGACAATCCTACGCTCTTTAACAGCGACGGACAATACTCGGCCTCCATGGCGCTTTGAATTCGGTCAAGTAGCAAGACGATCACTAGGCGCTACGGCCTCCCACCGGTCTGCAGATTCCTGTCGAGTAGGTATTGAGCAATAGGCACTCTTCTCTCATCGGGGCAAGCTACAAGATCAAATGTTCATCCAACCGGAAGAGCCAATTCTCCCACCCTAACGAATCCGAAGAACCTACAAAACGGGCAGTGCATTCTCATCACATCTCGTAACCACTTACCGGCTCCGTTATCTTCATCCGAATCCCGTCTCGGTGTACGGCCGATTAATAAGCGCCACCCTGGCCACCACCGACGAAGGATGGTGGCGGCGCCAATATCATCATTACCTCTAGATGATTGCTGCCGATCACGACCACGACTACGACCACGCCCTCGCCACGCCCCTCTCGGCATACCGGACGGACGACCAATAAGAATAACACATCCAAACAAGTATCACAACGTCAAGATAAGACAATAAATAGCGACGTTAAAACATCAACTCCAAGTCATCACACAAGTGCATGAACTAACACCGTAATTTTAGAACTTCATTAAAAAAATAATCCACAGTCACATCAACAGAGAGGTTTGGATTTTTTCCAAATCAAACACGGTCAAAACCACACATGTATCGCAGGATCAAACACTAACAACAAAAATAAAATGTTTCCGGTATTATTCAAATGATAAAATTTTAAAATTCTCAAGTTTGAAAAAAATTGGTGAAATGAAATTTTTGAAAACTCTTATAATACCTCGGTCGTTTGATTAAAACCATGTATCTCATTATCAAACTGTTTTGATTGAAGCTATTTGCAAAACAACACAATGAGGCTTCAATCTTTCGCTAGACGATGTCGTCAAAATGACCTTATCAATATATCATTACCTTTACTAGCGTTATACGGGTAACAACATGTTACCACGCCATCCATCACCGATATATCAACAGAGATTAGATAACCATGGGGCACGGGTACAACCGTAATAACAAATTTCTACCGGTCACCAAAAGTTTACGGCCGTAATAACATGCGCTTACGGTCGTAATAACTCTGAGCTTACGGCCGTAATGGAAAACATCTTACGGCCGTAACATCTAGCAGGATCGCACTGTCACAGAGCCCCCAACACACAAACACATAACATTTAAATTCCAAAAATTAGGGCCGTTTTCCAAAACAAGATTTTTCCAAAAATTTTGATTTCCACAAAAATGCTCAAATCAGTAGTCTTTAAGGAAAAACGTTTTCAAAGCTACCCGTAGCGGGTATAATTACAACAATCCAAAATAGTCGATATTAAAACCACATGCCCAAATGGCAAACAGGGTCGCCAATTCAATCACATACATCTCATGGCATCAAGTTTAAACACACAACAAAATCATTCATCGGAGTTTCTCACAAACTCTACCGTAAAACCCATCAAGGTTCACAACTTTCACACCATACCAACCACGTGGTGGCTCAAGGGCCAAACATCAATACATCCAGTTCTATACACGTACAACGTATCCAAGTATCGAATACAACTTCATTACACAACACCGTGTAAATAAAATTATGCACCACAAATATCACACATAAATGAAATCATGAACACAATTATTATGCATAAAAGAGGAGACTTACATCAACAGGTTGCACGGAGGTGACGGTCGCCCACGATACTAATCTCGTCTGACAACATATCCGACACGTTGTGACTACGCACAACTCAACTTGTCACCTGACGACTCGAACGACAAGACCACACATTACTCGACAAACCACGACTCGACTCGACCCGACAGCCTAGGTTTTTGCAACCTAAGCTCCGATACCACAAATGTAACACCCCCAAAACCGTATGGGAATATTACACGCCGTAAACCCTTTCCGCAAGGATCTACCAGGCTAAACGTCCATAAACAACCAAATGCTTGCCCGGCCAGGGTCAAACAATATAATAATACAAACCGTTAAGGTCACTTACACATAAACACACAGACCGATGAGGTCACACAACTCTATCAACAGGACTGACTAACAACATTACCCACACAGGGTTCGAAATACAATACAACGGAAGACTGAATCAACTCTAACAATATAAATAAACTCTACCAACTCTCAACTCTTGATTAGTATCGCAGCTTGTCATCCCATTGCGCCAATCCTGTGACTGCTCCCCTGAACCTGCATGTACCTGGACGCAAAACAGACATCCACCCCCCGAATACTCGGGGGTTAGTAAAACTCCACTGTTTTACTAGTGCAAGTATCAAACCATACGAAATGTAACAAGCAAATAGCAACTACGAATTTAATACGGAAATCAATTATCAAAATGTTCCCGAGAAGTTTTAGAATTTCGAACTCAAGTAAGAGATATTTGAAAAGGAACACATCATCTCGGGGATTTTTAAAGCAGAAATTCTTTTGGATCTCGAGTCCCAATTTACAAAACCCTTTTCGTAAACAATAGGGCCTTAGCCCGATTCTCGTTTCAAAGCATACTAAATAATATATCATTATGAGTCCGAGATCCATATTTAAAATGCTACACGATCATTGTTCGTACACATCATGTACCGAACTCCGGAGGCCTCGACGGACCTTACCCGGACCACACACACTATTCGTACACATCATGTACCGAACTCCGGAGGCCTCAACGGACCCTACCGGGCCACAACATCATTCGTACACATCATGTACCGAACTCCAGAGGCCTCGTCAGACCCTACCTGGATCACACACCTTGTCCGTACACGTCATGTACCGGACTCCAGAGGCCTCGTCAGACCCTACCTGGATCACACACTTTGTTCGTACACATCATGTACCGAATGTTGTTGCCCAAAATATTTATCCGAAGATTAATACTGCTGGAAGACGGTCAACAAACAACAATTGCGGGAGCACTTCCGAGAGTAGATAAATAATACAAGATTTGCCGGGTTTGTTAGGCCCGGGCTTGAATGCTCTCGCGAGATGTTATTAATACAAATATTCGTGGATACAAGTATTAATGTGAGAAATCTAAATACAATGAGTGTAAAAAGACTCTGTTAATCCGGCTCTTGAGCGAAGCTTGGTGTTCTTCGTCCCGCCGATAATCTGCTCGAGGAGAAAAGGCCGGGAGAAGTAAGACCGAAAGAAAGTTGTTGCCAAGAGTTGGAGATTAGCCAAGTGCAAGTATTTTGCTTCTGTAAGGTGTGAAATGCGGGAATGCAGACTGTTCAGAGAGTCAGAATCTCGGTCCCTTTTACAAGTGCCTGCTGCCTTGTATATATAGAGGCTGAGGGGCCCTGTCCCCTAGTGGGCGATCGCCTTTCGGCATTTAATGTAACGGGGCGATCGTCCTAAAGGGCACGTGGGCTGCCTGCCAAAAGTCCATAGATCCACCGGCACTAGCCGAGTGGCCCAATGAGGAGCCGGCACGCGTCCTAAGTACCGCCACAGGAGGTCCCACTTTGTTACTTTCGCGGATTTTGTCGGCAGGTGACAGCCGTGGTCACCAGCCTTGTCCGTCAGCTCCTTTCGCAGTCTGGGCCCTGTTGGTAGGTGAGGTAGGTGACAGGTTTGTCAGCGCCTTTTGTGGATCTGCACGTGGGGTCAGTTTTGAGACTTGGCCTTGGCCGACTGGATGGCCATCGGCCCAGATCGTCATGATGCGGTCGCCTCTAGCTGGACACCGAGGATCGTTCTCGGCCCGTCACTGAAGGTCGGCAATGGTCGGTTGCCAAGGGTCGGTCGGCAAAGCGCTGAGAGCTGATCGTCCATAAGTCGGTCGCCAGAAGTCGGTCGCCAGGCACCGAGCGATGATCGTATTGGATGTCGATCGCTCGACACCGGGACTTGTCCTGGGACCTTCGGCTGGGCGATTCATGCTTGTCTTTCGGGCTAAAGCTAGGTCGCCTGGTCGCTGGTCGGCAGATCTGCCTTGTCTCCTCGGTGGTAAGTCGGTCGCTCGGCCTCGGAGGCGTTCGCCAGTCGGAAGGTGTTAAATCTTGACACAACAATTGCCCCCCAGCTTGCTCCTATGTTGAAGACATGGGGCGAGGTGGCTCTTGCTGGCGACCTTGCTGAGCTGACTTACGATTTCGGACTTGGGCTATCATGGTCGATTGGCTTAGCTATCTTTCGGTCTTGTACCTGCAAAAAACAACATTGGCCGATCCCCCACGGAAACTTGGTGGTTTCGCTTTGTTTGAGGAATCGTGCACAGTCGCGGAGATCGATGGACCGACTTCATGACCGTGTCTTGGTGCGCGAAGACATTGAGTGTCTCGTGACTCACTTTATTATGAGGGTCCTCCGTTAGCCGCGCCGCCTCGTATTTAAACGAAGGGCGTGCGGTCTCGGTCTAGAGGAGTCCTTGCGCGGGGCAGCGTCGTATGAATCAACTCCACGCCCGCGGCTTGTTAGCTCTGCTTCCACCTCGGCCAGCCATGGAGATGGCCGACCTCGACGGTGTACGTTGAGACGGGGATTGTGGCATGTGTCCACTGATTAATGTTGGAGAGCCCTCAGACTACGCCGGCCTCGTATTTAAACGAAGGGCGGGCGATCTTGGCCGAAAGGGACCTTGCATGGCCGAAACAGCTTGCCCATCGATGCCAGACCATGGCTTTATGATGTGCGGTGGAGGCGATCTTATGCCTTAGTCCGTCATGTTATATGCCGGATCAGATGGCGATCGTGTCCTCCTGGATCGCGGATGATGTAGCGTGATGATCGGCGATCGGGCAAGATCGCGATCGCCGCCGCCGCCGATCGCTTATTCGTAGGTCGATATTGGCGATCGGGCGAGATCGTCGCCCGGTGCCGATCGCGCTGCCGAGGCTAAGAAGAAACCTTTGCCTCGGCCGTAAAATGCGGCTCTTGCCCTAAGGCTGCGTGGGTCGAGGTTGGGTCTTCGTGAGATGCCCGAACATAGGCGAAAAACCCCGAATCCTCCTAGACCGCGTAGAGGGCGGTCTCATCGCTTATGGGCTCGCCATTGAGGATGATTACGTCTACCCGGCCGATGTAGTCCGAGTCGGACTCTTCTTCTCCCCGCTTGATTTGCATCATGCGAAGGGGACCTTCGGGCAGACGACCCGGTGGCGAAGTACTCGGAAGCCGTGCGCCGCCACTCGTTAAAGGAGCCAATGGACCGAGGTGGCAATGAAGTGTACCACCGGTGGGCGAGGTCGTCCAAGGCCGAGGGAACATTCGGCATCTGGTCGCGCGGATGCCCCACACCCACCATGTAGATGTTGAACTTCCTCGGGTGCACTTGGGGTCCGATCGCCCCTCGTACACGGGCGTTTGCGGGGGAGCGATCTTATGCCGCACGGGGCGAGCTCGATGTCGATCGTGAGCGGCTCGCTTGGCCCGGCGATCGTCTTCTTGGCGCCGCCCTGGATTCCAGGAGCGCCTTCATGTCGCCGAGTTGACGTTGCATCGCGGCCATCGCCGTGGCTTGGTCGCTTGCCGATCGGCTTTGGGAGCAGGAGCCGAGGCGATCGTGTACCGATCTCCGGCTCACGCGCCGACCTCGGCAATTCGGCGAGGGGGAGCCGACGGCCAGGCCGCCTTCCGGGAGCTCTGCACGCCGAGCTCCCCGGTGACGGACTCAAACTCCGTTGTCTCGTAGATGGGGCCGGATCGCCTTGGCCGCGTGTTGGGTCACCGCCTGTGCGATCGAAGACAGAGGTGCCCCACGCCGAGCGCCTCTTCTTGCGGGCGAAAGCTCCTCAGCGATTGCTCGGCCAAGAGTGCCTTGAGCTTCCGCTTGATCTTCCGGCGAGAGACCGGGCGGTAGCCGGAGGCGCGCCGAGAGCACTCCGTCGCTCGTAGACGGCCAGGCCCTTTCGACCGCTTCCTTGGTTCGAACCGATCGAGCGAGAGGTTTGGGCCGCCGTCCGTGGACGGATCGAGCGTCTCGATCACGCGGCTACCTTCCACCATCGGGCCGTGGCTCGATCGACGGAACAGGTCCGCCGGGCCGCCGGCTTTCTTCGACGCGAGGCTAAGACATGTTTTCTCGAAGGATTTCTTTGAAGTGCGTAAGTGTCACTTCAGTATCCGCCCGAGAACAGTGAGTGTTCTTCGGGACGGTAGGTATAAAAATCGAGGTTGGATGCCCCTTCTTCTAGCGCCAATTGTTGTTGCCCAAAATATTTATCCGAAGATTAATACCGCTGAAGACGGCCAACAAACAACAATCATGGAGAACTTCCGAGAGTAGATCAATAATACAAGATTTGCCGGGTTTGTTAGGCCCGGGCTTGAATGCTCTCGCGAGATGTTATTAATACAAATATTCGTGGATACAAGTATTAATGTGAGAAATCTAAATACAATGAGTGTAAAAAGACTCTGTTAATCCGGCTCTTGAGCGAAGCTTGGTGTTCTTCGTCCCGCCGATAATCTGCTCGAGGAGAAAAGGCCGGGAGAAGTAAGACCGAAAGAAAGCTGTTGCCAAGAGTTGGAGATTAGCCAAGTGCAAGTATTTTGCTTCTGTATGGTGTGAAATGCGGGAATGCAGACTGTTCAGAGAGTCAGAATCTCGGTCCCTTTTACAAGTGCTCGCGCCTCAGATATATAGAGGCCGAGGGGCCTCCCTAGTGGGCGATCGCCTTTCGGCATTTAATGTAACGGGGCGATCGTCCTAAAGGGCACGTGGGCTGCCTGCCAAAAGTCCATAGATCCAGCCGGCAGCTAGCTGAGTGGCCCAATGAGGAGCCGGCACGCGTCCGGAAGTACTGCCACAGGAGGTCCCACTTTGTTACTTTCGGCGGATTTTGTTAGTAGATGACAGGCTGTGGTCACCAGTCTTGTCCGTCAGCTCCTTTCGCAGGTCTGGGCCCTGTTGGTAGGTGAGGTAGGTGACAGGTTTGTCAGCGCCTTTTGTGGATCTGCACGTGGGGTCAGTTTTGAGACTTGGCCTCGCCGACCGGATGGCCATCGCCCGGATCGCCATGATGCGGTCGCCTCTAGCCGACACCGAGGATCGCTTCTCGCCCGTCACATCAAGGTCGGCAATGGTCGGTTGCCAAGGGTCGGTCGGCAAAGCGCCGAGAGCCGATCGTCCATAAGTCGGTCGCCGCTGGCCGCCAGGCGCCGAGCGATGATCGTATTGGATGTCGATCGCTCGACACCGGGACTTGTCCTGGGACCTTCGGCTGGGCGATTCATGCTTGTCTTTCGGGCTAAAGCTAGGTCGCCTGGTCGCTGGTCGGCAGATCTGCCTTGTCTCCTCGGCGGTAAGTCGGTCGCTCGGCCTCGGAGGCGTTCGCCAGTCGGAAGGTGTTAAATCTTGACACAACACCGAACTCCAGAGGCCTCGTCAGACCCTACTTGGAACACACACACATCGACACGACACAATTCATAATCATTAAATGTCAAGCCATTCCACATTACACTGAAATGTTCAATCAAGTATGTAAACCAAAACAACACAAATATCATGATCATCACAACGACTCTTAACCAACATAACACATTCGGTACACAATACATTGAACAACCACATGTACAACCATCTCATATGTACATCGAAATCCTGCACAAATGGCACGACGCCTAACACGGATACCAATATATCACTATTATCACAAAGCCTTCAAATTTCGGAAAACACAACCAACTCAAACGGAACATATTTACGGAGGCAAGCAAAATCGTCATACATATCATACGTAATTACTAGTCACAAGATACAAGTCGTATAATAAGATACTTGCCTTAATAGCCGCTACCAAACGTTCCGAAGAACACCGCTCGACCGAAGCCTTGACTCGAAGGAGACAACGAACTAAGGGTTCCGACTGAGTTCTTCACAAGAATTCGACCCTAACAACATATAATCAATAAATCATCGATCATACGAGGAAGAATAATCGTAGAACGCTCGAATTCTCTTTGTGACATTTTATCGAACACCTTCAAGGCGTCGATAAAATACTCAATAAAACGACAAATCCGTGGCAATCCAACCGTGGAATAACAAGGAATTAGATATAATATAGCTTAACAATCATCAATACATCAATATTCTGAGTTAAAACGGATTAAACGGATGAAATCGAACAAAATACCCAAAATCCCCAAAATTAGATTTCTAGAAAATCTGACCTGATTCGCTCGATCAAAGGATGTTATAGGATGGAGAATTGATGATATGAACTCCAAAACTTCATGGATTTGTTGACAAACCACATCTCTCCATGATAGGAACAACCCCACCGCGGAAGAGAAGTATAAGCAGGAGAAAAATGGCGAAATAACGATCACTGGGCCTTAAATAAAGCCGCACGGTGCCGCGGCCTGGGAGTGTGCCGCGACACGTGCCCAAAAATGGCTCCCGGTGGTCGGCAGGTGCCGCGGCTCAGCCGGGCGTGTGCCGCGGCACCCGCATAATGGTTTGGCCGAAAAATGCCACAGAGTGTGCCGCGGCCCGGCCCGCATGTGCCGCGGCCCTACGGTATGGCCTGCTCGGCCGGAAGCTGCCGAGCACTACCGGCCGTGACTCGGCCAGAAGCTGCCGAGCACTGCCGGCCGTGACTCGGCCAGTACCGGCCTGGGCCCAGATTGCCCGGCCATGTCGGCCGGGGCCAACTCCGACGGCCCGAACGACCCCGAAACCCGAACCTGAATACGAATCGATGATACGGTTACAACGTACTCGCAAAGACGAATCTAAGAGCTAAGAGAACACACAATTCCGACCAACTGAAGGCTCGGAATCCGACAACGGACGTAATTACCCAAAACTTTGGGAAATTACGAAAATGGCCCAAAACGTCCGAAAATCACGATACGCGATCGAAACACCAAACCAAAGCTTGCAACAAGAATACTAACATTAAATGAACTTACGAGAGACTCGAAACAACAGTTTCGGATGAGATTCGCAAGAATCGAACTCAAGTGCGGAAAAGCGTCTAAAAAGCTCGGAACTCAGCAAAACGATACCGAAACGAACTCGGATGACAAAAAGTGCAGAATTAATCATTCTCGAAATGACGAAACGGTCATGAGCGAGTCGTCAAAACGGACTTTCTCCGAAAAAAAGAAATTACCGGAAATCGAAATTACGGGTATTACATTCTACCCTCCTTAAAAGAAGTTTCGTCCCGAAACTTAAAACAAGTAGGGAGAAGCAATATCCACTGTCAGGAAGACTCGACGAGATACACAAAAACCAAAAACTCGCGCCCAACGGCGAAACGCTGCAAGAAACGCCAAAAGACATACGGCGTGAAAACACGCTCCACGACGACCAACACAATGCCACCGACTAAGATTCAAAACAATAACGAGAAATTAACGTCACATCACATGCACACATTTAATCAAAGAAACGCACGCGACAACAAGCCGCACCCGACTAAAACGGCTATGCGAAAGAAGCAAATAGAATAACACGATAGAAATCACTCCGATACTCATCAACAAGAAAATGTCCGACGTCAAAATACAAATAATTTCAAGATAACAGAAAATGAGAATACCGGATATTACATTCTATCACACAAAAAATAAGTTTCGCCCCGAAACTTAAACTAAGGTTATCACAGTGATACGAAACAAAATATAACGACACATAAATAAATACCATGCTCATGACCTCGTGGTCCACTGACACGCCTCCGCAGGTTCAACAACTAAACGGGAACTTACACAAATCAAAATATCATTCAACAAGTTCCAAATGTAAAAGCGTCACAGAAACATCTCTACAGGCGAAACAATCCGTGTAGCGAGTACCAAAAACACCATCACTAGACATTACTGGGCCCTCCGGAAGTAGGAATAGAATCCCGGTCCCTTATCATCTCAAGAACAATCTCGCGATCGAACTCGATGCCCTCGTGTCCACAATTATAACAAGTCACCGCGGTTTCTTACAATGCGCGCGTTCATGGCCTAGAACGTTACAATTGAAACACCTAGAGCATTACTGTAACTCAAAGACACCGACTGGGTCTTTTGGGTTCTCTAACCGACCGAGAAGGTCCCATACTCGGCCGATACGAGGGTTGAGGTGTGGGAATCCCACCCCTTACTTCCCGATGCATCATCGAAATCTTCGCTTTTTCGCTACCGATACGGACTCGGTAGACATTATAGCCATCTCAAACGCCAAGGCTCGATCCTGATAGTCATTCAAGGTTGTACACAAAAAATGACACAAACACAGCCGAAACAGAGGTTTCATACTCATATCGAAATAACGAACCTTATCTCTCACTTTTCACTCCGATCCCGAACATAACACAGCTGTCGATTATAATCGACTATCGCCTGGGATATCGACACGTCTCGGGGCGTATCCGAGAAAAACTCGACAATCCTACGGTCTTTAACAGGCGGCGGACAATACTCGGCCTCCATGGCAGTTTTGAATTCAGTCCAAGTAGCAGTACGATCACTAGGCGCTACGGCCTCCCACCAGTCTGCAGATTCCCTGTCGAGTAGGTATTGAGCAATAGGCACTCTTCTCTCATCGGGGCAAGCTACAACATCAAATGTTCTGTCCAACTGGAAGAGCCAATTCTCCCAGCCTAACGAATCCGAAGAACCTACAAAACGGGGCAGGTGCATTCTCATCACATCTCGTAACCACTTACCAGCTCCGTTATCTTCATCCGGAATCCCGTCTCGGTGTACGGTCTGATTAATAAGCGCCAACCGGTCAGTCACCTGATGAAGGATGGTGGCGGCGCCAATATCATCATTACCTCTAGATGATTGCTGCTGATCACGACCACGACTACGACCACGTCCTCGGCCACGGCCTCTCGGCATACTGGACGGACGACCAATAAGAATAACACATCCAAACAAGTATCACAACGTCAAGATAAGACAATAAATAGCAGCACGTTAAAACATCAACTCCAAGTCATCACACAAGTGCATGAACTAACACTGTAATTTTAGAACTTCATTAAAAAAAATAATCCACACAGTCACATCAACAGAGAGGTTTGGATTTTTTTCCAAATCAAACACGGTCAAAACCACACATGTATCGCATGGATAAAAAACTAAAAACAAAAATAAAATGTTTCCGGCGTATTATTCAAATGATAAAATTTTAAAATTCTCAAGTTTGAAAAAAATTGGTGAAATGAAATTTTTGAAAACTCTTATAATACCTCGGTCGCTTGATTAAAACCATGTATCTCATTATCAAAACCTGTTTTGATTGAAGCTATTTGCAAAACAACACATTGAGGCTTCAATCTTTTCGCTAGACGATGTCGTCAAAATGACCTTATCAATATATCATTACCTTTACTAGCGTTATACGGGGTAACAACATGTTACCACGCCATCCATCACTGATATATCAACAGAGATTAGATAACCATGGGGCACGGGTACAACCGTAATAACAAATTTCTACCGGTCACCAAAAGTTTAAGGCCATAACAACATGCGCTTTACGGTCGTAATAACTCTCGAGCTTACGGCCGTAATGGAAAACATCTTACGGCCGTAACATCTAGCCGCAGGATCTGCAGATTGTCACAAGAGCCCCCAACACACAAACACATAACATTTAAATTCCAAAAATTAGGGCCGTTTTCCAAAACAAGATTTTTCCAAAAATTTTGATTTCCACAAAATGCTCAAATCGTAGTCTTTAAGGAAAACGTTTTCAAAGCTACCCGTGGCGGGTATAATTACAACAATCCAAAATAGTCGATATTAAAACCACATGCCCAAATGGCAAACAGTGGTCGCCAATTCAATCACATACATCTCATGGCATCAAGTTTAAACACACAAAGAAAATCATTCATCGGAGTTTCTCACAAACTCTACCGTAAAACCCATCAAGGTTCACAACTTTCACACCATACCAACCACGTGGTGGCTCAAGGGCCAAACATCAATACATCCAGTTCTATACACGTACAGCGTATCCAAGTATCGAATACAACTTCATTACACAACACCGTGTAAATAAAATTATGCACCACAAATATCACACATAAATGAAATCATGAACACAATTATTATGCATAAAAGAGGAGACTTACATCAACAGGTTGCACGGAGGTGACGGTCGCCCACGATACTAATCTCGTCTGACAACATATCCGACACGTTGTGACTACGCACAACTCAACTTGTCACCTAACGACTCGAACGACAAGACCACACATTACTCGACAAACCATGACTCGACTCGACCCGACAGCCTAGGTTTCTGCAACCTAAGCTCCGATACCATAAATGTAACACCACCAAAACCGTATGGGAATATTACACGCCGTAAACCCTTTCCGCAAGGATCTACCAGGCTAAACGTCCATAAACAACCAAATGCTTGCCCGGCCAGGGTCAAACAATATAATAATACTGCACTGCTAAGGTCACTTACACATAAACACACAGACCGATGAGGTCACACAACTCTATCAACAGATCGACTAACAACATTACCCACACAGGTTCAAATACAATACAACTAAGACCGAATCAACTCTAACAATATAAATAAACTCTACCAACTCTCAACTCTTGATTAGTATCGCACTCGTCATCCCCTTGTGCCAATCCCGTGATCGCTCCCCGAACTCGCATGTACCGACGCAAAGCAGACATCCACCCCGAATACTGGGGTTAGTAAAACTCCACCGTTTTACTAGTGCAAGTATCAAACCATACGAAATGTAACAAGCAAATAGCAACTACGAATTTAATACGGAAATCAATTATCAAAATGTTCCCGAGAAGTTTTAGAATTTCAACTCAAGTAAGAGATACTTGAAAAGGAACACATCATCTCGGGATTTTTAAAGCGAAATTCTTTTGGATCTCGAGTCCCAATTTACAAAACCCTTTTCGTAAACAATAGGGCCTTAGCCCGATTCTCGTTTCAAAGCATACTAAATAATATATCATTATGAGTCCGAGATCCATATTTAAAATGTTACCCGAACAATCATCGCTACATGATCATTGTTCGTACACATCATGTACCGAACTCCGAGGCCTCGACGGACCTTACCCGACCACACACACGCTCGTACACATCATGTACCGAACTCCGAGGCCTCAACGGACCCTACCCGGCCACAACATCGTTCGTACACATCATGTACCGAACTCCGCAGGCCTCGCCGACCCTACCCGGATCACACACCTTGTCCGTACACGCCATGTACCGACTCCGCAGGCCTCGCTGACCCTACCCGGATCACACACTTTGTTCGTACACATCATGTACCGAACTCCGCAGGCCTCGTCGGACCCTACCGGAACACACACACATCGACACGACACAATTCATAATCATTAAATGTCAAGCCATTCCACATTACACTGAAATGTTCAATCAAGTATGTAAACCAAAACAACACAAATATCATGATCATCACAACGACTCTTAACCAACATAACACATTCGGTACACAATACATTGAACAACCACATGTACAACCATCTCATATGTACATCGAAATCCTGCACAAATGGCACGACGCCTAACACGGATACCAATATATCACTATTATCACAAAGCCTTCAAATTTCGGAAAACACAACCAACTCAAACGGAACATATTTACGGAGGCAAGCAAAATCGTCATACATATCATACGTAATTACTAGTCACAAGATACAAGTCGTATAATAAGATACTTGCCTTAATAGCCGCTACCAAACGTTCCGAAGAACACCGTTCGACCGGGAAGCTCGGACCCCGAAGGAGACAACGAACGGAAGGGTTCCGACTCGAGTTCTTCACAAGAATTCGACCCTAACAACATATAATCAATAAATCATCGATCATACGAGGAAGAATAATCGTAGAACGCTCGAATTCTCTTTGTGACATTTTATCGAACACCTTCAAGGCGTCGATAAAATACTCAATAAAACGACAAATCCGTGGCAATCCAACCGTGGAATAACAAGGAATTAGATATAATATAGCTTAACAATCATCAATACATCAATATTCTGAGTTAAAACGGATTAAACGGATGAAATCGAACAAAATACCCAAAATCCCCAAAATTAGATTTCTAGAAAATCTGACCTGATTCGCTCGATCAAAGGATGTTATAGGATGGAGAATTGATGATATGAACTCCAAAACTTCATGGATTTGTTGACAAACCACATCTCTCCATGATAGGAACAACCCCAGCCGCGGAAGAGAAGTATAAGCAGGAGAAAAAATGGCGAAATAACGACTGCTGGGCCTTAAATAGGCTGCACAGTGTGCCGCGGCCCAGCGGGAGTGTGCCGCGACACAGGCCCAAAAATGGCTCCCAGTGGTCGGCAGTGTGCCGCGGCTCAGCCGGCGTGTGCCGCGGCACCCGGTACAGTCGGTTTGGCCGAAAAATGCCACAGAGTGTGCCGCGGCCCTGCCAGCATGTGCCGCGGCCCTACGGTATGGCCTGCTCGGCCGGAAGCTGCCGAGCACTACCGGCCGTGACTCGGCCAGAAGCTGCCGAGCACTACCGGCCGTGACTCGGCCAGTACCGGCCTGGGCCCAGATTGCCCGGCCATGTCGGCCGGGGCCAACTCCGACGGCCCGAACGACCCCGAAACCCGAACCTGAATACGAATCGATGATACGGTTACAACGTACTCGCAAAGACGAATCTAAGAGCTAAGAGAACACACAATTCCGACCAACCGAAGGCTCGGAATCCGACAACGGACGTAATTACCCAAAACTTTGGGAAATTACGAAAATGGCCCAAAACGTCCGAAAATCACGATACGCGATCGAAACACCAAACCAAAGCTTGCAACAAGAATACTAACATTAAATGAACTTACGAGAGACTCGAAACAACAGTTTCGGATGAGATTCGCAAGAATCGAACTCAAGTGCGGAAAAGCGTCTAAAAAGCTCTAACTCAAGAAACGATACCGAAACGAACTCGGATGACAAAAAGTGCAGAATTAATCATTCTCAAATGACGAAACGGTCATGAGCGAGTCGTCAAAACGGACTTTCTCCAAAAAGAAATTACTGGAAATCGAAATTACGGTATTACATTCTACCCTCCTTAAAAGAAGTTTCGTCCAAACTTAAAACAAGTAGGGAGAAGCAATATCCACTGTCAGAAGACTCGACGAGATACACAAAACCAAAACTCGCGCCCAACGGCGAAACGCCGCAAGAAACGCCAAAGACATACGGCGTGAAAACACGCTCCACGACGACCAACACAATGCCACCGACTAAGATTCAAAACAATAACGAAATTAACGTCACATCACATGCACACATTTAATCAAAGAAACGCACGCGACAACAAGCCGCACCCGACTAAAACGGCTATGCGAAAGAAGCAAATAGAATAACACGATAGAAATCACTCCGATACTCATCAACAAGAAAATGTCCGACGTCAAAATACAAATAATTTCAAGATAATGTAAAATGAGAATACCGGATATTACATTCTATCACACAAAAATAAGTTTCGCCCAAACTTAAACTAAGGTTATCACAAAGGATACGAAACAAAATATAACGACACATAAATAAATACCATGCTCATGACCTCGTGGTCCACCGACACGCCTCCGCAGTTCAACAACTAAACGGAACTTACACAAATCAAAATATCATTCAACAAGTTCCAAATGTAAAAGCGTCACGAAACATCTCTACAAAGCGAAACAATCCGTAGCGAGTACCAAAAACACCATCACTAGACATTACTTGCCCTCCTAAGTAGGAATAGAATCCCGGTCCCTTATCATCTCAGCAACAATCTCGCAGTACTGAACTCGATGCCCCTCGTGTCCACAATTATAACAAGTCACTGGCGGTTTCTTACAATGCGCGCGTTCATGGCCTAGAACGTTACAATTGAAACACCTAGAGCATTACTAACTCAAAGACACCGACTTGGGTCTTTTGGGTTCTCTAACTGACCGAGAAGGTCCCATACTCGGCTGATACGAGGGTTGAGGTGTGGGAATCCCAATTCCCTTACTTCCCGATGCATCATCAGAAATCTTCTGCTTTTTCGCTACCGATACGGACTCGGTAGACATTATAGCCATCTCAAACGCCAAGGCTCGATCCTGATAGTCATTCAAGGTTGTACACATAAAATGAGCCATACACTGCCGAATCTGAGGTTTCATACGCATATCGAAATAACGAACCTTATCTGCCTCACTTTTCACCTGATCCCGAACATAACACAGCTGTCGATTATAATCGACTATCGCCTGGGATATCGACACGTCTCGGGGCGTATCCGAGAAAAACTCGACAATCCTACGGTCTTTAACAGGCGGCGGACAATACTCGGCCTCCTTGGCGCTTTGAATTCACCAAGTAGCAAGACGATCACTAGGCGCTACGGCCTCCCACCACTGCAGATTCCCTGTCGAGTAGGTATTGAGCAATAGGCACTCTTCTCTCATCGGCAAGCTACAACATCAAATGTTCTGTCCAACTGGAAGAGCCAATTCTCCCACCTAACGAATCCGAAGAACCTACAAAACGGCAGTGCATTCTCATCACATCTCGTAACCACTTACCAGCTCCGTTATCTTCATCCGGAATCCCGTCTCGGTGTACGGTCTGATTAATAAGCGCCAACCGGTCAGTCACCTGATGAAGGATGGTGGCGGCGCCAATATCATCATTACCTCTAGATGATTGCTGCTGATCACGACCACGACTACGACCACGTCCTCGGCCACGGCCTCTCGGCATACTGGACGGACGACCAATAAGAATAACACATCCAAACAAGTATCACAACGTCAAGATAAGACAATAAATAGCAGCACGTTAAAACATCAACTCCAAGTCATCACACAAGTGCATGAACTAACACTGTAATTTTAGAACTTCATTAAAAAAAATAATCCACACAAATACATCAACAGAGAGGTTCGATTTTTTCCAAATCAAACACGGTCAAAACCACACATGTATCGCAGGATCAAACACTAACAACAAAAATAAAATGTTTCCGGTATTATTCAAATGATAAAATTTTAAAATTCTCAAGTTTGAAAAAAATTGGTGAAATGAAATTTTTGAAAACTCTTATAATACCTCGGTCGCTTGATTAAAACCATGTATCTCATTATCAAAACTGCTTTGATTGAAGCTATTTGCAAAACAACACATTGAGGCTTCAATCTTTCGCTAGACGATGTCGTCAAAATGACCTTATCAATATATCATTACCTTTACTAGCGTTATACGGGTAACAACATGTTACCACGCCATCCATCACCGATATATCAACAGAGATTAGATAACCATGGGGCACGGTACAACCGTAATAACAAATTTCTACCGGTCACCAAAAGTTTAAGGCCATAACAACATGCGCTTACGGTCGTAATAACTCGAGCTTACGGCCGTAATGGAAAACATCTTACGGCCGTAACATCTAGTCACAGGATCGCAGAATTGTCACAAGAGCCCCCAACACACAAACACATAACATTTAAATTCCAAAAATTAGGCCGTTTTCCAAAACAAGATTTTTCCAAAAATTTTGATTTCCACAAAAATGCTCAAATCGGTAGTCTTTAAGGAAAACGTTTTCAAAGCTACCCGTAGCGGTATAATTACAACAATCCAAAATAGTCGATATTAAAACCACATGCCCAAATGGCAAACAGGGTCGCCAATTCAATCACATACATCTCATGGCATCAAGTTTAAACACACAGCAAAATCATTCATCGGAGTTTCTCACAAACTCTACCGTAAAACCCATCAAGGTTCACAACTTTCACACCATACCAACCACGTGGTGGCTCAAGGGCCAAACATCAATACATCCAGTTCTATACACGTACAGCGTATCCAAGTATCGAATACAACTTCATTACACAACACCGTAAATAAAATTATGCACCACAAATATCACACATAAATGAAATCATGAACACAATTATTATGCATAAAAGAGGAGACTTACATCAACAGGTTGCACGGAGGTGACGGTCGCCCACGATACTAATCTCGTCTGACAACATATCCGACACGTTGTGACTACGCACAACTCAACTTGTCACCTAACGACTCGAACGACAAGACCACACATTACTCGACAAACCATGACTCGACTCGACCCGACACCTAGGTTTCGCAACCTAAGCTCCGATACCATAAATGTAACACCACCAAAACCGTATGGGAATATTACACGCCGTAAACCCTTTCCGCAAGGATCTACCAAAGCAACGTCCATAAACAACCAAATGCTTGCCCGGCCAGGTCAAACAATATAATAATACAGACTGCTAAGGTCACTTACACATAAACACACAGACCGATGAGGTCACACAACTCTATCAACAGGATCGACTAACAACATTACCCACACAGGTTCGAAATACAATACAACTAAGACCGAATCAACTCTAACAATATAAATAAACTCTACCAACTCTCAACTCTTGATTAGTATCGCACTCGTCATCCCTTGTGCCAATCCCGTGATCGCTCCCCGAACTCGCATGTACCGGACGCAAACAGACATCCACCCCCGAATACTGGGGTTAGTAAAACTCCACCGTTTTACTAGTGCAAGTATCAAACCATACGAAATGTAACAAGCAAATAGCAACTACGAATTTAATACGGAAATCAATTATCAAAATGTTCCCTAGAAGTTTTAGAATTTCGAACTCAAGTAAGAGATACTTGAAAAGGAACACATCATCTCGGGATTTTAAAGCGTAAATTCTTTTGGATCTCGAGTCCCAATTTACAAAACCCTTTTCGTAAACAATAGGCCTTAGCCCGATTCTCGCTTCAAAGCATACTAAATAATATATCATTATGAGTCCGAGATCCATATTTAAAATGTTACCCGAACAATCATCTACATGATCATTGTTCGTACACATCATGTACCGAACTCCGAGGCCTCGACGACCTTACCCGACCACACACACCGCTCGTACACATCATGTACCGAACTCCGAGGCCTCAACGGACCCTACCCGCCACAACATCGCTCGTACACATCATGTACCGAACTCCGCAGGCCTCGCTGACCCTACCGATCACACACCTTGTCCGTACACGCCATGTACCGACTCCAGGCCTCGCCGACCCTACCCGGATCACACACTTTGTTCGTACACATCATGTACCGAACTCCGCAGGCCTCGCTGACCCTACCCGAACACACACACATCGACAAGACACAATTCATAATCATTAAATGTCAAGCCATTCCACATTACACTGAAATGTTCAATCAAGTATGTAAACCAAAACAACACAAATATCATGATCATCACAACGACTCTTAACCAACATAACACATTCGGTACACAATACATTGAACAACCACATGTACAAACATCTCATATGTACATCGCAATCCTGCACAAATGGCACGACGCCTAACACGGATACCAATATATCACTATTATCACAAAGCCTTCAAATTTCGGAAAACACAACCAACTCAAACGGAACATATTTACGGAGGCAAGCAAAATCGTCATACATATCATACGTAATTACTAGTCACAAGATACAAGTCGTATAATAAGATACTTGCCTTAATAGCCGCTACCAAACGTTCCGAAGAACACCGTTCGACCGGGAAGCCTTGACCGAAGGAGACAACGAACGGAAGGGTTCCGACTCGAGTTCTTCACAAGAATTCGACCCTAACAACATATAATCAATAAATCATCGATCATACGAGGAAGAATAATCGTAGAACGCTCGAATTCTCTTTGTGACATTTTATCGAACACCTTCAAGGCGTCGATAAAATACTCAATAAAACGACAAATCCGTGGCAATCCAACCGTGGAATAACAAGGAATTAGATATAATATAGCTTAACAATCATCAATCCATCAATATTCTTAGTTAAAACGGATTAAACGGATGAAATCGAACAAAATACCCAAAATCCCCAAAATTAGATTTCTAGAAAATCTGACCTGATTCGCTCGATCAAAGGATGTTATAGGATGGAGAATTGATGATATGAACTCCAAACCTTCATGGATTTGTTGACAAACCACATCTCTACATGATAGGAACAACCCCAGCCGCGGAAGAGAAGTAGAAGCAGGAGAAAAAATGGCGAAATAACGATCATTGGGCCTTAAATAAGCCGCAGACAGGTGCCGCGGCCTGGGCCGAGTGTGCCGCACAGTGCCCAAAAATGGCTCCCTGGTCGGCGGTGTGCCGCGGCTCAGCCGGGCAGCCGCGGCACTGCACACTCGGTTTGGCCGAAAAATGCCACAGAGTGTGCCGCGGCCCTGCCAGCATGTGCCGCGGCCCTACGGTACGGCCTGCTCGGCCGGAAGCTGCCGAGCACTACCGGCCGTGACTCGGCCAGAAGCTGCCGAGCACTGCCGGCCGTGACTCGGCCAGTACCGGCCTGGGCCCAGATTGCCCGGCCATGTCGGCCGGGCCAACTCCGACGGCCCGAACGACCCCGAAACCCGAACCTGAATACGAATCGATGATACGGTTACAACGTACTCGCAAAGACGAATCTAAGAGCTAAGAGAACACACAATTCCGACCAACCGAAGGCTCGGAATCCGACAACGGAAGTAATTACCCAAAACTTTGGGAAATTACGAAAATGGCCCAAAACGTCCGAAAATCACGATACGCGATCGAAACACCAAACCAAAGCTTGCAACAAGAATAATAACATTAAATGAACTTACGAGAAACTCAAACAACAATGCTTCGGACGAGATTCGCAAGAATCGAACTCAAGTGCGAAAGGCGCCTAAAAAGCTCTAACTCAAGAAACGATACCGAAACGAACTCGGATGACAAAAAGTGCAGAATTAATCATTCTCGAAATGACGAAACGGTCATGAGCGAAGTCGTCAAAACGGACTTTCTCCAAAAAGAAATTACCGGAAATCGAAATTACGGTATTACATTCTACCCTCCTTAAAAGAAGTTTCGTCCCGAAACTTAAAACAAGTAGGAGAAGCAATATCCACTGTCAGAAGACTCGACGAGATACAAAAACCAAAAACTCGCGCCCAACGGCGAAACGCTGCAAGAAACGCCAAAAGACATACGGCGTGAAAACACGCTCCACGACGACCAACACAATGCCACCGACTAAGATTCAAAACAATAACGAGAAATTAACGTCACATCACATGCACACATTTAATCAAAGAAACGCACGCGACAACAAGCCGCACCCGACTAAAACGGCTATGCGAAAGAAGCAAATAGAATAACACGATAGAAATCACTCCGATACTCATCAACAAGAAAATGTCCGACATCAAAATACAAATAATTTCAAGATAACAGAAAATGAGAATACCGGATATTACATTCTATCACACAAAAATAAGTTTCGCCTAAACTTAAACTAAGGTTATCACAAGGATACGAAACAAAATATAACGACACATAATAAAATACCATGCTCATGACCTCGTGGTCCACCGACACGCCTCCGCAGTTCAACAACTAAACGGAACTTACACAAATCAAAATATCATTCAACAAGTTCCAAATGTAAAAGCTACGTAAACATCTCTACAAAGCGAAACAATCCGTAGCGAGTACCAAAACACCATCACTAGACATTACCGGGCCCTCCTAAGTAGGAATAGAATCCTGGCCGCTTATCATCTCAAAGAACAATCTCGCAAAGATCTTGAACTCGATGCCCTCGTGTCCACAATTATAACAAGTCACCGGCGGTTTCTTACAATGCGCGCGTTCATGGCCTGTAACGTTACAATTGAAACACCTAGAGCATTACGTAACTCAAAGACACCGACTTGGGTCTTTTGGGTTCTCTAACCGACCGAGAAGGTCCCATACTCGGCCGATACGAGGTTGAGGTGTGGGAATCCCAATTCCCTTACTTCCCGATGCATCATCGAAATCTTCGCTTTTAGCTACCGATAAGGACTCGGTAGACATTATAGCCATCTCAAACGCCAAGGCTCGATCCCGATAGTCATTCAAGGTTGTACACATAAAAGGAGCCATACACCGCCGAATCCGAGGTTTCATACGCATATCGAAATAACGAACCTTATCTGCCTCACTTTTCACCGATCCGAACATAACACACTGCCGATTATAATCGACTATCGCCCGGGATATCGACACGCCTCGGGCGTATCCGAGAAAACTCGACAATCCTACGCTCTTTAACAGCGGCGGACAATACTCGGCCTCCATGGCGCTTTGAATTCACCCAGTAGCGACGATCACTAGGCGCTACGGCCTCCCACCAGTCTGCAGATTCCCTGTCGAGTAGGTATTGAGCAATAGGCACTCTTCTCTCATCGGGGCAAGCTACAGCATCAAATGTTCTGTCCAACTGGAAGAGCCAATTCTCCCAGCCTAATGTTGTGTCAAGAATTAACACCTTCCGACCGGCGATCGCCTCCGAGGCCGAGCGACCGACTCCCCGCCGAGGAGACAAGGCAGATCTGCCGACCAGCGACCAGGCGACCTAGCTTTAGCCCGAAAGACAAGCATGAATCGCCCAGCCGAAGGTCCCAGGACAAGTCTCGGTGTCGAGCGATCGACATCCAATACGATCATCGCTCGGCGCCTGGCGACCGACTTCTGGCGACCGACTTATGGACGATCATCTCTCAGCGCTTTGCCGACCGACGCTTGGCAACCGACCATTGCCGACCTTCAGTGACGGGCCGAGAACGATCCTCGGTGTCCAGCTAGAGGCGACTGCTGTAACACCCCCAGATCAAACCGGGAATATTACACGCCGCAGACCCTCTCCGTGAGGATCCACCAGGCTAGACATCAAAACAACACATTACATTACATACCGACGAATCAAAAATAACGGACCAATAGACCGATTTGGTCTTTCGTCACAGACTTACAAATCAAAATACATAAACTCATCCAGACTCATACCCACACAAGGGTAAAATACTTGCAACAATGAACAATAAGACAGCGGAAAGGACAATACAATGGACTCCGACTAACTGAACCCAAAACTGGCCTTCGTGTGATTAGTATCATTCGTCTTTCATCATCCCTCGTGCCGATCCTGTGTCTTGCTCCCGAAAACCTGCATGTACCTGGACACAATACAGATATCCACCCCCCGATTACAAGGGGGGTAGCAAAACTCCACTGATTCGCTAGTGCACGAAAAAAGTGCAAATACGATCAATAAACAACACATTCCGAGAAAATAACGAAAGACTACCCGAGATATATTTAGATAAAAATAGTTCAAGTCTTGAAAGCAGAAACGAAGCAAGTAAGCATTTGAATACATTTCCAATTCTCGGGAGTTTTGAAAACATCGAAATTAAAAAGGTTCTTAATTCCTCGAAGCCATTTAGTGGTCACAAATTTCAAAGTTCATTTTTCAAAATACAAATCCGTTTAACAAAACACGGGTCCACGACCCAACCATTCCTGTCATAAAACACAGGTCCACGACCCGATCATCCACTTCAATTCACTTACAAGGTCACATTACACATAACACATTATTCCTATGCCATTCTAGCCAAGCACCAAGACTCGAAATATAATGTCTCTCGACCGAGCACAAAGCATTGTGATACTGACAATATCACAATTAACGAAAGCATCAACGCTATCCTCAAGATGAAAACCACAATCGTAACCCGCGGCCGTACCCCTTAGTATCGACCCCCAGACATCCCGTCGGACACTCCGGGTGGGAAACCACTTCCGCGGCCGTACCCCTTAGTATCGACCCCCAGACATCCCGTCGGACACTCCGGGTGGAAGTTCATCCACACGCACACCCAAGTCCACTTCCGTGGCCGTACCCCTTAGTATCGGCCCCCAGACATCCCGTCGGACACTCCGGGTGGAAGGAACAACACACACACACGTTCCAAAATCACAGTTGCAAACCACAAGCCTCGATGGTCAATCACAGTATATATAGTCGAGGTACTTTACTAGAATGGCCAGTTCATCCAACATATATTCATAACCCAAACTAATATTATCAACAAGAAAGCACACTATTCCAAAAGCACCGAACGGCACAACCAATATCACATAAATTCACATAATTCATCGATAACCACATGACTCCACGTACAGCTTAAACAAAGGACTAAACTTCAAAACTTACCGACGACGTAATCACACACAATGGCATCACACGAAAGTATTACGATCTTATACTCAACATTAATACACGTATTCAATTAAGCATATTAATTCTCGGAACACACGAGTCGTCTTTAAGAAAACCATGTTGGTAAATATACCGATACTTTTGAAAAAGATGGTTATGAATATTTATTTAGCACGTATCGACGATTAACAACCATTATATCCACAAAACACGTAATGTATGGGCAAGATACTTGCCTCGATACCACGAGCACTGAACCACGAACGGATACGGCTCAACGGGAAGCTTCTAACGCCCGATGCTAACGAAAAGGAAGACGACAATGAACGGAACGGAAGAATCAAGCACGGCGTGAGGAACCGAAAATGAACCTAACGATTCGAAAAGCACAATCACAACCACTTCTAAACGATTATGGAAATGGAATACACCGAACCCGCCTACGATTCATGTATATTCATACCGAAAACAACAACGAGGGCAGACCACAACCAAACCCTCTCGATTCCGTAAAAATCCACAAAATATCCATGAATCCGTAGGAAACTAAAGATACTAACAAGAATAATCATATTCATCATGAATCCATCAACGAAACGGAAAGAATCTGACAAAACCCCAAAATCCCCAATTATCCAAAAAGGTAGGGTTAAAGGAATTCTTACCTCTTGATGAATCAAGCATTCAAATCCAAAACCACGGGTTAGATCCGCAATCCGAGCCACCCGATCGAAAAGGAATGAAGAAATCTACACAAGTAAGTGATAGATGGAGGAACTCTCCCTCTCAAGTCTCTCTCTCTCGCACGGTTGAAGAAGGGGAGGAAATGAGCGATTTACGCCGAAACAACACATTTATAGTGTAACACAGCAGACCTATCGGCCGGCCTATCGGCCGATAGGCCCAACCGATAGCCATACCGAATGTAGGCGGTAGGGTCTATCGACCCCCTATCGGCCGAAAGGCTCCTGGAAGTGCTCGGCCAAAACTAAAACGACCATAACTCTCTCGTCCAGGACTCATTGACTCACCGCTTGAACCATTGGAAAGCTAACTCGATGTTCTATAATATTGCAAAGATTTATAATTTTGGAGTCACCAAAAATTAATGGTGATCTAACAAAGACGAACTCATACATAGAAAAGTCGTTTAGTAATCCCGAATTCAACAAAACGACACCGAAACCCGAGCCTCAATACGAACCGAAGATACGGTTACGAAGTACTCACAAAGACGACTCTAAGAGCTAGTAGAACACACGATACAGACCACCCGAAGGCTCGAAATTCGACAACGGAAGGTAATTACCCCAAACTTTGGGAAATTACGTAAATGGCCCAAATGCCCGAAATTCACCATACGTCAACGTATAATCATACCGAAGCGCACAACACGTATAACAAGGTTTAACGGACTTGCGGGTAACTCGTAACTTCAGTTTCGGACGAGATTCGCAAGAATCGAACTCAAGTGCGGAAAAGTCGCTAAAAGCACGGAACTCAACAAAACGACACTCAAACGAACTCGGATGTCAAAAAGTGCAGAATTAATCATTCTCGAAATGACGAAACGGTCATGAGCGAGTCGTCAAAACGGACTCCGGCCGAAAAGAAATTTACCGGAAATCGAAAATTGCGGATATTACATTCTACCCTCCTTAAAAGAAGTTTCGTCCCGAAACTTAAAACAAGTAGGGAGAAGCAATATCCCGCCAGAAAACTCAACGAGATACGCAAGGAAACGCGTAACTTACGCCCATCGCGAAACGTTACAAGCAACACAAAGGAATATACGACGTGAAAACACGCTCCACGACGACCAACACAACGTCGCCGTTAGGGATATAACAAAACCAACAAGTGACAAGCGTCATCAAATGGATAATACAATCAAGTCAATTATCCGAACAATCACAAAACACAACGGACGAAAATAAATACGATTGACCAACCCAACGGTACATCAATCAAAACGCGAGCCAATCGCTGAACAAATACAGAATTCCACCGCCCAAGGGTTGGAAGATCGAAAACGAGACTAATTTTCCGAACTTGGAAAGGTCACAACGATATATAGGTCAATTTGAGACAATATCAGAACTCGCTCGAATGACAAAGGTGAGAAACAACACTGTGTCAAGCATCAACGAACACAATCAGTCGATACGGTTGGACGAAACAAGAGAAAGAAAAAAAATGCGGGTATTACATCATATCACCTTTAAAAGAGGTTTCGTCCCGAAACCTAAACAACGAGAACGAAGTGCTGGAATAGCAACCTTCCCGACCATATCCTCTTGGTCCCATATCTGATCTCCACGACAATCTATACCGCGGTCACGACCGTATCCTCTGTCCCTAGACATACTAAGCGGATTCTCACTCGATACGATGGCGCAACTTCGCAAAAATAATATACTAAAGTACCAACCCAGCACGACATAACACATAAGGTAATCAATAACAACTCGAAAAGAAAATCCACGAGGTATCCTTTTAAAGGAAATCTTTTGAAAATCCTTGGATTTGTATGGTATTTAAAATAAACTTTAAAAGTACTTTTGGTACCTCGGGTTGTTTCGACAAAACTTGTAAACAACATACTTAAACCTGTCTCATTTGAAATCATTTGAAGTCATCATGCCCCTACGTATCATCATCACCGTTAACAACTAACAAGTTAACCATGCAAGATCATCAAATCATTCTTACATACTCTAACATTTCCAAATCCGAGTTTGAATTTTACATCGAGTGAGATTTTTCATCTTTCACTATATATTTTTGAAAATAAAAATCGCATTGGTTTTGAAATAAAATATTTTTATGGTGTGAAAGATTTTTAAAATCATTTACTCGAATTATTTGAAAATACAACAATACGTTAAAAATCATTTTCGAAAATTCTCCCAACACTTCACAAACATCAACGACGGTAATATTTTACAAAATGCCTACATGTACTTTAAAACAACTCTTTCAAATACCATCGAGGTTTTATTTGAGAATCCAAGGCCGGCTTGCCAATTCCAAATAATTTTCAAAGTATACACGGAGCCGCCGATTAATCGCACTTGCACAAACTTATGAAAGTTTTAGAGAAGCGTGTTCGAACACACTCGCAGCAGACATAATTTATCAATTCATCAAACACAATCAAATATCACCTAGCAATACGAAAAGTCTTAACACACATTCACGCACAACAGTTGTTATCACTAGACACCACGTAGAGAATACAACTACAGGTGATTGGCCGCAAAAGTTAGACCTAACGGCTATAATGCGGTTCCATAGCCTCTGCCTGCATCGACTAACGCCGCTAACACATATTTAGCGTGCGCTACCCATGCTGCATTAGCGCGTTCTAGCCTTACACTTAGCGTGCGCTAACGGTTCTATTTTAGCAACATGATTGTGAACATATATACGACATTACTGGAATCGAAGGTCACAATTAAACAACAACAATATTCGAATCTCAAAGCCATCGATTCACATAATTACAACACATCATGAGCAACCATCAAAAGGCAATTGTCATTCAAAACCAAAAGGTTAAAAGCAAGGGTCACGTCTTGAGTATATTTTGTAGAACTCATTTGAGTTCAAAACTCGTGTTTTGAAAACTTATAGTACACAGTGGAAAAGAATTATCAATAATTCGAGTTTTCAGAACTTACAGCCTTGTGGTCAACATACGAAAATCAACTTTTTCCTCCCTTGGAGGGCATTTTAAAAATTTTACGTGACTCCCCGAAAGGATTCGAAAACTTAAAATTCCAAGGTTTATACTCTTGCAAGAAAAATGATTTATACGAAGATACATTCAAGAATATCATTCTACATTTTAGCGCAAGACGGAATCAACAAATATATGTCACTTACTCACGATGCACCTTCAAATACTACTACATAACACGTAATCATACAGCTCGTATAGCTCGTGGTACAACATGTAGTAGGGAGACTTACATCCACAGATCGCACGAAGATGATGGCTGCACCTTGATACTAATCACGGCCGACATCCCACACGACGCGTCGCGACACGACATCAGTCAGACTCAATCTGACAAGACAAGACCAACAATACACGACTGGACCCGACAGCCTAGGTTTCCGCAACCTAATCTCTCGATACCATAAATGTAACACCCCGCATCAAACCGAATATTACACGCCGCACCCTCTCCGTGAGGATCCACCAAAGCTAGACATCAAAACAACACATTACATTACATACCGACGAATCAAAAATAACGGACCAATAGACCGATTTGGTCTTTCGTCACAGACTTACAAATCAAAATACATAAACTCATCCAGACTCATACCCACACAAGGGTAAAATACTTGCAACAATGAACAATAAGACAATGGAAAGGACAATACAATGGACTCGACTAATCGAACCCAAAATCGGCATTCGTGTGATTAGTATCATTCGTCTTTCATCATCCTCGTGCCGATCCCGTGTCTTGCTCCCGAAAACCCGCATGTACCGACACAATACAGATATCCACCCCGATTACTCGGGGTTAGCAAAACTCCACTGTTTCGCTAGTGCAAGTATAAAGTGCAAATACGAGCCATACACAACACATTCCGAGAATATAACGAAAGACTTCCCGAGATATATTTAGTTAAAAATAGTTCAAGTCTTGAAAGCGAAACGAAGCAAGTAAGCATTGTGAAAACATTTCCAATTCTGGAGTTTTGAAAACATCGAAATTAAAAAGGTTCTTAATTCCTCGAAGCCATTTAGTGGTCACAAATGCAAAGTTCATTTTTCAAAATACAAATCCGTTTAACAAAACACGGGTCCACGACCCAACCATTCCTATATAAACACAGGTCCACGACCCGATCATCCACTTCAATTCACTTACAAGGTCACATTACACATAACACATTATTCCTATGCCATTCTAGCCAAGCACCAAGACTCGAAATATAATGTCTCTCGACCCCGAGCACAAAGCATTGTGATACTCCGGACAATATCACAATTAACGAAAGCATCAACGTCATCCTCAAGATGAAAACCACAACTGGTAACCCGCGGCCGTACCCCTTAGTATCGACCCCGGACATCCCGTCGGACACCCGGTGGGAAACCACTTCCGCGGCCGTACTCTTAAGATCGACTCCCCGGACATCCCGTCGGACACTCCGGTGGAAGTTCATCCACACGCACACCCAAGTCCACTTCCGTGGCCGTACTCTTAGTATCGGCCCCGACATCCCGTCGGACACTCCGGTGGAAGGAACACACACACACGTTCCAAAATCACAGTTGCAAACCACAAGCCTCGATGGTCAATCACAGTATATATAGTCGAGGTACTTTACTAGAATGGCCAGTTCATCCAACATATATTCATAACCCAAACTAATATTATCAACAAGAAAGCACACTATTCCAAAAGCACCGAACGGCACAACCAATATCACATAAATTCACATAATTCATCGATAACCACATGACTCCACGTACAGCTTAAACAAAGGACTAAACTTCAAAACTTACCGACGACGTAATCACACACAATGGCATCACACGAAAGTATTACGATCTTATACTCAACATTAATACACGTATTCAATTAAGCATATTAATTCTCGGAACACACGAGTCGTCTTTAAGAAAACCATGTTGGTAAATATACCGATACTTTTGAAAAAGATGGTTATGAATATTTATTTAGCACGTATCGACGATTAACAACCATTATATCCACAAAACACGTAATGTATGGGCAAGATACTTGCCTCGATACCACGAGCACTGAACCACGAACGGATACGGCTCAACCGGGAAGCTTCGGAACGCCCGATGCTAACGAAAAGGAAGACGACAATGAACGGAACGGAAGAATCAAGCACGACCGTGAGGAACCGACGAAAATGAACCTAACGATTCGAAAAGCACAATCACAACCACTTCTAAACGATTATGGAAATGGAATACACCCGGAACCCCGCCTACGATTCATGTATATTCATACCGAAAACAACAACGAGGGCGGACCACAACCAAACCCTCTCGATTCCGTAACAATCCACAAAATATCCATGAATCCGTAGGGAAACTAAAGATACTAACAAGAATAATCATATTCATCATGAATACATCAACGAAACGGAAAGAATCGGACAAAACCCCAAAATCCCCAATTATCCAAAAAGGTAGGGTTAAAGGAATTCTTACCTCTTGATGAATCAAGCATTCAAATCCAAAAACCACGGGTTAGATCCGCAATCCGAGCCACCCGATCGAAAAGGAATGAAGAAATCTACACAAGTAAGTGATAGATGGAGGAACTCTCCCTCTCAAGTCTCTCTCTCGCGCACGGTTGAAGAAGGGGAGGAAATGAGCGATTTACGCCGAAACAACACATTTATAGTGTAACACTGCTGGACCTTTCGGCCGGCCTATCGGCCTATAGGCCCAACCGATAGCAATACTTAATGTAGGCTGTAGGGTATATCGACCCCCCCTATCGGCCGAACGGCTCCTGGATGTGCTCGGCCAAAACTAAAACGACCATAACTCTCTCGTCCGACTCCGATTGACTCACCGCTTGAACCATTGGAAAGCTAACTCGATGTTCTATAATATTGCAAAGATTTATAATTTTTGGAGTCACCAAAAATTAATGGTGATCTAACAAAGACGAACTCATACATAGAAAAGTCGTTTAGTAATCAATTCAACAAAACGACACCGAAACCCGAGCTCGAATACGAACCGAAGATACGGTTACGAAGTACTCACAAAGACGAATCTAAGAGCTAGTAGAACACACGATTCCGACCACCCGAAGGCTCGAAATTCGACAACGGAAGGTAATTACCCCAAACTTTGGGAAATTACGAAAATGGCCCAACTGCCCGAAAATCACCATACGACAACGAATAATCAAACCGAAGCTCACAACACGTATAACAAAGTTAAACGGACTTGCGGGAAACTCGAAACAACAGTTTCGGACGAGATTCGCAAGAATCGAACTCAAGTGCGGAAAAGTCGCTAAAAAGCACGGAACTCAACAAAACGACACTGAAACGAACTCGGATGTCAAAAAGTGCAGAATTAATCATTCTCGAAATGACGAAACGGTCATGAGCGAGTCGTCAAAACGGACTCCGGCCGAAAAAGAAATTTACCGGAAATCGAAAATTGCGGATATTACATCTGCATCATGACGATCTGGGCCGATGGCCATCCAGTCGGCCAAGGCCAAGTCTCAAAACTGACCCCACGTGCAGATCCACAAAAGGCGCTGACAAACTTGTCACCTACCTCACCTACCAACAGGGCCCAGACCTGCGAAAGGAGCTGACGGACAAGACTGGTGACCACAGCCTGTCACCTACCCTGACAAAGTCCGCCGAAAGTAACAAAGTGGGACCTCCTGTGACAGTACTTCCGGACGCGTGCCGGCTCCTCATTGGGCCACTCAGCTAGCTGCCGGCTGGATCTATGGACTTTTGGCAGGCAGCCCATGTGCCCTTTAGGACGATCGCCCCATTACATTAAATGCCGAAAGGCGATCGCCCACTAGGAGACAGGGCACCTCAACCCCTATATAAAGAGGGCAGCCTGCACTTGGAAAAAGGGTCTGCATTCCCGCATTTCACACCATACAGAAGCAAAATACTTGCACTTGGCAAAACATCCAACTCTTGGCAACAGTTATCTTTCGGTCTTACTTCTCCCGGCCTACCTCATCCAGCAGATTATCGGCGGGGACGAAGAACACCGAGCTTCGCTCAAGAGCCGGATTAACAGAGTCTTTTTACACTCATTGTATTTAGATTTCTCACATTAATACTTGTATCCACGAATATTTGTATTAATAACATCTCGCGAGAGCATTCAAGCCCGGGCCTAACAAACCCGGCAAATCTTGTATTATTTATCTACTCTCGGAAGTGCTCCCGCAATTGTTGTTTGTTGACCGTCTTCCAGCAGTATTAATCTTCGGATAAATATTTTGGGCAACAACAATTGGCGCTAGAAGAAGGGGCATCCAACCCTCGATTTTTTATACCTACCGTCCCGAAGAACACTCACTGTTCTCGGGGCAGATACTTGAAGTGACACTTACTGCACTTCAAAGAAATCCTTCAGAAAACATGTCGTCCGCCTCCGCGTCGAAGAAAGCCGCCGACCACCCGGCTGCACTGCTCCGTCCCGGGCCCGAGCCACACCGATGGTGGAAGGTAGCCGCCGCGGTCGAGACGCTCGATCCCGCCTCGACGGCGGCCCAAGCCTCTCGCTCGATCGTTTCCAAACCAAGGAATGATCGAAGGGGCCTGGCCGTCTACAGAGCGACGGAGTGCTCTCAACGCGCCTCGCTATCGCCTCGGCCGCCCACCGAAGTCCAAACGAAGCTCAAGGCGTCATCGCCGAGCGATCGCCGAGAGGCTCCCGTCCGCAGAAGAGGCGCTCGCCACGGGCACCTCGTCTTCGATCGCCCGGGCGGTGACCCGACCAGCTACCGGGCCGGTCCGGCCCCTTCTACGAGACGACGGAGTTTGAGTCCGTCACCAGAGCTCGGCCTACCCGACTCCCGCAAGGGCGCCTAGCCGTCGGCTCCTCGCCGAATTGCCGAGGTCGGCGGCAATGAGCCCGAGATCGGTACACGATCGCCTCGGCCTCGCTCCCAAAGCCGATCGGCAAGCGACCAAGCCACGGCGATGGCTGCGATGCAACGTCAACTTAACGACATGAAGACGCTCTTAGAATCTGTGGCAGCGCCAAGAAGACGATCGCGGCCAAGCGAGCCGCCACGATCGACATCGAGCTCGCCCCGTGCAAGATAAGATCGCTTCCCGCAAACGCCATGTACGAGGGGCGATCGGACCCCAAGTGCACTGAGGAAGTTCAACATCTACATGACCGGGTGTGGGGCATCCGACGCGACCGGATGCCGAATGTTCCTCCGACGCCGGACGACTCGCCCACCGGTGGTACACTTCATTGCCACCTCTGTCCATTGTCTACTTTAACGAAGCCGGGCGCACGGCCACCGAGTACTTCGCCACCCGGTCGTCCGCCGGAAGGTCCCTTCGCATGATGCAAATCAAGCGGGGAGAGGAAGAGTCCGACTCGGAATACATCGACCGGGTGGACGTATTATTCCTCAATGGCGAGCCCATAAGCGATGAGACCGCCCTCTACGCGGTCTAGGAGGATTTCGTGGTTTTTCGCCTATGTTCGGGCATCTCACGAAGACCCAACCTACGACCTACGCAGCCTTCCGGCAAGAGCCGCAGATTTTCTCGCCAGGCAAAGGTTTCTTCTTAGCCTGTGAGCAGCGCGATCGGCACCGGACGACGATCTCCCGCCGGATCGCCAATATCGACCTACGAATAAGCGATCGGCAGCGAGCGACGATCGCCGCCTTCCGCCCGATCGCCGATCACGCTACATCATCCGCACCGAGGACACGATCGCCATCTACACCCAAAGATATAACATGACGGACTAAAGGCATAAGATCGCTCCACCGCACATCATAAAGCCATGGTCCCGGGCAACATGGAACCGCCGCTTCGCCATGCAAGGTCCCTTTCGCCAAGATCGCCCGCCCTTCGTTTAAATACGAGGCCGGCGTAGTCTGAGGGCTCTCCAACATTAATCAGTGGACACATACCACAATCCCCGTCTCAACGTACACCGTCAAGGTCGACCATCTCCATGGCTGGCCGAGGTGGAAGCAGAGCTAAACAAGCCGCGGGCGTGGAGTTGATTCATCCGACGCTGCCCCGCGCAAGGACTCCTCTAGACCGAGACCGCACGCCCTTCGTTTAAATACGAGGCGAGGCGCAGCCTAACGGAGGACCCTCATAATAAAGTGAGTCACGAGACACTCATTGTCTTCGCGCACCAAGACACGGTCATGGGGTCGGTCCATCGATCTCCGCGACTGTGCACGATTCCTCAAACAAAGCGAAACCACCAAGTTTCCATGGGGGATCGGCCAATGTTGTTTTTTCAGGTACAAGACCGAAAGATAGCTAAAGCCAATCGACCGTGGTAGCCCAAGTCCGAAATCATAAGTCAGCTCAGCAAGATCGCCCGTCCTCGTCCTTGCACGATCACCAGCAAGAACCACCTCGCCCCATGTCTTCAACATAGGAGCAAGCTGGGGGGCAATTGTTGTGTCAAGAATTAACACCTTCCGACCGGCGATCGCCTCCGAGGCCGAGCGACCGACTCCCCGCCGAGGAGACAAGGCAGATCTGCCCGACTGACAGCGACCTAGCTTTAGCCCGAAAGACAAGCATGAATCGCCTACCAAGGTCCTGTGACAAGTCCCGGTGTCGAGCGATCGACATCCAATACGATCATCGCTCGGCGCCTGGCGACCGACTTCTGGCGACCGACTTATGGACGATCATCTCTCAGTGCTTTGCCGACCGACGCTTGGCAACCGACCATTGCCGACCTTCAGTGACGGGCCGAGAACGATCCTCGGTGTCCAGCTAGAGGCGACCGCATCATGACGATCTGGGCCGATGGCCATCCAGTCGGCCAAGGCCAAGTCTCAAAACTGACCCCACGTGCAGATCCACAAAAGGCGCTAACAAACTTGTCACCTATCTCACCTACCAACAGGGCCCAGACCTGCGAAAGGAGCTGACGGACAAGACTGGTGACCACAGCCTGTCACCTACCCTGACAAAGTCCGCCGAAAGAAACAAAGTGGGACCTCCTGTGACAGTACTTCCGGACGCGTGCCGGCTCCTCATTGGGCCACTCAGCTAGCTACCGGCTGGATCTATGGACTTTTGGCAGGCAGCCCATGTGCCCTTTAGGACGATCGCCCCATTACATTAAATGCCGAAAGGCGATCGCCCACTAGGAGACAGGGCACCTCAACCCCTATATAAAGAGGGCAGCCTGCACTTGGAAAAAGGGTCTGCATTCCCGCATTTCACACCATACAGAAGCAAAATACTTGCACTTGGCAAAACATCCAACTCTTGGCAACAGTTATCTTTCGGTCTTACTTCTCCCGGCCTACCTCATCCAGCAGATTATCGGCGGGGACGAAGAACACCGAGCTTCGCTCAAGAGCCGGATTAACAGAGTCTTTTTACACTCATTGTATTTAGATTTCTCTCATTAATACTTGTATCCACGAATATTCGTATTAATAACATCTCACGAGAGCATTCAAGCCCGGGCCTAACAAACCCGGCAAATCTTGTATTATTTATCTACTCTCGGAAGTGCTCCCGCAATTGTTGTTTGTTGTCCGTCTTCCAGCAGTATTAATCTTCGGATAAATATTTTGGGCAACAACACCTAACGAATCCGAAGAACCTACAAAACGGGGCAGGTGCATTCTCATCACATCTCGTAACCACTTACCAGCTCTGTTATCTTCATCCGGAATCCCGTCTCGGTGTACGGTCTAATTAATAAGCGCCAACCGGTCAGTCACCTGACGAAGGATGGTGGCGGCGCCAATATCATCATTACCTCTAGATGATTGCTGCTGATCACGACCACGACTACGACCACGTCCTCGGCCACGGCCTCTCGGCATACTGGACGGACGACCAATAAGAATAACACATCCAAACAAGTATCACAACGTCAAGATAAGACAATAAATAGCAGCACGTTAAAACATCAACTCCAAGTCATCACACAAGTGCATGAACTAACACTGTAATTTTAGAACTTCATTAAAAAAAATAATCCACACAGTCACATCAACAGAGAGGTTTGGATTTTTTTCCAAATCAAACACGGTCAAAACCACACATGTATCGCAGGGATCAAACACTAACAACAAAAATAAAATGTTTCCGGTATTATTCAAATGATAAAATTTTAAAATTCTCAAGTTTGAAAAAAAATTGGTGAAATGAAATTTTTGAAAACTCTTATAATACCTCGGTCGTTTGATTAAAACCATGTATCTCATTATCAAAACTGTTTTGATTGAAGCTATTTGCAAAACAACACATTGAGGCTTCAATCTTTTCGCTAGACGAAGTCGTCAAAATGACCTTATCAATATATCATTACCTTTACTAGCGTTATACGGGGTAACAACATGTTACCACGCCATCCATCACTGATATATCAACAGAGATTAGATAACCATGGGGCACGGGTACAACTGTAATAACAAATTTCTACCGGGTCAGTCAAAAGTTTATGGCCGTAACAACATGCAGTTTACGATCGTAACAACTCTGAGCTTACGGCCGTAATGGAAAACATCTTACGGCCGTAACATCTAGCTGCAGGACTGCAGAATTGTCACAGTAGCCCCCAACACACAAACACATAACATTTAAATTCCAAAAATTAGGGCCGTTTTCCAAAACAAGATTTTTCCAAAAATTTTGATTTCCACAAAAATGCTCAAATCAGTAGTCTTTAAGGAAAAACGTTTTCAAAGCTACCCGTAGCGGGTATAATTACAACAATCCAAAATAGTCGATATTAAAACCACATGCCCAAATGGCAAACAGGGTCGCCAATTCAATCACATACATCTCATGGCATCAAGTTTAAACACACAACAAAATCATTCATCGGAGTTTCTCACAAACTCTACCGTAAAACCCATCAAGGTTCACAACTTTCACACCATACCAACCACGTGGTGGCTCAAGGGCCAAACATCAATACATCCAGTTCTATACACGTACAGCGTATCCAAGTATCGAATACAACTTCATTACACAACACCGTGTAAATAAAATTATGCACCACAAATATCACACATAAATGAAATCATGAACACAATTATTATGCATAAAAGAGGAGACTTACATCAACAGGTTGCACGGAGGTGACGGTCGCCCACGATACTAATCTCGTCTGACAACATATCCGACACGTTGTGACTACGCACAACTCAACTTGTCACCTGACGACTCGAACGACAAGACCACACATTACTCGACAAACCACGACTCGACTCGACCCGACAGCCTAGGTTTCTGCAACCTAAGCTCCGATACCATAAATGTAACACCCCCAAAACCGTATGGGAATATTACACGCCGTAAACCCTTTCTGCAAGGATCTACCAGGCTAAACGTCCATAAACAACCAAATGCTTGCCCGGCCAGGGTCAAACAATATAATAATACAGACCGTTAAGGTCACTTACACATAAACACACTGTTGTGTCAAGGATTAACACCTTCCGACTGGCGATCGCCTAGGAGGTCGGGCGACGAAGTCGCTGCCGAGCATCCGAGGAAGAGCCTTAGCCCGGCAGACAAGCATGAATCGCCCAGCCGAAGGTCCCAGGACAAGTCCCGGTGCCGAGCGATCGACCTCAGATACGATCGCCTCTCGGTACTCGGCGACCGACTTCTGGCGACCGACTTATGGACGATCATCTCTCAGCGCTTTGCCGACTGACCCTTGGTGACCGACCATTGACGACCTTCTGGATCGCCGAGAACGATCTCGGTGTCGGCTAAAGACGACCGCATCATGATTTATCCGGGCCGATGGCCATCCAGTCGGCCAAGGCCGAGCAAACAGACAAGACCCACGCGTGCATCCACAAAAGGCGCCGACAAACCTGTCACCTACCTCACCTACCAACAGGGCCCTGTGCCTGCGAAAGGAGCCGACGGACAAGACTGGTGACCACACTGTCACCTAGCTTTCCTATCGACAAAGTCCGCCGAAAGTAACAAAGTGGGACCTCCTGTGACAGATTTCCGGACGCGTGCCGGCTCCTCATTGGGCCACTCGGTGGCCGCCACTGGATCTCTGGACTTTTGGCAGGCAGCCCATGTGACCTTTAGGACGATCGCCCCATTACATTAATGGCCGAAAGGCGATCGCCCACTAGGAAACAAGGCATCTCAACCCCTATATAAAGAGGGCAGCCTGCACTTGGAAAAAGGGTCTGCATTCCCGCATTTCACACCATACAGAAGCAAAATACTTGCACTTGGCAAAACATCCAACTCTTGGCAACAGTTATCTTTCGGTCTTACTTCTTCCGGCCTATCTCATCCAGTAGATTATCGGCGGGGACGAAAAACACCGAGCTTCGCTCAAGAGCCGGATTAACAGAGTCTTTTTACACTCATTGTATTTAGATTTCTCTCATTAATACTTGTATCCACGAATATTCGTATTAATAACATCTCGCGAGAGCATTCAAGCCCGGGCCTAACAAACCCGGCAAATCTTGTATTATTTATCTACTCTCGGAAGTGCTCCCGCAATTGTTGTTTGTTGTCCGTCTTCCAGCAGTATTAATCTTCAGATAAATATTTTGGGCAAAAACAATTGGCGCTAGAAGAAGGGGATCCAACCCTCGATTTTTTATACCTACCGTCCCGAAGAACACTCACTGTTCTCGGGGCAGATACTTGAAGTGACACTGCACTTCAAAGAAATCCTTCAGAAATCATGTCTTCCGCCTCCGCCAAGAAAGCCGCCGACCTCGGCCAAACCCCCTGCCTGCCCTGGGCCCGAGCCACAGCCGATGGTGGAAGGTAGCCACCGCGGTTAGAGACGCTCGATCCCGTCCCTGGAAGGCGGCCCAAGCCTCTCGCTCGATCGGTTCCAAACCAAGGAACAGATCGAAGGGGCCCTGGCCGTCCTACAGGAGCGACGGAGTGCTCTCAACGCGCCTCCTGCTATCGCCCCCTCGGCCGTCCGCCGGAAGTCCAAACGGAAGCTCAAGGCGTCATCGCCGAGCGATCGCCAGAGGCTCCCGTCGCAGAAGAGGCGCTCGCCCGGGCGCCCGTCTCGATCGCTCGGGCGGTGACCCGACTGCTACGGGCCGGCCGGCCCCATCTACGAGACGACGGAGTTTGAGTCCGTCACCGGGAGCTCGGCCTACCCGACTCCCTGAAGGCGGCAGCCCAGCTCCCCCTCGCCGAATTGCCGAGGTCGGCGCGGCGGAGCCCGGAGATCGGTACACGATCGCCTCGGCCTCGCTCCCAAAGCCGATCGGCAAGCGACCAAGCCACGGCGATGGTCGCGATGCAACGTCAACTCGACGACATGAAGGCGCTCCCGAATCTGTGGCGGCGCCAAGAAGACGATCGCCGGCCAAGCGAGCCGCCACGATCGACATCGAGCTCGCCCCCGTGCAGCATAAGATCGCTCCCCCGCAAACGCCCGTGTACGAGGGGCGATCGGACCCCCAAGTGCACCTGAGGAAGTTCAACATCTACATGACTGGGTGTGGGGCATCTGACGCGACCAGATGCCGAATGTTCCCTCTGACGCTGGACGACCTCGCCCACCGATGGTACACTTCATTGCCACCTCGGTCCATTGGCTCCTTTAACGAGCTGGCGCACGGCTTCACTGAGTACTTCGCCACCAGGGTCGTCCGACCCGAAGGTCCCCTTCGCATGATGCAAATCAAGCAGGGAGAAGAAGAGTCCGACTCGGACTACATCGACCGGGTCGACGTAATCATCCTCAATGGCGAGCCCATAAGCGATGAGACCGCCCTCTACGCGGTCCTAGGAGGATTTCAGGGTTTTTCGCCTATGTTCAGGCATCTCACGAAGACCCAACCTACGACCTACGCAGCCTTCCGGCTAGAGCCGCATTTTTTCGCCAGCAAAGGTTTCTTCTTAGCTTTGTGAGCAGCGCGATCGGCACCTGCACGACGATCTCCCGCCCGATCGCTAATATCGACCTACGAATAAAGCGATCGTCACCGAGCGACGATCGCGCCTTCCGCCCGATCGCCGATCATCACGCTTACATCATCCGCAACCCGAGGACGCGATCGCCATCTACACCCAAAGATATAACATGACGGACTAAGGCATAAGATCGCTCCACCGCGCATCATAAAGCCATGGTCCTGGCAGTCGATGGAACGTGCAGCTTCGGCCTTGCAAGGTCCCTTTCGGCCAAGATCGCCCGCCCTTCGTTTAAATACGAGGCCGACGTAGTCTGAGGGCTCTCCAACATTAATCAGTGGACACATGCCACAACCCCCGTCTCAACGTACACCGTCGAGGTCGGCCATCTCCATGGCTGGCCGAGGTGGAAGCAGAGCTAACAAGCCGCGGGCGTGGAGTTGATTCATCCGACGCTGCCCCGCGCAAGGACTTCTCTAGACCGAGACCGCACGCCCTTCGTTTAAATACGAGGCGAGGCGCAGCCTAACAGAGGACCCTCATAATAAAGTGAGTCACGAGACACTCATTGTCTTCGCGCACCAAGACACGGTCATGGAGTCGGTCCATCGATTTACGCGACTGTGCACGATTCCTCAAACAAGCGAAACCACCAAGTTTCCGTGGGGGATCGGCCAATGTTGTTTTTGCAGGTACAAGACCGAAAGATAGCTAAGCCAATCGACCATAATAGCCCAAGTCCGAAATCATAAGTCAGCTCAGCAAGATCGCCCGTCCTCATCCTTACACGATCACCAGCAAGAACCACCTCGCCCCACGTCTTCAACATAGGAGCAAGCTGGGGGGCAATTGTTGTGTCAAGGATTAACACCTTCCGACTGGCGATCGCCTAGGAGGTCGGGCTACCAAGTCGCTGCCGAGCGTCCGAGGAAGAGCCTTAGCCCGGCAGACAAGCATGAATCGCCCAGCCGAAGGTCCCAGGACAAGTCCCGGTGCCGAGCGATCGACCTCAGATACGATCGCCTCTCGGTACTCGGCGACCGACTTCTGGCGACCGACTTATGGACGATCATCTCTCAGCGCTTTGCCGACCGACCCTTGGTGACCGACCATTGCCGACCTTCTGGATCGCCGAGAACGATCCTCGGTGTCCACTAAAGACGACCGCATCATGACGATCCGGCCGATGGCCATCCAATGGCCAAGGCCGAGCAAACAGACAAAGACCCACGTGCAGATCCACAAAAGGCGCTGACAAACCTGTCACCTACCTCACCTACCAACAGGGCCCAGGCCTGCGAAAGGAGCTGACGGACAAGACTGGTGACCACAGCCTGTCACATACCTTTCCTACTGACAAAGTCCGCCGAAAGTAACAAAGTGGGACCTCCTGTGACAGTACTTCCGGACGCGTGCCGGCTCCTCATTGGGCCACTCAGCTGGCTGCCGGCTGGATCTCTGGACTTTTGGCAGGCAACCCATGTGACCTTTAGGACGATCGCCCCATTACATTAATGGCCGAAAGGCGATCGCCCACTAGGAAACAAGGCATCTCAACCCCTATATAAAGAGGGCAGCCTGCACTTGGAAAAAGGGTCTGCATTCCCGCATTTCACACCATACAGAAGCAAAATACTTGCACTTGGCAAAACATCCAACTCTTGGCAACAGTTATCTTTCGGTCTTACTTCTCCCGGCCTATCTCATCCAGCAGATTATCGGCGGGGACGAAAAACACCGAGCTTCGCTCAAGAGCCGGATTAACAGAGTCTTTTTACACTCATTGTATTTAGATTTCTCTCATTAATACTTGTATCCACGAATATTCGTATTAATAACATCTCGCGAGAGCATTCAAGCCCGGGCCTAACAAACCCGGCAAATCTTGTATTATTTATCTACTCTCGGAAGTGCTCCCGCAATTGTTGTTTGTTGTCCGTCTTCCAGCAGTATTAATCTTCGGATAAATATTTTGGGCAACAACACACACAGACCGATGAGGTCACACAACTCTATCAACAGGACTGACTAACAACATTACCCACACAGGGTTCGAAATACAATACAACGGAAGACTGAATCAACTCTAACAATATAAATAAACTCTACCAACTCTCAACTCTTGATTAGTATCGCAGCTCGTCATCCCCTTGTGCCAATCCTGTGACTGCTCCCCTGAACCTGCATGTACCTGGACACAAAACAGACATCCACCCCCCGAATACTCGGGGGTTAGTAAAACTCCACTGTTTTACTAGTGCAAGTATCAAACCATACGAAATGTAACAAGCAAATAGCAACTACGAATTTAATACGGAAATCAATTATCAAAATGTTCCCGAGAAGTTTTAGAATTTAGAACTCAAGTAAGAGATACTTGAAAAGGAACACATCATCTCGGGGATTTTTAAAGCAGAAATTCTTTTGGATCTCGAGTCCCAATTTACAAAACCCTTTTCGTAAACAATAGGGCCTTAGCCCGATTCTCGTTTCAAAGCATACTAAATAATATATCATTATGAGTCCGAGATCCATATTTAAAATGTTACCCGAACAATCACTGCTACACGATCATTGTTCGTACACATCATGTACCGAACTCCGGAGGCCTCGACGGACCTTACCCGGACCACACACACTGTTCGTACACATCATGTACCGAACTCCGGAGGCCTCAACGGACCCTACCCGGCCACAACATCGTTCGTACACATCATGTACCGAACTCCAGAGGCCTCGTCAAACCCTACCTGGATCACACACCTTGTCCGTACACGTCATGTACCGGACTCCAGAGGCCTCGTCAGACCCTACCTGGATCACACACTTTGTTCGTACACATCATGTACCGAACTCCAGAGGCCTCGTCAGACCCTACCTGGAACACACACACATCGACACGACACAATTCATAATCATTAAATGTCAAGCCATTCCACATTACACTGAAATGTTCAATCAAGTATGTAAACCAAAACAACACAAATATCATGATCATCACAACGACTCTTAACCAACATAACACATTCGGTACACAATACATTGAACAACCACATGTACAAACATCTCATATGTACATCGCAATCCTGCACAAATGGCACGACGCCTAACACGGATACCAATATATCACTATTATCACAAAGCCTTCAAATTTCGGAAAACACAACCAACTCAAACGGAACATATTTACGGAGGCAAGCAAAATCGTCATACATATCATACGTAATTACTAGTCACAAGATACAAGTCGTATAATAAGATACTTGCCTTAATAGCTGTTGTTGCCCAAAATATTTATCCGAAGATTAATACTGCTGGAAGACGGACAACAAACAACAATTGCGGGAGCACTTCCGAGAGAAGATAAATAATACGAGATTTGCCGGGTTTGTTAGGCCCGGGCTTGAATGCTCTCGCGAGATGTTATTAATACAAATATTCGTGGATACAAGTATTAATGAGAGAAATCTAAATACAATGAGTGTACAAAGACTCTGTTAATCCGGCTCTTGAGCGAAGCTTGGTGTTCTTCGTCCCGCCGATAATCTGCTCGAGGAGAAAAAGCCGGGAGAAGTACGACCGAAAGAAAGCTGTTGCCAAGAGTTGGAGATTAGCCAAGTGCTTAATGTTTGCTTCTGTATAGTGTGCTTGAATCGCAATATTGCTGAAGGGAGCTGAAGACGTGTCCAAGTGCAGCGTGCCTTGCTTATATAGGCGGCAATGGGTCTCACATCTGTAGGGCCGATCGCTCACGGCCATTATAATAATCTGCCGACGCTCGCCGCCAATATAATAATGTGCCGCATCACGGCCAATATTATAATGGGGCGATCTCCTGGGCCGTTGGGCTAAAGTCCAAGGAAGATGCTTGGTGTCGGGCTAAAGTCCAAGGAAGAGGCCGGCACAGCTTGGGCGGTCAATAAGGAGCCATCACGTGTCCTGAGCTACCCACATGTGGCCCTACCGACAAGCTTTCGGCGGCCTGTCGGTGGTGGAGGGAATCTGTCAAGCTTTGGTCAATGGCCCGAGATTCGCGGATCTTGTCTCGGCCTTGCACGTGGTGCCGCCTTGAGGCTCGGCCGCCGACCGGGTGTCCGTCGGTTGTGATCGACATGAGCGGTCGCCCCGGCCGATCATCCGAGGTCGTCATCGGCCAGTGGATGGAGGTCGCCAATGGTCGGTCACCAAGGGTCGATCGGCAGATGCCGATAGAGGGTCGCCAGATGTCGCTCGCCAGGAGTCGGCCGCCGAGTACCGAGAGACGATCGTATCTGAGGTCGATCGCTCGGCACCGGGACTTGTCCTGGGACCTTCTGGCCGCTGGGCCCTAGCATGTCCACGGGTTGAGGCTCGGTCGCCTGGTCGCTGGTCGGCAGACTTGCCTTGGCCGTTCGGCAGTGACTCGGTCGCCCGTCTTCCTAGTAGATCGCCGGTCGGAAGGTGTTAAATCTTGACACAACAATTGCCCCCCAGCTTGCTCCTATGTTGAAGACATGGGGCGAGGTGGTTCTTGCTGGCGATCGTGTCTGGATGAGGACGGGCGATCTGAGCTGACTTAGGACTCGGACTTGGGCTATCATAGTCGATTGGCTTTAGCTATCTTTCGGTCTTGTACCTGCAAAAAACAACATTGGCCGATCCCCCATGGAAACTTGGTGGTTTCGCTTTGTTTGAGGAATCGTGCACAGTCGCGGAAATCGATGGACCGACTCCATGACCGTGTCTTGGTGCGCGAAGACAATGAGTGTCTCGTGACTCACTTTATTATGAGGGTCCTCTGTTAGGCTGCGCCTCGCCTTGTATTTAAACGAAAGGCGTGCGGTCTCGGTCTAGAGGAGTCCTTGCGCTGGGCGTCGGATGAATCAACTCCACGCCCGCGGCTTGTTAGCTCTGCTTCCACCTCGGCCAGCCATGGAGATGGCCGACCTCGACGGTGTACGTTGAGACGGGGTTGTGGAATGAGTCCACTGATTAATGTTGGAGAGCCCCCCGACTACGCCGGCCTCATATTTAAACGAAGGGCGGGCGATCTCGGCCGAAAGGGACCTTGCATGGCCGAAGCAGCCGGTTCCATCGACTGCCAGGATCATGGCTTTATGAAGTGCGGTGGAGGCGATCTTATGCCTTAGTCCGTCGTGTTATATGGCCGGATCAGATGGCGATCGTGTCCACCGGGTTGCCGATGATGTTGCGATCCGCCGGATGATCGCGATCGCTGCCGGGCACTCGATCGCTTTATTCGTAGGTCGGATATCGGCGATCGGCGGGAGCCGATCCCTTATTTAGAATGTTGGATCAGAGGGCGGTGAGCGAGTCCTCCGGCTCTTCCGGATAGTAGCGATCGGGCCGAAGATCGGAGGTCGCTGTGACGGCGCCGACCGATCTACTCCTAGCCGAGAAGAAGCCTTTGCACAGACAGAAATCTGCGGCTCTAGCCCTAAGGCTGCGTAGGTCGTCGGCGGGGTCTTCGTGAGATGCCCGAACATAGGCGAAACCCCAAAACCTCCTAGGACAGCGTAGAGGGCGGTCTCATCGCTTACGGGCTCGCCGTTGAGGATGATCATGTCAACCCGGTCGATGTAGTCCGAGTCGGACTCCTGTTCTCCTTGCCTGATTTGCATCATGCGATGGGGACCTTCTGGCCGGGCGAACCTGGTGGCGAAGTGTTCCGTGAAGACGTGCGCCAGCTCGTTAAAGGAGCCAATGGACCGAGGTGGCAATGAAGTGTACCACCGGTGGGCGAGGTCGTCCAAAGGTCGAGGGAACATTCGGCACCTGGTCGCGTCCGATGCCCCACACCCGGTCATGTAGATGTTGAACTTGTGCAGGTGTGCTTGGGGGTCCGATCGCCCTTGGTACACGGGTGTCTGAGGAGGGGCGATCTTGTGCTGCACCGGGGCGAGCTCGATGTCGATCGTGAGCGGCTCGCTTGGCGCGGCGATCGTCTTGGTGGCGCCTGCCCCGGATTGCAGGAGCGCCTTCATGTCGTCGATCTGACGTTGCATTGCGGCGATCGCCGCGGCTCGGCTGCTTGCGGATCGGCTTTGGGAGCGGGGGCCGAGGCGATCGTGTACCGACCTCCGGACCCCACCGCCGCCGACATCGGAATCCGGCGAAGCGGAGCCAGCGGCCGGATCGCCTTGCGGAGCCGGGTAGGCCGAGCTCTGGTGACGGATACCAACTCCGCTGCCTCGTAGCCGGGCCGGATCGCCTTGGCCGCTGTGTCGGGTCACCGCCTGTGCGATCGAAGACAGAGGTGCCCCGGCCGCGAGCGCCTCTTCTTGCGGGCGAAAGCTTCCTGGCGATTGCTCGGCCGGTGGTGCCTTGAGCTTCCGCTTGATCTTCCGGCGAGAGACCGGGGTGGTAGCCGAGGCGCGTCGAGAGCACTCCGTCGCTCTGTAGACGGCCAGGCCTTCGATCCGCCTTGGTTCGAACCGATCGAGCGAGAGGTTGGGCCGCCGCCCGTGGACGGATCGAGCATCTCTCGATCAAGGCGGCTACCTTCCACCATCGGCCGCGGCTCGATCGGGACGGAACAGGGTCCGCCAGGCCGGGCCGCTTTCTTCGACGCGAGGCTAAGACATGTTTTCAAGGATTTCTTTGAAGTGCGGTAAGTGTCACTTCAAGTATCTCCGAGAACAAAGTGAGTGTTCTTTGGGACGGTAGGTATAAAAAATCGAGGGTTGGATCCCCTTCTTCTAGCGCCAATTGTTGTTGCCCAAAATATTTATCCGAAGATTAATACTGCTGGAAGACGGACAACAAACAACAATTGCGGGAGCACTTCCGAGAGAAGATAAATAATACGAGATTTGCCGGGTTTGTTAGGCCCGGGCTTGAATGCTCTCGCGAGATGTTATTAATACAAATATTCGTGGATACAAGTATTAATGAGAGAAATCTAAATACAATGAGTGTACAAAGACTCTGTTAATCCGGCTCTTGAGCGAAGCTTGGTGTTCTTCGTCCCGCCAATAATCTGCTCGAGGAGAAAAATCCGGGAGAAGTAAGACCGAAAGAAAGCTGTTGCCAAGAGTTGGAGATTAGCCAAGTGCTTAATGTTTGCTTCTGTATAGTGTGCTTGAATCGCAATATTGCTGAAGGGAGCTGAAGACGTGTCCAAGTGCAGGGTGCCTTGCTTATATAGGGGCAGCCGGGTCCTGTCCTGTAGTGGCCGATCGCCTGCCGGCCATTATAATAATCTGCCGATCGCCTGTCGGCCAATATAATAATGTGCCGACCGCCTGCCGGCCAATATTATAATGGGGCGATCTCCTGGGCTGTTGGGCTAAAGTCCAAGGAAGATGCTGGCTGTCGGGCTAAAGTCCAAGGAAGAGGCTGGCACAGCTTGGGCGGTCCAATAAGGAGCCATCACGTGTCCGGAGCCAGTCCACATGTGGCCCTACTGACAAGCTTTCGGCGGCCTGTCGGCTGGTGGAGGGAATCTGTCAGGCTTTGGTCAATGGCCCGAGATTCGCGGATCTTGTCTCGGCCCTTGCACGTGGTGCCAGTCTTGAGGCTCGGCCTTCGCCGACTGGGTGTCCGTCGGTTGTGATCGACATGAGCGGTCGTCCCTGGCTGATCATCCGAGGTCGTCATCGGCCAGTGGATGGAGGTCGCCAATGGTCGGTCACCAAGGGTCGATCGGCAGATGCCGATAGAGGGTCGCCAGATGTCGGTCGCCAGGAGTCGGCCGCCGAGTACCGAGAGACGATCGTATCTGAGGTCGATCGCTCGGCACCGGGACTTGTCCTGGGACCTTGATTGGCCAGCCTAGCATGTCCGCCGGGTTGAGGCTCGTCGCTCAGTCGCCGGTGAGACTTGCCTTGGCCGCTCGGCAGTGACTCGGTCGCCCGTCTTCCTAGTAGATCGCCGGTCGGAAGGTGTTAAATCTTGACACAACAATAGCCGCTACCAAACGTTCCGAAGAACACCGTTCGACCGGGAAGCTCGGACCCCGAAGGAGACAACGAACGGAAGGGTTCCGACTCGAGTTCTTCACAAGAATTCGACCATAACAACATATAATCAATAAATCATCGATCATACGAGGAAGAATAATCGTAGAACGCTCGAATTCTCTTTGTGACATTTTATCGAACACCTTCAAGGCGTCGATAAAATACTCAATAAAACGACAAATCCGTGGCAATCCAACCGTGGAATAACAAGTAATTAGATATAATATAGCTTAACAATCATCAATCCATCGATATTCTGAGTTAAAACGGATTAAACGGATGAAATCGAACAAAATACCCAAAATCCCCAAAATTAGATTTCTAGAAAATTTGACCTGATTCGCTCGATCAAAGGATGTTATAGGATGGAGAATTGATGATATGAACTCCAAAACTTCAGGGATTTGTTGACAAACCACATCTCTCCATGATAGGAACAACCCCAGCCGCGGAAGAGAAGTAGAAGCAGGAGAAAAAATGGCGAAATAACGACTGCTGGGCCTTAAATAGGCTGCACAGTGTGCCGCGGCCCAGCGGGAGTGTGCCGCGACACAGGCCCAAAAATGGCTCCCAGTGGTCGGCAGTGTGCCGCGGCTCAGCCGGCGTGTGCCGCGGCACTGCATGGCTGGTTTGGCCGAAAAATGCCACAGAGTGTGCCGCGGCCCGCCAAAGATGTGCCGCCCTACGGCATGGCCGCTCGGCCGGAAGCCGCCGAGCACTACCGGCCTTGACTCGGCCAGAAGATGCCGAGCACCGCCGGCCGTGACTCGGCGCACTGCCTGGGCCCAGTTGCCGGCCATGTCGGCCGGGCCAACTCCGACGGCCCGAACGACCGAAACCCGAACTCGAATACGAATCGATGATACGGTTACAACGTATCGCAAAGACGAATCTAAGAGCTAAGAGAACACACAATTCCGACCAACCGAAGGCTCGAATCCGACAACTAAGTAATTACCCAAAACTTTGGGAAATTACGAAAATGGCCCAAAACGTCCGAAAATCACGATACGCGATCGAAACACCAAACCAAAGCTTGCAACAAGAATAATAACATTAAATGAACTTACGAGAAACTCGAAACAACAGTTTCGGACGAGATTCGCAAGAATCGAACTCAAGTGCGAAAAAGCGTCTAAAAAGCTCGGAACTCAGCAAAACGATACCGAAACGAACTCGGATGACAAAAAGTGCAGAATTAATCATTCTCGAAATGACGAAACGGTCATGAGCGAGTCGTCAAAACAGACTTTCTCCGAAAAAAAGAAATTACCGGAAATCGAAATTACGGGTATTACATTAATGAATTCTGATTTAGGTGAAATTTTATATATAACTTATATTTAATATATTAAGACTTACTTTCGGGATATAAGACTAGAATTATGGCTTTTAATAATTTTACCCCAAAATTCATCTTAATTAAATTATTTTAGTTATTCTTCGAATTTAGGTTCGAATTATGAAATCTTCCGGTGACTAATTATCCTCTTACCATAGTCCAGTATATATTCATATATTTTTGGGATTTTAATCACCAAATATCAGATTTGACATATTCAACCAAAATTTCCATCAATGAATTAATTTGCACATATAATAAAAATATGACAAACTAAAATTCAACAAATACCAAAATCATTACATGCATGGTAATGAATGTCATTTTTAATCAAGTATAGCTAACTAAAGTCATAATACTTGCATGAACCATATATATTTAACTTGTAATAATTTTGAATAAGAGAAAAGAAAGAAAATAACTTTACCCACTTTTGAATTCTTCAAAGAGATGTTAAAGATGATGGCTTAGACAAGATGACTCCCATCCTTGAATATATGTGGTTGATTGAAGGAAGAGTTCAAGAATAGTTAGTTTATTTCTAAGTCAAGGCTTCATAGAAAAAAAATAAAAGTTCATGAAGGTTTGAGGTTCTTACCTTGAGTGTGAGGATCAAGAGTTTAGAAAAATTCTCTTCATCACTTTCTCTTCCTTAGCTCAAGGCTTCCCTTCTCTCTTCTCACTCTATAATTTTTTTTTTTTAACTCTAAAATGGAGTAGGTAACAAGGATGTGGAATTTATGTAAGAGGTTAAGTCAAAGTGGTGATCAAGCTATCATCCATGTGTCACCATGCAAAACTAATGAGGTGACACATTCACTCTCTCCTTTTCTCCTCTCCACACGTCCACACACACTCACACACTACACTATTTTTTTTATTTATTACCTATGTATTTGTTTTATTATTTAATAAAAGGGAAGACTCATTTTATGAAGGGTTGAGTTTGGATTTCAAATGAAGTATTGGGCTTAGTTTAGTGTAAAATCTTCTAAATATATAATTACCCACTATTTAAGTGATCATAGGTCCATAATATCTACACGTCCAAGTTTAAATTTTAATAATAAGTCCAATAATCAAGTTATACTATTAAAATAGCCCATTTAGAATATAGATTTATTCTTATATTCAATTAATCGAAATAATAATAAAATAATTAGGTTGTTAAAATTTGTAGGATTATTTAGCCAACGAGACTATACACAAAGTAAGAACTAAATTTATTCAAAACCACATTAATATTAAATTTTATTTTATTTATTGAAAATTAATAATCTAATCTACTTATAAAAGAATGGGGTCTCACATACTCCCCACCTTGGGAGAATTTGGTGCCCAAATTCCTATCTGAATAGTTATGGAAAAGTCTTCTTCATCTCATCCTCTGCTACCCACGTGGCGTCTTCTTCTCGGTCGTCAATCTCCCAATGTATTGGTGATCGGCACTTTCTTCCGTATAATGCTTCATATAGATCCATCCCGATAGTTGCCTTATAGCTGTTGTTGTAAGCAAACTCAGCTAAGGGTAGGTGGTGACTCCAACTCTTCTGAAAATCCAGTGCACATGCCCGTAACATGTCCTCAAGGACTTGTATCGTTCGCTCGGATTGTCCGTCTGTCTGAGGGTGTGCTACAGTACTGAAACTTAATGCCGTCCCAAGTTCTTGATAAAGGCTCTTCCAGAATCTGGAGACAAATCTGGGGTCACGGTCTGACACAATGTCTACAGGTACTCCATGTAATCTAACGATTTCTCGGATATACGTCCTTGCTAGCTTCTGCAGACTATCATTCTTTCTTACGGGTAGGAAGTGAGCTGACTTTGTAAGTCTATCCACGACTACCCAGATTGTGTTATATCCTCCACTGGTTGTTGGTAGATCCGTCACGAAGTCCATCGTGATTAGTTCCCATTTCCATTCAGGAATCTTGAGTGGTTGTAGCAATCATGATGGTCTCTGGTGTTCAGCCTTCACTCTTTGACAGGTTAAACACCTTGCTACGAATTCTGAAACTTGGTTCTTCATATTCACCCATCAGTAGTGTTTCTTTAGATCCTTATACATCTTATTACCACCTGGATGAATTGTATACCGAGAGCAGTGAGCTTCTGCCAAAATTTTCTTCTTGAGTTCGTCATTATCGGGAACACATATACGGTGTTTGAATTTTAGTGTTCCATCTTCCGACATGCTAAACTCAGATTTCTCACCTTGTGCGACCCTTTTCTTAAGTTTAAACAATTTCCCGTCTTGTTTCTGTGCTTCTTGGATTTCCTTTAGTAAGTCCGGGGTCATTGACAAATTAGCGCACACAACGTGTGTCATAGACTGTCTTGGGTTCCATTGGGTTATTTCTCTTAGGGCATCCCATTCCCTTATCATGAGTCTAGCCACACTCGCTTTCCTACTTAAGGCGTCTGCTACGACATTGGCCTTGCCCGGATGACGCTGAATGGTGAGGTTATAATCCTCAAGAAGTTCTATCCACCGTCTTTGTCTTAGATTCAACTCCTTCTGAGAGAACAAATATTTGAGACTTGTGGTCGGTAAAGATGGTGAATGTAGCTCCATACAGGTAGTGTCTCCATTTCTTCAAAGCAAACACTATTGCTGATAGTTCAAGGTCATGGGTCAGATAATTCATCTCGTGGATTTTCAGCTTTCGTGATGCATAAGCCACAACCTTGTCGTTTTGCATCTGCACAGCTCCTAATCCTTCCTTGGATGCATTGCTGTATACCACAAATCCTTCACTTCCTTCGGCAAGTGTTAGTACTGGTGCGGTGGTGAGTTTTCTCTTGAGTTCTTGGAAGCTCAACTTACACTTATCGTTCCACTCAAATTTGACGTGCTTCTGCGTCAGTCTTGTGAGTGGTCCTGTGATTTTGGAAAAATCTTTAATGAATTTGCGGTAGTAACCTGCAAGTCCAAGAAAGCACCGTATCTCTGTGACTGTTTGTGGCCTCTTCCAGTCCAAAATATTTTCCACCTTTGATGGATCTACTGCGACTCCATCTCCAGATATTACGTGTCCCAAAAATGCTACTTCTCTTAACCATAATTCACACTTACTGAATTTGGCATACAACTTATGACTCCTTAGCGTTTCTAGCACCAATCTTAGGTGTGTTTCGTGATCCTGATCCGACTTGGAATATACGAGTATGTCGTCAATAAATATCACTACAAATTGATCCAAATATGGTTGGAATATACGGTGGATTAAATCCATAAATGCATCCGGCGCGTTGGTCAATCCAAAAGGCATTACCACGAATTCATAATGACCATACCTAGTTTGAAAGGCAGTCTTCGGTATGTCATTCTCTTTGATCCTCAATTGGTAATATCCTTTTTGAAGATCGAACTTTGAGTAAACCATTGCTCCTTGTAGTTGGTCAAATAATTCGTCGATCCTGGGAAGTGGATACTTGTTCTTAACGATAATATTGTTAAGTTCTCGAAAATCGATGCACAATCTTAGTGTGCCATCTTTCTTTTTTACGAATAGCACTGGTGCTCCCCAAGGAGATATACTTGGTCGGATAAATCCAACCTCTAGCAATTTCTGCAACTGAACCTTCAGTTCTTGCAGTTCCAGTGGGGCCATTCGATATGGCGTTCTAGCCACAGGTGCCTTTCCTGGCAAGATATCAATGCTGAATTCAACTTCCCTATCTGGAGGTAGAGAAGTGAGTTCCGCGGGAAATACATCAGGGTATTCTGATACTACTGGTATAGATTCAATCTCCATTTTTCTCTTGGGTTTGTTGATGACAAAAGTTAAATATCCCATTGCTCCCTTCGAGATGGCCCTCCTCGCCTTCGTGGCTGATATTATTGGGGCCGAGTTAATTCTAGCATCCCTATGTAATTCAACTACTGGGTGATCGGGTTTATAGAATCGAACTATTTTTGAATGGCAGTCGAGTTGTGCAAAGTGTTTAGATAGACAATCCATCCCAAGTATGAGGTTATACTCAAGTATAGGGAGAAGAATTAGGTTGGCAGGGAAATAATAACCCTCAACTATTACTTCACAATCCTTAAATATCGAATCTGTTTCTCGGCTCGTACCCATATGTGTGGATACTTCTAAGCTTACGGGTAGTGATTATTGAAGTGAGTGTTAATTAATATGCTTGCATTCGGTTGTTGAGTAACAAGAAATGTTATCATTATTCAACATTATTATTACATTCGCAATGCTGTTTCATGAAAAAATATAGCATTGGATAAGGAAAAGTAGGTTTTCCTTATCAACTATCGATAGTAGGTAACATCTCAAAGAGACAGCTCATGGGATGTAAATACACAGATAATTATTAAGGAAATATTTCTTAATAATTCAAATCGAACTTTGAGTTTTTACAAGGTTTAGATTTCGCCCCATCCATATGGGTCGAATATTTTGAATAATCCGCTGCAATAATAGCTTTACTCTTACGAATGAAGAACGTAGCTAAGTTGATGACGAGATACGTAGCAACACGGACTTTAATAAGTTGAAATTAGCCATTACTATTCCAAACGAATAGTATAGCGACTCAATTGATTTTGACAATACTGATTGGTGACGCTCACTCTGAATGAATATCAAATGGATTGGAATATCCAATAATAGGACTCTATTAAGCATGAATTATCATCAAGGTTATGATCTTAATGACTCAACAAATATGCTTATACGACTTCAGCGACCAAGAAATAATAATTCCCCATTTTGAAAGGTAATGAGGTTTAGTGTAGTTCAGAGGATCTGATAAAGGAAATAAACTATGTCCGTTTCAAGAGTTCAATAGAGGAATTGATTCAATCGGGAAATGCCAAGAATACTTAATCAAGTATCTTAGCTGATGATTTAGGGAATTTGAATATGACTACGCATATCTCAAGTGAATAGCGACAAGTCGAAAGAGATCTTAATGAGAATTGACTCGAGAAAACTACATTAGGTCTCAATCCTATGGTTCACTTCATCCTAGGTGGAACTCCCATCTAAGTCCGAAGAATCTTATCCTGGAAAAGCTCGTTGTAAGTGTCCTTCTTACAAAGCGAGCTCTGATACCACTCATGTCACGCCTCCACACCGTGGTTGGACGAGAACGCGACAGTTAACGTAATAAATAATGTTTGTGATAATACATTCTAGTAAAGCATACATATGCCAGATCTCAGCCCGGTGAACTAAGACTGGTTATTACATAGAAAAGAAATATTCAAGAGTACAGCGGAATTATTACATCAAGTGCAAAAGAGTACATCGGAAACCAAAATACATTATGACACAGAAATTGAAAGAAGCATTACAGCAGCATCCTAATTCCTACGTCTTGGTAATACTTTGAGGACGGTCTTCAGAGGTCGTCAGCATCTGTCTCTTCTTCTTCTTCTTGGTTCTCTTCATCTAGTGGGGTTTTAAAAAAACAAATTCAAAATGGGGTGAGAATAATGGATTCTCAGTGAGTTGGGTTTGGGTATTTAATGAGTTTATTATTTAATAAACATTATGTTTCTCCCACTCTTGAAAAATAGTGTTGTTTAAAAATTGGTGCAAGTTTTAAAGAAGAATATTATGAATTATGACATGAATGTATAGTCAATCTCCGTAGATTGCGGTTGAGTATGAATAATGCACGGCGTCGAGCGCCCAATTGAGTATTTAGCTTTGGGAGGTCGTCTACATGACTAATCCCTTAGCCTCCTTATAACGTCTTAGACCGTTATCAGTGTATGGCCTTTGACTATCGCCACGACCTTTGGTTTGATAACCGTAGCTTTGGGCGTTTGTCGGACCGTCACTATAACATTGGCCTTTGAGCTTTATCGCTCTCACGCTTGGTGACGTGCTGCCTTATCTCTTATCTGGGCTCGATATGTACTTAGCTGGGGTCTATGCCCAGATCATATCATAATCGCGACTATACCCTAATTCTACGACCCAGTCACCTTAGGATCACTCCGTCCTTCGGCTTCAAGGGAATAGGATACGACGGTAGCTTTGCCTAGAACTGCAGCCACGCTGCTCAATTCATGACTTAGAGTAACCGCCCCTCATGTATATAAATAGAAAAATGGACTCTAGAGGTATTCGTACGGACTCTAGCGGTGGCTCCCGCCCGAAGGTCGTAACACTTAGCTCCGCACAGCACTTACTCCCGATTTCTTTTGAATAACAATTATTGTAACGCCCCGATTTCGCACATACATTTATTGTGAATTATAGAAAAATATGTTCAATTTTATTAAATTAATGCCCGAATAATTTATTGTTTAATTCATTGTATTTCATGATCATGCAAATTTATTTGTCATTATAATTCATGTTCAGTCATGTGATTCATGTTGTGTCATTTCTTATTTTATCGTGTTTCATGTCATCATTTCTAACCCCGAGTCAAATTTTAAGTGATATTAAGCGTTATCCATAAAATTTCGCAATTTCATTTTAATTAATTTAATCCATTCACTTTGGGCCGGCCTAAGCCAAACTCATTATAATATTCAGCCCAAATATTATAAGTCCAACTCCTACAATTATTTACCAAGCCCAATCCATTAACAATAATTATCCTATTAATTTCCATCCAAGCCCAACATCCTCTTCCACACACACACACACGATCAGAACAAGGGAGAAGTTTTCTGCACATTCTCACAACCACATTAGTGGGAGTAGTGGGCATCATGGGGGGAGTTTTACATCATGGGGGAGTGATTATAATCTCCCGGTATATAAAAACCCACAAACAACACAACATCTCCATTTGTACAACAAAATTTTATAGACCAGAAATCTCATTTAAATAGCAGAAATCACACACACGAGAGATCTTCATTTACAACCAAACTTCAGTTCACAAAAATTTCACAGCAAATCCTACATACTTCCAGCATCTCTAAACCATCCAGCGAACACAAATCAACAGGAAAATTCTTCTGTAAGTTCCTTCGATTACAAACATTTTTCATCTCAATTTTCCTCACATAAATTCGGTCTTCCAATCTCTTTCTTCGGTCGAAGCCCAAATACTAGATAAGAAGAAAATAATCCTGCCATCATTCACCCCAAAAAAAAGAAATCTTCACTGGCCTCGGCTATTTTCACAAGCACAGAGACAATATGTGAGGAAATCACCATAACCAAACTGTTATTCTCGAACCGATAATATCCCCATCAGAAGCCCTTTTTTTCTCTTTCAAATCAGAATCGAAAAAAAAAAATCAATACAAAGCAAACCTGGGAAACCATCTTTTGCCGCAGTCACCTTTAGACCCCAACCTTACCGCCGCCAAACTCTCGCTTTCAGATTCTAACCACCAGGAAACACTCGTTCATCAGTCGCCTCTGCTTTCTCTAAACTGCGGCTCATCCCTTCAGTCGGGGGTTCGAAAAGGGGCGGTGTAAGACCGACCCGGATCCTCGAATCATGGTGTGCGTACGCCGCTGCTCCGATCCAAGGCGGAGAATCACCGACACTCTATCCACCAGTCTCGTGTAGTTCTGTAGAAACGGCGAGAGAATGAAACAACATGAGGATAATAGTCGGCTTTTATCAAGGGCCGATGCCAGTTCTATTTGTTGGGCTGATTTAAGCCCAAACACTTCCTAATCCCAACCTAAGTAAAAATAAGCCTATTGATTCAGCCCCAGTATTTAATTGCTGATCTTTTCTTACTTCATTTTAGCCCATAACCCTTTTGGCCCATTTTATTCTTTCCAGTCCAACTTTATTTTAATAGTAACCCGATCTGCCTGTTTCAGCCAGTCATAATTATTTTCAATTTCCGATTATACATCAGTCTTTTATTGGGCCAATGCTTTTTTCAAACACAAATCAGTCCCTTTCAGCCAAGCCTTTAACATGTTGACCTTTTCAATTGATATTATTATTCACTCATAATTTAATTCTCAGTCATATAATAATAATAATTTTCTATTATTATTAATTGTAGATAATAACAAGAATTTACGGGCCTAGAATTGTCGAGTCAAGCATCTCATCACATTCAAGTTCAAGAACTGCATTTTATCCAGGTGTGGGGATTTATTACGCTTTTGTTTATTTTAATTGCTTTATATATTGTCTCGTATGTGCACGTGAAATCAGTCAGAAGCACTTAAATGTGCAATCAGTCAGAAGCACTTAAATGTGCAAATCAGTCAGAAGCACTTAAATGTGCAAATCAGTCAGAAGCACTTAATTGTGCATAAAGCCTTCGGGCTAGCCGACGGGCTTCAGAATTTATCAGTCATGTTGTTTATACTTACTAATATATTTAGTAATTAACGTAGACATATTGCGTACTCTCCACACTGAGCGAGTTGGAAGTTCACCCCACTATTTACCACCTTTCAGGTTGAGTAGCTCGATGTGGCAGGCGCTTGAGTGTGGGATGATCAAGATGATGATTAAATGTTTATTTATTAAATATCATTTCTCTAAAACTATGTTTTACGAACAAGTATTCGATTTGTTTTAATTTCACGTCGAAGTTTGTTTTTATTTAATGGTGACTTGAAAATATTACTTGCGATTATTAAGTTTGCCCTTTTTAAAATGATTTCCGCTGCAGTATTTTTATTTATCCTTCTTAAAATTCGAAGAATCATATTTTGAAAAGTGGTCGCTACATAAGTGGTATCAGAGCGGGTCTACGGTTCTGTAGACTCGTTAAAATGGTTTCTTTTTCTAAACTAAAATTTCATTTTCGCAAGTAGTCAAATATTTCTTTAGCAATTATGATCATCCACCTCTGCCGCTCCACGTCGACTCCAAGGTACATTAAGTTATTATTATTCATTATGTGATAAATGCAATTTACCAGATCAACCATGATTCCTGCATTAAAAGATTCATCTTCAGTCTATTTTGTATATAAGAATTTTATGATAAAATATTTGGGCATGAAATTGTTTTCTTATAAATTGATAAGTATATGTGTGACATGCGAAAGTCATCATTGCTAGAAATCTCTGGTGCTCAACCTATAGATGCAGTGTAACGCCTCCATTTTATTTCTCCCTCTCGTTGGGTAAGTACTGAAGGATCGTTGCGTGTGGTATGCCTTAGGATAATGGCAACTCGTGGACGTGGACGCCCAGCTAACCGAGGTGCAGATAATCTCGGTGGTCAGAATGCTAACCTTGGTGGTGGTGACGGAGGTCAGGATAACCACAACAATAACGTGCCAGCTCCTACTCAGGCACAAGTTGTGCAACAATTCCGACGTTTCACTCCACCCACATTCAACGGTCGAGAAGGACCAGCTTTCGTTGATGAATGGTTCATGTCGCTGGAGCGCACCTTTGAGCTCATTGGGTGCACCGATGCGCAAAGAATTATTTGTGGCCAATATCAAATGGTGGAGGATGCTGGACGCTGGTGGATAAGCTATTGGCGTTTGAGGTCGGCGGCCGAGCGTGCTGCATTAACATGGGATCGGTTCAAGGAAATAGTGATGGAACAGTACTACCCACAGCACTACCGAGAGAAGATGGAGAGAGAGTTTTGGAACCTTGAACAAGGAGGAATGACGGTTGAAGAATATGAGAGAAAATTCAACCAAATCAGCTTCTTTGTGGAGCACATGGTGGACACAGATCGAAAGAGGGCCCTTAAGTTCCGGAGTGGTTTATGCCCGAGTATTCATCACATCGTGGCTGGTCATGGGGTGCTACCCTATACCGAGACGGTTTTTCGAGCCCAAGAGGTTGAGGCTAGCCATAATCTGGATCAACAACAGTCTACGAAGCCTAGTATCGGTAAGAGGCATTGGAATGGAAACCAAAATAAGGCCATGGTCTCTAATAATCAAGCAAAGGTTGATCAAAGGTCGGGACCTAAGCCTTAAACCAGTAAGCCAGAGTGCTCGAAGTGTGGTAAGAATCATGGCGGGGAGTGTTTGTATGGAAAAGGTGTCTGCTACAGATGCAAGGAGCCAGGGCATGCAGCTTCGAATTGTCATCTCCAAAGGGCCAAAGGTCAAGGTGCTGGAGGAAAGGCTCGTATTTATTCTTTGACCCAAAAGGACGCAGATGAGAATCCCGACACAGTGTCAGGTATGCTTATGATATCTAATGTGCCTGCTTTTGCTTTATTTGACACTGGTGCCACACATACTTTTATGTGTGCAAAGTTTTATCATGCTATTGGTCATAGAAGCATTAGAACCGTTGAGTCTCTTGAGGTTAGCTTACCGTCAGGAAATACGATCCTCACTAATACAATGATTGACGAGAATATTGAGATAGGAGGTAGAGAATTTGACACTAGCCTGTATTTAATTAACTCGATGGATTTTGATGTGATCCTTGGTATGGACTGGCTCGATAGACATGATGCCGATATAAGCTTCCGTGAGAAGAAGGTAACATTGAGGTGTCCCGAAGGCGAGTCGATCACCTTTTATGGTACTAAGAGTAGGACAGTACCAAGAGTAATCACAGCTATGAAAGCATTGAGAGGTCTGAGGAAGGAGAAATGTCAGGGTTACTTGGTGAGTTTGGTCGACACTCGTACTAATGAGGTGTCCCCTACAGACGTACCTATAGTACGAGAGTTTCTGGATGTGTTTCCAGAAGATTTGCCGGGAGTCCCACCCGACCGACAAGTGGAGTTTAGCATTGATTTGGTCCCTGGGGCGGCCCCTACATCCAAAGCGCCATATAGAATCGCTCCGAAGGAACTTCAAGAATTGAAGGTCCAGATTCAAGAGCTACTGGATCTCGAATTTGTTCGTCCTAGCGTGTCACCCTGGGGTGCACCAGTACTGTTTGTAAGAAAGAAGGATGGGTCACTTCGGATGTGTATAGATTACAGAGAGCTGAACCGACTCACGGTGAAGAACAAGTACCCACTACCGAGAATCGAGGATCTATTCGATCAGTTGAGGGGAGCCGAAACCTTTTCGAAGATTGATTTACGGTAGGGGTATCACCAACTGAAGATTAGGGAGTGTGACATTCCCAAGACGGCCTTCAGAACCCGTTATGGACATTTTGAATTTGTAGTGATGCCTTTTGGCTTGAGTAATGCACCGACAGTCTTTATGGATTTGATGAACAGGGTGTTCCAACCTTACTTGGATAAGTTCCTGATCGTCTTTATAGATGACATCTTGGTGTATTCTAAGGACAAGAAACAACACAAAGAACATTTTAGGATTACATTGGAGACACTTCGCAAGGAGAAGTTGTATGCTAAATTCAAGAAATGTGAGTTTTGGTTAAACAGAGTTGGATTCCTTGGACATGTGGTAACTTCAAAAGGAATTGAGGTTGATCCCGATAAAGTTGTAGCAGTGAGTAGTTGGGGAATACCCAAGAATGCGAGCGAAGTCCGCAGCTTTCTGGGCCTAGCTGGCTATTATAGGAGATTTATCGAAGGATTTTCGAAAATCGCCACTCCTATGACCCAATTAACAAGGAAAGGCGTGAGGTTCGAATGGAACGACAAGTGCGAGGAAAGTTTTCAAGAGTTGAAAAGGAGACTAACCTCGGCACCAATATTAACGATTCCTGATCCGACGGAAGACTTTGTTATTTATAGTGATGCCTCAAAGCAGGGGTTGGGTTGTGTTCTGATGCAACATGGTAAAGTAGTAGCCTATGCATCGAGACAGCTTAAACCACATGAGTTGAACTATCCAACACATCATCTGGAGTTGGCTGCTGTAGTACATGCGCTGAAGATTTGGCGTCACTATCTCTACGGAGGAAAGTGAGAGATATACACTGACCATAAAAGTTTGAAGTATCTTTTCACACAGAAGGACCTTAACATGAGACAAAGGCGATGGTTAGAATTGGTGAAGGACTATGATTGTACTATTCATTACCATCCGGGTAAGGCTAATGTGGTAGCTGATGCCTTGAGTCGAAAGACTAGAGGCGAGTTAGCCTGCTTAACCGATCAGGAGAGTTTGATAAAAGAGTTCTCCCAGTTGAGGATTGAGGTAGTTGAGTCTTCAAAACATTCGAAAGCAATCCTATCATCTTTGGTCTTGCAACCAAACTTGAGGGATAAGATTAAGGAGGCTCAACCACGTGATAAGTTCTTGTGCAAGATGAAGGATCGAGCACAAGCTGGGAGAATTGAGAAGTTTGTCGTTTCCGCAGATGACGTTTTGACTTATGATGGGAGGTTATGTGTTCCTAAGGATCCATCCCTTAGGAAGCAAATCTTTGAAGAAGCTCACAATGCACCATACTCCGCTCACCCGGGAGGTACAAAGATGTACCACGACCTGAAGAAGTTCTTTTGGTGGAGAGGAATGAAACGGGACATTGGTGTATTTGTGGAAAGGTGTATGTTATGTCAGCAGGTGAAGGCAGAACACCAACGGCCAGGAGGTTTACTTCAACCGTTAGAAATCCCAGAATGGAAATGGGAGCATATCACAATGGATTTCGTGGTTGGTCTCGCCATTTAACAATGAGGAAGAACGATGCTATCTGGGTGATAGTAGATCGTTTGACGAAGTCATCTCATTTTCTACCTGTGAGGATGACTTACAGTATGGAACAATATGCACAGATTTATATCCGGGAGATTTTGAGGCTACATGGTGTTCCAGTGTCGATCGTATCAGATAGAGATCCGCGATTTACGTCGAAATTTTGGAAGAGTCTTCAGAGTGCTTTGGGCACTAAGTTGAATTTCAGTACTGCATATCATCCGCAAACCGATGGTCAATCTGAGCGGACTATCAAGACACTTGAAGACTTGTTGAGGGCATGTGTTCTTGATACTGGTGAGAATTGGGAGAATATTTTGCCGTTAGTGGAGTTTGCTTATAACAACAGTTACCAAGCGACTATACAAATGGCCCCGTATGAGGCTCTGTACGGAAGGAAATGTCGATCGCCCCTTTATTGGAGTGAGGTTGGAGAAGGAAAAATTTTGGGTCCAGAATTGATCGAGCAGACTGTAGAGAAGATAGCCGAGATCAGAAGCAGAATTAAGACTGCCCAGGATCGGCAGAAGTCTTATGCTGATAAACGAAGGAAAGATATCCAATTTGAGATTGGAGAGAAGGTGTTCTTGAAGGTAGCACCTATGAAAGGAGTGATACGATTCGGTAAGAAAGGAAAACTACAGCCTCGTTATATCGGACCTTTTGAGATTTTAGGTCGTGTTGGTGACCTTGCTTATAGTTTGGCATTACCGATGGAATTATCAGGAGTGCACAATGTCTTTCACGTCTCCATGCTGAGAAAATACATACACGATCCTAATCATGTATGCAGTTTCAAAGAGTTGCATGTAGCCAAGAATCTAACTTATGAGGAGGTACCTATAGCTATTCTGGAGCGTAGGGTACACCAGTTACGAAATAAAGAGATTAAATTGGTGAAAGTTCAATGGAGTCGTCATGGACCAAATGAGGCAACTTGGGAATGTGAAGAGGAGATCCGTTCTAAGTATCCAACATTTACTTTTCAAGGTACGCAACTTAATTTTCGAGGACGAAAATTTGTTAAAGGGGGGTAGGTTGTAACGCCCCGATTTCGCATATACATTTATTGTGAATTATAGAAAAATATGTTCAATTTTATTAAATTAATGCCCGAATAATTTATTGTTTAATTCATTGTATTTCATGATCATGCAAATTTATTTGTCATTATAATTCATGTTCAGTAATGTGATTCATGTTGTGTCATTTCTTATTTTATCGTGTTTCATGTCATCATTTCTAACCCCGAGTCAAATTTTAAGTGATATTAAGTGTTATCCATAAAATTTCGCAATTTCATTTTAATTAATTTAAGCCATTCACTTTGGGCCGGCCTAAGCCAAACTCATTATAATATTCATCCCAAATATTATAAGTCCAACTCCTACAATTATTTACCAAGCCCAATCCATTAACAATAATTATCCTATTAATTTCCATCCCAGCCCAACATCCTCTTCCACACACACACGATCAGAACAAGGGAGAAGTTTTCTGCACATTCTCACAACCACATTAGTGGGAGTAGTGGGCATCATGGGGGGAGTTTTACATCATGGGGGAGTGATTATAATCTCCCGGTATATAAAAACCCACAAACAACACAACATCTCCATTTCTACAACAAAATTTTATAGACCAGAAATCTCATTTAAATAGCAGAAATCACACACACGAGAGATCTTCATTTACAACCAAACTTCAGTTCACAAAAATTTCACAGCAAATCCTACATACTTCCAGCATCTCTAAACCATCCAGCGAACACAAATCAACAGGAAAATTCTTCTGTAAGTTCCTTCGATTACAAACATTTTTCATCTCAATTTTCTTCACATAAATTCGGTCTTCCAATCTCTATCTTCGGTCGAAGCCCAAATACTAGATAAGAAGAAAATAATCCTGCCATCATTCACCCCAAAAAAAAAGAAATCTTCACCGGCCTCGGCTATTTTCACAAGCACAGAGACAATATGTGAGGAAATCACCATAACCAAACTGTTATTCTCGAACCGATAATATCCCCATCAGAAGCCCTTTTTTTCTCTTTCAAATCAGAATCGAAAAAAAAAATCAATACAAAGCAAACCTGGGAAACCATATTTTGCCGCAGTCACCTTTAGACCCCAACCTTACCGCCGCCAAACTCTCGCTTTCAGATTCGAACCACCAGGAAACACTCGTTCATCAGTCGCCTCTGCTTTCTCTAAACTGCGGCTCATTCCTTCAGTCGGGGGTTCGAAAAGGGGCGGTGTAAGACCGACCCGGATCCTCGAATCATGGTGTGCGTACGCCGCTGCTCCGATCCAAGGCGGAGAATCACCGACACTCTATCCGCCAGTCTCGTGTAGTTCTGTAGAAACGGCGAGAGAATGAAACAACATGTGTAATACCAGGATTTTCAGTATAAATTTTTCGCGTTATTTTATCTGAGATATACTGTATATTTTGGTATCTATACAGTATGGATAAAATAAATTGAGAACCGAGACAGCTATACTGGTGTGATTATCGTTTTTGATTGACAGATATATTCAGGATATGTTGTATCAGGTTGAACTGATTTGGATATCAGGTATACCGTATGAGAATATTTTTGGATTCAGTATGTGTATTCAGTATGCCATATGTTTGTATTTCGTACGTCGAGACGTCGGACAGGAACAGTTGGATTTTTGGCTAAGTATAAAAGCCATTACGTACGTTAATCCTTGGAGCTTACGTACGTAAAATGTGTTAGCTTATGTACGTTACATAGTGTACATAACGTACGTAACAAGAGGAATCGGATAGTGGGGCCCGGTGTCGGCAACTTTCGGCGGAGGATGTTGACAGGTGAGTCAACGTACGTGTTACGTACGTTATACAGGATGTGTTACGTACGTAACACGACCATTGTACTGTAGCAAGTCAACGTACGTATTACGTACGTTATGGTGAAAGTGTTACGTACGTAAGGAAGTACGCAAAACAGGTCAGTTAACTCTGGACTGAGTTACGTACGCTACCAAGGTCAGATAGCGTACGTAAGGGTGTATTACGTACGTTAACCAAGGAAGGTTACGTACGTAACGAACTGGATTGTTTTATAAGGGGACGCCCGTCTTTCATTTCACTTCAGCATTTCTCTTCGTTTTTCATCTCCAAACATTGAGAGGGGGATATTTTGGCTCTCCTAATTCGATTTTGAGCTTGAGGACTTGGATTTGGAGCTTGGATATGGAGTTATTGATGATTCTTGAAGTGATTTCTTGTGTATTCCATCTTCTAAGAGGTATGTTGGATAATCCTCTCTTGAATTTCGGATTTTTGATGTTGTTGTTGATAAATGATTCGTAGCTTGATGATGATATGTTGGATTATGTCTTGATTATGTTGTTATGATTATGGAATCATAATATTCTTGATGTTCTTGGTAGTATTGCTTCGATTTTTGATGTCAAGAAGATCATATGTTGAAGAACACGATGATATATGCCTTGAATTATGGTTAAAGATTGGTTAGATGTTAGAAAACATCGGATTATGTTCTTTTATGGATTGTGAACGTGAATTCGGATAATTCGTGTTCTTGAAGAATTCATAAGTTATACATGTTATGATTTTGGAAGGATTTCGGATAATTGGAATGTGAATATTCACGATAATACTCGGTAAATTGGTTTCTACAAATTTACTAGTATAACAAGAATAAGTCTTGTTTGATTCATGTTTGGAATTGAAGTTGGAATTGAAAATCATTAATATCAAGATGGATTGATCATTGATTTGATGAATACGTTTTAAAGTGTTGATGTTTTGGATATGAATATGGAATATTCACATTTAGAACTAAGTTATGTATTTTGGTACAATATTCGTATAGGAATACGAATATGGTTCCGGGTTTGATAAGATTATGATTCACTTTTGAGTTTGAGAATTTATACGTATTGAACAAGTGTTCAATCCGGATAATGGAATTATTTGAAACCTTTGGAATATGGTTATCTATAATGTTGAATTGATCGGATTGTCCGGATTGATGATGATAACCGGTAATTGGTTTATATTATGAATTTACAAGGAGGAAACTTGTATCCGTATTTAAGATTGAATTTGGAATCGGTAATGTTAGACTCTTGTTGGTTTAAATTGATTATTGATATGATTATCGGATTATGAATTATGTTATGGTTTTAAATTCGTGATCGATTGATTTGGTTGTTCGGATTTGTGTCTAATTGGGATATGGTGGAACCGTTGGGTTTATTGATCGGTTATATTGATTATTGAGTTGCAACTTGTATTGTGGATATGAGTTCGTATTTGTTGAGTTGGATTATTTGGTTTTATGTATATGATCGAGGTTTCGTTGAACCGTTGAGTTTGGATATGTCGGTTATTGATTGTTATCGGATTGTTGTTGATTGATTACTTCAATAGGTTGATATGTTTTGATCGTGGATTATGACTGTTGTGTTGCGGTTGAAGTCGAAGAGTTAGTAGATTGCTTTTGGTCGGGGCTGAGGAGCTCATAGACAAAGGCAATGGATTTTGGTAACGGATTCGTGGTATCGGTATCGAGGCAAGTTTCTACTTGTTCAGTTTATAATATTTGATGAATGGTTTCGTTTTCATTTCATTTATAATTCATATAGCAATGTTGTTAGGAAGGACTATTGTTGGTATTAATGGTTGTGTTGATCGTCTCATTGGGGGATGTTGATGGATATGGTTCTCGGCTTTGAGGTAATCTAAGTATTTGTTCAATCATGTGGATAATTAGTATGTTGAGTTGTTGTATATGTTGAGGTTTCGTGTAGTGAGTTTCGTATCGGTTATTCGTTGAGGGATATTGATCCCAGGACCTTTGTATTGAGATCGTAGATGTTTTGGTCATTCATTTGGGGATGATGATCCCAGGATTGATGTTTTGGTTATTGATTAGTCGTGTCGACTTTTCATTGTCAGACTATTGTTGTTCACTTCGGTGAGTCTTTTGATCCTTATTGGATATGTTTTTCTTTGAGTTTCGTTGTCATGTTGCATCGTGACATATCTGGAGTCATATTTGCATTCCGATTGGATATTGTGTAGGATTTTTAGCCGGGCACATATATAGTCATGCGTGAATATTTTCCGTGAAAGGCCGTGCACACGAGACGTAGTTCGTTGAGGCTAATTAGGTACATTGTCCCACGTATATCCTGGATTCCGTATACGCGGTGGACATGTGCACTGACACATATTCGGATCGGGCGTACTATGATTTCCATCTTTGAGCCATATTGTTTGGTCGTTCATCCTCCATTTATGGTTGGGTATGTTCGACGGTTTGTGAATGGTTGTTCATACGCCCGAGGGGTATGTTCGACAGTCAGAGTTATTTCTTTGAGATCCATTATTGTTGATCATTTGGAGTTTACCTTGTTGATGGTATTCTCAGTTATTATTGGTCTTTTGTTGATCATTTGGAGTTTACCTTGTTGATGGTATTCTCGGTTATTGTTGATCCTTTGTTGATCGTTTCGGAGTTATCATGTTGATGGTACTCTCGGTTATCGTTGATATTTTGTTGGTCGTATTGGAGTTATCATGTCGATGATATTCTCAGTTGATTTATCAGTTGATCTGGTTATTGATCATATAAGCATTCAGACTGTACGTCGATGTTCGGGATTTGTTATCATTATCATATGGTAGTTGATCTACAGATATGTTGTGTACTGTTGGTTTATCCAGGTTGAGTTTTGATTGTGTAATCCGATGGACAGGATTTGGCACGGATGAATTATTTCATGATTATGAGTTATGATGATGTTTTGAGGATTGTTGGTATTTTTGAAATTCAATACAGATAATTGTTGTTAAGTTCATTTCGTCATTCGAGGATGCGAAATGTGGATTATGGTAAGGATTGGATTATTATGGATTGGTAAGGTTATAATGGTAAGATTACATTGGTAGTATTCTTACAGTATTATTACATTGGTATGTAATTATTTATGATGATGTGATCGGTATCATTATTGAGTATTGTGGCTGACCCCGTCGTGGGCTTTATTTTTAGGTACTCGGAGATCAAGCTAGTAGCAGTCGTGAGGGGATGAGCTTCCCGATGTGATACTGGCTGTGGCTTGTTTTCGGAGAATTGAGTATTCATTTCCGGTTATTTATTTCCGCTGCAAATGTGTATTTTGAACTGTATTTATCCGCTGCGTGTGTATATCTCAAAATGGCTTTTCGGTATCTTTATCCGCTGCGTGTGTGTATTTTAAATGGTCTTTTGGGCATTTTACGAACTTGGGTTATTTTCGTCAAACTCTTTTTCCCAAATTATTTTATCGGTACGTTTAAGTTGTGGCTTAACGTATATTTTAAACTGTTGAGATTTGGCACTTCGCCTTATATTTTCAAATGGTATTTTATGACGGTATTTCAAAATTATGCTTTTGAAAATATTTGAGTATTTAAAATATTACCGTCATCGGCCTATTTGGCTTTTTGAACGTTTTTGAATTGGTTTTGTAAACGGTTTTTAGCGTGGTGGGTTCCGGCGCGGGACCCACGGAGCTGTAATATCCCGGATGGTTTTTGTAATATCCGCATTTTTCTTTCCCTTGTATTTTTATTTTCGGTGTATTTCTCGATTGTAGCGACCCTCGTGTATCCTTCAGTGTAACTTTTCCGTCATCTATTGATCTGATTCTCGTAATTGTTGTGCGGAACCGCCGTTTCGGGGTTGCCGTGGATCCATTCTATGCTATGATGCGTTTTGAGGTGTTCCGTTTGATGTTTCGTTCGTATTCTGGTGTCGTGGACCGTTTATGTTCCGTACCTAGCGCACGCTAATTTTTCTGCATAGCGCACGCTAGAAGTCCCTTTGTAGCGCACGCTACGTTTACTTCGTAGCGCGCGCTAGCGAGTTAGCCCTGGGAGTGGCAGTTCAGCTCCCAGCCCTCTGGACTATCGGATTAGCGCACGCTACCTTGTCTAGCGCACGCTAATGTCGGGAGACTAGCGCACGTTAAGTTGTTCAGTAGCGCGCGCTAGCGTGACTGTCCAGTACTGGACAGTTTACTACTGAACTCGATCAGGTGCTAGTTAGCGCACGCTACGCTTGTATGGTAGCGCACGCTAACGGATCAGGTGGGTTCTGGACAGTTTGTCACTGGACTCGACTGATGTCCAGTTAGCGCACGCTATTGGTCGATAGCGCGCGCTACCGAGAGGTTATTAGCGCACGCTACGTTTCGAGTAGCGCACGCTAACGGCCAAAAATCTGGCTACTGGACTGGGACGCTAACGGTAGGGTTTGGAATTTTATCCCGTTAGCGCACGCTAACCTTGAGGTTTTAGCATGCGCTAACACTCCCTGGCTATATAAACCAGGGAGTTGACCGAGATAAACATAATTTCTCATTTCTTCCTCTCTCCGCGGCGAAGGCGATTCCGAGGCGATTTTCTTGGCGATTTCTTCCTCCAATCATCTCATCCAACATCCTTCTTGAGTTCTTGGAGTATTATATCAACATCAACACGAATCTTTCGTCCTAATCCACGGTAAATCTCTTAGAACCCTACTTTTGGATAATTTGGGGGTTTTGGGATTTTCTTCCGATTCGTTCCGTTTTGTTGGTGGATTCATGATGATTATGATTAATCTTGTTGATATCATTAGTTTTCCTACGGATTCATGGTATATTTCCATAGCTTTGTGAAATCGAGAGGGTTTGGTTGTGGTCCGCCCTCGTTGTTATTTTTATTCGAATATACATGAATCGTAGGCGGGTTTTCGGGTGTATTCCATTTCCATAATCGTTTAGAAGTGGTTGTGATTATGATATTCGAATCGTTAGGTTCATTTTCGTCGGTTCCTCGCGGTTGTGCTTGATTCTTCCGTTCCGTTCGTGTCACCGTCTATTTAATCGAGGCAAGTATCCTTATGAACTTACAATCTTGACATAGTAGTTTTGTGTGAGAATTGTGTGTGTGTGTGTGTATACTCACTACGGGTTAGATCCGACGGGGTCTCGGTAGGGCTCCACGAAGCTGTGGAACCACGAGTTGCTTTTAACCACTACGGGTTAGATCCGACGGGGTCTCGGTAGGGATCCACGAAGCTGTGGGTCCGCGATTAATTGTGGTGCATTTTACAAATGTGGTTTGATTATTGGCATTTCCGGAAATGAGTGTTTTGGAACTATGATTTCTTGATTGCATGCATTACTATATGTGTAAGATGTAAATTGTTCATTTGGTTACTTGTACTAGCGTAATGGCTAACCCTCTGGGACCCGCTTTGGGGAAATTCGTTTTATGAATTTCAGTCGTTCATCGAGACGAGCGGCTACTGACCAAGACACGGATGATGGCCGTGCGTGATGATTGTGCACGAGTGACGTCTTAGTGTCTTTTATCTTTTCATCTTTTGCGGTCTTTGAACTAATAGTAGTACTCGAGTACTTAAGAGTTCTTGTTCGCCCGGATTGTATTGTTGCCTATTATGTTTGTGTTGGTTGATGATGTTATGTTTGACCGGTTGAACCGGGTGGATTATTCTGTTTTGCGTCTTTATGACGTGGTGTTATTTTGTCGTTTCTGTGAGTCGATGAGTATGATGCTGTTTAGCCTGGTGGGTTCCACATAGGGATTCACGGCACTGCAATGTACCCCGAATATCTTGAGGGTGTTACAGTTTTGGGGGTGTTACAGAAGATGGTATCGGAGCTTGGGTTTTGTGAAACCCAGGCGTGTGTGTTATGTGGCTCTACCGGTACGGTAGTAGCGTGGCTTTTGAAAATGAGTTTTCTGACTTTTGAGTCGAATCGATTTTTGGAGTTTCCAAAATTTTGAGATTCTTTTCAAACTGCTATGTGTGTTATTGGTGTGTGTTGATTGTTTTGAGACTTCATGGGGGAGTCATGTGCTAGTATCACGGGAGATCATCGGCTTCACGCACCTGTAAGTATATCGTTTTGGTTGTTCGCTTGTGGCGACGGCTGATTGTTTTTGTGATGAGTTGGAAGTTTTGGATTTATCTGTTGTTGTGACAGGTCGCAAGTTTCGAGGACGAAACTTATTTTAAGGGGGTAGTATGTAATGCCCGGATTTTCAGTATAAATTTTTCGCGTTATTTTATCTGAGATATACTGTATAGTTTGGTATCTATACAGTATGGATAAAATAAATTGAGAACCGAGACAGCTATACTGGTGTGATTATCGTTTTTGATTGACAGATATATTCAGGATATGTTGTATCAGGTTGAACTGATTTGGATATCAGGTATACCGTATGAGAATATTTTTGGATTCAGTATGTGTATTCAGTATGCCGTATGTTTGTATTTCGTACGTCGAGACGTCGGACAGGAACAGTTGGATTTTTGGCTAAGTATAAAAGCCATTACGTACGTTAAGCCTTGGAGCTTACGTATGTAACACCCCAAACTAGGCGGATATTACAGTGCCGTGAATCCCCGACTGGGACCCACCAGGCAATGAAAATGATGAATTAAATAATATAATTGTAGTACCGAACCACATTATATTACCAAGTACTCTGATGAGGAGTTTAAGTACATTACACCAGGATAAAACAGAATACTAGTATATTTTATATGGAGATAAAATACACCACCCTGAACAAATAAACATCTCAAACGGAATTTGCAGCGGAAAATACAAATGACGGAAATGACTGAAATGACCGAAACAAACGGAATGACTGGGGCCCCCTACTAGTATCACTGGGACTCCTCGACGTCAACGTGCTCTCCCTGTGTCTTTGCCTTGCCAAGACCTGAAAAACAAAATCCCCAAACGGGGTCAGTTACAAAGAACAACAATCCTCAAGGGTTGAAAATACACAATCATGATATATCTGAAGTTATGAAAAATTCTTAATTATGAATTACGCTGAAGAGGAGTACCATAGTACGCCCGTAGTGTTCTGTGCGAGTGTACAAGACGAATGACCGGACACACCCGTCCTTGTACCTAATTAGTCTCACGGTGTAACGCTTTCCCGTGTGCACGGTCTAATATATCGGTGAACCCAATACATAACCATCGTGTGCCCGACTAAAAATTCCACACATCCACACCCGACCACGCAATATGAACCCAGAAGGTCATATGAACGAGAATGACCATAATGAATATCAATGAATAATAATTAGACAAGGCCAAGATGACTCACCGATATGAAAGTAAATAGTGACGTGATTGATAACCCAATGAAATGATTTGGAACCGTCGTTCCTCGTGAATGAAATGATTATTCGACAATTACAGGTCTCAAAATGATTAATATTATGATGAATGAATTATGATTATGAGTAATCAACAACAAAAAGGAATGAATATCCTTTTAACCGAGTAAGAATTAACTTACACAATACCGGTGACAATTATCCTTCCACGAACAACGTCCTAATTGAGATATCGGTCGCTCTAACAACCTTGAATTATACAATATCCAACAACTCGTTCAATATACGAATCAAACACGAATATAACGAACTCAAAACGTCGATACGATTAAATTAAGTTCATTGGGGCATTATATCGAATACGTTGTGGCCAAACTCCGGTTGTTTACAACTAAACCTCAACAATACCAACCTCAAATCCCCAAGAAGTGTTTCAAACCAACAAAACATCTCCAATACGATCAATAATCCGTTATGAATGTCCAAAAACGTGATTATAACAACAATTAGTCGAAAATCCCCAATTCCAACTCGATATTCAAGGTGTTCTTGAATAATTCCTCAATAATCCAATGAATCCTTATACAAACTCATAATCATATACATATCCCTTCATACAACATGATTATAACGTCCAAAACATCATAACTCAACACAAAAGTCGAAATCCAAGGTGTTGAAGAATATTACCTTTGAAGATCCAAGTATTTTAATCCGAAGAACACGCGTTAGATTGATTATCCGAGCTTCACGATCTAAAGGAGATGAAGAAAATCAAACACTCAACTGATTTGTGAAGGAAAAACCCTCCCTCAAGCTCTCTCTCTCGGTTGTAGGTGAAGAAAAGGGGAAGAAATGAGCTGAAATGCTCAAAAAATGAATTTATAGGGGTTGACTACCCTGCCGGACACGGCCCGTGCCGATCGGCACGGTCGTGTCGCACAGCTGGCCGACAGGGACTCGACCGTGTCCTGCTTGACACGGTCGCGGCGCGGAGGGCCTTCCGACAGTGACCCGTCCGACAGCGACTCGGCATGACTCGACCGTGTCCTGGGACACGGTCGGACGTCTGGGCAGTCGGTTCTGGCTTATCCGGAAGAGTTCGACTCAGCCGTGCCAAACGACACGGTCGAGTCCTGTGGGCAGATACTTCGGCATTTCCGGACGAGTACGGCACGGGCCGTGTCGGACGACACGACCGAGTCCGGTCGGCAGTGATCGGCCAAAAGCTGAAAAATGAGCGGGTGAGCTAAAACGACCATAACTCTCTCGTCCGGACTCCGATTGGCTCACCGTTTGAACCATTGGAAAGCTAACTCAAGGCTCTATAATATTGAAAAGATTTAGAATTTTTGGAGTTACCAAAAATTAATGGTGATCTAACAAAGTCGAACTCATATGAGGAAAGTTGAAACAATGAACAATAACGATACACAACTCGAAGTTTTTCCGAACGGTGAACACGGTGAATGAACATGATTGATGAATGATTATAATTGAGTGAAAATACACTGAGTGACAATTACAAACTGATAATTACGGAATGAAAATGAATGAATTACAACCGGGTATTACAACGTACGTAAAATGTGTTAGCTTACATACGTTATATAGTGTACATAACGTACGTAACAAGAGGAATCGGACAGTGGGGCCCGGTGTCGGCAACTTTCGGCGGAGGATGTTGACAGGTGAGTCAACGTACGTGTTACGTACGTTATACAGGATGTGTTACGTACGTAACACGACCATTGTACTGTAGCAAGTAAACGTACGTATTACGTACGTTATGGTAAAAGTGTTACGTACGTAAGGAAGTACGCAAAGCAGTCGATTAACTCGATCGGAGTTACGTACGCTACCAAGGTCAGATAGCGTACGTAAGGGTGTATTACGTACGTTAACCAAGGAAGGTTACGTACGTAACGAGCTAGATTGTTTTATAAGGGGACACCTGTCTTTCATTTCACTTTAGCATTTCTCTTTGTTTTTCATCTCCAAACATTGAGAGGGGGATATTTTGGCTCTCCTAATTCGATTTTGAGCTTGAGGACTTGGATTTGGAGCTTGGATATGGAGTTATTGATGATTCTTGAAGTGATTTCTTGTGTATTCCATCTTCTAAGAGGTATGTTGGATAATCCTCTCTTGAATTTCGGATTTTTGATGTTGTTGTTGATAAATGATTCGTAGCTTGATGATGATATGTTGGATTATGTCTTGATTATGTTGTTATGATTATGGAATCATAATATTCTTGATGTTCTTGGTAGTATTGCTTCGATTTTTGATGTCAAGAAGATCATATGTTGAAGAACACGATGATATATGCCTTGAATTATGGTTAAAGATTGGTTAGATGTTAGAAAACATCGGATTATGTTCTTTTATGGATTGTGAACGTGAATTCGGATAATTCGTGTTCTTGAAGAATTCATAAGTTATACATGTTATGATTTTGGAAGGATTTCGGATAATTGGAATGTGAATATTCACGATAATACTCGGTAAATTGGTTTCTACAAATTTACTAGTATAACAAGAATAAGTCTTGTTTGATTCATGTTTGGAATTGAAGTTGGAATTGAAAATCATTAATATCAAGATGGATTGATCATTGATTTGATGAATACGTTTTAAAGTGTTGATGTTTTGGATATGAATATGGAATATTCACATTTAGAACTAAGTTATGTATTTTGGTACAATATTCGTATAGGAATACGAATATGGTTCCGAGTTTGATAAGATTATGATTCACTTTTGAGTTTGAGAATTTATACGTATTGAACAAGTGTTCATTCCGGATAATGGAATTATTTGAAACCTTTGGAATATGGTTATCTATAATGTTGAATTGATCGGATTGTCCGGATTGATGATGATAACCGGTAATTGGTTTATATTATGAATTTACAAGGAGGAAACTTGTATCCGTATTTAAGATTGAATTTGGAATCGGTAATGTTAGACCCTTGTTGGTTTAAATTGATTATTGATATGATTATCGGATTATGAATTATGTTATGGTTTTAAATTCGTGATCGATTGATTTGGTTGTTCGGATTTGTGTCTAATTGGGATATGGTGGAACCGTTGGGTTTATTGATCGATTATATTGATTATTGAGTTGCGACTTGTATTGTGGATATGAGTTCGTATTTTTTGAGTTGGATTATTTGGTTTTATGTATATGATCGAGGTTTCGTTGAATCGTTGAGTTTGGCTATGTCGGTTATTGATTGTTATCGGATTGTTGTTGATTGATTACTTCAATAGGTTGATATGTTTTGATCGTGGATTATGACTGTTGTGTTGCGGTTGAAGTCGAAGAGTTAGTAGATTGCTTTTGGTCGGGGCTGAGGAGCTCATAGACAAAGGCAATGGATTTTGGTAACGGATTCGTGGTATCGGTATCGAGGCAAGTTTCTACTTGTTCAGTTTATAATATTTGATGAATGGTTTCGTTTTCATTTCATTTATAATTCATATAGCAATGTTGTTAGGAAGGACTATTGTTGGTATTAATGGTTGTGTTGATCGTCTCATTGGGGGATGTTGATGGATATGGTCCTCGGCTTTGAGGTAATCTAAGTATTTGTTCAATCATGTGGATAATTAGTATGTTGAGTTGTTGTATATGTTGAGGTTTCGTGTAGTGAGTTTCATATCGGTTATTCGTTGAGGGATGTTGATCCCAGGACCTTTGTATTGAGATCGTAGACGTTTTGGTCATTCATTTGGGGATGATGATCCCAGGATTGATGTTTTGGTTATTGATTAGTCGTGTCGACTTTTCATTGTCAGACTATTGTTGTTCACTTCGGTGAGTCTTTTGATCCTTATTGGATATGTGTTTCTTTGAGTTTCATTGTCATGTTTCATCGTGACATATCTGGAGTCATATCTGCGTTCCGATTGAATATTGTGTAGGATTTTTAGCCGGGCACATATATAGTCATGCGTGAATATTTTCCATCAAAGACTGTGCACACGAGACGTAGTTCGTTGAGGCTAATTAGGTACATTGTCCCACGTATATCCTGGATTCCGTATATGGGGTGGACATGTGCACTGACACATATTCGGATCGGGCGTACTATGATTTCCATCTTTGAGCCATATTGTTTGGTCGTTCATCCTCCATTTATGGTTGGGTATGTTCGACGGTTTGTGACTGGTTGTTCATACGCCCGAGGGGTATGTTCGACAGCCAGAGTTATTTCTTTGAGATCCATTATGGTTGATCATTTGGAGTTTACCTTGTTGATGGTATTCTCAGTTATTATTGGTCTTTTGTTGATCATTTGGAGTTTACCTTGCTGATGGTATTCTCGGTTTTTGTTGATCCTTTGTTGATCATTTCGGAGTTATCATGTTGATGGTACTCTCGGTTATCGTTGATCCTTTGTTGGTCGTATTGGAGTTATCATGTCGATGATATTCTCAGTTGATTTATCAGTTGATCTGGTTATTGATCGTAAAAGCATTCAGACTGTACGTCGATGTTCGGGATTTGTTATCATTATCATATGGTAGTTGATCTACAGATATGTTGTGTAATCGCTCGCTTATCCAGTTGAGTTTTGATTGTGTAATCCGATGGACAGGATTTGGCACGGATGAATTATTTCATGATTATGAGTTATGATGATGTTTTGAGGATTGTTGGTATTTTTGAAATTCAATACAGATAATTGTTGTTAAGTTCATTTCGTCATTCGAGGATGCGAAATGTGGATTATGGTAAGGATTGGATTATTATGGATTGGTAAGGTTATAACGGTAAGATTACATTGGTAGTATTCTTATAGTATTATTACATTGGTATGTAATTATTTATGATGATGTGATCGGTATCATTATTGAGTATTGTGGCTGACCCCGTCGTGGGCTTTATTGTTAGGTACTCGGAGATCAAGCTAGTAGCGGTCGTGAGGGGATGAGCTTCCCGATGTGATACTGGCTGTGGCTTGTTTTCGGAGAATTGAGTATTCTTTTCCGGTTATTTATTTCCGCTGCAAATGTGTATTTTGAACTGTATTTATCCGCTGCGTGTGTATATCTCAAAATGGCTTTTCGGTATCTTTATCCGCTGCGTGTGTGTATTTTAAATGGTCTTTTGGGAATTTTACGAACTTGGGTTATTTTCGTCAAACTCTTTTTCCCAAATTATTTTATCGGTACGTTTAAGTTGTGGCTTAACGTATATTTTAAACTGTTGAGATTTGGCACTTCGCCTTATATTTTCAAATGGTATTTTATGACGGTATTTCAAAATATGCTTTTGAAAATATTTGAGTATTTAAAATATTACCGTCATCGGCCTCTTTGGCTTTTTGAACGTTTTTGAATTGGTTTTGTAAACGGTTTTTAGCACAGTGGGTTCCTGCAGGACCCACTACTGTAATATCCCGGATGGTTTTGGGGGTGTTACAGAAGATGGTATCGGAGCTTGGGTTTTGTGAAACCCAGGCGTGTGTGTTATGTGGCTCTACCGGTACGGTAGTAGGGTGGCTTTTGAAAATGAGTTTTCTGACTTTTGAGTCGAATCGATTTTTGGAGTTTCCAAAATATTTGAGATTCTTTTCAAACTGCTATGTGTGATATTGGTGTGTGTTGATTGTTTTGAGACTTCATGGGGGAGTCGTGTGCTAGTATCACGGGAGATCATCGGCTTCACGCACCTGTAAGTATATCATTTTGGTTGTTCGCTTGTGGCGACGACTGATTGTTTTTGTGATGAGTTGGAAGTTTTGGATTTATCTGTTGTTGGTGACAGGTCGCAAGGTTCGAGGACGAAACTTATTTTAAGGGGGGTAGTATGTAATACCCGGATTTTCAGTATAAATTTTTCGCGTTATTTTATCTGAGATATACTGTATAGTTTGGTATCAATACAGTATGGATAAAATAAATTGAGAACCGAGACAGCTATACTGGTGTGATTATCATTTTTGATTGACAGATATATTCAGGATATGTTGTATCAGGTTGAACTGATTTGGATATCAGGTATACCGTATGAGAATATTTTTGGATTCGATGTGTATTCGAGATGCCGTATGTTTGTATTTCGTACGTCGAGACGCGGACAGAAATACTGGATTTTTGGCTAAGTATAAAAGCCATTACGTACGTTAAGCCTTGGAGCTTACGTATGTAAAATGTGTTAGCTTACGTACGTTATATAGTGTATATAACGTACGTAACAAGAGGAATCGGACAGTGGGGCCCGGTGTCGGCAACTTTCGGCGGAGGATGTTGACAGGTGAGTCAACGTACGTGTTACGTACGTTATACAGGATGTGTTACATACGTAACACGACCATTGTACTGTAGCAAGTCAACGTACGTATTACGTACGTTATGGTGAAAGTGTTACGTACGTAAGGAAGTACGCAAAACAGTCGGCTAACTCGATCGATTTACGACGCTACCAAGGTCGAGATAGCGTACGTAAGGGTGTATTACGTCGTTAACCAAGGAAGGTTACGTGCGTAACGAAATGGATTGTTTTATAAGGGGACGCCCGTCTTTCATTTCACTTCAGCATTTCTCTTCGTTTTTCATCTCCAAACATTGAGAGGGGGATATTTTGGCTCTCCTAATTCGATTTTGAGCTTGAGGACTTGGATTTGGAGCTTGGATATGGAGTTATTGATGATTCTTGAAGTGATTTCTTTTGTATTCCATCTTCTAAGAGGTATGTTGGATAATCCTCTCTTGAATTTCGGATTTTTGATGTTGTTGTTGATAAATGATTCGTAGGAAGATGATGATATGTTGGATTATGTCTTGATTATGTTGTTATGATTATGGAATCATAATATTCTTGATGTTCTTGGTAGTATTGCTTCTATTTTTGATGTTAAGAAGATCATATGTTGAAGAACACGATGATATATGCCTTGAATTATGGTTAAAGATTGGTTAGATGTTAGAAAACATCGGATTATGTTCTTTTATGGATTGTGAACGTGAATTCGGATAATTCGTGTTCTTGAAGAATTCATAAGTTATACATGTTATGATTTTGGAAGGATTTCGGATAATTGGAATGTGAATATTCACGATAATACTCGGTAAATTGGTTTCTACAAATTTACTAGTATAACAAGAATAAGTCTTGTTTGATTCATGTTTGGAATTGAAGTTGGAATTGAAAATCATTAATATCAAGATGGATTGATCATTGATTTGATGAATACGTTTTAAAGTGTTGATGTTTTGGATATGAATATGGAATATTCACATTTAGAACTAAGTTATGTATTTTGGTACAATATTAGTATAGGAATACGAATATGGTTCCGGGTGTGATAAGATTATGATTCACTTTTGAGTTTGAGAATTTATACGTATTGAACAAGTGTTCAATCCGGATAATGGAATTATTTGAAACCTTTGGAATATGGTTATCTATAATGTTGAATTGATCGGATTGTCCGGATTGATGATGATAACCGGTAATTGGTTTATATTATGAATTTACAAGGAGGAAACTTGTATCCGTATTTAAGATTGAATTTGGAATCGGTAATGTTAGACCCTTGTTGGTTTAAATTGATTATTGATATGATTATCGGATTATGAATTATGTTATGGTTTTAAATTCGTGATCGATTGATTTGGTTGTTCGGATTTGTGTCTAATTGGGATATGGTGGAACCGTTGGGTTTATTGATCGGTTATATTGATTATTGAGTTGCGACTTGTATTGTGGATATGAGTTCGTATTTGTTGAGTTGGATTATTTGGTTTTATGTATATGATCGAGGTTTCGTTGAACCGTTGAGTTTGGCTATGTCGGTTATTGATTGTTATCGGATTGTTGTTGATTGATTACTTCAAGGTTGATATGTTTTGATCGTGGATTATGACTGTTGTGTTGCGGTTGAAGTTGAAGAGTTAGTAGATTGCTTTTGGTCGGGGCTGAGGAGCTCATAGACAAAGGCAATGGATTTTGGTAACGGATTCGTGGTATCGGTATCGAGGCAAGTTTCTACTTGTTCAGTTTATAATATTTGATGAATGGTTTCGTTTTCATTTCATTTATAATTCATATAGAAATGTTGTTAGGAAGGACTATTATTGGTATTAATGGTTGTGTTGATCGTCTCATTGGGGGATGTTGATGGATATGGTCCTCGGCTTTGAGGTAATCTAAGTATTTGTTCAATCATGTGGATAATTAGTATGTTGAGTTGTTGTATATGTTGAGGTTTCGTGTAGTGAGTTTCGTATCGGTTATTCGTTGAGGGATGTTGATCCCAGGACCTTTGTATTGAGATCGTAGACGTTTTGGTCATTCATTTGGGGATGATGATCCTAGGATTGATGTTTTGGTTATTGATTAGTCGTGTCGACTTTTCATTGTCAGACTATTGTTGTTCACTTCGGTGAGTCTTTTGATCCTTATTGGATATGTGTTTCTTTGAGTTTCGTTGTCATGTTGCATCGTGACATATCCGAGTCATATCTGCGTTAGATTGGATATTGTGTAGGATTTTAGCCGCACATATATAGTCATGCGTGAATATTTTCCGTGAAAGGCTGTGCACACGAGACGTAGTTCGTTGAGGCTAATTAGGTACATTGTCCCACGTATATCCTGGATTCCGTATACGGGGTGGACATGTGCACTGACACATATTCGGATCGGGCGTACTATGATTTCCATCTTTGAGCCATATTGTTTGGTCGTTCATCCTCCATTTATGGTTGGGTATGTTCGACGGTTTGTGACTGGTTGTTCATACGCCCGAGGGGTATGTTCGACAGTCAGAGTTATTTCTTTGAGATCCATTATTGTTGATCATTTGGAGTTTACCTTGTTGATGGTATTCTCAGTTATTATTGGTCTTTTGTTGATCATTTGGAGTTTACCTTGTTGATGGTATTCTCGGTTATTGTTGATCATTTGTTGATCGTTTCGGAGTTATCATGTTGATGGTACTCTCGGTTATCGTTGATCCTTTGTTGGTCGTATTGGAGTTATCATGTCGATGATATTCTCAGTTGATTTATCAGTTGATCTGGTTATTCATCGTATAAGCATTCAGACTGTACGTCGATGTTCGGGATTTGTTATCATTATCATATGGTAGTTGATCTACAGATATGTTGTGTACTGTTGGTTTATCCAGGTTGAGTTTTGATTGTGTAATCCGATGGACAGGATTTGGCACGGATGAATTATTTCATGATTATGAGTTATGATGATGTTTTGAGGATTGTTGGTATTTTTGAAATTCAATACAGATAATTGTTGTTAAGTTCATTTCGTCATTCGAGGATGCGAAATGTAGATTATGGCAAGGATTGGATTATTATGGATTGGTAAGGTTATAAGATTACATTGGTAGTATTCTTACAGTATTATTATATTGGTATGTAATTATTTATGATGATGTGATCGGTATCATTATTGAGTATTGTGGCTGACCCCGTCGTGGGCTTTGTTTTTAGGTTGTAACGCCCCCAAAACGAACCGGGACGCCACAGTGCCGTAGATCCCATGAGGGACCCACAAGGCAAGTTTCTAAAATATTTTATTGAAAGTGGTAATATACGGAAGTAATTAAGAAAGTATTCGTGCATCCCAAGATACAAATGCAAATAGTGTCCGTACATACGGTTATTACACAACGTGGAATGTTCAAATTTATTTTAAGGAATTAACAGGCCTTCTTCCAACACAGCTCACGCCTGGCCGTAACCTTCGGGGGTGTCCTGCACAAATTCAACAAATTTACCTGGCACGACATGTCGTGCCAGTAACCTAGGTCAGAAACAATCCCAACCTAACTCAAAAGTAAAATCTAATAATTTCCAGAATAAAGTTATCACCGAATGTTCCATGTTATTCCTTTTATCAAGACATAAACTCCCAAGGTCGCAACCAAGGGTCACGGAAGTATCTACACAGGAATACTCCGGACGTGGGTACCATTCAGGTTTTATCCCGCAACACGGTCCAACAAGAAAACTCCCAAGGCCGCGGCCAAGGGTCACGGTAGTATCTACTCGGGAATACTCCGGACAAGATAATCGTAATAGCACCATTCCACAATAGTAACATTTACTATGTCTAAAATTATAAGACGTAAAGTCTGAGAAAGATTCACTTGCCTCAAATCCGACGCGAGTTATCTCCGGACAAGGCAACGGCTAGAACGATCGCACTTGGAAATCCGACCTATTACATGTTTGTCGATTAACATCTCATGATATTAATAATGATCAACGACGTTCCTCCCCCTCCCGTATGTTAAAACCCTATCCTAGTTGTTTATGATGTCGGAATCGAATTTCTCCATTTTTTATCCATAATGCGTGCCATTAAGTTCTTAGGTTCGGAAACATTCTCTATAAGTTATCCGTCCGCTAAACAATAGTGTTTTAACACAACATTCCTAGTTAATTATAACCGACAATCACCAATATTTCATCGTTGTCTTAATATGCAAGTCTAGAATGATTAATCCATCATTTTAACATGTTTCGGTATCTATTTAGCTAGAAATTGTTGGTAACTTCATCAAGGATTCATCGACGGTTTTATTCAACATGATAGTATGGTTATAAATGAAATCCTTCAAGATGATTCCGAGAAGTTGGTGATTAGCAATATGATTATGAGTTCTACCATTATTCATCCCAATTTCAAGCTTTGATGGATATCGATTAACAATTGCGATAGCTATATACCCGTTCGATTATTACGGAGGGTTCTAAGCTACCCAAGGCATCCGAGGTTTACTAAAACTTACTAAACAATACTGAAATGAGTTCAAGATTGAATAAATTTACCTTAATTGACAAAAGATGATGAATAACGACGGTAGACGAAGGAGAACGAGAAGATAACACCTTCAAGACCTTCCCCGAAGCTTGATTAACGCACTCTAATAGGATAGCACTTGAATTGGGAGGCTAGAATTGGTTCAACGATGGTGGAGAGTAGTGTACAAGGAAGAGGGATGATGTTTGGGACGGGAGAAATGAAAGGCAAGGTGTTCTTTTATAAACTAAAGTTGCCCTTACGTACGTTATGCCTCATGCATTACGTACGTAAGAGGCTTTACGTACGTTATGGCAAAATGCTTAACGTACGTAAGGAACTCACTGGAACGATTCACCCACATCGTTACGTACGTAACGAAAATGGGTTTACGTACGTAACACCTCGTTGACTTGCCTGTCGCAATCACGCCGAAAGTTGGTCGGCACGCATACTACCGGACGAAGATTCCTGTCCGAAGACCGAAGACCGTTGTTACGTACGTAAGGGCCAACATATAACGTACGTAATGGCTCAGACATAGCGTACGTAATGGATCGGAGTATAACGTACGTAGCGACGCTTTGTTTGTCAAATTATCATCTCATTAATTTATTATGACACGACTCCCTCTCCATGTCGTCCGGAAATCTCTCGGGGAACAAGACGTTGGCCACCGTCATATTCGCACCGATAATTACCTAACGACATCGAGGTATGTCACTGAAAGTTCGTCAATCATCATGCCATCACAATACGCGAATAATAGATACGATGCCGTACAACCATATTATACAGAATATGTTTTATTGCAATGGAGTACATTTATTTATCAAACAGGAAAAATAGACGTGAGCGCCCAAAGTAAAAAGCATGTAATACTGGTGGTATTACATACCACCCCCCTTAAAATAGTTTCGTCCCGAAACTAAGAAAATAACTCGGGATGATTCTCTCTCATGCTCGCCTCGGTCTCCCAAGTCGCTTCTTCCGTACCGTGGTGCGACCACTGAACCTTCACAAGGGGTATGTTCTTGTTCCTTAGTGTCTTTACGCGTCGATCCAAAATCGCTGTTGGAACTTCCCTAAAGGTAGCATCATTGGAAATCTCTACTTCCTCGAAGTTGATCTTGTGGCTAGGATCGTACATGTACTTCCTCAGCTGGGAGACGTGGAAGACATTATGCACTCCGTCTAACGATGGCGGTAATGCTAGCCGATAAGCGAGTTTACCGACTCGGTCCAGTATTTCGAACGGGCCAATAAATCTCGGGCTTAGCTTGCCCTTTTGGCCGAAGCGTCGAATGCCCCGCATTGGCGATACTTTAACCCAAACATGATCCCCAACCATAAATTCCAACGGCCGTCGGTCCATAGCGTAAGACTTTTGGCGACTGTCTTTGCCAACATGTGTTTTCGAACAATGGATATCTTCTTAATGGATTGCTGGATTAGATCCAACTCGGTGGCGATGACATCGGATGCATCGTCCCAACATAGGGGAGACTTGCACTTTCTACCATACAGGGCCTCAAAGGGGGCCATGCCTATGCTTGCATGCCACCGTTGTTGTACGAAAATTCTGCTAGGCAGAGGTGTTTAGCCCAGTCCTTGCCCCAATCGAGTACACATGCTCTCAACATATCCTCCAGGGTCTGTATGGTGCGTTCTGTTTGTCCATCTGTTTGAGGATGATAGGCAGTGCTGAAATGCAGTTGAGTACCCATGGCACAGTGGATGACCTTCCGTGCGGGACACATATCTAGTGTCTCTATCCGAAATAATCCCCGAGGGAACGCCATGTAATCTCACGATTTCCCGAACAAAGATGGTAGCCAGCTGTTCTGTTCCGATGGCCTCCTGAATTGGAATGAAGTGTGCCGACTTTGTCAGTCGGTCTACAATAACCCATATCGTGTCTTTTCCCCCCGCCGTCACTGGTAACTTGGTGACAAAGTCCATGGATATGCTCTCCCATTTCCATTCCGGAATGGGTAAGGGCTGCATGATTCCGGCCGGTCTACGGTGTTCAATCTTCACCTGTTGACATACCATACATCGAGCGACAAACCTTGCTACCTCTTGCTTCATATTCTTCCACCAGAAACTCTTCCGCAGGTCCTTGTACATTTTGCTCGCCCCGGGATGTATCGAATAGGGAGTAGAATGAGCTTCCTTAAGTATAGTTTGCTTAAGCTCATCATTAGGTGGGATGCAAATACGGTTCTTGAATCTAACTAAGCCCCCTTGGATCCTGTAGTATGAAATAACTCCTCCTTCGGCCTTTGCGCCGATCGCACGAAGTTCTGGATCCTCCATCTGTGCTAGGCGTATCTCGTCCAGCAAGGACGAGCGAATATCAATCGAGCTCAACTGTCCCTGGCGGTGTTGTATCCACACTTCAATGTCATTTCTCCGGAGATCTTGCTGCAACTCCACTGTCATCACAAACCAGATAGTGTCACCTCCGCGCATTTTTCCGACTCAAGGCTCTGCTACGGCGTTGCCTTACCAGGTGATATAGAATCTCCACATCGTAATCCTTGATTAGCTCCAACCAACGCCTCTGTCTCATATTTAACTCTTTCTGCGTGAAAATATACTTTAAACTCTTGTGGTCCGTAAAGATCTTACAGGTAACCCCATATAGGTAATGTCTCCAGATCTTAAGAGCGTGGACCACTGCAGCTAGTTCCAAGTCATGAGTCGGGTAGTTCACCTCATAAGGTTTAAGTTGACGAGAGGCGTAAGCGATAACCCTGTCATTCTGCATGAACACACATCCTAACCCGTGCTTAGACGCATCAGTGCATATTACGAATCCCTCCGTACCCTGCGGCAGTACCAACACTGGGGCAGTAGTAAGCTTCCTCTTCAGCTTGTCGAAGCTCTCCTGACAATCCGTTGTCCAAACAAACTTGGTGTCCTTCCTAAGCAGATTTGTTAATGGCTGAGCGACACAGGAGAAGGCCTCGACAAACCGTCGATAATATCCCGCCAATCCCAGGAAACTTCTCACCTCTTTGACATTCCTAGGTGGTTCCCAATTCATAACCTGTCTCGATCTTCTGGGGTCTACTTTAACGCCTCCCGCTGAAATCACATGTCCCAAAAAGGTCACCTCGCATCCGTAACTCGCATTTAGAAAGTTTAGCATACAGTTGATGTTGCCTTAAAACGCTCAACACCTGCCTCAAGTGTTCCTCATGCTCCCATCGGCTTCGGGAATAGATTAAAATATCGTCAATGAAAACCAGCACATATTTATCGAGAAATTCTGTCAGAACCCTGTTCATTAATTTCATAAAAATAGCTGGAGCATTAGTCAGGCCAAACGACACCACCATGTACTCGTAGTGCCCATATCTCGATCGAAATGCGGTCTTAGGAATATCCTCCTCTCGAATTCTTAATTGGTGATATCCCGAACGTAAGTCGATCTTTGAAAACACTACGCCCCTTGCAGCTTGGTCCAAGAAATCATCAATCCTTGGAAGTGGGTAACGGTTCTTAATAGTGACCTTATTAAGTTCCCCGTAATCGATACACAAAGCGCAGAGCGGTCCTTTTTCTTCACAAAAAGAACTGGCGCACCCCATGGCGAAGTACTCGGACGAATGAGCCCCTTCCTTAGCAATTCTTCGAGTTGTGACTTCAGTTCCTTCATTTCGGCTGGTGCCATCCTGTATGGTGCCTTGGAGATAGGCGTCGTTCCTGGCTCAAGTTCGATTGAGAGATCGACCTCCCTATGTGGTGGCAATCCAGGTAGTTCGTCGGGGAATATGTCCGGAAATTCATTCACTACAGGAATATTAGCAACCGACTTTTGTGACGTGCACTCCTGAAGAATATAGCACCGAATACGCTCCTCGATCATCACGAGGTGCTACTACCGAAAGGAGACCGAGGGACCTTTTGTGCCGAAGTGCTCTCGGCCTCTAATCGTGTGAGTGGCACCGTCATGGGTCGTAATAGAAACGGTCAGGCGATAGGTATCCAATACCGTCTTGTGCTTCGTCATCCAGTCCATACCTAAGATCACATCTTCGTTTTGGAGTGGAAAGACCATGAGATTGGCTGTCCAGCCCAGATTATTGATACGAATCGGACAGTTTCGAACTTCCAAGTTACCCTCCACCCTGCTGCCCTCGGGTAGTTTAACAGTAAAGGACTCACAGGGTACACAAGGGAGATGTATACGGTTAACACATTCTACGGATATAAACGAGTGGGTTGCTCCAGTATCAAACAGTACATGAACAGGCTGAGATTTAATAAGGATAGTACCTGAGACAGCAGGAGTGGTCGGGTCGTCGGTAGCCCTTAGTTCGAACATGCGGGACGGCAGTGTCCCCGAGGAGGGTGCAGTACCTCCCCCGCGACCACGCCCTCTTCCGGAACCGTGTAGAGGAGACTGGTGAGGTGGAGATCGGTAGTCGGACATGGCAGACGCTCTGGATGTCTGTACCGAACCTTGTTGACTCTGAGGAGCTGGGTTTGGAGTAGGTTTGATCCGAGAACAGTAGCGAGACATGTGCCCGCCTCTTCCGCATGAAAAACACTTTGTCGATGCTTTACGACACTGACTCATGGTATGCCCCGCTATGCCACAATTGAAACAGCTCCAAATGAGAAGGCCCGTCGGATGTTCCTTTCGTTGGGACGGCCGATGATTTGGAGGGGAACCCAATTCCCAAATTCACTCTGGGTGCTCCTGACTGATTTGTGTCTTCTGCTTCTTTTGGTTGTGCCCGGCATCCGAACTGACAACCGTACCGGCGTATGATGTGACCACGTCCTCATATGCCCTCAACGTGGTGCAATGAAACCCCGCCGCGTAGCGTTGAACATCCTCCGGCAACCGTTGAGCAAGGTGACAAATTCGCTGGTCTTCGGATGGAACCATCTGTGCGACATAGCTTAGCTCGGTCCTGTATGCCCAAATGATTTGCATCGGCAAATTTCGAGGTCCAGCCAAGAAGCTCCGCTCGTGCACCGAATCGATCGGGATGCGATTGCCGTCTATCAAAAGTTAGGAAAACTCGGGCCATCCGACTATCCTGTCCTCTGGCTTATAGGTCCTCCACCATCGGGCTGCGGTGTCACGGAGCTGGTTGATTCCGAGTGGCACTTTCCGGTTTCCTGGGCAGCCGATCACCTCGAAGGCAGTCTCCATTTCCGAGATCCAATCGTCCACGTGCTTATCCCCTGACCCGTCGAATAATGGCGGTCTGGCCTTCAGCATTTCTCCCAGCCAACGGTCCTTCCCGGTGTTTTCTTCTATGTTAATGACTGGTACCTGTTCTGCCCGGTTGACCTGAGCGATTCCCATAGCAATGGCCTGGGCGAGAGTCTGAACAAAGGCTGGATCAAATCCCCCGTTGTTCTGGTTTTCCGCTTCCTGTTCGTTCTGATTAACAGGCGGAGGTTGATTTCCGGCTGGGTTAGTTTCTCCGGTGTTTCTGTCTCCCTGCTGGTTCATAGCGGAACCTTGTGCGTCATTTACGTTTCTTCTAGCTCCTCGACGTGCCATTGGTGATGTTCGTTCAATCTAACAGGTTAGTTTAATGCAAACATTCTTTGAGTCCTTACTGAATCCAAACATCATACTTGATCCATAAGAATTTACATGTATTTTACCTCGACATCCCTCGAGGAGTTACGGTCGTCAGGAGTGTTGGATTTTGAAGGCAAACGTTTTCAAAATATTTTTGGTAAAACTTTCCACGTGAGTGTTTATGCTCCGATACCATTTTCTGTAACGCCCCCAAAACGAACCGGGACGCCACAGTGCCGTAGATCCCATGAGGGACCCACAAGGCAAGTTTCTAAAATATTTTATTGAAAGTGGTAATATACGGAAGTAATTAAGAAAGTATTCGTGCATCCCAAGATACAAATGCAAATAGTGTCCGTACATACGGTTATTACACAACGTGGAATGTTCAAATTTATTTTAAGGAATTAACAGGCCTTCTTCCAACACAGCTCACGCCTGGCCGTAACCTTCGGGGGTGTCCTGCACAAATTCAACAAATTTACCTGGCACGACATGTCGTGCCAGTAACCTAGGTCAGAAACAATCCCAACCTAACTCAAAAGTAAAATCTAATAATTTCCAGGAATAAAGTTATCACCGAATGTTCCATGTTATTCCTTTTTATCAGCACATAAACTCCCAAGGTCGCAACCAAGGGTCACGGAAGTATCTACACAGGAATACTCCGGACGTGGGTACCATTCAGGTTTTATCCCGCAACACGGTCCAACAAGAAAACTCCCAAGGCCGCGGCCAAGGGTCACGGTAGTATCTACTCGGGAATACTCCGGACAAGATAATCGTAATAGCACCATTCCACAATAGTAACATTTACTATGTCTAAAATTATAAGACATAAAGTCTGAGCAAGATTCACTTGCCTCAAATCCGACGCGAGTTATCTCCGGACAAGGCAACGGCTAGAACGATCGCACTTGGAAATCCGACCTATTACATGTTTGTCGATTAACATCTCGTGATATTAATAATGATCAACGACGTTCCTCCCCCTCCCGTATGTTAAAACCCTATCCTAGTTGTTTATGATGTCGGAATCGAATTTCTCCATTTTTTATCCATAATGCGTGCCATTAAGTTCTTAGGTTCGGCAACATTCTCTATAAGTTATCCGTCCGCTAAACAATAGTGTTTTAACCCAACATTCCTAGTTAATTATAACCGACAATCACCAATATTTCATCGTTGTCTTAATATGCAAGTCTAGAACGATTAATCCATCATTTTAACATGTTTCGGTATCTATTTAGCTAGAAATTGTTGGTAACTTCATCAAGGATTCATCGACGGTTTTATTCAACATGATAGTATGGTTATAAATGAAATCCTTCAAGATGATTCCGAGAAGTTGGTGATTAGCAATATGATTATGAGTTCTACCATTATTCATCCCAATTTCAAGCTTTGATGGATATCGATTAACAATTGCGATAGCTATATACCGGTTCGATTATTACGGAGGGTTCTAAGCTACCCAAGGCATCCGAGGTTTACTAAAACTTACTAAACAATACTGAAATGAGTTCAAGATTGAATAAATTTACCTTAATTGACAAAAGATGATGAATAACGACGGTAGACGAAGGAGAACGAGAAGATAACACCTTCAAGACCTTCCCCGAAGCTTGATTAACGCACTCTAATAGGATAGCACTTGAATTGGGAGGCTAGAATTGGTTCAACGATGGTGGAGAGTAGTGTACAAGGAAGAGGGATGATGTTTGGGACGGGAGAAATGAAAGGCAAGGTGTTCTTTTATAAACTAAAGTTGCCCTTACGTACGTTATGCCTCATGCATTACGTACGTAAGAGGCTTTACGTACGTTATGGCAAAATGCTTAACGACGTAAGGAACTCACCGAACGATTCACCCACATCGTTACGCACGTAACGAAAACGGGTTTACGACGTAACACCTCGTTGACTTGCCTGCCGCAATCACGCCAAAGTTGGTCGACGCTGCATACTGGACGAAGATTCCCGTCCAAGACCGAAGACCGTTGTTACGTACGTAAGAGCCAACATATAACGACGTAATGGCTCGGACATAGCGTACGTAATGGATCGGAGTATAACGCATTTAGCGACGCTTTTGTTTGTCAAATTATCATCTCATTAATTTATTATGACACGACTCCTCTCCATGTCGTCCGAAATCTCTCGGGAACAAGACGTTGGCCACCGTCATATTCGCACCGATAATTACCTAACGACATCGAGGTATGTCAACAAAGTTCACAATCATCATGCCATCACAATACGCGAATAATAGATACGATGCCGTACAACCATATTATACAGAATATGTTTTATTGCAATGGAGTACATTTATTTATCAAACAGGAAAAATAGACGTGAGCGCCCAAAGTAAAAAGCATGTAATACTGGTGGTATTACATAGGTACTCGGAGATCAAGCTAGTAGCGGTCGTGAGGGGATGAGCTTCCCGATGTGATACTGGTTATGGCTTGTTTTCGGAGAATTGAGTATTCTTTTCCGGTTATTTATTTCCGCTGCAAATGTGTATTTTGAACTGTATTTATCCGCTGCGTGTGTATATCTCAAAATGGCTTTTCGGTATCTTTATCCGCTTTAAATGGTCTTTTGGGCATTTTACGAACTTGGGTTATTTTCGTCAAACTCTTTTTCCCAAATTATTTTATCGGTACATTTAAGTTGTGGCTTAACGTATATTTTAAACTGTTGAGATTTGGCACTTCGCCTTTTATTTTCAAATGGTATTTTATGACGGTATTTAAAAATTATGCTTTTGAAAATATTTGAGTATTTAAAATATTACCGTCATCGGCCTCTTTGGCTTTTTGAACGTTTTTGAATTGGTTTTGTAAACGGTTTTTAGCCTGGTGGGTTCCGGCGCGGGACCCACGGCGCTGTAATATCCCGGATGGTTTTGGTGGTGCTACAACATGAGGATAGTAGACGGCTTTTATCAAGGGCCGATGCCAGTTCTATTTTTTGGGCTGATTTAAGCCCAAACACTTCCTAATCCCAACCTAAGTAAAAATAAGCCTATTGATTCAGCCCCAATATTTAATTGCTGATCTGTTCTTACTTCATTTTAGCCCATAACCCTTTCGGACCATTTTATTCTTTCCAGTCCAACTTTATTTTAATAGTAACCCGATCTGCCTGTTTCAGCCAGTCATAATTATTTTCAATTTCCGATTATACATCAGTCTTTTATTGGGCCAATGCTTTTTTCAAACCCAAATCAGTCCCTTTCAGCCAAGCCTTTAACATGTTGACCTTTTCAATTGATATTATTATTCACTCATAATTTAATTCTCAGTCATATAATAATAATAATTTTCTATTATTATTAATTGTAGATAATAACAAGAATTTACGGGCCTAGAATTGTCGAGTCAAGCATCTCATCACATTCAAGTTCAAGAACTGCATTTTATCCAGGTGTGGGGATTTATTACGCTTTTGTTTATTTTAATTGCTTTATATATTGTCTCGTATGTGCACGTAAAATCAGTCAGAAGCACTTAAATGTGCAATCAGTCAGAAGCACTTAAATGTGCAAATCACCAAGCACTTAAATGTGCAAATCACTTAAGCACTTAATTGTGCATAAAGCCTTCGGGCTAGCCGACGGGCTTCAGAATTTATCAGTCATGTTGTTTATACTTGCTAATATATTTAGTAATTAACGTAGACATATTGCGTACTCTCCACACTGAGCGAGTTGGAAGTTCACCCCACTATCTACTCCCTTTCAGGTTGAGGAGCTCGATGTGGCAGGCGCTTGAGTGTGGGATGATCAAGATGATGATTAAATGTTTATTTATTAAATATCATTTCTCTAAAACTATGTTTTACGAACAAGTATTCGATTTGTTTTAATTTCATGTCGAAGTTTGTTTTTATTTAATGGTGACTTGAAAATATTACTTGCGATTATTAAGTTTGCCCTTTTTAAAATGATTTCCGCTGCAGTATTTTTATTTATCCTTCTTAAAATTCGAAGAATCATATTTTGAAAAGTGGTCGCTACAATTATTGTCGTGATTAACAACGATTATGCATGTTATAAGATATCAATATGATTATTCGATAGTAAATGGACTTTTTCTAAACTAGAGGAATTAGTTCAACCGGTTGATGATTAGATTGCTATTGTGCGAGTCTTAGTAAAATCTTATAATAACTTATAAACTTGAATAGTCGGTACAGATTGATTATACGTCCGAAAATTATGAACTTTAATGCGAAAAGTCCGTTATGATATGAAGATTGAAGGTCAGAAGTTGTATGAAAGTTTACCTTTCATAAATTTCAATTCTGCCCTTCCGTCTTTTATGTACTATCATTATTATTTTTACTATAATTGGATGAATTTGGATAATTCGGTACAGATTGATTATACGTCCGAAAATTACGAACTTTATTGCAAAAAGTCCGTTACGATATGAGGGTTGAAGGTCAGAAGTCGCATGAAAGTTTTACCTTTCAAAAATCACAATTCTGCCCTTCCGTCTTTTAAGTACTATCATTATTTTTACTAAAATATTATAATTTGGATAATTCGGTACGAATTGATTATACGTCCGAGAATTACGAACTTTATTGCGAAAAGTCCGTTATGATATGAGGATTGAAGGTCAGAAGATGCATGGAAGTTTTAATTTTGGAAATTACAATTCTGCCCTTCCGTCTTTTAAGTACTATCATTATTTTTACTAAAATATTATAAATTTGGATAATTCGGTACGGATTGATTATACGTCCGAAAATTATGAACTTTATTGTGAAAAGTCCGTTATGATATGAGGATTGAAGGTCAGAAGTTGTATGAAAGTTTTACCTTTCGGAAATTACAATTCTGCCCTTCCGTCTATTAAGTACTATCATTATTTTTACTAAAATATTATAATTTTGATTAAGTCGGAACGGTTTGATTGTACGTCCGAAAATTATGAACTTTATGGCGAAAAGTCCGTTATATTATAAGGTTCTGAGATCAGAAGTTGCATGGTGGTTTTTTCCTCCCATAAATTATAATTCTGCCCTTTCGAAATTCTAGTGCTATTATTATTATTTTTTTTATTTAGTTTTATCTTATAATTTTGATCAATTCGTTTGGATTCGTTTAAATTCCAAAAATTATGAATCCAGTTGCGATTTGAACCTTATTACTTGTACTTTTAGATTGCTTTCAGTTTTAATTTTTTTTTATTCTCTTATAATTTATAATTTCACCCCTTCATTTCGCCATAATCGGTGTTTTAGTATTCTTGACATATCTTTTTCATTTCTTGTCGGATTGACCTCAAATTTTTGGGGTAAGCTCCTTATGTTATTACGAGTCCAGCGAAACTCAACTGTTCTGGAAATTTTATTTTTGAAATAGTAAATTTCTGTAAATTACAGTTTTGACCCCGAATTCTTGAAATTTATATTTTTGCCCCGTCTTTCTATTTTAATGAATTCCGATTTAGGTGAAATTTTATATATAACTTATATTTCATATACTAAGACTTACTTTCAGAATATAAGACCAGAATTATGGCTTTTAATAATTTTACCCCAAAATTCATCTTAATTAAATTATTTTAGTTATTCTTCGAATTTAGGTTCGAATTATGAAATCTTCCGGTGACTAATTATCCTCTTACCATAGTCCAGTATATATTCATATATTTTTGGGATTTTAATCACCAAATATCAAATTTGACTTATTCAATCAAAATTTCCATCAATGAATTAATTTGCACATATAATCAAAATATGACAAACTAAAATTCAACAAATAGCAAAATCATTACATGCATGGTAATGAATGTCATTTTTAATCAAGTATAGCTAACTAAAGTCATAATACTTGCATGCACCATATATATTTAACTTGTAATAATTTTGAATAAGAGAAAAGAAAGAAAATAACTTTACCCACTTTTGAATTCTTCAAAGAGATGCTAAAGATGATGGCTTAGACAAGATGACTCCCATCCTTGAATATATGTGGTTGATTGAAGGAAGAGTTCAAGAATAGTTAGTTTATTTCTAAGTCAAGGCTTCATAGAAAAAAAATAAAAGTTCATGAAGGTTTGAGGTTCTTACCTTGAGTGTGAGGATCAAGAGTTTAGAAAAATTCTCTTCATCACTTTCTCTTCCTTAGCTCAAGGCTGCCCTTCTCTCTTCTCACTCTATAATTTTTTTTTTAACTCTAAAATGGAGTAGGTAACAAGGTTGTTTTATGTAAGAGGTTAAGTCAAAGTGGTGATCAAGCTATCATCCATGTGTCACCATGCAAAACTAATGAGGTGACACATTCACTCTCTCCTTTTCTCCTCTCCACACGTCCACACACACTCACACACTACACTATTTTTTTTATTTATTACCTATGTATTTGTTTTATTATTTAATAAAAGGGAAGACTCATTTTATGAAGGGTTGAGTTTGGATTTCAAATGAAGTATTGTGCTTAGTTTAGTGTAAAATCTTCTAAATATATAATGACCCACTATATAAGTGATAATAGGTCCATAATATCTATACGTCCAAGTTTAAATTTTAATAATAAGTCCATTAATCAAGTTATACTATTAAAATAGCCCATTTAGAATATAGATTTATTCTTATATTCAATTAATCGAAATAATAATAAAATAATTAGGTTGTTAAAATTTGAAGGATTATTTAGCCAACGAGACTATACACAAAGTAAGAACTAAATTTATTCGAAACCACAATAATATTAAATTTTATTTTATTTATTGAAAATTAATAATCTAATCTACTTATAAAAGAATGGGGTCTCACACGAGCGCCCAATGAGTATTTAGCTTTGGGAGGTCGTCTACATGACTAATCCCTTAGCCTCCTTATAACGTCTCAGACTGTTATCAGTGTTTGACCTTTGTCTATCGCCACGACCTTTGGTTTGATAACTGTAGCCTTGGGCGTTTGTCGGACCATCACTATAACATTGGCCTTTGAGCTTTATCGCTCTCACGCTTGGTGACGTGCTGCCTTATCTCTTATCTGGGCTCGATATGTCCTTAGATTGGGTCTATGCCCGGATCATATCATAATCGCGACTATAACCGAATACTACGACCCAGTCACCTTAGGATTACTCCATCCTTCGGTTTCAAGGGAATAGGATACGACGGTAGCTTTGCCTAGAACCGCAGCCACGCTGCTCGATTCATGACTTAGACTAACCGCCCCTCATGCATATAATAGAAAAAGGGACTCTATAGGTACTCGTACGGACTCTAGCGGTGGCTTCCGCCAGAAGGTCTTAGCACTTAGCTCCATACAACACTTACTCCCAATTTCAATTGAATAACAATTATTTTCGTGTTTAACAGTGATTATGCATATTGTATGATATCAATATGATTATTTTATAGTATATTGACTTGGATAAGCTAGAAAAATTAGTTCATCCGGTTGATGATTAAATTGCTATTATGCGAGTCTTAGCATAATCTTATCATAAATTCATAAACTTGAATAGTTCGGTACGGATTGATTATACGTCCGAAAATTACGAACTTTTTTGCGAAAAGTCCGTTATAATATTAGGATTGAAGTTCAGAAGTTGCATGAAAGTTTTACCTTTGGAAATTACAATTCTGCCCTTTCGTCTTTTAAGTACTATCATTATTTTTATTAAATTTTATAAATTTGGATAATTCGGTACCGATTGATTATAAGTCCGAGAATTACGAACCTTATTGCGAAAAGTCCATTATGATATGAGGATTGAAGGTCAGAAGTTGCATGAAAGTTTTACCTTTCGAAAATTACAATTCTGCCCTTTCGTCTTTTAAGTACTATCATTATTTTTACTAAATTTTATAAATTTGGATAATTCGTTACGGATTGATTATAAGTCCGAAAATTACGAACTTTATTGCGAAATGTCCGTTATAATATGAGGTTCTGATATCAGAAGTTGTATGGAGGTTTTTCCTCCCATAAATTACAATTTTGCCCTTTCGAGATTATAGTACCATTATTATCATTTTTATTTAGTTTTATCTTATAATTTTGATTAATTCGTTTGGATTCATTTAAACTCCGAAAATTATGAATCCAGTTGCAATTTGAACCTTACGACTTGTAATTTTAGATTACATTCAGTTTTAATTTTTATTCTTTTATAATTTGCGATTTCACCCCTTTGTTTTGTCTTAATCGATATTTTAGTGTTCGGGTCATATCTTTTTCGTTTCTTGCCGGATTGACCTCAAATTTTCGGGGTAGACTCTTTATGTTATTATGAGTACAGAGAGTTCAACGTTTCTGGAAATTTTATTTTCGAAACAGTAATTTTCTGTAAATTACAGTTTTGGCCCCGAATTCTTGAAATTTACATTTTTACCGCAATTTTCTATTTTAGTAAATTCTGATTTAGGTGAAATTTTATAGAGAACTTATTTTGATATTTTAATATTTAATTTTAAGACATAAGACTATAATTATGGATTATAACAATTTTACCTCAAATTTATCTTAGGTTCGAATTATCAAATCTTCCGGTGAGTAATTATCCTCTTACCATAGTCCAATATATATACTCATATGTTTTTGGAATTTTAATCCCCAAAGGTCAGATTTGTCATACTCAACCAATATTTCCATCAATAAATTTGCACATATGATTAAAATATGACAAACAAAATTCAACAAATATCAAGACCATTACATGCATGGTAATGAATGTCAATCAAGTATAGATAACCAAGGTTTTAATACTTACATGCACCATATATTTAACTTGTATAAATTTTAAATAAGAGAAAAGAAAGAAATAATTTTTACCCACCTCGATTTCTTGTCGGAAGTAAATGGTTCTAGGTCTTGAAAGTGGAAGAAAACGATCTCCCTCCTTGAACTACATGGTTCGGCCAATTCAAATATCCATGCATCCATGATGCATATTTTGTTTGCATGTTTAGATATTTGAGTTAGATTAGGGGAATTTGGATGATAACTAATATATTGAAATATAAGAAATGAGATTACCTATTCTCTTGTTGAATTTTTTCTCTTCCTCCTTCTTTCTTCTTCTTGGATCGGCCCTCTCTCTCTCTAGTCTCAATTTTCAGATTTTTTTTTTTTGCTTTGCATGTAGTATAAGGTTAATATGGTGTATTTTTTTAAGTGTTTAAAAAGAGGTGGTCAAGCATGGGAAAAGGAAACACAAGACACAAGATTATGTCTTAAATGGGGAGGGCATGAAGACTCTAGGTGTCCTCCCCCTCTCCACTTGGCCGCCCATTTGGTGTGGGTGTGTGTGTATATAATTTTTTTTGTATTTTATGTGTATAGAATATTAATATAGTTAGTTGGGTAATTGTTTATTTGTAAATGGATTAAGTAGTTGGGTTGGGCTTTCAATCATAATTTCAAGACTTGGGAATTTTATTAAATTGGGTTTGAGTCCATTAGTGACTTTATATTAGTAAATATTGGTACACATAGCCTATTAGGTGAATCAATGTTCTACTTTAACTTTCAATTAATTTATTATTTATGAAACAATCAAGTAAAATAAAATGAAACTAGATATAGGTTATATTATATTATAACAAATGTTATTAAAATTACATCATGATATAATAAACCGTACATATACTGAGCTATCGAATTTAGGGGGTTCTACACCTTAGATCCATCATTCATCATGATTCGTCTTATTATTTTCTCATTTTGTAATATTTTTTCTTTGTGTGAAGAACACACTTGTATTCTTGAGAGTGTATGTGGTTTAGCTTATGTTGTTGAGGGAGTTTATTGCTTATTTCTCCTTTATCTACTAAGGGAGTTAGGATCAATTCTTTCCCTTTTTCAACTATTAATGATCACTCAAGCTTGTAATATGTTGAATAAACCCTTCATGGGCTAAGTTATCCTTAATTGGGATTATAAACAAGATTTGTCATGTTATTTAAGTTTGTATAAAGATATATTATGGATTACTTATTATTGTGTTTGATTTTCATTGTTTTACCAATCTTTATTTATTTGGCCAATAAATGATGATATTTATGGTCTTCATATGTTTTGAAAGAAAATATGTTTGATTAGATCAAATGATCTTCACTCTAAGTTGTTCCTAGGGGATAGAAATATACCTCTAGACCTTAGATGATTTTTTGAGTTATTTTCACAAAACCTAATGCTATGTATTGAAGCCAATCAACATAGAAATATAGTGGATTGATTCAATATATAAGCGGCGTTTTGACATTCGAAAGAGGAACCGTCTTTTTAAGGAAAATCGAATCTACACAACATAATAAGTAAATTCATCTTATGATCTCATATACATCTTCTATAACTAATGATGAACTAAGTTTGTAATCCCAACTATTTCATTTTACCCTTTTATTAATCTATTATTAAGTGCAATCTTTCACTTCCTTAAATTTTAGTACTATTATTGCATTTTCCTAGCAATTGTCAAACCAAACTCTTAAATTGTGTGTTTTACTCATCTTAATCTCTATAACAAATATATAAATAGTGTATAAGTCAATATATAACCTAACTTCCTCGTGAGATCGATAAACCGGACTCAAAAAGTCCACTTACTACTTGATACGATATCATGTACTTGCGATAGTTATACAAAAGACGTGTCATGAAGCCTCTTGTACATCGTATGAAAGAGCTCGAACATCATCATGAATCTCAAGTTGCGTAGTTTTAAGGCTACACATTCGAGCAATGAGGTCATCTTATTCATTTTCTTCTACACTCACTTTCCTCTTCCCCTTCATTGTCGGATGACGGACAAATGCTCCCGTTTGCAATTCCCGTAGAGTTTCCAGCCCTCTTCGTGTGATACGCTCAGCTGGAGTTAGCACACGAGTGTAACACCCCGAGATATTCAGAGTATATTACAGCGCCGTGGACCCCCCACATGGGACCCACCAGGCTACAAATAAGAAAACTCCACTCGACTAACCATCCCGGTTAGCGAGGACACACATTCAATTATAAGACATAAAAAGTTACGCCCGGAGCAACCGGCGAAATGACCATCAACCAACAATGTAACAATTTAAAAGTAGCACGATACGGAGTTTGAAATGAAAAGCCTAAGTACTCGCGAGTACACTCTATAAGTTTATAATTATTAGAACAACCAAATTGAAATGGACGAAAGAAATATAAAGACCCAAATGCACGTGTCAACAACCTTGGCCAACGTCCTCGTACTGTCCAGGTGCCCGCTCGTCCGGATAATCATAACCTGAAATCCATAACAAGAATTTCCCCAAAACGGGTCCCCAAAGGGGTTAGCAATTACGCTAGTACAAGTAATCAAGGCAAACCAATCGCTTACACATTTCATAGTACATGCACCAATATCATTTCAAAAACCAAAACTAGACATGTCTTTTCCTAAAACATACACCCACAATTAGCCTTGAGAACAGGCGGCAAAGATACATTCTCACTCGAGGCCTCATAGGACCCTACCGAGTTGGCTACAATTACGTAAAAACAAAACCACGCACACGCTATGCCGTGAGAACAGGCGGCAAAGATACATTCTCACTCGAGGCCTCACAAGGACCCTACCGAGTTGGCTAGCTGTACGAAACTCGTGAAATCCAGGGCGGCAGCATAGATTTCCCTCCTTGACCCCGTCGGGCCAACACAAGGTTAGTTACACACAAGTAATATACATCACCATTTCATGTTAAGCTTAAAGGTTTCCAAAAATACTTGCCTTGAATTATTTTGATGACGCAACGAACGGACAGGATAATCACCGACGAACACTAGGAATCAACGGGACCGAACCTAACGATTTCGAAGAACATAATTACAACCAACTCTAGCCGAATACGGAAATGGAATACACCCGAAAACCCGCCTACGATTCATGTATATTCGAATAAAAATAACAACGAGGGCGGACCACAACCAAACCCTCTTGATTCCGCAAAACTATAAAAATATACCATGAATCCGTAGGAAAATTAATAATATCAACAAGATTAATCATATTCATCAAGAATCCATCAACAAAACAGAAAGAATCGGACAAAAACCCCAAAATCCCCAATTATCCAAAAGGGAGGGTTTCAAGAAATATTACCTTAGGAGATTCAAGTACTAAGATCCGTAGACACGCGTTGGATTGATCGTCCGGGTTTCACTACCGAAGAAAAATGATGAAAATCAACCCCCCAATGAATATTGATGAAGAACTCTCCCCCTCTCTCTCACTCTCTCTCGCGCTGCAGGAAGAAGAAGAAGAAATGAGCAGCTGATGCTCAAAACGACATAATTATAGGGGGTTGACCGCATTGTGTGCCGCGGCACAGCTGAGGTGTGCCTCGGCACAGGCCAAAAATTACTCCCAGGGTTCGGCAGTGTGCCGCGGCACAGCCTGCATGTGCCGCGACACCCGGTACATGCGGGTTATGGTCGTAGATGACACACGAGTGTGCCGCGGCACCGGATAGGTGTGCCGCGGCATCGGCCGGGCATTGTGCCGCGGCACGGATAGGTGTGCCGCGCACACAAGCAGCTTCGTTTGGCCAACAATCGAAGAAATTTGTGTGCCGCGCACACACATCTTGTGCCGCGCCCACACCCCCTTATGGGTCCCAAAATGATAAAAATGATCCTAAAGAGAATAAAACGATAGGAATCAATATTTGGGAACCAATAACACGAATGGACCCACGGCAACCCAAACGGCGGTTCCGCACCACAATAACGAGAATACAGTTCAACAAATGACAGAAGGACACACTAAAGGGTACACGAGGGTCACTATGACCGAGAAATATACCAAAAATGAAAATACAAGGGAAAGAAAAATACCGGATATTACATTCTACCCCTCTAAAAATAAGTTTCGTCCCGAAACTTAAGAAACAAACAACTCAGGGTACCTAGCACGCATGCTATCCTCGGTTTCCCAAGTTGCTTCCTCGACACCGTGTCTCGACCACTGCACTTTGACCAAAGGGATGGTCTTATGCCTCAGTCGTTTCTCACGATGCTCCAAAATCTTCAAAGGACGCTCCTCAAAAGTAATATCTTCAGCAATATCAATCTCGCCATAATCGATGACGTGACTAGGATCCGGAACATATTTCCTCAGCTGGGAAACATGAAAAACGCTATAAATGTGACTCAAGGCCGGGGGTAACGCCAAACGGTACGCTAACCCACCGACCCGCTCGAGAATCTCGAAGGGTCCAATAAATCTCGGACTCAACTTCCCCTTCTTCCCAAAACGGAAAACCCCTCTCGTCGGCGACACCTTCAGCAAAACGTGGTCTCCCACCTCGAATTCTAAAGGTCGACGACGGACATCGGCATATGACTTCTGTCGACTCTGGGCCGTCAACATCCGTTCCCGAATTAATTCTATCTTCTGCCTCGTCTCTAAAACGACATCCGGCTCGGTCCCGACCAAATCGGACGCCTCATTCCAACAAATCGACGATCGACATCGTCGCCCATAAAGTGCCTCATACGGTGCCATCCGAATCGACGCGTGCCAACTGTTGTTGTACGTGAATTCGATCAATGGCAAATGCTCTTCCCAGTCGCTACTCCAATCGAGGGCACAAGCACGCAACATGTCCTCGAATGTCTGGATAGTGCGTTCGTATCCCATCCGATCGGGATGAAAAGAGGTACTCAAATGCAAACGGTACCCAATGCCTTATGCACCGCCCGCCAAAAGTGCGATACAAAACGGCCATCACGATCCGAAACAATAGACTTGAGTACCGTGAAGTCTCACAATCTGCGCGATAAACACACGAGCCAATTTCTCCGGCCCCAAGTGTCCTTGATGTCCGAAAATGTGCCGACTTGGTCGACGATCAACAATCACCCAAACCATATTCATGCCCGATCTCGATCTCGGCAAACTCGTAATGAAATCCATCGATATATCTTCCCATTTCCATTCGAACGGAAGTGACTGCAATAACCCTGACGGTCGGCCGATGCTCGATTTTGACTGGGCAAGTCAAACATCTCGCCACAAACTGTGCGACCTCCTCCTTCATATCATTCCACCAGAAGTTCCTCCTCAGGTCCTTGTACATCTTACTCGAACCCGGATGAACGGAATAGGGTGTGGAATGGGCCTAACGCAAAATACTCTGTCACAACTCTGGATCGTTCGGCACATAAAGCCGACTCTGGAATCTCAAAACACCATCCTCGTGAATCACAAACCCAGGAGACTTTCCCTTAAGAACGTTATCTCGGATTTGAGTAATCATCGGATCCACTAATTGTTTCAGCTTAATTTCATCGATCAAAGACGACGAAATCTCTAAAGCACAAAGTTGCCCGACAGCTCCAGGCAACAAAACCTCAACACCAAACTCAATCAAAGCCCGTCGAAGCTCAGACTGAGACGTGAGGACCTCAAGTGTTCGCAACGCAATCGGTTTCCGACTCAGGGCGTCGGCTACGACGTTCGCCTTGCCCGGATGATAAAGGATTTTGAGGTCATAATCCTAAATCAGCTCTAACCACCTCCTCTGCCTCATATTCAACTCCCGCTGAGTAAATATATATTTCAAACTTTTATGATCGGTAAAAATCTGACATGCAGAGGCGAAAAGATAGTGACGCCAAATCTTGAGCGCAAAAACGACTGCCGCTAACTCCAAATCATGAGCAGGGTAGTTAAGCTCATACGGTCTCAACTGTCTCGACGCATAGGCAATGGTCTTGCCGTACTGCATCAATACGCACCCAAGACCCTGGCCCGAAGCGTCGCTATAAACGGCGAATCCCTCGTTGCCACACGGCAACGCCAAAACCGGGGCTGAAGTCAAACACTTCTTCAGCTCCTCGAAACTCGACTGCCTCTCATCGGTCCAGACGAACTTCTCGGATTTCTGGAGCAACTGTGTAAGTGGCCGAGCTAGTTTTGAGAAACCCTCGACGAACCTACGGTAGTAGCCAACCAAACCCAAGAAACTACGGACCTCCTTCACATTTGTGGGCGATGCCCAATCCAACACGGCCTCAATTTTCTGCGGATCCACACGGACTCCCTCGACTGAAATCACGTGACCCAAAAACATCACTTCCTTTAGCCAGAACTCACATTTCGAGAACTTCACATAGAGTTGCTCGGTCCTCAAAATGTCTAACACTATCCGAAGATGATGGGCATGCTCTTCCTCATTCCTCGAATAGATAAGAATATCGTCAATGAAGACGACGACACACTTATCCAAATATTCGATAAAGACTTTGTTCATCAATTGCATGAATACCGACGATGCATTAGTTAACCCGAAAGGCATAACTACAAACTCGTAATGTCCGTATCTCGTCCGAAAAGCTGTTTTCGGCACGTCGGACTCTCTCACCCGGAGCTGATAGTACCCCGATTTCAAATCAATCTTCGAGAATACCGCAGCTCCCTGCAACTGATCGAACAAGTCATCAATCCTCGGCAAAGGATACTTGTTCTTGATGGTCACTTTGTTTAGTTCGCGATAATCGATACACAAACGTAGTGAACCATCCTTCTTCCGCACAAACAGGACCGGTGCACCCCAAGGCGAGGCGCTCGGTCGAACATACCCTGACTCAAGAAGCTCACTCAACTGCTTCTTCAACTCTGACATCTCTGAAGGTGCCATGCGATACGGTGCCTTTGAAATCGGAGCCGCGCCCGGCTCTAATTCTATAACAAAATCAACCTCACGGTCCAGTGGCAGCCCCGGCAACTCGTCAAGAAATACATCAGGAAACTCACTAACGACTGGAATCGACGAAAGCTCGACTCCACCATTCTCCGCCTTCAAAGCGTAGCACCAATAACCAGTACACCCCTTTCGCAGGAGACTCATCGCCTTCAAGGCATTAATGACGAATTTCTGATTTCCCCTCCTTCGCCCCGCGAAGGAGTGCTCGGTGCCATCCTCGGCTAACATGGTGATGATCCTCGTGCGGTAGTTCATGATTGCACCATGCCGCTCGAGCCAATCATCCCCGAGAATCAAATCCTCACCCTCAATATTAACGAAAATAAGATTAGAGAGCCAAGCTCTCTCACAAATAAACACAGAGCAGTCTTGGACCTCTCGATCACCGACGATTCTATCACCGCTAGGAAGTTTAACGATGAAAGGCTCGCAAGGTGACAAACAGTCAAGACTCAAACGGCGTACACACTCTAGAGAAATGAATGAATGCGTAGCACCCGAATCGAAAAGCACACTGACAGGATGGAAATGAATGTGAACGGTACCTGTCGCCACAAGAGTCGCCGGATCATCGGCCCTCCTCATCTCATAGATACGCGGCTGAGCAGAGCCGACACTGGAAGCTCCACCCCTAGCAGGCTGACCCCGACCCCTACCTCGGTCGGCACTCGGTGGAGGCGGCGGAGCAAATGAGCCCTGGTTCACACTCGGCTCCAACGCTACTGGTTGGGAAGAACGGGCGCCACGAAGCTGTTTGACCTGTTCACAAAAGGGGCCTTGTGGCCCAGCTGTCCACAAGTGTGACAAGTAAGCTTCGGACGAGAACATTGCCGGCTCCTATGGCCCTGCACACCACAGTTAAAACATGTGGGTTCACGAGCGGAGGTTCCGGCGGCACCCCGAAAGCTCCCAGAGAAACGAGCCGAACCGCCCGTTGAAATATTTGCAGTCTGAGATTTCTGCTGGCCTCCACTCTTGGGACCAGAAAAATTTCCGACCGACTTCTGCTTCTTTCTCTCACGAGCCAAATCGCTAGCCGTCACCGACATATCATAAGCAAGAGCTCGACTCTGATAATCCTTCAAGGTAGTACGCACGAGCCTGCATATAGTCCCGAATGGGCAGCTTCATCCTCCTGGAAAAATGGAAAATTTTGTCGCTCTCAGCGACAACTTGGGTCTTCACATAACCCAACTCCTTGTTAAAGTCAGCAATGGCCTGAGATACTGGGATATCCCATGGTTGAGCATCATAGAAAGCATGCACTCGAGCCTGTCTGACCGGCCACGGACAATATTCGGTTTCCATCAATTCTTGGAATTCGGCCCACGAAGCAACGTGATCTTTGGGACCAACAGCCTCCCACCAATCTGTAGCATCTCCCATGAGAAAATATTGAGCAATAGGGACCTTACGGTCCTCGGGGCAGTTGGTAGCAGTGAATACTTTGGATATCTCCTTGATCCACCCTTCCTAGCCGATCGGGTCCGAAGCTCCCGAAAACTGGGGAGGATGCATCTTGATGACATCCTGAAGCCAACGATCCGTTCCGCCCCGATTAGCATGGGCCTGATCGGGGTTCTGGACCACCTGAGCTATAGCCGCCATCTGGTTAACCATTTGCTGCATAACAGCCGCAATACCAAGATCGGCGCGCTCCTGAGAAGAAGCATGACTGTGACGGTCGCCGGTACTGCCGGCTCCCGAAGAATGCGACGTGGCCGCCCCACCGGCTGCCCCACGTCCCCGGCCGCGACCACGACCACGACCACGACCACGGTTTCCTCTGGCATCCATACTGATGTTGAGAGATAACAGAAGTATATCGATGATGAGTAAGGGAGGAAAAGCAACCACGATTCAAAAGTGGAAATACAATGCAAGAAACAAAAGAGCCGAATAAGAAAACTTACGAGCACTGGAAGTACTGGGATGCTGGCAGCGGTGTGACAATGTGCAAAACAAAACACGACTAGACCCAAATAACCAACAAGCCTAGGTATCCATAAACCTAGAGCTCCGATACCATTTTCTGTAACACCCCGAGATATTCAGAGTATATTACAGCGTCGTGGACCCCCCACATGGGACCCACCAGGCTACAAAGAAGAAAACTCCACTCGACTAACCATCCCGGTTAGCGAGGACACACATTCAATTATAAGACATAAAAAGTTACGCCCGGAGCAACCGGCGAAATGACCATCAACCAACAATGTAACAATTTAAAAGTAGCACGATACGGAGTTTGAAATGAAAAGCCTAAGTACTCGCGAGTACACTCTATAAGTTTATAATTATTAGAACAACCAAATTGAAATGGACGAAAGAAATAGAAAGACCCAAATGCACGTGTCAACAACCTTGGCCAACGTCCTCGTACTGTCCAGGTGCCCGCTCGTCTGGATAATCATAACCTGAAATCCATAACAAAAATTTCCCCAAAACGGGTCCCCAAAGGGGTTAGCAATTACGCTAGTACAAGTAATCAAGGCAAACCAATCGCTTACACATTTCATAGTACATGCACCAATATCATTTCAAAAACCAAAACTAGACATGTCTTTTCCTAAACATACACCCACAATTAGCCTTGAGAACAGGCGGCAGATACATTCTCACTCGAGGCCTCATAGGGACCCTCCCGAGTTGGCTACAATTACGTAAAAACAAAACCACGCACACGCTATGCCGTGAGAACAGGCGGCAGATACATTCTCACTCGAGGCCTCACAAGGACCCTACCGAGTTGGCTAGCGGTACGAAACTCGTGAAATCCAGGCGGCAGATAGATTTCCTCCTTGACTGGCTGGCCAACACAAGGTGAGTTACACACAAGTAATATACATCACCATTTCATGTTAAGCTTAAAGGTTTCCAAAAATACTTGCCTTGAATTATTTTGATGACGCAACGAACGGACAGGATAATCACCGACGAACACTGGGAATCAACGGGACCGAACCTAATGATTTCGAAGAACATAATTACAACCAACTCTAGCCGAATACGGAAATGGAATACACCCGAAAACCCGCCTACGATTCATGTATATTCGAATAAAAATAACAACGAGGGCGGACCACAACCAAACCCTCTTGATTCCGCAAAACTATGAAAATATACCATGAATCCGTAGGAAAATTAATAATATCAACAAGATTAATCATATTCATCAAGAATCCATCAACAAAACGGAAAGAATCGGACAAAAACCCCAAAATCCCCAATTATCCAAAAGGGAGGGTTTCAAGAAATATTACCTTAGGAGATTCAAGTACTAAGATCCGTAGACACGCGTTGGATTGATCGTCCGGGCTTCACTACCGAAGAAAAATGATGAAAATCAACCCCCCAATGAATATTGATGAAGAACTCTCCCCCTCTCTCTCACTCTCTCTTGCGCTGCAGGAAGAAGAAGAAATTAGCAGCTGATGCTCAAAACGACATAATTATAGGGGGTTGACCGCATTGTGTGCCGCGGCACAGCTGAGGTGTGCCGCACGTGCCAAAAATTACTCCTGTGGTTCGGCGGTGTGCGGCACCGTACGACAGCGGGTTATGGTCGCAGATGACACACGAGTGTGCCGCGGCACCGGATAGGTGTGCCGCGGCAAGGCGGGCATTGTGCCGCTGCACGGATAGGTGTGCCGCGGCACACAGATTCGTTTGGCCAACAACTGAAGAAATTTGTGTGCCGCGGCACACACATCTTGTGCCGCGGCCCACACCCCCTTATGGGTCCCAAAATGATAAAAATGATCCGGAAAGAGAATAAAACGATAAAAATCAATATTTGGGAACCAATAACACCAAATGGATCCACGGAAACCCCGAAACGGCGGTTCCGCACCACAATAACGAGAATACAGTTCAACAGTTGACAGGAAGGACACACTGAAGGGTACACGAGGGTCACTATGACCGAGAAATATACCAAAAATGAAAATACAAGGGAAAGAAAAATACCGGATATTACAACGAGTTCCTCTAGGAAACCCGTCATCCTCCTTTAGGTACAAAAATAAAACCCATCCTCGGTTTATTGTCTCAACATAATGCATCGCCTTTACCATTGAATCGGAGATTTCGTGTCTCCGAGACACCGGAACCGCAACTTCCTCCGATAAGTTCACATTGTGATGTCTAAAGATAATGGTGAGAATAGAATCAAACGGCATTCTGGCCTTTCTTGACCGAGAAGCGTAGTTCTTGGAATGGAAAATATCACCTTTAGTTTTCATCCAACTAAGCACAATAACCGCAAAATTCACTTTATCATCATTTAAAACCCAGTAAACTACAAATTTATCAATCCCAACCAACTTGTGTTAAGTATTGAAGCATTTTGTTATAGAAACCAACACTAGATGGATTTGAATTCCAAATTCGTTGTTCTCAAAGACATCGTCGGTTATTTCGATAACCGCTTTCGAGATAAGAAATTCCTTAATTTTTAATTCATTCAGACCAGATTCATCTTCAATCGACTTCCCGGAACACACAAAGCCATCATACGATAAACCAAACAATTCATGCAATATTTCCGATGAAATTTTCACACAAGTTCCACCAACTAAACTTTGAAGATCTAAAGATGTAGAACCCTCATTCTCCCCCGCATGAAGGTTTGCATAGAATTCTCTAACAAGACTCGGGTAAATCGGTTCTTTGAACTCAATGAAATGGTCAATTCCCAATATTGAAAATTTTTTGTGAATTTCGACATTAGCACGGTCCAAACTTCCGAAATTAAAGTGATAATAGTCCATGATGTGTTCTTGTGGAAGGATATCGAAAAATACCTTGAAAGCTGTGGATGAAACGAACCGGGTCGAATCGAAATCGGACTCTCTCGGGCTTTTGGTGTTCTTGTATTGTTTTTCATGGCGGTTCTAGATCCACTTGCCATGGAAGAGAGGTTTTGAGGATGAATTTGGATGAAACTGAGAGTATGGAGGATAATTTTTGGAATTTTCGATCGTAAGATGGTTAGGGTTTATGCGAGAAATGAAAAGGGGATCGTCCCTCTTTTGATTTTAAGTGAACTACCGACTCGTTAGAGTGCTTTATATGGGAGATAACATACTTTATTGATAAAGAAATAGGTCACTGGACGGTCCAGAACCTTCAGGCCTTTTTGAGAGAAATTGATTAGTGTACGCTAAAACTTCTAAGTGGCGTGCGCTATCGGGTTCGAGCTGATTCTGGGGAGTATATTTAGCGCACATTAATGAAGGTGGCTAGCGCGCGCTAGGTCCAGGAAAAAATCTCAAGAATTGATTTCTCATAAGACAAATAATAAAGAATAATCTTTTAAAAATTGTCGATGTGTCCAATACCGAGTTGTAAACGGATATAATTAAAAGATTCCTCACGTAAAGGTTTTATAAATATATCGAATATCATTTTTTTTTAACGTGGTCTCAAAGAAAATCATGTCTTATATCGATGTGTTTGGTTCTACTGCGCAATACCGGATTCTTACTAAGATTAATAATACTGGTATTATTACATAAAATGGGGATGTTTCAATAAATATGCCATAATCCCTAAGTTGATTTTTTATCCATAGTACCTGTGCACAAGAACTACCGACATAAATATATTCAGCTTCAGCTGTAGATAAATCTACACTCGTTTATTTCTTGCTACCCCATGAAATCGAGCAAGAGCCTATAAAATGACATGTTCTGCTTGTACTCTTTTTATCAATTTTACAACTGCCAAAATCGGCGTCACTATAGCCAATGAGATTAAAATCTAGACAGGATGGATACCATAAGCCTAGTCTAATTGTACCATTTAAATAACGAAAAATTCGCTTACATAGAGTAAAATTAGATTCCTTTGTATTTGCTTGAAAACGAGAACATAAACACGTACCAAATATTATGTCAGGTCTGGAAGCAGTTAAATAAAGCAGTGAACCAATCATACCTCGAAAAAGTTTTTGATCGACAGGTTTTCCATTTTCATCTTTATCAAGCTTTAGAGTAGATGACACTGGTGTGGAAATGACCTTGCTGTTATCCATTTTGTACTTTTTGAGGAGATCTTTTAAGTATTTGGTTTGATGGATAAAGATTCCATCTTTGCATTGCTTAATTTGCAGCCCGAGGAAGTGTTAGGCGTACTTTTATACGCTTATTTATCAATATTTTGTATTCTTTTTGTGAGTAAATCTGCATAAATGAGCCTTTAATGCCCTATTATTTTATGTTTTGCAGGAAATTGGAGTCTGAAAGCCGAAACGATGAAAAACGGACGAAAACGGCGAATTTTGGCCTGGGGCCGCGGCACAAGGCAAGCGGGCCGCGGCACACGCAGAGGACCAGCAGGCACCAGAGTAGACTGTACTCTGAGCCGCGGCACAGATATAGTGAGCCGCGGCCCAGAGGAAAATTATAGCGCCCAGGTTTTTATCGGAGTCCCGTGAGCCGCGGCACAGATTAAGTGAGCCGCGGCACACGGGGCGGTTTTGGTGTACTCCGCGTGGGTTTGGGCCGTTTTGAAGCCAGTTCTCGACCTAATCACACGGACGCGATTTGGAGGCTGCTGGGAGCTATAAATAAGGGCTTAAGGCCCTAATTAATAATGGGGAGAAGGATCAATCTTGGAGCCGGAGAATCAAAGGATCGACTATCATCAAGAGCAGAGGGCGGAAGCCAGAAGAACGGAGGAATCCGAGCTCCTCATCTGCGTTTGATTTCCATGCTTTCATTTATTAATTCTGTATTTTTATATTTTAGCATGTCAGGCTAAAACCCTGTTCTAGGATTTTGATGAAATCTACGTTTTAACGGATTTGCTTTTGATTATCTATATAATTTCCTTTTCTGTTGAGTTTTTTCCCAATCGATTTTAATGCTTTCAATTGTCTGGCTAATAATTGGATTGTTTTAATTACGCAACTCGAATCGGGAGAGGAGAGTTGGTGAGGAACTATTGGTGAGAACCGTTTTATCTTGTGAGATAGGAATATACTCATAGGAACTATGTGGCCTTTTGAGGATTTTGTGCTTTTTGCCTATTGTCGAATTAATTCACCTAGGGATAGAGTGCGTTATTCGCCTTTAAAAAATCTATTGACCTCGGGAGAGGCGGTAGAGTATATTAGCAATCTTCACCTTCAATAAATTGGGGAAATTATTAACTTCAGATAATCGAGAGTAAATTCGGATAAACCAAGGTGGATTCAGAATCCTAGACTTATTCATCATTTAATTTTCTTTCTTCAAGCGATCGTTTTTACTGTTGGCTATTTTATTGGTTTTATTTAGTTATTAATTGCAACCCAATTTTCTACTATTCAAATAAAATTAGAGTACATAAAAATCGGTACTTAGTAATTCAGTCCTTATGGGAACGATACTCACTCATCACTTTATTACTTGTCTACGATAACGTGCACTTGCGTTAACGAAATATCGCAACAAGTTTTTGGCGCCGTTGCCGGGGATTGATTTCTACTAATATCGATTTCAGTATTTCTAGTCTTAGTTTGAAGATTTTTTGTTTTTGTGTTATTTTATTTGTTTGTTTTTCCTTTCAGGATTGTTCGGTTAGTGCATGAGAAAATTCGGTAATGAAGGCCTACTACCTTTGGATACCGAACTCGAGCGCACTCTTCGGAGAAACAAAAAGGAGAAACGAGAGTCACCAACCACAGTCACCATGGCCGAAAACACCGAAAATCACGGAGGTGATAATCTTGTTCAGCAAGTTCAACCGGCATTAGCACTTCGAGATTATGCTATGCCGAAAATCAACGCGAACTTTTCGGGGATTCGGCGTCCCACCATTCAGGCGAACAATTTCGAAATCAAGCCTGTAATTATTCAGATGGTGCAATCGAGCCAGTTCTGTGGATTGCCCAACGACGACCCCAATGCACACATTGTGTCGTTTCTCGAGATTTGTGACACGTTCAAGAACAACGGTGTCACCGATGATGCCATCCGTCTAAGGCTCTTCCCTTTCTCTTTGAGGGACAAAGCAAAATTTTGGTTGAACTCTTTACCGCCGGGCTCTATCACGACATGGGCAGAATTAGCGCAAGCCTTCCTTGCTAAATTCTTCCCACCTTCGAAGACGGCAAGGTTACAGAACGAGATCACTACCTTTGGGCAATTCGATATGGAGTCACTTCATGAAGCTTGGGAGCGGTACAAATATTTATTATGGAGATGCCCACACCATGGCCTACCGGATTGGCTCCAAATACAAATATTTTACAATATATTGAGTGCTTCTGCACGCACTCTCGTCGATGCGGCCTCTGGAGGAGCCTTAATGGGAAAAACTATGGCCGAGGCACACTCTTTGTTGGAAGCTATGGCCACAAATGCGTATCAATGGCCGTCTGAACGAGTAAATCCGAAGCGAGTCATGGAAATCTCGAATAATGATCCGATCTCTACATTGTCGGCCCAAGTCGCAGCGCTAACTCAGCAACTTCAAGCCTTTTCGCATTCTCCTTCCCCCGTTACCATTGAATCTTGTAATTGGTGTAATGGATCTCACCCTAGCGCAGAGTGCCAAGTCGGAAACCCTTTCGAGCAGCCCCTAATTGAACAAGCTCAGTTCGTAGGGAACGGGAATCGACAAAACAATCTGTACTCCATCACGTATAATCCGAGATGGCGTAATCATCCTAACTTCTCATGGAGAAACGGACAAAACTCGAACCAGCCTCCGTTCGCTCAACACCAACAGCAACCTCCTCCCGCTCCAAAAGTTTCTCTAGAGGAAGCTATTGCGAAATTGGCAGCAAATACGAGTCAGTTCATGACCCGTACGGAAGCAACATTGCAAAACCATTCCGCTTCTATCCGCAACATGGAAGTCCAACTGGGCCAGATTGCTAATGTATTAACAGCCCGCCCCGAAGGTACCTTGCCAAGTACGACTGAAACGAATCCCAGAGAGAGTGTCAATGCAATTGGTTTGAGAAGTGGTAAGAAATTGTGTGAGTAGCCTGAGCAGAGCCAAAAGATAAGTGAGGATGAGGAGAAGAAAAATTCAGCGACTAAGGAATCACCAAGTTTAAGACCCGCGATACTGTTTCCGGACAATCCAAAAGCATATGTACCACCTGTCCCATTTCCGCAGCGACTACAACAGAAAAAGGTGGACAAGCAATTCTCGAAATTTCTCGACGTTTTCAAGAAGCTTCATATAAATATTCCATTTGCTGATGCGTTGGAACAAATGCCAAGCTATGTCAAGTTCATGAAGGAGATCTTTTCAAACAAGAGAAAGCTCGAGGAGTATGAGACAGTCGCATTGATGGAGGAGTGCAGCGCTATTCTTCAGAAAAAGCTTCCGCCAAAATTGAAGGATCCGGGAAGTTTTAATATACCTTGCACTATAGGAAATCTGACTTTTGAAAGAGCGTTATGTGATCTCGGGGCCAGTAATAATCTCATGCCTTTGTCTATTTTCAAGAAGCTAGGAATTGGGGAGGCAAAACCGACGACAATATCACTGCAATTAGCGGATCGATCGATTAAATATCCGAGGGGACTGATAGAGGACGTGTTAGTAAAAGTCGATAAGTTCATCTTTCCGGCCGATTTCATTGTGCTTGACATGGAGGAGGATCAAGACATCCCAATTATTTTGGGAAGACCATTCTTAGCGACCGACCGAACTCTTATAGACGTAGAAAAAGGCGAACTAACTCTAAGGGTTCAAGACGAGCATGTCACTTTCCAAGTATTTAAATCCTTTCCGTGTCCAGGGGGTGTTGAGAAGATCTCGCAAATTGAAAGTGTGGATGCCATTGCGAGAGACACACACCGGAAGAATCGTCGGTCGAAAAAGTCAGAATCTGTTTCAGCTGCCCCAACGCCTAATAAAGAGCAAGTCGCGTGTATTAGGCATTTGAATATGTCGCCATCCGTTCAGCCACAATCGGACAAGTATCATTCTATCCTAAGTTCGTTCGTGAAAGAGGAAAATAAGCCAGAAGTCAAACGGGCGCCTAGTCGTTTGGAAAATGGGTGTTTTGGAAAGTTGTTTTCGTCAAAACCTTTTCGCAAACAACATTGGGTATCCAAACCAAAAATCGGATCGTTAAGGACCAATGGTCAAAATTTTAAAACACACATTAACGGTTCGATGGACGGGGCGGAGTTCAAATGGAGTTTGCGAAAAGCGAACTGATTTCGCAAATAGGTCCGACTGAAGACTATAAACTTAGCGCTTCTCGGGAGGCAACCCGAGTTTTAGTAGTAGATTTTTGCGTTTCAGTATTTTGTTGCATTTTTGAATTTTTATTTTTCATCATTTTTGCTTTGATTTGCTTATCCCTCTCGTTCTTTACGTGTTCCTTTTAAAATTCTGTGCAGAAAAAGTCCCAGGGGAAAAATTTATGCCTGAGCCGCGGCACACACAAATCGAACCAGAAGGCTAAACTTGCTGTACTCTGTGCCGCGGCACAACCTTACTGAGCCGCGGCACACTTGATCGCTGAGTCACGACACGTTGCTTCTGAGCCGCGGCACACAAGATGCACCAGATATGCCCAGGACGTTGTACTCTGTGCCGCGGCACAGACCAAGTGAGCCGCGGAACATCAACACTCTGAGCCACGGCACCCGCATTCTGAGCCGCGGCACAAGTCGGTATAACATCCACACCCAGGCATGCTGTACTCTGTGCCGCGGCTCACTTATGTTGTGCCACGGCCCATCGTTCAGAATTTGAACAGCCCAGGTAGCCTTATAACACGCATTCGGCCGACCCCAGGTACATTTCCTTCCCCTTTCCTTTGCACAAGCGATCGGCCGACTCTTCCCTTCTTTTTCCTCTTGCGAACTACAATCTATACCAGGTAATCCTAATTCCCTTGATCCTTATCGTTACATGAGTTGAAAAGTAAGTTAGTTGTTCATTGATTGACTATGTTGATTAGTTTTTTTTCAAAAGTTCTATCAAGTTGAGTTGAGGATATGATGGTTTTGATCGATTTTTAATGATTATTTTCGATTATGATTGAATTGAATATGTCGTTTGTCATGAAGAATGATTCGTGTTGTTGTTTTTGGGGATTTAATGAAGTTATAGTCATATTTGTTCTTCAATTAAAAGGATGCACTCAAGGTGTTTGATGAAATGCCTGAATGAAGTTTTTGATGAATGTTAAGTCAATGTTTTGAACTATGTGCAACAAACTCGTTTCTGGATTTACAGCGACCCCAACCTTTACGACAGTTTTATGCGTAGAATGCTCAATTTCAATTTTCTCTCACGGCGGTGCTAGCTCGTTCGATTCTTGATTCATGTTTAGATATCCTTGGCCGAGTAATGTCATTCTCATTATTGTTTAAGTAAAAAAACTCCGGTGTTTAACGTTTCAGGAACTCGCTATGGCTAGAACCAAAAAGCTCATCAAAAGGGCCAGGACTCAGTCGTCCCCCACATGATGGGAAACTTCTCATAGTCGGGCCGAGTTGGAGGCGCATCAATTCTCTGACCCGGAGATCCATAAAATCTTCAACGAGAAGATTCACCCTCGACCTCTGATCCCGGAGAGGGGATTCACCCCATCCCCCCAGGACGGGGAACTTCTGACCATGATCAACGAGATGGGGTGGGCCCATTTTGCTGCACCTCCCGAGCCGGCGGTGATATCTATTGTGCAGGAGTTTTATGCAAGCGCTTTGTTGAAGCACATTCGGGCGGGGCAGATGTTACAGCAGTTAGACACTCGGACTCAGGTCGTAGTCCGAGGCATTACGGTGGATTTTTCTGTAGCTGCTATTCGGAGGTTATTTGAGCTGCCGGTGGTTGATGAGACGGCTTATACGCGAGTTATGGATAGCCTCACGAAGGAGGCTCTGCTCGAGACTCTTACATAGCCCAACTCCGACTGGGAGAGGCACGCACCGGCTTCTTCCACCTTCTACTTTAAGAGCTCGCGCCTCAGTCGGTTCGGGCGAGCCTAGTTGTACTTCATCTGCGCACGTATTGACCCTACCTCGCAGATCCGCACTGTTTTTCTCTCTCGAGCCCGTACATTATATGCTATCACATCCGGGCTGCGATTCGATGTGGCTCCTCTCCTGGTCCGATCTGTCTTCCAGTGTATTTAGGGAGGGGCCAAGACGGGGCTGAAGCACCCCTCTCTTATTTGCGCTCTTTGCCGGTAGTCAGGGATAACGTGGTCAGACGACGAGCCGATGCTAGCCCCCCAGGGCCCGATTGATCACCGCATCATTTCGCATTTTGACCAGTGGGGAGGAGCGCCGGCACACTCTCGGGGGCGAGGATTTTCACTTGATGAGGCCCACGAGGGGTCCCCCGAGCCTCTTCTTCTGACGCAGGAGCAGATGGAGTCCAGCCCGCCGCCCGACAGAGAGCACTTGCAGGCGATGTTCGACGGATTGAGAAAGGAGATGAGGAGAGAGAGATAGAGGAGTTGAGGAGAGAGAGAGAGAGAGCCTTCTGGCTGGATTGAGAGAGGAGAGGCGGATGGAGAGGGAGAGCATCATTGCTGCCGTCCGAGATGAGATGCGAGAGCAGGCCCGCCGAGCCAACCATCGTGAGTCGAGGCGTATGGCAGCGAGAGATGCCTACCACCAGGAGCACTTTGCTGCATGGACGGCCACATTATGTGTAACACCCCGAGATATTCGGAATAATTACAGCGCCGTAAACCCTTTAGATAAGGATTTACAAGGCTAATTTTAAAAGAAGTGTAAAAACAATACAATCGAACAACTGAAGTTCAAATACAGATTTGATTCAACCGATCAAATGAGTTAACTTATACAACCATATCGAATTGACTTTATTAAAACAGACGTACTCGAGTACTATACGAACCAAGCAGACAAATCACAATAACAATAACATCAATCACATCACTGAGCCATTTCATCGTCTTGTCGGTACTGTGGTTGCCTCCCCGCTCCTCGGCTACCTGAACATCAAAACAATGTCCACCCCCGAAGGGGTTAGCAAAACAATGCTAGTACAAGTATCATCATACAATAAATCATCAATGCATCATAAAACATGCAAAACGGACTTCCGCCACCAGAATCAAACGATGCGAATCCTCACGATTCCATCAACACAATACAAGGTAATCCAAATGATCCAATACTCAAGATAGATCCCCATGATGATCCCGTCGGACCAACGCATGGTGGAAAACCCATCCAATGATCCAGCGCCCTCAGCATAGATCCCCATGATGATCCCGTCGGACCAACGCATGGTGGACATTCGATCCATCGCCCTCAGCATAGATCCTCATGACCCCCCTCGGATCATTTATACCATAATCAATCAATTATGCATACACATATGCATTTCAATATGTTCATCAATATGAACAAACAACAACGAATATCACGAGAATTCTCAGAAATACATCTCATATTCAACAATATGAATAAAACCACAAGCATGATAAATCGAACTCGACATATGATACTTGCCTCGAAAATGGCAAGGACGAAACTCTTCAATGATCTCGACACACTCGAAGGCCGCCTCCTTCGATCAATGTAACAAGCTCGAACCTTAACAAAAGGAACGATATACAAATCATCTCAAGTCGAACGATGGCCTAATAATTCGGTCTACGGCCGAAAAGCTCAAAATAACCAATCTGCCTGGACTGCTTAGCGTGCCCTACGTACTCTACATAACGTGCGCTAAGCAGGCCTGTTAGCGTACGCTATCGTGTAAGACTAGCGTGCGCTAGTTACGAACTGACAGTTTGAACCGGCCGATACATAACGTACGCTACATACGTTTTGTACGTTAACTGAACCCCGATAGCGCACGTTAACTCACATATGTTAGCGTGCACTAACCCTGCATGGCAGAATACTGCTAACGGAAAAACTGGTTGAAAGGTGGTGAATTCATGAATTCTATGTTGATACAACATGTCATCCTCAAGCATGTCATGCTAAAAAGGTTTGTGGAAGTTCCATGATCATGAGGTACAAATATACGGATAATCAACTCAACATCATATCTTTTCTAAGATCTTCAAGAAATATTCTATGTTCCGATTATTCCAAGTCCCAAAACATATGATTCGTTACGTAAAATATACGAACTAGGTAATCTCCGATTACTGATCATAAATCGATTTAAAAACGCTTAGGAGTCCATAAACTGATATGGTTCAAAGGTTCATACGATAAATAGTGCCGATACGTCAAAGTATCCTTCTAACATGTGATGACCGATCATAAATGAAATAACTGGCTATCTAAGCATGATCAGACGTCCTAAAGAACATTACTAACATCGGTGAAGAATCACCTACCTCAAAGTAGTGAAGAACACGGAAGAAGTCGAAGCAATCCAACACCAAAGGCTTGAACACCAATCTCCAACGATGTATGATCTTCAATCACGAGCTAGGGTGTTGATATGAAGTGTTTTGGGTGAGGGAAGTTATGTTCTAAGTGTAAGAATTCGGATAATGGGAGTAGAGAGAACTGAAATCACGAATAGGATGCTGTCCTATTTATAATAAATGGGTATTAGCGCGCGCTATACCCTGTTCGTAGCGTGCGCTAACGGCTCACTAACTAAACTGTACTCGGCACTTAGCGTGCGCTACGCATATACCTGTAGCGTGCGCTAAGGCGTTGACTCGGCTTTTTCCCGAAAGCCGTCCAGGTACATCCGACACGATCCGACAGGGGTCCCCCGGCCAGATCTCACCTACCGCACGTCTCAATCAAATTGACCATGCATAGCGTGCGCTAATGACCATATGTAGCGTGCGCTATGAATCTACGTTAGCGCACGCTAAACATAGCCGGTAGCGTGCGCTACATGCGCAGATTTACAATCTTCAAATCACAACCACGAAATTAAATGCTCGACAACATCGGATTATGAAATACGGAAAATAATACTCAGATCAAGTACAATCATTACAATATCACCAGTTCCAATTACATAACAGAAATCCCGGGTATTACATCCTTCCTCCCTAAAAAGAAGTTTCGTCCCGAAACTTAAGATGAAAACAACTCCAGATATCTAGTCTTCATACTGTCCTCCGTTTCCCAAGTGGCCTCTTCGACTCCATGTCGTGACCATTGTACTTTAACCAAGTGTATTGGTTTATTCCTCAATTGTTTGATCCGGCTATCAAGTATCTTGATTGGTCTTTCTTCGAAGGTGCCATCATTAGCTATCTCGATCTCGTCGAAATCAATGACGTGACTGGGGTCCGGTACATACTTCCGCAATTGGGATACGTGAAAAACATTGTGAACGTGACTCAGCGATGGCGGTAAGGCCAACCTGTATGCTAAATCTCCCACTCTCTCGAGGATCTCGAATGGTCCGATATATCTCGGACTAAGTTTGCCTCTCCTCCCAAAACGGAAAATCCCTCGTGTAGGAGACACCTTCAATAGTACATGGTCTCCTGCGTCGAACTCTAAAGGGCGACGACATACATCTGCATAAGACTTCTGTCGACTCTGGGCAGTCAACAGTCTCTCTCGAATCGAAGCTATCTTCTCTTGAGTCTGAATAACCAATTCCGGTTCCGTCCCGATCAAATCCGAAGAATCATCCCAACACAGGGGTGATCGGCATCTTCTCCCGTATAAAGATTCAAATGGGGCCATCTTAATAGAAGCATGCCAACTGTTATTATAGGTGAACTCAATCAAGGGCAAGTGAACTTCCCAATCAGTCGACCAATCTAATGCACAAGCTCTAAGCATGTCCTCTACTGTCTGTATAGTTCTTTCAGACTGACCATCCGTTTGGGAATGATAAGCTGTGCTAAAGTTTAGCTCAGTCCCCAAAGCCCTGTGAACTGCTTTCCAGAAGTGTGACACGAAACGACCATCTCGATCCGAAATAATGGTCTTCGGCGTCCCGTGCAATCTGACTATCTCCGCAATAAATATTCGTGCCAATCTCTCGGGTCCCCATGAATCTTTAATTCCCAGGAAATGAGCCGACTTGGTTAGTCGATCAACTACAACCCTAATCATGTTCATTCCCGTTCTAGTCCTTGGCATACTAGTGATGAAATCCATCGAGATATCCTCCCACTTCCATTCAGGGATCGGAAGCGGCTTTAACATTCTGGCAGGTCGCTGATGTTTAATCTTAACCTGCTGACAAGTCAAACACTTCGAAACGTACTCTGCTATGTCCTTCTTCATATTCCCCCACCAGAAGTTTTGCTTTAGATCCTTATACATCTTACTACTGACTGGGTGAATAGAATAGGGCGCGCTATGAGCTTCCTTCAAAATTGTCCGTCTCAAATCATCATCATCGGGAATGCAAAGTCGACTCTGAAATCTCAGAACTCCATCGTCTTGTATTACGAATCCTGGGGCTTTTCCTTCTTTTACTTCGTCACATAATCGAAGGATCAGAGAATCGTTCAATTGTTTGGACTTGATCTCCTCGACTAGTGATGAAGTCAGTTCCATCACATAAAGTTGCCCTTGGATTCCTGGTGCCCATACTTCAATCCCCTCGCGGATCAGTTCTCGTTGAATACTGGTTTGGGATGTAAGTGCTTCCAACACTCGAAGAGAAACAGGTTTACGGCTCAAAGCATCAGCTACTACGTTTGCTTTCCCCGGATGATAGAGAATCTCCAAGTCGTAATCCTTGATCAATTCCAGCCACCTTCTCTGCCTCATGTTTAACTCTTTCTGACTGAAAATGTACTTGAGTCTCTTATGATCTGTAAAGATCTGACAATGAGTGCCATACAAATAATGTCGCCAAATTTTCAATGCAAAGACTACAGCTGCTAACTCCAGATCATGAGTCGGGTAATTAACCTCATACGATTTTAATTGCCGAGAAGCATAAGCAATCACTTTATCCTTCTGCATCAATACACAACCTGCACTCGATTCAAGCGTCGCAGTATACCATAAATCCGTCAGTTCCCTCTGGCAGCGCTAATATAGGTGCTGTCGTCAGCCTCCTCTTAAGTTCGTCAAAACCAGCCTGGCACTTCTCATTCCACATGAACTTTTGAGTTTTCTGTAACAACTGGGTGAGCGGACGAGCAATTTTGGAAAATCCCTCTACAAAGCGGCGATAATACCCAGCAAGTCCTAAGAAGCGTCGGACTTCTTTCATGTTTTTAGGAGCTTCCCAATCCAAGATTGCTTCGACTTTCTTCGGGTCCACCTGAACTCCGTCGGCTGATATCACATGCCCAAGGAAGGTTACTTCCTTAAGCCAGAACTCGCATTTAGAAAATTTTGCGTACAGCTGTTCCTTCCTCAAGGTGCTTAAAACCACACGCAAATGCTCGGCATGCTCCTCCGCGTCCTTCGAATATATCAAGATGTCATTAATGAAGACGACCACAAATTTATCCAAGTATTCCAAGAATACCCGATTCATCAATTGCATGAATACTGCAGGAGCATTGGTAAGTCCAAATGGCATCACTACGAATTCATAATGCCTGTACCGGGATCTGAAAGCAGATTTCGGTATATCCGATTCCTTAATTCTCAACTGGTGGTATCCTGATCGCAAGTCAATTTTCGAGAATACCCTTGCCCCCTGCAGTTGATCAAACAAGTCGTCGATCCGAGGTATAGGATACTTATTCTTGATCGTCATCTTGTTGAGCTCCCTGTAATCAATACACAATCGGAGGGATCCGTCTTTCTTCCAGACAAAGAGAACGGGCGCTCCCCAAGGAGAAACACTAGGTTGGATATAGCCCTTCTGTAACAATTCCTCCAGTTGCTTCTTGAGTTCATACATCTCGGTTGGCGCCATGCGGTATGGTGCTCTGGAAATAGGAGCTGCTCCAGGCTCTAATTCGATAGTGAATTCCACTCCCCTCTGCGGAGGTAGCCCAGGTAGTTCGTCAGGAAATACATCCGAGAACTCATTCACAACTGAAATAGACGAGAGCTCTACTCCTTCCTCTTTCCTCATGGCATAGCACCAAAGTCCGTGACATCCTCGCTTGATAATTTCACGGCTTTCATTGCCTTGATCAATTTTCCCGAGCTTCCCGGTCTCCATCCTCGGAATAAGTGTTCAGATCCGTCATCAGCAATGATGGAAATGACTCTCTCTCGGTAATTCAGCACAGCACCATAACGGTTGAGCCAATCATCTCCGAGAATTAAATCGTCACCGTAGATGTTAACTACAATAAGATTCGATGGCCAATCTCTTCCTTCTATAGATACTGGGAAATCCCTAGCTTCTAGGGTTCCCACAATTTTCTCTCCGCTCGGTAATCCCACAACATAAGGTTCACAATTATACAAGCACGAGATTTTCAAACGATTAACACAGTTCAACGATATAAAAGAATGCGTAGCTCCCGAATCGAACAAGACACTAACTGGATGCAAAAGGATCTGAATCGTACCTGATGCAACAACTGTGTTCTGATCATCAGATTTCCTCATTTCAGCGCGGAGGAATGCACCCAAAGATCGTATGCCTCTCTCTTCCCAGCGTTACTGCTGAAATCCACTTTGCCGCGTCGGTTCACTCGTCTCCTTCGGGACTGGAGCTGGAGTGCGAGTACCAAAAGATCGGGTCGCATTCCCACAAAATGTTGCGCGATGTCCTTCCTGTCCACACTCGAAACAGGTCACAGCAGGCGCGAAACAATCACGTCGAACATGTCCCGCCTTGCCACAGTTGTAACACTTCTTTCCTGCGTCTGAAACAGTCGGTGCTACCCGGAACTTCTTTCCACCTAGAGAAGGATGCGGAGGTCTCCTGGATGAATGAAAAGAGGACTGACCCTTGCGAGGTCCGCTACTCTTATCCTCCGTGAAGTTGCCAGACACCTTCTGTTTCTTTGCTTCCGTCGCTTTCTCTCTACGCCTCCTTCATATCATAGGCCAACGCCTTGTCCCGAGCATCGTCGCAAGGTGGTACATTCAAATCCGGACATATACTACTGAATTTCCGGCTTCATTCGCATGTCAAAATAAAAAATCTTCTCCGCCTCGGTCCTGGCCAAGTGGCGCACATAAGTCAGCTGGTGATTAAAAGTCTTAATCACGTCCGTCACAGATGCTTCCGAATTTTGTGGTGAGAAAAACTCCCGAACTCGGGCTTCTAATCAAGGCGAGGACAATCTCGCCTCCATCATCAATTTGAATTCCGTCCAGTCAACAATGTGCTCCTCCGGTCGAATGGCCTCCCACCAGTCGAAAGCCTCCCCGGTCAAAAGATACTGGGCGACCGGAACCTTCCTATCGTTGGGACAGTTAATCCCTGCAAAAATCTTTTCTAGTTCCTTTAGCCAATGATCCCACGAAAGCGTTTCAGCGGAACCGTCAAATTTCGGAGGATGCAATTTGACCACCTCGGTAAGCCATTTATCTCCCCGATTATCCGCGTTATGCTGCTGTCCCATCGTCGTCTGCATGCGATCCACAACTTGAGCAAACTGGTTTATCTGGGCAACCACCTGCTGAAGCACTCCCGGCACGTTAGGATCTGCATTATTATTTGCCGACCCCTGCTGTCCCCCGGAATGTGAATCCGTTTGACTAGCGGCTATCTCTGGGGTAGATACCGACTCTTCTTGCCTCGCATTTCCACGTCCGCGTCCACGACCGCGTCCGCGTCCACGACCGCGTCCACGACCTTCTCTCAACATACTGTAAACATAAATACTCAATATCCAGGACAAACTTTCTCAAAGTACATCCATTAATGTTTACAAGACGTGAATTAAATAAAACAGTAGTATTCGAGATTAGGAAACTTACAACCACGGTCCACACGACGATGCTGGCTCAGCAGTGATGTTACGAACGACCAATAATCAAATAACGTAAATGCACTCCAACTAACCCGACCGCCAAGATATCCATAAATCTTAGCTCCGATACCATATTCGTAACACCCCGAGATATTCGAATAATTACAATACCGTAAACCCTTTAGATAAGGATTTACAAGGCTAATTTTAAAAGAAGTGTAAAAACAATACAATCGAACAACTGAAGTTCAAATACAGATTTGATTCAACCGATCAAATGAGTTAACTTATACAACCATATCGAATTGACTTTATTAAAACAGACGTACTCGAGTACTATACGAACCAAGCAGACAAATCACAATAACAATAACATCAATCACATCACTGAGCCATTTCATCGTCCTGTCGGTACTGTGGTTGCCTCCCCGCTCCTCGGCTACCTGAACATCAAAACAATGTCCACCCCCGAAGGGGTTAGCAAAACAATGCTAGTACAAGTATCATCATACAATAAATCATCAATGCATCATAAAACATGCAAACGGACTTCCGCCACCGGAATCCAACGATGCGAATCCTCACGATTCCATCAACACAATACAAGGTAATCCAGCGATCCAGCGCCCTCAGCATAGATCCCCATGATGATCCCGTCGGACCAACGCATGGTGGAAAACCCGTCCAACGATCCAGCGCCCTCAGCATAGATCCCCATGATGATCCTGTCGGACCAACGCATGGTGGACATTCGATCCAGCGCCCTCAGCATAGATCCTCATGACCCCCTCGGATCATTTATACCATAATCAATCAATTATGCATACACATATGCATTTCAATATGTTCATCAATACGAACAAACAACAACGAATATCACGAGAATTCTCAGAAATACATCTCATATTCAACAATATGAATAAAACCACAAGCATGATAAATCGAACTCGACATATGATACTTGCCTCGAAAATGGCAAGGACGAAACACTTCAATGATCTCGACACACTCGAAGGCCGCCTCCTTCGATCAACGTAACAAGCTCGAACCTTAACAAAAGGAACGATATACAAATCATCTCAAGTCGAACGATGGCCTAACAATTCGGTCTACGGCCGAAAAGCTCAAAATAACCAATCTGCTCGATCGCTTAGCGTGCGCTACGTACTCTATGTAACGCGGCGCTAAGTGCTGTTAGCGTACGCTATCGTGTAAGACTAGCGTGCGCTAGTTACGAACTGACAGTTTGAACCGGCCGATACATAACGTACGCTATGTACGTTTTGTAGGTTAACTGAACCCCGATAGCGCACGTTAACTCACATATGTTAGCGTGCGCTAACCCTGCATGGCAGAATACTGCTAACGGAAAAACTGGTTGAAAGGTGGTGAATTCATGAATTCTATGTTGATACAACATGTCATCCTCAAGCATGTCATGCTAAAAAGGTTTGTGGAAGTTCCATGATCATGAGGTACAAATATACGGATAATCAACTCAACATCATATCTTTTCTAAGATCTTCAAGAAATATTCTAAGTTCCGATTATTCCAAGTCCCAAAACATATGATTCCTTACGTAAAATATACGAACTAGGTAATCTCCGATTACTGATCATAAATCGATTTGAAAACGCTTAGGAGTCTATAAACTGAGATGGTTCAAAGGTTCATACGATAAATAGTGCTGATACGTCAAAGTATCCTTCTAACATGTGATGACCGATCATAAACGAAATAACTGGCTATCTAAGCATGATCAGACGTCCTTAAGAACATTACTAACATCGGTGAAGAATCACCTACCTCAAAGTAGTGAAGAACACGGAGGAAGTCGAAGCAATCCAACACCAAAGGCTTGAACACCAATCTCTAACGATGTATGATCTTCAATCACGAGATAGGGTGTTGATATGAAGTGTTTTGGGTGAGGGAAGTTATGTTCTAAGTGTAAGAATTCGGATAATGGGAGTAGAGAGAACTGAAATCACGAATAGGATGCTGTCCTATTTATAATAAATGGGTATTAGCGCGCGCTATACCCTGTTCGTAGCGTGCGCTAACGGCTCACTAACTAAACTGTACTCGGCACTTAGCGTGCGCTACGCATATACCTGTAGCGTGCGCTAAGGCGTTGACTCGGCTTTTTCCCGAAAGCCATCCAGGTACATCCGACACGATCCGACATGGGTCCCCCGGCCAGATCTCACCTACCGCACGTCTCAATCAAATTGACCATGCATAGCGTGCGCTAATGACCATATGTAGCGTGCGCTATGAATCTACGTTAGCGCACGCTAAACATAGCCGGTAGCGTGCGCTACATGCGCAGATTTACAATATTCAAATCACAACCACGGAATTAAACGCTCGACAACATCAGATTATGAAATACGGAAAAATAATACTCAGATCAAGTACAATCATTACAATATCACCAGTTCCAATTACATAACAGAAATCCCGGGTATTACATTATGCACCCGGATGGGCCATTCATTCCACCGGCTCAGCCAGCCACACCACCCTCCTCGCCGGACGACGCCGGCACCAGTTCGTGAGCTGACTGTAGGGGAGTACTTGACCTTTTTCTTTCATTGAATATTATTATTTTCGTCCATTGAGGTCAATGTACGTCCTATGTTTGGGGGGGGGGGGTTTACTTTCTGTTGATATACTTATTGCTGTACTTATTCGTTGCACTTTTCATTATTTTTTGTTATTTTTGTTGTTGCTAGCCTTGCTTGTCATGATTTTACTCTTATTCGTGAATTTTTCGTGCTCCTTTTTGTGTGAAACTGATGTTACAATACTAATTTCTCTTAGAAGAAACAGTTGAGTTTAGTTGAGTTGCAGTCAGCGATATCTGTTTCTGTTAAGTCTTCATTTAGGTCAGAAATTTTTTCATTTTTGTAGAAATCTTAGCAGATAAGAAAGGAGACATACGTGTTTTCAAATCGCCATCTATACGTTTGGTTACATTTTTCATGTAGCTAGTCGTCCAGTAACATAAGTCGTGTGGGCACCTAATTTGAGTTTAGAGTCGGACAGTTTTTCCCAAAAGTCGAGATATTATTTGTTCTATAATGGGAAGTCTAGTAACCATGGGTATTCACGTGACCCGTTGTTTACTCTCGCGTAAAACGACGACCCTAATTAGACTAGTGGTTTAGAGATTTCGCATGTGCCGATGATGGGGAGCCTAGTAACCGGGGGTATTCGCGTGATCCGTTGTTTATTCTCGCGTAAAACAGCAACCTTGAATCGGACATGCGGGAATAGCTATTCGAGTTGTTTCTCCGCTGTGGAGGGGAACTTATAACTAGAAGCATCCATGTGCCCCATGAGTGTCTTTTACGTCAAACGGTTCCCCAACACATGAGAATGGAATTCTACCCTAGGATTGTCCCGATGAAACATCCCGAGATCCGAACCTAGTGGTCAACTCGAATCATCTTATTAAGTATATATAAGGGAATACTGTCCGAGGGTAATTTTTTTATGAAACTCTTGAAATTTTTGCCACTAGACTGTGGGATTTGGCGAGTTAGCTTGTTTATTTTAACCTTTCATATTGACGGTCGATTAAATTCACGCTTGTTAATCTTTGAGCTTGATTTTCTTCATGAACGAGTGATTAGGACTGAAGTTGGCTACTTCGTGGAATTAGTGTGCTGGATGTAACTCACTATTACGATACTTGTACTATTCTTTGAGATTTTCAGGGTGGTATTGATTAGGTTGAGCACTATGAGTTGCACGATTATTCACGATATTCTTTTGTTGAAATAAATTCTTTTTGTTTGAGGACAAGCAAAGGCTCAAGTTTGGGGGTATTTGTTAGGCGTATTTTTATACGCTTATTTATCATTATTTTGTATTTTTTTTGTGAGTAAATCTGCATAAATGAGCCTTTAATGCCCTATTATTTTATGTTTTGCAGGAAATTGGAGTCCGAAAGCCGAAAGGATGAAAAACGGACGAAAACGGCGAATTTTGGCCTGGGGCCACGGCACAAGGCAAGTGGGCCGCGGCACACGCAGAGGACCAGCAGGCACCAGAGTAGACTGTACTCTGAGCCGCGGCACAGATATAGTGAGCCGCGGCCCAGAGGAAAATTATAGCGCCCAGGTTTTTATCGGAGTCCCGTGAGCCGCGGCACAGATTAAGTGAGCCGCCGCACATGGGGCGGTTTTGGTGTACTCCGCGTGGGTTTGGGCCGTTTTGAAGCCAGTTCTCGACCTAATCACACGGACGCGATTTGGAGGCTGCTGGGAGCTATAAATAAGGGTTTAAGGCCCTAATTAATAACGGGGAGAAGGATCAATCTTGGAGCCGGAGAATAAAAGGATCGACTATCATCAAGAGCAGAGGGCGGAAGCCAGAAGAACGGAGGAATCCGAGCTCTTCATCTGCGTTTGATTTTCATGCTTTCATTTATTAATTATGTATTTTTATATTTTAGCATCTCAGGCTAAAACCCTGTTATAGGATTTTGATGAAACCTACGTTTTGACGGACTTGCTTTTGATTATCTATATAATTCCCTTTTCTGTTGAGTTTTCCCAATCGATTTTAATGCTTTCAATTGTCTGGACAATAATTGGATTGTTTTAATTACGCAACTCGAATCGGGAGAGGAGAGTTGGTGAGGAACTGTTGGTGAGAACCGTTTTATTTTGTGAGATAGGAATATACTCATAGGAACTACGTGTCCTTTTGAGGATTTTGTGCTTTTTGCCTATTGTCGAATTAATTCACCTAGGGATAGAGTGCGTTATTCGCCTTTAGAAAATCTATTGACCTCGGGAGAGGCGGTAGAGTATATTAGCAATCTTCGCCTTCAATAAATTGGGGAAATCATTAACTTCAGATAATCGAGAGTAAATTCGGATAAACCAAGGTGGATTCAGAATCCTAGACTTATTCATCATTTGATTTTATTTCTTCAAGCGATCGTTTTTACTGTTGGCTCTTTTATTGGTTTTATTTAGTTATTAATTGCAACCCAATTTTCGACTGTTCAAATAAAATTAGAGTACATAAAAATCGGTACTTAGTAATTCAGTCCTCGTGGGAATGATACTCACTCATCACTTTATTACTTGTCTACGATAACGTGCACTTGCGTTAACGAAATATCGCAACAGGAAGAAAGTTAATTCCCCCATCATGCTCATCTCGAGTTCGCCCTTCATTAGACTTGCAAACTGTTGACTTAATCATTAGTAGCTCCAAATACTATACCATCCACATAAATTTTACACACAAGAATATCTTTGTTTACAGTTTTTACAAAAAGCTTGTTATCTATTTTACCTCGTTTGTAATCATTAGAAATTAAAAATTCACTTAAACGATCATACCATGCTCGGGTTGCTTGCTTCAAACTGTATAAGGCTTTGTTGAACTTGTAGACGTGGTCTGAAAATTCATAATTCTCGAAGCCTGGAGCTTGTTTCACATAAACCTCTTCTTGAATAATGCCATTTAAAAATGCACTTTTAACATCCACAGTAGGCGAATGGATTCAAGACGAGCTACTGGAGCGAAGCTTTCTTCATACTTCTTGATTGTAGCCTTGGGCGACAAGACGTGATTTATTTTTCACTAGATAACCGTCTTCGTCACACTTGACTCTATGAACCCATTTTGTCCCGATCACAGATTTATCTACCGGTGCGGGAACCAAATTCCAATCTTTTCTTCGCTCAAATTGGGCAAGTTCTTCTTTCATAGCCATTTTTCAAATTTCATCAGTTAGAGCTTTTGAAACATTATTGGGTTCAACTTCGGATACAAAGGCAAAATTATTCAAGTATTCTAAAGATCTTTTACGAGTTTGAACACCATCTTGAATATTCCCGATTATGAGATCTTTCGGATGATTTTTTATATGCCTCCATTCAATAGGTAAGTCTTCTTCATGAGCCTCCCGAATTTTCTCCATTTCTTGTCCGGCTTGAAGATCCGGAAGTGCACCTTCATCATCAAATGAATATACCTTTATCGGCGGTGAAATGGCTTCAGTAAACTTAACATGGATGGATTCTTCTACTTTATTTGTTCTTAAATTTTAAACACGAAAAGCCTTACTATTTTACGAGTATCCCAGAAATATGCCAAAATCAGATTTAGCTTCAAATTTACCCAAATTCTCTCTGCCGTTATTATGAATGAAAACTTTGCAACCAAAAGGATGAAAATAAGAAATATTTGGCTTTTTACCATTCCAAATTTCATATGGGGTTTTAAGTTGAGCTCTACGAAGATAAACTCAATTAATTGTATCACACGCCGTATTTATGGCTTCGGCCCAAAAATATTGTGGAAGAGAGTATTCATTTAACATGGTTCTAGACATTTCTTACAAAGAGAGATTTTTTTTTTCAACAGCCCCATTTTGTTGTGGGGGTTCTATTGGCCGAGAAGTTGTTATTTATTCCATATTTGTCACATAATAATTCAAATGGAGAGCAATCAAATTCTCCACCGTGATCGGTTCGAATAGAAGTAATAGAAAGATTTTTCTCATTTTGAACCAAACGGCACCATTTCGAAAATTCTGCAAAAGTATAACCCTTGTGAGTTAGAAATTTAACCCAAGTAAAACGAGAAAAGTCATCCACAATAACCAAAGTATAGAATTTACCGTTCAAACTACTGTATCTGGATGGTCCGATCAAATCCATATGAAAAAGTTCAAGAATACGGGAAGTAGAAATTTCAAATTTAGGCTTGAATGATTCTCTCGTGTGTTTACCTTTAATACAAGATTCACACAAGTGTTTTCGATCAAATCTTAATTTTGGTAAACCGCGAACTAGATCATGTCTAGAAAGTTTTGAAATAGTAGGTAAGGACGTATGTCCTAATTTTCAATGCCAGAAAAATGCATTTTTGTCTAAGGTCATAAGGCATTTTTCGTTGAACGAGTTTTCATCACTAAGATCAACGATATAAATATTTCCGCATCTTAATCCAATAAATTCAACTTTGTTGTTTTTGAAGGCGGTACAATGAGTTTCTTCCAAAAAAATTTTAAAACCTTCGTCACATCGTTGAGATACACTCAATAAATTATGATGTAGTCCTTCAACAAATAAGACTTTATTAATCGAGGGATAAGGTTCCTCACCAACCTTATCGGTGCCCGTAATCTTCTCTTTTTTGTTATCACCAAAGATTACGTGTCCTTGTTCTTGATATTCAAAGTCTTCGAACAATTCTTTGGTGCCACACATGTGTCTTTAACACCCGCTGTCAATGTACCACTTGCTTTCCTTTGAATGAGGTGCCTGTAAAAAGAGTTCATTGTGTTTGTTTTGGTACCCAAGCCCTTTAGGGTCCTCCAACGTTAATGATACTTATGGCATTTGGAACTATCGTTCCTTTAGGAACCCAAATTTGTCAAACTTTTATTGTCCTTAATTTTGAATGAATTTTATTGTTATTTTCTTCATTCACTTCTCGTCAATGACCCCAATTCCCGGTTTCCTTAATTTTGTCAGGATTTATAAGAGATTGTTCTCTTTTGAATGGATCAAAATGAAGATCGTGTTTTAATAACGGAGACTTTTAAATAGATAGGAGTTTTTCAAACTTCTCGTTGCCAAGAATGAATTTATCCATTATGTATTTGAATTCCTTTTGAGCTTTTGACAACTCAATTTTCAAATTATTTTCATTATCAATGCAAGAAGTATGGTCTATTTTAACATTTTTGGCTTCATTCTGAAGTTTTGAATTTTCAAGTTCTAAAGACTTGATTTTCCTTTTTAAAACCATATTAAGTTTCACCATCTCGTCATACTCCATATTTATTGATTCAAACGCACTTAAAAGTTCATCATCATGAGTAGACTCTGGTTGATCACACATATCTAATAAATCATCATCATCAAAATTAGATATTACCTCGAGAGTATTTTCTGATTTGAGAGCCATAAGAGCAAGGTTTGTGTCTAGTGGTCCTTCAGGTTCCTCATCATCATCATCACTTCAAGAAGCGATTAACACTTCTTTCTTTTTGTATCTCTCAACTTATGGTTTGGAAGTGGTCACTCGGCATTCTTTAGCATAATGTTCGGGTTGACCGCACTTTCGACAATTATTATCGAACTTCTTGGTAGAACATATGTATTTTTCTTTGGTTCCATCCTGGAATCTCGACCAAGGAAGTTCCATTTTTTCTGGATAAATTTTTTATACCTTTTGGAGTTCCAGGCATATAAGGCAAGTTCCTCATCGTCTTTGTCTTCCAGCCCTTCGTCCACAATGTCGCTATTGACTTTGAGAGCAACCACTTTTTCACGAGGCTTTGACTTGGATCCTCTAGATTTGAGCATGATTTTGTAATTGATAAGTGATCCGACAACAACACTAAATTCCAATTTGTTTAGATCTTTGGATTCCATAATTATCGTAACAGTGGCATCCCATTCTCGAGGTAAAGATCGGAGAATCTTTTTTTGGCTTTATCATTGATAGAGATAGGTTTTACGAAAGAGGCTAACCCATTTGCTATAACCACGAAACGATCCAGCATAGCTGTAATTATTTCATCCTCTTTCATAGAGAATAATTCATAATCATGAAGGAGCATGTTGATTTTGTTTTCTTTGACCTGAGTCATTCCTGCAGGTCACAAGTCGTCCGGAATAAGTCTGGGGGGTGAATAGACATATTAAACTCTTTTCCTTAATCAGGTGAGTTTCTTCAGCTATACAATATGCAACAAATAAACCTTAGCTGCAGATGGCTAGTGCATAAGCACAGCTGGTAACATTGCAGGTAACTTATATCGACTGCAGGTGACTTATGTCAACTGTAAAGACTAAGCAATGCGGAATACAGTTGACTATTAAATGGAACTATAAATAATAATGCAGCAGATAAGTATGATGAATGCAGTAAAACACACAGGCACTTATAGTGGTTTCAGAGGTGGGGTAATCCTCTACTAGTCCACTTTTCTCCAAACCAGTTGGAGATGAATTCACTATAACTTTTAACCAGTGATAAACGTTACAATGATTCAAACCAGTTACAACAGCTTCCAACTAGTGTAAACCCATGGCCGTTTCAACTCCCTTGACTGCCTAGCACCTCTTGATTGAAAACCCATGTATGCCTCAACAACTTCTGAGCTGTCTATCACCTTCCAATCAAGAACCCGTGGATGCCTTATCAATCTTAAAACTTCTAAAGAACCTCATTCACAGAAGTACCCTGTACTCAGCTTTTAAGATAAGAGTGTTGTCTTCTCCAACTTCAAGAGCTTCTCAGAATATGATCTTTGAAACTTTGCTCTTCACGATGCTATAGTTTTCTTGACAGCTTTGATTGCTTTGATTACCTAGATTGCTTGTAAGTATTGTTCGCATCGTACTTTGCTCAATTCTGATCTTCAGATAATTATAGTGCGATTCTTTGAGCTTCCTTCATAGCCGTTGCATCTCCTGTAACAAATCCATCCGTTGGATATTGGACTTCTTTGTTTATCTTATCATTTCGCTGCACGGCTTGATCCCCTTTTCAATTACGACCGTTTGGAAGAATTCTTTTTGTCGCGCCGTTTTTCTTGATGTGTATATTCATAAGTCTTCAGTACGTGGATATCAAGGAATATTTTATTCTTAACTTTACGGGAATATTTTCGGTTTGTCTCCTTATGTCTGCATGTGAATTTCCATTATTGTTGACTTCAATGCTTGCTGACGTGGATTGAGTTTCTTAAACTTGGCTGATATCTTGTCAGAAAAACTTATCTGATATCTCTTGGTCAGACCTGCCAGATGTGCGGTTAATCCTTTCTGATGTAAAACTTCTCTGATAACTTTGTAGAAGTTCTCTGATATGATGAGATGAAGTCCTCTGATCTGGTCTGGTTAAAGTTCTCTGATCTGATGAATGTTTTCTGATCTGATGGTCAAACTTCAGCTGATGTTTTGTGTGACCAGACCTTCTCTGATAATAAGTTGTCTGATGATAACTTTTCTGTGGTCAACCTTCTTTGATTTGCTTGAGTTCACCAAGACTCGGTTGAACTTTTCTTGCATGATGATAACTCGTTTGCTCTTCAGCTGCTATAGTGTTTTGCTCAAACCTCTCTGATATTTCTGTTGACCAAAACTCGCCTGATAAAAAGGTCGCCTGATAACTTATCTCATATATCATTGGTACTATACTTAGCCGATTTTTAAGTGATTAACTTTAGATCAATCTTAGCCTACATCAATGGCTCATAGAAGATACTCATTAGGTTCTTCTTTACAATGCCAAGTATTTAGAGTATACATTTAAATAAATCACAAGTACATGGATGACGTCATCAAAATCTAACAAGTATTCCTAACAATTTCCCCCTATTGACAAAACTTTAAGCATTTCAAATGTAAGACAAGTCTGCACAAAGATAAAGTGCAAGACAAAAATTAAACTCAGTCTTTTTGAGACAACTAGTGGTTGTCATTCAAGTGTCTGTTATAAATTTTCAGAGTTATTACATTTCAGTTCAGAACAGTCTGAATGAAAAATTACAAGTAAAAATGAAATTTACTAATAAACTGTAAATTACAAATAAAAAATGAAAAAGAAAAATCATCTTCCTCCTCTGCCTCTTCCTCTTCCTCTGATCTGCTTTGGTGGAGGGAGTGACTTCAATGGTTTGGCTCCAATAGGTCTTTTTGTAATTGGGGCTTGTAATACCCGGTTGAAAGTCATGTCATTTCAAATCTCCTCATTGTTCAAATTGTATTTTGTTGGGCAAACCCTTGTAATCGTTGCTTGGAACCACCGTTTTGGGGTTTCCGTACTTCCATTTCGTATTATTGTTTCCCAGATATTGAGTCCTATTGCTTTTATTCTCTTCCCAGGTCATTTTTCATCATTTTAGGACCCGAGGGGGGGGGGGGGTGTGGGCCGCGGCATAGGATTGTGCGCGGCCACACATTCTGAACTGGCCGGCGGCTGTACCTTGTGCCGCGGCACATGCCGGCAGGGCCGCGGCACACTGTCGAGTCACTGCCGCGGCACACCCGTCCGGGCCGTGGCACACTTGTGTTGCATTTTTCGGCCAAACCGTCTTTACCTTGTTCCGCGGCACACGTAGGCCGGGCCGCGGCACACTGTCGAGCCCTGGGAGCAGTTTTTGGGCCTGTGCCATGGCACACTTCGGCTGAGCCGCGGCACACAATGCAGTGAACTGTATAATTACATTTTATTTGGGCGAGATCAGCTCATTTCCTCCATTTTCTTCAACACATCGAGAGAGAGAGCTTGAGGAGAGAAATTTGGCATCATCCATCACTTGAGGGTTTGATTTTGTTCATTTCCTTTCGATCGTGAAGCCCGGATAGTCGATCTAATGCGTATTCTTCGGATCATAGTGCTTGGATCTTCAAGAGGTAATTTCTTCAACATCTTGGATTTCGATTTTGTGTTGAGTAATGATGTTTTGGATGTTAGGATCATGGTGTATGAAGTGATATACGCATGATTATGGGCATGTTTGATTATTCGTTGGATTATTGAAGGATTATTCAAGAACACTTTGAATATTGTGTTGGATTTTGGGGTTTTTCGTAGATCCGTCCGATTTATCCGATTTGAAGCTTGAGAACCTTGAGATTATGATGTATCTATACCGTATACATACTTTTCCTATGATTTTACGGATTGGATTGTGTCGTTTTCGGACTTGTGGGAGTTTGGACGATTTTCCAACCTTTAGTTGTTTATCCGTGTATTTTCATGAATCGTAGTCGAGTTTCGGGAGTTCTTCGTGTAAATTGAGTATGGATAATTGATTATCATATTTCTTGCGAATCGTTTAGGTGCCGAAAGCGTGTTCTTGGACCTACCGAACTCATACCCTTTTTCCGTTCGATTTCTCGATGTCTCAAAGGCAAGTGTATATATTTATGATTGTACGTTCTCGACTTTGAAAGTAAGTCATATTGATGGCATGATATGAATGAACCGGTTCCACGGTATTCATATATGTATTGATGACGGATGATATGAACGAACCGTTTCCACGGTATTCATATATGTATTGATGATGGATGATATGAACGAACCGTTTCCACGGTATCCATATATGTATTGATGACGGATGATATGAACAAACCGTTTCCACGGTATTCATATACATCTTGATGTGATGCTACGAGATTTAGTTATTCTGGAATACTAGTCTTAAATTGATGAATTGATGAATTGACGGTTACTTTTACTTTATTGTCGAGGAGTATTGTGTTTCATACTTGATATACTTGCACTAGCTATTCAACGGCTAACCCCTTTATGGGGGAAATACTTTTTATATATTTCAGGTTCCAGGAGAGCGGACAGGCAGGTATTGGGTCGGCATGAAGATGGTGGGCAAGTGTGATACTGTGTCTTTCCTCCGGTTATGTTTTGAGTTTTCTATTCAGTGTTGTTGTTGTACTGGAATGGTTATTGAATACTCAAGTATTCTTTTCCATTTTCCTTGATGTTCCGGCCTGTGTTTGCCGAGGTTTTGATTTATGTTGTGATGTCTTTGGATACATTGGTTATGTTTTGAATACCCTTTGTATTATTCTTCATTCCACTGTATGTAGACCTTCTCGGTCAAAATCTATAGTTCCGCGTATGTTTAGCCTTGTTGGTCCCACGGAGGGGCTTACGGCACTGTAATATTCCCTGAATAACTTGGGGGTGTTACAGAATATGGTATCAGAGCTTAGGTCTAGGGATACCTAGGCTGTCGGTCTTTTGGGTCGAATGAGTCGTCATTTGTCCACAGTATCACTACTCTGCCATCATCACAGTGCGACCGGTACTTGTAAGACCTCTTACTCTTCTGGTGTTTCCTTATTCGTTATGCTTCTTTTATTGGTATTCTTGAGAATCGATCACCTTAATGACGTGCGATTGAACTGTACTTACGTGCCTTGTGTGTTCTTCAGTATGTCAGCTGGTAGGGGCCGTGGCGGTGGTCGTGGCCGTGGACGAGGAAGGGGTCGTGGCGCGGCCGTTTCCATCAGTTCAGTTGCGGGGTCGACCAATCCCAGTTTGTCGAACTCGGTGCATCCTGACACCGAAAGTCAGCACGACCAGTCGAACGGCCAGGGGAACAACGCGGACGTTGGAGTTGCGAATGCACTTCAAACAATTGGCTACTCCGATGACCATTTTAGCTCAAACTGTTCAGCTGAATAATCCGAACCCAATCACGGATGCCTTGCTTCAGAATGTAATTCGTATGCACCCTCCACAGTTTGGCGGTGCCACAGACCCGTTAGGCTGGGAAGATTGGCTAGCGGAATTGGAAAAGATTTTCGAGGCGGTTGATTGCCCCGAAGTGAGGAAAGTACCGATTGCTCAGTATTTCCTCACTAAGGAGGCCACTACCTGGTGGAAGGTCATCAAGCCACAGGATCATATTGCCACGTGGGATGAATTTAAGGAGCTTCTGGAGGCCGAGTTTTTTCCTTGGCCGGTGCGAGAGGGCAGAATCCGAGCCTTTTTCGAGGCTAAACCACAAGATATTCCCGTTTCGCAGGCGATCGTGGAGTACAATCAACAATTGATCCATGTGAAGGATCAAGTGCGTAACGAGCGTGATAAGATCCGTTACTTTGATATGCGGATGAATCTAGACTTACGGCGGTATATGGCCAGATTTGGTTGTACCACACTGAAAGAGTATCAGGACAGAGCTTTAGCCCATGATATGTTGAACCCCGACAACGATACCGCTGAAGAACCGAAGAAGCAGAAAGTTGTGAGAAATTTTTCTGGCTCTAAGGGTGGCAGCTTTCAGAGGTCACAGACGACTAACCGTTCTGCCGGACAGTCGTCACGTTCTAATAAGGGAAAGAGGGGTTACCGTCCTACTCCGGGTACCTCAAACCGCACGGTGACTTGCTATAATTGTGGCCGTCCAGGCCACGTTAGTTCGGAATGCAACTTTCCACCATTGAAGTGTCACACGTGCGGACAGATGGGACATAGAGCGGCTTATTGTTCCGAGCCGAATCAGACTTTGGACACTCGGGCTTCTGCCCCAGCACCACTTGATCAAGGTATAAATCAGAGACAATCTATTGTTCAACCTCAGCAGAATTTCGGCAGGGGCCGGGGACGGGGTCAGAACGCTGGAGGGGCAAACTCTAGCGTCGGTTCGGTACAACCACGGGTTTATGAGATGCGTCGAACAGACGAACCCGACACGACGGTGGATTCAGGTACCATTCATATTTTTTCTTATCCAGTCCGTGTACTTTTTGATACGGGTGCTACACATTCTTTTATCTCTTTGGAGTGTGTACGCCGTTTGAATATAAATTGTTTGACTGCTTGCGATCCCTTCATCGTGAAACTGCCTAGCGGGGATAGAATTGTGGGGAACCGGGAGATTAGAGAGTTTCCGGTGATTATATCCGGTATAGAATGGTTATCGAATCTGATTGTAGTTGATATGGAAGGCGAGGACGTGATCCTCGGCGAGGGTTGGCTTGATAGTCACCAAGCGATTATGAATTACCGTACCAAGTTTATCACCATGATGACTAAAGACGGATCTGAGTACTCATTTTTGGGACGTACGTCGGGCCAATCCAAGTTACTTATCAGTGCCGTGAAGGCCGTAAAACTTTTGAATAAAGGTTGTACGGGATATTGGTGTTATGCCTTGAAAACGGAAGGAAATGAAGTCAATTTCTCTTCGATTCCGGTTGTTAATGAGTATCCCGATGTTTTTCCAGATGACCTCCCGAGATTATCGCCAGATCGAGAGATAGAATTTACCGTGGACTTAGAGCCTGATGCGGCTCCGATTTCTAAAGCACCTTATCGGATGGCACCTTCTGAGATGCAGGAATTGAAGACTCAGTTGGGAGAACTGCTGGAAAAAGGGTACATCAGACCGAGCGCTTCGCCTTGGGGCGCGCTTGTTCTTTTCGTGAGGAAGAAGGATGGTTCACTACGTTTGTGCATCGACTACCGTGAGCTGAACAAAGTAACCATCAAGAACAAATATCCTTTGCCTCGTATAGACGATTTATTTGATCAAAATGCAGGGGCTGCGGTTTTCTCGAAAGTTGATTTAAGATCCGGATATTATCAACTCAGGGTGAGGGAGTCCGACGTTCCGAAGACGGCGTTTCGGACGAGATATGGGCATTATGAATTTGTAGTTATGCCTTTTGGGTTGATTAATCCGCCGACAGTATTCATGCAGTTAATGAATAAGATATTCATCGAGTACCTTGACAGGTGTGTAGTCGTCTTTATTGACGACATCTTGATCTATTCTCGAGATAAGGAGGAACATGCCCGATACTTGCGTTTGATTTTGGACATTTTGAGAACCGAGCACCTCTATGCAAAATTCTCGAAATGTGAATTCCGGTTGGAAGAAGTTATGTTTCTCGGTCATGTGATTTCGGCCGAAGGGGTTCGTGTAGACCCGCAGAAGATTGAGGCAGTGCTAGATTGGGCACCGCCTAAAAATGTTAAGGAAGTTCGTAGATTTTTGGGTCTTGCTGGGTATTACCATCGGTTTGTCGAGGGGTTCTCGAAACTCGCTCAGCCGCTTACGAAATTACTCCAGAAGACCGAAAAGTTTATTTGGACGGATGAGAGACAACAGAGCTTCGATGAACTGAAGAGACGATTGACTTCAGCGCCGATTTTAACTTTACCGCATGGTAGCGAGGGCTTTGTAGTTTATAGTGACGCTTCGGGTCAAGGCCTGGGCTGTGTACTTATGCAGCATGATAAGACGATAGCTTTTGCGTCACGACAATTAAAGCCTTATGAGATGAATGATCTTACTCACGATTTAGAGTTGGCCGCAATTGTCTTCGCACTCAAGATTTGGCGGCATTATTTATATGGTTCACCGTGCCGGATTTATACCGATCACAAGAGCCTGAAGTATATCTTCAGTCAGAAGGAGCTGAATATGAGACAGAGATGTTGGTTAGAATTGATAAAGGATTATGATTTGGAAATTCTTTACCACCCCGGAAAAGCCAATGTCGTTGCGGATGCTTTGAGCCGAAAATCGGCATCTCTTCAAATGCTCGAGGTTCTTACATCGCAGACAAAAATTCGTTAGGATCTAATTGAGCAAGGGATAGAAGTTTGGCTTCAACGAGTACAGGGACAGTTGTGTACTCTCGAAATTACTTCGTCCTTGGTTGATGACATCAAAGGGAAGCAGTGGAGTGACCCGATGATTTCTCAACTGAAGGAAGATGTAATTAAAGGAAAAGCTCCTGGCTTTATGGTTCACGAGGATAGTATTCTAAGATTTCGTATGTGCTTTGTGTTCCGAACGATTTAGAGTTGAGGCAGAGAATTCTCCGAGAAGCTCATGCTACGCCTTACTCAATCCACCCCGGGACGAGTAAGATGTAGAAAGATTTGAAGCGCAATTTTTGGTGGAATAACATAAAGAAGGATGTTACGGAGTTTGTACTACGGTGCTTGACGTGTCAACAAGTCAAGATCGAATATCAACGACCAGCGGGGTTGTTGAAACCGTTTCCCATTCCCGAGTGGAAGTGGGAAGACATCTCTATGGATTTCATCACTGGCATGCCAAGAACTCGGGCCGGAATGAATATGATTTTGGTAATTGTCGATCGGTTGACCAAGTCTGCACACTTCTTGGGTATTAAGGATACTTGGGGACCGGATAGACTGGCTCGAACCTTTATTGCTGAGATCGTGAGGTTACACGGTGCCCCCAAGACCATTGTTTCTGATCGAGACGGCCGTTTCGTATCGCATTTTTGGCAGGCCGTTCATCAGGCTCTGGGTACGGAGTTGAGATTGAGCACTTCCTTTCATCCTCAGTCGGACGGTCAGACAGAGAGGACGATTCAGACGTTGGAAGATATGTTGCGGGCTTGTGCCTTATATTGGAGTAATGATTGGGAGCTTCACTTACCGTTGATCGAGTTTGCTTACAATAATAGTTGGCATGCGTCGATCAAAATGGCACCCTTCGAGGCACTCTATGGTAGGCGATGTATGTCACCATTATGTTGGGACGGGGCTACTGAGCTAGTTGGGACGGAACCGGATATGTTGATGGAGACTAAGGAAAAGATTTTTATTATCCGGGACCGATTGATGGCTGCCCAGAGTCGTCAGAAATCTTATGCTGATACTCGTCGTCGACCCTTGGAGTTTGAAGTGGGGGATCATGTCCTGCTCAAGGTGTCGCCGGCCAGAGGAGTTTTCCGCTTCGGGAAAAAGGGGAAACTTAGTCCGAGGTATATCGGACCCTTCAAGATTTTGGACAGAGTTGGAGATTTAGCTTATCGCTTGGCGTTGCCTCGAGCTTTGAGTCACGTCCATAGTGTTTTTCATGTGTCTCAGTTGAGAAAGTACGTGCCGGATCCGAGCCACATTATCGACTACAGTGAGATTGACGTAGCCGAGGATATTACCTTTCCGGAGAAACCCGTGAAGATCCTTGAGCGTCGCGAGAAACAACTTCGGCATAAGACCATTCCACTGGTTAAAGTACAATGGTCGAGACATGGAGTTGAGGAGGCGACTTGGGAAACGGAGGAGAAGATGCGGGTGGAATACCCCGAACTTTTTATTTCTTAAGTTTCGGGACGAAACTTCTTTTTAGAAAGGGAGAATGTAATACCCGGTTGAAATTCATGTCATTTCAAATCTCCTCATTGTTCAAATTGTATTTTGTTGGGCGAACCCTTGTAATCGTTGCTTGGAACCACCATTTTGGGGTTTTCGTACTTCCATTTCGTATTATTGTTTCCCAGATATTGAGTCTTATTGCTTTTATTCTCTTCCCGGGTCATTTTTCATCATTTTAGGACCTGAGGGGGGGTGTGGGCCGCGGCACAAGGATTGTGCGCCGCGGCACACACATTTTCTGGACCTGGCCGAGCAGCCTGTACCTTGTGCCGCGGCACATGTGATCGCTAGGATTCGCGTAGTAAGGTTTTCAAATCCGATCAATTTTAAAATTTGTAAAACCTCGGAGTATTTCCAAGGTGTCGAACCCAAGGGAATTGATGTGTCGAAAATAAAGGAAGTAACTCTACTCAAAATTTGACTGTTATTTAGGAATCTGAAATATAGGTTTGTTTCTAATTATCTAACTTTAAAAATCGAAGAACAAAAATTAAATAAAAGATGAAATATCTAAATCAAGCAATAACCAAATTAGCAAGATAAAATCACAAGTCTGAAGATAATTGATCCTAGGGTAGTATCATCTAATTGAGTTCACACAATCCATTCACTTGATTCCTTTTCCCCAAATTTTAATTCAATCCTAGAAATAATCACTCAGCCGATCTAGAATTCCGATCAAGGCAACCTAGAAAGATAGTTAATTTAAACCCTTTTCCCCGTGGCTCAAAGAATTGAAATCACTAAAAAGCACCAACTTATTTATCTATGATTTATCTTTCTCCGCCAGTCTCAAGATAAAATCATATTGTGCATCAAGTATTTCCACTAATCAATTACTCCTTCCTATTGCATTAATTAGCTAACATGCCTCGATTAAGGGCCCTTTAATCTAGCATGAGATTTAACATATCTTGAACACAAGCCTAGGATGAAAGGTAAAAAGGTAATCAAAGGAACATCATGTGAACATCAATTAAATTTACTAACCCTAGAATCAATCAATGAATTTAGCCAGACATAATTGAAATTAGACAAGAAATAGATGAAGAATGCATATTATTAATATGAAAAGAGAGATTACAACCCTTACAGATGAACTCCGAGTCTTCAATCTCCGAAAAACAATAATAATTCTGCTCTCCAAAAAGTTCTTGTATCCCAAGAATTAATCTTGCCAAAATATGTAAAAGATTGCAAAAAATGAAAAAAGAATGATAAAGAATGATCGATGATTAGGGCTGGTGAAAGATGATCAAAGATGATCCAAGATCATAAAACTAGGTCTCAAAGGAGGTTTATATAGCCTAAGGGGGTTAAAATCCCGGTTAGCCCTAATCTAGGAAACAAAAACTATCCAAAAGAGTCATAATTCGTCAAAACACGAGAGTCCGCTGGGCAGCATATCGGCCTGGCCTATCGGCCGATAGGCTGGCCGATAGTTGGTTCGTCGATCTCTTCACTCGATAGGGCAGCAACTCCTTTCGGACGGGTCTATCGGCCGATAGGCTGGCCGATAGGTTCGTCTGTCTTTCGCAAAAATCCGTTTCTTCGTCCGTTTGACTCGACTCTCGGTCCTTTGTCTCGTTTTGCGTCCTTTTGGCTCTAAAAACCAGCAAACACACTAAAACCAACCCAAACGCGTAATACGGATCGACTAATCATAAATATGCCAAATACGAGCACATTAATCACGACACGAGATAAAAACCTAGTATAAAATCCTAGAAAAATGTGGTAAAATTACCACTTATCAAACCCCCCCAAACTTAAGCCTTGTTCGTCCCGAACAACAAAAAGAAAAGAAAAAGAAAGTCGTGAATCATCGTGCAACTCATAGTGTTCAACCTAATCAATACTATCCTGTAATTCTCTCTAAATAATCCGAGTGTCGTAAAAGCGAGTTGCACTCAGAATAATGATTCCGCAAAGTAATCAAGTTCAGTCCTAATCATTCCTTCATGAAGAAAATCCATCTCAAAGATTAACAAAACGTGAGTCAAATCGACCGTCAATATGAAAGGCTAAAATAAACAAGCTAGTTCGTCCTGCTATACGCCTAGTGGCACAATTTTCACGAGTTTCATAACAAATAAACCCTGGCCAAGTATTCCCTTATATATATGTTCAAGAATTTGATTCGAGTTGACCACTAGGTTAGGATCTCGGGATGTTTCATCGGGGTAATCCTAGGGTGGAACTTCCATTCTCATGTATTAAGAAACCGTTTGACGTAAAAGACACTCATGGGGCACATGGATGCTTCTAGTTACTAAGTTCCCGTCTACAGCGGAGAAACAACTCGAATATATAATTTCCGCATGTCCGAATCAAGGTCGCCGTTTTACGCGAGAGTAAACAATGGTCACGCGAATACCCCTTACTAGGTTCCCTATCCTTGGCACATGTGAAATATCTAAATCACTAGTCTAATCAGTAGTCGCTGCTTTACGCGAGGGTAAACAACGGATCACGCGAATGCCCCTTACTAGACTTCCCTTCATAGAACAACATTATCTCGATTTTTGGGAAAACCGACCGCCTCTAAACTCAATCTAAGTGCCAACACGATCGATTTAAACAAGACGGCTCACTATCCTAAGATGTAACCAAACGTATTGACGGTGATTTTAAAACAAGTATGTATCGTCTCTTATCTCGCCAAGACCTCTACAATCACGAAAAATTTTGGACCTAAATGAATACTATGCAAAATGTAAATAATCGACTACAACTCGACTAAAACTCGACCGTTTCTTCAGAGAAAAACAGGTCGTAACATCGTATCACACAAATAGAAGCACGAAAAATTCACGAATAAAGAAAAACTAAGACAAGCAAGGCTATCTAAAACAAACAACGAAAAGCAAATAAAAGCAAACACGAAATCTAAAAAAAACTACTACGACCTAAAAAAATAGAAACTAGCAAACACACCAAACGAAAATGAACATAAAAATCTAAAAAAAAAAACTAAGCAACAAAAAGCTAAATCCACGCAACACCAATATGATAAGCACAAATAAAAACAACGGGCACCAACACAAGCAAATAATGATACAAGGCAAACAAGGTACTCACACGTAAAGAAATTAACACAGCCGCACTTCTCCCCCCCCCCCCAAACTTATTTCGCATCCCAAAGGAGTAATAAGTTTGAAAAGAGAAAGGAGTGGATTTGTTAACGGAGTACCGAATCACTGTGGCGGAAGTCGAAGCATATACAGTGCCGGGTATGTCATATCGGGCTGCCTATCGGCCGACAGGCTGGGCCGATAGGAACTTCTGTCTCTTACGTACCTCATCTCGGGTGGGACTATCGGTCGTTAGGCAGACCCTATCGACCACTGCTTTTCAACATGTAATTTTTTTTATTTTCCTCAGCCTATCGGCCGGGCCTATCGGCCGATAGGCTCGCCCGATAGGATCTTCTGTCTCAAAAAATTTCCAGCCTTTTCTCTTTCACATAATTGGTCCCGTTTTTGCTTGGATATGGCGATTAAAGACCTGCAAGTATTCAAAACTCGGCATGCATGGATTAGAACTTAACAAAACTAACAAAGCTACTACGAAACTAGAAACTACAAAAATCACGCAAACGAAAAATCGAAAATAAAAGAATAAAACGAAATAATATACATACGTTGGGTTACTTCCCAACAAGTGCTACGTTTAACGTCTTTAGCTAGACGAAACCTCATTCATTCCGGGTCTTCAGCGATAACTCCCCCTTGAATGGGTTTGTTGATATCCAGATAGCATACGTCCTTCTCATTAGATCGACTCTCGTTCTCCTCCAACATTCGAACATACTCTGGCAAATCCTCGGAAATTTCATCAACATCAGAATGTGAGTAAATGGAGTGTGAAATGCAGTGCTCCAACAAGTCGGACGGGGGTGGCATAATAGACTCAATTTCATAACATTCCTCGGGCGCATCCTCGGGCTTCTTCATCGCGTCATAGATGGAAATTTTTAGATTTTGATCATTAACCCGAAAGTAAGATCACCCTCTTGGACGTCGATAAGTGCTCTCCCCGTCGCTAGAAACGGTCTCCCAAAGATCAATGGTTGATTCTCGTCCTCGGGCATGTCAAGAACTACGAAATCGGCCGGGAAGACTAAGTGTTGGACTCTAACGAGCACATCCTCCACAATTCCACTCGGATAAGCGATCGACCGGTCCGCCATGAGTAGAGAAATGGTAGTCGGCTTCATCTCCCCAATCTTCAACTTCTTAAAGATGGATAGAGGCATAAGATTGATGCTTGCCCCGAGATCACACAACCCATTACGGAACGTTTGGTCGCCAATCTTGCATGTCAAAGTAAAACGTCCCGGATCCTTCTGCTTGAGCAGGAGCTTGTTTTGAATGATAGCGCTGCACTCCTCTGTCAAATTTATTGTTTCAAATTTCCCCAACTTCCTCTTGCTTGCCACAGCGTCTTTCAAGAATTTCACGTATCCCGGCATGTCTCTCAAAGCATCTAGAAGTGGAATGTTGATATTCACCTTTTGAAACATGTCGATAAATTGTTGAAGCTTTTCATCATATCTCGACTTGACCAATCGCTATGGAAATGGAGCTTTTACCTCAAATTCCTTCACATTCGAACTTCCAGGAGCCTTTCGGCCGATAGGGGGGTCGATAGGATCCACTGCCGGCATTCTGTCTGGGTATCGGTTGGGCCTATCGGCCGATAGGCTACCCGATAGGTTCTGCTGTGTTTCATCTGCCTTCTCGTTCTCTGCTCCCGTTTCTAGTACATCCTCGTTTCCAGATTTCTCAACTTCAGCCCCATGATTACTGTACCTTGTCCCACTCCGAAGCTCGATTGCGTTGCATTGTTGCGTCTTCGGGTTGGTCTCGGTGCTGCTCGGAAAATGCCCCGGCTTATGAAATCCGGCTTGGGTGTTCGCCATTTGACTCATTTGGGTCTCCACCATCGACATCTGCTTTGTCAAGGCTATCACTGAGTTTCTAATAGATGTCACACTATGCTCGAGAGCCCTGAACCTCTTGTCTACTTTATAAATAAAATCTTTTTGACTCGCCTCCAATCGTTCCAACATCTCTTCCATAGTTGTCTTAGCAATCGACTCTTGAATAACCCCGTTTTTGACGTTAAATCCCGGTGGTGGCTGAAGAGCATTGTTCGGGTTGGCATAGGAGAAATTTGGGTGGTTTCGATTGTTCGGATAATAATTCCCCATATTTCCCCCTTGCCGGAAGTTTCCTCCTTGCATGTAATTTACATCCTCCTTAACTGCAATAGGCTCGTTTAGCTCTTCAAAAACTGAATTGACTCCCAAAGTATTCTTTTTCAGCATCTCAAGTTCTTTTTGTTGTTTTTCAAATTTTGCCTTCAAATCACCGTAGGCGTCCTCGTCACCGGATGGGACCTTTCTTCTCGTCATCTTCCTATCGGTTACCTCCTCATAATCATTGTTGACCGCTAGCTCAATGAGATTCTTGGCCTCTTCATAATCGTTAGCAAGAAATCCCCCTTTCGATGAATAGTCCAACTCTCTTCTTGCCTTCCTCGTCAAACCCCGATAAAACCGAATGTAGATCTCCTCCTTATCAATTCCATGCTGTGGGCATTTGCGAAGTAGCTTCTTTAATCGGATCCATGCCTCGTATAAGTATTCATCCTCATATTGCTCGAATTGCAAGATATCGTTGATTTGTTTTTGCACTTTCGAGGGAGGATAGAACTGTGCTAAGAACAACCGGGTCATCTCTCTCCAAGTACCAATTTCCTTCCGATCTAGGCTCTTGTACCAATCTAGCGCATCGTCTTCGGAATAGGCGGAGCTTAATGACATCCGGAGGCACTCCGTTTTGCTTGATAGTGGCACATATGTCCAAATACGACTCAAGGTGAGCGTTTGGATCTTCATTAACTCCTCCTCCGTAAGTTTGAGACTTCACCGTAGCGATGAGGGACGGCTTCAGCTCGAAGTTGTTGGCATCAATCTTTCCCCAACCTCCTTCTTGATAATCGTCCAGCTTAGGTCGGAAGCGGGCATTCAATGGGATCTTCTCGGGACGAGCGAGTTCTCGTGGTGGGTCAACAATGCCGGCCATGGTATCAACGAAAGGTATGGAAATAGTCTCGGTTCTCGCTTCTTGCTTCTTCCTCCTCAAAGACTTCTCGATTTCCGGATTCAAAGGAAATAAGTCCTTTCCTTGGGATCTTGTGATCATGCACCGCCTACAAGGAAGAGAAAACAAGATGTGAGGAAACGAGATCGAAAATTAATAATAATAGTAAACAACCTAAAGTAACAATCTCTTCTTTTTCGAATTATCCCCTTAAGTTTTCTATCAACTCCCGACAACGGCGCCAAAAATTGATCGCTAGGATTCGCATAGTAAGGTTTTCAAATCCGATCAATTTTAAAATTTGTAAAACCTCGGAGTATTTCCAAGGTGTCGAACCCAAGGGAATTGATGTGTCGAAAATAAAGGAAGTAACTCTACTCAAAATTTGACTGTTATTTAGGAATCCGAAATATTGGTTTGTTTCTAATTATCTAACTTTAAAAATCGAAGAACAAAAATTAAATAAAAGATGAAATATCTAAATCAAGCAATAACCAAATTAGCAAGATAAAATCACAAGTCTAAAGATAATTGATCCTAGGGTAGTATCATCTAATTGAGTTCACACAATCCATTCACTTGATTCCTTTTCCCCAAATTTTAGTTCAATCCTAGAAATAATCACTCAGCCGATCTAGAATTCCGATCAAGGCAACCTAGAAAGATAGTTAATTTAAACCCTTTTCCCCGCCAGGGCTCAAAGAATTGAAATCACTAAAAAAGCACCAACTTATTTATCTATGATTTATCTTTCTCCGCTAGGTCTCAAGATAAAATCATATTGTGCATCAAGTATTTCCACTAATCAATTACTCCTTCCGGACAAAATTAATTAGCTAACATGCATCGATTAAGGGCCCTTTAATCTAGCATGAGATTTAACATATCTTGAACACAAGCCTAGGATGAAAGGTAAAAAGGTAATCAAAGGAACATCATGTGAACATCAATTAAATTTACTAACCCTAGAATCAATCAATGAATTTAGCCAGACATAATTGAAATTAGACAAGAAATAGATGAAGAATGCATATTATTAATATGAAAAGAGAGATTACAACCCTTACGGATGAACTCCGAGTCTTCAATCTCCGAAAAACAATAATAATTCTGCTCTCCAAAAAGTTCTTGTATCCCAAGAATTAATCTTGCCAAAATATGTAAAAGATTGCAAAAAATGAAAAAAGAATGATAAAGAATAATCGATGATTAGGGCTGGTGAAAGATGATCAAAGATGATCCAAGATCATAAAACTAGGTCTCAAAGAAGGTTTATATAGCCTAAGGGGGTTAAAATCCCGGTTAGCCCTAATCTAGGAAACAAAAACTATCCAAAAGAGTCATAATTCGTCAAAACACGAGAGTCCGCTGGGCAGCATATCGGCCTGGCCTATCGGCCGATAGGCTGGCCGATAGTTGGTTCCTCGATCTCTTCACTCGATAGGGCAGCAACTCCTTTCGGACGGGTCTATCGGCCGATAGGCTGGCCGATAGGTTCGTCTGTCTTTCGCAAAAATCCGTTTCTTCGTCCGTTTGACTCGACTCTCGGTCCTTTGTCTCGTTTTGGGTCCTTTTGGCTCTAAAAACCTGCAAACACACTAAAACCAACCCAAAAGCGTAATACGGCTCGACTAATCATAAATAAGCCAAATACGAGCACATTAATCACGACACGAGATAAAAACCTAGTATAAAATCCTAGAAAAATGTGGTAAAATTACCACTTATCAACATGCCGGCAGGGCCGCGACACACTGTCGAGTCACTGCCGCGGCACACCCGTCCGGGCCGCGGCACACTTGTGTTGCCTTTTTCATCCAAACCGTCTGTACCTTGTGCCGCGGCACATGTCGGCCGGGCCGTGGCACACTGTCGAGCCCTGGGAGCAGTTTTTGGGCCTGTGCCGCGGCACACTTCGGCTGAGCCACGGCACACAATGCAGTCAACTGTATAATTACATTTTTTTTGGGCGAGATCAGCTCATTTCCTCCATTTTCTTCAACACATCGAGAGAGAGAGCTTGAGGAGAGAAACTTGGCATCATCCATCACTTGAGGGTTTGATTTTGTTCATTTCCTTTCGATCGTGAAGCCCGGATAGTCAATCTAACTCGTATTCTTCGGATCATAGTGCTTGGATCTTGAAGAGGTAATTTCTTCAACATCTTGGATTTCGATTTTGTGTTGAGTAATGATGTTTTGGATGTTAGGATCATGGTGTATGAAGTGATATACGCATGATTATGGGCATGTTTGATTATTCGTTGGATTATTGAATGATTATTCAAGAACACTTTGAATATTGTGTTGGATTTTGGGGTTTTTCGTAGATTCGTCCGATTTATCCGATTTGAAGCTTGAGAACCTTGAGATTATGATGTATCTATACCGTATGCATACTTTTCCTACGATTTTACGGGTTGGATTGTGCCTTTTTCGGACTTGTGGGAGTTTGGATGATTTTCCAACCTTTAGTTGTTTATCCGTGTATTTTCATGAATCGTAGTCGAGTTTCGGGAGTTCTTTGTGTAAATTGAGTATGGATAATTGATTATCATATTTCTTGCGAGTCGTTTAGGTGCCGGAAGCGCGTTCTTGGACCTACCGAACTCATACCCTTTTTCCATTCGATTTCTCGATGTCTCAAAGGCAAGTATATATATTTATGATTGTACGTTCTCGACTTTGAAAGTAAGTCATATTAATGGCATGATATGAACGAAACGGTTCCACAGTATTCATATATGTATTGATGACGGATGATATGAACGAACTGTTTCCACAGTATTCATATATGTATTGATGATGGATGATATGAACGAACCGTTTCCACGGTATTCATATATGTATTGATGACGGATGATATGAACAAACCGTTTCCACGGTATTCATATATGTATTGATGATGGATGATATGAACGAACCGTTTCCACGGTATTCATATATGTATTGATGACGGATGATATGAACGAACCGTTTCCACGGTATTCATATACGTCTTGATGTGATGCTATGAGATTTAGTTATTCCAGAATACTAGTCTTGAATTGATGAATTGATGGTTACTTTTACTTTATTGTCGAGGAGTATTGTGTTTCATACTTGATATACATGTACTAGCTATTCGATGACTAACCTCTTTATGGGGGAAATACTTTTTATGTATTTCAGGTTCCAGGAGAGCGGACAGGCAGGTATCGGGTCGGCATGAAGATGCTGGGCAAGTCTGATACTGTGTCTTTCCTCCGGTTATGTTTTGAGTTTTCCATTCAATGTTGTTGTTGTACTGGAATGGTTATTGAATACTCGAGTATTCTTTTCCATTTTCCTTGATGTTCCGGCCTGTGTTTTCCGAGGTTTTGATTTGTGTTGTGATGTCTTTGGATACATTTGTTATGTTTTGAATACCCTTTGTATTATTCTTCATTCTACTGTATGTAGACCTTCTCGGTCAAAATCTATAGTTCCGGGAATGTTTAGCCTTGTGGGTCCCACGGAGGGGCTTACGGCGCTGTAATATTCCCTGAATAACTTGGGGGTGTTACAGGGCTAACCTATATTTCCTCTTAACCACTAAGGAAGGAAACTGCTGCTGTTCTGGAGATGTGAAATTATTCAATGCATACTTCTCTAATCTCTTCCTGAAGAGCAATTTCATCAAGTTCTCCATTCATGAGCGTTGGTGCTTCTTCAAGTCTGAAACTTGGAATCATAGGGTATGCATTGAATTCCTTTGGAGCATATTTCTTCAAAATTTCCCAAAGTTTGGTGAAATTCATGTCCATGAAGTTTATGAAAGTTTCCTGTGGGGAGCAATCTTTGTCTTGAAGTATTTCCCAGAGGTAGTACTTCTCTATGAATTGCTTCCTTGCACTTCCCCACATATGTTCTGCCTCAGCTGGCATCAACTCTTCAACATATTAGATTTCTTTCCCTTCCCATTGGAATCTCACTTCTGGATCTTGTCTGGTCCTTTTTCCTTTAGCTGCAGGTGGGTCTTCAGGTGCAGCTAATTCTTTTCTTTTTGGGCTAGAACTGCCTGCTTGAATGAGTGGGAGATCTTGCTTTTTCCTCATTTTTTCTCTGCCTTCCCCCTTATTCATTGCTTCCCCTGTCTTCTCTCTTCCCCCTTTTTGCCAGCATCAATAATACATGCTAGCTGTTCTTCCACCTTGTGCATGAAATCAGACATGCCGAGAGGCATTCTTGAGCTTGAAGGTGTTGGGGAGGGTTATATTCGGTTGATCAGAGTGTCCATTTTTGTATTCAGGGACACCAACTCAGGATTTACATCAGTTGCTAGGATCTCATCAACAGTTTCTTTCACTATCCTTCTGATCCGCTCAGTGATATTTGAAGGCAGTTGAATTTCAGGTGCCATATGATAAGCATTGTTCTCTCCTGAGCTTTCCTGTGTTGTTTTTCTAGATGTAGATCTTTCGTATGGCAAGCTCCTATTAGGTTCTCTCTGATCAGTGGGGTTTTATCAGGAGTGCCTGATCTGGCATATGATAAGTCCTCATCTGCAGGGGACTTTCTACTCTTCTCTGCGGAGGACTTTCTCTCTGCAGATGACTTTTTAATTTTGGAGGGGGTTTCTTCAGGCTGTTCCCCCTGATTATCTGCTTCATCAGCTTCAGCATTATCTGAGTATCTCTCTATTATTTCTTTTTCAACATGTTCTCCAAAATTTTTACCTTCAAAAACATATTTCATTACCCGAAGGATGAACCGATCCATGTTATGTTTAAATTGAGACATGAACCACTTCTCCTTCAATAACATATTTACATCGTTCTCTTGAAAGAAGTACATAAGAAGTTGTTCGATGGCAGTGAGGGTGATCCCAAGTACTTCTCTCAACAAATCTTCTCAGTTGAGAGAAAGTAAGTGTTTTCATCTCTGCCCATTATTCATAGATATTAATGAAAGAGTATAGTAGAACTTCTTTTCTTACCAGCTGTAATTGATCTATGGTAAGTCCTAAGTGATTGTTTTCCTTCAGATTGAATAAGTAATCAGCAACTTGCATCTCAATGATTTCTTCAGCCTCCTCTTCTTAAGTAACACTTGGAAGTGTTAAGAGGGGAATCACAACAGGTACCAGCTCAGATGCATGCTCAGGGTGATCTTCAGACACTGTGGGTGCAGGTGATATTATTATCTGCATTCCTTTCTCTGTGTCTCAAGGATAGTCCACCAGTCCTCTCTGTCGTTTAGGAGATAATTCCAGTGAGGATACAGTGTAGAGGGGCTTCTCATGTGACTTCCTCTTTGTGACTAACTTGGTCAGAGGAATGTCGTCCCTGTCTGAATATTGTATGGGTGTGATGACAGGTGCAGGTAGGATTTCAGGTACAGATGGGATAATGTCATTTGCAAGTGAGGTTTTGGGTGTAGGTGGTACTTCAGCTGCAGCTGCATCTGACTGCTCTACTTCAGAGTCTGAGGGTCCTATGTACTCAGACGTTCCAGAGGTCATTTTCTTGAGTTTCTTAGCTGCCTTTTGTTTCTTATCCCCAATATTATTTAGCGTTTCATGGTCCAAGTGACCAAGTCTCTTGCTGAGGTGAAAGGGGTCTGCCCTTCCCATTGCCTTTCCAAGGAACTCCAAGATCCAGCTGATTTGAGTTCCATATGCCAGTTTTTGTCTAAATTTCTTCTCTTCATCGTCCCAACTTGCCTTGTTGACCTCCTTGACTAACTGCCTGTAGATATAATCGGGCTAGTTAATCATATTCTGCTATATCTGTGCTCCCATCACAACATACTTGGCAGATGATAGATGATCATAGCTGCCTGCCATGCCCATGATGATTTTGTTATTGATGTACAGGACATATTTGTATTCTTTATTAAGGTCAGTTTTCTTCGCCGTAAGTTTGACCTTAGTTGTCTCCTATGGTAACTTGATCTCATACCACGTCTCGGTCAAATTTTGCTTCAGTGCTTCGACTGTGATGCCTCTATTTTCTATTTTACAAGCGTCGGTGATGGTTTGCGGTGTGATGTTTATATCTTCTCCAAAAATTTAGCTTGTGATGCAATACTCTGTGACCTGTGCTTCCTTGTAGAAGCAGATGATAGCTTCCTTGAAGAGCTTCTTGGGGAAAATATCCCGAAAGTGGTAGATGCCATTCTTCTTCATCATCCGGATTACATACTGTAACACCCTCGTGATTTACAGAGATATTACAGTGCCGGAGATTCTTTTTGGAGAACCTACCAGGCTTAGGCCAACATAAAACACATTAACCATCAACTACACCGAGACATTCACACACTTAAAACCAACATCAACTTCAATACGACATATATCACCAAAACGATCCAATACATGGTCCTGTTGGATCACAATAGATAGAAGAACTTACAACTGATCCAACAACATCAACAACAACTAACACCAACACATTAAACAATATATGACAGTACCAGCGCGAGTACAAAACCAAAACAAGGCTTTGACCATGACAAAACGAACACCGGCTCAATATAACACATGATATCAGTGTTGCTCACCATCCTTATGCCCGTCCTGCGCCCGTTCGCCACTAAGACCTGTACCTGAATACACAACAAGTATATTCACCCCCAAACTGGTTAGCAAACAGTCGGTGCACATACAATGATTCATGAATATGTACCACAAGTGAATAAACAACCAAATCACAGTGCCATCACATATATTCCGGAATACCATACCAAAATCATCATCATACAACAACCTCCTGAGTTGTACTGGCCCTGTACCTCACGCGAGTTACACACCCCAGGGAGTCCACGTCAGGCCCTCTCTGGTTGTACAACCCCACCAAGTGATCCGCAGATACTCGTAGTCTAACGAATCCCAGGGGACCCTCGCTGGTTTTAACTCGGTTCACACATACTCAATAACCACATGGCACAAACCTCATTTTCAGAAATTACCACTTTTCACAAAATCACATTTTTCACATATTCACACGAAGTACATTAAACGCAATCAAAGTACTTGCCTGGTGACTTCAGGGATAAAAATGTTTCGAGCGGTTTGTAGTTAGGATTCAAAACTCTGAAGTCTCCGGCCTACAATGAGGAATTCGTGTTAACTGGCATTAGGACTGTTCATTATAATCAAAATAATGTCGAAAACCTTAATTGAATCCCTTAGGGAGCTTTTATCGGATACCTTAATTGAATCCCTTAGGGAGCTTTTATCGGATGCTTCGCAGACAGTATCCGATTATGATGGTTTAAACGAAGGTTTGATTTACGTCCCGCTAGAATTGATAAGAACAGTCCCAAGATATTCGATATATAACCATTTTCAAGTTTTAACAAGTATAAATCCGAAATCTCGTAAAACAAATTTTAGGATTCATGGTTAAATTACCTCTAATCTGGTAAAGTTGGCCTGACTCGCTCGTTATATACTCGTTCTCTGATCCCTCCGAAGATTATGGAATGTTTAACAACTCAAAAATCACTCAAGAATACTTGTTCTATAAGGAGGGCCAAAGGGTTGGGGAAAAACTGCTGGAAAACGTTAGAAACTGCCCTATTTATAGGGCTATTCGATCAACACGGTGCTGGACCTGGCGGTGCCTGCGCCGTGTTCCATAAGGCGGCCGAGAGTTCCTGGAAAGCACTGGAAGTTGTCCGGATGGTTCGGATAACACAGCGCTGTACCCGGCAGCGCCTGCATCGTGTCATGTGCCGTGTTCCGTAAGGCGGCCGATACCCGGCGCATCGTGCCGCGCAACACGGCGCTCACAGCTCCGGGTGCTTCGCCGGGTGCTGCTGGCTGACATCCCTGTCTTGCTTTGGCCATAACTTGTTCGTTTGGGTTCGGAATGACTCGTCGTTTATTCCATTGGAAAGCTAACTAAATAATTTACGATGCTCTAGAATTTTGGGATCTTTGAATTTTTTCGAGATTTATGGTGATTGATCGAAGTCTGTCATTACGCACAACGCCTTCCAGAAAGGTCTACGTTTATTTTTATTGACTCCGTTATGGTATGAATTGTCCAATAATATAATACTCAAAACACGAATCGTGAATCTCGAGGCCGATCAAATAATCTAATCACAGTTCGATCAGTGAGAGTCTCGATCATGGATTCAAATTTTTAATTACGCACCGAGAGAAAACATAGCGAGAAAAAGAAAACAGAGGATGATAATAATACATCGGTGCAAACGAATCCTAAAAATCGAGGTATATATAAAAATAGTATATATGTATATGTGTATATCGATACATTACTAATTACATAGGTAAAACTCTATATACATGTAACATTATAACAACCTGAATTATTATATCCATCTCATCCCGATGAATGTTGACACAGCGGTGACGTACAAAACATTATATATAAAATATATATTAACACTCCTCAATTACAAAACTTCAAGTCATTATTTTAAACAAGACGGGGTGATATAGTCCTCAACTCCGACATGATAACCAAAGCTATTCGACGGTTCACAAAATATAAAAATCACCCGATTTATTTATTACGGGGTATCACACCCTATCCTCCTAAAAAGAAGTTTCGTCCTCGAAACTTGAAACGGGAAGGAGATTGATGAAATACATTCGGGTTATAGATCACCTCTATGAATAATTTCATTTTTCAATCACAAATATAATACTAGTACATATTTGTGAGAAAACATCAACACATAGTATGCCCCGTTAAGCAAATCTCACGGGTTGATGACGATGGGGTCTTCTTCGATCGCTTCTTCAGGGTCCTCTTCGGGATCTTCATCGGGATCCTCTTCGGCCTCTGCGACTTCTTGCCCCACAATCGGAATTGGGTCCACTGGGAGGATAGCAAGGATCTCCTCAGCGTTAGCCCGTATCATCGCCCTCTCTTGCTGGACGAGATGCTGAAGGACCTCTCTTGCCTGAGTGTACTGTGCCTCCCTCTCTCGAAGAGTGCATCGTACTGTAGCTAACTGAGCTTCTAGCTGCACAGCATGCTCGCGTTCCCGTGCAGCTGCCTCCAGTGCAGTCTGATTATGGCATCCCGATGAAATTATGGAGTCGCAGTCTGACTTGCCTCTAGATAATTGATATGCTCCAAGCAACGGGTATGTGTAGTAGGATCCATACTTAGAAGATTACTCAACTGTTTCCTTTCGGTTAACGTCTTAAGTATACTATGGAAATACCTCTCAGTGTCTTATATACACATCAAACCGACTTTAAATTGGCGGTCCTAGTGGCACTATAATTGTTTCTTAGCAGCCGCTATTATGGAGTCACCGTCATTCAGTGTCACTTATCTCTCTCCGCCACAACAATGATAATATTAATAATAAAATCTTAGCGATACACTCGCAATGATACCTGATAAGGACCGAGTTAATCAATGGTACAAATACGACCAAAATATAGGTCAAGCTAGAAAAATGCAATCACGGACTCTCGGTACTCCCACTTGATATCAAGATATGATGGCCATCTCTCAGATGTTGATCGTCGAGACAAGCAAACTGAAAGAAATGATAATAGATCAAAATAAAAGGAACTAACAGGGAATTAAAATTATTACATCCCACTCGTTTTGAAATAAGTTTCGTCCCAAAACTTAGGACATGAAACAATCAAGGCAAGACAAACTTTAGATGACACACGTTATATGCTGCCAACAACGGACATAAAACTCCATGTCATACAGAGCCGCTGCGATCCGATTCAATACGCAAGAATGTTTACGAAGTGCAACAATCATGAATCACTATGGTTAATAATCCAAATAGTACAATAACCAAAATGCGAGCTTAATGCTGAACAAGTATATAATTACGACAACCTCAAAGGTATGGAAGATGACTTACTGGGACGAGTACCCGAATCTTAAGGAAATCAGATGCTCGATAATCATGATGCGAGATCGAGCAACAACAATTGAACCACAACGATCGAAAACATTGATCGAACAACAATGATTGGATGACAATAATCAAACAACTCCGAAGTTCACGCCTCAACTCAAGATGTTAAGTGGCCTTGTAAGAATTACAATGTACTTACTTTGCATAGGACTCACGAGATTTGAACCGAACTTGGGAAAAAATCACAAGTGTAACGGATTCATCCGAAATGATGTCACAACTCGTTCGAACGACAAAACCGGAGAACAGAACAAATTCAGAAGGTAGCACCGAACATAAGCAAATCGATAGGATGGAAAAATACATAAGTCAAAAACTCGGGTGTCATGATCCACTTTAAATGAAAGAAGTTTGTCCCCAAAATTTAGAACAACAAAAACAAGGTAATAACATAACGAGCAACTTCATAAGGTTGGATGATCTAATCTCTAAGCAATTTGATGAATGCGGAATGACTATTAAGATCACGAGAATTTCTCGGTAGTGATGCGATATAGTTAACGGCACAAGTTGAATTCAAAATAAAGCACAACGCAAATAGATATGGTTTGCCGTGGATTCATGAGTTACCAGAGGAAATATGGTCCAATATTCAACGTCGATGGGTTTATACAACGAGATATTGAAACAAGTACTTGACGGAAACCACAATTACGATAAGCTCAGACATCAAGCCAATCATCGTAGTGCCACCGAAATCACAAGTTCTGCAGTGCGATAATAGAGTCAAACATAAGGGTTCAAGGCCCTAAATTATACAAGCTCAAGTGTTGTTACCCAAAATATTATACGTAATTATTTGCTGGATATGGCTACAGGTGAGTAACAAACAAAATGCGAGAGCACGTCCGAGGGAATGTAAATAACACAAGATTTGCCGGGGTTGTTATTCCCAGGCTTGAATGCTCTTGCGAGATATTATTAATACGAATACTTTGGAGTACAAATATTAATGTTAGAGTACAATTACAATGAGTGTAACGACCCTAGTTATCTAGCTCTTGAGTGCTGATGATTTCCGGAAGAACCAGAGTTAATGCTTTATGAGTTCTTGTAACAAAGATGAAGTGCTGTAGTCAACTGCGAGAAATCAACTCTCTCACTGTGTGAATTTAGCTGAACCCATTTCCAAATGCTGGAGGTCTCCTACTTATAGAAGAGGAGGTAGTTGGGATGTCTTGATCCCGAGCGGGCGATTGCCTTTCTTGTATTATAATAAGCGGGCGATCGTCTTAACACGTGGGTCAGTTTCCTTAAAGTCCGCGGCTGCTACTGGCAGCCAGCTGTGCAAACTAATGAGAAGATGACACGTGCCTCACGTCGCTGTCTTGTGGGGTACACCTTGGACCTTTCGGCGGGTCTGTCGGTAGGTGAGGTTGTCCTTTCCATCTACAGTTAGTGACAGGCTGGAGTCAAATATCCTTTTCCTATGGCGCCTTTTCCGGATCAGCACGTGGGCCTCTATCCCGAGGTTCGGTCTTCGCAGACTTGACAGATGTTGGCTTTACATGTGGCATGAGGCGGTCGTCCTTGGTCGGGCACCAAAGTCGATCGCTAGGTGCCAAGAGATGATCGCCCTGGATGTCGATCGCTCGGTACTTTGATCTTGATCCAGAACCTTCATTCGGTAAGTGTGCCTTGGTTTATTTGATGCTGACTTTGGTCGCTCGGCCCTTATGCCGATCGCTGTCGAGGCGTATTAATCACCGCACAATAGCAAGTATCCCGATTATTAAACTCTTCTCCTCCTCAAAGGGAGTTTTGTCCTCAATACGTAGAACTACCAAGTTGAGATGGAAGCAAGAAGATAAATAGAATCAAAGCCACAATTGTCGGAAGCATCAACAATTCAGACATATTATGAAAGCATCATTTTCCAACATCTGGTATACCGGATGCCCCTTGATCATTTGCTTTGTTCTCCGATAGATTGCGGACATTTGATCGAATATTAAATGCTCACGGCTCCTCAGAATCCTTAGAATCGTCAACCGAGTTGAACAAGTCGGAATTATGTATATACAATTCATAGGATATGACCAACAATAACATTTAACATCAAATGATTCATCAGAATCGGGTAAAAAATGAGATCAAGAACAAAATCTACAAAATGGTTAACTCAAGAAATGGAATTACCTCGATCCGATGAAGAACAATAGATTAGATGATGATATACTCCAAAACACCTTTGAATGGAACAAAATCGGCCAAGATCACGAACCCTAGTCGCCTTCGATCCACACCTTGGTGTTACCCACGGAGAAAAAGAAAAAGAGTGGAAATATTGAATCATGATTGCTGTCCGATTTATATACCTAATAGATTAGCGTGCACTATCTACAAGCTAGTGTGTGCTAATGAGACTCCAGCCAGTCTAGTAGCTTCTGGACTGCCCCCCGAACTACCAGTTAGCATGCGTTACCCTCCCCGTAGCGTGTGCTAACTACTGCATCTTAGCGCGTGCTATATAATTGCATAGCGTGCGCTGCCGAAATCTCAATTGAATGTAGTAGTTTCTACATCTCGCGTTAGCGTGCGCTATCCATAAGGTAGTGTGCGCTAATTATGCACAATAGCGCGTGCTATACCTATATCAAAGTAGAATTCACCACCACAACCATACCCCCATTGGGACAACAAACACGCAACAATCTGAATCGCAACCAACCGCGTGTCCAAACATGACATACGATCCCAAAACTATATGATTGTGGTGCCAACACTTTGTAAAAACAATCCTTTTGAAAGTTAGAGGGCGAGCTAAGATTCGCCAAACTTGTAAGTACTTTACTCTTACTGGAATAGGAGGTTTTTATTTTACACGTTGATTTTGAAATAATGCACAAAACAATTTATATTTTTCAAATTCTCACAGACGTCTATAATCCGAAATGTTTCAAAAATTTACTTGGGTCTTAAATAAAATGAAGATCCTCCTCTTCTAATAATTGTTTAATCGAAAAGAAAATATTTTCCACCGAATACATAATCATTTGATATAATGATATTAAATCGTAGGTTTTCACCATTTGAAAGAGTTTGAAAAACCACTTTAAAAATACTCCCGCAGCGGTTAAAATTGAAACTTAAAAATCTCAATCGTAAAAGAATATAGGAATCGATAGTATTCCCAATTTTCCAAAATACAATGTATCACTATTTTCACCCGGACCGTATACGTATTTGATAGGAAGACAAATGTATGCTTCCTTAAAACCCGGTTTAAAGAAGCCCAATATAAATCGACGTACCGATATCTGAATAAAGGAGGGGAGACCTAGACGAATGAAGTCCGACCTATGGACTCAGATAAGGGCGTGCCGACCTTAGAGGTCTCGCCGACCTATGGGCTCAAATAAGAGTGTGCCGACCTAAGAGGTCTCGCCGACCTATGGTCTCAGATAAGAGCGTGCCGACCTCAGAGGTCTCGCCGACCTATGGACTTGGACAAGAGTGTCCCGACCTAAGTGGCCCTTTATAATATGAGTCGACCTGCCTAGTCATACTCGGGGTCGAGAATCACCAGGCTAATGAAGGTTGAGCTCTCGGAAAGGTAAATCTTGACCTACCTGACATAATCCCAGAGATTCAGGGACTGGTAAGCCATAGTCCCTAATCCCGGATATCCAGGGATGGGAAATTGCAGCCTGAATCCCTGAATATCCGGGATCTTTCCTAAAATCAGGAAAAGATCTTAAGGACAGACAACCCTCCCTTCTATAAATAGGGGAAAAGCCTTTCTTTCAAAGGTCAAGCATAATTCCGAGATTACAATATTTTAGAGAGAGAGAGAGAAAGAAATACACATAGAGAGAGAAAGAGTAACACTACATATATTAGGGTTTTCTCAGATAAACTTCAGAGATTAATCCAGTTACATCAAGTGGCGCCGTCTGTGGGAACGGTGACATTGAGTCACTTTGAGTTGAGATGTGAGATCAGTAATGGCGGAAGAAACAAACCAGAAGACAATAGTGGAGCTGATACCCCGAAATTTGGAAGAAGAACTAGCAGCTCCGGGTGGAGAATCGACTCTGGAAAAAACACCCATCACACCGGTAGAAGAAGCTGCACCTAGCACAATCACACTGATAAAGGAAGCCTTAGCCAACATAATCGCTAGTGCGATCCAGAAGAGCCGAGAGGTCGAAAAGCAAAAAATACCATGAAAAGTAATACACATCCTCTCGGATGGGATGGAGGAAATCGATCACCAGGAAGAGCATGTCCAAGAGTATGGTAGCAATCTAGACAGGAAAAAATGCTGGATCCCTTAATATCCAGTATGCAAGATGAGATAGAGGAGTTGCGACAGAGGGTTGCGGGGAAGGACGTGGAGAGTCATCCAGGCCACCCCTTCTCGGAGGGCATACTACAGGCTGAACTCCCATATGGGTTTAGGGCTGTCACATTCACCTACGATGTGCTCTCAGATCCTACCCGACATTTATACCGATTCGAGAACATGGCCATATTGCACCGATATTCGGATGCCGTGAGTTGTAGAGCATTCCTGGCTACGTTGATGGAGTCAGCTCAGGATTGGTTCCACCAGATACCCCCAAGGACAATCACTAGCTTCAAAACTTTCAGCTCGACGTTCTTGACTCACTTCACAAGCGCTAGGGCACACCACAAGACCTTGATGCCCTTATTCAGTATCAAGCAGTACTCCAGAGAAGTGCTGAGAGCCTACGTGACCCGGTTTACAAAGGCATGTCCGGAGGTACCCTGGTCATCTGAAGAGGTAAAGACGAGTACCTTGACGCAGGGACTAAAGCCTGGGCTGCTACGCACCTCGTTGGATAAAAAACTGGCCAGAACATATGATGCAGTCTTAGCCCGATGTTCAAAATACATCAATGTTGAAGAAGCCGATAAGGATATGGAGGAATTGCAAGAAAAATCCGAAGATGGGGAAGGAGGAACTAGCAGGGTGGTGCAGCGCGAGGAGTATATCTTTCGAGGAAATCTACCTCGGGAGGAAATACCGCATGGAAAGATAGACCAGAACACGGATCGAAGGAAGAGCAATACCGGCCTAATATGACCAAGATTTGACCAATACAGCCCATTAACAATGAGAAGAGCGCAGGTTTTGGAAACAGTTGAGGGTAAGATGAATAGGGTTATCGAGTGGCCTACATCTCGTTCTAATGGGCCTACCCAGCCAAAATACGAGCCTTATTGTCGATTCCACAATGACTATGGGCATAAAACAGACGAGTGCAAACACCTCAAAGACGAGATCGACAGGCTAGTTTGAGCGGGATATCTAATGGAGTTCACATATCAGCAGAGGAATGGAGGCCGGAGGAAACCACCCATGCCCCAGGGGGGACAGGTATGAAAAGAGAAGCCCCTCGGGGACCCGCTGCTCCCCCAGCTAAGAAAGGAGTGATCCACATGATATCAGTAGGACCAACCGATGGAAGTTCTAATCAGGCCAGGAAAGCTCACACGCGAAAGGCTAAGTGTCATTAGTTCGAAGAGGTCGCCTCTGTGAGCAGCGGACCGGTCATTCAGTTCGGCCCTGCAGATTATAGCGGGATACATGCACCCCATAAAGACGCACTGGTCATTACCGCAAAGATTGCCAATTATAATGTGCAAAGAGTATTCATCGATACAGGAATCTCAGTGGACATCTTGTTCTATGATTGTTTCAAACAAATGAACCTTGAGGTGAAATTAAAGAAGGTAGATACGACACTTTATGGGTTCTGCATGACCGAGGTGCAACCGGTCGGAGAAGTGGTACTTCCGGTAGCACTGGGCCAGATACCTCATCGGAAGGTCAAGATGCTCAGGTTTTTAGTGGTGAACACCAAATCAGCCTATAACGCCATTTTAGGGTGACCAGGGCTCAACAAGTTCGAAGCGGTAGCATCTACCTCACACAAAAAAGTAAAATTCCCCATAAGAAGCGGGGTAGGGGAGGTAGCCGGGGATCAGTTTGTATCCCGATCTTGTTACCAAACAACGGTAAGACAGGGAGTACATCACAGTAAAAGGATGTCCGAGCTAAGAGGCCCGGATCCAGAGTTTAAAAAGAATAAAAAATCAAAAGCGCCCAAGGAGGCTGAGGAAGAAGGTGTCAAGCCTAACAAGGAGTTAATGGAGATAGAATTGGTTCCTAGAAAGCCAGAAACAAAAACTCGCGCGGGGAATCGGTTGGACGATGGGATAAAGGAAAGCCTGATCTGCTTGCTAAGGAGATTTGTGGACATTTTCACGTTCACGGCCAAGGATATGGTGGGAATCAGCCCAGCAGTCGCCGAGCACAGCTTAAACATCAACCCAACCATAAGGCCCGTGAAGTAGAAGAGGAGGCATTTGGGGCCGGAGATGGATGGAATCATTGGGGAAGAAGTTGACAAGCTCCTCCGAGCTAGGTACATAACGGAGATCCAGTTTCCGGAGTGGTTATCCAACGCTGTCAAGGTAGGCAAAAGCCAAGGGAAGTAGAGAATGTGCATGGACTTCCGAAACCTAAATAAAGCATGTGCAAAGGATTACTACCCATTACCCTCCATAGATCAACTAGTGGACTCAACCTCGGGGTGCGAATTGCTCAGCATGATGGATCCATCTCAGGGATATCATCAGATTCCCATTGCACCCGAGGATAGAAATAGGTTCAGCTTTGTGGTATCAAAAGGAACTTTTTTTTATGTGTGCATGCCTTTCGGATTAAAGAATGCGGGAGCCACATATCAAAGGATGGTTGATAGAATATTTAAATCCCAAATCGGCAGAAACATGGAGGTCTACGTGAATGATATGCTAGTAAAAAGTGCAAAGGCGGGAGAGCATATCAAAGATCTAGAGGAAACGTTCGAAAATCTACGCACGTACGGAATGAAGCTCAACCCATCGAAGTGTTCTTTTGGAGTAAAATCGGGAAAATTTCTAGGATACTTGGTCACAGAGCAAGGAATCAAGGTCAACCCAGAAAAGGTCAAAGCAGTACTATAAATGAATCCTCCAAAAAAACATCAAAGATATCCAGGTACTAGCAGGAAGAATAGTGGGGCTGAGCCGGTTCATATCAAGCTCAGCCGAGAAGCGATTCCCATTTGTTAAACTCTTAAGAAAAGGGAACAAATTCAAATGGACTTCTGAAGCACAAACTATTGGGATTCGGTGCCTAAATCGAAGGCCCACCAGAAGCGGTAAAACAAAAATTAATTCCATCAGAATCCCTACGAGGATTGATCGAGCTACATATATACTAATATAGAAACGAAATCACAAGAGATATAAAAACTCACCCTTGTGGTCCGTTGATTAAATGGATTCCTTCTATTGAGCTATTCCCCAAGCTTTGCTTGATCTCTATGTATCCAATCTGCTCTGAGCTCTTGGATGATCTAACATCGAAAAGACAACGTCTCTACTTGCCACGCACCGGAGAAACGAATGGAACGACAATCACCCGATTAACCTCTAAGGTTACGGCTAGAATCAAGTAATGGAAGCTTTCAAATCAAAATTACAACACTCTAAGTGTTTTATCTTTGATCTCTTTTTGATTTCTTGATATTCTCCAAGAACAACAAGAACAAGATATGAAATGAAGAAGAAGACTTCGAGGAAGAACTTTTCTCTCTCTTTTCTCTCACCAACCGTATATAATGCACACCAAGGGTGAAGTGAGGGATTTCAAGTCTTCTTTTTATTCTTCATTTCACAATATAAAGCTCCCAACCTAATCATGTCCATGATACTTGTCCCCTTGACATAAAGATATTCCAAACATCATGATGTAGACAAGAAGACTCACATGGAGGTGAGTTGGGGTGGGGAGGTCATCTAGAAGGAGTCGGACTAATTCGGTTCGTTTCGGACTATCGTGAGTCTAAACAGATAAACTCCGATTCTGTTCCGATGTATTTATATCGATTAATTAATCCAATGAATTAATCATATCAAATACATAATAGCATAATTAATTTCTCCAAGAAATAATTATATTCATGTATTAAATTAATCATCCAGTAATATATTTAATTTAGTAGGCCGTAAATCAATTATCCAATAAATCAATTTAGACATCCAATGTCCCAAATTAGATATCCAATATCCAATATTCATAATGAGAGAATAAGCCCGATTCATTCTGTCGTCAATCCTATTGCGCAACTCGGTAGGTCCGTCTCAGTCAGCAATGGGAGGAACCAAAGAGTAGTAGCACCACCTAGCCAGCCTGGCGGCCTACACTGTACTCCAACTGAGAACGAATGATTAGGATTATTCAAGAACCATTCTGTCGTGAATACCAGTATACGTATAAACCCTTCTTTCAAATGTCCAGATCAAGCTATAGGGTCACGGTCAATCAAACCCCATCTGTACTTAACGCTATGCATGCGTTAATGCAAATTGAGATCATCGAGCTCTCTTGTATCTAATACAACTAGCTCCAATGCTTTGGCCAAAGACTTATGATCTCATCTGCCAATAACCGCATAGGACATATAACCCGCTCACTAACGGGAGAAAGAATTCTATCTTTGTATTCAGTAGGACCTGCTACTTGCCCGTCAAGATGCACGTCGAGGTTGACCCCCACCTTCCGGTTTACAGGGTCGAACTACTCTAATGAAAATCTTGACGTCAGAAGCACATCCCTACTAAATCCTCAAGTCGAAGGTTCACGAATACCTACCACAACTTTTCGATTCCGTTATTGACTGTCCCAGAGTGAAATTCGTGTGACGAATCGTGGGTGAGTCGGTTCGAGTATAATAATCCAATTAGCATACCTATAACGTGTGCTCCCACTAACCATTAGTGTTCGACAGACACTCTCCATGTCAAAGAATACGTCATACAAGTCTTCACATAAACTTAACTTCCTAGTCAATTTTCATCGACTTGTGAATGATTAAGTATTTGAGCTATAAACCTTTCCAATGCCGACCCCCTTATCCAATAAGGAGTGTAACGTTTTACTCTCAAATACATGGACTAGTTTCTTGTAATATCCGTACTTTATATTTTTGGTAATTTCTATTTTTGATGTATGTTCGTTTCGAACGACTCGTTTATTACTAGTTTGGAATTTTAAATCTATTTTGTTCTTGGAGTTTTTCCATACGGGCGAGTTTCGAAGATCATGTCTTGCTTAAGGTGTCGCCGACACGGGGAGTTTACCGTTTCGTCGGAAAGGTAAATTTAGTCTGAGATATATTGGACCGTTCGAGATTTTAGAAAGAGTTGGAGAGCTTGCCTATCGGTTAGGCTTGCCACCGTCCCTGAGTCACGTGCATAATGTATTTCATGTCTCCTAGCTTAGGAAGTACGTACCGAACCCTAGCCATATTATTGATTTTGAAGAGATTGAGTTGGGACCCGACATTACCATCGAGGAGAGGCCGATTCAGATTTTAGAGCATCGGGTGAAGCAACTTAGTCACAAAATCATTCCTTTGGTTAAAGTTCAATGGTCGAGGCATGGATCCGAGGAAGCCACATGGGAGACGGAAGAGAGTATGAAGTCGAGATACCCCAATTTATTCGAGTTGTAAGTTTCCGGATGAAACTTATTTTTAGGGGGAGAGAATGTAATATCCGTACTTTCTATTTTTGGTAATTTCTATTTTTGATGTATGTTCGTTTCGGACGACTCGTATATTACTAGTTTGGAATTTTAAATCTATTTTGTTCTTGGAGTTTTTCCATCCGGACGAGTTTCGAAGATATTTTTACGTATTTTCATCTTGAATTATACTTTGTTGTATGTGTGTTCGATTCTCGTGAAACTCGTTCGATTTCATTATTCCGCTGTTTCTATGAGTTCGTTTGGATGAGTTGCTCATGTTGTAAGTTTCGGATTATTAATCCGACGTCGTATCATGAATTTTCGAATGTTTGGGCCATTTTGTAATTTCCTAGAAGTTTAGGGTGCTTTTATCCTCCTTGTCGTATTTTGGATTCATCGGTAGTTGGAAGTGTATTTTCTTTCAAAACTCAGCTTCGTTGTTATGGATACCTCATGTTTACACTTTTGATTCTATCCTTGTGTTGCGTTTCGTCGTTGTATCGACCGTGCAGAATTAATTGTTTAGCAGCGTGGCACTGCTACATGCATAACGTACGTTATGCATGCTCCCTTACGTACGTTATAGAGGCATCATAACGTACGTTATACCTTATTGGTAACGTACATTATGGTTTTCACAAAAGAGTACAGATTGTTTGTTACGTATGTTAACCTGTGAGAGGTTACGTATGTAAACCTCATAACGTACGTTAACAACTCGTGTTAACGTACGTAACACTCTGTCAGGCGTTTTAAATCCTGACTTAACCTCAGTCGCGTTATTTTGTTCGTTCTCATCCCTTTGTACGCGACATGAGTTTTTCTCGAGCGATTTGGAGCGATTTGCAATCCGTAGAGTCCCTCTGGAGTTTGATTATTGTGTACCAAGGGAGGTTAATCATCATCATAATCATCATTCTCTGTCCGAATCAAGGTATTCATCGTTGAACCCTAGTTTTTTTTTGGGATTTCGGGATTTTGACATAATTCATCCTCTTTAATCCGTTTTAGCTCCGTCGAATTGTTAGATTACGGATGTGTAGTCGTAATCCCTTGTTTCCATTATAGTCTAATGAATTTAACCTCGTAGTTTCGCTATTATAAGATTTAAACCATCTAGGATTTCGTAGTGACCAGTAAATTGTTCCAACGGGTAGGATTAGCATTAATTCTTACCTTTCCGCTATATTGAGACTTGTTTGTATACCGTTATTGTGTTAGGGTCGGATTGGGGAGGATTGTTCGGACCGAAACCTATTCCTTCGTCGTTTCCTTCGCGTCGTGTTAACCAAGGCAAGTACATGTATTACATTCCGTTATGTATGTTACGTTTTCGAAATGAATGATAAATTGTGGTTTCGGGTGCGTGAGTTGTGTTCCTTCCACCCGAAGTGTTGGACGGGTTTTCTGGGGGTCGATACTAAGGGGTACGGCCGCTAAAGTGGACTTGGGTGTGTATATGGTTGAACTTCCACCCGGAGTATCCGACGGGATATCTGGGGGTCGATACTAAGGGGTACGACCGCGGAAGTGGTATTCCACCCGGAGCGTTCGACGGGATGTCTGGGGGTCGATACTAACTGGTACAGCCACGGGATACCAGTTGTGATTTTGTGATATCGTGATGATTGAAAACTGATTTGATTGCCAATGTAGTATTCCAGAATATTTACGGCAAATGTTTACTGATTGAGATGATTGTGTAAAAATCGTATTTGTATATAATGTTGTGTAATTGTGTACTTGCACTATCTATTCGAATGCTAACCCCTTAAATGGGGAAAATGCATCTTATGCATTTCAGGTACCGGGAGAGCTGAGGAGCAGGCACAGGACATGAACGCAAAGGATGGGTTGGCATGATTATGAGGCTCGAGTCTTTAATTATGTTGGGTCGTTTATATTGTTTGAGTATCGGAATTTGAACGGTTTTATTGTATTCGGTTAAAGTCCCCTGCGTGGGCAATGACATGGTATCGACTTATACTTTCACGTACTTTTATTAAAACGTTTTGGCCAAGGCCGGCCCATTTTTACATTAATGATTGTGTCTTTGGGATTTTCTTTGTATTGAATATGTGTCATGTGTTAGCCTGGTAGACCTCCCGAGGGTTCTACGGCGTGTAATGTCCCATTTGAGAATTGGGGTGTTACATTTATGGTATTGGAGATAGGTTTTGAATGCCTAGGCTGTCCGTTAATTTTGGGTCTGTCAGTTAAGTCGTTCGAGTCAGTCGTTGAGCCTAATATCATCATGCTACCGTATTTTCATGCGACCCGTGGCTGTAAGTCTCCTCGAACTCTTATATTCTGAAATTCGTTTTCTTGCGTTTTTTGGGATTGTGAATTGTGATACCAACCATATAAACTGTGAACCTTTCTGATCTTGTTCATTCTTATCTTTTCTTCAGTATGTTGAGAGGTCGTGGTAGACCAGCTAGGAGACGCGGTCGAGGCTGCGGACGGGGTTCTATTAATGAGGAAGTTTCACTTTCTCAGTCCTCTGCAGATTCGACCTCTTAGTCAGTGCCGAGCACTCTACCTTTGAGCTCTGACGGGCAGTAGAATATGTCAGTCAGTCAGGATCTATCATCGGGTAATAATGCCGACGCCGGGGCTACTGCCGTACTTCAGCAGTTAGTAGCCCAGCTTGCTCAGATAGCTCAGGATGGACGCCAGATTCCGCCCCCGACACCTGAAGAGGAAGCTAGTAAGTGACTTCAGATGGTGACTAAGATGCACCCTCCTCGTTTCTCCGGATCGTCTGGCTCCCTCCGTTGGGATAATTGGATTTTCCAGTTGTCCAGGACCTTTGATGCCGTAGCTTGTCCCGAAGACAGGAGGGTACATATTGCCCAGTACCTCCTGGATAAGGAAGCTGCGGAATGGTGGGAGGCTGTGGCACCCAGAGGCCGTCGAGCCACTTGGGATGAGTTCAGGGCTGCTATGGAAGCAGAATATTGTCCGCCGCTAGTCAAAGAATGCAGAATTGTGGAGTTCTTCACTGCCACACCCCAGGATGTGCCGATTTCTCAGGCCATTATCTCTTACAATCAGCAGTTGGGTTTCGTGAAAGATCAGGTGAGGATGGAGGCTGATAAAATCCGTTATTTCAATATGCGCATGAAACCGCATATCAGGCAGAGTATGGCACCGCTCATGTGTGCTACTTTGAAGGAGTATCAGGATCGCGCTCTAGCGATCGAGATGGCCGCACCGGAATCAGAGTTGGGTACTGAGGCCAAGAAACAGAAAACGCTTGGCAGTTTTTCATCCGGCAAGAGTGGCCAATTTTCGAGAGCACAGTCTGCCCCTACACCGGGGAAGAGGCTGTTTCATCAGGGTGGGGGATCGTAGGGTAATCGTTCAGTCCAGTCCGTTGCTTTTGGTGGCAGGGTTTGTTTTAACTGCAACCAATATGAGCATTTGATGAAGGATTGCCCTTTTCCTCCAGTTACTTGATTTACTTGCGAGCAGACCGGGCACCGAGCAGCACATTGTGAGAGAGCCACCAGGGTTGCCAGAGCTCCGACTACCACCACCGTTCAGAGAGAGCATTGTATTGATTAGAAGACTCCAGTTACTCATGTTCCTGAGAGTTCGGGCCGTGGTAGGGGCCGGGGTCAGCTGGACCACCGAGCTGCATCTAGTTCGGGCTCAGTCCACCCTCGGTTATATCAGATGAGGCGCATGGAGGAGATAGACGTTCCAGTGACGTCAGGTACCACTCAGATCCTTTCTCATCCAGTTTCAGTGCTTTTTGATTCGGGTGCTACCCATTCCTTTATTGCTTCGGATTGTGTGAGTCGTATTGGCTTTGACTGCTTGTTTGAGTGTGAACCGTTTGCAGTGGGAATGCCTAGCGGGGATCGTATGATTGGGTACCGGGAGGTTAGGGATTGCCCAGTGAGGATCGGGAGCCGTGATTGGCCCTCGAATCTCATTGTTATAGACCTTAAGGGTGAGGATTTGATCCTCGGGGATGATTGGATGGATCGTCACGGTGCTATCATGAACTATCGGACTCGTACCATCTAGATAGTGGCCAAGGACGGCACCGAGCATACTCTCGTGGGTTGTAAGCCGGGGAGATCGGGGAGTGTGATTAGCGCCTTAAAGGCGATGAAACTTCTGAACTAGGGTTGTGTCAGCTAGTGGTGTTACGCTCTGCAGGCGGAGGATGGTGGAGTTGACATGTCGTCGATTCCAGTTGTTAGTGAGTATCCCGACGTATACCCGTATGACTTGCCGGGATTACCACCACAACGAGAGGTGGAGTTTTCGATTGATCTTGAGCCGAATGCGGCCCCTATTTCCCTAGCGTCGTACCGTATGGCACCGTCAGAGATGTTAGAGTTGAAGAAGCAGTTGGGAGAGTTGTTAGAAAAAGGGTATATTCGACCGAGCGCATCGCCTTGGGGTGCGCCTGTACTTTTTGTTAAGAAGAAGGATGGATCGCTTCGTTTATGCATCGAATATCGAGAATTAAACAAGTTAACCATAAAAAATAAATACCCTTTGCCCCGGATTGATGACTTGTTTGATCAGCTTCAGGGGGCGACAGTCTTTTCGAAGATTAACTTGCGATCGGGCTACTATCAGTTGAGGATTTGGGACAGCGATATACCGAAAGCTGCCTTTCGGACGAGATATGGCCATTACGAGTTCGTGGTTATGCCTTTCGGGCTAACCAACGCCCCAGCAGTGTTCATGCAGTTGATGTACAAAGTTTTTATTGAGTATCTGGACAAATTCGTAGTCGTCTTTATCGATGACATTCTTATCTATTCAGGGAGTCGGGAGGAGCACATCTTACATCTCTGGATTGTATTAGACATTTTGAGAGCTGAGCAGTTGTACGCGAAGTTCTCTAAGTGTGAGTTTTGGCTCTAGGAAGTGATGTTCCTCGGGCATGTGATTTCAGCAGAGGGAGTTCGGGTAGATCCGCAGAAGATAGAGGCAGTGATGGCTTGGGAGCCGCCTAAGAATGTGAAGGAGGTGAGGAGTTTTCTGGGTCTTGCCGGCTATTACCGTAGATTTGTTGAGGGATTTTCTAAGATCACTAGACCACTCACTCAGTTGCTCCAGAAGACTCAGAAATTTGAGTGGACCGCAGACAGACAGGGTAGTTTTTACGAGTTGAAGAGACGACTAACTACCGCACCCGTGTTAGCATTGCCTTAGGGGAACGAAGATTTTGTGGTATATAGTGATGCTTCGGGCCTCGGGATTGGATGTGTTTTGATGCATAGAGATAGGGTTATTGCTTATGCATCCCGCCAGTTGAACCCTTATGAGGTGAATTACCCCACGCACGATTTGGAGTTAGCTGCGGTCGTTTTCGCCTTAAAGATATGGAGGCATTATCTCTATGGGTCATCGTGTAAGATTTTTACGGATCACAAGAGTCTGAAGTATATCTTCAGTCATAAAGAGTTGAATATGAGGCAGCGTAGGTGGTTGGAGCTAATTAAAGATTACGACCTCGAGATACTTTATCATCCGGGTAAGGCCAACGTAGTGGCTGATGCGTTGAGCCGTAAACCGATGGCGTTACAGATGTTAGAGGTACTTACACCACAGAACAGGATCCAGTAGGATTTGATTTGTCAGAATATCGAGGTCTGGGTTCAGAGAGTTCAGGGTCAGTTGTGTGCGTTAGAGATCACTTCGTCCTTGACTAATGATATCAAGGCAAAACAGTATGATGATCCGTTTTTGGTCCAGTTGAGGGAGGATGTGAGGAAGGGGAAAGCCCCTGGATTTGTGGTTCAGGATGATGGCGTTTTGAGATTTGCGGTAGATTATGTGTACCGAATGACATTAAGTTGAGACAGAAGATTTTGAGTGAGGCTCATACTACGCCTTACTCCATACATCCTGGTACGAGCAAAATGTACAAGGATGTGAGGAGTAACTACGGGTGGAGCAATTTGAAGACAGACGTTAGCAAGTTTGTGGCGAAGTGTTTGACCTGTCAGCGGGTTAAGATTGAACATCAGCGGCCCGCGGGGTTGCTACGACCACTTCCCATTCTGGAATGGAAGTGGGAAGACATCTCTATGGATTTCATTACCGGGATGCCTAGGACTCGGACTGGAATGAACATGATTTGGGTTATTGTCGATTGACTAACCAAATCAGCTCATTTACTGGGTATTAGGGACACTTGGGGGCCGGAGAGGCTGGCACGAGTATTTATTGCAGAGATCGTGAGATTGCGTGGGACTCATAGGAGTATTGTTTCAGATCGAGATGGCCGGTTTGTATCACATTTTTGGCAGGCTGTTCATCGAGCTTTGGGGACTGAATTGAGACTCAGTACGTCTTACCACCCTCAGACTGACGGACAGTCAGAGCGGACGATCCAAACGCTGGAGGATATGTTGAGAGCCTGCGCCTTAGATTGGAAGGATGATTGGGAGTCGCACTTGCCATTGATCGAGTTTATGTACAACAATAGTTGGCACGCCTCGATCAAAATGGCACCATTTGAGACATTGTATGGGAGGAGGTGTAGATCTCCGTTGTGTTGGGACGATGCGTCCGAGATAATTGGTACCGAGCCCGATATGGTAGTTGAGACGAGAGAGAAGATTGCTATGATTCGCGATAGATTGTTGACGGCCCAGAGTCGGCAGAAGTCTTATGCCGATACGCGTCGCCGGACGTTGGAGTTTGAGGTGGGAGATCATGTCTTGCTTAAGGTGTCGCCGACACGGGGAGTTTACCGTTTCGGTCGGAAAGGTAAACTTAGTCCGAGATATATTGGACCGTTCGAGATTTTAGAGAGAGTTGGAGAGCTTGCCTATCAGTTAGGCTTGCCACCATCCCTGAGTCACGTGCATAATGTATTTCATGTCTCCCAGCTTATGAAGTACGTACCGAACCCTAGCCATATTATTGATTTCGGAGAGATTGAGTTGGTACCCGACATTACCATCGACGAGAGGCCGATTCAGATTTTAGAGCATCGGGTGAAGCAACTTAGGCACAAAACCATTCCTTTGGTTAAAGTTAAATGGTCGAGGCATGGATCCGAGGAAGCCACGTGGGAGACGGAAGAGAGTATGAAGTCGAGATACCCCGATTTATTTGAGCTGTAAGTTTCCGGACGAAACTTATTTTTAGGGGGAGAGAATGTAATATCCGTACTTTCTATTTTTGGTAATTTTTATTTTTGATGTATGTTCGTTTCGGACGACTCGTATATTACTAGTTTGGAATTTTAAATCTATTTTGTTCTTGGAGTTTTTCCACCCGGACGAGTTTCGAAGATATTTTTACGTATTTTCATCTTGAATTATACTTTGTTGTATGTGTGTTCGATTCTCGTAAAACTCATTCGATTCCATTATTACGCTGTTTCTATGAGTTCGTTTGGATGAGTTGCTCATATTGTAAGTTTCGGATTGTTAATCCAAAGTCGTATCATGAATTTTCGGATGTTTGGGCAATTTTGTAATTTCCTAGAAGTTTAGGGTGCTTTTATCCTCCTTGTCGTATTTTGTATTCCTCGGTAGTTGGAAGTGTATTTTCTTTCAAAACTTAGCTTCGTTGTTATGGATACCTCATGTTTACACTTTTGATTCTATCCTTGTGTTGCGTTTCGACGTTGTATCGACTGTGCAGAATTAAGTGTTTAGCAGCGTGGGACTGCTGCATGCATAACGTATGTTATGCATGCTCCCTTACATACGTTATAGAGGCATCATAACGTACGTTATACCTTATTGGTAACGTACGTTATGGTTTTCACAAAAGAGTACAGATTGTTTGTTACATACGTTAACCTGTGAGAGGTTACGTACGTAAACCTCATAACGTATGTTAACAACTCGTGTTAACGTACGTAACACTCTGTCAGGCGTTTTAAATCCAGACTTAACCTCAGTCGCGTTATTTCGTTCCTTCTCATCCCTTTATATGCGACGTGAGTTTTCCTCGAGCGATTTGGAGCGATTTGCCCAGAGCAATCCGTAGAGTCCCTCTGGAGTTTGATTATTGTGTACCAAGGGAGGTTAATCATCATCATAATCCTCATTCTCTGTCCGAATCAAGGTATTCATCGTTGAACCCTTGTTTTTTTTTGGATTTCGGGATTTTGACATAATTCTTCCTCTTTAATCCATTTTAGCTCCGTCGAATTGTTAGATTACGGATGTGTAGTCGTAATCCCTTGTTTCCATTATAGTCTAATGAATTTAACCTCGTAGTTTCGCCATTGTAAGATTTAAACCATCTAGGATTTCGTAGTGACCGGCAAATTGTTCCAACGTGTAGGATTAGGATTAATTCTTACCTTTCCGCTATATTGAGACTTGTTTGTATACCGTTATTGTGTTAGGGTCGGATTTAAGAGGATTGTTCGGACCGAAACCTATTCCTTCGTCGTTTCCTTCGCGTCGTGTTAACCAAGGCAAGTACATGTATTACATTCCGTTATGTATGTTACGTTTTCGAAATGAATGATAAATTGTGGTTTCGCGTGTGTGAGTTGTGTTCCTTCCACCCGGAGCGTTCGACGGGATGTCTGGGGGTCGATACTAAGGGGTACGGCCGCGGAAGTGGACTTGGGTGTGTGTGGGTGGTTGAACTTCCACCCGGAGTGTTCGACGGGATGTCTGGGGGTTGATACTAAGGGGTACGGCCACGGGATACCAGTTATGATTTTGTGATATCGTGATGATTGAAAACTGATTTGATTGCCAATGTAGTATTCCGGAATATTTACGGCAAATGTTTATTGATTGAGATGATTGTGTAAAAATCGTATTTGTATATAATATTGTGTAATTGTGTACTTGCACTAGCTATTCGAATGCTAACCCCTTAAATGGGGGAAATGCGTCTTATGCATTTCAGGTACCGGGAGAGCTGAGGAGCAGGCACGGGACATGCACGCAGAGGATGGGTTGGGATGATTATGAGGCTTGAGTCTTTAATTATGTTGGGTCATTTATATTGTTTGAGTATCGGAATTTGAACGTTTTTATTGTATTCGGTTAAAGTCCCCTGCGTGGGCAATGACATGGTATCGACTTATACTTTCACGTACTTTTATTAAAACATTTTGGCCGAGGCTGCGGCCCATTTTTACATTAATGATTGTGTCTTTGGGATTTTCCTTGTATTGAATATGTGTCATGTGTTAGCCTTGTAGACCTCCCGAGGGTTCTACGACGTGTAATGTCCCATTTGAGAATTGGGGTGTTACATTTCTATATGTATATTTATGAGTTAGGAATGCCAGTAACTACCAGTAAATAAAGAAACATTCATTTGCCTTATGATAAAAGATTTACATAATTACAAGTACAATGCCCTCACTCAACATCCTCTGAGTGGCATTCGAGGGTATACTCTTAACAATCTTCCACTTGCACTCAATGCCACACTATGGTATCTAATACCCATGTTCTCCAGATGAAGCTCTAAGCTAATCTGAGAAAGTGGCTTGGTCAGTGGATCAGTGACGTAGTCGGCTGACTCAACTCTATGCAGCACAATATATCTCTTTGCGAATAAATTCTCTTACGAGATGATACTCTCTCTCAATATGTTTTGTACTATTATGAAACCTCGGATCCTAAGCCTGTGCTACCGCTCTGGCAACGCCGCACAAAATGTCATGTGAAGTTCACCCAGTAACTTCTTAATTCTTCCTTTGGAGGCCTCCGAGGCCGCTTTATACTCAGCCTAATAGGTGGAACCAGCAGTCGCGCTATACTTGACACTATGCCAAGATACTGCTCCTCCATGAAGAGTAAATGTAGCCAGAGGTAGACATAGAATCGTCTTTCTGTCCTTGGAAGTCCAATACCGTGAATCCCATCACATTCAGTTCTCCACCGCCATATATAAGAACCAGATCTCTAGTCCTTCTAAAGTACATGAGAACGTTCTTTACGGCGGTCTAATGTTCCTGAACTGGGTAAGCCCAAAACCTACTTACCACGTTCCCAGCATGCGCAATGTCAGGTCTCGTACACAATAAAGTATATATAAGGCTACCCAAATTCCGAAGCATATGGTATATTACTCATTTCCTTTCGTTGTTCCTCACCCAGAGGACACATCTTCGAGGAGAGTTTTATTCCATGTCGCATTGGTAGGAACCCTCTTTTAGAGTAATCCATCTTAAATCGCTTTAAGACTTTATCTATATAAAACTTATCATTCTCTTCGATCTATCCCAGTAGAGCCGAATCACTAGAATATAGGTTTCTTCTCCCAAGTCTTTCATGGAGAAATTACTCGAAAGCCAAGCTTTCATAGAACTGAGCATTCCCACATCATTTCCTATCAGTAGAATCTCATCTACATATAGTACTAAGAATGTGATCTTGCTCCCACTAACCCTCTTGTATACACAAGGTTACTCTTTATTGTGAACGAAGTCAAACTCTTTGACTATCTCGTCAAAACGAAGGTTCCAACTACATGAAGACTGATACAGTCTATTTCATGTAGTCTACATCCACCATTGCTAGGTCATTGGTCGCGGGTCGGTCTCTTTTTTATCACCTGGAACTTCGTGGAAACCCAGTTCCTCCAAGTGCATAAAACTATACCTCTCAAGTAATTGAGACACCCTACTAGACCTACGAGGTGGTTGTACTTGTGTTATAGAAGGTGCGATTCTAATTTCTTGCACAGGTGACTCCTGAGGAGTTTCATTGTATTCTTCCAAAGAAATATTTCTACCTGCTCCGCCTTCCTGAATGAACTCATCTTCCAGGAAGTGTACATGGAAAGGAACAACGATCTTTTGATCTTAGGGCATGTAGAATAGATAACCCATCGCCTCAGATGGGAATCCAATGAAATGTCTCCTCACGGACCTCGTTTCCATTTTGTCCACCTTAGTCTCCTTGACATAGGCAGGACATCCCCAAATCCTAATGTGATTAAGACTTGGTTTTCTTCCCTCCCACATCTCATGTAGAGTTTTAGGAATGGATTTGGAAGGACATCTGTTCAATATATATGCATCAATTAGGAGTGTATACTCCCATAGGTAAATCGGTAAGTCAGTATATCCTAGCATGGAACGGACCATGTCTAACAAGGTGTGGTTCCTTCTTTCTGACACACTATTTAACTGAGGAGTGCTTGGAGGTGTTAGTTGTGATACTATTCCATGTTCCTTTAGGAACTTGTCAAACTCCGTACTCATATCCTCGCCATCTCGGTCCAACCGAAGTGCTTTGATATGATTTCCAGTATGATTTCTAGTTTGTTTCTCGACTAGGGCCTTAATTTCCTGGAATTTCTCAAAGGCCTTGGATTTACGTTTTATTAAGTATACATAACCATACCTAGTATGATCATCTGTAAACGTAATGAAATACTCATATCCATCACGTGCTGTTTCCAAAGCACCACAAACATCGGTATGGATTAATCCCAGTTTATCAGCGGCTCTTTCAAAAGTCCCTGTGAAGGGGGACTTAGTCATTTTGCCTTTAAGGCAAGACTCACAAGTAGGAAAGGGATCCGATCCCAATGGACCCATAAGTCCATCTTTTTCCATTTTGTGAACCTTGGTCTGACCAACATGACCAAGTCTAAGATGCCATTTCAAAACTTGATTGGTTTTATCCCTACCATGCTTCCTAGTCATAGTATTCACAACGACTTTGTTCCTGAGGTTTAGATGATATAGTCCATTTAACAATGTAGCAGTGCCCATTAGTTTATTTCTGAAATAAATTTTGCAGGAACCATCATCAATGAAAAATGAAAAGGCCTTTCCGATCCATGACCAGAATAGATACAATGTTTTTATGCCCCTTGGGAAAAACAAGTACATCTTTTAAAACCAAAGCCGGATTCTAAATCCAAAAAGATGTGATCTTATGTCGGTTGCCTTGACACTATGCCCGCTTCTGACAGTGACCATCACTTCCCCAGCTCCAAGCTTCCTACTTTGTTCCAGATCCTGATTCATGGTACAAATATGAGAACTAGCACCAGAATCCAGTATCCAAGAAGTAGAAAATACAGTAGCAGAACAATTCGTTTCCAAAACTAAAAGTTCTGTACCTGAAGCGCCATGAAGAATCGGACAGTCTCTTGCCCAGTGGCCCAGCTCACCGCACTTGAGACATGCGTCCTTCTTCTTCTTGTTCTTAAGAACCATCGGGGCCTTCTCCTTACCCTTGAAGTCATTGACTTGTGGTCCCGTCTGCTTCTTGGTCTTTTTCTTCTTGTTATTATACCTCCGAGGTCTAGAAGAAATCACAAGGGCAGACTCCTTCATCCGCGAAGTCTTCATCTGAGACTGAGCGGTCACGAGTTTGTTCATTATCCCAGCTAAGTTACATGCAATCTCATTGCAGTTGACATTCATAACAAACTGTGAGAAGGAATCAGGGAGAGACTGTAGGATGAGGTCGGTTTGAAGAGAAGTATCCATCTTAAAATCAAGAGCCTCCAATCTCTCGATCATGGATATCATTTTGAGGACGTGCTCCCCAACCTTCTCATCTTCCTTCATCCTTGCACCGAACAGTTTCTTGGATATCTCATATCTAGCAGCTCGACTGTGCTCACCATAAAGCTCGATTAAGTGAGATAGAATCTACCTAGCAGAAGTCATTTTCTCATGAGCTCTCTGAAGCTCATTAGACATAGAATCCATCATGTAAGCTGGGACTTTTACGTCATCCTTAACCCACTTTTCGTGGTTTTCAATCTCTTCCTGATTGGATCTTGTCTGCACCAGAGGCGCCGGAATATCCATCTCCAGGACATATCCTAGTGCCTCTATACTGAGGACTATCATCAAATTGCGGAGCCAATCCACAAAGTTAGGTCCGTTCAAGGTGTTCTTTTCGAGTAGAATTGCGAGTGGATTCATTGTTATATTGAGAGTTATGTCTGCATTAAGTATGATAGATTAATTAGTGACTCGTTTAATTATGATCTGAGTATAGAATTAAGGTCTTTTCTATTCTTGTTACCCAGCTCTCACTATTTTTTTTATCGGAATAACACACTCCCATGTGAAATACGGAAGTATCGTCGCTCTACTTCATAGGGGTGATCGAGTTCTTTATAAATCTTAATAGAGGGCAACCAAACAGGTTTCTAGTCTATTAATTTTCATAAAGTGGTATCCAATCACCAACCCATCTAATGGATGATTCGATCTTCTTTTTTCCCTTGTTCACTCCTCTCAACCTATACGATTTCTATGGTCCGTGAACAAGTTAAGTTTATACCATCGACGCAAATCAGTTTCACAATTGAATCTTATCCGGCAACCTATCAGGTTTCTAGGGATAAAATTTGCTCCAACCGAAGGCATCCAATGCGCTCCCGGTAATTTATCCGTCCTCCCCGAACGACTACCCCAATAACTCGGAAGCATAACACATCCAGTTTGGATTTCAATTTCCTGAAAGCTCGATGGAGGGAAGGATAACCTTGAAACCTTGTAAACTTAATAATTTGTTGTGGGAGAATTATCGCGATTAATGTTACACTTTGCACATTAATTCATTTAAGCGCGTTTGTGGCATTCACAATATGAAACAACCATTCACAACCTAGTTGCTACCAACATGTGGTTCATGGATCGTTCCTAGAAAACAAAAACTCCGTAATCTAATTACAAGTCTTCATCTTGAATCTTCTTCTTCTCGAAACAGATCTTCCTCCGGTCTTCGTCATTACATATAAATCTTACATTGAAAAATTGCATCCTACATACAAATATTTCTAGTAAAATAAATAGGCTCAAAGCGGCCTTTACAACCCAATCGATTAAAACGAATGATTCAAAAACTAAGTCCACGAACCACATCCCCATTCAAAATCATTTATCCAATAAATACTATATAAATGGAAAGCGTAGAGATACATTGATCTAATCAACAATACGAACCGATCGAATCGATTCACACAACCGGTAATATGAAAAACGTTCAAATAATTCGGTCACCCATAAATATTCCAAGTAATCAAATTTCCCTTATAAAATGAAGTACCATAAATCATTTTAATCATATGAAATCCAATTTAATATGCGGGAGATTAATTTTCAAGAATACACGAAAAAATCGAGCCGGGGCGAAACTGGCCTGCCACGGCCGAGTCACCATCGGCAGCCTGCCGGCCAGACACGGCTCGTGCTGAATGGAACGGTCGGGTCATGCCGGCAGTGTCGTAGGCATTCCTTCCAGACACGGCCGTGTCAAATGACACGGTCGAGTCACCTCCGGAAGCCTGCCGGCCAGACACGGCCCGTGTCACTAGACACAGCCGGGTCGTCCTGCCTGGCACGACCAGTGTCACCATACATGGCTGGGCCTGCCTGGCAGTGGCTTGATGACTTCCGGACACGGCCCGTGTCACCCAGGACACGGCCGAGTCACCCTCGGCTAGATTTGACCCTTTGTCCAAAAAGTCATCCGGCGATGATTCGTGGCTAGATTTTCAACCGGATATCCAATATCTATATTTTTCGACTTTTATATCTTCAATATAAATCATATTTCCCAGAAATTTAAGATTTATATTTAGACATAAACTTACGAAAAATACAATTATTATGAACGAAAAACATATACCACGATTATGACTAAAATGATTCCAAATCATTTACCATCTAATCGAGCATTCCAAATGCCAATATCGTATATATGATCGCAAAACCTACGCTCCGATACCACTGTTGGGATTCGGTGCCTAAATCGAAGGCCCAGCGGAAGCGGTAAAATGAAAATTATTTCGATCCGAATCCCTATGAGGATCGATCGAGCTACGTATATACGAATATAGAAACGAAATCACAAGAGATATAAAAACTCACCCTTGTGGTCCGATTAAATGGATTCCTTCTCTTGAGCTATTCCCCCAGCGTTGCATGATCTCTACGTATCCAACCCGCTAAGAGATCTTGGATGATCCAACGTCGAAAAGACAACGTCTCTACTTGCCACGTGCCGCAGAAACGACCGGAACGACGATCACCCGATTAACCTCTAAGGTTACGGCTAGAATCAAGTAATTGAAGCTTTCAAATCAAAATTACAACACTCTAAGTGTTTTATCTTTGATCTCTCTTTGATTTCTTGATATTCTCCAAGAACAACAAGAACAAGATATGAAATGAAGAAGAAGACTGGAAGAACTTTTCTCTCTCTTTTCTCTCACCAACTGTATATAATGCACACCAAGGGTGAAGTGAGGGATTTCAAGTCTTCTTTTTATTCTTCATTTCACAATATAAAACTCCCAACCTAATCATGTCCATGATACTTGTCCCCTTGACATAAAGATATTCCAAACATCATGATGTAGACAAGAAGACTCACATGGAGGTGAGTTGGGGTGGGGCGGCCATCTAGAAGAAGTCGGACTAATTCGGTTCGTTTCGGACTCTCGTGAGTCTAAACAGATAAACTCCGATTCCGTTTCGATGTATTTATATCGATTAATTAATCCAATCAATTAATCATATCAAATACATAATAACATAATTAATTTTTCCAAGAAATAATTATATTCATGAATTAAATTAATCATCTAGTAATATATTTAATTCATTAGGTCGTAAATCAATTTATCCAATAAATCGATTTAGACACCCAATGTTCTAAATTAGATATCCAATATCTAATATCCATAATGAGAGAATAAGATCGATTCATTCCGTCGTAAATCCTATTGCGCGACTCGGTAGGCCCGTCTCAATCAGCAATGGGAGGAACCAAAGAGTAGTAGCACCACCTAGCGAGCCTGGCGGCCTACACTGTACCCCAACTGAGAACGAATGATTGGGATCATTCAAGAACCATTCTGTCGTGAATACCAGTATACGTATAAACCCTTCTTTCAAATGTCCAGATCAAGTTATAGGGTCACGGTCAGTCAAACCCCATCTGTACTTGACGCTATGCATGCATTAATGCAAATCGAGATCATCGAGCTCTCGTATATCCAATACAACTAGCTCTAATGCTTTGGCCAAAGACTTATGATCTCATCTGCCAATAACTGCATAGGACATATAACCCGCTCACTAATGGGAGAAAGAAATCTATCTTGGTATTCAGTAGGACCTGCTACTTTCCCGTCATGATGCACGTCGAGGTTGACCCCCACCTCTCGGTTTACAGGGTCGAACTACTCTAATTAAAATCTTGACGTCACAAGCACATGACTACTAAATCCTCAAGTCGAAGGTTCACGAATACCTATCACAACCATTCGATTCCATCATTGACTGTCCCGGAGTCAAATCCGTGTGATGAATCGAGGGTGAGTCGGTTCGAGTATACTAATCCAATTAGCATACCTATAACGTGTGCTCCTACTAACCATTAGTGTTCGACAGGCACTCTCCATGTCAAAGAACACGTCATACAAGTCTTCACATAAACTTAACGCCCAATCAAGTTTCATCGACTTGTGAACGATTAAGTATTTGAGCTATAAAACTTTCCAGTGCCGACCCCCTTATCCAATAAGGAGTGGAATGTTTTGCTCTCAAATACATGGACTAGTTTCTATATGTATATTTACGAGTTAGGAATGCCAGTAACTACCAGTAAATAAAGAAACATTCATTTGCCTTATGATAATGATTTACATAATTACAAGTACAATGCCCTCACTCAACATCCCCTGAGTGGCATTCTAGGGCATACTCCTAACACAAACAACATTCAAAAAATTAAAAGAGTATTTGGCCGAGCTGCCTCTGCTCACCAAACCAATACCAGGAGAGGAGCTCATACTCTACTTATCCGTAGGAGAGGGGGAAGTTAGCTCGGTCTTGCTAAGAGAAGAAGTGAACAAGCAAAAGCCTATCTATTATACAAGCCTAATTTTGCAAGGGGCAGAACGGAACTACTCCGAGCTAGAGAAGTGAGCACTGGCATTAGTAGTTATAGCTCGGAAATTGAGACCATATTTCCTAGCCCACCGAATAAAATTACGAACCAACTTGCCCTTAAGAGAAACACTAGGGCGACCTAATGTGTCGGGTCGTCTGGTGAAATGGGCGGTAGAGATGGGGGAATATGACATGGAGTATGAGCCGAGAACGGCGATTAAAGCTCAGGCCCTAGTGGATTTCATCCAAGAGGGGGCCACATCATCGCCACCAGATGGACAATGGATACTACATGTGGATGGATTGGCAACAACCAGTGGCTTCGGGACAGGGATAGTCCTCACTACCCCGGAGGGCGAATAACTAGAGTATGCCGTAAAATTCGATTTCAATGCCTCTAACAACAAGGTCGAGTACGAAGCCTTGGTTAAGGAAATGCAACTGGGAATAGACTTGGGTGCGCAACAACTCATAGCTTATTCGGATTCTCAGCTGGTCACACAGCAGGCAAGAGGAAAATTTTAGATAAATGAGGAGCGGATGAAGAAGTATGTCGAAGAAGTGAAAGAGGCTGCCAAAAAACTAGGGGAATGGGAGTTGATCCATATTCCTAGGGCGGAAAATCTAAAATCTGACTACTTAGCAAAAATGGGAAGCTCTTTGGTGCATTGTCGCTCACGGACAGTAACGATTTTAGAAGCAGTCCGGAGTGGCATCGCGAAACAGGTGATGGAGGTGAACGAGATAGTGGACTGGCGAACTCCTTTGTTGGCATACCTGAGAAGAGCAGAACTACCAAATGAAAGGCAAGAGAGAGCGAAAATTGTACGAAGGGCAGCGAGGTTCTGTTGCATTAACGATGAATTATACAAGAGATCCTACCTCGGTCCATACCTGAGGTGCGTCTCGGAAGAAGAAGGGCAGGGTATACTGGAAGAAATTCATGAAGGGTGCTGCGGTGATCACACCAAAGGAAGGGCGTTAATTACCAAAATACTAAGAGCTGGTTTTTTCTGGCCGACAATGAGCAAGAAGGCGGTGGAGTTGGTTAAGCGGTGCCAAAAATGTCAAATACATATCCCAGCGGAAGATATGGTCACCATGGGAGCACCCTGCCCTTTTTCTAAATGGGGAATCAATATCATGGGGCACTTTACACCAGGCTCGGGAGGAAGGAGGTTTTTAGTAGTAGCCATAGACTACTTCAGCAAGTGGGTAGAGGTCGAGCCCGTGGCCACCATTACCGATCAAAGAATCATAAGTTTTATGTTTAACAACATTTGCTGCAGGTACGGAGCGCCTCAAATACTTATCTCAGATAATGGAACTCAATTTAATGGGAAAAGAACCCAGTACTGGTGCGAGGGGATGCATATCAAACAAAGGTTCGCCACGGTTGCTCATCCGCAGACCAATGGACAAGTGGAGGTAACTAACAGAACAATCTTGCAAGGGATCAAAACCCGCTTAGACAAGGCCAGAGGAGGATGGGTGGACGAACTTAGCTCGGTGGTATGGTCATACTGAACCATGCCTGGATCATCGATGGGTGAAATGCCCTTCAGTATGGTATACGGGTCTGAAGTTGTCATCCCAGTAGAGGTCAGAGAAATGTCACATCGGGTTCGGTAGTTCAACGAGGAGGAAAATGAAGAAATGATGAGGAAGGCGTTGGATACCATAGAAGAAAGAAGATAAACGGCTGCAGCATGAACGGAAAGATACAAAATCTTGAAAAAAGCAGCTCATGACAAAATGGTAAGGAAGAGACAGTTCGAAGTCGGCGACTTGGTGCTTAGGCGAGCTGATACCCTCAGAAAAATAGGAAAACTGGAGCCGAACTAGGAAGGCCTTTTCAAGGTAATCCGAATTTATGCAGGGGGAGCCTATGAGCTCGAGGATATGGAGGGACACCCCCATCAAAAGACCTTGGAACATATGTCACTTAAAAAAATATTCTGTATGAGGAAGTGTTGAGGAAAGCTTGTAGTGTTTTAATATAAGTCTATTACAAAAAAAATCTGAGTGTTCTGATCGGACAAAAGTAGAAAGGAAATCTGATCACGTGAAATGCCTTCAGATCCGAGTAAGGGTGAACTGCCCAATGACATCTGATCAGGTGAAATGCCTTCAGATCCGAGTAAGGGTGAAATGCCCTATGACATCTGATTAGGTGAAATGCCTTCGGATCCGAGTAAGGGTGAACTGCCCTATGACATCTGATCAGGTGAAATGCCTTCAGATCCGAGTAAGGGTGAAATGCCCTATGACATCTGATCAGGTGAAATGCCTTCAGATCCGAGTAAGGGTGAACTGCCCTATGACATCTGATCAGGTGAAATGCCTTCAGATCCGAGTAAGGGTGAACTGCCCCATGACATCTGATCAGGTGAAATGCCTTCAGATCTGAGTAAGGGTGATCTACCCTATGACATCTGATAAGGTGAAATGCCTTCAGATCTGAGTAAGGGAGAACTGACCTAAAAAATCAGACTAGGTGAAACACCCTCGGATTCAGATAAAGGCAAACTACCGCGATCTATAAATGGCCTCAGACTTAAAGTGTGAGCCGATCTATAAAAAAGGATACTTTCAGTGAAAAGAGTTGGAATTATCCATACTATATCCCACTCGAGAGAGTTAGAAATATCCGAGCTATCTTAAACTCCAAAAGGTTGTTTGAAATATCCGACCTGTATTAAGGTCGGTGATAAGGTTATGTTGGATCGACCTAAAATAACCAAGTTATCATAACTTGTAAAATCGAAGTGGCCGAGTTATATTTAAAGTGTTACAAAAATCTAAAGTAATAGAGCATCCGAGCTAAACTAAGGGGAGTATTAAAAAGCGAGTGGCATGAACTTTAAAGAAGTTTTGAAGTAGTCGGATTGTTTCAAATAGTTGAGCTATATTAAGGTTACGGTTGACATCAAGCCATATTTACTTTAAAAAGGTAGTGTGTAGAGACGAGCTATGTTAAAAAGCACTGTTCTCATAATCAAGTTACATTAACAAGGCATATCAATATCATACATATCCGAGCTATATTCACATCAAAAGACTTTTCATTAAAAACATCTGTGCTAGTACAATAAACAACAAAAAGAATAAATACATATACAAATAAAGGCTAAACTACAGGCTCAGAAGATTGGTGGGGCGACGAAGGAGAATCATCAAGGTCTTCCCCAGTCGCATCTGGATTAGGACTGTTGGCTTTGATTGACGATGTAGAAGGGATAGAAGGCAGCTCCAAATCCAGGCCGGATTCCTTTACAGACTCTCCAAGGACGTCCTCCCACCAGGCTGCCTCGGGAGATTCGTTCACATCACCAGACCAACCTGAAGGGACGGTAGCCCCATCCAAAGCTACATCCCTGTCCAGCTCCCCCATGAAGCCCAAAGCGGCTAGTTGTTTGTGGGCACGAGTTAAAGCAAAATCAAAGTACTGCATCGCAGGAGGAGCCAGAACGGTAAGCCTCTAGGAAAGAGTAACCAACGTCGCTGGTCAGAAATCGACGTCGGCCATCCATTACTTCTCGCTCATAGGACGACCCCTCGGATCTAGCCTCGGCTAGTTGAGCTTCAAGTTGGGCGACCTTCTCCGATTCTACTTTAGCCTGGGCTTCGAGTAGGGCGATCTTCTAAGACTCGGCCTTAGCTTCTGCCAACTGAGCCTCGAGCTGGATCACCTTCTTCGATTTAGCTTGAGTCTGAGCCTTTGAAAGTTTTAGCTCTTGATTCAGCTGAACGTTAGCCATCTGAGCCCGTTCCAAAATTGCTTCTCGCTCAGAAACCTTCTTAAGGGCAATATCTAAGCGATATTCCCTCTCCTGAAGCTGGGCAGAGAGATCGGTATTAGACTCCAGGGCGGCCGCCAGATCGGCTGACATCTGGGTAAGCTGGGAAGAGGATGAAGCGCCGATCTTATGATCCTCCACGAAGGTCACAAAAGTAGCGCAGAACTGTGTAGGAAAAAAATAATAAAAATAAATATAAAAGTGGTGGAAAAGGGGAAAAAGGCTAGAAAAGGAGTACCTTCACAAAATACATCATCATGGCCTCAAAACAAGAGTCCTCCGTGGAGTCTCGTAATGCCTGCTTATCCTTAGCTAGGATCATAGAGCTGAAATACGGAAGAAACTTCTCCCACTCCTTGCAATGGAGAAAAGTCTCCATAGACGGACCAGAGGGACCTGCAGTCTTCGGCCGCTTAGAAACAGGGGAGCTGGGGGAATGGGCCCTCTTTGCGACCTGAAGCTGCCAAGAGGAACTTGCAGGTCTCCGCCCAGTGGTCAAGGGAGGAGCCAGGTCGGAGGGGAAAGTCACCTCAACCTTGGGACGGGACGAGGGATTCTGCTTGGTTTTGGACGAGCCCTCCGCCCTGTCTTTAGGGGGATTCGTCGACCTGGGGACCTTCTCCTTCGTCGGTTCAGCAGGATTGTAAGCATCGGATTGGCAGGTCCGCATGAAGTGATCTACGAAGAACAATACAATGGGTCAGTAAGATGGCCGAAAAACAAAATAATAATTATACTATGGAAAGATCCGTTAAAGCCTACCAATATCGGGAATAGCTAGAAAAGGATTCGAGCTCAGCCCATAATGGAATAAAAGATCATGAAATTGCGTCAGCTGGAAAGCATTGTAAGGAATGGCATTCCATTCCCGAACCTTCCCAACCCACCTAGCTCAGATAGAACTGCGCCTGGGAATAGGAGCTTGGCTCGGAGTGGCTTGAGTCCATTTCATATGGAAGCCCCATGAGCCAACCGAAAGGAGCTGGAGAAAAAAGAAACGCGACCTCCAGTCCTTCACATTGGAAGGGAGGTGGGTGAAGAAATGGGCGTTGTTCCGGGAAGTCAAGTAATAGGAGCCTTTAAAGCTCTTTAGCCCGAAGCAAAAATAAAAAAAATCCAGGTCAGGTTCCTCGTGTCTATAATGACATAACAGGAGAAAACCGACCATGTAGCGAAAAGAGTTGGGGGAAAACTGGTTGAGGGGAAGATTATATTTTACAGGAAGAGAAACGAGGAAGGGGCGAAGAGGGAAGCGAAGACCACTGCTCACCTGATCCTAAAACCAGGTAATATGACCTGGAGGAGGGCGATCAGGGGTGTCGCGATCCTGGGGCGTGACAAATTCCCACCCCGGAGGAACTCTAAGAAATTTTATAAAACTAGCCAATGCGGCTGGACTAGTCCTAGACAGAGGATGAGGAGGAAGAACCTGAGTAGCTCCTACGACTGCTTGATACGGATCAGCTAAAAGGCCGGTCACAGGTACCTCACCCGTAGGAGGAGGAGACGGGGGATCTGCGATGACTAGAGGGATGCCGGAAGGTAGGTTAGAGGGGATGTCGCCCAACTCGGACCAATCTAAATCACCTAGAGGTTCGTATCTAAGATGAAGGGAAGAGCCCATAGCTCGCTCCGACCTACCCCCCGAATCCCCATCGGAAGAGGACAACCCTTCTAAAAAGGAATCCACGGCCGATTGGCCGGAGATATTCTGAGAATCGGAGGCGGAAGACATAGTAAAAGGAAGAAATAGGTAACAAAAAAACATAAAGAAGAAGAAAGAAGAAGAGAGTGTAGGTGTTTAGATAGATATCCCCATGATATTGGGTGGAAGGAAGAACACCGGAGGAAGATAGCAAAGGCACCACTGGAAGCAGGAAACCAGGATCACAGGTGTCGCCGGAAGACTCTCTCACACTAGTGTTCAGCAAAATAAAAAGCGGAAGTGGCGAAGGGAGTAGAGGATCTCTTTTTATAGGGAAGAAGGGCGAAAACCAAGAAGATAACGGGCGTTCTGGAGCGTCTGATGCCTTCTGTAAAAGAACGGCTTAGATCTGACACCGCTTATCCGACCTATAGTAGGCTGACACCTGGACCTAGGCATAGATGCGATGGTTGGGAGGCAAGGAAAGGAGAAGACGTTGATATAAAGGTGCACGAATCTCGAAAAGCCTCGTTACCTGGGAAAGGGATTCCCAAGGACTACCGTATCGAGGTCTCCAGTTCATAAACAAATCTTACTCTACTGGTTGATAGGACGACAAATGTATGCTTCCTAAAAACCCGGTTTAAAGAAGCCCAATATAAATCGACGTACCGATATCTAAATAAAGGAGGGGAGACCTAGACAAATGAAGTCCGACATATGGACTCAAATAATGGCGTGCCAACCTCAGAGGTCTCACCGACCTGTGGGCTCACATAAGAGTGTGCCGACCTAAGAGGTTTCGCCGACCTATGGTCTCAGATAAGAGCGTGCCGACCTCAGAGGTCTGGCCGACCTATGGACTTAGACATGAGTGTCCCGAACTAAGTGGCCCTTTATAATATGAATCGACCTGCCTAGTCATACCCGGGGTCGGGAATCGCCGGGCTAATGAAGGTTGAGCTCTCAGAAAGGTAAATAGTGACCTACCTGACAGAATCCAAGAGATTCAGGGACTGGTAAGCCATAGTCCCCAATCCTGGATATCCAGGGATGGTAAATCGCAGCCTGAATCCCTGAATATCCGGGATCTTCCCTAAAGTAAGGAAAAAATCTTAAGGACAGGCGGCCCTCCCTTCTATAAATAGGGGAAATTCCTTTCTTTCAAAGGTCAAGCATAATTATGAGATTATAATATTTTAGAGAGAGAGAAAGAGTAACACTACATATATTCGGGGTTTCTCAGATAAACTTCAGAGATTAATCTGGTTATTGGTGACCGATCAGCTTGGCTACATCAGTATTGTACATCCCAAAACTTTAATACCACCAACAAGTTCTAGCCCTTCGACCAAGGTTGATCGAATTAACACCACACAATCATCGCACCACTAAGAGGGGACTTATAATCGAGAGACTTACCATCTCCATATGCCTGTATGCTCAAGTTAAACAAACATATACATGAAGGAAAATTAATGGACACACTTCAAAGAAATACAAACAGATTACTATAGCTTCCCGCAGGTTTCTGATAAGATCAGAAGTCAATGAACACAGCCCCAATGGAATACGGCTCACAAGGACTTAAAATCCATATGTTCAGGACTAAAACAATTTGAAAAAAGAAATTTGGGATCAGAGAAACTTACAGCACAGGTCGCACGAGGTAGCAGCAGCCCAATGATATCATAAAGAGACGACCAACTCAACTTTGACAGACCCAAAACACCAACAGCCTAGGTATCCATAAACCTAAGCTCCAATACCACATTCTTTAATACCCTTGTGATTTACAGAGATATTACAGCACCATAGATTCTTTTGGAGAACCTACCAGGCATAGACCAACATAAAACACATTAACCATCAACTGAACCGAGATATTCATATACTTAAAACCAATGTCAACTTCAATACGACATACATCACCAAAACAATCCAATACATGGTCCTGTTGGATCACAACAGATACAACAACTTCCAACTGATCCAACAACATCAACAACAACTAACACCAACACATTAAACAATATATGACAGTACCCGCGCGAGTACAAAACGAAAACATGGCTTTGACCATGACAAAACGACCACCGACTCAAAATAACACATGATATAAGTGTTGCTCGCCATCCTCGTGCACTTCCCGCACCGGCTTGCCACTAAGACCTGTACCCGAATACACAGCAAGTATATTGACCCCCGAAGGGGTCACCAAATAGCTGATGCAAGTACAATGATTCATGAATATGTACCACAAGTGAATAAACAACCAAATCACAGCGCCATCACATATATTCCGGAATACCATACCAAAATCATCATCATACAACAACCTCCCGAGCTATACTGGCCCTGTACCTCACGCGAGATACAGACCCCAGGGAGTCCTCATCAGGAACTCTCTGGTTGTACAACCCCACCGAGTGATCTGTAGATACTCGCAGTCTAACGGATCCCAGGGGACCCTTGCTGGTTTTAACCCGGTTCACACATACTTAGTAACCACATGGCACAAACCACATTTTCCAAAATTACCACTTTTCACAAAATCACATTTTTCACATATTCACATGAAGTACATTAAACGCAATCAAAGTACTTGCCTGGTGACTTCAGGGATAAAAACGTTTCGAGCGGTTTGTAATTAGGATTCAAAACTCTGAAGTCTCTGGCCTACAATGAGGAATTTGTGTTAACCGACATTAGGACTGTTCATTCTAATCAAAATAACGTCGAAAACATTAATTGAATCCCTTAGGGAACTTTTATCGGACGCTTCGCGGATGGTATCCGATTATGATGGTTTAAACGAAGGTTTTGATTTCCGTTTTGCTAGAATTTATAAGAACAGTCCCAGGATATTCGATATATAACCATTTTCAAGTTATAAATAATTATGAATCCAAAATCTCGAAAAACAAGTTTTAGGGTTCATGGTTGAATTACCTCCAATCTGGCGAAGTTGGCCTGACTCGCTCGTTATATACTCATTCTCTAATCCCTCCGAAGCTTATGGAATGTTTAACAACTCAAAAATCACTCAAGAATACCTATTCTATAAGGAGGGCCGAAGGGTTGGGGAGAAACTGCTGGAAAACGCTGGAAAATGTCCTATTTATAGGGTTGTTCGATCAACATGGCGCTGGACCCGGCGCTGCCTGCACCGTGTCATGCGCCGTGTTCCATAAGGCGGCCGAAAGTTCCTGGAAAGCGCTGGAAGCTGTCTAGATGGTTAGGACAACACGGTGTTGTACCCAGCAGCGCCTGCACCGTGTCATGCATTGTGTTCCACAAGGCGACCGATACACGGCGCAGCGTGCCGCGCAACACAGCACACACAGCGCCGGGTGCTATTGATAGACATCCTATCATGCTTTGGCTATTACTTGTTCATTCGGGTTCGGAATGACTCGCCGTTTGTTCCATTAGAAATCTAACTCAATAATTTACGATGCTATAAAATTTTAAGATCTTTGAATTTTTTCGAGATTTATGGTGTTTGATCAAAGTCGGTCCTGACGCACAGCGCCTTCCAGAAAGGTCTACGTTTATTTTTATTGACTCCTTTGTGGTACTTAATTTATTTTATGAATTATCTGATAATATAATACTCAAAACACGAATCGTAAATCTCGAGGCTGATCAAATAATCCAATCACAGTTCGATCAGTGAGAGTCTCCATCACGAATTCAAATTTTTAATTACGCACCGAGAGAAAACATAGCGAGAAAAAGAAAATGGATGATGATAATAATACATCGGTGCAAACGAATCACAAAAATCGAGGTATATATAAAATAGGGTATATGTATGTGTATATCTATACATTAATAATTACATAGGTAAAAGAATATATACATGTAACATTATAACAATCCGGATTATTATATCTTCTCATCCCGATGAATGTTGACACAACGGTGATATACAAAATATTATATATAAAATATATAATAACACTCCATAATTACAAAAATTCAAGTTTGTTATTCTAAACAAAACGGGGTGACATAGTTCTCAACTCCGACATGATAACCGAATTTATTCGACTGTTCAAAAAATATAAAAATCACCCGGTTTATTTATTACGTGGTATCACATATACACCATCTCATCCGTGTTGTTGGTTACCAGTAATCCTTCAAAGTCGACAACAATACTAAAGATGATTTGCTCCTTCACCAGCTTTAGGTTGACTCCCTCGAAATAGGTAATTGAGTCCATTTCTGCAAAGAAGATGTTTTGATTTAGTGTAGTGAATATTCAGGTAATTTTTCTGCTTATGAAAAATTAGGGTTCTTGAGCTTGAAGACAATAAGATTTTTCTGAAATGATTTCCGCTGTCTTATATACCCAGTTGAAAGGACATTTTTGAATTTATTAATAAAATAAGTAGGAGGCGGTCCGAATGACGGTTGAAGTGATTGGACGTCGTGGAGGTAGTGTAATCATGTGTTTTTTCTATGTGTAGATAAATAATTATATGTCGGTCAAGGGATAAGAGACTTAGATGGTTGACCGTTTGAATTCTGATGCAGCTGTGATCGTAATTCCTTCTCTGCTCTAATCAGGGGACTTTTATGTCTGTGCTCTGATCAGCTAGCTTTCCTTCGTCTTCTGCATCAGGTGAGGTATGTCGCTTGTGTTAATGTCAGCTTGATTTTCCTTGTCTGGTCTTTGAATCCTCGTCTGGTCTCCGCATCAGTTAGCTAAAGTTCAAACGACTCTTGTCTGCTTCAGGTCAGGTGCAATTGTCTGCTTCAGGTCATATAAATTTTCTTCAGGTCAGGTGACTTTTCTTCTGGTCAGATGACTTTTCTTGTCCTTTTTCTTGGATCAGGTGACATGCATTTTCTTTGATTCGTGCAGATCAGGTGACATGTACCTTCTTCTTTTATGATCAGATAACTTTTCTTGACCTATCTGATCAACTGTATCTGATCAGGTGACTTCTCTTGTTTAGTTATGATCAGATGACTTTTTCTTATTAGAGCATTCTTCAGCTGCCTTCGAGAATTTCTATTAAGTACTTGATTTCTTGTTGCTGGTGCGTATGCTTCATCAAAATCTATTTCTTCATACTCAGTATGACTTTTTGCTACCACCTTTGCTTATATTCCTAACAAGTTCCCCCTCTTTGGGATGTCAGGTTTTTTTTTGTGCTGTTATTCCAAACTGCTGGTTTGCCCATATGAGCTCTCCTCTATTGATTCATCTGGGCCTCTTGATTCTCTTGATTAGTTTATACTGACATTCTTATAAATCCCAGACATGTTCTTGATCCACCTTGAGATTACAAACGATCCTTCAACCCTTACTAATGACTCTGTGATTGCTATACAGTAGCCTTTCCATTTCTTCTGCAATCAAATAAGACGAGATTTGGGTACCCATTTTGAGTGGGTCCTCTAGGGTTAGTGGTTTTCACTGAAGATTGGTTTCTCCTGTGAACCTTATTTCTATATGCATTCTTATGCTCTTTGTATCCTTGGTTTGGGTCATGCATATAATATGATTGGTAACTAGTTGGATGTGGTCTATTATTATAACTCCACATATTTTGAAAATTATATTTGTTACCTCTATAAGATGCATATCTAGGTCTATATCCTTGATTTGGATTGTGTACAGGATATGACTCATAATTTGAGTGTTGTGAGCCATTGTAAAACCTTAGCTGAGACCTATTATGAAAGTTTTGTGGTCTCCATACCTTATTATCTTGAAAGTTTGGATAACCTTGAGGTTTCCATTTACCTCTCTCATTTTGAAATTTTTTTTGGGGAGTTTTTGGTAGTAGGCAGAACGATGTAGTTTTGGCCATTGGCTAGTCTTTTGTCTAGGTGGCTGTTTTGAAAATCTTGACTGCTGCCTCTTTTTAAATACAGTCTGATTTGTAGGCTCAGCAGTCTGAACAAGTGATTCTCCCTTTATGAAGGTAGTTTTAGAAGTGGAGGGAGTGTTGGGGTCATATCCAAGGCCTGATTTTAAATAAAATGGCCTTTGGTTTATGCACAATCCATCTAAGGTTATAGATGCTTTCAATGATGTAATTTCTTTAGCTTGAGCATCGTTTAATTGTCTGAGTTTTTAAAGTTCAACTTCAAGATTTTTGAGTGCATCTGATTTTTCATTGTTCAAGGCTGTTAGTCTATCTATTTCAGCAATAGCAATTTTCTCAGTTTCAGCCTGACTGGTTTTGAAATTTTCTGTATCCTGGCTGAGATTGTCAAAATTCTTTTCCAATTGTGTTTTATCATTTCTCAATTGGGTATTCTCAGCTGTTGAATCCAGGTGTGCTGTTTTAAGAATTTCAAAATCTTTTAATAGTTGGTTTACAGATTTGTGAAGATCAATATCTTGAGACATATCAGAACTGAAACCTTCTGTAGTTTGAGGTTTAGATGTTAGCTCTTCATCAGCAAGATTAGCCATTAGGCAGTTGATTACGTCATCATCATCTGATAGGAATCCACTTGTTGATTCCATGTTCTTTTTGATCAGCTCTGTTTCTTCACACATTGCTGCTAATGTGTCCCATGTTTCTTTGGCGTTTTGTATGTTTGATCTTTAACATGGTGGCTTGATCACAGGTCTGATATAAGATATATTTGGCTCGATTGTCAAGGTTTACCAGCTTTCTTTCTTCGGAGGTCATCTCTGATCTGGTCTTTGGAATTTTCTTGGTTTCCCAGCTGCAATATTCTCATTTGTGTTGTCCTTCATGTAGATGAAATGACCTTCTTCAAATATACTCCACATGTCATCGTGGACAGATGATAAGTGTGCCTGCATTCTTATCTTCCATAAGTCATAGTCATCAAGTGAAATAACGGGAAGTCTAGGATGCATGTGTTGCATGTGTTGTGTTCCATTATAATGAGAGACTAAAATATATATACTCAAGTATATGGATCTGGTTCTGAAAAATTGAACCAGCCTCTCTGATACCACTTGTAGGTCACAAGTCGTCAGGAATAAGTCTAGCGGATGGGGAGGGAATAGACTTATTAAACTCTTTTCCTTAATCAGGTGAGTTTCTTCAGTTGTATAATATGAAACTAATAAACCTTAGCTGCAGATGAGTAGTGCGGAAGCACAACTGGTAACACTGCAAGTGACTTATGTCAACTATAAAGACTAAGCAATGCGGAATACAGTTGACTATTAAATGGAAAAGTAAATATGAATGCAGCAAATAAGTATGATGAATCCAGTAAAACACACAGGCACTTATAGTGGTTTCAGAGGTGGGGTAATTCTCTACTAGTACACTTTTCTCCAAACCAGTTGGAGATGAATTCACTATAACTTTCAACCAGTGATAAACATTACAATGATTTAAACGAGTTACAACAGCTTCCAGCCAGTGGAAACCCGTGGCTGTTGCAACTCCCTTGACTGCCTAACACCTCTTGATCGAAAACCCGTGGATGCCTCACCAACTCTCGAGCTGTCTATCACCTTCCAATCAAGAACCCGTGGATGCCTTATGAGTCGCGAAACTTATGAAGAACCTTGTTCACAGAAGTACCCCATACTCAGATTTTAAGACAAGAGTGTTGTCTTCTCCAACTTCAAGAGCTTCTCAGAATATGATCTTTTAAACTTTGCTCTTCACGATGCTATAGTTATTTTGATAGCTTTAATTGCTTTGATTACTTAGATTGCTTGTAAGTATTGTTCGCATCGTACTTTTCTCAATTTTGATCTTCAGATATTTATAGAGTGATTCTTTGAGCTTCCTTCATAGCCGTAGCATCTCTTGTAACAAACCCGTCCATTGGAGAGTGGACTTCTTTGTTTATATTATCGTTCCATTGTACGGCTTGATTCCATTTTCAATTCCGACCATTTGAAAGAATTCTTTTGGTCGCGCTGCTTTTCTTGATTTGTATATTCATTAGTATTCAGTACGTGGATCTCAAGGAATGTTTTATTCCTAACTTTCTTGGAATCTTCGGTTTGTCTCCATACATCTGCATGTGAATTTCCATTATTATTGACTTCAACTCTTCCTGACATGTACTGAGTTTCTTAAACTAGGCTAATATCTTGTCTGAAAAACTTATCTGATATCTCTAGGTCAGACCTGCCAGATATCCGGTCAATCCTATCTGATGTAAAACTTCTCTGATAACTTTGTAGAAGTTCTATAATATGATGAGATGAAGTTCTCTGATCTGGTCTGGTTAAAGTTCTCTGATCTAATGGTCAAACTTCAGCTGATGTTTTGTGTTGAGCAGACCTTCTCGGATAATAAGTTGTCTGATGATAACTTGTATGTGGTCAACCTTCTCTGATATGCTTGAGTTGACCAATACTCGACTGAACTTTTCTCGCCTGATGATAACTCGTTTGTCCCTCGGCTGCTACAGTGTTTTGGTCAAATCTCTCTGATATTTCTATTGACCAAAACTCGCCTGATAAAAAGGTCGCCTGATAACTTATCTAATATATAATCGGTCATATACTTAGCCGATTTTTAACTAATTAACTTCAGATCAATCTTCGCCTACATCAATGGCTTATAGAAGATACTCATTTGGTGCTTCTTTAAAATGCCAAGTATTTAGATTATACATTTGAATAAATCACAAGTACACGGATGACATCATCAAAATCTAACAAGTATTCCTAACAATTTCCCCCTTATTGGCAAAACTTTAAGCATTTCAAATGTAAGACAAGTCTGCATAAAGATAAAGTGCAAGACAAAAGTTAAACTCAATCTGGTTGAGACAACTAGTGGTTGTCATTCAAGTGTCTGTCATAAATTTTCAGAGTTATTACATTTCAGTTCAGAACAGTCTGAATGAAAAATTACAAGTAAAAATGAAATTTACTAATAACAAGTATGCAGAATACGATTAAGCTCTTTCGTATGCAGAATATGATTAAGCTCTTTGGGATTTAAAGCACAATATAGCAGTTGAGTGGCACGGGATTTTATGTGTGTGTTTCTCTAGTCATCTTCATTATATTCTTCGAATTTTTTCAATGACCCGTATTCTTTCTTAGCCAATTTGGGACCAAGAGCAATAACCTTCCATATCTCGTTGTCATAAGCTTGGACACAGATAGCCATCTTCTTTTCCATGTCATAAAATTAGATCCACCGAAGAAAGGTGGCCGATTGAGAGCATTACTTTTGGTTTGAGCTAGTAGAGCCATTGCGGATCTTTTCCTCTGGTGGTTAAACCGATATAAGAGGTGACATTCGCTGATACCAACTGTAAAGTGAATAATTCCACTAGAAGGGGGGTTGAATAGTGGAGTTGATAAAGTTTGTATTTTCTTTTGAAATAATAAACGAAAATACTGAAAATAAGAGACACAAAAATTTATAGAGGTCCGACAATGTGCTTACGTCCTCTCTCCGCTTCTTTTTATATTGGATCAAAAAAACCACAAACAACTTTGCCTCGTCTTCTATAGGTCTGGGCACAACCGATTACATTGCTTGACTTCGATTGGTCCAAGCACAACCAAACACTCAATAAAAATTTTCTCTCTAGTGTTCTATAGGAACTAGATAATCCTCACTTACGATCGTCATAATTTAATCCTAATAATGCCGGATCAATGATCCTAATAACACTGGATTAAAATTCTCGATTTGTTTCTCTCAAGCTCTGTGAAGGAGTGATGCAACACTCGCATCTTTCTTGTTACAACTTAAATGGAAGAGATATAGCAATTTAATCAGAGCTTAATGTAATACAAGTTCGCTTGAATGTAGCGTGCGCTAGTATGTTCCTTAGCATGCACTAGCTATGTAATACTCGTACTTTTTATTGAATTATTGGCTTTGACGTTCTCTCACTTTTGTCACTCTTGTAAGCACTTTCGTATCGATTGGACCTTGCGGTGATGTTATTAGATGGAGCAAATAGCGGACGCTAGGCTCGATCTAACGCGCGCAAATTCTGTTTGGTAGCGCGCGCTAGCTTCGCCAGTAGCGCGCGCTAATGGTCTGAGTTGGGTAGTGGCAGTAGCCGAGTTCTGCTCTCTGGACTGGCATTTAACGTACGCTAGGCATGAGTTAATGCACGCTATTCGTGTCGAGTAGCGCGCACTAGCTTCGCCAGTAGCGCGCGCTAATGGGTTGAGTCTGGCAGAGGTAGTAGCTGAATTGTGCTCTCTGGACTAGCAGTTAGCGCATGCTAGGTGTGAGCTAACGCATGCTATCGATGTTGAATAGAGCACGCTAGCGCCAAATGTATCGCATGCTAACAACGCAGGTCAGAAGCTCCTGGACAACCGGGTGACCCCGTTAGCGTAGGCTAACCTTGAGGTTTAGCGCACACTAAATAGGCACAGTATATAAGGGCGGTCAGCCCTGTTATTCTTCACTTTTCTGCCATTTTCTTCACTTCCGACGAGAGGGCACGAGAGGAGTGATTCCAAGGCGATTTGGGGGATGCTACTCAACATCTTAGGTGGAATAACAAAGATTATACAACATATAATCCGTTTCTACCTTTTAAATTAAGGTAAATTCCTTAGAACCCTAGTTTGGGGATTTTTTGGGGATTTTCTTAGATTCGTCCAATTTACCCGTTTTGGAGCTTGAGATCTTTGATATTATGTTGTATCTACCCCATACCAACGTTTCCCCTACAATTATGTGGATGGTTATGTACTTTGTTCGGACTTGAGAGGGTTTGGATGATTTCCAAACCTCTAGGTGATTATCCTTGGAGTTTTACGAATCGTAGGAGGGTTCCGGGAGTTTCTTTGTGTGATTTGAGTATGGACTATTATTTATCGTATTCCTTACGAATCGTTTAGATGCTGAAGTGCGTTTTTGGACCTACCCAACTTGTATCCTTTTCCTTCCGATTCTCGATGTCCCAAAGGGAAGTATATGTTTATGATTGTATGTTCTCGACTTTGAAAGAAAGGTATATGAATTGTATGATTGTATATATTCACTCTGGGATGGAATGACGGGTCCTCTAAGGGTTCCGTTGCCTCTGGTGCGGTTCCACAAATATTTTAGGTTAATCGCGTATGTATTGTAATGAAGTGCTATGAGATTTAGTTATTCCGGAATACTAGTCTTGAGCTTGATAGAATGATGATTGCATTTACTTTATGTTGTTACCCAAAATATTATTCGGAAGGGATTGCTGGAATGGATGAGTAACAAACAAAATGTGAGAGCACGTCTGAGGGAAAGTAAATAACACAAGATTTGCCGGGGTTGTTAGTCCCGGACTTGAATGCTCTCGCGAGATATTATTAATACGAATACTTGGGAGTACAAATATTAATGTTAGAGTACAATTACAATGAGTGTAAAGACCCTAGTTATCTAGCTCTTGAGTGCTGATGATTGCCGGAAGAACCAGAGTTGATGCTCTGTGAGTTCTTTTAACAAAGATGGAGTGCTGTAGTCAACTGCGAGAAATCGACTATCTCTCACTGTGTGAATTTAGCCGAACTCTCATATGAAAACAATTTCTGAACCAAACCTCCTTCCACTTGCTAGAGGTTTCCTATTTATAGGAGTGGGGGTAGCTGGGCGATCGCCTTTCCTGTATTATAATAAGCGGGCGATCGTCTTTAGCACATGGGTTGGTCTCCTTAAATTCCGCATCAGCTGCTGGCATCCGGATGTGCGAACCAATGAGAAGACAACACGCGTCCTATGTCGCTGTCTTGGTAGGTCCCACCTAGGACCTCTCGGCGGGTCTGTCGGTAGGTGAGGCAGTCCTTGTCCTTGACAGCTGTTGATGGGCTGGAGTCAAAGATCCTTATTTCGCGGCGTCATTCGCGGATCTGCACATGGGTCTTCACCCCGAGATCCGGTCTTCGTAGATATGATGGATGCTGGCTTTCCACGTGGCATGGGGCGGTCATCTTTAGTCAGGCACTAGAGTCGGTCGCTAGGTGCCAAGAGGCGATCGCCCTAGACGTCGATCGCTCGGTACCTGATCTCGGTCTGGACTCTTCGTTTGGCAAGTCCGCTTTGGATTATCTGATGCTGGCTTTGGTCGATCGGCCCTTATGCCGATCGCCGTCGAGGCATATAAATCGCTACACAACAATTGCCCCCCAGCTTGCTCCGATGTTTAAGACGTGGGGTTAGGTGGTTCTACTGGCGATCGCTTGACTTAGACGAGCGACTCAGCAATTTACGGATCAGACGATCGTCTCTCGAACGGACTGTTTTTGAATTTGGACGACCTATTCGATCGCTGAAATGAGCGGGGAATGACAGCGGTCTTGAAAATGTCACCGGGGCACGTGTCGGGCTCCTATTGTGGGAGTCCTACGGTTTTGTCAAGCTGTCCTTTAGCGTGCCCTCGAAACGACGCGCACGTGGGATTCGAGGGCAGCATTAGATGCGGTTTTGTCTGACGGTTGCACTTCGATCCTCGGGACTTCGCTTATTTGCCCAGAAGCCCCCGCTCTTGCCTATAAAAAGGTCTGGGGTTACAAGGTAAAAAATCTTTTGCATTTCCGTCTGAGAAGAAGACATAGCCGATTTCCCTCGAAGCTTTGTGTGACGATCGTCGTTCGACTCAAACTCTCCAGGTAAGAACTAAAAAACTTCTTCTCCCTCCTTTTTCTTTGAATATGTCCGGAGGAAGACCAGATGCGTATGAGGCGGGTAGTACTTCCGCCATCGCGGCTTCGACCGGTCGGGATGAACTTTCTGTGGAGTTCCATGTGGACACCGCCGTCGAGGTCATCCGCGCCGGGATTCAGCCCGCGGTGGTCGAACGATAAGAAAAATAAAAATAATATACCGATCAAGAAAGGGGGAGAAAAGACAAATGAGAAGAAAGTTGAGAAAGTGAAAAGAAGTTGAAAAGTAGAAAATAAAAGATGGGGAGAAGAAAACTAACGAAACGGACAAGGCCGAAAACTTTGATCTGTATTGTTTATATATTTACAGGTATAAAATCCCATCGAATGTTGTTGTTTTGTCATTATAAAAAGGGGGAGATTGTTGGAATATTCTATTCCACATAATCATAAATTGGTTTTGATGATGAGCTAATGATGTTAATGAAGAGTTGATGATGTTATCGATCAAAGAAAACAACATTAGAACGATGCAAAATAATATAGAAGTCAAAGACGCTCGAACCGGTCTGAAAAGCAAAGAAGTTCATTTTTAATGAAGCTAACGTAGGTAATATACTTCGTATACCATACATAATCAGAAGTCACCTGAAGGCAGACGAGTGCAGATGACATGATATAACTTACGCAACCTACACAATTAACGTACGCTATCGAGTGAATATAACGTGCGTAACATACAGGTTTTAATGTACGTAATATTGTTTGAATATGAATTCAAAAAAATCAACCATTGGAAGATTCGGAGAAGACAAAAAGGCATGCAACGGATATGATGCTTAACATACGTAATGATGCATATATAACGTACATAAGAGATCATATTTAACATACGTAACCGGATAATATTAACGTACGTAAATGATGGACATAAGTCACTGGACTACTTCATATGAAGCTTAATGTACGTAACTGGATGATGATACCGTATGTAACCATTCTAAACGTACGTAATGAATGAGCTATAACGTATAAAATAGACAGTAGAAGATAACGGCTAGTTGTGAGAATTTGCCTATATATACCAAGTCGTTTGGTATCATTCAAGACAACAACTCTGAGAAAATCATATATACATTTGATATCATTGTATACACTATCATTATTGTATTTATGCTTAATTGATAAGTGTTTGAGTGTTCATAAACTAAACCGTACACGAGAGGAAAGATACGAATTGTAGATTGATTTGGTATTATTAGGATCATTGATCCGGCATTATTAGAATCATATATAAATCCAAGTGAGGTTTGTCTAGTACCAATAGAAAGCTAGATAGGTTGCTTTCTTGTCCGATAGAAAAGGAAAACGGTTTAGCTTGGACCGACAAAAAGACAAGAGCATAACGGTTTATCTTGGACAGATTGAAGACAAGATTGTAACGGTATCCCTCGGACCAATAGAAGACGAGGTGTAGAGGTTGATCTTGAGCCTATAGCAAAAGATACGGAGAGAGGATGTACACACAATTGGCTGAACCTCTATAAATCTTGTGTCGTTTATCTTCCGCAATTTTAATTACGCTTCCGCAATCGCAAAAGAGTTTGAGAACTCTACCCCGCACTATTATTCCACCATTCTAAGTGGGTTACCAATTTCCAACACTCGGCACATGACAGGCGATATCAGCAAGCTGTCAGATTATGTAGAAGGTCATGGTCCAAAGGTGCACTTCGGTGACAAGTCCAAAGGAAGAACAAGAAGAAAGGGAACCCTACTTGTAGGAAAGTTCAAAGTCACTGACGTAGCCTATGTTGAAGGCTTACAGTACAATCTATTTAGTACTAGTCAGTTTTGTGATAAACAGTTCTCGATCAAATTCTATATAGATCACTATACGGTGAAGGACATTAAGACAAAGGAAATCGTCCTCACATGAAGCAGATCAGGTAATATGTATATTGCTGACTGGAAGCCTACGAGCTCCACTATTCCATGTTTTGTTGCCAAAGGCAGTGCAGATCAAATCTGGCTATGGTACAATATGATGTCTCACATCAACTTCAAGATGATCAACAAACTCGCTAGACAGGGAATGGTCAGAGGTTTGCCCGATGTGTCATTTCATAAAGAAAGCGTCTGTGGACCCTGTCAGAAAGGCAAACAAGTCAAAACCACCCTGAAAATCATGTCATACCTGTCTACACACAGGGTTCTCGATTTGCTACACATGGACCTCTACGGCCTTGTAGACCCTGTAAGTTTGGGAGGTAAGAAATATTGTCTCGTTATTGTTGACAATTTTTCCAGGTATGCTTGGATAATGTTTTTAATCAAGAAGAAAGAAACCATCACGAAGTTTCCAGAGCACCGGAGGAAGCTACACAATGAGAAAGGATTAATTATCATGTCCATTCATTCTGATAGACGTACTGAATTCACAAATCGCTTTATAGAGCAATACTGTTTGGATAATGGAATACAACACGAATACTCATCAGCCCGGACTCCTCAATAAAATTGCATTACCGAGCGAAAAAATAGGATGATCAATGAAGCAACTAGTACCATGATAGACACAAGCAAGTTTCCGCAGTGTTTCTGGGCAGAAGCAACAAATACAGCATGCTACACACAAAATTGTTGTATCATCAACAAGCATCACAATAAAATAGCCCATGAGGTATGGAATAATTGAACTCCATTGGTTGCATACTTTCACATTTTTGGATGCAGTGGAAAAGATCAACTCAAGACCTTTGGTGAAAAGTCGGATGAAGGGATATTCATAGGATATACCTCTGTCAGCAAAGCTTTCAGGATATTTAATAAAAGGAAGCTAACAATAGAGGAATCTATCCTTGTAGTATTCGATGAGCCCCATCATGATCCTACATGTTGGGATAATTAACCCTGTTTGATGTTTTGATAAACTGCCAACAACAAGCCTTCGAGTTGCCATCATACAGCAACAGAGTCATAGTGCCAACTATGGAAGTTGTCCTTTCATATAGCAACATTCCATATAGCAGCAGCTTCAATATAGCCTACAGTATTATGTTGAATATAGCAAGCAAAGCTATAAGTATTGAGATCTTCAATACTTATCCAAATAGGACTGAAGACCGTTAGGACGGAATCTGCTTCATTTGGTAAAGACAAGTCCTGTTTGAAAAGAAGTATTTTAATACTGAAAGGATAAAGTATTTAAATACTAAATCCGACAGAGATCTTCAGACAGCACAAAATCCGGTCTTGGTCTATACAAGTCAACCATCCAGTTGGAACGGACTTTTTCTCAACGGATCTTTCTCAACGGATCTATTCCAAAAGCTATATATACCCCGAAGTTTGAAGTTCAAAATACACAGACAGATATAGACAAACACACAATCATACATCTGTGAAGAACATTCAAACTGAGCAAACTGAGATATATTGAGATTCCACGAGATCGTCTAAAGAATAGTATATCAAGAGCAATAATATTTCTTCAAGCATACTGCCAATCCTGAGAGAAGAAATATATAAGTGCTCATCCTTGAACAACACATCACCAGCTCAAAGCTCAAGAAAGTCAAGCTGTTGTTCAACCAACATTCTTACATTGAAGAAAACCATCAGCCCTGTGTGGACTGAGAAAGCCTTTCTTTTCTTGAACTGTGTGTGACGCATCTGCATTGTCGAAGCTTCAGAACTGTGTGTAAAGAAGCCAGTCAAGCGTTAGCTTTGACCAATCTGAGTGAGCGGTTGAAAGCTACGATATTTGTATCAATCTGTGTGAACGATACATTGATAGGTTTGATTATAAACACGTAATTGTGTACGTAGTGTTTATAATAAACTTTTTACTCCTGTGTGGAGGACCAGTGGACGTTGAGGGGTTTACCTCGAACCACTTTAATTACTGTGTTAATTACCATCTGCATTTACTGTTTTCATAACTGTGATTATTTTAAGTATACACTGCATACCGAGTTGGTGTATTTATAGCAACTTAATGTTTCAAGACTTCCGCTACGCACTCGAATTTGAAAATCATACAGCTTGTTGCTTAAACACTTTCCAAGCTGTATTCTGTATACTTAGTGGCCAACAAGTCATATTAGAGCTGTTGATTCTAAAAATAATCAGTCGTATTTTTAACCGAATCAGATCCCTAAATCACTTATTTTTGAAAACTTCTTTATCTTTCCTAATTTTAGACATGGATACCTCACTGATCAATAAGGTACCAATGTTTTCTATTAACGAGTTTGATGACTGGAGAATTAGGATGGAGGCTCATCTTACCGCCATGCAGGAAGAGATGATTTATGTCATCCAAGAAGGCCCCATAAACATCATGGAGGTGAATTCGGCCGCAAGAATTGAAGGCCAAGCTCATGCCAAAATGCTCAAGAAAGAGCGCGAACAGTGGACCACAGATGATCGGAAACGCGTCAACCTCGATAATGTTGCGAAGAATGCGCTATTTGTCATTCTTGACAAAGGCATGTTCTCGAAGGTAAAGAGCTTTAAAACGGCCAAGGAAATCTGGGAAAAACTCAAGATGATTTGCGAGGGTACTGTGCTCTCAAAAGAAAACAAAATTTCAAAACTAACTCAGCAATTTGAATCCTTTGAAATGAAACCAACCGAAACTCTTGAGGAACTTGATCTCAGGTTTTGCTGGTATTGTTAGTTAACTTGAAGCGTTGGGCAAAATTTATAACCAAAAGGAGAAGAATTTAAAAATTTTCAGATCTCTCCCTGCCCGATGGGACATTAAGACAACAGCTATGCGTGTATCATGCAATCTAAATTACATATCTACTTTTGATCTCTTCTCTGACCTCAAGGCATTTGAGTATGATATTGACAGGAGAAAAAAAGCTGAAGAATCACCTACAAGGACTACAGCGCTAGCCGCTGTATCCAATAGAAGGCATAGCATGCCCAGCTCATCAAAGCCTAACCACAAAAGTGCTGACAGCGACGACGACATCCTGTCACAAGATGAAATGGCGCTCCTCATGCATAAGTTCAAGAAGTTCATCAAGCAGTTGGGAAAGAATCCATTCAGGCCCAAGCCTGTTCACAAGGTAAGTACCGAGTCTTCCCCTACTGATGCTAACCTATGTTATAATTGCAGGAAGCTAGGACATTATGCAAATAAATGTCCTCATCCTAAAGTTCAAAGGTTGTCGGAAGCCGAGCAACAAGAAAAAGATGAAAGAAGACATGCTTGGAAAAACAAGCTCAAGGCCCTGATTGGCGAATCAGAAGCCTCCCGCGCACCAACAAAGTCCGAAGAATGTCTACAGGCAGTCACTGACAGTGACTCGTCAGATGATGAATTCGAACATAAAGCATATATGTGCTTCATGGCCAAAGACATACCGGAAGATGAAGATAGCGATGATGAGGTAAGCTCAACCTTAATACTCCTGCAAATGCATCTCATACCTTTGAAAACATGATGAATGAATTTAAAAACATTCAAAAGGACTATGAGACCTTGAAAAATGAAAACATACAGCTCCAAATTTCTAACCTAGAGCTGAGGGAAGAAATCGACTTGCTAAAAGTAAATTACGAAAATATGTTTGTTGATTGTGAAAACAGCAAAGTCGATCACGAAAAACTCATGGAGAGCAATCATCTACTTGCGCACGAACTAAATGAGGCTAAATCTCACAGTGAAAGCAAGACAAATGATTTTGTTCTGCTCCAAGATAAAATAAAAACTCTCGAAAAACGAGAAGGAGAACTTGAGACCATCTTGAAATCTTTCGAGAAATCATCTAAAAGGATGGAAGAAATTCTAAGCATCGGGCAACATGCTCATGATAAAAGTGGCTTAGGATATAGCTCATGTTCAAATAAAGGGAAAACTAGTACTGTGTTCGTCAGGGGTGTGGAATCGGTAGAAATCCCGAGTCCTGTGAAGTCACCTGTTGCACCGCGAACAACAAAGGCTGCCATTCCACCACCATAGTCATATTCCAGATAGCAGAATCCTCAGCCATTCAGACCTGTACAACATAACCAATAGCATGCTCCCTAAGCATATCAAAAGCGCCAGCATCGATTCAGAAAGAAGTTTATACCCATATATCAAAGGCCCGCACAACAGTACTTCCAACAGTACAGTGCGCCTAGATATTGGATATATGAGGCAGAAGGCAACAACTTTGGGAATCCAACTGGAGACCCAGAAGGCAAGCTGTAAGGCCGAAGAAAATGGATCCACCTCCAAGACGGCATTCGTACTGAATTAATAATAATAACCCTGAATTTTACATGCATAATAATTATCATGGTTACAACGACTATGTACCTGCCTCACGTAGATACCGCAAGAATGTACCTAAAGTAATCTACCGTAAACCCATTGCTGTCAAGAAAATATGGGTACCTAAAGGCACTAACACCCATGGACCCAACATTCAAAGGGACCTAAACCTACTTAACTCCTTTGCCTACAGGACATTTTAGGGAAGGACATCTGGTACTTGACAGCGGATGTTCTCGGCACATGACAGGAGACAAAAGCAAGCTGTCAAATTTCGTAGAAGGTCACAGTCCAAAAGTACGTTTCGGTGATAAATCAAAAGGAAGAACAATAGGGAAGGAAACCCTGCCTGTGGGAAAATTCAAAGTCACCGATGTAGCTTATGTTGAAGGCTTACAGTACAATCTACTTAGTATTAGCCAGTTCTGTGATAAATAGTTCCCGGTAATATTCTATATAGATCACTGTAGAGTCAAGAACATCCTAACTAAAGAAGTTGTGCTCACAGGAAACAGATCAGGTAATATGTATATTGCTGACTGGATGCCTACGAGCTCCATAATTCATTGTTTTGTTTCCAAAGGCACTGCTGATCTAAGGTGGTTATGGCACAAGAGGTTGTCTCACGTCAACTTCAAGACAATCAACAAGCTCTCCAGATAGGGAATGGTTAGAGGATTGCCCAATGTGTCATTCCAAAGAGACAGCATCTGTGGACCCTGTCAGAAAGGCAAGCAAATCAAGACCACCCTGAAGAGCAAATCCTACATTTCCACTCACAGAGTTCTAGAAATGCTACACATGGATCTCTACGGTCTTGTAGACCTGGTAAGTTTGGGAGGTAAGAAATAATGTTTCGTTATTATTGATGATTATTCCAGGTATGCTTGGACAATCTTCTTAAGCAAAAGAAGGAAACAACATCAAAGCTGCCCGAGCACCTGAAAAAGCTTCAAAATGAGAAAGGGTTGAGTATTGTGTCAATTCGTTCCGACAGAGGCACTGAATTTACTAACCGCTTAATAGAGCAATAGTGTTCGGAAAATGGGATACAACATGAATACTCAGCTTCCAGCACGCCTAAAAAAAATGGTGTCTCCGAGCGAAAGAACAGGATGCTAAAAGAAGCAACAAGGACCACGATTGCCGAAAGCAAGTTGCCACAGTGTTTCTGGGGTCAAGCCACCAATACAGCGTGTTATACACAAAACCGCTGTATCATCAACAAACACCACAACAAAATAGCATACGAGGTATGGAACAAGAAAACTCCATTAGTTTCGTACTTTCACATTTTTGGATGCAGATGTTATGTTTTGAACAATGGGAAGGATCAACTTAGAACCTTCGTTGAGAAGTCGGTAGGGATATTTGTTGGATATTCTTCTATCAGCAAAGCTTACATGATCTTTAATAAAAGGAAACTGACAATTGAGGAATCAGTACATGTAGTGTTCGACGAACCTCATCATGATCCTACAGGAGTAGAGGATCTCACTCAGAATATTCAACAACTCACCATTGATAACCCTACAACTCCTATAGAACCTATCGTTGGCCTAGAAATCAACCCCGCAGCTGTAAGAACAGAAGTAGATGAAGCCGATACTGTACAAGCTGAAGCTGAAACCACAGCAACTCAAGATACAGTATGGGACGCCGAATTAGAACCCGACAGAAGATGGGTAAGAGATCACCCACAGGAGTTGATCATAGGAAATATTGATGCTGGTGTATCTACTCGTAGGAGAATACAGAGTACACAAGGATATGTACTATGTGCGCAAGAAGAAGCCGAGTCTGAGTCATCTCCATTTCCTGTATGGAAGTCTCTATCTGAAATTAGAAGACTTAACATGTGCACTATAGTTGTATTCTTAGCTCAATCTGAACCTGTTTCTACCAAAGAAGCTCTAGACAATTCTCATTGGATTACATCTATGGAAGAAGAGCTTAATGGTTTCGAAAAAAACAATGTATGGTATCTTGTACCCAGACCAACGCATCAATACATAATTGGAACAAAATGGGTATTTAGAAACAAAAAGGATGGAAATGGACTCATTATTAGAAACAAATCCCGTCGAGTTGCACAAGGCTACATATAGGAAGAAGGCATAGACTACGATGAAACTTTTGCCCCTATTGCCAGACTAGAAGCCATTGGAATATTTTTAGCCTTTGCCGCCCATAATAGCTTTACTATTTACCAAATAGACGTCAAGAGTGCATTCCTGAATGGAGAACTTGCCGAAGAAGTCTATGTTGAACAACCACCAGAGTTTGTCAACACAGAAGGTGGATACCTTGTATACAGGCTAAGGAAAGCGCTGTATCAACTTAAGCAAGCACCTAGAGCGTGGTGTGAGACCCTATCCCTGTATCTAACCGATAATCGATTCGAGAAGGGTGCTATGGACAAGACCTTATTTAAAATACAGGAAGGTGATGACCTCCTGATAGTTCAAATATATGTAGATGATATTATATTTGGTTCAACTAACCTTGATTTATGTCAAAGGTTCTCTCATCTCATGCAAAGTAAATTTGAAATGCGTATGATGAGAGAATTTAGTTATTTCCTAGGTTTGCAGGTAAACCAGTTGCCTACAGGAATTTTTATCAACCAAGAAAAATACAGCAAGGAGCTTCTCAACAAGTTTGGAATGAATAGTTCCAAATAATTGTCAACCCCCATGAGCACTTCCGTGCAAATTAGTGCTGACGAAGCTGGAAAGCCGGTTGATCAATCACTCTACAGAAAGCTTATTGGCTCACTCCTGTACCTAACAGCTAGCAGGCCCGATATCCAGTTTGCTGTAGAAGTGTGTGGTCGATATCAAGTAGCACCTAAAGAATCACACTTCACAACAACCAAACGAATCCTGAAATACGTCAAAGGAACAGTCGATGTAGGACTGTGGTATCCTAAAGAAGGCGGATTCGATTTAGTTGGCTACAACGACTTGAATCTCGGAGGATGCAAGCTAGATAGGAAGAGTACAAGCGGCACTTGTCACTTTCTTAGACCTCGACTTGTATCTTGGTTCATTAAGAAGCAATCGGCAAACTCGCTTTCAACAGCAGAATCAGAATACTATGCTGCTGGTAGTTGCTGTATGTAGATCATTTGGATGCAACAACAGCTGTCAGATTATGGAATTGAGGCCAAGGAAACACCCATTATGTGCGACAGTACGAGTGCAATAGGAATAACGCACAACCCTGTATTGCATTTGTAACACCCCCAAGACGATCAAGGCATATTACAGCGCCGTGGACCCCACACTGTGGAATCCACCAGGCTAACGTACCAACAAGACATTCGACAACAACATACATCAATAACCAACCGACAATTTCACAAACCAAAGACTGAAATCCAACAATACAATCACATCAAATCCAATTCCCAAAACGGGTAAAAACGTTAATAAATTTAACGAGGAAGTACTCGAGTACTTAAATCCATGACATAGTAAATAAATGACAAAACTGGACATCAATAGACGACCACCGAACAGTATCACGCTTGCCCATCATCCTCATACGACTCGTATGCTCGCTTGTCTCCAAGACCTGTACCTGAAATACAAAAAGTATTTCCCCCATTTAAGGGGTTAGCAACAACTGCTAGTGCAAGTACAATCCATTTGAACTACATTCTAATCAGATGAATATATGAACCAAAAATCATTTTAGAAATCATTTATATTCCGGAATATTTAAGGTGCACACGCACAAAACACATTTTCTCCGACAAAAAAATTCAAAGTTAACCTTGGTACCAGACTCACGACCACCGTACCCCGCAGAGCCCCGTCGGACATCCCTGGGTGGCTAACCACAGTTCGTGATACGCACACACATGGCAATACGTATCCCTAGAGGCCCCGTCGGACCGTCCCTAGGTGAACATACACATATCCATCCACAACAACCACAAATAGCCACAATTCAAATACTAGAACATGTAAACAAATATAAAGTACTTGCCTTTGAGACATCTTTGAAGAATCGGAAATGAAATATGACTACGAATGGTCCGGATGGAAAACGACAGCTCCTAAACGAAGGATCAACATAACTCAGTCCTAATGGACAACAATAATCGAATGGAATACACCCATATCCCCGATTACAATTCACGACAATAAACGTTCAATCGATATGGGCGAGGGTTTACGCAAAATCTCCCCGTATCAACAATTCACGGATTTAACTCAAGAAAAACAGATCGGGAGTCACCCAATAAGAACAATCGGTAAGGAATTTCGTAACATACATGGACAATTCGGAATTAATCAAGAAAAACCCGAAAAAAACCCAAATTTGACAAGCTAGGGTTCCTGAAGAAAATACCTCGGATTCGGACGATAATATGCTAACACGACTCTACGGTGATGGAATTTGAAGAAAACTCCGAGCAATACCGGTGGAAATCGCCTCTAAAGTCGCACGTCGAAGAAAACGAAGAGAAGGGATGAAAAACTGTTGTTCTGACCTGCTCGTTGTTCTTAAAACAACGGGCCGTTACGGCCGTAACAAGTGGTGTATTACGGCCGTAACAATGGCCATATTAAGGCCGTAACATATGGGGTGTTACGGCCGTAACACCCTGCCGGACAGCAAGTTCTGGCTGCTGCTGTCCCAACGACTCCGGATGACTCCGAAACTCGGACCTGCTATCAAACCGAAAATATGGCTACGAAGGATATTCGATGATGAGTCTAACCATTACAATAAAACATCATTCCGTTTACCCGGGAATCCGAAATACGACAACGAATATGAAATTCCCTAAACTTATAGGAAATTACAAAAATGTCCCAAGTGCCCGAAAATCACGATACGACTTCGGATTAACAAATTGAAAGTCTCAACACGACCAACTCAATCATACAAACTCATGCAAACCAAGAAACAACAAAAACGAACGTGTTTTACGAGAATCGAACGTACATACGGCAAAACATGATATAAAATGGAATCACGTAAAAACATCACCAAAACTCGTCCAAATGGAAAAACTCCAAGAATAAAGTAGATTCAAAATGTCGAAACGGTTACAAGCGAGTTAATAAAAATAGACATACATAAAAAATGGAAACTACTAAGAATAGAAATGTACGGATATTACAGCATTCGCGTACTAAGCATATCCATATGAAGTATCACTTCATTAGGAATCATGTTGAGAACAAGGATGTTCGGATGGAGAAAGTTCATACAGATATTCAGTTAGCCGACATCTTTACCAAACCTCTCAGCACAGCAAGATTCTGTATGCTTCGACAAGAATTGGGTTTGCTATAGCCTGACTCCCTGTAATTTTTTAATGCTTTTACTCAAAAATTGAGGGGGAATGCTGTAAGACCCACGAATACAGTATCCACCATTAATTATCTATACACTCGGACATTCTAACAGCACTGTAGGACAACGAAGACACTTTTCCTACAGCTGACATGTGGATTAATTAAGGGGGAATGCAGTATGACCCATAAATACAGTATTAATCCAAAGATTGCTGTATGCAATTGAATCCCGTATGTACCTTTTAAGGGGGAACGCTGTATTTTCACCGATACAGCACATACTGTGGGAAATCAATTAATAATATAATAATATATTATTCCTTTTAAAACAAATTTTTAGTCCACGTGCCCTATCATTATATCAAACGTTTTTGCAATAAATGGTTTGCATGACATCTGGACTATTTTCTATCAAACACCGTGACTTTTCAATGATTTTATAATTTCACAACATCGTTTCGGGCTATAAAGGAAGAATAAACGTCACATTTGGGACCCGCTATAATTTCAAAATCAGATGGATAAGATGTACCTGTTATGCTCAGTCCATCCTGTTCGTTCATTTTAAAACGACGGTTCCCATCCCTTAAACCTGACAGTTCACTGTCTGCAAAAACCCTACAAGTTCCACTGCCCACAAATACATAAGGACTGTATCGTGCTCCCTTCGACTTTTTACGCTTACTGCAAAATTAAACTGTCTTAGAGCATACAACCTATATTACTTTTTGCAAATTTTCTGAACTTATTTAATGTAACCCATATCTCCCTAACAATGGAATCATCTCAAACTTCTTCTCGATCGATGAAAAAGAGGGAAAACATCATCGAAGGACGTCTGTTTGTTCGATCTATCGTCATGGAACGTATCAAATCTGAGGGAGAAGACCTCGATGGAATGGAGTGTGTCGTCTCCAGGATTAAGCAGCAAGGCTTATACCACATTGGTAGCCAGCACCCAGATCTTTATGACGAGCGCATCGTTGAGGAATTTTATCTCGATGCATCTGTGAAGTTATTTTCTTCGAAGAAAGGAGGCGATGTTTGTGACATCACTACCACAGTCCGTGGAATCCAAATCTACGTTGACCACTCTCTTCTTGGAACTCTTTTTAGGCTACCGTCCGATGGCCTGAAGATGGAAGACCTTGAGACCTTTGTGTTACAGGATCTTTTGGCTACTTATTGGGGATTGTTTACTGGCAATGCCTCGGACAGGAATGTGCATCTTTCTTGCCATAAGAAGCGTTTCTATTTACCTTATCTTTATTTGCATGATTTTTGCTGCCGTGTTGTTGAAAGTATGACCGGTGCGTTCGAGATGTGCACCAACTTGTGGTTTAGAATGATGGTCGCCATTATGTCCGGCGAAAAATTCAACTGGTGCCAAGTTATTCTGAAGAGGCTGCATGAAGAAGTTTCGAAGCATGTCTCTCAGAAGAAATCGTTTGGGCTTTTTCTGAATTCTCTTCTCATGAAAATTGGCGTGCCACAGTCTCGTGATGCTAAGAAAATCAGCTCGGGGAAGTTCATTGGTGGGAGCAAGCCCACAGTTTTCAACCAGGATAGTGTTCAAGCCAACCGACCCCATGTCAACTACATGCCGACCTCTGATAATCCGAGGGATATCACAGGAAGGATTGCTGATGAAGAAAAATCCCACAAGAAAAGGAAAAGGAGCGTGTCTGACAATGCGTCACCGCTCATAGCAAAGAAGCTGAAGAAAGCATCAAAATCAAAATCATAGGTCACAGTGACTCAATCAGTCACTCCTATCGAAGACGTTGCGGCGTAACCCTCAAAGCAACACCCATAGGGCGAAACCCATGCAGAAGAAATAGTTGCTGCACACGGTGCAAATCCCGAGCCTATGGCGGCTATGACGGATGATCAACTGCTTGCCAAGATTGAAGGAACTGGTGAATCGGCTGCATTCACTGATCCGAAAACCGCATCTCCTATACGGGATACCACACCCGTACAGGATCTATCTCCCATCAGGGTTCCAACCCCTGTTCGGGATCCATCTCCAATATAGGATCCCATACCTATCGAGGACCCAATGCCGATAGTAAACCCAAGTGCTGTTCGGAGTCCCTCCCCTACGGTACTCATCAATGACACCACGTTTCAATTGCAGGTTGAGCAAGCTTTTGAATGCTTCGTTCAGTGGAAGTCATATAGAGTTGCATCATATGACACCTTGTACCATTGGAGCGAATGGAAGGACGAAGAAGCCTTCATTTTGGAAGTCACATACTGTCAGGACATCCACTTGTTACTTCAATGGGACAACAAGTTCTATCATGAGCTTATTTCTAGCAGTATTATGACAAAGGAGAAGGCCCAACTCAAGGGCAAATCAAAATCCACTAACTCAGCTCCACAAAATCCAAAATCTGAGAATGAGCCATGAGGAAGCTCAAGCCCAGGAATTCTCAGGAATATCCGATCAACAGGGTAAAGGGACATCCAACCAACATCAATCTCCTCTCCATCAACAAGAAGATGCACAAGAACAAGAGGCATCGACCCCTCCTGTCACCGAAGTGCAAATAGCTTCTCAACAGGCACCCGAGCCTGTCACCACCCAACCTGATGACCAGACCCGCACCATACCGCAAGAGGAATCAGTCCCTCTACCGGAGCAGGCAGACTCTGAGAGACAGTAGGAGGAATCAGTCCCTCTTGTACCTATGTCTACCACATCCATTCCGGAATAGGAGGATTCAGTCCCCCTTGTTCCCACTCCAACATCTGATGCTCCCGCATCTTCACCTATTTTGGAATCCGACAACGGTCTCTTACCTGAGTATATCCAACTCGAGTCACGCTCCCATGTGGCTTTGAGACTGCTGAATGGAGCTGAAGACTTTTCCAAGCCTGACTCTCCCAGGACTATTGAAAAGAACGAGCAACTGCATGCTTTAGGCCGTCAAACCGTATTCCTACAGGATGCTGTTAATGCCCTGAATGCTGTTGAAAAAGAAATTGATTGGTTACATCAATCTGCCGTTGAAGAAATGACCAGTGTCAGGCATGAAGTGTCAAAAGTGGAAGAAGCCTTTCGTATCTTGCCCACCGTCTTCAAACAGGCACTCAACCTATTTCAACAGCGACAAGAGCAGATCCTGAAAGAAGAACAGGCCAAGATTCATATTTTTGAAGCCAAGACTGCATCAGCCCTTGTTGAGACAGGATCCCACCTTCGAGGCCACGACAAAAAGATTGATGACATGTCACTAGTGCTCAAATCACTAGTTGAAAGAATGACAAGTTTTGAGACCAAACAGGATGACGCACTGAAAATCCTAGAACGCCTAGATGAGAAGGTCTCTTACCTTGATGAGTCCAAAAAGGGTGAAGAGGCTAGGTAAGCTGCAAAGAGATTAAGGCTTGAGCAAGAAAAGGAGATAGAAGCTGCATTTGAAGACAGCATTACTGCTGCAATATCTCGATTATCATCTCCTACTTACACTATTAGGATATAGGGAGCTCGAACGGAATTCCAAGACCCTAAATCTCCTTGGAAAACCTTGTGCAGAAGCCGCAAATAATAAATCTCTCGGCCAACCGACAGCCAACATCCGACGAGATAAAAGATTGGAGGAAGAATGAAATGTTAAGATACTTTGTTGTTCTTATTAGGGAATCAACAGTTGTAAGATGCTGCAGGAAGCTGCCGAGGAATTCCAAAAGAGGTTGGACGAAGGAACTCTCCCCGTACAGCAAAAGATGAAATCCAAACACAGGCAAGGAGATCTAGTTACCCACCTGGAAGACTGGATCCTTGTTTTTGATAAATCAGCTGAAGGAAGAGATATCTACTTAAATCGAAATAGGGATGCCTTGCATAATTGGTGGAAGGGAACCAAAGATGATGCAAACAGGCCTTGGAGACATGCTGACTATAGGAGTTAGCCTATAGGATCCTATTCTGTATCTTTTCTTTAAATATTGTAATCCTTGCTCATTATCAATAAAATATATTTTTTTCTTGAAAGATTACAACTTGTAATCTACTGTGTCACTGTATGATTATGAAATGAGTTTATTTGCTGCAATAAACAAGTATGAAAACTTGTTAAGAATAACAGCTGTAAGAACTTTCTGCGAACAGTTCATAGGTTAAGTTGTATTCAACTATATTACACTGTAAGATTGTGCCAATGCGCCAATCACAATTTTAAGCTGTAGTACTCTTTCCTATCAGATTTGAACTCACCTACGAGTAGTTCATAGTATTAGACTAATTGCTAAAGCCAGAACATTCGACAGAAGACCAAGAAGACTGCCCTCCTGTAAGATGTTTCAAAAAGGTTTCGACATCAAGGTTTTGGCATCATCAAGAAGATTTGGCAAATATCATAGTTGCTTCAAATTAGATGTGGAAATTATCAAAATGGAGGAAATTGTTGGGATAATTAACCCTGTTCGATGTTTTGATAAACTGCTAACAGCAAGCCTTCGAGTTGCCATCATACAACAATAGAGTCATAGCGCCAAGTATGGATGTTGTCCTTTCATACAGCAACATTCCATACAGCAGCAACTTCAATATAGCCTATAGTATTATGATGAATACTACAAGCAAAGCTGTAAGTATTGAGATCTTCAATACTTATCCAAACAGTACTGAAGACTGTTAGGACGGAATCTGCTTCATTCGCTAAAGTCAAGTCCCGTTTGAAAAGAAGTATTTTAATACTGAAAGGATAAATTATTTAAATACTAAATCCGACAGAGATCTTCAGATAGAGCAAAATCCAGATCTTGGTCTATACAAGTCAACCATCCATTTGGAACGGACTTTTGCTCAATGGATCTCTTCCAAAAGCTATATATACCCCGAAGTTTGAAGTTCAAAACACACAGACAGATATTGACAAACACACAATCATACATCTGTGAAGAACATTCAAAGTGAGCAAACTGAGATATACTGAGATTCCACGATATCGTCTAAAAAACAGTACATCAAGAGCAATAATATTTCTTCAAGAATACTGCCAATCCTAAGAGAAGAAATATACAAGTGCTCATCCTTGAACAACACATCACCAGCTCAAAGCTCAAGAAAGTCAAGTTGTTGTTCAACTAACATTCTTACATTGAAGAAAACCATCAGCCCTGTGTGGACTGAGAAAGCCTTGCTTTTCTTGAACTATGTGTGACGGATCTGCATTGTAGAGACGAAGCGTCGGAACCGTGTGTGAAGAAGCTAGTCAAGTGTTAGCTTTGACCAATCTGAGTGAGCGGTTGAAAGCTACGATATTTGTATCAATCTTTGTGAACGATACATTGATAGGTTTGATTATAGACACGTAGTTGTGTACGTATCATTTAAAATAAACTTTCACTCCTGTGTGGAGGGCCAGTGGACGTAGAGGGGTTTACCTTGAACCACTTTAATTACTGTGTTAATTACCGTCTGCATTTACTATTTTCATAACTGTGATTATTTTTAGTATACACTTCATACCGAGTTGCTGTATTTACAGCAACTTACGGTTTCAAGACTTCCGCTACGCACTCCAATTTGAAAATCGTACAGCTTGTTGCTCAAATACTTTCCAAGCTGTATTCTATATACTTAGTGGCCAACACTACACGAGTAGAAGACATAACCCAGAATATCCGAACACTTTCCATTGATGATCCTCAAACTCCAATAGAGCCTATCGTGGAATTAGAAATAAATCCAGTCACTGTAAGATCAGAAGTAGTCGAAGCTGATGCTGTACAAGCTGAAGCCGAGACTCAAGCACCACAAGATACAGCACGGGATGCCGAATTAGAACCTGATAGGAGATAGCTGAAATATCACCCACAGGAGTTGATTATAGGAGATATCGATGCTGGTGTAACCACCCGTAGAAGAATACAGAGTACATAAGAAACTGTACTGTGTGCGCAAGAACAGACTGATTTTGAGAAATCTCCATTTCATGGGAAATCTCAAGCCGAACTTAGGAGACTTGCTATATGCATTATAGCTGTATTCTTAGCCCAATCCGAACCTGTTTTGACCAATGAAACTCTGAATAATTCACATTGGATCACTTCTATGGAAGAAGAGCTAAATGGTTTTGAAAGAAACAATATATGGTATCTAGTACCCAGACCATGTCATCAAGCTGTAATTGGAATACAATGGGTATTTAGAAACAAAAAGGATGATAATGGACTTCTAATAAGAAACAAATCCCATATAGTCACACATGGCTGCAGACAGGAAAAATGTATAGACTACGATGAGACGTTTGCCCCTGTAGCCAGACTAGAAGCCATCAGGATATTTCTAGCATTTGTCGCCCACAAGAGCTTTATAATATATCAAATTGACATTTAGAGTGCATTCCTAAATGGAGATCTCGCCGAAGAAGTCTATGTTGAACAACCACCAGGGTTTGTCAACACTGAAGGCGAAGACCTAGTATACAGGATACAAAAAGCTCTGTATAGACTTAAGCAGGCACCAAGATCTTGGTATGAAACCCTGTCCCTATACCTAATCAACAATGGATTTGAGAAAGGTGCAGAGGACAAGACCCGCATTAAGATATAGGAAGGTGCTGATCTTTTAATGGTGCAAATTTATGTCGATGATATTATATTTGGTTCAACTAACCTTGCTCTATGTCAAAAGTTCTATCATCTCATGCAAAGTAAAATTGAAATGAGTATGATGGGAGAAATTAGTTATTTTCTAAGATTACAGGTTAAGCAATTGCCTACAAGAATATTCATCAACCAGGAAAAGTACATCAAGGAGCTGCTCAACAAATTTGGGATGAACAACTCCAAATACTCATCCACCCCCATGAGCACTTCCACGCATATTAATGCTGACGAAGCTGGAAACCCAGTTGATCAATCATTCTATAGGAAGCTTATAGGCTCACTCCTGTACCTAAAAGGTAGCAGGCTCGAAATCCAGTTTGTTGTAGGAGTGTGTACTCGGTATTAGGTAACACCTAAGGAGTCACACTTTACTATAGCCAAAGAATCCTTAAGTACGTAAAAGGAACAATTGATGTAGGATTGTGGTATCCTAAGGAAAGGAGGATTCGATTTGGTAGGCTCTAGCAACTCGGATCTCGAAGGCTGTAAGTTGGATAGGAAGAGTACAAGTGGTACTTGTCACTTTCTTGGACCTAGACTTGTGTCATGGTTCGGTAAGAAGAAATTGGCCAACTTGCTTTCTACAATCGAGTCGGAATATTATGTCGCTGGAAGTTGTTGTATGCAGATCATCTGGATGCTATAACAGTTATAAGAATATAGAATCAGTTCCGGAGAGACACCAATCATGTGCGATAGCATGAGTGCAATTGCAATCATGCACAACCCTGTATTGCACTTGCGAACTAAGCATATTTATATGAAGCATCATTTCATCAGGAATTATGTTGAGAATAAAGATGTTCGGAACGAGAAGATTCATACAGACATTCAGTTGGCTGAGATCTTTACAAAACCTCTCAGCATAACCAGATTCTGCATGCTTCACCGAGAATTGGGAATGTTATAGCCTCACTCCCTGAAGTTTTTACATTTTACTCATCAATTGAGGGGGAATGCTGTAAGACCCAAGAATACAGTATCCACTTTGATTAACTGTACTCAGAACCAGTCAGATGTTACTATAGGAAAAATAAGGCATAAAACCTACCTACAGCTGACGTGTGCATTAATTACTGGGGAATACAGTACGACCCATGAATACAGTATTAATCCAAAAATTGCTGTAAGAATTGAATCCTGTATGTACCTTTTTAAGGGGGAACACTTAAGATATCAATAGTATAATAATATTCTATTCATACAAATAATATTTTTAAGTCCACGTGCCCTGTGTGAATTTAAAATGTCTTATCCATTAATGGTTATAAAGACACCTGAACTTTATTGCCTCAACTGCCATGATTTTAAAATTTCAAACTGCCATTTCGTGTAATACGCTTTCAGCAAATTAAACAAGTCTTAAGCAAATAGTCTACACACTTTTTGCAATTTCTCTGCATTTTCTGTGTAATTCCCTCCACTTCACAAATCTTCTCTTGAAAAATGTCGACTTCACAGATATCTTCCCTCTCAATGAAGAAGAAGGATACCATTATTGATGGGTGTATCTTCACCAGACCTGTGCTGCTTGAAAGGATTGCATTTGAGGGAGAAGATGACGTAGGCATGGAACTAGTTGTTTCTAGAATGAAACAACAAAGGCTGTATCGCCTTGGATGCCACCATGTTGATTCTTATGATCAGCAGACTGTGGAGGATTTCTACCTGGACGCCTCTTTGAAATATTTAACTAAGAGGAAAGGAGGTGAGATTTCTAACATAATCGGGATTGTCCAAGGGATTGAGATCCCTTTGAAAAAAGAGCTCCTGGGAAAGATCTATAAGCTGCCGTCTATTGGCCTGAAGATGGAGGACTTGGACACCTTCGAGTCTAAAAGCCTTCTGTCGGAAGACTGTAAGCTGTTCACTGGCGATGAAATGGCTACCAACGTCCACCCTTCATGCGACAAAAAGAATTTCACCCTCCCCTATGTCTACCTGCACGATTTTGGTTGTCGGGTTGTTGAGAACCGGACTGGTGCGTTTGAGATGTGCACCAACCCGCGCTTCAGAATGATGGTCGCCATCATGTCTGGAGAAAAGGTGAATTGGTGCCAGATAATTTTGAAAAGAATTCATGAAGAGGCTTCAAAGCCAGAAACTGCCAAGAAATCATTTGGGCTCATCCTGAATCATATTTTCACTCGTTGCGATGTGAAGCAATCTGCTGATTCTAAGAAGGCTGGCACTAGAAAGTTCATTGGTGGGATCCGACCCACATCTTAAACAAATCACCATTTATTGTTAAAGGGCCCAACCCTCACAACATGCCCATTTCAAGTGATCCGAGGGACATCACTTCGAATATCTCGGGCGATGGGAAGAAGAGGAAGAGAAGCATTACCGATAGCAGTTCGCCTCAAGCTATCGAGAAGAAGAGAAAGAAGACAAAAAAGTCTTCTAAGGCTGAGCCTACAGTGACTGTTGCTGTCACTGTAGAAGTCCCATCTGTTCTTGTCGCTGAGACAATCCCATAAGGCATAACCCCTCTGGAAGAAACAGTTGTCACTGGTACATCATATCCTGAGCCTGTTGCCAAGCTGGAAGGTTCCAGTGAATCGACTGCCCTTTTGGAGCTGAAAGCCGCTACTCCAAACAGGGCACCCACCCCTGTACAGAGTCCCTCTCCCCACAGGGTACCAACCCCTGTTCGAGATCCCTCTCCACAATATTCTCCCATACTTGTTGAGGATCCCAACCGTTCAATAGATCCCACTACTGTACAGAGTCCCTCCCCCATTAATATCATTAATAACACTCTCCTCCAGGTCCAAATAGAGCAAGATTACGAACGCTGAAAGGACTAGAAGGATGAGGAGTTATTCACATTGGAGATCATGGACACCCAAAATGCGAGGTCTTGATCTACTAGGAGGATCACTTTTTCCATGAGCTCATCTCGGATTACTTCACGGCAAAAGAAAAGACCAGACTGAAAGGGATGTCACAGTCCGGTGACAAAGCACCATCCCTCAGCCACCACTCCGACCCTGACTCGGACGATGATGGTGATGCCCTACAGGCAGGTATATGGATCAGCCGAGAATAGGCCAGAGAAAGGGAAAATGGAAAATTTTTAATCCCAATAGGGCCAGGGGACATCTAATAAACCACAGTCACCGCCCATGCAACATCAAGCAACGCAAGAACAGCAACAGGAGGAATCGGTCCCACCTGTCATCATTGAAGAGCAAGCTACTCCTGTACAGGAAGCCCAGCCTGTACAACAAGAAGATGAAGATGGTGCCCGTGCAATACGCCAAGAGGAATCAGTCCCTCTTCCGGAACAGGCAGAAGCTGAGAGTCGGTAGGAGGATTCAGTCCCTCCTGTAGCTCCGACTACAGAAAATCAACCCAGATGGGTGGAATCAGTCCCTTCTGTCTCCCAGACTGACAGAGCTGCATCCTTCCGAAGCTCCTGCTTCTGATGCCCCTGCATCTCCTATCTCTGTCAGTTTAAAATCCTATTCTGATGATGGTTTTTTGCCTGAAGACAGACCACGGAGACCCCATCATCACGTGGTTCTTCGACAGATTGGAGAACTTGAAGACTCAAAGATATCATGCCCTGGCTCCCTGCGCACCGAAGCCCGCATTGAGTAACTGCAAGCCATCGGTCGACAAACAGTATTTCTACATGATGCCGTCAAGGCCCTATATGATGTTGGTAAAGAACTCGACTGGATGCGCGAGATTGCACAGGACGAGATCCCTAAGTTGAAATCTGCATTTAATGATGTGGAAGATGCATTTAGCTTAATGCCAACATCATTATGGCAAGCGTTGAACCAGCTCAAACAGCATCCGGAGCTGGTCCTGAGGCAAGAACAAGATAAGCTCCATGTTTCCGAGGCTAAAACGATCACCGCCCTTGAATATACAAGCTCCAAACTAACAGATCATGATCACAAGATCGATGATTTGTATTTAGTGCTTGGGAAGCTGGTTGACAGCGTCAACAATCTCAAGACCCAACAGGCCGAATCTATGAAGCTCCTTCGGGAAATTCACGACAAGGTGTCAGATTTTGATGATTCCAAAAAGGGGGAAGAGTCCAGAGAGGCTGCCCGGAAATGGAAAATGAAGAAAGAGAGAGAGAGAGAGAGAGAGGCTGCACTAGAAGAGAATGTTGCCACTGCTATCGGACGACTGTCTGGACCCGGGCCTGGTCAAGCTGTAAGAGGATACTGGGTGACTGGTTCTCGACCTGAGTTCCAAGACCCCAACTAGCCATGGAAGAATATTGTGTGTAAGCCTTCTGAGATTTTGCTGCCAACAGACCGACAGCCTTCAGTAGAGGATCTGAAGAACTTTAAGAAAAATGAACTAATGAGATACTTTTATACTATCATCAGGGAATCTGCCATCTTCAACAGGTTGTAGACTCTAGAGAATGCCACTAATGAATTCTCAAGGCTATTTCCAGAAGGAAAACCCCCTACAGCTGAAGATGAAATCCAAGCGCCAAAAGGGTGAACGGGTCACCCATCCAGAAGACTGGATCCTTGCCTATGATCGATCCCACGAAGGATGAATCATATATAGGGATCGAGGCAATGACTCCTTAATCAACTGGTGGAGTGGAACTGAAAATGATCCCGACCGGAGGCCTTGGATGCATTCTGACTATAGGAACTAGCCTCTGTTAGTTTTACGCTGTATTTCTTTCTACTATATGCTTGCCGATGCAGTATATATCTTTGTATTTTTACCTTTCAAGACTTGTAATTATCTCAATCATCAATAAATTTTGATTTCTTGAAATATTAAAGCTCGTAATCTACTCTTACTGTTTTAAATATATTGATTACGAAGCATTATTATACTTCAACAAGTACAAACTTGTTAATTCACAAGCTGTAAGAACTTGTCTGCAAACAATTCACAGATTAGGTTGTATACAATCTAGATTTCACTCTGTAAGATTGTGCCTATGCACTAATCATAAGTTAAGTTGTAATACACTTAGTTATGTAGGATTTTCATTTTAGAACTTTTCTGCGAGCAGTTCAAATTTCTAGACTAAGTTATGAAGATCAGATCATTCAAATAGAAGACTCGAAGAGAGCCTCTTTGTATCTAGAGGAAGTTTTGGCATTATAAAAAAGGGGAAATTATTAGGATAAATATTCCTGTTTTGATAATCGCCAATATAAAGCAAAGAAGTCTTCAGAAGTAAGAATATCACTAAGTATGGAAGCTGTTAGGAAACTACGTATAGCCCAACCCATGCAGCAAGAGATCTTCTACAGAGTCCAATCCTATAGAGCTTACATCATACATCAGAATTTAAAGTACATTAGATACAGAAATATGACTTTATGTGTTTTACTTGTGAAAAGTAAAGCACATCCAATAGGACTGAAGAAAGAGCTTTAAACCTTTGTGAAATAAACATTATTTATTCATAAAGTATTAATGGTTAAAGCAGCATTTATTGCTGATAGGACAACATTTAATGCGGCTGAAAGAGACAAGTCTGAACGCGCTGAAGAGCATTTAATGCGAAGTTAAAAATAATGTTTGAAGCATTAAATGCAATCTGCCTTTAATTTAAACATTCAGCAGCCACCAATCAGAGACGTCAACATCTCAACAACCAGCCAATGGCTACATTTATAATGGATCGATTTCCAAGGTTATAAATAGCCCTAAGCAAGAAGACATTGCTCACTCACTGATCTCACATTATTCATTCTCGTGCATACATCTATCAGATAGCTCCGACAATCTAGCTATTAAAAAGCAGTATATTTCCCGAGCATACAACCGTGTCTAAGCGAAGAAATATGCTAAGTCCTAAATGCAAACAGCACAACATATAGCAAATGCTCATTAAAGATATATCTGCTGTTTGGAATCATTCTACCATCTTTACCGTTGAGATCAATCTTATCCCTGTGTGGACTAAGTCATTGCATATTCTGACCTGTGTGGGAAGAATACCATCTTTACCGTTGAAGATAAAGCTTCAATCTGTGTAAGAAGAAGCGAGTCGAAAGAGCTGAAGCCAATCTGTGTGAACAGCCAAAGCTACAATCCCTGTATCAATCTGTATAAACGATACAGAGAAAGGTTCATTTAAATTCACATAGTTGTGTACGTAGTAATTTTAATAAATGCTTTACTCCTGTGTAGAGGACCAGTGGATGTAGTGGGATTTACCTCGAACCACTTAAATTTGTGTGTTATTTAATTTCTGTATTTACTATTTTCTTTTAAATGTGATTTATAGTATACACTGTGAAAACCCTATACGCATCAAGCAAACAGGAGAGTACCTAGTTGATGTATTTACAACAACTCACTATCAGACTTCCGCTACGCAATTAACTTCGAAAATCATATAGCTTATTGTAATTTTACCTTCTAAGCTGTTAACTATATACTCTGTGGCCAACAAATATAAAATCACAAGTTGTGTGATGAAAATAGTCAAAGCAGGAAATGACACAAATTTAATATCGTTCGAGACAACTTCCACTACGTCTAGAGTCTTTCCACACAGGCGTTTTGTTTGTTAAAAATGCAGTACACAATAGTTATGATTTTAACTAAATGTTTCTCGGGCTATATATTTTCGTACAGATCGATACACTCGTCCTAGCTCTTTTTGTTCACACAGATTGGCATAGGCTGGTCATGAACTTCGTCTTCTTTTCGTACAGATCGGAAACTTGGTCTGTCTAAGTAGCTTCTTTTTATAACATCGGAAGGTGCTTGCTTCGTTAATCCACATATGACTAACTCCCAGTTCAGATAAAGTAGAGTATTATCGAACATTAGTTGTATATTTGAGTTGCTTCGCTCTAGTTTGTTGTTGTTCACAAATCGGGAACTTGTCTTATCTCTTAACTGTAGGATGCTGTTGTAGCATGTAGAGAGCTTTTCCATAAGTTCAAAGTAACATAATTTGACGTTTTTTAATAGTTGATCAAGTCCGCTTATTGGCTATTAACAACCTTGGAAATGTATGAGTTATAAATATAGTCGTCATCGGGTAGGTGAGATGTGGACCGATCTAATAGGAGACTCCTAAATATTTGAATTAAAGTAATCCGTCATGTCCATCATTAAATGCTTCAGACATTCTTTCAACCTTAACTAAATATTTTTTACATCTCAATCTTTGATTGCATTAAATGTAGGAATGGTTATGGAGAGGATCATGGCGGGTACTTGAAGATCCAGATCCACCCACGAGGTGAACGGGGAGACCCACGGGGGGTTCTCCATAATTTTTTTTTTGAGTTTTTATCTGGTATTTTGTTTTCATGGTATATGTTATTTATAAAACTTTTCAATATTAACATAACTATATAAGATATATTAATAAACATAGGAAGAAATATATAAATAATATATATATATATATATGAAATATAGGTTAAATATATTTACAAATATTAAAAAGCTGGGTGGGGCGAGGCGGGTATCCATGGGGCAAAAGTTGTACCCAGACCCACCCCGTGTATATTTAAAAGATTAAAAAGCTGGGTGGGGCGGGACGGGTGTCCATGGGGCAAAAGTTGTACCCAGACCCACTGCATTGTGGGTCTCGGGGTGGGGCGACCCAAACTCCATGTGTCGGGGCAGGGCATTGCGGGTCGGGCCAAAATTGACATTCGTAATTAAATGATGTCTCCATCAAAATTAGATGCTCTAAAAATTGTGAATTTTTGTTGAGTATTTTACTCACAACGGTTTGACAATCAAGTTCCATACTGTTGGAAGTACAGTTTATAGTGATAAGGAGAAATTTATGGAGGTATGGAGCGTCGGTAAGCCGTCGATAAATCAGCGATAGCGGCATTTTACGTCATGATTTTTTTACCGTTGAAGGTTTTACCAACTACATCGCTAACTGCTTTTACCAACGGCATGCCAATTTTGCCAACGGAAATTGCCATCGGTAAAAACAGTTTTTTTGTAGTGATCCTAATTATCTAAGTTTTTGCAACTTGAACTATAATTGGCTCATAGGTTCAATCTTTCAGTAAGTTCCTTACTACTTACAACTTAGTCTATGAACTCCTTGTAGGCAAATTCATACAACATTGTTTGTAGCATAATTTATACTTGGAATAATTTTCAGATCAAAGTACTAATGTAAATAGATTATGAACTATAATCTTTTGATGGAAAAAATAATTTATATTAATAAATTTTAAATTAAAGTACATGACTTGAAATAAAAATAAAAGGATAACAAAAACAAAGTACATGCACTTTAATAAATGATATGGCAACGGTAGGATTCAGCATCAAGGTGGATGCTGATTGCTTGACCTTCTGTAGGTTTGGGGATGAAATTTTGTTCCATTCCACCAATTCGAGTTAGTCCCCAGCGCGGTCTCTGTAAAAACCTCCGCCTTTATGAGTAATGTAATATATGAGCATCTAGTCTTCCAGGTGAGTTAGACGTTCATTTCTCATGTACTTGCTCTTGATGTTGATTTAAGCAGGGAGCTTCCCATCAGCCAAGAGACTGGAAAATTCATTGGCAGTTGCCTTCAATGTCTTATAATGGTTTAGGATGATAGGCTACTTGACCAAGTTACCGAAGTAAATGTTCAGTTCTGTCTTCTTCTTGTTCTTCAATTCTTGTAGGTTCCTTTATTGTCGGAAGTAGCAATTCGGCTGGTTTCTTTATTGTATATCTCCAGGGAATATTTAGAATCTGAAGATCATGCCTATATACTCCAATCTTGTATCATATAGCCCCTAGATTAATGTCATGTCTAGCCAGACAATTGATGGATTGGGCGATCCGCAAACTCCAGCCTGGATCCTCCAACCTTGAATCATGCAACCCCTTAACCCATGTTAGGTCGATCCAGACGGTTGATGTCTTGGGATAGATATACTTCTAAGTTTTCTTCCATTTTCTTATCCGCTTCCAATATCCACTTCTTTGCAGCTACTGTAGAGTGAATAATTCCACTAAAATGAGGGTTGAATAGTGGAGTTGATAAAGTTTTTATTTTCTTCGGAAATAAGAAACAAAAATACTGAAAATAAGAGACAAATATTTATAGAGGTTCAGCAATGTGCTTACTGTAACACCCCCAGATTTAACCAGAAATATTACAGCGTCGTGGGCCCTGAGATGTAACCCACAAGGCTAAAGGAAAATTTCGCAAACATTTACAAATGCCCAAGAGGCCGATGATGGTACTATCTTTAAAAATTCACAAAGACTTATAAAATCCATTTATCAAAAACCGTCGTAAAACTCATTTGAAATCACAAGGCCAAACGGCCGACACTCAAAAGTTTAGAAAACGATTTCCAAAGTAACCTCAGTTACCAGATACCAAAAGAGCGTTTCAGAATACTCACGCGGTGGAAAAAGAACAACCATAAAGGTACTCTAGCAGCGGAATACAAGAACCAATCAAGAAACTCAATGCACAAACATGTCCTAGCCAGTATCCTCCGGGAAGCTCATCTCTTCACGACCGCTACAAGCTCGATACTCCAAGAACCTAAAAAGAAATCTCACGACGGGGTCAGCCATAATATCCCACAATGATATCAATCACATCACATCACTAATTACATACCAATGAGAATACAGAATAAGAATATGACCAATGTAATCTTATCGTTATAACTTTACCAAATTTCACATTTCGTATCCTCAACAACACGACAATCTCATATATGATAAACGACACCATAACTATCACAAGGATCATATCAATGTCCATATATCAATAACAACATCAACAATCAAACCGACTCAATAACAAGGATCATATCATACTCAATTTGGAAATCAACCTAGTATCATGATTCATCTCATCTAAATCGACCAATATAATTACCAAGATTCAGAAATCCATCTTAGATCGGGTTAAATGAATCAACATCCTTATAGTATGAAGAATCTTAACTAACATCCAAAACTCTTATCAAAATTCCATTGAATCTCATATAACATCATCATCTGATTATCCAACATGCTCCTCACATGTAATCATCCAAGAAAAACGAACCATCATCAAAGGGATACGAAAATTACCTAGATTAGGTGAACCAAGAATAAGAACACTTGACTCCATTCCAAGAATCATGAATAACTTGAAGAACAAGGCTTGAATCCATGCTCTCCATCTCAATCTTGTTAAATATCATCGTCTCACCATGTTTGAGAACCTCAAGAACCTCCCAAAGCTCTCTCTATCGACTGAAGTAGAAAGAATGGACTAAATGCATCTCAAAACCCGGCTGTCCCCTTATATAGAATACATTACTAGCGTGCGCAACAGCCTTAGCGTGCGCTAACTGACTTTGTTAGCGTGCGCTATCGGGGTCCAGAGGCCACTGTATCACTTCATACATGTGCTTGCGTACGTAATGCCCATGCATTAGCATACGTAACTTACACTGTCTAGCGTACGCAAGTCCTTTGCCCTTAGCATGCGCTATCCGAAGTTGACTTGCTACAATCTGTACCTACCCCGAATATGCTCGTGACCCCACATTCCGAAAGCAACCAATAAAGCCAAGATCCCCTGTTGACCGATCTGATATTAGCGTGCGCTAACAACAGGCATTAGCATGTGCTAATGCTTTACGACAAACATCAGTTGACTTCGTCAGCACATGCGCCGAAAGTGATCAGGTCCACACGTAGATTCCTTCTGATCTGTTATGAACTAGCGTCCGCTATCTTTTACCATTAGCGTGCGCTAAACCTGCACGATAGCATGCGCTAGGAATGCATATTAGCATCCGCTAATAATGCTACACTTAGCCATTTCCCGCAATTTCTGTCCAACGTCTCGGCATACCAAAAACGAAGACGGCACTCAACACAAATATTGAATCCAATAATATTCTCATACGATATACCCAATATCAAAAGTGCGATAACCTGATACACGATATTCTCAATTGTAATTGTTTACCAAATACGACAATTATACCAATACTGACATCTCAGTCCTTCTTTATTTTATCCATACTGTACAGATTCCACGCTGTACAACATAACTCGGATAAAATAATATTAAACAACAGTAGTAGAAATTCCGGATATTACATTCTACACCACTTAAAATAAGTTTCGTCCTCGAAACTTGCAATCCGTCATAAAAACAAACAAACAAACCGTTTAACCAAAAATATCCCAAAACCATCACGACAATGATCGATCATCATCATTACCGAATAACCAAAGGAGCATACTTACAAATACGCAGGTCGACGATCTCCTGAGATACTAGCAAGTGACCTCATTGTACAGTCCCAGTACGCTTACAATCACAGTTCCTTAAGTCTCAACAAAAATATATCATCTTCGGAAGAAAATAATCTGCCCGTGTCAAATCCTGTCTGACTGATTACACAATCAAGTCCCAATTCCGACACAGTCAATAATGCGCGATATATCTGAGAAATAACTGCCCAAAATAATGACACGAATCCCGAAACATCAGCACAAAATCTGAACGCTTGTACGATCATTAGCAACGATCAGCCAAGAAATTTGCCGAGAATATCATCGACATGATAATCTTCAATATGACCAACCAGAGGTCAAAACACAATCGAGAATACCTTCACACGGTAAGCTCCAACACGATGAACACAGAACCACAGAGACAGATACACGAAAGAGCAAAATTCTCAAAACGCTGAACAAATCACATACAGTGGATCTCAACGAAACACAACCGACTGCTGAACGGGCCTCTCAGGCGTACGAACAACCAGTCGCAAATTGGCGAACATCCCAAATCATACATGGAGTGGGAATGATCAATCAGCACGGCTCAAAATTCAAAAGTAGTAGAATCACACTACCACCACATCAATAGATCCACATAGCACACATGCTCCAATTTCACAAAATCCAAAGTTCCAAAATTACGTCCTGTGCATGGATCTACAACACGCAGCATATTTCTCTTATTAAATAAATCAACCGATCATCCCTGGATAACCAAACTACCATACTAGAGTTCGAATCTCTTTTCATCGTACCATACCGATGAAATATCCAATTCGAGAGTCTCGCTCAGAACTTTACCACGATATGCATTATGCACTAAATGCGTATGTACATCAATCACATTTTCAAGACCAGTTTGAAATCATATAGTCTTGTCAAAAGACAAATTTTCGAAAATTCTTTCAAGAGTTTGAAAACTCAAAACATAAATTTTCGTAAGACCACGAAATCAATTTTAAAAATTTAATCGGCTCGCTGGTGCCAAGTTTTTGATAAAAATTCTTTTCGAATACACACGATTGAATAAAATGGAATTTATGCAAATGCTTGTCCATATCCATACTCCTGTATACCGATTCGGCTCGTCACCAAATTCACTGATATTCCATCGGAAAACCACACGATGAAATTCCAAAATCTTAATATATAGACTCTGATAAAAACTCCTCCTCCACATACTACTCGCAACGTCAATCCTTAATCCATCCTGGATCACCTCAAATATGATATGACAAAACATTGAAACAAATCAACAAATCAAACACAGCGAAAAACTTCCCAAGAAGTTCCATTTGAACAAGTAAACCAAAAACCTCAAAAGGCGGTAATAAAAACGATTGGTAAAGTGTTTTACAAATCTCTGGAGTTTTAGAAAACAGAAAAGCCTTTTGAATCATTAGGGTCTCAGCCCGTATCTCATTCCGCATTACAAGAAGTTTAAAAAGTAGAAAACCCTTCTGGACCTCAAGTCCTGAGTTATAAATCTATTTCAAAATCGATTGGGTCTCGGCCCAAAAATCATTTTCCGTAAAACATCCATAAAATATTCATTTTGAAAAACATCATTTTCAAATGCTCAAAAGTAGTTTCATATATTTCAAAATGACTTAACATGACTACATGCTCTTCTCAACCATGCACAACATTTCTCCCAAATGCACAATTCCGTTCCAACACTTAACCGACATATTGATTTCCAAAATCATAACTTCTCAAGATCATCAATCCTATCCCAATTTTGTTACCTTGTACTGTAACACATAATATTCTTGCTGAATCTCAACGCATATCAACTTAGAACGGCAATAAATCTCAATGAAATTCAAAAATCCAAATACTTACAGATCGTGAAGCCGACGATTCCCCATAATACTGGCACATGTCTCGACTCTAGAAAATACTCGACACGAATATTTTCAAAACACACGTTTTGCAAAATCAGTTCAACTTGAGAACACAACACATCTCTTTCAAGAGAATCACGTTAGCACCATTTGGAAAAGTTTACAACAATCCTAGTACCACACTGATAAATCACATAACCCATAAGCCCTTGTGAACATCAAGAACTCACGGTTCTAGTATTTGTCAATCGACAACTCGAATGACGTGACAAAAACACGACCCAACTCGACCCGAATGCCTAGGTTTTCTCAACCTAAGCTCTGATACCATATTCTGTAACACCCCCAGATTTAACCGGAAATATTACAGTGTCGTGGGCCCCGAGATGGAACCCACAAGGCTAAAGGAAATTTTCGCAAACATTTACAAATGCCCAAGAGGCCGACGATGGTACTATCTTTAAAAATTCACAAAGACTTATAAAATCCATTTATCAAAAACCGTCGTAAAAACTCATTTGAAATTACAAGGCCAAACGGCCGACACTTAAAAGTTTAGAAAACGATTTCCAAAGTAACCTCAGTTACCAGATACCAAAAGAGTGTTTCAGAATACTCACGCAGCGGAAAAAGACCAACCATAAAGGTACTCTAGCAGCGGAATACAAGAACCAATCAGGAAACTCAATGCACAAACATGTCCTAGCCAGTATCCTCCGGGAAGCTCATCTCTTCACGACCGCTACAAGCTCGATACTCCAAGAACCTAAAAATGTTCATCAACATGAACGACATATGAATCAAAACATGAACGACACTATGATGAAACAACTAGGACGACTTCATGTTCAGCAACATGAATGACAACCTGCATGATCAACATCGTTAACACTAAACCGAATCAAACTAAGATACTTGTCCCGAGTCATTCGGGAGCAATCTCGATGTCAAATCATCACCGACAATTATCCTCAATACTCGGCGATCCAAACGTATAATGAACTATAGATACTCATATCCTCGTCTTTATCGCAACATAACCTCGATACCCGAACATACCAATAACCGAGATAAAGCATATACATTATGATTTACCTCCCAGAATCGGAAGAACGATATACAATCCAAATACCCAGAGTTCACAATAATAATCATCGCTATATGCATTATAAACGAAATGAAACTGAAACCATTCATTAAATATTATAAATGAGCAAGTAATAACTTGCCTCGATACCGATACCACGAAGCTGCTACCGAACACATTGCCTTTGTCTACGAGCTCCTCAGCCCCGATCAAAAGCAACACAACGGACATACTCGAACACGACCGCAACATCCGGTTATAATCATCGATCAATAATCTCAACCTATCGAAGTAATCAAATAACACATATCCGATAACAATCAAAAACTGACAAAACTAACCAATCGAACTCAACAGTTCAACAAAACATCCAATAAACGCAGTCAGAACAAACCAAATCAAACCATCACGAATTTATAATCACAACACAAAAATACTGTACTGTCTGCCTACTTAGCGCACGTTAAACGCATAACGTATCGTGCGCTAAGTTGCTCCCGTTAGCGTGCGCTAGCCAGTAAGCTTAGCGTCCAAGCATCGACTAAACATCTTGCGACTACGAATCCGAATGAAGGGAGACATAAATCTCCATATCTCTTGAAGATAAACGACACCATAACTATCACAAGGATCATATCAATGTCCATATATCAATAACACATCAACAATCAAACCGACTCAATAACAAGGATCATATCATACTCAATCTGGAAATCAACCTAATATCATGATTCATCTCATCTAAATCGACCAACATAATTACCAAGATTCAGAAATCCATCTTAGATCGGGTTAAATGAATCAACATCCTTATAGTATGAAGAATGTTAACAAACATCCGAAACTCTTTTCAAAATTCCATTGAATCTCATATAACATCATCATCTGATTATCCAACATGATCCTCACATGTAATCATCCAAGAAAAATGAACCACCATCAAAGGGATACGAAAATTACCTGGATTAGGTGAACCAAGAATAAGAACATTTGACTCCATTCCAAGAATCATGACTAACTTGAAGAACAAGGCTTGAATCCATGCTCTCCATCTCAATCTTGTTAAATATCAACATCTCACCATGTTTGAGAACCTCAAGAACCTCCCAAAGCTCTCTCTATCGACTGAAGTAGAAAGAATGGACTAAATGCATCTCAAAACCCGGCTGTCCCCTTATATAGAATACATTACTAGCGTGCGCAACAGCCTTAGTGTGCGCTAACTGACTTTGTTAGCGTGCGCTATCGGGGTCCAGAGGCCACTGTCTCGCTTCATACATGTGCTTGCGTACGTAATGCCCATGCATTAGCGTACGTAACTTACACTGTCTAGCGTACGCAAGTCCTTTGCCCTTAGCGTGCGCTATCCGAAGTTGACTTGCTATAGTCTGTACCTACCCCAAATATGCTCGTGACCCCACATGCCGAAAGCAACCAATAAAGCCAAGATTCCCTGTTGACCGATCTGATATTAGCGTGCGCTAACAACAGGCATTAGCGTGTGCTAATGCTTTACGACAAACATCAGTTGACTTCGTCGGCACATGCGCCGAAAGTGATCAGGTCCACACGTAGATTCCTTCTGATCTGTTCTGAACTAGCATACGCTATCTTTTACCATTAACGTGCGCTAAACCTGCATGATAGCGTGCTCTAGGAATGCATATTAGCGTCCGCTAATAATGCTACACTTAGCCATTTCCCGCAATTTCTGTCCAACATCTCGGCATACCAAAAACGAAGACACACTAAACACAAATATTGAATCCAATAATATTCTCATACGATATACCCAATATCAAAAGTGCGATAACCTGATACACGATATTCTCAATTGTAATTGTTTACCAAATACGATAATTATACCAATACTGACATCTCAGTCCTTCATTATTTTATCCATACTGTACAGATTCCACGATGTACAACATAACTCGAATAAAATAATATTAAACAATAGTAGTAGAAATTCCGGATATTACACTTACGTCCTCTCTCCGCTTCTTTTTCTATTGGGTCAAGAAAAATCACACACAACTTTGCCTCGTCTTCTATAGGTCCGGGCAAAACCGATTACAATGCTTGACTTCGATTGATCCAAGCACAACCAAACACTCAATAAAAATTTTCTCTCTAGTGTTCTACAGGAACTAGATAATACTCACGTACGATCGTCAGAATTTAATCCTAATAATGCCATATCAATCATCCTAATAACACCGGAGTAAAATTCTCGATTTGTTTCTCTCAAGCTTTCTGAAGGAGTGATGCAACACTCACAATAATTGAAGAAGATACAAAGTATATCAAATATTACAATATAAGAACAACACTCGTATCTTCCTTGTCACAACTTAAATGAAAAAGATATAACAATTTAATCAGAGGTCAACGTAATTCAACTTCACTTGAAGTTGTATGTCCATCCATATCATGAGTGGTGGTATTTATAGGCTTTCCAAGCCTTGGAGCTATTACTGCATTGTGGTATTAGCGTGCACTAATTGTTCCTTCTAGCGTGCGCTACTCTTGGTCAAATATGGCAGTAGCGTTTGTCAAAAGCGTCTAATGTCAGTAATTTTTAATGTAGCGTGTGCTAGTATGTTCCTTAGCGTGTGCTAGATATTCATTTAGATACTTCTGTAACTGAGCATGATTTACGCGTTCTAGAAGATCATCCAACGGTAGAATTTTCAATATTTAGCGTCGCTAATTACAGTAGTTAGCGTGCGCTAAAATGCTTCTTGTAGCATGCACTAGGCATCAATATAGCGTGCGTTAACTGTTGCTACATTTGAAATCCAGAGCTCACTGTCTTGCATAGACTATCAGGTAGCGTGCACAAATAATGTCTGTAGCATGCATTACCACTTCTTCATAGCGTGCGTTAATTGTATGGTAGTGTGCGTTAACTGAGGCTGGCAGACTTCACTGACCTTTCTGCCTTGTTTACACTCGGAACAGGTAGCATGCACTATTAGTGTAAATAGTGTGTGCTAATCATCATATGGGAGGGCAAATAGCATGCGTTAAGCTGTTTTAGAATAAGTCCAAACTCCTTATGTAGCGTGTGCAAGACTAAGTGCATAGCGTGTGCTAATTCCACTTGTTTATGAAGTTTTTTGATTTATGAAAGAATGTACGCCGTTTATCGAGCCGTTGATGTTCTTCTTTTAAATGTTTTGATAAAATGCATCATCAAAATATATTTGTCCAACAATCTCCCCCTTTTTAATGATTACAAAACATTTAGCAAGTTATTCCTGCATACATAGTAAAGATTTTGAATCAAAGTTGTTGTTTTGTTCGATTTTGTTAGTGATTTTTGAAATCAACTCGTCAAGAACAATGTTCAATGTTATAACTTTTTCTCCCCCCTTTTTGTCATATTAAAAAAGCTGAACAAACATTTCTCCCCATGAAATGGAGCTTTCTTGACGTTGATGAGATAAACAACTTATAGCTTCTAGCTTAAAATTTAAGCTATAAGCTAAAATATATCCTGTGCAAATGAATCTTCATAAGTAGCGAAGCATTCAATAAGTACGACTTAACAACATAGATGCTAAAAATTCATAGAACAACAGAGTTCAAAATAAGTGAATTATCCGAAACATTCAACAAAAGCATAATTCAAACAACAACCAAAATGTCATCAAAATACACGAGCATATTATTAGTCTTTAATGAGAAATCAACATATGATATTTTATGGGTTTCGGTCAGAACTAGGGGTGGGAAATGGGAATGACGGATTAGTAAAGCGAACGAAGTCTTCCAGAAGGGATTTGACGGAGTGGATTTCTTGTGAAGTGATAAGTGTCAGTTTTATACACTTATCTGTGATTAGTATTGATATATTTCACCCGTAATTATGATCTAGTCTACTCGTTTTTGCTTTGAATTAATTGTTTTTAATAATTTTATTTTTATAGGTTGAAGATGTAAATTTAGTCTTAATCGGATTGAATTACTGATTTACTAAAGATATGACATGTTTATAAAATATTCACTTTATTGAATTTTTATGTATTCATGTTGTAGGGTTTTCCGAGATGAGTTCGGCATTCTTTCCGGATTCAAAATCAGAGTTATATATCAAAAGTTATCATCCGAAGAAGATTTGGGGCGAAAACGAAAAGTCTAAGAAATTCTGGGCTGAAAAATGAAGTCTGAAACTCCATACGGGCGTAACATCATAAAGTTACGGGCATAACTCACACAACAACTAATGTGCAAAAGCCGTAGCCATGTTACGGCCGTAACTCCTCAATGTTACAGCCGTAAGTCCTCATAGTTACGGTCGTAACTCCTCAAAGTTACGGCCGTAACTCTTGACAGATTTTTGATCATTTTTTAATCTTTTATACTTTTGGTCTATTATTGAGGGGATGACTGGCCTTGATCCGATCTAATGTAATAATGCTGGAGTTTTGGAGCTATTAGATGACTTTAGGTGTATAAATAGACCCCTTAGATCCATCATTCATCATGATTTGTCTTATTATTTTTTCATTTTGTAATACTTTTTCTTTGTGTGAAGAACACACTTGTGTTCTTGAGAGTGTATGTGGTTTAGCTTATGTTGTTGAGGGAGTTTATTGCTTCTTTCTCCTTTATCTACTAAGGGAGTTAGGATCAATTCTTTCCCTTTTTCAACTATTAATGACCACTCAAGCTTGTAATATGTTGAATAAACCCTTCATGGGCTAAGTTATCCTTAGTTGGGATTATAAACAAGGTTTGTCATGTTATTTAAGTTTGTATAAGGATATATTATGGATTACTTATTATTGTGTGTGATTTTCATTGTTTTACCAATCTTTATTCATTTGGCCAATAAATGATGATATTTATGGTCTTCATATGTTTCGAAAGAAAATATGTTTGATTAGATCAAATGATCTTCACTGTAAGTTGTTCTAGGGGATAGAAATATACCTCTAGACCTTAGATGATTCTTTGAGTTATTTTCATAAAACCTAATTCTATGTATTGAAGCCAATCAACATAGAAATATAGTGGATTGATTCAATATACTAGGGGCGTTTTGACATTCGAAAGAGGAACCGTCTTTTTAAGGAAAATCGAATCTACACAACATAATAAGTGAATTCATCTTATGATCTCCTATACATCTTCTATAACTAATGATGAACTAAGTTTGTAATCCCAACTATTTCATTTTACCCTTTTATTAATCTATTATTAAGTGCAATCTTTCACTTCCTTAAATTTTAGTACTATTATTGCATTTCCCTTGCAATTGTCAAACCAAACTCTTAAATTGTGTGTTTTACTCATCTTAATCTATATAAAAAATAGTTAAATAGTGTATAATTCAATATATAACCTAACTTCCTCGTGGGATCGATAAACCGGACTCAAAAAGTCCACTTACTACTTGATACGATATCGTGCACTTGCGATAGTTACACAAAAGGACGTACAATCGCGATTTAGTTTCACTAAATCCCGAGATTGAAGCCACATTTAGAACAAGGCGAAGAGAACAAAAAACAAGAAATATTTCTTCACCATCAATGGCGGACGAACCAAACCCACCACTCCTCCAAGAAAATGATAACGAAAGAATTCCTCCGGTAGGGGGGATACCCAATGTTCAAAACATTCAACATCAACAACATCATATTGTGCCGGAAATAGATGAAGACAACATGCTCTTTGGGGAATTCATGAACCCCCCCATCTTTGAGCGAGCAATCAAGTGTGATCTATCCACCATTTGGAGATGTAACACCCGCAATCCGCTCAGGGATATTACACGCCGTAGAACCTTTCCTCAAGGATCTACCAGGCTGATAACAACATCGAACAACTCAATAATGCCTTTAAGGCTAAAATAACTCAGTAGACCGATTTGGTCATTCAATAAATACATACAACTCAAACACAATACATGCCCACGCAGGGGTCGAATACAACAGACTCCCGTACAACGGGAAAGAATACTGCAGCGGAAAATAAACTATAGCTAAACCAATGACCTCATACGGATCCTCGTGTGTTTAATATCGTTCATCTTTCATCATCCTTCGTGCCGGCCCTGTGTTATGCTCCCAAACCTGAATGCAAAAACAGATATCCACCCCCCGAATACTCGGGGGTTAGCAAAACTCCACTGTTTTGCTAGTGCAAGAACAAAGTGCAAATACAAGCCATACAATTCACATTCCACGAATAACAATAACCAGGAATCCTCAAAGTTCCAAACGTAACGAAAAGCACTTCCCGAGGCATGAGTTTGGTAAAACATTCCAAAACCGAAAGATCACAACTCAAGGAAAATAATTTATAAAACAGTTTAAAATGCCATCGAGAGTTTTAATAGAAAACAATTTAGGATTTCAGAATCCTTCTCTTTCCAAAAATCAACAGAGGTCACAGCCCAAAGGTTTTGTTTTCGCAAATAGGAAACCACCAACAATTTACAGGGTCAGAGCCCAACATCACGTGTCCCCAACAGACATAAAATCAACAAAACATAATCACGCACGTGCATCGCCTAGGATCGGGATGCCACCACAGACATCCCACCCAAGGCCTCGAAGGACCCTCCCGAGCTGGCTAGCGAAACAAATCACACCCATCTCACGGTTGGATCAATCGCTTGTTGCATCCTGGCCACATGATCGCATGCCATGTGCCACCGTAGATTATCTCAGGCTCTCACGGTTGGATCAATCACTTGTTGCATCCTGACCACATGATCACGTGCCATGTGTCACCGTAGACCTTCAACCATATCCACACATTCACACAAATAACATATCACATCAAGGATATTCAAACAATTCGCCCAGAGGCATCAAACACTTAGCAAAACACCACATCAATCCACAACGCACCGAAATGAAATAATATACGTCCACACGCAATACCAAGTGCAACATCAACACCAAACATCTCCATAGGATTCACATAGTCATTTACAAGATACACCATTCACAATACACACGTGTTTTGAAAACAAGCCTTTAACAAGGCAAACCCGAATCTTTGAAAGTTCAATGCAAACGACCAACAAACACATTTAGACGATCACTAATTATCATATCCACAAAACAAGAAAAGTATGGGCAAGGTACTTGCCTCGAGTAATCACAACGCGAAGAATCGACCGAAGTAGGTTGGCACGAACCGACCACGAACCCGCCGACTCCACCAAACGCTAACCCGCGACAATAAACTACGAACAACAATAACAACAATGAAAATGAATTCCAAAGTACGACCCAAAGTCGCTGAATTCAAAGAACCAACGACGAAAGTTCAAGGGTTTCCCCCATACGGCCAAGAACGCAAATCGACCGACCAAAACATGAAAAGGGAATTCCAAACCGAAATATGGATATACAATCCATGGGATATGTTTAACAACATCATTTAACAACAATCGGTTCATCAAAAACGGATGGAAGATGAAATCAAGAACAAATCCCCCAAAAAGGCAACTCGAAGGAAATCAAGAAATATACCTTGATTCGACGAAGAACAATGGATTAGATGATGTTAGGATCACCTAAAGGCCCCCAAAACACCTTTGGATGGAACAAAATCGACAAGAAGTTCGGACCCCAGTCGCCTTCGTCTCACACCCGCGGAGAGGAGAAGAAATGAAGTGGAAATGACGTTTCCACATCGCCGCCCAGCTTTATATACATCGATGACTTAGCGTGCGCTAATCTTCAGGATTAGCGTGCGCTATCGGGGCACACTGTTAGCGTGCGCTAACCACAATTGTTAGCGTGCGCTAACGGGACCTTCAGACCCAGTCCAGTATCCCTTGGACTGCCCTGAACTACCGAGTAGCGCGCGCTATCCTCACCCTAGCGTGCGCTACTAATGCACTCTAGCGCGCGCTATGATACTACATAGCGTGCGCTGATCAACGTCTAAACCCAGTTTAGTAGCCTCTGGACTGATTCTGCACCACTCGTTAGCGTGCGCTACCACACATGTAGCGTGCGCTAACAACCGCACCATAGCGCGCGCTAAGCAATAAGTATAGCGTGCGCTAACAACTCAGAAGGACAGCAACAGTGCACTCAAAGCTGATTACAACAACAAATTCCTCCGATCGGAATAGCAAGTTCAAGATACGCACGGAAAGCTCTAGAATAAGATAATACTAAGAGCTTGAGCTCTAACCAAACTCACATGCGACCATAAAAAGGGTCAAGACAACAATTACGAATACGGATACCCATGACTTTGGGTAAATTACAAAATGACCCAAAACGCCCGAAAATCACGATACGTGATCGTATAACCAAACCGAAGTTCACAACACGTCTAACAAAGTTAAACGGACTTACGGGAAACTCGAAACAGCATTTTCGAACGATATTCGCAAGAATCGAACTCAAGTGCGGAAAAATCGCTAAAAAGCACGGAACTCAACAAAACGACACCGAAACGAACTCGGATGTCAAAAGGTGTAGAATTAATCATTCTCATAATAATGAAACGGTCATGAGCGCGTCATCAAAACGGAATTCCGCCGAAAAAAGAAATTACCGGAAATCGAAATTACGGGTATTACATTCTACCCTCCTTAAAAGAAGTTTCGTCCCGAAACTTAAAATAAGTAGGGAGAAGCATTATCCCATGCCAGGAAAACTCGACGAGATACACAAAAACCGAAAACTCGTGCCCGACGGCGAAACGCTGCAAGAAACGCAAAGAGACATACGACGTAAAAATACGCTCCACGGCGACTAACACAACGCCACCGATAGAGACATAATAAAATCAACAAGTGACAAGCGTCATCAAACAAACAATACAATCGATTCGATTATCCGAACAATCACAAAACACAACGAACGAAAATCAATACGATTGACCAACCCAACGGTTCATCAATCGAAACGTGAGCCAAACGCTGAACAAATACAGAATTCCACCGCCCAAGGGTTGGAAGATCGAAACGAGACTAATTTCCCGAAGGAGTCTGAACGCTCAACAATCACGAGACGAGATCAACAAAAACCGAACAATCAAACGATCGAACCACAACGGTCGAGACAACAAAAAGCGAACAATCATGTTCGAATCACGAAGAACAATAAAATTCAAACAACAACTCCAAGGTTCACAAGAATCCAACCGAACTCGGAAAAGTCACATCGATAACTAGATCGACTCAAAACAAGATCACAGCTCGTCCGAACGATGAAACCGAAATACAAAACAAGTTCAGAAAGTATCAACGAACACAAGCGAGTAGATAGAATTGAGAAAGAGAAAATGCAGAAGCCAAAAATAATATGGGTATTATATTCGACCTCTTCTAAAAGAAGTGTCGTCCCCGAAACTCACAACAACGAAATCAAGGAGACGACACAACAAGCAACCGACAGGAACATCCTTCGAAGGCCCCTCAAAGTCGATTCTGATAACTGTGCTGAAGCGCGAACTCCAAAAGTCTCGGTAGCCAATTCGCAAAACAGAATTTGGTGTCCCTCGAGTCCACACTTGAAATGTGTTACCGACGAGAAGGACAATTTACACGTGCATGCCCCGGCACATCACAGTTGAAACGTCTCGGCTCGGCATACCGAAAATTACAAATGCTAGATACAATCGGGCATAACGTCGCAAAACAACATAGCGGAGATGCCAACTCAGCACAACAAGGAATCATAACACATATCATATACAACAATTACCATCGTAAAGTAATACACACACAAATAATACAGCAACGACGGTATCGTTCGGTGACATCAACGACTCGAACGATGACCAGTGCACAATTACAAAACATCACGAAACAACCATGTATGTACACAATCATACAAACTCCAGTTCCAATAGATCGCACAAGTGCGATAACACACAAATCATCACAAAGCGACAACATTCATTACCAACATCTCACCTCTCATAGAGGGCTAATCACAACAAATGCGTGGCAAACGACTCAACATTCACGCCACCAATTTCATCATACTCGAGAGCTAACATTCTAACGACAATGTGAATATCATACATACATTCCTGGACTGCAAACAGGAATGATAGGTTTTAAAAACGAAAACCACCTTAAAAAAAGAAAGATTCTGGAAACACTAGTTGATCTTGAGTATCACCTTTCAAAAACTAGTACAAACACCATTATAGAGACTTTGAAAATCATCTTGCGTTTGAACAAAAATGAGGACACTTTCCTTTTAGTGTAAAACTTTCAGAATATTCGACCCTCGGGTCTAAGTAAAAGTGTTTCTAAAACATTGAAAATATCTCAAAACATTTTGGTCCTCGAGGTAGAAGAATTTTGAAACATATTGTGGCACCTTGGATGTACCACGAGAAAATAATTCATTTTAAAAGTACATCTCGAAATTTATTTTCTAAGATACTCAAGGTTTTCAAAGATAATTCAATGGGCTAGAACGCCCAAAAATTTCAGGTAATTACACGGAACATTATAACGCCGTGGGTCCCGCGCCGAAATCCACCAGGATAAAACCATTTACAAAAATGCCAAAAAGGCTGATGACGGTAATATTTCAAAAACTCACGAAAGCCATTTACCAAAATACTAAATACCGTCATAAGAATTTCGCCAAAATGATCAAGGCCATAATGCCAAAAACTCGGTTAAGGGAATCGGTTTTTGAAATAAAACTCAGTCGGTAAAATATCGAAGGCCATTTCAAAAGAACTCACACAGCGGATAAAAGAAATAAAGTCAAACATTCACAACCCAGCAACGCTACTCCTCATATGAAAGAAATATGAAGGTCAAATAACCACATATCAAGAAATCAAAATCCATAAAAGGATTCCATCACTGAACAAATAATCATAAAAATAGCTCGTGTCACGCGAGGCACAACACAAAGAAGGGAGACTTACAGCCACAGGTCGCACGAAGATGATGATCGCCCCACGATACTAATCACGACCAACAAACTCAGATGATGCATCGCGACACGACTCAGTCAGACAAAATCCGACGAGACAAAACTCAACAGACACCACTGACCCGACAGCCTAGGTTTCCACAACCTAAGCTCCGATACCATTTATGTAACACCCCCAATCCGCTCAGGGATATTACACGCCGTAGAACCTTTCCTCAAGGATCTACCAGGCTGATAACAACATCGAACAACTCAATAATGCCTTTAAGGCTAAAATGACTCAGTAGACCGATTTGGTCTTTCAATAAATACATACAACTCAAACACAATACATGCCCACGCAGGGGTCGAATACAACACACTCCCGTACAACGGGAAAGAATACTGCAGCGGAAAATAAACTATAACTAAACCAATGACCTCATACGGATCCTCGTGTGATTAGTATCGTTCATCTTTCATCATCCTTCGTGCCGACCCTGTGTTATGCTCCCAAACCTGAATCCAAAAACAGACATCCACCCCCCGAATACTCCGGGGTTAGTAAAACTCCACTGTTTTGCTAGTGCAATAACAAAGTGCAAATACGAGCCATACAATTCACATTCCACGAATAACAATAACCAGGAATCCTCAAAGTTCCAAACGTAACGAAAAGCACTTCCTGAGGCATGAGTTTGGTAAAACATTCCAAAACTGAAAGATCACAACTCAAGGGAAACAATTTATAAAACAGTTTAAAATGCCATCGAGAGTTTTAATAGAAAACAATTTAGGATTTCAGAATCCTTCTCTTTCCAAAAATCAACAGGGGTCACAGCCCAAAGGTTTTGTTTTCGCAAATAGGAAACCACCAACAATTTACAGGGTCAGAGCCCAACATCACGTGTCCTCAACGGACATAAAATCAACGAAACATAATCACGCACGTGCATCGCCTAGGATCGGGACGGCACCACAGACATCCCACCCGAGGCCTCGAAGGACCCTCCCGAGCTGGCTAGCGAAACAAATCACACCCATCTCACGGTTGGATCAATCGCTTGTTGCATCCTGGCCACATGATCGCATGCCATGTGCCACCGTAGATTATCGCAGGCTCTCACGGTTGGATCAATCACTTGTTGCATCCTGACCACATGATCACGTGCTATATGTCACCATAGACCTTCAACCATATCCACACATTCACACAAATAACATATCAGATCAAGGATATTCAAACAATTCGCCCAGAGGCATCAAACACTTAACAAAACACCACGTCAATCCACAACGCATCGAAATGAAATAATATACGTCCACACGCAATACCAAGTGCAACATCAACACCAAACATGTCCATAGGATTCACATAGTCATTTACAAGATACACCATTCACAATACACACGCGTTTTGAAAACAAGCCTTTAACAAGGCTAACCCGAATCGTTGAAAGTTCAATGCAAACGACCAACAAACACATTTAGACGATCACTAATTATCATATCCACAAAACAAGAAAAGTATGGGCAAGGTACTTGCCTCGAGTAATCACAACGCGAAGAATCGACCGAAGTAGGTTGGCACGAACCGACCACGAACCCGCTGACTCCACCGAATTCTAACCCGCGACAATAAACTACGGACAACAATAACAACAATGAAAATGAATTCCAAAGTACGACCCAAAGTCGCTGAATTCAAAGAACCAACGACGAAAGTTCAAGGGTTTCCCCCATACGGCCAAGAACACAAATTGACCGACCAAAACATGAAAAGGGAATTCCAAACCGAAATATGGATATACAATCCATGGGATATGTTTAACAACATCATTTAACAACAATCGGTTCATCAAAAACGTATGGAAGACGAAATCAAGAACAAATCCCCCCAAAAGTCAACTCGATGGAAATCAAGAAATATACCTTGATTCGACGAAGAACAATGGATTAGATGATGTTAGGATCACCTAAAGGCCCCCAAAACACCTTTGGATGGAACAAAATCGACAAGAAGTTCGGACCCCAGTCGCCTTCGTCTCAAACCCGCGGAGAGGAGAAGAAATGAAGTGGAAATGACGTTCCACGACTGCTGTCCAGTTTATATACACTGGACAGCTTAGCGTGCGCTAATCTTCAGGATTAGCGTGCGCTATCGGGGCACACTGTTAGCGTGCGCTAACCACAATTGTTAGCGTGCGCTAACGGGACCTTCAGACCCAGTCCAGTATCCCCTGGACTGCCCTGAACTACCGAGTAGCGCGCGCTATCCTCACCCTAGCGTGCGCTACTAATGCACTCTAGCGCGCGCTATGATACTACATAGCGTGCCCTGATCAACGTCTGAACCCAGTCCAGTAGCCTCTGGACTGATTCTGCACCACTCGTTAGCGTTCGTTACTACACATGTAGCGTGCGCTAACAACCGCACCATAGCGTGCGCTAAGCAATAAGTATAGCGTGCGCTAACAACTCAGAAGGACAGCAACAGTGCTCTCAAAGCTGATTACAACAACAAATTCCTCCGATCGGAACACCAAGTTCAAGATACGCACGGAAAGCTCTAGAATAAGATCATACTAAGATCTTGAGCTCTAACCAAACTCACATGCGACCATAAAAAGGGTCAAGACAACAATTACGAATGCGGATACCCACGACTTTGGGTAAATTACAAAATGACCCAAAACGCCCGAAAATCACGGTACGTGATCGAATAACCAAACCGAAGTTCGCAACACGTCTAACAAAGTTAAACGGACTTACGGGAAACTCGAAATAGCAGTTTCGAACGATATTCGCAAGAATCGAACTCAAGTGCGGAAAAATCGCTAAAAAGCACGGAACTCAACAAAACGACACTGAAACGAACTCGGATGTCAAAAAGTGTAGAATTAATCATTCTTAGAATAATGAAACGGTCATGAGTGAGTCATCAAAACAGACTTCCGTCGAAAAAAGAAATTACTGGAAATCGAAATTACGGGTATTACAGGAGTGGACAATCTTCAAATTCGCCCCGATGTCATCAATCTCTTCTCCAACAACAACTTATTCTATGGAAGAACCGATGAGAATCCATATCTCCATATTAACCGTTTTATGGAAATTTGTGGAAATTTCAAATATCCAAATGTAAATGACGAGGCGATAAAAATGAGACTTTTCGTGCACACTTTAAAGAACAGAGCAAGAGAGTGGCTAGATACTTTGCTTCCACAAAGCATAACAAATTGGCCGTAATTTGTTCAAAAATTCACCACTAAATACTTTCCACCAATAAAAGTGGCGAAACTCAAATACGAAATTTCTACATTTTGTCAACAAGATTCGGAGTCATTTCACGAAGCATGAGAGAGATACAAAGATATGCTACGAAAATGTCCTAACCATGGTTTTAATTTGGGAGCACAAGTCAATTACTTCTATTCTGGACTCTTACCTACATGCCGAGCCAATGACGATTCATCATCAAATGGTTCACTTGGAAACAAAACTATGAGAGAGGCTTATAATCTTTTTGAGGTTATAAGTGAACAAAGTGCAAGATGGCCAGACAGAAATATCCAAAAGAAACCAAATGGTGTTTTTGAAGTGGATTCTTATTCACTTATGTTGGCAAAAATTGAAGCTTTATCAAAGAAAGTCGATGACATGTCTTTTTCAACTCCTCAATCTGTGAAGACGGTGCAAACTCCACAAGTTTCAGATCTTTCATGTGAAATTTGTGAAGCAATTCACAACAACACTATGTGTCCCTTAGTGCAACAGGAGCAGTCATTCCCACCACCAGAACAAGTGGTCTATGCTAAGTATTTCCAAAGGCAAGCATACAATCCTTATGGGCCAACATACAATCCAGGGTACAAAAATCATCCAAATTTTTCTTATGCAAACATCAACAATGTGTTGAATCCAACACATCAAGAAAAGAAGCCCGGGTGGGTGTAACACCCCCAATCCACTCAGGGATATTACACGCCGTAGACCCCTTTCCACAAGGAACTACCACGCGGGAGACTACAAATCAAAACCCACATGCGGTCAACTTGACCAAAACATAATACCGTAGACCGATTAGGTCTCTCAAAACATAGCATAACCGTACATCTGATGAAACTAAATTACAACTCGACCACATAGTACATAAAATGTCCATCCCCTCAAGGATGACAAGAACTCAAACTGACATATCACTGACAGACGACAGACTACAACTGTGACTAGTATCGCTGCATTGCATCATCCTCCGAGCCAATCCTGTGGTTGCTCACTCCCCAGTCAGAACACCTGGAATAAATAACAAAATCCCCAACGAGGGGTTAGCGATGGAATCGCTAGCAAGTAACCATGTTATACAATTATACATCAAGAATACAACCGTTATGAAAATAACATTTCGACAAGGTAGTAACACGATCCCCGAGTCTAAAGTCTTTTGAAAATTTATTCCTTTAAAACAAACCATGGGGATTACTCCAGAAATCATTGTAAGAGATTATTTAGAGACTTCGGGGGTCTCAGTGTAAAATCCTGAAATATGAATGTTTTTCCTTTTCAAAAGGTTTTCTTTCAAAATCATACAAATGATTTTATTCTCAACTCAAACCTCAAGACCAAAACCATATTCACCAATATAATCGGGATTCAAGATTAAAACATAAACAATTCGTAGATATCAAATCAATCAATAAACGTCTCCGTGGCCCCGAAGGGTCCCACCCGGATTAGTCATCAAGAATAAACTCGAACACACCCATAAGTTATCTTGACATCGCACTCGCAAGTGACGATTCTCGGAGCCCTCTCCAGACCTACCCGATTAGATAACCTTATGGTCAAATCGTAACATCTGGCCATACTCGCAAGCACGCGCCTCCGGAGGCCTCGACGGACCCTACCCGGATAACATCATTCAAATACACCCATAAGTTATCATGACATCGCACTCGCAAGTGTCGATTCTCGGAGCCCTCCCCAGACCTACCCGAATTGATAACCTTATGGTCACAACGTACGTCTGGCCGTACTCGCAAGCACGCGCCTCCGGAGGCCTCGACGGGACCCCTACCCGGATAACATCTCAACTCTCTACTATACACAATAACAAAGGTATAATATTCACCACAACCGCAACCACGTAATACATAGGTTAACGCATCATAACTTCAACAAGGGCACAACATCCACAACAAACCATCATTCAGGAAAAAGGCCAACGAGCAAATAATACAAGTATTACGCGATTCCACAATTCTTCAGTTAACTACTCATTTATAGTATTTATTTTAATCACAAAATAACATGAAGAGTTAGTTATCATTATTCTTGAAACTAAAGTTTACGTTGGTAATTACCTTCATAAAATCACATCTTCATTTAAAGTAAGTTACGGTTAAATATACCGTCACTAACGAGTCCACGTTAAATTCACGACACATCACATTCTCAAAGTAAAAAGAATATAGATGAGATACTCGCCTCAAGTCCAACGCACGCGGAGCAACGGGAAAGCTCGACTTAATGACCGCTACCGAACACTCCGAAGAACACGATTCAACCGGGAAGCTCGGACCCCGAAGAAGACAATGAACGAAAGGGTTCCGACTCGAGTTCTTCACAAGAATTCGACCCTAACAACATATAATCAATAAATCATCGATCATACGAGGAAGAATAATCGTAGAACGCCCGAAAACCCCTCTATGACATTTTACCGGACACCTTCAAGGCGTCGATCAAGAACTCGACCAAAATAATGAATCGATACGATCCAACCATGGAATAACAAGGGAAATGATATAATACATCTAAATAATCATCAATCCATCACAATACTAAGCTAAATCGGATAAAACGGACGAAATTGAACAAAATACCCAAAATTAGATTATCAAGAAATCTAACCTTGATTCGGTAGATCGGAGGAGGTTATGGGGTGATGTATTGATGTTAGAAACTCAAGAACTTCGTGGATTGATATATAAACAACATCTAATCACGTACTCCAAGCCCCAGCCGCGGAAGGAAATGAGAGGGATGAGAAAAATGGGTGTAAACCCGACTGCTCGAACATATATATACTCCCCAGCATCCTGCCGACCACTTACGGCCGTAACCGGCCGACCTTACGGCCGTAACCGACAGGACCTTACGGCTGTAACTCGGGACTTACGGCCGTACACGGCAGGTCCTTACGTCCGTAACTCGGCCAGACCAGTACCTGCTGCGGCCGTCTCGGTCGTGGCCACTCCGACGGTCCGAACGACCCCGAAACCCGAACCTGAATATGAATCGAAAATACGGTTACGAAGTACTCGCAAAGACGAATCCGAGCACTAAGAGAACACACAATTCCGACCACCCGAAGGCTCGAAATTCGACAATGGAAAGTAATTACCCCAAACTTTGGGAAATTACGAAAATGGCTCAAAACGCCCGAAAATCACGATACGTGATAGAAACACCAAGACAAAGCTCGCAACATGAATAATAACATTAAATGAACTTACAAGAAAGTCGAAACAACAGTTTCGGACGAGATTCGCAAGAATCGAACTCAAGTGCGGAAAAGTCGCCAAAAAGCACGGAACTCGAGAAAACGATACTGAAACGAACTCGGATGACCAAACACGAAGAACAAAACATTGTCAAAATGTCAAAACGGTCGCAAGCGAGTTCTGGAAACTAGAAAAATGCCAAAAACGAAAAATTACCGAAAAAGAAAATCACGGGTATTACATTCTACCCCTCTAAAAAAAAGTTTCGTCCAAACTTAAACTAAAAAAGTGAAGTCACAAAAACAAAGCACGGCCGACAAAATCTCAACGGTCCCGACGAACCGATCCCGATACCGATGCCAAAACACGATTCGGGAAACTTCATGGAATAATTCACAATATCAACTCGTGGCCCTCGAGTCCACAATTATAACAAGTAATCCGTTGCGAAGGACAATTAGCTTGCACATGACCGACAACATTGCGGTTAAAGCACCTCCCGGTCGACTAGGAGTCAAAGAAGACAACTTGGAACTCTTGGTTCCACCGAACGAAGAAATTGAAGTTTTCGCCGTACGACTACGCGAAACTCGATGAGAAGAATTTCCGTCTCTTGCACCGTCCGAAAAATCTCCAGACGTCCTCTGTCTCTTCGACTCATGCGAAGGCCCAGTAGATAACGATGCCATCTCGTACGCCATGGCTCGATTCTGATACTCTCTCAAAGTAGCACAAGTGAAACCCGACATGTACTGTCGAATCTCTGGTCTCATCTGCATATCAAAATGACGGATCTTGTCCTCCTCGGTCCTCACCTGATTCTTCACAAAGGCGAGCTGTCGACTATAATCGACAATAGCCTGCGACACGGGTACATCCTGTGGCTCGGCTAGGTAAAAATCTCGGATCCTCTGCTCTCGAATCGGCCTCGGGTAAAATTCCGCTTCCATCAACTTCTTGAACTGTTCCCAAGTAACAGCATGATCTTGAGGCTCAACGGCCTCCCACCAGTTAGCGGCGTCATCAACAAGAAGGAACTGAGCGATAGGAATCCTCCGCTCCTCGGGACAACCAATCGCCTTGAAAATCTTCTCCAATTGGATAAGCCAACCGTCCCAGCCCAAAGTATCACCTGCTCCTGCAAAGCGAGGGGGACGCATACGAACCACTTCTCTAAGCCACCGAGTCGATCCAACATCCTCATTCGCAGTATGGTTACGCTGAACCACCTGAGCTAAATGTGTCATCTGGTCTGCCACCTGTTGGAGCACAGTAGCAACACCAGTACTAATTCCATTACCGGTAGTACGATCCCGGTCGCGCGGAGGGTTACCACGACCTCGACCTCTCGGCATACTGAATGGGCAACCGATCAGAACAACAAAACAACCACCACATAATCAATATAGAGCAACCAACAATAACACAATAAAATACTCATTCCGAGTTGTAACCCGAATACATGAACTATCACTGCAACGACAGGAATTCAAATTCATAAATCATTCACTTAGCCATTTTAAAATAACGTACTACATTTACCAATTTTATAACGTTAAAAACCACAACAATATCATCCGGGTCTAATATGGGTAATATTTTAAAATTTTTTTTTTTTTTTCAAGGTGCTTGTCCAAATGATAGCATTTTAAAATTCCTGAATTTGAAAAATTTGCTGAAGCGAATTTTAGAAAAGACAAGTTTGATCAAAACTACGAATCTATTATCATCTCTGTCTCGTTTTGAAAACCATGTACAAGACATTCTGAATTACCACATCCGGATAACGTCAAAGAAACAACACAATTATACCGAACTATGAAATCATCGTATCTGGGCGTACACCCATAACTTGCTAACAAGAATTGTGACAATATATAATACGTCAATAATATCCACACAGGTGAAGCAACTAAGTGCAATACTGATATCGCAGTTAGGGTTCACGATCGTCACAGACGGACCATATGATTAGGTCGATAGAGATTGAGCAACAGAAATGATCACCTATAGAATTGTAACAGCAAAGGTACTGTAAAAATTTTCCGACGGGCAAAACAACATAACAAACATATAACAGAAATTTTTCAAAATTCTTTTGGTCTCAACCGAAGGTGACGGTAACATTTTGCAGTGCCCGAAATACATTAATATACATTTTTCCTCATACCGCCTGATGGTGTCATTTGAAAATACAAGATTAACTCTGTCAAAACTCGACCGATTTCAAAATTCATACGGGCTGCTGGTTTAATCGAACCATAAAAATATTTTCAAAATCAACTTTCACAAAAATGTTCCGACCCTTATGGCCCCTCAAAAATATATTCTCAAATCTACCCGCAGCGGAATAATTACAATAGTCCAAACAAACTGATCGAACTAAAAACCACCTGCTCAAACGACAAACAAAATCACAAATTCAACCAAACACATTTCGGGCGCATCAAGTTAAAACATATATCAAGACTATCATTTGAGCTTTTCACCGAATCAATCAGCGTCGGCACACTTTCGAAACCCATCAAGGTTCACAAATTTCACAACATACCACCCCACACGGCGGTTCAAAGTCAAAACATCAATACGTTCGGTCATATCCGTATACCGTAAGGCCACAAGCATCGATTACAACTCCCTTACACAACACCGTGTAAATAAGGACACACATCACATTTAATTCGCACACGTAAAAACATGAAATACAGGTACCTCACATAAAGGAGGAGACTTACGTCCACAGGCCACACGAAGATAATGGCTGCAACACGATACTAATCACACGAACCACAATTGATCACAACGGATCGCAATGATCTCGCTTGTTCACAACTGCTCACCCGGGTGACACGACAAGACACGACTCCGACAAGACACGACTCGACCCAACTGCCTAGGTTTTCGCAAACCTAATCTCCGATACCATTTATGTAACACCCCCAATCCACTCAGGGATATTACACGCCGTAGACCCCTTTCCACAAGGAGCTACCAGGCGGGAGACTACAAATCAAAACCCACATGCGGTCAACTTGACCAAAACATAATACCGTAGACCGATTAGGTCTCTCAAAACATAGCATAACCATACATCTGATGAAACTAAATTACAACTCGACCACATAGTACATAAAATGTCCATCCCCTCAAGGATGACAAGAACTCAAACTGACATATCACTGACAGACGACAGACTACAACTGTGACTAGTATCGCTGCATTGCATCATCCTCCGAGCCAATCCTGTGGTTGCTCACTCCCCAGTCAGAACACCTGGAATAAATAACAAAATCCCCAACGAGGGGTTAGCGATGGAATCGCTAGCAAGTAACCAAGCTATACAATTATACATCAAGAATACAACCGTTATGAAAATAACATTTCGACAAGGTAGTAACACGATCCCCGAGTCTAAAGTCTTTTGAAAATTTATTCCTTTAAAACAAACCATGGGGATTACTCCAGAAATCATTGTAAGAGATTATTTAGAGACTTCGGGGGTCTCAGTGTAAAATCCTGAAATATGAATGTTTTTCCTTTTCAAAAGGTTTTCTTTCAAAATCATACAAATGATTTTATTCTCAACTCAAACCTCAAGACCAAAACCATATTCACCAATATAATCGGGATTCAAGATTAAAACATAAACAATTCAGAGATATCAAATCAACAGTCAAAACGTCTTCGTGGCCCCGAAGGGTCCCACCCGGATTAGTCATCAAGAATAAACTCGAACACACCCATAAGTTATCTTGACATCGCACTCGCAAGTGACGATTCTCGGAGCCCTCTCCAGACCTACCCGATTAGATAACCTTATGGTCAAATCGTAACATCTGGCCATACTCGCAACCACGCGCCTCCGGAGGCCTCGACGGACCCTACCCGGATAACATCATTCAAATACGCCCATAAGTTATCATGACATCGCACTCGCAAGTGTCGATTCTCGGAGCCCTCCCCAGACCTACCCGAATTGATAACCTTATGGTCACAACGTACGTCTGGCCGTACTCGCAAGCACGCGCCTCCGGAGGCCTCGACGGGACCCCTACCCGGATAACATCTCAACTCTATACTATACACAATAACAAAGGTATAATATTCACCACAACCGCAACCACGTAACACATAGGTTAACGCATCATAACTTCAACAAGGGCACAACATCCACAGCAAACCATCATTCAGGAAAAAGGCCAACGAGCAAATAATACAAGTATTACGCGATTGCACAATTCTTCAGTTAACTACTCATTTATAGTATTTATTTTAATCACAAAATAACATGAAGAGGTAGTTATCATTATTCTTGAAACTAAAGTTTACGTTGGTAATTACCTTCATAAAATCACATCTTCATTTAAAGTAAGTTACGGTTAAATATACCGTCACTAACGAGTCCACGTTAAAATCACGACACATCACATTCTCAAAGTATAAAGAATATAGACGAGATACTCGCCTCAAGTCCAACGCACGCGGAGCAACGGGAAAGCTCGACTTAATGACCGCTACCGAACACTCCGAAGAACACGATTCAACCGGGAAGCTCGGACCCCGAAGAAGACAATGAAGGAAAGGGTTCCGACTCGAGTTCTTCACAAGAATTCGACCCTAACAACATATAATCAATAAATCATCGATCATACGAGGAAGAATAATCGTAGAACGCCCGAAAACCCCTCTATGACATTTTACCGGACACCTTCAAGGCGTCGATCAAGAACTCGACCAAAATAATGAATCGATACGATCCAACCATGGAATAACAAGGGAAATGATATAATACATCTAAATAATCATCAATCCATCACAATACTAAGCTAAATCGGATAAAACGGACGAAATCGAACAAAATACCCAAAATCCCCAAAATTAGATTACCAAGAAATCTAACCTTGATTCGGTAGATCGGAGGAGGTTATGGGGTGATGTATTGATGTTAGAAACTCAAGAACTTCGTGGATTGATATATAAACAACATCTAATCACCTACTCCAAGCCCCAGCCGCGGAAGGAAATGAGAGGGATGAGAAAAATGGGTGTAAACCCGACTGCTCGAACATATATATACTCCCCAGCATCTTGCCGACCACTTACGGCCGTAACCGGCCGACCTTATGGCCGTAACCGGCATTCGTCAAAATCCGCCCAGCGCATGCCGATCGCTTACGGCCGTAACCGACAGGACCTTAAGGTCGTAACTCGGGACTTACGGCCGTACACGGCAGGTCCTTACGTCCGTAACTCGGCCAGACCAGTACCTACTGCGGCCGTCTCGGTCGTGGCCACTCCGACGGTCCGAACGACCCCGAAACCCGAACCTGAATATGAATCGAAAATACGGTTACGAAGTACTCGCAAAGACGAATCCGAGCACTAAGAGAACACACGATTCCGACCACCCGAAGGCTCGAAATTCGACAACGGAAAGTAATTACCCCAAACTTTGGGAAATTGCGAAAATGGCCCAAGACGCCCGAAAATCACGATACGTGATCGAAACACCAAGACAAAGCTCGCAACATGAATAATAACATTAAATGAACTTACGAGAAAGTCGAAACAACAGTTTCAGACGAGATTCGCAAGAATCGAACTCAAGTGCGGAAAAGTCGCCAAAAAGCACGGAACTCGACAAAACGATACCGAAACGAACTCGGATGACCAAACACGAAGAACAATACATTGTCAAAATGTCAAAACGGTCGCAAGCGAGTTCTGGAAACTAGAAAAATGCCAAAAACGAAAAATTACCGAAAAAGAAAATCACGGGTATTACAGTGGGAAGAAGAAATCACGAAGCTATCCGAACAACAACTGAAGTATCAACAACACAATGATGCTTCAATTAAAAATCTGGAGACGCAAGTTGGCCAAATGGCCAAAATACTTTCCAAAAGATTCCACGGCATGTTACCTAGCAATACCGAGGTAAATCCAAGGGAGAGTGTCCAGGCTATCACAACAAGAAGTGGAGTGCAATTGTCTGAGATTTCTGTGGAAAATCATCTGACAAAACAAAAAAAATAAACAAAGTCGAGAAACAGAAAAAGAATGTGAATCAGGATCTTCATCTCAAAAAGGTCCAGTTGCTGCCAAATCTTATGTTCCACCTACTCCTTTTCCTCAACGGTTGAAGAATCACAAGCTCGATGCGCAATTCAGCAAATTTGTGGAAATTTTCAAAAAGCTACACATCAACATACCTTTTGCCGATGCTCTAGCACAAATGCCAAGCTATGCCAAATTTATGAAAGATATTCTTTCTAACAAACGAAGGCTTGAAAAATATGAAACTGTCATGCTAACAGAGGAATGTAGTGCAATACTACAAAATAAGTTGCCACCCAAGCTAAAAGATCCGGGAACTTTTACAATCCCGTGTACAATTGGTGAAGTGAATATTGACAAAGCTCTTTGTGATTTCGGGGCAAGTATCAATTTGATGCCCCTGTCAATTTTCAACAGACTAAACTTGGGAGAAGCTAAAGTAACAACCGTTTCACTGCAATTAGCCGATCGGTCAATCAAATATCCACATGGGATAATAAAACATGTGCTAATCAAGGTTGATAAATTTATATTTCCAGCAGATTTTATCATCCTTGACATGGAGGAAGATCATGATATTCCTATTATCTTGGGATGGCCATTTCTTGCAACCGAACATGCTCTTATTGACGTCTATGAAGGAAAGCTAATTCTTAGAGTGCAAGACGAACATGCCACATTCAATGTCCTAAAAACTTTGAATCATCTCTCCACAGATGATTATTGTCTAAAAATTGATGCAATTGATGCCAGAATATGAACAACGTCTTGAGAATCTGACGTTAAAAGACCCAGTTTGCCAATTTGTAAGAAAATTGGATGGGAAGCTTCTCCTCGACTCTTACAAGGCGTTTAAGCCGTTTGTGAACATAAAATCAGAGGAAGATGTGAGCCACAATCACAACTACTATACATACATGTAAGTATCTTTTATTTTTGTCGTATGGTGAGATTTTCTGAATAAAAAATGTGATACGCGATAAATGCATTCATTATTCTATTGAGTAGTTGAAGCACAATTAACGCAATCATAGATTTGTTAAATATTTTTACCTTAATTTTCTTCTATAAATAAACATTGTCCTCGTTTTTTTTATTCATCCCTCAAATTTGTACTTTTCTTTTTTTCTCTCAAATAAGTTTCTTTTTAAAAATGGAATCATCATCTTCCACAAAAAGATTTAACTTAGTCTGCATTTTTGGTGGAGCTAGTTATGGAACAGAGGCATGCTTTACTGAAGCAGCCCACAACTTGGGTCGTACCTTAGGAGAAAAATGCATTCATGTAGTTTACGGAGGAGGAAGTCTAGGATTAATGGGATGCGCTGCTGCTTCTGCCTATATGGAAGGAGTAAAAGTGTTGGGAATAATTCCAAAACCTCTGGCTGAAAGTAAAATCACCGGGGCAACTATTGGAGATGAGTTTAGAGCTGTGAATATGCAAGATCGCATAACTCACATGATGAATAATTCTGACGCCTTTATCACCGTTCCCGATGGTTTTGGCACTCTTGAGGAACTTTTTCATGTGCTTACCAGAGCCCAGCTAAATGTTCATAAAAAAACAACAGGTCTGCTTAATGTCAATGGTTTATTTGATGGTTTACTATCTTTCATCGACTACTCTGCTGATAATGGTTTTATTTCCGAGCGTGTAAATGAATAATAGTCGTTGCCACAACACCAGAAGAACTAATCAAAAAACTCATTGAATTTGTTTCTCAACCAGATCCAGCTCTAGCTAATATTGTTTGGATAGAAGATTTTACCGTGAGAAAACGAAAAGTGGATTCATTCCTCTCCCTTTGATAACCTATATCGGACCTATTGTTATTTTTACTTTCTATCGTGTGTAAAAATCGTGCTAAATGATGGCAGCGTAAGGAGTTTCTTTTTGATCTCTTGATGCACATCTATTCGCGATTTATGTATTGTTATTTTTATTGCTGTAATTTTTATGATTTGTTTTTAATAAAAACATTGATGGCAGCGTAAGGCGACTCTTCGGACTTTCCTGAAGCGCATCTTAAAAATTGTGTTATACTTCAAGGTATATTTTATTTTCTTTTGTTGTTTGGCTCGTATATTTTTTCTCTTGCAGATCCAAAAAGGCGTTAGCTCAAGCATCAACTTTCATAACAGGGAGTATTCTGCTTTTCTCCCTTACTTTTTATTATTATTATTTTTTTTAAACTGAGGACAATTTCTTTTTCAAGTTTGGGGGTGGTGTGTTTTGATTATTTTGGTGTGTTTGGTATTTTAGTGTGTTTAGCTTTGATTATTGTGGTGTGTTTTGATTATTTTTTTATTTGGCTTTGATTTTTTTCTTTTAGTGCATATATATATATATATATATATATATATATATATATATATATATATATATATATTGTTTATTTTGATTTGTGAGATTTCTAAATCTGGCAATAACCCCAATAAGTTAGCTATATACAAGCTTCTAAAATCGTTTTAACCGGTTAAAAATTTGTACATTCCAAAATTTTTGAGCCTTAATCTCTCTTTCCAAGCCTTGTAGTTATCATGTAAAATCGAGTCATTCGTTACCTTGAGAAAAGAAGAATCAGTCGGTTGAGGAAAAATAGAACTGAAATTTACTTAATTTGAGGAGTTTTTGATTTTTCATGCTTAGCTAATAAACGATTTTTCTGCAAAAATTATATTCCCTAAAAAAAGTCATTGATAAAAGGAGGTTAGTCGAAAAAAGGAGAGGTGTTGAGCGGCAACAGCTGCCTAATTTTGGGGGTCCTAAAATATTGCGAAAAATAAAGGACTAACCATTGTTGGTGCGTAGTTGCCATCTCGCACGGAGAAAAAAGTCATTAGTGAAAAGAGCTACACGTTAGCAAATAACGGTGTGAAAGCTATCACCTAAAAAAAGATGGAAAATATGCTGGTGAAAAGAGCTACACGTTAGCGAATAATGGTGTGAAAGCTATCACCTAAAAAAAGATGGAAAATGTGTTGGTAAAAAGAGCTACACGTTAGCAAATAACGGTGTGAAAGCTATCACCTAGAAACAAGATGGAAAATGTGTTGGTGAAAAGAGCTACACGTTAGCAAATAACGATGTGAAAGCTATCACTAAAAGGGATGTAGATTATGAGCATATTTGAATTAATTAGCGGCTGAATTTCAATACACTCAATTTCGTGAACCACAATATTTGATGACGCCGATGAAATTATTTTTCATATTGAGTCGAAAAATAAACGACTGGTCGAGAGCAACCATCAAAGAGAGTCGTGTGTATCACAAGTGGGAAAGAAATAATCAACCTTTTTGGGGGTAACCTTGCATTTTGGAATTACAAAAATAAAACCGTGTTTTAACTTCAAAATCATTAGTAAATATATTTTGGATCTTGATTCATTTCTATCCACTATATAAAGCTGGTTGTTGTGTAAATGGTATTTTGATCTATTTTTATATATATATATATATAAGTAATTTTCTTAATTTGTGTGTGTTTTATTAATATATGTGCTATTTTTATTTTTTACATTGAGTGTGAATAATAAAGAGTCTTGCTCGGGACTAGTGAGAATTCAAGTTTGGGGGTGTCATAAGTGTCAGTTTTATACATTTATCTGTGATTAGTATTGATATATTTCACCCATAATTATGAGCTAGTCTACTTGTTTTTGCTTTGAATTAATTAGTTTTTAAGAATTTCATTTTTATAGGTTGAAGATGTAAATTTAGTCTTAATCGGAGTGAATTACTGATTTACTCAAGAAATAACATGTTTCTAAAATATTATCTTTATTGAATTTTTATGTATTCATATTGTAGGGCTTTCAGAGACGAGTTCGGCATTATTTCCGGATTCAAAATCAGAGTTATATATCAAAAGTAATCATCCGAAGAAGATTTGGGGCGAAAATGCAAAGTCTAAGAAATTATGGGCTGAAAATGAAGTTTGAAACTCCATACGGGCATAACATCATAAAATTACGGGCGTAACTCACACAGCAACTAATGTACAAAAGTCTTAGCCATGTTACGGCCGTAACTCCTCAATGTTACGGCCGTAAGTCCTCATAGTTACGGCCGTAAAAGTTACGGTCGTAACTCTTGACAGATTTTTGATCATTTTTTAATCTTTTATACTTTTGGTCTATTATTGTGGGGATGGATGGCCTTGATCCGATCTAATGTAATAATGCTGGAGTTTTAGAGCTATTAGATGACTTTAGGTATATAAATAGACCCCTTAGATCCATCATTCATCATGATTCATCTTATTATTTTTTCATTTTGTAATACTTTTTCTTTGTGTGAAGAACACACTTGTGTTATTGAGAGTGTATGTGGTTTAGCTTATGTTGTTGAGGGAGTTTATTGCTTCTTTCTCCTTTATCTACTAAGGGAGTTAGGATCAATTCTTTCCCTTTTTCAACTATTAATGACCACTCAAGCTTGTAATATGTTGAATAAACCCTTCATGGGCTAAGTTATCCTTAGTTGGGATTATAAACAAGGTTTGTCATATTATTTAAGTTTGTATAAAGATATATTATGGATTACTTATTATTGTGTGTGATTTTCATTGTTTTACCAATCTTTATTTATTTGGCCAATAAATGATCATATTTATGGTCTTCATATGTTTCGAAAGAAAATATGTTTGATTATATCAAATGATCTTCACTCTAAGTTGTTCTAGGGGATAGAAATATACCTCTAGACCTTAGATGATTCTTTGAGTTATTTTCATAAAACCTAATGCTATGTATTGAAGCCAATCAACATAGAAATATAGTGGATTGATTCAATATATAAGGGGCGTTTTGACATTCGAAAGAGGAACCGTCTTTTTAAGGAAAATCGAATCTACACAACATAATAAGTGAATTCATATTATGATCTCCTATACATCTTCTATAACTAATGATGAACTAAGTTTGTAATCCAACTATTTCATTTTACCCTTTTATTAATCTATTATTAAGTGCAATCTTTCACTTCCTTAAATTTTAGTACTATTATTGCATTTTCCTCGCAATTGTCAAATCAAACTCTTAAATTGTGTGTTTTACTCATCTTAATATCTATAACAAATAGTTAAATAGTGTATAATTCAATATATAACCTAACTTCCTTGTGGGATCGATAAACCGGACTAAAAAAGTCCACTTACTACTTGATACGATATCGTGCACTTGCGATAGTTACACAAAAGACGTGTCAAGTTTTTGGCGCTGTTGCCGGGGAAGTATAAGTGTTATTTTGAAGTATTACATTATTAACTATTGTTATAAATACAACTTTTTCTTTGTTGTTAATTCTCTTATCTATGCAAAGGACGTACAATCGCGATTTAGTTTCACTAAATCCCGAGATTGAAGCCACATTTAGAACAAGGCGAAGAGAACAAAAAACAAGCAATATTTCTTCACCATCAATGGCGGACGAACCAAACCCACCACTCTTCCAAGAAAATGATAACGAAAGAATTCCTTTGTTAGGGGGAATACCCAATGCTCAAAACATTCAACATCAACAACATCATATTGTGCCGGAAATAGATGAAGACAACATGCTCTTTGGGGAATTCATGAACCCCCCATCTTTGACCGAGCAATCAAGTGTGATCTATCCACCATTTGGAGTGGACAATTTTCAAATTTGCCCCGATATCATCAATCTGTTCTCCAACAACAACTCATTCTATGGAAGAACCGATGAGAATCCATATCTCCATATTAACCGTTTTGTGGAAATTTGTGGAAATTTCAAATATCCAAATGTAAATGACGAGGCGATAAAAATGAGACTTTTTGTGCACACTTTGAAGGACAGAGCAAGAGAGTGGCTAGATACTTTGCTTCCATGAAGCATAACAAATTGGCTCGAATTTGTTCAAAAATTCACCACTAAATACTTTCCACCAATAAAAGTGGCGAAACTCAAATACGAAATCTCTACATTTCGTCAACAAGATTCGGAGTCATTTCACGAAGCATGAGAGAGATACAAAGATATGCTACGAAAATGTCCTAACCATGGTTTTAATTTGGGAGCACAAGTCAATTACTTCTATTCTGGACTCTTAGCTACATGCCAAGCCAATGACGATTCATCATCAAATGGTTCACTTGGAAACAAAACTATGAGAGAGGCTTATAATCTTTTTGAGGTTATAAGTGAACAAAGTGCAAGATGGCCAGACATAAATATCCAAAAGAAACCAAATGGTGTTTTTGAAGTGGATTCTTATTCACTTATGTTGGCAAAAATTGAAGCTTTATCAAAGAAAGTCGAGGACATGTCTTTTTCAACTCCTCAATCTGTGAAGACGGTGCAAACTCCACAAGTTTCAGATCTTTCATGTGAAATTTGTGAAGCAACTCACAACAGCACTATGTGTCCCTTAGTGCAACAGGAGCAGTCATTCCCACCACCAGAACAAGTGGTCTATGCTCAGAATTTCCAAAGGCAAGCATACAATCCTTATGGGCCAACATACAATCCAGGGTACAAAAATCATCCAAAATTTTCTTATGCAAACATCAACAATGTGTTGAATCCAACGCATCAAGAAAATAAGCCCGGGTGGGAAGAAGCAATCACGAAGCTAGCCGAACAACAACTGAAGTATCAACAACGCAATGATGCTTCAGTTAAAAATCTGGAGACACAAGTTGGCCAAATGGCCAAAATACTTTCCAAAAGATCCCATGGCATGTTACCTAGCAATACTGAGGTAAATCCAAGGGAGAGTGTCCAGGCTATCACAACAAGAAGTGGAGTGCAATTGTCTGAGATTTTTGTGGAAAATCATCTGACAAAACAAAAAAATAAACAAAGTCGAGAAACAGAAAAAGAATCTGAATCAGGATCTTCATCTCAAAAAGGTCCAGTTGCTGCCAAATCCTATGTTCCACCTACTCCTTTTCCTCAACGGTTGAAGAATCACAAGCGCGATGCGCAATTCAGCAAATTTGTGGAAATTTTCAAAAAGCTACACATCAACATACCTTTTGCCAATGCTCTAGCACAAATGCCAAGCTATGCCAAATTTATGAAAGATATTCTTTCTAACAAACGAAGGCTTGAAAAATATGAAACTGTCGTCCTAACAGAGGAATATAGCGCAATACTACAAAAGAAGTTGCCACCCAAGCTAAAAGATCCGGGAACTTTTACTATCCCGTGTACAATTGGTGAAGTGAATATTGACAAAGCTCTTTGTGATTTCGGGGCAAGTATCAATTTGATGCCCCTGTCAATTTTCAACAGACTAAACTTGGGAGAAGCAAAAGTAACAACAGTTTCACTGCAATTAGCCGATCGGTCAATCAAATATCCACATGGGATAATAAAACATGTGCTAATCAAGGTTGATAAATTTATATTTCCAGCAGATTTTATCATCCTTGACATGGAGGAAGATCATGATATTCCTATTATCTTGGGATGGCCATTTCTTGCAACCGAACATGCTCTTATTGACGTCTATGAAGGAAAGCTAATTCTTAGAGTGCAAGACGAACATGCCACATTCAATGTCCTAAAAACTTTGAATCATTCCTCCACAGATGATTATTATCTAAAAATTGATCCAATTGATGCCAGAATATGAACAACGTCTTGAGAATCTGACGTTAAAAGACCCAGTGTAATATCCGGGGATAATTTTTTTTCGTGTTACTGTTGAGTTGTACGTATTCATTTAGAATTGTACAAGTATTGTTGTTTTGGAATGATACAATGAATATTGTATTGGAATATTTCGGGATCGAAATATTTATACTTGTCGTCGGGTTGGTTTCGTCGTTTGGATGTTGGTTGGAGAGTTTGGATTTTTTGGCTAAGTTCATGGCCTTAACGTACGCTACGGGTGTAGCGTTACGTACGCTAGCGTGTTGCTATTACGTATGTTATGCCTGTAAGGTTACGTACGTAATGCTTGGTAGGTGGCAGGAACCTTCCTCGTAGTCACTTTCGGCCGGTGGGTCCCGAGCATCTTCCGATCGGATCTCACTATTGCAGTCAACGGACCCTTACGTACGTTAAGAGGTTAGGTCTACGTACGTAATGCAGGTCTTGTTAATGTACATAATATGTTTTTGTTTACGTACGTTAAGGCCTTCGTATTTTAGTTCAGTTAGTTCTGGGTTTAGATTTACGTACGTTACTGTTTTTACATAGCATACGTAAAGGCCCTTACGTACGTTGGCATGGGCGTATAACGTACGTAATGGACTTGTCAGTCTATTTGTCTTGGTTTCGTATTTCATTTCCTCACGAACCAAAACACATTTTATCTCCCTAGAATCGTCCGTTTGGACTTGTTATTGATGTTTAGCCCCTTCCAACTCGATCTTGATCATCCTAGCTTGGATTGAAGATTGAAGTTGGAAGCTTGTTGGTGCTCCTTTGGTGTTTGGAGGCTTCTTCTTGTTCTTCTTTGGTAAGTTCCCTCAATCTCTTGTTCTTCAAGTGATTTTTGAGTTTTTGTTGTTTTTTTCCTCGGGTATTGTTTGGTTAATGGAGTATATCATGATTCTTCATGGTTTTGATAAACTTTTGATGAAGAACATGATGGTATTGCTTGAGTTGGATTATGTTCTTGATGTTTTAGATTATTTGGAGGTTTTAATCATGTCTAGTAAGGATTATGTTAAGATTGTTATATGATTAACATAGTCTTGAGATGATTGTTGTTGTTGTTGATGGTGTTCTTGAAAGATTATAACCATTTTAGTAAGGATTTATGATAATTTAAGGGGTAATTATCATAATTTGGAAATGGTTGAGTGAATCTTGTTGTTTAATCCGAATTCATGATGTATTGGTGAAGGATTTTTGTTTCAGACATCATGATTATTGAGTTGATGATGTTCTTGGGGTGATAATGATAATATTGATAATATTATCATTGTGGGAGGATCAATTTGATGATATTGGTGATATTATCATTTTGAGATGTTTGTTTTGATGATTGTTCTTAAGTGAATCTTGTTGAATGGATTTCACAAATGTTAAGAACGTAATAATCATGTTAATTGATCATCGAGGTGTTAGAGGATGTTAGAATTCATAGTTGAGAACTATGATATTCGTTCGTGCGGTGTGATCGATTCGTGTTTGAACCGGGCTTTGTCCTTGTCGTTGTATTCTATTGACTTTGTGTTTTTGAATGAATCATTTACATTCAAGGTTGTACGAGTCATTGTAATCGTCGGGAGGTGCCGTTCGTAGTTTTGTGCCAGGACGTTGATCGTGGAAGGACTTTCTCGCCTTCGGTTTGAGGCAAGTTTTATACTTGTATGAATGTGTATGAATGTATTGTATCATTTCGAGACTTAGTCTCTTCGTGATTTGTTGATATTCGGGAATTGTTTGATGCAATACCCTTCGGTGATTATGCCAGATGTGATTGTTATTCGTTAACGGCCAGTTTAAGGCATTGAGATTCTTGTGGTCGATAGCTGGTTCGCGGCATCGATGTATCGATTATTATTGTTGACGTTAATGTCGTTCTGAGGCATCGTTGAATCGTTATTATCGAATTGGAACTGTTGCTATGATGTTGCATTGGCTGATTGAAGGCATTTGATATATTCGTTTATCATATCTATTTCTGTGGTCGATTTAAGACGCCGGGACATCTATTCTACCGTATCATTGGTTATCGATTAACCGTTCTAAGGTAATCGATGTATTGAATTGGGATTATCAAAGATAATTCCCATCCGTGGTATCATTGGTTATCGATTAACCGTTCTAAGGTAATCGATGTATTGAATTGGGATTATCAAAGATAATTCCCATCCATTGTATCATTGGTTATCGATTAACCGTTCTAAGGTAATCGATGTATTGAATTGGGATCATCGAATATAATTCCCATCCGTTGCATCATTGGTTATCGATTAACCGTTCTAAGGTAATCGATGTATTTAATTGGGATTATCGAAGATAATTCCCATCCGTTGTGTCATCGTTATCGATTGACCGTTCTAAGGTAATCGATGTATTGAATTGGGACGGTCAAGGATAGTTCCACCCGTTGAGTTGTTGTGAATTGGCTATTCCAAGTCAGTCGAGGTATTTGAATTGGGACCGCCGTGGACGGTGCCCATCCATGAGTTGTTGTTGTCGTGTTGGCCGACTCAAGGCAGCACGCTATTATTTTTGTGAATTTGGTAATCTTGGGATCGTTACTGTTGTGATTAATTATGTTTTGGAGGCTAGTCTCGGCTAATGCTCGATGGGTAAGCTTGGGGCTTGAACCTATGCGGTTGGTTTCCCAACACCTACAGTTCAGTAGGTCACGGTCATGTTAATGATCTCACTATGGGTAAGCTTGGGGCTTGAACCTTCGCGGTTGGTTTCCCAACACCTACAGTTCAGTAGGTCACGGTCATCTTAATGATCTCATTATGGGTAAGCTTGGGGCTTGAACCTTCGCGGTTGGTTTCCCAACACCTACAGTTCAGTAGGTCACGGTCACTGGGTGATCTCATTATGGGTAAGTCTGGGTCTTGAACCCTCACGGTTGGTTTCCCAGCACCTGCAATTTAGCAGGTCACGGTCATTGGATGATCTCATTGTGATACGGCTTCATGCCGTGGCTTCGGCCCTCATTGTGATACGGCTTCGTGCCGTGGCTTTGGCCCTCAGATGATACAGCTTCGGGCTGTTTCGGCTTCAGGCCATTGTGATGACTAGCAGTTTCGGCTGAGTGGCTTTCAGGCCATCGTGACATATTGGTATTTTCGCTGGAACCTTCAGGCAATTGTGATTCGTATTTATTTCAGCTCTGGGTTAGTTTATCTTCGTGTAGTTCATTGTTGTGATCTGTATTGATGATTCGCCGTTGGGCACTTGTGTTCTAACCTGTTGAGCAGTATGCCGCGGGCATAGTATTTCACGAATGCTCAATTGTTACTTTGGTTTGTGAGCATCTCGTATTACCATTGATGTACCATTTATTCTGCCTTTGGATGCATATCATGTTGTACATGTATTTGATATTCATTATCTGGATAACTGACCCCGTGGGGGCGGAACATGTTTTCATGTTTTAGGTGCTTGCAAGGAGAGAGTTGAGACACAGGGGCATGACGATGGCGACGAGGCATTCGAGCGATACTAGTCCGAGATGTTTTGGTGTTCATGTCGGTCGATACTTGGAGTACTCGATTTTGTTCGATCGTTGTCATTTTGTATCATCCGAGCTAGGCTCGTGGATGTCGTTGTATTTTATTTAGGCCATGTAGGCCCACTGTTGTCATTGAAATTCCATATCGGAATATTATGTTGGATGTCAGTGTAGGAATTGTGATTCCCCTTTTGGTCAGTTTGTTGTATTTTAGTCATGTTCGCCTGGTGGATCTCCTGGTGTGGGGTCCACGGCACTGTAATGACCCAATGGGATTTGGGAGTGTTACAGAAGATGGTATCAGAGAATTGGGTTGTGAGATACCCTGATATGTGAGTTATGTGGTTCTACCGACGTGGTAGTAGTGGACTGTCAGGTTATGACAATCTGGACAGTCGGGCTTTGTGAGTCGTGGTAGTTGAACGACTGTATGAGTCATTCTTTCATCGAGTCATCGTCAGTGAAGACTAGTATCGCAAGACCTCGAAGCTTCGTATGACCTGTGTAAGGACTCGATTCTCTTGTATGTTCATACATTTATGTAACATTGTTTTACGACCCATTCATGATTAATTGCTTTGGAGCGTGTTGGATCAGTATTGGCTATAATTAGCATGTTTGAAGTGATTGTTTATTTGTTGAGTATGTATACTCGTGTTTGGCTATTGACTTAGCATTGTGGATTGGCCGTTGAGGCATATTTGAGCTTTGTTCATGATCGAGCGTTATTCTTTCAGTATGGAAAGAGGAAACCAAGGACGTGACAGAGGGGGTAAAGGCTGCAGAGCAGGCCGAAACCCAGAACCTCATGTTTATATGTGTACGGATGACGAGATGGATCAGAATTCGGACGGAGATGTGACTTATGCGACCGGTTATCCTTCGGGACGTCATACTCGAGGAGTCGATCAGACTGACATCGAACCTTTCTTGCTTATGAGGAGCACGATGACCCAGATGACTCAGATGACGCATATAATGGAAACCATGCAGACCTCGATGGTTCATGGTACACAACAACAGGGACTCCAGGTGCAGTTTTATGAACAGGCCGGGAGAGTGAGTCAAATTATCGGCGACATCTCTCGTCAGAGGCCGCCTATCTTTGAGGGTTCATCGGAACCAGCTGATATTGTTCATTGGCTTGAACATTTTGATAAACTCTTCGAAATGGTTCAGTGTCCGGAAGAGAGTATGGTGGCAGTAGCGGCTTACTATTTGAGTAAAGGCGCTTATTCTTGGTGGCTTTCTGTGAAACCCACCGATCGTGATTGTGTTTGGAATGAGTTCAAGACTCTTATGTTAGAGAGGTATTACCCGGCTCCACTTCGTGAAGCCAAGTTGTCAGAGGTGTTGAACCCCGAATCCGTCGAGGACGAGGGTGTTATTGTTATCGCTGAGAAGTGTCAGGGACTTCTTCAGTTTGCTTCTTCTGTTATCCGTACTTAAGCGGATAAGATCAAGTATTTTAGCAAGAGGCTGAACCCGCAGTTGAGGATGCAGTTGTTCAATCATAATTGTAACTCACTTGGCGAATTCATCGAGAAGGCTCTTGGAGCAGAGCTTTTGATCAAGGAGCTTGCTCGGAAGAACCCTTCAGTTTCTTCCGGTGAGAGGACTAGGATGCCGGTTCGTTCAGAGGGACATCGGGCTCCCACGTCCAAGAGGTCATCTTCTAGTCGTTTTCGTGCTGGGAAAGCATCTTCTTCTCAGGCGACGGGTTCGACCGTTGTTTGCCTTAACTGTGATACAATAGGACATCGCAGTACTCGGTGCTCGATGCAGTCTATTGCTTGTTTTCTGTGTGGGAGGCAGGGACACCTTCAGAAATACTGCAGGGGTTCTAGTGCCAATAGATCTCAAGGGAACTCACGGGCCTCGAGAGATTTTGTTTCTTCAGTCCTTACTCCATCCAAGGAGTCATATCGGGCTTCGGGAGCCAGAGGTATGGACACTCGAGGAGGAGCGGCGAGCTCAGATTTGGATCTTCCTCGAGTCGATGAGATCGAGGAGTTCGATGACCTGGAGGATGTTGATTTTTGATACATTTGAGATGTAACCTTAATTTTTTTTTCTCTTTGTTTTTCAGATTGATGTTTGACTCGGTCTGTACTTTAGTATCGTGGTTGCGAACCATTTATGGTTGATCTATCTTGTAATGATTGTATCTGAGAATCTTGAGATTTGAGGTCGTGTGATGTGTTTTCCCTTCCTTTTGGTCGCCCAGCTCGATCTACTGGGTTTCCCCGCAGGGCAGACAGTGCCCCTTCTCGAGAGGTGAAGTGTTTTAACTGTGGCCAGCCAGGCCACATCAGTCGTAATTGTCCGAGTCCTTTTGCTGACATGTAATCAGTGTGGCCAGCCGGGCCACAAGGCGCCTTTCTGTGCTGAGAGGGAGAGGATCGTGGGTGCCCGGACTTCCATTCCAGCGCCTAGGAAGAGAGTAAGGTGGCAGTAGCGGCTTACTATTTGAGTAAAGGCGCTTATTCTTGGTGGCTTTCTGTGAAACCCACCGATCGTGATTGTGTTTGGAATGAGTTCAAGACTCTCATGTTAGAGAGGTATTACCCGGCTCCACTTCGTGAAGCGAAGTTGTCAGAGGTGTTGAACCCCGAATCCGTCGAGGACGAGGGTATTATTGTTATCGCTGAGAAGTTTCAGGGACTTCTTCAGTTTGCTTCTTCTGTTATCCGTACTTAAGCGGATAAGATCAAGTATTTTAGCAAGAGGCTGAACCCGCAGTTGAGGATGCAGTTGTTCAATCATAATTGTAACTCACTTGGCGAATTCATCGAGAAGGCTCTTGGAGCAGAGCTTTTGATCAAGGAGCTTGCTCGGAAGAACACTTCAGTTTCTTCCGGTGAGAGGACTAGGATGCCGGTTCGTTCAGAGGGACATCGGGCTCCGACGTCCAAGAGGTCATCTTCTAGTTGTTTTCGTGCTGGGAAAGCATCTTCTTCTCAGGCGACGGGTTTGACCGTTGTTTGCTTTAACTGTGATACAATAGGACATCGCAGTACTCGGTGCTCGATGCAGTCTATTGCTTGTTTTCTGTGTGGGAGGCAGGGGCACCTTCAGAAATACTGCAGGGGTTCTAGTGCCAATAGATCTCAAGGGAACTCACGGGCCTCGAGAGATTTTGTTTCTTCAATCCTTACTCTTGTAATATCCGCATTTTTCCTTTCCTTGTATTTTCATTTCCAGTGTATTTTTCGATTGTAGTAACCCTCGTGTATCTTTCAGTGTATTTTTTTTCCTGTCATCTATCGATCTGATTCTCGTTATTGTTGTGCAGAACCGCCGTTTCGGGGTTGCCGTGGGTCCATCTCATGTTATTGTTTCCCCGATATTGATTCATATTGCTTTCATTCTCTTCCCAGATCATTTTTCATCATTTTTGGACCCTAAGGGGGGTGTGGGCCGCGGCACAAGGCATGTGCGCCGCAGCACACACATTTTTCCAGTTTTTGGCCGAGCGGATTGTACTGTGTGCCGCGGCACACCCGTCCGGGGCCGCGGCACACTGCCGAGTCAGTGTCGCGGCACACCCATCCGGGGCCGCGGCACACTCGTGTGGCATCTACGACCAAAACCAGACTGTACCGGGTGCCGCGGCACACTGCCGAACCCTTGGAGAAGTTTTTGGGCTTGTGCCGCGGCACACCATGCGGTCAACTGTATAATCTCGTTCTTATTAGGCGAGATCGGCCATTCCCCTCATTTCTTCACCTGCGCACGAGAGAGAGAGGATTAAGGGGGAGAACTTCTCAATCATTCATCAATTGGGGGTTGATTTTCATCATTCTCCTTCAGTTGTGAGGCCCGGATAATCAATCTAACGCGCGTTCTACGGATCATAGTACTTGAATCTTCAAAGGAAATATCTCTTAGAACCCTATTTTCGGATAATTTGGGGGTTTTGGGAGTTTCTTCCGATTCGTTCCGTTTTGTTGGTGGATTCTTGATGAATACGATTAATATTGTTAGTATCTTTAGCTTTCCTACGGATTCATGGATATTTTGTGGGTTTTTACGGAATCGAGAGGGTTTGGTTGTGGTCCGCCCTCGTTGTTATTTTTGGTACGAATATACATGAATCGTAGGCAGGTTTTCGGGTGTATTCCATTTCCGTATTCGTCTAGGGTTGGTTGTGATTGTGTTATTCGAATCGTTAGGTTCATTTCCGCCGGTTCCTCGCGGTCGTGTTCGATTCTTACTTTCCGTTTGTATCACCGTCTATTAACCGAGGCAAGTACCCTTATGAACTTACAATCTTAATGTATTAGTATTGCATGAGGATTGTGTGTGTGTGTATGCTCACTATGGGTTAGACCCGACGAGGTCTCGGTAGGGGTCCACGGAGGGGTGGATCCGTGAGCATGCTTTTAACCACTATGGGTTAGATCCGACGGGATCTCGGTAGGGGTCCATGGAGGGGTGGATCCACGGTTAATTGTGGTGCATTTTTACAAATATGACTTGATTATGGCATTTCCGGAAATGAGTGATTTGGAACTATGTTTTCTTGAATTGCATGCATTACTATATGTGTAAGATGTAAGTCGTTCATTTGGTTACTTGTACTAGCGTAATTGCTAACCCCTCTAGGGACCCGTTTTGGGGATATTCGTTTTATGAATTTCAGGTCAGGTTCATCGAGACGAGCGGGTGCTGGACTAGTATGCGGATGATGGCCGTGCGTGATGATTGTGCACGAGTGGTGTCTTATTGTTTCTATCCTTTTTACCTTTTGTGGTCTTTAAACTAATAGAAGTACTCGAGTACTTAAGAACTTTTACTCGTCGGGATTGTATTGTTGTTTATTATGCTTGTGTCGGATTATGGTGTTATGTTAGACCGGTTGAACCGGGTGGATTATTTTGTTGGGCGTCTTTATGACGAGGTATTTTTTTTTGTTGTTTCTGTGAGTCGATGAGTATGATGCTTGTTCAGCTTGGTGGGTCCCATATAGGGATTCACGGCGCTGTAATATACCTCGGATATCCTGAGGGTGTTACAGAAAATGGTATCAGAGCACTAGGTTTATGGATACCTAGGCTTGTCGGTTTATTGGGTCTTGTTGTATTTTATTTTGCACATCATCATCACGCTGCCATGATTCCAGTACTACCAGTGCCCGTAAGTTTTCTTTCCTCTGTTCCTTATACTCTTGTATCGTACCTTTGATTCTCGATTTGTGATTGTTCTTTTCTTGTACTTACCATCGTATGGCTTTTGCTACTTATTCAACTCCAGTATGGATGCTGGAAGAGGTCGTGGTCGTGGTCGCGGTCGTGGTCATGGACGCGGCCGGGGATGTGGGGTAGCCGGTGGGGCGGCCACGTCGCAGTCTTCGGGAGCCGGCAGTACCAGCGACCGTCACAGTCATGCTTCTTTTCAGGAGCGCGCCGACCTTGGTATTGCGGTTGTTATGCAGCAAATGGTGAATCAAATGGCGGCGATAGCTCAGGCGGTTCAGAACCCAGATCCGGCCCATGCTAATCGGGGCGGAGCGGATCGTTGGCTTCAGGATGTCATCAAGATGCATCCTCCTCAGTTTCGGGAGCTTCAGACCCGATCGGCTGGGAGGGGTGGATCAAGGAGATGTTTAAGGTCTTCGTTGCCACTAACTATATGTCGGGGCTCGTCTGTACTACCTTGAAGGATTACCAGAGTAGGCCCCTTGCTTATGATATGTCTGTGACGGCGAGTGAGGCGGCCCGCGAGAGGAAGAAGCAAAAGTCTGCCGGGAATTTTTCGGGCCACAAAGGTGGAGGTCAGCAGAAATTCCAGTATGCTAACTTTTCCACTGGCGGTGGCCCAGCTCGATCTTCTGGGTTTCCCCGCAGGGCAGACAGTGCCCCTTCTCGAGAGGTGAAGTGTTTTAACTGTGGCCAGCTAGGCCACATCAGTCGTAATTGTCCGAGTCCTTTGCTGACATGTAATCAGTGTGGCCAACCGGGCCACAAGGCGGCTTTCTGTGCTGAGAGGGAGAGGATCGTGGGTGCCCGGACTTCCATTCCAGCGCTTAGGGAACCGAGTGTGAATCAAGGATTGTTTGCTTCTCAATCTCCGCCGAGTGCTAGTCGAGGGAGAGGACGGGGTCAGCCCGCTAAGGGGGGAGCTTCCAGTGTCGGCTCAGCCCACCCGCGTGTCTATGAAATGCGGAGAGCCGATGACCCAGCGGCTACCGTGGCGACAGGTACCGTTCATATTCTTTCTCATCTTGTCAGTGTGCTTTTCGATTCTGGTGCTACCCATTCGTTCATATCTCTGGATTGTATGCGCCGTCTGAGTCTCGACTGTTTGACGCCTTGTGAGCCTTTCATCATTAAGCTTCCTAGCGGTGATAGGATCGTTGGTGATCAGGAGGTTCGAGACTATTCTGTATTTATTTGTGAGAGGGCTTGGCCCTCTAATCTTATTGTTGTGGGTATTGAGGGTGAGGACTTAATTCTCGGGGATGATTGGCTCGAGCGGCACGGTGCGATTATGAACTACCGCACGAGAATCATCACTATGTTAGCCGAAGACGGCACCGAGCACTCTTTCGCCGGGTGAAAGAGGGGGAACCAGAAATTTGTTATTAACGCCTTGAAGGCGATGAAACTCCTGCGTAAGGGGTGTACTGGCTTTTGGTGCTACGCCTTGAAGGCGGAGAGTGGTGGAGTCGAGCTTTCGTCGATTCCAATCGTGAATGAGTTTCCTGATGTATTTCCTGACGAGTTACCGGGATTGCCACCGGATCGTGAGATCGAGTTTGCTATAGAGTTAGAGCCGGGCACGGATCCTATTTCGAAGGTGCCCTATCGCATGGCACCTTCAAAGATGTCAGAGTTGAAGAAGTAGTTGAGTGAGCTTCTTGAGTCGGGGTATGTTCGACCGAGCGCCTCGCCTTGGGGCGCACCGGTCCTGTTTGTGCGGAAGAAGGATGGTTCACTACGTTTGTGTATCGACTATCACGAACTAAACAAGGTGACCATCAAAAACAAGTATCCTTTGCCGAGAATTGATGACTTGTTCGATCAATTGTAGGGAGCTGCGGTATTCTCGAAGATTGATTTGAAATCGGGGTACTACCAACTCCGAGTGAGAGAGTCCGATGTGCCGAAAACAGCTTTTCGGATGAGATACGGACATTATGAGTTCGTAGTTATGCCTTTCGGGTTAACTAATGTGCCGGCGGTGTTCATGCAGTTGATGAACAAGTCTTTATCGAGTATTTGGATAAGTGTGTCGTCGTATTCAGTGATGATATTCTTATTTATTCGAGGAACGAGGAAGAGCATGCCCATCATTTGCGAGTAGTGTTAGACATTTTGAGGACCGAGCAACTCTATGCGAAGTTCTCGAAATGTGAGTTCTGGCTGAAGGAAGTGATGTTTCTAGGTCACGTGATTTCAGCCGAGGGGTTCGTGTAAATCCGCAGAAGATCGAGGCGGTGTTGGATTGGGCACCGCCCAAGAATGTGAGAGAGCTCCGTAGTTTCTTGGGTTTGGCTGGCTACTATCGTAGGTTCGTCGAGGGTTTCTCGAAACTAGCTCGGCCACTCACGCAGTTGCTCCAGAAATCCGAGAAGTTCGTCTGGAATGACGAAAGACAGTCGAGTTTTGAGGAACTGAAGAAGCGTTTGACTTCAGCCCCGGTTTTGACGTTGCCTTGTGGCAACGAGGGTTTTTCCGTTTATACCGATGGTTCGGGTCAGGGTCTTGGGTGCGTATTGATGCAGCACGGCAAGACCATTGCCTATGCGTCGAGACAGTTGAGGCCGTATGAGCTGAACTACCCTACTCATGATTTGGAGTTAGCGGCGGTCGTTTTTGCACTAAAGATTTGGCGTCACTATGTTTTCGGTTCTACATGTCAGATTTTTACCGATCATAAAAGTCTGAAATACATATTTACTCAGCGGGAGTTAAATATGATACAGAAGAGGTTGTTAGAGCTGATTAAGGATTATGACCTCGAAATCCTTTATCATCCGGGCAAGGCGAACGTCGTGGCCGACCCCTTGAGTCGGAAACCGGTGGCGTTGCGAACGCTTGAGATCCTTACATCTCAATCTGAGCTTCGGCGGGCTTTGATCGAGTTAGATGTTGAGGTTTTGTTGCCTGGAGTTGTCGGGAAACTTTGTGCTTTAGAGATTTCGTCATCTCTAATCGATGAAATTAAGCTGAAGCAGTTAGAGGATCCGATGATTACTCAAATCCGAGAGAACATTCTTAAAGGAAAGTCTCCTGGGTTTGTAATTCACGAGGATGGTATTTTGAGATTCCAGAGTCGGCTTTGTGTGCCGAACGACTCAGAGTTGAGACAGAGTATTTTGCGGGAGGCCCATGCTACACCTTACTCCGTTCATCCTGGTTCGAGTAAGATATACAAGGAATTGAGAAGGAACTTCTGGTGGAATGATATGAAGAAGGAGGTCGCACAGTTTGTAGCGATATGTTTGACTTGTCAGCAGGTCAAAATCGAGCATCAGCAACCGGCTGGGTTGTTGCAGTCACTTCCCGTTCCGGAATGGAAATGGGAAGATATATCGATGGATTTCATTACGAGTTTGCTGAGATCGAGGTCGGGCATGAATATGGTATGGGTGATTGTTGATTGTCTGACCAAGTCGGCACATTTTCTGGGCATCAAGGACACTTGGGGCCCGGAGAAGTTAGCCCGTGTGTTTATCGCGCAGATTGTGAGGCTTCACGGTACTCCGAAGTCTATCGTTTTGGATCGTGATGGCCGTTTTGTATCGCACTTCTGGCAGGCGGTGCATAAGGCGTTGGGTACCCGTTTGCATTTGAGTACCTCTTTTCATCCCAGTCAGATGGACAGTCGGAACGCACTATCCAGACGTTCGAGGATTTGTTGCGTGCCTGTGCTCTCGATTGGAGTAGTGACTGGGAGGAACATTTGCCATTGATCGAATTCACGTACAACAACAGTTGGCACGCATCGATTCGGATGGCACCGTATGAGGCACTTTATGGGCGGTGATGTCGATCACCAATTTGTTGGAATGAGACGTCCGATTTGGTTGGGACCGAGCCGGATGTCGTTTTAGAGACGAGGCGGAAGATAGAATTAATTCGGGAACGGATGTTGACTGCCCAGAGTCGACAAAAGTCGTATGCCGACGTCCGTCGTCGACCTTTGGAATTCGAGGTGGGAGAACACGTTCTGCTAAAGGTGTCGCCGACGAAGGGAGTTTTTCGTTTCGGGAAGAAAGGAAAGTTGAGTCCGAGATTTATTGGACCCTTTGAGATCCTCGAGCGAGTCGGTGGGTTGGCATACCATTTGGCGTTACCTCCGGCCTTGAGTCATGTTCATAGCATTTTTGATGTTTCCCAGCTAAGGAAATATGTCCCGGATCCTAGTCACGTCATCGATTATGGCAAAATTGATATCGCTGAAGATATTACTTTTGAGGAGCGTCCTTTGAAGATTTTAGAGCATCGTGAGAAACGACTGAGGCATAATACCATCCCTTTGGTCCAAGTGCAGTGGTCGAGACACGGTGTCGAGGAGGCAACTTGGGAAACTGAGGATAGCATGCGTGCTAGGTACCCTGAGTTGTTTGTTTCTTAAGTTTCGGGACGAAACTTATTTTTAGAGGGGTAGAATGTAATATCCGCATTTTTCCTTTCCTTGTATTTTCATTTCCGATGTATTGTTCGATTGTAGTAACCCTCGTGTATCTTTCAGTGTATTTTTTTTTCCTGTCATCTATCGATCTGATTCTCGTTATTGTTGTGCGGAACCGCCGTTTCGGGGTTGCCGTGGGTCCATCTCGTGTTATTGTGACCCCGATATTGATTCATATTGCTTTCATTCTCTTCCCGAATCATTTTTCATCATTTTTGGACCCTAAGGGGGGTGTGGGCCGCGGCACACACATTTTTCCAGTTTTTGGCCGAGCGGACTATACTGTGTGCCGCGGCACACCCGTCCGGGGCCGCGGCACCTTGCGAGTGCGTACGCGGCACACCGTCGAGGCGCGGCACACTCGTGTGGCATCTGCGACCAAAACCCGGCCTGGGTGCCGCGGCTGCACACGCAGCCGTCTTCGCGGCACCTGCCAACCCTTGGGCGATTTTGGGCTTGAGACGCTGCACACATCGGCTGCGCCGCGGCACACCATGCGGTCAACTGTATAATCTCGTTCTTATTAGGCGAGATCAGCCATTCCCCTCATTTCTTCACCTGCGCACGAGAGAGAGAGGATTAAGGGGGAGAACTTCTAAATCATTCATCAATTGGGGGTTGATTTTCATCATTCTCCTTCGGTTGTGAGGCCCGGATAATCAATCTAACGCGCATTCTACGGATCATAGTACTTGAATCTTTAAAGGTAATATCTCTTAGAACCCTATTTTCGGATAATTTGGGGGGTTTTGGGAGTTTCTTCCGATTCGTTCCGTTTTGTTGGTGGATTCTTGATGAATACGATTAATATTGTTAGTATCTTTAGCTTTCCTATGGATTCATGGATATTTTGTGGGTTTTTACGGAATCGAGAGGGTTTGGTTGTGGTCCGCCCTCGTTGTTATTTTTGGTACGAATATACATGAATCGTAGGCGGGTTTTCGGGTGAATTCCATTTCCGTATTCGTCTAGGGTTGGTTGTGATTGTGTTATTCAAATCGTTAGGTTCATTTCCGCCGGTTCCTCGCGGTCGTGTTCGATTCTTCCTTTCCGTTCGTATCACCGTCTATTAACCGAGGCAAGTACCCTTATGAACTTACAATCTTAATGTATTAGTATTGCATGAGAATTGTGTGTGTGTGTGTATGCTCACTATGGGTTAGACCCGACGGGGTCTCGGTAGGGGTCCACGGAGGGGTGGATCCGCGAGCTTGCTTTTAACCACTATGGGTTAGATCTGACGGGATCTCGGTAGGGGTCCACGGAGGGGTGGATCCACGGTTAATTGTGGTGCATTTTTACAAATATGACTTGATTGTGGCATTTCCGGAAATGAGTGATTTGGAACTATGTTTTCTTGAATTGCATGCATTACTATATGTGTAAGATGTAAGTTGTTCATTTGGTTACTTGTACTAGCGTAATTGCTAACCCCTCTGGGGACCCGTTTTGGGGAAATTCGTTTTATGAATTTCAGTCGTTCATCGAGACGATGGTCTTTGGACCAGTATGCGGATGATGGCCGTGCGTGATGATTGTGCACGAGTGGTGTCTTATTGTTTCTATCCTTTTTACCTTTTGTGGTCTTTAAACTAATAGAAGTACTCGAGTACTTAAGAACTTTTACTCGTCGGGATTGTATTATTGTTTATTATGTTTGTGTCGGATTATGGTGTTATGTTAGACCGGTTAAACCGGGTGGATTATTTTGTTGGGCGTCTTTATGACGAGGTATTTTTTTTCTGTTGTTTCTGTGAGTCTATGAGTATGATGCTTGTTCAGCCTGGTGGGTCCCATATAGGGATTCACGGCGCTGCAACATACCTCGGGTATCCTGAGGGTGTTACAACTCCATCCAAGGAGTCATATCGGGCTTCGGGAGCCAAAGGTATGGACGCTCGAGGAGGATCAGCGAGCTCAGATTTGGATCTTCCTCGAGTCGATGAGATCGAGGAGTTCGATGACCTGGAGGATGTTGATTTTGGATACATTTGAGATGTAACCTTAATTTTTTTCTCTTTGTTTTTCATATTGATGTTTGACTCGGTCTGTACTTTAGTATTGTGGTTGCGAACTATTTATGGTTGATCTATCTTGTAATGATTGTATCTGAGAATCTTGAGATTTGAGGTCGTGTGATGTGTTTTTCCTTCCTTTTGGTGTTGTACCCGAGATTTTGTAATAATTTGGGTAATTGTTCATTTCAATTCGAGACGCCGAGTCGTGAGGACTTGGGTGTGCGGTTGATATGGTCCCGAGGACTATATGTGCGTTGTTATTTTCCTTTTGTGGCATGAGGCAGTGTTTGCTTGAGCGTTTAATGCCGATGAGAATGGGGGAGTGTACACCGATGATTGTAGACATGTATAATGGGCGGTACCCGTGGGGTGTGTACGCCGGTGTTACGAGTCTTGCGGGTGGTGCGACTTCCTGGATGGTCTCTGACGGAGGAGTCATGATTCGATTGATCTCGCACTTGGTTGACTATTTTTATCACTTGTTTTTCGACGTGTTCAGGCAGAGGAGATGCGGGAACCCGTGGGGTTGGCCCTATTACTCAGACGGAGTTGCTAATATTGAGAGGTATTCCTGGATATGTTGTTTTCAAATCTTGATGGATAGTTCGTACCCCGTGTTTTTGCACCCTGAGTTTCGGGAACGAAGCTCTTTTTAAGGGGGGGAGTATATAATATCCGGGGATAAGTTTTTTTCGTGTTACTGTTGAGTTGTACGTATTCATTTGGAATTGTACAAGTATTGTTGTTTTGGAATGATATAATGAATATTGTATTAGAATATTTCGGGATCGAAATATTTATACTTGTCGTCGGGTTGGTTTCGTTGTTTGGGTGTTGGTTGGAGAGTTTTGATTTTTTGGCTAAGTTCATAGCCTTAACGTATGCTACGAGTGTAGCATTACGTACGCTAGCGTGTTGCTATTACATACGTTATGCCTGTAAGGTTACGTACATAATGCTTGGTAGGTGGCAGGAACCTTCCTCGTAGTCACTTTTGGCTGGTGGGTCCCGAGCATCTTCTGATCGGATCTCACTATTGCAGTCAACGGACCCTTACATACGTTAAGAGGTTAGCTCTACATACGTAATGTAGGTCTTGTTAACGTACATAATATGTTTTTGTTTACGTACGTTAAGGCCTTCGTATTTTAGTTCAGTTAGTTCTGGGTTTAGCTTTACGTACGTTACTGTTTTTACATAGCGTACGTAAAGGCCCTTACGTACGTTGGCATGGGCGTATAACGTACGTAATGGACTTGTCAGTCTATTTATCTTGGTTTCGTATTTCATTTCCTCACGAACCAAAACACATTTTATCTCCCTAGAATCGTCCGTTTGGACTTGTTATTGATGTTTAGCCCCTTCCAACTCGATCTTGATCATCCTAGATTGGATTGAAACTTGAAGTTGGAAGCTTGTTGGTGCTCCTTTGGTGTTTGGAGGCTTCTTCTTGTTCTTCTTTGGTAAGTTCCCTCAATCTCTTGTTCTTCAAGTGATTTTCGAGTTTTTGTTGTTGTTTTCCTCGGGTATTGTTTGGTTAATGGAGTATATCATGATTCTTCATGGTTTTGGTAAACTTTTGATGAAGAACATGATGGTATTGCTTGAGTTGGATTATGTTCTAGATGTTTTAGATTGTTTGGAGGTTTTAATCATGTCTAGTAAGGATTATGTTAAGATTGTTATATGATTAACACAGTCTTGAGATGATTGTTGTTGTTGTTGATGGTGTTCTTGAAAGATTATAACCATTTTAGTAAGGATTTATGATAATTTAAGGGGTAATTATCATAATTTGGAAATGGTTGAGTGAATCTTGTTGTTTAATCCGAATTTATGATGTATTGATGAAGGATTTTTGTTTCAGACATCATGATTATTGAGTTGATGATGTTCTTGGGGTGATAATGATAATATTGATAATATTATCATTGTAGGAGGATCAATTTGATGATATTGGTGATATTATCATTTTGACATGTTTGTTTTGATGATTGTTCTTAAGTGAATCTTGTTGAATGGATTTCACAAATGTTAAGAACGTAATGATCATGTTAATTGATCATCGAGGTGTTAGAGGATGTTAGAATTCATATTTGAGAACTATGATATTCGTTAGTGCCGTGTGATCGATTCGTGTTTGAACCGGGCTTTGTCCTTGTCGTTGTTTTCTATTGACTTTGTGTTTTTGAATGAATCGTTTTCATTCAAGGTTGTTCGAGTGGTTGTAATCGTTGGGAGGTGCCGTTCGTAGTTTCGTGCCAGGACGTTGATCGTGGAAGGACTTTCTCGCCTTCGGTTTGAGGCAAATTTTATACTTGTACTGGTCAATGAGATTAATGTTATCATATATGTGTATGAATGTATTGTTTCATTTCGAGACTTAGTCTCTTCGTGATTTGTTGATATTCGGGAATTGTTTGATGCAATACCCTTCGGTGATTATGCCAGATGTGATTGTTATTCGTTAACGGCTGGTTTAAGGCATTGAGATTCTTGTTGTCGATAGCCGGTTCGCTGCATCGATGTATCGATTATTATTGTTGACGTTAATGTCGTTCTGAGGCATCGTTGAATCGTTATTATCGAATTGGAACTGTTGCTATGATGTTGCATTGGCTGATTGAAGGCATTTGATATATTCTTTTATCATATCTGTTTTGGTGGTCGGTTTAAGAAGCCGGGACATCTATTCTACCATATCATTGGTTATCGATTAACCGTTCTAAGGTAATCGATGTATTGAATTGGGATTATCGAAGATAATTTCCATCCGTTGTATCATTGGTTATCGATTAACCATTCTAAGGTAATCGATGTATTGAATTGGGATTATCAAAGATAATTCCCATCCGTTGTATCATTGGTTATCGATTAACCATTCTAAGGTAATCGATGTATTGAATTGGTATTATCGAAGATAATTCCCATCCATTGCATCATTGGTTATCGATTAACCGTTCTAAGGTAATCGATGTATTTAATTGGGATTATCGAAGATAATTCCCATCCGTTGTGTCATCGTTATCAATTGACCGTTCTAAGGTAATCGATGTATTGAATTGGGACGGTCAAGGATAGTTCCACCCGTTGAGTTGTTGTGAATTGGCTATTCCAAGGCAGTCGAGGTATTTGAATTGGGACCGCCGTGGATGGTGCCCATCCATGAGTTTTTGTTGTCGTGTTGGCCGACTCAAGGCAGCACGCTATTATTCTTGTGAATTTGGTAATCTTGGGATCGTTACTGTTATGATTAATTATGTTTTGGAGGCTAGTCTCGGCTAGTGCTCGATGGGTAAGCTTGGGGCTTGAACCTTCGCGGTTGGTTTCCCAACACCTACAGTTCAGTAGGTCACGGTCATGTTAATGATCTCATTATGGGTAAGCTTGGGGCTTGAACCTTCGCGGTTGGTTTCCCAACACCTACAGTTCAGTAGGTCACAGTCATGTTAATGATCTCATTATGGGTAAGCTTGGGGCTTGAACCTTCGCGGTTGGTTTCCCAACACCTACAGTTCAGTAGGTCACGGTCACTGGGTGATCTCATTATGGGTAAGTCTGGGGCTTGAACCCTCGTGATTGGTTTCCCAGCACCTGCAATTCAGCAGGTCACGGTCATTGGATGATCTCATTGTAATACGGCTTCATGCCGTGGCTTCGGCCCTCATTGTGATACGGCTTCGTGCCGTGGCTTTGGCCCTCAGATGATACAGCTTCGGGCTGTTTTGGCTTCAGGCCATTGTGATGACTAGCTGTTTCGGCTGAGTGACTTTCAGGCCATCGTGACGTATTGGTATTTTCGCTGGAACCTTCAGGCAATTGTGATTCGTATTTATTTCAGCTCTGGGTTAGTTTATCTTCGTGTAGTTCATTGTTGTGATCTGTATTGATGATTCGCCGTTGGGCACTTGTGTTCTAACCTGTTGAGCAGGTACCGATCGAATGCCGCGGGCATAGTATTTCATGAATGCTCAATTGTTACTTTGGTTTGTGAGCATCTCGTATTACCATTGATGTACCATTTATTCTGCCTTTGGATGCATATCATGTTGTACATGTATTTGATATTCATTATCTGGATAACTGACCCCGTGGGGGCGGAACATGTTTTCATGTTTTAGGTGCTTGCGAGGAGAGAGTTGAGACACAGGGGCATGACGATGGCGACGAGGCATTCGAGCGATACTAGTCCGAGATGTTTTGGTGTTCATGTCAGTCAGACAGTTGGAGTACTCCAGTTTTGTTCAGTCGTTGTCATTTTCTAGGCTCGTGGATGTCGTTGTATTTTATTTAGGCCATGTAGGCCCACTGTTGTCATTAAAATTCCATATCGGAATATTATGTTGGATGTCAGTGTAGGAATTGTGATTCCCCTTTTGGTCAGTTTGTTGTATTTTAGTCATGTTCGCCTGGTGGATCTCCTGGTGTGGGGTCCATGGCACTATAATGACCCAATGGGATTTGGGGGTGTTACACCCAGTTTGCCAATTTGTAAGAAAATTGGATGGGAAGCTTCTCCTCGACTCTTACAAGGCATTTAAGCCGTTACTGAACGTAAAATCAGAGGAAGATGTGAGCCACAATCACAACTACTATACATACGCGTAAGTATCTTTTATTTTTGTCGTATGGTGAGATTTTCTGAATAAAAAATGTGATACGCGATAAATGCATTCATTATTCTATTGAGTAGTTGAAGCACAATTAACGCAATCATAGATTTATTAAATATTTTTACCTTAATTTTCTTGTATAAATAAACATTGTGCTCGTTTTTTTATGCATCCCTCAAATTTGTACTTTTCTTTTTTTTTTCAAATAAGTTTCTTTTTAAAAATGGAATCATCATCTTCCACAAAAAGATTTAACTTAGTCTGCATTTTTGGTGGAGCTAGTTATGGAACAGAGGCATGCTTTACTGAAGCAGCCCACAACTTGGGTCGTACCTTAGGAGAAAAATGAATTCATGTAGTTTACGGAGGAGGAAGTCTAGGATTAATGGGATGCGCTGCTGCTTCTGCCTATATGGAAGGAGTAAAAGTGTTGGGAATAATTCCAAAACCTCTGGCTGAAAGTAAAATCACCAGGGCAACTATTGGAGATGAGTTTAGAGCTGTAAATATGCAAGATCGCATAACTCACATGATGAATAATTCTGACGCCTTTATCACCCTTCCCGGTGGTTTTGGCACTCTTGAGGAACTTCTTTATGTGCTTACCAGAGCCCAGCTAAATGTTCATAAAAAAACAATAGGTCTGCTTAATGTCAATGGTTTCTTTGATGGTTTACTATCTTTCATCGACTACTCTGCTGATAAAGGTTTTATTTCCGAGCGTGCTAAACGAATCATAGTCGTTGCCACAACACCAGAAGAACTAATAAAAAAACTCATTGAATTTGTTCCTCAACCAGATCCAGCTCTAGCTAATATTATTTGGATGGAAGATTTTACCATGAGAAAACAAAAAGTGGATTCATTCCTCTCCCTTTGATAACCTATATCGGACCTATTGTTATTTTTACTTTCTATCGTGTGTAAAAATCGTGCTAAATGATGGCAGCTTAAGGAGTTTCTTTTTGATCTCTTGATGCGCATCTATTCGCGATTTATGTATTGTTATTTTTATTGCTGTAATATTTATGATTTGTTTTTAATAAAAACATTGATGGCAGCGTAAGGCGACTCTTCGGACTTTCCTGAAGTGCATCTTAAAAATTGTGTTATACTTCCGGGTATATTTTATTTTCTTTTGTTGTTTGCCTCGTATATTTTTTCTCTTGCAGATCCAAAAAGGCGTTAGCTCAAGCATCAACTTTCATAACATGGAGTATTCTGCTTTTCTCCCTTACTTTTTATTATTATTTTTTTTAAACTGAGGACAGTTTCTTTTTCAAATTTGGGGGTGGTGTGTTTTGATTATTTTGGTGTGTTTGGTATTTTAGTGTGTTTAGCTTTGATTATTGTGGTGTGTTTTGATTATTTTTTTATTTGGCTTTGATTTTTTCTTTTAGTGTATATTTATATTTATATATATATATATATATTGTTTATTTTGATTTGTGAGATTTCTAAATCTGGCCATAACCCCAATAAGTTAGCTATAAACAAGCTTCTAAAATCGTTTTAACCGGTTAAAAATTTGTACATTCCAAAATTTTTGAGCCTTAATCTCTCTTTCCAAGCCTTGTAGTTATCATGTAAAATCGAGTCATTCGTTACCTTGAGAAAAGAAGAATCAGCCGGCTGAGGAAAAATATAACTGAAATTTACTTAATTTGAGGAGTTTTTGATTTTTCATGCTTAGCTAATAAACGATTTTTATGCAAAAATTCTATTCCCTAAAAAAAGTCATTGATAAAAGGAGGTTATTCGAAAAAAAAGGAGAGGTGTTGAGCAGCAACAGCTGCCTAATTTTGGGGGTCCTAAAATATTGCAAAAAATAAAGGACTAACCATTGTTGGTGCGTAGTTGCCGTCTCGCACGGAGAAAAAAGTCATTGGTGAAAAGAGCTACACGTTAGCAAATAACGGTGTGAAAGCTATCACCTAAAAAAAGATGGAAAATGTGTTGGTGAAAAGAGCTACACGTTAGCAAATAACGGTGTGAAAGCTATCACCTAAAAAAAGATGGAAAATGTGTTGGTGAAAAGAGCTACACGTTAGCAAATAATGGTGTGAAAGCTATCACTAAAAGGGATGTAGATTATGAGCATATTTGAATTAATTAGCGGCTGAATTTTAATACAGTCAATTTCGTGAACAATCACAATATTTGATGACGCCGATGAAATTATTTTTCATATTGAGTCGAAAAATAAACGACTGGTCGAGAGCAACCATCAAAGAGAGTCGTGTGTATCACAAGTGGGAAAGAAATAATCAACCTTTTTGGGGGTAACCTTGCATTTTGGAATTACAAAAATAAAACAATGTTTTAACTTCAAAATCATTAGTAAATATATTTTGGATCTTGATTCATTTCTATCCACTATATAAAGCTGGTTGTTGTGTAAATGGTATTTTGATCTATTTATATATATATATAAGTAATTTTCTTAATTTGTGTGTGTTTTATTAATATATGTGCTATTTTTATTTTTTACATTGAGTGTGAATAATAAAGAGTCTTGCTCGGGACTAGCAAGAATTCAAGTTTGGGGGTGTCATAAGTGTCAGTTTTATACACTTATCTGTGATTAGTATTGATATATTTCACCCGTAATTATGAGCTAGTCTACTTGTTTTTGCTTTGAATTAATTAGTTTTTAAGAATTTCATTTTTATAGGTTGAAGATGTAAATTTAGTCTTAATCGGAGTGAATTACTGATTTACTCAAGAAATAACATATTTCTAAAATATTCTCTTTATTGAATTTTTTATGTATTCATATTGTAGGGCTTTCATAGACGAGTTCGGCATTCTTTCCGGATTCAAAATCAGAGTTATATATCAAAAGTTATCATCCGAAGAAGATTTGGGGCGAAGACGCAAAGTCTAAGAAATTCTGGGCTGAAAATAAAGTTTGAAACTCCATACGGGCGTAACATCATAAAGTTACGGTCGTAACTCACACAGCAACTAATGTGCAAAAGCCGTAGCCATGTTACGGCCGTAACTCCTCAATGTTACGGCCGTAAGTCCTCATAGTTACGGCCGTAACTCCTCAAAGTTACGGCCGTAACTCTTGACAAATTTTTGATCATTTTTTAATCTTTTATACTTTTGGTCTATTATTGAGGGGATGGATGGCCTTTTTCAACTATTAATGACCACTTAAGCTTGTAATATGTTGAATAAACCCTTCATGGGCTAAGTTATCCTTAGTTAGGATTATAAACAAGGCTTGTCATGTTATTTAAGTTTGTATAAAGATCTATTATGGATTACTTATTATTGTGTGTGATTTTCATTGTTTTACCAACATTTATTTATTTGTCCAATAAATGATGATATTTATGGTCTTCATATGTTTCGAAAGAAAATATGTTTGATTAGATCAAATGATCTTCACTCTAAGTTGTTCTAGGGGATAGAAATATACCTCTAGACCTTAGATGATTCTTTGAGTTATTTTCACAAAACCGAATGCTATGTATTGAAGCCAATCAACATAGAAATATAGTGGATTGATTCAATATATAAGGGGCGTTTTGACATTCGAAAGAGGAACCGTCTTTTTAAGGAAAATCGAATCTACACAACATAATAAGTAAATTCATCTTATGATCTCCTATACATCTTATATAACTAATGATGAACTAACTTTGTAATCCCAACTATTTCATTTTACCCTTTTATTAATCTATTATTAAGTGCAATCTTTCACTTCCTTAAATTTTAGTACTATTATTGCATTTTCCTTGCAATTGTCAAACCAAACTCTTAAATTGTGTGTTTTACTCATCTAAATCTCTATAACAAATAGATAAATAGTGTATAATTCAATATATAACCTAAATTCCTCGTGAGATCGATAAACCGGACTCAAAAAGTCCACTTACTACTTGATACGATACCGTGTACTTGCGATAGTTACACAAAAGACGTGTCATGAAGCCTCTTGTACTTCGGATGAAAGAGATCGAACGTCGTCATGAATATCAAGTTGCATAGTTTCAAGGCTACACATTCTAGCAATGAGGTCATCTTATTCATTTTCTTCTACACTCACTTTCCTCTTCCCCTTCATTGTCGGATGACGGACAAATGCTCCCGTTTGCAATTCCCGTAGAGTTTCCAGACCTCTTCGTGTGATACGCTCAGCTGGGGTTAGCACACGAGTTCCTTTGGGAAACCCGTCATCCTCCTTTAGGTACAAAAATAAAACCCATCGTCGGTTTATTGTCTCAACATAATGCATCGCCTTTACCATTGAATCGGAGATTTCGTGTCCCCGAGACACCGGAACCGCAACTTCCTCCGATAAGTTCACATTGTGATGTCTAAAGATAATGGTGAGAATCGAACCAAACAGAATTCTGACCTTTCTTGACCGAGAAGCGTAGTTCTTGGAACGAAAAATATCACCTTTAGTTTTCATCCAACTAAGCACAATAGCCGCAAAATTCACTTTATCATCATTTAAAACCCAGTAAACTACAAATTTGTCAATCCCAACCAACTTGTGTTAAATATTGAAGCATTTTGTTATATAAACCAACACTAGATGGATTTGAATTCCAAAGCCATTATTCTCAAAGACATCGTCGGTTATTTCAATAACCGCTTTCGAGATAAGAAATTCCTTAACTTTTAATTCATTCAGACCATATTCATCTTCAATCGACTTCCCGGAACACACAAAGCCATCATACGATAAACCAAACAATTCGTGCAAATTTCCGATGAAATTTTCACACAAGTTCCACCAACTAAACTTTGAAGATCTAAAGATGTAGAACCCTCATTCTCCCCCGCATGAAGGTATGCATAGAATTTTCTAACAAGACTCGGGTAAATCGGTTCTTTGCACTCAATGAAATGGTTAATTCCCAATATTGAAATTTTTTTGTGGATTTCGACATTAGCACGCTCCAAACTTCCGAAATTAAAGTGATAACAGTCCGTGATGTGTTCTTGTGGAAGGATATCGAAAAATACCTTGAAAGCTGCGGACGAAACTAACTGGGTCGAATCGAAATTGGACTCTCTAGGGCTTTTGGCAATCTTGTATTGTTTTTCATGGCAGTTCTAGATCCACTTGCCATTGAAGAGAGGTTTTGAGGATGAATTTGGATGAAACTGAGAGTTTGGAGGATAATTTTTGGAATTTTCGATCGTAAGATGGTTAGGGTTTATGTGAGAAATGAAAAGGGGATCGACCGTCTTTTGATTTTAAGTGAACTGCCGACTCGTTAGCGTGTGTTATATGGGAGATAACATAAATTATTGATAAAGAAATAGGTCGCTGGACTGTCCAGAACCTTCAGGCCTTTTTGAGAGAAATTGATTAGTGTACGCTAAAACTTCTAAGTGGCATCCGCTATCGGGTTCGAGATGATTCTGGGGATTATATTTAGCGAGCGTTAATGAAGGTGGCTAGAGCGCGCTAGGTCCAGGAAAAAAATCTCAAGAATTGATTTCTCATAAGATAAATAATAAAGAACAATCTTTTAAAAATTGTCGATGTGTCCAATACCGAGTTGTAAACAGATATAATTCAAATATTCCTCACGTAATGGTTTTATAAATATATCTAATACCTTGAAAGATGCGGACGAAACTAACCGGGTCGAATCGAAATTGGACTCTCTAGGGCTTTTGGCGATCTTGTATTGTTTTTCATGGCAGTTCTAGATCTACTTGCCATTGAAGAGAGGTTTTGAGGATGAATTTAGATGAAACTGAGAGTATGGAGGATAATTTTTGGAATTTTCGATCGTAAGATGGTTAAGGTTTATGTGAGAAATGAAAAGGGGATCGACCGTCTTTTGATTTTAAGTGAACTGCCGACTCGTTAGCGTGCGTTATATGGGAGATAACATACATTATTGATAAATAAATAGGTCACTGGACTGTCCAGAACCTTCAGGCGTTTTTGAGAGAAATTGATTAGTGTACGCTAAAACTTCTAAGAGGCATCCGCTATCGGGTTCGAGATGATTCGGGGGAGTATATTTAGCGAGCATTAATGAAGGTGGCTAGCGCGCGCTAGGTCCAGGAAAAAATCTCAAGAATTGATTTCTCATAAGATAAATAATAAAGAATAATCTTTTAAAAATTGTCGATGTGTCCAATACCGAGTTGTAAACAGACATAATTAAAAGATGCCTCACGTAAAGGTTTTATAAATATATCAAATATCTTTTTTTTAATGTGGTCTCGAAGAAAATGATGTCTTATATCGATGTGTTTGGTTCTACTGCACAATACCGGATTCTTACTAAGATTAATAACACTGGTATTATCACATAAAATGGGGATGTTTCAATAAATATGCCATAATCCCTAAGTTGATTTTTTATCCATAGTACCTGTGCACAAAAACTACCGACATAAATATATTCAGCTTCAGCTGTAGATAAAGCTACACTCGTTTATTTCTTGCTACCCCATGAAATCAAGCAAGAGCCTATAAAATGACATGTTCTGCTTGTACTCTTTTTATCAATTTTGCAACCGCCAAAATCGGGGTCACTATAGGCAATGAGATTAAAATCTAGACATGATGGATACCATAAGCCTAGTCCAATTGTACCATTTAAATAACAAAAAATTCGCTTACATACAGTAAGATTAGATTCCTTTGGATTTTCTTGAAAACGAGCACATAAACACGTACCAAATATTATGTCAGGTCTGGAAGCAGTTAAATAAAGTAGGGAACTGATCATACCTCGAAAAAGTTTTTGATCGATAGGTTTTCCATTTTCATCTTTATCAAGCTTTAGAGTAGATGACACTGGTGTGGAAATGACCTTGCTGTTATCCATTTTGTACTTTTTGAGGAGATCTTTTAAGTATTTGGTTTGATGGATAAAGATTCCATCTTTGCATTGCTTAATTTGCAGCCCGAGGAAGAAAGTTAATTCCCCCATCATGCTCATCTCGAGTTCGCCCTTCATTAGACTTGCAAACTCTTGACATAAAGAATCATTAGTAGCTCCAAATACTATACCATCCACATAAATTTGACACACAAGAATATCTTTGTTTACAGTTTTTACAAAAAGTGTGTTATCTATTTTACCTCATTTGTAATCATTAGAAATTAAAAATTCACTTAAACGATCATACCATGCTCGGGTTGCTTGCTTCAAACCGTATAAGGCTTTGTTGAGTTTGTAGACGCGGTCCGAAAATTCATAATTCTCAAAGCGTGGAGCTTGTTTCACATAAACCTCTTCTTGAATAATGCCATTTAAAAATGCACTTTTAACATCCAGAGTAGGCGAATGGCTTCAAGATGAGCTACTGGAGTGAAGATTTCTTCATAATCTAGGCTTCTTCTTGATTGTAGCCTTGGGCGACAAGACGTGATTTATTTTTCACTGGATAACCGTCTTCGTCACACTTGACTCTATGAAACCATTTTGTCCCGATCACAGATTTATCTACCGGTGCGGGAACCAAATTCCAAACCTTTTTTCACTTAAATTGGGCAAGTTCTTCTTTCATAGCCATTTTTAGAATTTCATCATTTAGAGCTTCTGAAACATTATTGGGTTCAACTTCGGATACAAAGGCAAAATTATTCAAGTATTCTAAAGATCTTTTACGAGTTTGAACACCATCTTGAATATTCCCGATTATGAGATCTTTCGGATGATCTTTTATATGCCTCCATTCAATAGGTAAGTCTTCTTCGTGAGCCTCCCGATTTTTCTCCATTTCTTGTCCGTCTTGAAGATCCGGAAGTACACCTTCATCATCAAATGAATCTTCCTTTATCGGCGGTGAAATAGCTTCAGTAAACTTAACATGGATGGATTCTTATACTTTATTTGTTCTTAAATTGTAAACACGAAAAGCCTTACTATTTAACGAGTATCCCAGAAATATGTCAGAATCAGATTTAGCTTCAAATTTACCCAGATTCCCTCTGCCGTTATTATGAATGAAAACTTTGCAACCTAAAGGATGAAAATAAGAAATATTTGGCTTTTTACCATTCCAAATTTCATACGGGGTTTTAATTTGAGCTCTACGAAGATGAACTCGATTAATTGTATCACACGCCGTATTTATGGCTTCGGCCCAAAAATATTGTGGAAGAGAGTATTCATTTAACATGGTTCTAGACATTTCTTCCAAAGAGCGATTTTTTCTTTCAACAGCCCCCTTTTGTTGAGGGGTTCTAGGGGCCGAGAAGTTGTTATTTATTCCATATTTGTCACATAATAATTCAAACGGAGACCAATCAAATTCTCCTCCGTGATCGGCTCGAATAGAAGTAATAGAAAGATTTTTCTCATTTTGAACCAAACGGCACCATTTCGAAAATTCTGCAAAAGTATCATCCTTGTGAGTTAGAAATTTAACCCAAGTAAAACGAGAAAAGTCATCCACAATAACCGAAGTATAGAATTTACCGTTCAAACTACTGTATCTGGATGGTCCGATCAAATCCATATGAAAAAGTTCAAGAATACGGGAAGTAGAAATTTCAAATTTAGGCTTGAATGATTCTCTCGTGTGTTTACCTTTAATACAAGATTCACACAAGTGTTTTCGATCAAATCTTAATTTTGGTAAACCGCGAACTAGATCATGTCTAGAAAGTTTTGAAATAGTAGGTAAGGGCGTATGTCCTAATTTTCAATACCATAAAAATGCATTTTTGTCTAAGGTCATAAGGCATTTTTCATTGAACGAGTTTTCATCACTAAGATCAACGATATAAATATTTCCGCATCGTAATCCAATAAATTCAACTTTGTTGTTTTTGAAGGCGGTACAATGAGTTTCTTCAAAAAAAATTTAAAACCTTCGTCACATCGTTGAGATACACTCAATAAAATATGATGTAGTCCTTCAACAAATAAGACTTTATTAATCGAGGGAGAAGGTTACTCACCAACCTTACCGGTGCCCGTAATCTTCTCTTTTTTGTTATCACCAAAGGTTACGTGTCATTGTTCTTGATATTCAAAGTCTTCGAACAATTCTTTGGTGCCACACATGTGTCTTTAACACCCGCTGTCAATGTACCACTTGCTTTCCTTTGAATGAGGTGCCTGTAAAAAGAGTTCATTGTGGTTGTTTTGGTACCCAAGCCCTTTTGGGTCCTCCAACGTTAATGATACTTATGGCATTTGGAACTATCGTTCCTTTAGGAACCCAAATTTGTCGAACTTTTATTGTCCTTAATTTTGAATGAATTTTATTGTTATTTTCTTCATTCACTTCTCGTCAATGACCTCAATTCCCAGTTTCCTTAATTTTGTCAGGATTTATAAGAGATTGTTCTCTTTTGAATGGATCGAAATGAAGATCGTGTTTTAATAAGGGAGTTTTTTCAATAGATAGGAGTTTTCCAAACTTCTCGTTGCCAATAGTGAATTTATCCATTATGTATTTTAATTCCTTTTGAGTTTTTGACAACTCAATTTTCAAATTATTTTCATTATCAATGCAAGAAGTTTGGTCTATTATAACATTTTTGGCTTCATTCGGAAGTTTTGAATTTTCAAGTTCTAAAGACATGATTTTCCTTTTTAAAACCATATTAAGTTTCACCATCTCGTCATTCTCCATATTTATTGATTCAAATGCACTTAAAAGTTCATCATCATGAGTAGACTCTTGTTGATCACACATATCTAATAAATCATCATCATCAAAATTAGATATTACCTCGAGAGTATTTTCTGATTTGAGAGCCATAAGAGCAAGGTTTGCGTCTAGTGGTCCTTCAGGTTCCTCATCATCATCACTCCAAGAAGCGATTAACATTTCTTTCTTTTTGTATCTCTCAACTTGTGGTTTGGAAGTGGTCACTCAGCATTCTTTAGCATAATGTTCGGGTTGACCGCACTTTCGACAATTATTATCGAACTTCTTGGTAGAACATATGTATTTTTCTTTGGTTCCATCCTGGAATCTCGAACAAGGAAGTTCCATTTTTTCTGGATAAATTTTTTATACCTTTTGGAGTTCCAGGCATATAAGGAAAGTTCCTCATCGTCTTTGTCTTCCAGCCCTTCGTCCACAATGTTGCTATCGACTTTGAGAGCAACCACTTTTTCAAGAGGCTTTGACTTGGATCCTCTAGATTTGAGCATGATTTCGTAATTGATAAGTGATCCGATAACAACACTAAATTCCAATTTGTTTATATTTTTGGATTCCATAATTGTCGTAACAGTGGCATCCCATTCTCGAGGTAAAGATTGGAGAATCTTTTTTTGGCTTTATCATTGATAGAGATAGGTTTTCCGAAAGAGGCTAACCCATTTGTTATAACCGAGAAACGATCCAACATAACTGTAATTGTTTCATCCTCTTTCATAGAGAATAATTCATAATCATGAAGGAGCATGTTGATTTTGTTTTCTTTGACCTGAGTCATTCCTGCAGGTCACAAGTCGTCCGGAATAAGTCTAGGGGGGTGAATAGACATATTAAATTCTTTTTCTTAATCAGGTGAGTTTCTTCAGCTGTACAATATGCAGCAAATAAACCTTAGCTGCAGATGACTAGTGTATAAGCACAGCTGGTAACATTGCAGGTGACTTATATCGACTGCAGGTGACTTATGTCAACTGTAAAGACTAAGCAATGCGGAAGACAGTTGACTATTAAATAGAACTGTAAATATAAATGCAGCAGATAAGTATGATGAATGTAGTAAAACACACAGGCACTTATAGTGGTTTCAGAGGTGGGGTAATCCTCTACTAGTCCACTTTTCTCCAAACCAGTTGGAGATGAATTCACTATAACTTTCAACCAGTGATAAACATTACAATGATTCAAACCAGTTACAACAGCTTCCAACTAGTGGAAACCCATGGCCATTGCAACTCCCTTGACTGCCTAGCACCTCTTGATTGAAAACCTATGGATGACTCAACAACTTCTGAGCTGTCTATCACCTTCTAATCAAGAAACCGCGGATGCCTAATCAATCGTGAAACTTCTAAAGAACCTAATTCACAGAAGTACCCTGTACTCAGATTTTAAGATAAGAGTGTTGTCTTCTCCAACTTCAAGAGCTTCTCATAATATGATCTTTGAAACTTTGCTCTTCACGATGCTATAGTTCTCTTGATAGCTTTGATTTCTTTGATTACCTATATTGCTTGTAAGTATTGTTCGCATCGTACTTTGCTCAATTTTGATCTTTCGATAATTATAGTGCGATTCTTTGAGCTTCCTTCATAGCCGTTGCATCTCCTGTAACAAATCTATCTGTTGGAGATTGAACTTCTTTGTTTATCTTATCATTCCGTTGCACGGCTTGATCCCCTTTTCAATTACGACCATTTGAAAGAATTATTTTTGTCGCGCCGCTTTTCATGATTTTTATATTCATAAGTCTTCAGTACGCGGATCTCAAGGAATATTTTATTCCTAACTTTACGGGAATCTTTTCGGTTTGTCTCCTTATGTCTGCATGTGAATTTCCATTATTGTTGACTTCAATGCTTGCTGATGTGGATTGAGTTTCTTAAACTTGGCTGGTATCTTATCTGAAAAACTTATCTGATATCTCTTGGTCAGACCTGCCAGATGTGCGGTTAATCCTTTCTGATGTAAAACTTCTCTGATAACTTTGTAGAAGTTCTCTGATATGATGAGATGAAGTCCTCTGATCTGGTCTGGTTAAAGTTCTCTGACCTAATGAATGTTCTCTGATCTGATGGTCAAACTTCACCTGATGTTTTGTGTTGACCAGACCTTCTCTGACAATAAGTTGTCTGATGATAACTTGTCTGTGGTCAACCTTCTCTGATCTGCTTGAGTTGACCAAGACTCGGTTGAACTTTTCTTGCATGATGATAACTCGTTTGCTCTTCGGCTGCTACAGTGTTTTGCTCAAACCTCTCTGATATTTCTGTTGACCAAAACTCGCCTGATAAAAAAGGTCGCCTGATAACTTATCTAATATATCATTGGTACTATACTTAGCCGATTTTTAAGCTATTAACTTCAGATCAATCTTAGCCTACATCAATGGCTCATAGAAGATACTCATTTGGTTCTTCTTTACAATGCCAAGTATTTAGAGTATACATTTGAATAAATCACAAGTACACGGATGACATCATCAAAATCTAACAAGTATTCCTAACAATTTCCCCCTATTGGCACAACTTTAAGCATTTCAAATGTAATACAAGTTTGCACAAAGATAAAGTGCAAGACAAAAATTAAACCCAGTCTGTTTCAGACAACTAGTGGTTGTCATTCAAGTGTCTGTTATAAATTTTCAGAGTTATTACATTTCCGTTCAGAACAGTCTGAATAAAAAATTACAAGTAAAAATGAAATTTACTAATAAACTATAAATTATAAATAAAAAAAGAAAAAGAAAAATCATCTTCCTCCTCTGCCTCTTCCTCTTCCTCTGATCTGCTTTGGTGGAGGGAGTGACTTCAATGGTTTGGCTCCAATAGGTGTTTTTGTAATTGGGGCTAACCTATATTTCCTCTTGACCACTAAGGAAGGAAACTGCTGCTGTTCTGGAGATGTAAAATTATTTTCAATGCATACTTCTCTAATCTCTTCCTGAAGAGCAATTTCATAAAGTTATCCATTCATGAGCGTTGGTGCTTCTTAAAGTCTAAAACATGGAATCATAGGGTATGCATTGAATTCCTTTGGAGCATATTTCTTCAAAATTTCCCAAAGTTTGGTGAAATTCATGTCCATGAAGTTTATGAAAGTTTCTTGTGGGGAGCAATCTTTGTCTTGAAGTATTTCCTAGATGTAGTACTTCTCTATGAATTACTTCCTTGCACTTCCCCACATATGTTCTGCCTCAGCAGGCATGAACTCTTTAACATATTGGATTTCTTTGCCTTCCCATTGGAATCTCACTTCTGGATCTTGTCTGGTCCTTTTTCATTTAGCTGCAGGTGGGTCTTCAGGTGCAGCTAATTCTTTTCTTCTCGAGCTAGAACTGCCTGCTTGAATGAGTGGGAGATCTTGCTTTTTCCTCATTTTCTCTCTGACTTCCCCCTTATTCATTGCTTCCCCCTGTCTTCTCTCTTCCCCCTTTTGGCCAGCATCAATAATACATGCTAGCTATTCTTCCACATTGTGCATGAAATCAGACATGTCGAGAGGCATTCTTGAGCTTGAAGGTGTTGGGTAGGGTTATATTTGGTTGATTAGAGTGTCCATTTTTATATTCCGGGACACCAACTCAGGATTTACATCAGTTGGCAGGAGATCAGCAACAGTCTCTTTCACTATCCTTCTGATCAGCTCAGTGATATTTGATGGCAGTTGAATTTCAGGTGCCATATGATGAGCATTGTTCTCTCCTGAGCTTTCCTGTGTTGTTTTTCTAGATGTAGATCCTTCGGATGGCAAGATCCTATTTGGTTCTCTCTGATCAATGGGGTTTTATCAGGAGTGCCTGATCTGGCATATGATAAGTCCTCATCTGCAGGGGACTTTCTATTCTTCTCTGCGGAGGACTTTCTCTCTACAGATGACTTTTTGATTTTGGAGGGGGTTTCCTAAGGCTGTTCCCCCTGATTATCTGCTTCATCAGCTTCAGCATTATCTGAGAATCTCTCTATTATTTCTTTTTCAACATGTTCTCCAATATTTTTACCTTCAAAAACATATTTCATTACCCAAAGGATGAACCGATCCATGTTATGTTTAAATTGAGACATGAACCACTTCTCCTTCAATAACATCTTTACATCGTTCTCTTGACAGAAATACATAATAAGTTGTTCGATGGCAGTGGGGTGATCCCAAGTACTTCTCTCAACAAATCTTCTCAGTTAAGAAAAAGTAAGTGTTTTCATCTCTACCCATTCTTCATAGATATTAATGAAAGAGTATAGCAGAACTTATTTTCTTACCAACTGTAATTGATCTCTGGTAAGTCCTAAGTGATTGTTTTCCTTCAGTTTGAATGAGTAACCAGCACCTTGGATCTCAATGATTTCTTCAGCCCCCTTTTCTTAAGTAACACTTGAAAGTGTTAAGAGGGGAATCACAGCAGGTACCAGCTCAGATGCATGCTCAGGGTGATATTCAGACACTGTGGGTGCAGGTGATATTATTATCTGCATTCCTTCCTCTGTGTCTAAGGGATAGTCCACCAGTCCTCTCTGTCGTTTAGGAGATAATTCCGGTGAGGATACTGTGTAGAGGGGCTTCTCATGTGACTTCCTCTTTTTGACCAACTTGGTCAGAGGAATGTCATCCCTGTCTGAATATTGTATTGGTGTGATGACACGTGCAGGTAGCATTTCAGGTGCAGATGGGATAATGTCATTTGCAGGTGAGGTTTTGGGTGTAGGTGGTACTTCAACTGTGTAATATCCGCAATTTTGATTTTCGGTAATCTTCTTTTTTTGGCGGAGGTCCATTTCGACGACTCACTTGGGACCGTTTCATCATTCTGAGAATGATTAATTCTGTACTTTTTGTCATCTGAGTTCGTTTCGGTATTGTTTTGCTGAGTTCCGCATTTCTTAATGACTTTTCTGCACTCGAGTTCGATTCTTGTGAATCTCGTTCGAAACTACTGTTTCGAGTTTCCCGTAAGTCCGTTTAACTTTGTTAGACGTGTTGTGAACCTCAGTTTGGTTATTCGATCAGGTATCATGATTTTCCGACGTTTTGGGCCGTTTTTCGTAATTTCCCAAAGTTTGGGGTAATTACTTCCATTGTCGAATTTCGAGCCTTCGGGTGGTCGGAATTGTGTGTTCTCTTTGCACTTGGCTTCGTCTTTGCGAGTACTTCATAACCGTATTCTCGATTCATATTCAGGTTAGGGTTTCGGGGTCGTTCGGATCGTCGTTGTGGTTCTGTCGTAATTTTCGGTTTGTGTCGAAATCATTTTGCAACTGGAGGTTGCTGGCCGGACCTATGCGAATCGGTGCTGAAAATGGTGCGGCCGAGCGCCGTGTCTTGTGCCGGGTCGGCCAGGACCAGCAAGTCTGCCGAGACACGGCCGAGAACCCGCGCAAGATTTGCGCCGCGTGATGCGCCGTGTCGGATACGGCCGAGACACTCGCGCAGCGTGTTGCGCCGGGTGTTGCGCCGTGTCGGTCAGGGCGCGCACTGACCCGCAACACGGCGGTAAACACGGCGCTGGTTTGGGCCGTTTGTTGCGCCGTGTTCTGCATGGGTTTAAATATGGCAGAGCAGACGGGTTTACACCCATTTTTCTCATCCCACTCATTTCCTTCCGCGGCTGGGGCTTGGAGCACGTGATTAGATGTTGTTTGTCTATCAATACATGAAGTTCTTGAGTTTCTAACATCAATCAATCATCCCATAACCTCCTCCGATCTACCGAATCAAGGTTAGATTTCTTGATAATCTAGTTTTGGGGAAATTGGGGTTTTTGTTGAATTTCATTCATTTGAGCCGTAACAACTTAGATTATTGATGGATTATTGATTAATTAGATGTATTATATCATTTCCCTCGTTATTCCATGGTTGGATCGTATCGATTCGTTTTTCTGGTCGAGTTCTTGATCGATGCCTTGAAGGTGTCCGGTAGAATGTCATAGAGGGGTTTTCGGACGTTCTATGATTATCCTTCCTCGTATGATCATTGGTTTATTAATTATATGTTGTTAGGGTCGAGTTCTTGCGAAGAAACCGAGTTGAACCCTTCCGTTCGTTGTCGTCTTCCTTTTCGGTGGCATCGGGCGTTTCGAAGCTTCCCGGTCGAACCGTGTTTTTCGGGGTATTTGGTAACGGTTATTAAGGCAAGTATTTTACTATACGAATTGTGTCTTGTGAATAGGGACGTTGCGTTATGGTTATGATGAATTGATTTATCTTAGCGAATATGCTTCGTATGAAGTGATTATTATGAACGATTGATGGTAACGATAATACCTTCACTTAATTAACATCGTGGAATTGTGTTGGATGTGCAAATCATCTAAGTTTGTGCCGGGCGTGATTGGTCATTATTGAGTTGTTGTGATGATTATGATATTTGTGTTGTTTTGGTTTACGTACTTGATTATACCTTTCGGTGTAATGTGGAATGGCTTGACATTTGATGATTATGAATTATATCGTGTCGACGTGTGTGTGTGTTCCAGGTAGGGTCTGACGAGGCCTCTGGAGTTCGGTACATGATGTGTACGAACAAGGTGTGTGATCCAGGTAGGGTCTGACGGGGCCTCTGGAGTTCGGTACATGATGTGTACGAACGATGTTGTGGCCGGGTAAGGTCCGTCGAGGCCTCCGGAGTTCGGTACATGATGTGTACGAACAGTGCGTGTGGTCCGGGTAAGGTTCGTCGAGGCCTCCGAAGTTCGGTACATGATGTGTACGAACAATGATCGTATAACAGTGATTGCTTGGTTAACATTTTAAATATGGGTCTCAGACTCATAATGATATCTTATCTAGCGTGTTTTGAAACGAGAATCGGGCTAAGGCCCTAATGTTTACGAAAAGATTTGGTAAATTGGGACTCGAGGTCCAAAAGAATTTCTGCTTTAAAAACCCCCGAGATGATGCGTTCCCTTTTCAAATATCTCTTGCTTGAGTTCTAAATTATAAAAGTTCCCGGGAACATTTTGATAATTGATTTCCGTATTAAATTCGTAGTTGCTATTTACTTGTTGCATTTCGTATCGTTTTATATTTGCACTAGTAAAACAGTGGAGTTTTACTAACCCCCGAGTAATCGGGGGGTGGATGTCTGTTTTACGTCCAGGTACATGGAGGTTCAGGGGAGCAGTCACAGGATTGGCACAAGAGGATGACGAGCTGCGATACTAATCAAGAGTCGAGAGTTGATAGAGTTTGGTTGTATTGTTAGAGTTGATTTCAGTCTTCTGCTGTATTGTGTTTCGACCCCTGTGTGGGTAATGTCGCTTTAGTCAGTTCTGTTGATGGAGTTGTGTGACCTCATCGGTATGCGTATTCATGTGTAAGTGACCTTAACATTCTGTATTATTATATTGTTTGTGTAACACCCCAATTCACAAATGGGACATTACACGCTGTAGAACCCTCGTGAGGTCTACCAGGCTAACACATGACACATAAATCACAATATAATCCCAAATGATTCACTCAAAAAGTAAGTAAGGCCGTGGCCTCGGCCAAAACATTTTAACGGAGTACTTGAACATAAAATAAATCCAATTCATTGCCCACGCAGGGGACTTAAACCAAGTTTCAAAATAAACAGTCTAACTCCGGTACTCGACAATTGTAATGACAAAACATAAAAATACAGACTCGAGCCACATCATCATGCCAACCCATCCTTTGTATGCGCATCCTGTGCCAGCTCCTCAGCTCGACCAGTACCTGAAATGCATAAGACGCATTTCCCCCATTTAAGGGGTTAGCATTCGAATAGCTAGTGCAAGTACACAATTACACAGCATTATATATGTAACGATTCAACGCAAACAATTCGTTAGGAAAAATCATTATGAAAATCAATATTCCGGAAAATCAAATTAACACCAAAACGGTATATCAACAAGTTTTCCACATCACAATTATCCACGCTTGGTAACTCGCGACCGTACCTATTAGTATCGGTCCCCAGAGGTCCCGTCGGACCGTCCCCAGGTGAGAAACCACTTCTGCGGCCGTACCCATTAGTATCGGCCCCCAGAGGTCCCGTCGAACCGTCCCTAGGTGGAAGAACATCAACACACGCACCCAATTCCACTTCCATGGCCGTACCCATTAGTATCGGCCCCCAGAGGCCACACGCCATCCCCAGGTGGAAGAGAAACAATCACATTCGTTCAATAACACCATTTACATCATTCGCATCAAAATCATATGCACATAACGGAATGTAATACATGTACTTGCCTTGAATGAAACGAAACGAAGGAAACAACAAAGGAATAGGTTTCGGTCCGTACAATCCTTCCAAATCCGTTCCTAACACAATAACGGTATACACAAGTCTCAATAACGCGGAAAGGTAAGAATAAATCCTAAATCTACCCGCTAGAACAATTTGTCGGTCATGACTTGGGTATCGTTGACTATAAGTGACGAATATTGAAAAACTTGAAGTTTAAAACCACAAATCAACAATAAAATGAAGGATTACAAGTACATGATCGAAGTCTAGCGATAACCCAGTGATAATTCGGACTATAAGAGTCAAATCCCAAGAAATCCCCAAAATTCCCCCAAAATCTCAAAACAAGGGTTTTGGAAATATTTACCTTGATTCGGATGGTGGAAAGTGATTAGGAACTTGAAGAATTCACGCAAGGAATGCACGGTGGTAGTGAATGATGATCTACAGTCGGAATCGGCCCTAACCCCCGCCTGGAATCGCTCAAAGCCGAGAAGGATAGGAAATGAAGGAAAAATGACGGAGTTGACTGCTGTTGTCCTATTTATATTTAACAGACTTAGCGCACGCTACGCACAAGAATTAGCGTGCGCTAGCGGGGCATGGCAGAACAGTCTGCCTACTGTCCTCCAGTTAGCGTACGCAAGCTAACATGGTTAGTGTGCGCTAGTATTAGGGATTAGCGTGCGTTAACGCTGATTAGCGTACGCTGCCTGGTCCAGTACCGAAGTACTGAACCTACTATCCCAGACTGCTGAAATCGTTAGCACACGCTACGAACCCCAGGTTAGCGTACGCTAACCACACAATGATAGCGCACGCAAGTAAGTCCTGAGTAGCGTGCACTACTCAGGCAGCAGTTCTGCACAGTTCACTGCTGCCAACAGCGCAAAAGTGCCGAAAAACGAAGCAAGACCAGAATCCAGAATCATAAACACGTAATAATCAAGATGACAAAGTTGAGCGTTGAAAGAGAATATAATCTCGATCACTAGAGAGTCTGAAACGAAGCAAATAAAGCGAAATTCCCCAAACTTATGAAAATTACAAGAACGGCCCAAGTGCCCGAAAAATCGCGATACAACGTCGGATTAACAAACCGAAAGTTTCAACACGACCAACTCAACCATACAAACTTATACGAATCGAGAAACAACGAAAACGAACAAGTTTTACGAGAATCGAACGTACATGCGGCAAGATATAATTCAAGATGAAATTATGCAAAAACACCCTCGAAACTCGACCAGACGGAAAAACTCCAAGAACAAAATAGATTCAGAATCCCAAAACGGTGCTAAGCGAGTTGTCCGAAACGAATATACACCAAAAATAGAAATTACTAAAAATAAAAAGTACGGACATTACAGTTTGACCCTGGCCGGGAACCATTTGGTTGTTTATGGATGTTTATCCTGGTAGATCCTTGTGGAAAGGGTCTACGGCGTGTAATATTCCCATACGGTTTTGGGGGTGTTACATTTTTGGTATCGGAGCTTAGGTTGTGGAAACCTAGGATGTCGGGTCGAGTCGAGTCGTGATTTGTCGAGTAATGTGTTGTCTTGTCGTTCGAGTCGTCAGGTGACAAGTTGAGTTGTGCGTAGTCACAACGTGTCGGATATGTTGTCGGACGAGATTAGTATCGTGGGCGACCGTCACCTCCGTGCGGCCTGTGGATGTAAGTCTCCTCTTTTATGCGTACTACCTGTGTATCTCGATTTTATCTTAGTCAGTTAATTGCGGTGCATGATTTTATTTACACAGTATAATTGTGTTTAATACTTGCGGCACATAGTATGTGTATAGTATTGGGCACACTATTGTTTTATCTTTGAACCACCGGGTGGGGTGGTATGGTGTGAAAGTTGTAAACCTTGATGGGTTTCGAAAGGGTACCGAAGGTAGAGCTTGTGAGAAACTCCAATGAATGAGTTTGTTGTGTGTTTAAACTGGGTACCACGAGATGCATTTGATTGAATTGGCGACCCTGGTTTCCGTTTGAGCATTTTTGTAGAAATCGATTTTTGGAAAGTATTTTGGTGGTGCGGTCAAACCACGGTTTATATGGATTTTTAAAAATTGGTTAAATTTTGACAAATGAGCCGTGGATTTTCAAATGACACCATCAGACGGTATTTGGAAAGTGTGTTTTAAAGTACTTCAGACATTGTAAAATATTACCGTCGTTTTTTTGTTATGAATGAAAGGATTTTGGAAAATTTTTATTTTGCAGAACGATTTTTGGTTTTTGGAATTTTGAACTTCATATGTCCACGTGTTGGGGCTAAGTGGTTGTGATAAGTTTGTGGTGTTGTTGTGCTCACCGGAGAATGTTTCAGTGTTTTCTAAATGTTGAGATACATGGTTTTGATTAAACGACCGAGGTATTAAAATTGTTTTCAAAAATTTCATTTCACCAAATTTTTCAAAATTGAGAATTTTTTAAATTTTTTATCATTTGAATGATACCCCGGAAATATTTTATTTTTGTTGCTAGTGTTTGATCCCTACGATACGTGTGTGGTTTTGACTGTGTTTGATTTGCTAAAATCCAAACATCTCTCTTGATGTGACTGTGTGAATTATTTTTTAATGAAGTTCTTAAATTACAGTGTTAGTTCATGCAGTTGTGTGATGACTTGGAGTTGATGTTTTATCGTGCTGCTATTTATCGTCCTATGTTGATGTTGTTATGTTTATTTGGTTGTGTTATTCTGATTGATCATCCGTTCAGTATGCCGAGAGGTCGAGGCCGAGGACATGGTCATAGTCGTGGTTGTGATCAGGAGCGTGAGAAGGTGACTCGCTCGTTGTCAAATGCCAATCAGCTCAGTACGGACAGTCATGATGACACATCAAGTGATCAGCAGCAATCATCCAGAGGTAATGTTGACATTGGCGCCGCCACCATCCTTCGTCAGGTGGCTGACCAGTTGGTGCATATGAATTAGACCGTACACCGGTACGGGATTCCGGATGAGGATAACGGAGCTAGTAAGTGGTTACGAGTTGTGATGAGAATGCACCCGCCCCGTTTCGTAGGTTCTTCAGACTCGTTAGGCTGGGAGAACTGGCTCTTCCAGTTGGACAGAACATTTGATGTTGTAGCTTGCACCGATGAGAGAAGAGTACCTATTGCCCAATACCTGCTTGACAGGGAAGCTGCACACTGGTGGGAGGCCGTAGCGCCTAGTGATCGTACAACTACTTGGGCCGAATTCAAGAATTCCTTGGAGGCCGAGTATTGTCCGCCACCTGTTAAAGAGCGTAGGATTGTTGAGTTTTTCTCGGCTATGCCCCGAGATGTGTTGGTGTCTCAAGCAATAGTCGATTACAATCGACAACTATGTTATGTTCGGGATCAGGTGAAAAGTGAGGCAGATAAGGTTCGTTATTTCGATATGCTTATGAAACCTCATATTCAGCAGTGTATGGCTCCTTTTATGTGTACAACCTTGAAGGACTATCAGGATCGAGCCTTGGCTTTTGAAATGGCTATAATGTCTACCGAGTCCGTATCGGTATCGAAGAAGCATAAGATCTCTGATGACGCATCGGGAAGTGAGGGAATTGGGATTCCCACACCGCAACCCTTGTATCAGTCGAGTATGGGACCTGTTCGGTTAACTGTGGAACCTAAAAGACCCAAGCAGGTGTCTTTGAGTTCTGGTAATGCTCCTAGGTGTTTCAACTGTAACGTTCTAGGCCATGAATGCGCGCATTGTAAGAAACCGCCAGTGACTTGTTATAATTGTAGACACGATGGGCATCGAGTTCAGTACTGCGAGATTCTTGCCGAGATGATAAGGGACCGGAGTTCCATTCCTACTTCCGGAGGGCCCAGTGATGTCCAGTGATAGTGTTTTTGGTACTCGTTGCGCGGATTATTTATCGTGTAGAGATGTATTTTGTGACGCTTTTACGTTTGGAACTTGTTGAATGATATTTTGTTTTGTGTAAGTTCCCGTTTAGTTGTTGAACCTATGGAGGCGTGACAGTGAACCGCGGGGTCATGAACATGGTATTTTATTATGTGTCATTATGTATTGTTTCGTATCACTGTGATAACCTTAGTTTAAGTTTCGGGGTGAAACTTATTTTTAGTATGATGGAATTTAATATCCGGTATTCTCGTTTTCTGTTATCTTGAATTGTTTGTGTTTTGACGTCGGACGTTTTCTTGTTGATGAGAATCGGAGTGATTTCTATCGTGATACTCTATTTGTTTCTATCGCATAGCCGTTTTAGTTGGGTGCGACTTGTTTTCGCATGCGTTTCTTTGATTAAATGTGTGCATGTGATGTGTCGTTAATTGCTCGTTATGGTTTTGAATCATAGTCGGTGGCATTGTGTTGATCGTCGTGGGGCGTGTTTTCACGCTGTATATTCTTTTGCGTTGCTTGTAACGTTTCGCCAATGGGCAAAAGTTACGCGTTTCTTGTGTATCTCATTGAGTTTTCCTGTCGGGTTATTGCTTCTCCCTACTTGTTTTAAGTTTCGGGATGAAACTTCTTTTAAGGAGGGTAGTATGTAATATCTGCAATTTTGATTTCCGGTAATCTTCTTTTTTCGGTGTAAGTCCGTTTCGATGACTCGATTGGGACCGTTTCATCATTCTGAGATGATTAATTCTGTACTTTTTGTCATCCGAGTTCGTTTCGGTATTGTTTTGCTGAGTTCCGCGTTTCTTAACGACTTTTCCGTACTCGAGTTCGATTCTTGTGAATCTCATTCGAAACTACTATTTCGAGTTTCCCGTAAGTCCATTTAACTTTGTTAGACGTGTTGTGAACTTCAGTTTGGTTATTCGATCACGTATCGTGATTTTCGAACGTTTTGGGCCGTTCTCGTAATTTACCAAGGTTTGGGGTAATTACTTCCGTTGTCGAATTTCGAGCCTTCGGGTGGTCGGAATCGTGTGTTCTCTTAGCGCTTGGATTTGTCTTTGCGAGTACTTCGTAACCGTATTTTCGATTCATATTTAGGTTAAGGTTTCTGGGTCGTTCGGATCGTCGTTGTGGTTCTGTCGTAATTTTCGGTTTGTGTCGAAATCATTTTGCAACTGGAGGTTCTTTGGCGGTTTGTCGAAAGCAGCCCGAAAATGGCCGCCGAGCGCCGTGTCTTGCGCCGGGTCGGCCAGGACCAGCAAGTCTTGTAATATCCGCAATTTTCGATTTTTGGTAAATTTCTTTTTTCGGCCGGAGTCCGTTTTGACGATTCGCTCATGACCGTTTCGTCATTTAGAGAATGATTAATTCTGCACTTTTTGTTATCCGAGTTCGTTTCGGTATCGTTTTGTTGAGTTCCGAGCTTTTTAGCGACTTTTCCGCACTTGAGTTCGATTCTTGCGAATCTCGTCCGAAATTGTCGTTTCGAGTTTCTCGCAAGTTCATTTAATGTTATTATTCATGTTGCGAGCTTTGGTTTGGTGTTTCGATCGCGTATCGTGATTTTCGGACGTTTTGGGCCATTTTCGTAATTTCCCAAAGTTTTGGGTAATTACTTCCGTTGTCGAATTCCGAGCCTTCGGGTGGTCGGAATTGTGTGTTGTCTTAGCTCTTAGATTCGTCTTTGCGAGTACGTCAGAATCAGATCATCGATTCGTATTCGTGTTCGGGTTTCGGGGTCGTTCGGGCCGTCGGAGTTGGCCGGCCGAGACATGGCGGCAACTGGGCCCAGGCCCGGCCGAGTCACGGCCGGTAGTGCTCGGCAGCTTCTGGCCGAGTCACGGCCGGTAGTGCTCGGAAGCTCCTGGCCGAGCAGGCCGCACCGTGGGCCGCGGCACATGCCGGCAGGGCCGCGGCACACTCTGTGTGTCATAGGGCGCTTTCCATATTATTAGGAGTACCCGGGATTGCCCCGGACTTACAAAGGATTATGTTGGATAGTTGCCTTGCGATACGAATAAGGTTGGGGACGTGCGACAGTGGTCGGCATCCGGAGTGTGTCCGTGCGCGAGCAGGACCTTGTGTCGTGGAGCAGAGGGCTTTAGGAGAAGAGTTTCGTGAAATGCTTGTAATGGGGAGTTCCTTGGAGTGTTGGGAAGGTCTCCACCAAGTTTCACAAGTAGACGGTTCCGTTTGAGTAGCGAACGATGCGAAGGATCGAGATGTTGCAGTGCAGTGGCATTGTAGTAGTTTCAAAATATTGCAGAGGCAATTCCTCACTCCTCGAGTATCAGATGGGGCTGAAACTTTGAGGACTTATAGATAATGTCGTGAGCTACTCTACGGTTCAAGCGGATAAGGATTTGGAGTTCGTATGAGGGAGTTACACCCGATGTGGTTCCTCGGCCAATCAATGTCTAGTGCAATTACAAGGGAATATTTGTCTAAGCCTATTATAGGGGGGACAGTCCTTAGATGGGCAATGGTGGGCAAGCGGCCAGTCTTCCTCGTGCTGTCGAGCACCAAGCGTGCAATCTTCCTAGAGGTATGGGGGGCCTCTAGGGAGCCAACTCTAAGCATTCGAAGTGTGCGAGGAGTTCCCGAGCGAGTTGGAAATCGTTAGGGCGGCGTAGGACCTGAGTGGTCTGCGTTGGGCTTAAGGTTGGCATTGAGGCTCAAGTGTGACCGGAGGGATGCCGTCGGCCATATACACTTCCTATATGTCGATAGGGCAATCGAGGCACGCATTTAAATCATACGCCTCGTGAGCTTACTCATAAGCATTAGCTATCGGTTCCGGCTATGCTGCGGGGGATCATTGGCTTGTACATATGGTTGCGAGACAACACCACATTGCGGATTGAAGGTAATATGTCGGTATGCGAAGTAGTCCCAAACATCGTGAGGGTCAAATATATATTGATGGCATGAATCTAAGCCAAGATCTAAAAGGTTGTCCGTCTCGAGTGAGGTACTCTCAAGGGCGCCAGGGTACTGCACCTAGGAAGTCCCGAGTGAGTGTCGAGCACGAGGAATTGCACTTCGGGCGTGCGAGTGACCCTTAGTGCCGTGTGCCATTGCGGGTTAAGCTTGAAGGGTGTGAGATACCGGCCCTTAGTTGGTCGGAGGCAAAGGACAGGCGGGTGCCTAGCATCTTACGCAGCACAATGGACCAGTGCATGATATCTCTAATGTTGGTATTCTATGAAATCTCATTGATGGTAGCCGGACGGAGACTCGGATGTCTCCTAGGCGCACGGGTGATTCGTGATCCGCTGCACGAATTCGACGGCCTGAACCTCATTGAGCCGCACCCCGTGACAAGTGGTTTCGGAGACTGGAATGTCGCATCCAGGTTTCAGTTGAGCTTTGTTGAAGATCTTTCTTCCCTTGAGAACCGTATAACAAAATTGTGCCGAAATTTTTCTTATTAGCCATTGTAGTGGCATTTCAGTGAAGGGCTTGCAGTGCGTTCTTACGTATTGTGGCAGAGTTGAGAATTAAGTTGGCAGTGGGACTTGAGCGAATGGTAGTACCTCGAGTTGGCTTTGCAATTGGGCGAATGGTAGTACCCTAGTTGTATGGTTTCTGTCGGTGATGTTCGAAGGCTTTGTTCGGTGCGAGTTGTTGGCATTAGTGATTTCGGCGAATGGTAGTAACCGAGTTACGACATGTTTAATGACTATATTTTTCTCTGCGAGTACGGTTAGCAGTTGGTTAATGTGAGGGGAACATTCTCATCGGTAAATTGCGGACGCGTGAGTAACGGTGTTGGTGTAATCTGATCAGAAACTTTATGTTGGCCTATTTTTGTGGGCTTATTAGACATCTTGATCTCCTAGAAGGAGACATGCTGGTAAGCCGGGTGGTATGCAGTAGCCACGTCTGCCAAGTTGCAGCCATGTTTGCGTAGCGCCGCAGATTGAGAGGTGATTTGGGTTTGAGACCCATTTGGGCGAGAACTTCGGTGCGGGAAACCGCCACAGCACGTTCAGGTGCAATGATTGGGCTTAATCTTAGTGTGCACAAGCGCCACAGCACTTGAGGTGCATTGGTTACTCAGAGTTTGAATTGTTATGCGCAAAGCGCTTTCGCACATGAGGTGCAATCGTAACACAGCCACCACGGGAGTTGCAAGAGTGGAGTGTTCAGTCTTCCTGGTTCGAGTCGGACAGATATGAGAATGGGCATGATCCAAGTGTGGTGTTGCATGTCCCATCCGTCTATGAGGGACAAGAGATTTGGGTCTGGCCTCCAACATGAGTGGGGGAGGGCCAGACTCTCGAGAGGAAGTGCGTCACTTAAGAGCACAGAATGGGCTGATTCGAGAATGATGTTCCTTAAGGGGATTCCAAAGCCTAGAGTATGGGCTCTGTGGTTGAGGGATTTTCTGAAAGGGACTGAGTTATATGGAGCATTGGGCTCCTTGGTTACCGAGCAGGTGTGTCTATCCTGGACACACTCGTGAGCGATTCTGAGATGGCTGTTCTTGGAAGTGATTTGGAAGACAATTAATGGGACCTATTGGTTGAAGGATTTCTGATGGGAGCAAGCCGGACGAGGTGTACTCGTACAGAGTTCACAATCGTGCGTCGAGCAATAAGGCCAGATGGCCAGGTTACGAGTTAGGCCAGATGGCCTGGGTTCGTGTCTTCGTCTGAGTCAGATGACCAGCGAGACTAACCCGCGAGTTTCGTCACTCCAGGCTGAAGGCCGGTGACGCGGTGTGCCGAGAGTTAGGCATCACCTTCGAGCGGGGGAGGGTGCGTTGATCACGCGTACAGCCTTCAAGCTCCTTGCCGTAGAAGTGCGGTGGCCTGATGGCCGAGAGTCGTGATCTGTGAGCAGCCGTGCAGGCCTCTTTCGACTTGTGCTAGAGGGCACTTGTCTTACAGAGTTTCAGATTGGGTTTGGCTCGTCCTTGATAGAATTCGGAATCCATATTATGGGGTATGGTTAGTAAGGATTTTTGAGAGGACAGCCGCGGTGGTATTTGAGCGGAGCGCAAGGCTCCTTTGGATGGGTTCTTGGTGTTAGTGAGCACTCTTAGAAGTATCATGTACTCCAGACGTTCAGGCAAATCGACCCGGTTTAATTCGGAGAACTTGTCGCTAGTCTCGGACTTGACAATGAGGGAGTAGCTTGATTTGAGCTAGAGTGGCAATCTAACACCATCGGTTGGTTTTTGGTTATATCGAGGCATGGAGAGAATGATTCCTTCCAAGATTAGAGTGAGGGTGTGTGCTGAGAGCGGCAACATCCGAGAGGAGGGAGAGTGCATTGATCGCATGCACTGCATCCCTACGAGCAATGAGTTTGAATGCGTGAGGCGCAAGAGTTGCCGAGCGAGCAGCGAGAGATTGCGATCATCGAGTTGCCGTGCAGGCGTTCTTCGAGTTGGGCCTCAGACTTTACAAGAAGGCGCCACTTGATGGAACTAAGAGTGCTGTGCTGCGAGGCACACAAGTTGAGGAGATGGAGGTAGAGTGTCGGGTTCGTTGCCCAAGTATTTTCATAATGAGATGGGCAACGCATGTACATAGAGTAGGTTGTGTGTGCATGCGTTGACAAGGACGTCAACGGATCGAGAGGGGGAGGATGTCACAGGGCGCTTTCCATATTATTCGGAGTACCCGGGATTGCCCCGGACTTACAAAGGATTATGTTGGATAGTTGCCTTGCGATACGAATAAGGTTGGGGACGTGCGATAGTGGTCGGCGTCCGGAGTGTGTCCATGCGCGAGCAGGACCTTGTGTCGTGGATCAGAGGGCTTTAGGAGAATAGTATAGTGAAATGCTTGTAATGGGGAGTTCCTTGGAGTGTTGGGAAGGTCTCCACCAAGTTTCACAACTAGAAGGTTCCGTTTGAGTAGCGAACGATGCGAAGGATCGAGATGCTGCAGTGCAGTGGCATTGTAGTAGTTTCAGAATATTGCAGAGGCAATTCCTCACTCCTCGAGTATCGGATGGGGCTGAAACTTTTAGGACTTATATATAATGTCGTAAGCTACTATACTGTTCAAGAGGATAAGGATTTGGAGTTCGTATGAGGGAGTTACACCCGATGTGGTTCCTCGGCCAATCAATGTCTAGTGCAATTACAAGGGAATATTTGTCTAAGCCTATTATAGGGGGGACAGTCCTTAGATGGGCAATGGTGGGCAAGCGGACAGTCTTCCTCGTGATGTCGAGCACCAAGCGTGCAATCTTCCTAAAGGTATGGGGGGCCTCTAGGGAGCCAACTCTAAGCATTCGAAGTGTGCGAGGAGTTCCCGAGCGAGTTGGAAATCGTTAGGGCGGCGTAGGACCTGAGTGGTCTGCGTTGGGCTTAAGGTTGGCATTGAGGCTCAAGTGTGACCGGAGGGATGCCGTCGGCCATATACACTTCCTCTATGTCGATAGGGCAATCGAGCCACGCATTTAAATCATACGCCTCGTGAGCTTACTCGTAAGCATTAGCTATCGGTTCCGGCTATGCTGCGGGGGATCGTTGGCTTGTACATGTGGTTGCGAGACAACACCACATTGCGTATTGAAGGTAATATGTCGGTATGCGAAGTAGTCCCAAACATCGTGAGGGGCAAATATCTATTGATGGCATGAATCTAAGCCAAGATCTAAAAGGTTGTCCGTCTCGAGTGAGGTACTCTCAAGGGTGCCAAGGTACTGCACCTAGGAAGTCCCGAGTGAGTGTCGAGCACGAGGAATTGCACTTCGGGCATGCGAGTGACCCTTAGTGCCGTGTGCCATTGCGGGTTAAGCTTGAAGGGTATGAGATACCGGCCCTTAGTTGGTCGGAGGCAAAGGACAGGCGGGTGCCTAGCGTCTTACGCATCACAATGGACCAGTGCATGATATCTCTAATGTTGGTATTCTATGAAATCTCGTTGATGGTAGCCGGACGGAGACTCGGAAGTCTCCTAGGCGCACGGGTGATTCGTGATCCGCTGCACGAATTCGACGGCCTGAACCTCAGTGAGCCGCACCCCGTGACACTGTGGCATTTTTTGGCCAAACCGACTGTACCGGGTGCCGCGGCACACGCCGGCCGAGCCGCGGCACACTGCCGACCACTGGGAGCCATTTTTGGGCCTGTGCCGCGGCACACTCCCACTGGGCCGCGGCACACTGTGCAGCCTATATATGGCCCCGCACACGGGTTTTTGGCCATTTTTCTCCTTCTTCTCCTTCTCTTCCGCGGCTGAGGGTGATCTTACCATGGAGCCATGTTGTTTAACAACAAATCCATGAAGTTCTTGAGTTCATATCATCAATCAATCATCCGTTATCGTCCTTTGATCCAGCGAATCAAGGTAATCTTTCTTAGAACCATAGTTTCTTGAATTTGGGGGTTTTTGCGTTTTTGTCCGATTCGTTCTGTATTATTGATTAATTCATGATGGATATGATTAATCTTGGTAGTATTCTTGTGTTTAACATCATTTAATCCATTGTTCTTCGTCGAATCGAAGTATATTTCTTGATTTCCTTCAAATTGACTTTTTGGGGGGTTTGTTCTCGATCTCGTTTTTCATCCATTTCTGATGGATCGATTATGGTTAAATGATGTTGTTAAACATATTCTATGGATTGTATATCCATATTTAAACTTGGAATTCCGTTTTCGTCTTTTGTCGGGACGAATCGTGTTCTTGGCCGTTTTGGGGGAAACGCTTGAACTTTCGTCATTCGTTCTTTGAATTCAACGGCTTTGAGTCTTGTTATAGAATTCATTTCATCGTTGTTATTGTCCTTCGTAGTTTATGAACGTGAGTTGGCATTCGGTGGAGTCAGCGGGTTCGTAGTCGGTTCGGGCCAACCTACTTCGGTCGATTCTCCGCGTTGTTCTTATTCGAGGCAAATACCTTGTCCATACTATTCTTGTTTCGTGGATATGATAATTGGTGATCGTCTTGGTGTGTTTGTTTATTTGTTTGAAACGAGTTTTTCAAAAGATTCGGCTAGCCTCGTTAAAGGCTCACTTTCGAAACGGGTGTGTTTTGTAAATTGTGTGAGTTGTAAGTGACTATGTGAATCTTATGGATATGTTTGGTGTTGATAATACACTTGGTATTTGTGTGTGGACGTATATTGTTTCATTTCGGTGCATTGTGATTTGACGTGGTGTTTTGCTATGTGTTTGATGCCTCTGGTGAATTGTTTGGATATCCTTGGTGTGATATGTTATTTGTGCATGATTGATTCGCTAGCCAGCTCGGGAGGGTCCTTCGAGGCCTCGGGTGGGATTCATGGTGGCGTCCTGGTCTGGCGATGCAGTGCTTGATTGTTTCGCTAGCCAGCTCGGGAGGGTCCTTCGAGGCCTCGGGTGGGATTCATGGTGGCGTCCTGGTCCTAGGCGATGCCTGTGCGTGTATGTTTTGTGATTGTGTTCGCTCACCTCGGGAGGGTTCGACGGGGCAACGGAGGGAGTCCAATGGTTTCGCCCTGGATTCACGAGTGAAACTTCACCACTGCGTGTGTATGTTTAGTGAATGTATTTTACTCACCCTGGGACGGTCCGACGGGGCCTCGGGGGAATCTATGACTTCACTCTGGGTTCACGAGTAAAAACTTCACGAGTGCGTGTGTATGTTTTGTGAATGTGTTTGCTCACCTCGGGAGGGTTCGACGGGGCCACGGATGGAGTCCAATGGTTTCGCCCTGGATTCACGAGTGAAACTTCACGGGTGCGTGTGTATTTTATGTCCGTCGAGGACGCATGACGTGGGTTTTTAACCTTGTGTATTATGATTGGTTTTATTTTCGAAAACAAAACCTTTGGGCTATGACCCTGTTGATTTTTGGAAAGAGAAGGATTTGACAATCCTAAATTGCTTTCTATTAAAACTCTCGATGGCATTTTAAACTGTTTCATAAATTGTTACCCTTTTATTGTGGTCTTTTGGTTTTGGGATGTATTACTCAAATTCTTGCCTCGGGAAGTATTCGTTTCGTTGTTTTAATCTTTGAGGATTTCTGATTATTGTAATTTTTGGAACTTGAATTGTATGGCTCGTATTTTTGCACTTGTACTTGCACTAGCAAAACAGTGGAGTTTTGCTAACCCCCGAGTATTCGGGGGGTGGATGTCTATTTTTGCATTCAGGTTTTGGAGCATAACACAGGGTCGGCACGAAGGATGATGAAAGATGAACGATACTAATCACACGAGGATCCGTTGATGTCGTATTGGTCTAGTTGTATTTTCCTTTCCGCTGCAGTATCTTTTTCCCGTTGTACGGGAGTTTATTGTATTTTGACCCCTGCGTGGGTATGTGTTTGGAATTGAGTTGTATGTTATTATTGAAAGACCAAATCGGTCTACTGGGTCATTTTAGCCTTAAAGGCGATGTTTAGATGTTTGATTTTAGTTACCAGCCTGGTAGATCCTCGAGGAGAGGGTCTACGGCGTGTAATATCCCTGAGTGGATTGGGGGTCTTAGATAAATGGTATCAGAGCTTAGGTTGTGGAAACCTAGGCTGTTGGGTCAGTGGTGTCTATTGAGTTTTGTCTCGTCGGATTTTGTCTGACTGAGTCGTGTCGCGACGCGTCGTTTGAGTTTGTTGGTCGTGATTAGTATCGTGGGGCGATCCTTATCTTCGTGCGACCTGTGGAAGTAAGTCTCCCTTCTTTGTGTTGTGCCTCGTGTGACACGAGCTATTTTTATGATTATTTGTTAAGTGACGGAATCCTTTTATGGATTTTGATTTCGTGATATGTGGTTATTTGACTCTCATACTTCGTTCATATGAGGAGTAGTGTTGCTGGATTGTACATGTTGAACTGTATTTCTTTTATCCGCTGCGTGAGTTCTTTTGTAATGACTTTCGGTATTTTACGGACTGAGTTTTATTTCGAAAATCGATTCCTTTACCGAGTTTTTGGCATTATGGCCTTGATCGTTTTGGTGAAATTCTTATGACGGTATTTAGTATTTTATAAATGGCTTTTGTGAGTTTTGAAATATTACCGTCATCGACCTTTTTGGCATTTTGTAAATGGTTTTTAGCACAGTGGGTTCCGGCGCGTGACCCTCGGCGCTATTATGTTCCATGTAATTCTCTGATATTTTTGGTCATTCTAGCCCATTGATTTATCTTTGTAAACCTTGAGTATCTTAGAAAAATAAATTTCGAGACGTACTTTTCAAATGAGTTATTTTCTTATGGTACATCCAAGGTGCCACAATATATTTCAAAAAAAAAAATTTCTACCTCGAGGACCAAAATGTTTGAGATATTTTCAATGTTTAGAAACACTTTTATTTAGACCCGAGGGTCGAATTTCTGAAAGTTTCCACTAAGAGTAAGTGTCCTCATTTTTATCAAATGCGAAATGGTTCTCCAAAGTCTCGATAACAATGTTTCACGTTTGTACTTTTTGAAAGGTGATACTCAAGATCAACCGGTGTTCTTCTAAATTATTTTCAAAAAGAGGTTTTCGTTTTTAAAACCTATTCATTCCCGTTTGAGGGCTGGGTATGTATGTGTGATGTTTGCGTTGTCATTTTGATGTTTTCTCCTGAGTATGATCGAATTGGTGGTGTGAGCGTTGAGTCATTTTCCACACATTTGTTGTGTTAGCCCCTTGTGAGAGGCGGGATGTTGGTGTTGAATATTGTCGCCCCGTAGTGATTTCTGAGTTATCGCTCGTGTGCGAACTGTTAGAGCTTGTTCGGGACGACCGTGTGCATCGGTGATTATTCCATTATGTGTCGGTTGTTTAATGTCTTATTAGCTTGCTCCCGTTTTTGTGAATTTTGTGGACGAGGTCGGAGGTAATACCCGTACTATTTTGACTTCCATATTTTCTCTTTCTCCAGTCTATCGATTTGCTCATGTTCGTTGATACTTTATGAACTTGTTCTGTATTTTGGTTTCATCGTCCGAACGAACTGCGATCTTGTTATGGGTCGATCTGGTTATCGCCGTGACTTTTCGGGTTCGGTTCGATTCTTGTGAACCTTGTTCGGGAGTGACATCATATGGTTCTATTAGTTCTTTTATTCGAAGTGGATCGGATTTGGAACTCTTTTGTTTTCGACTCTGTCGACTCGTTTATGTTCGTTGACATTTTCTGAGATTGTCCTGCCCCTTGCTTTTGTTGATCGAACGAGTGCGGTATTGTTTCGGAATAACTCGTTTGTCGTTGTGATTTTTTTTCGATTGCTATTCCCTTTCCTGTGGATCTTATGTGAGTGCACATTTTGTTGTTTTCACCGGATCATGTTTCGTCTCGAGTCGAGATGTGAACTTCGGAGTTGTCGGTTGAACCTTATTGTTCTTCGTGATCCGAACATGATTATTCGATTTTTTTTTGTTGACTCGATCGTTGTGGTTCGATCATTGATTGTTCGGTTTTTGTTAATCTCGTTTCGTGATTGTTGAACGTTCAGACTCCTTCGTAATTCCCTTAAGTTCGGGAAATTAGTCTCGTTTTCGATCTTCCAACCCTTGGGCGGTGGAATTCCGTATTGGTTCAGCGATTGGCTCGCGTTTCGATTGATGTACCGTTGGGTTGGTCAATCATACTGACTTTCGTTCGTTGTGTTTTGTGATTGTCGGATAATTGACTTGGCTATATTATCCGTCTGATGACGCTTGTCATTTGTTGGTTTTATTATATCCCTAACGGCGACGTTGTGTTGGTCGTCGTGGAGCGTGTTTTCACGCCGTATATTCCTTGCGTTGCTTGTAACGTTTCGCCGATGGGCATAAGTTACGCGTTTCCTTGCGTATCTCGTTGAGTTTTCCTGGTGGGATATTGCTTCTCCCTACTTGTTTTAAGTTTCGGGACGAAACTTCTTTTAAGGAGGGTAGAATGTAATATCCGCAATTTTCGATTTTCGGTAAATTTCTTTTTACGGCCGGAGTCCGTTTTGACGACTCGCTCATGACCGTTTCGTCATTTCGAGAATGATTAATTCTGCACTTTTTGTTATCCGAGTTCGTTTCGGTATCGTTTTCTTGAGTTCCGAGCTTTTTAGCGACTTTTCCGCACTTGAGTTCGATTCTTGCGAATCTCATCCGAAATTGTTGTTTCGAGTTTCTCGCAAGTTCATTTAATGTTATTATTCATGTTGCGAGCTTTGGTTTGGTGTTTCGATCGCGTATCGTGATTTTCGGACGTTTTGGGCCATTTTCGTAATTTCCCAAAGTTTTGGGTAATTACTTCCGTTGCCGAATTCCGAGCCTTTGGGTGGTCGGAATTGTGTGTTCTCTTATCTCTTAGATTCGTCTTTGCGAGTACGTCGTAACTGTATCATCGATTCGTATTCAGGTTCGGGTTTCAGGGTCGTTCGGGCCGTCGGAGTTGGCCCCGGCCGAGTCATGGCCGGGCAATCTGGGCCAGTGCCGGCTGGCGAGTCACGGCCAGTAGTGCTCGGTTACGGCCGAGTCACGGCCGGTAGTGCTCGCGGCTCCTAGCAGCGAGGCCGCCGTGGGCGCGGCACATGCCGGCGAGGCGCGGCACACTCTGTGGCATTTTTCGGCCAAAGCCATGCAGGGTGCCGCGGCACACGCCCGGCGAGCCGCGGCACCGCCGACCACCAGGAGCCATTTTGGGCACTGTGCGCGGCACACTCATTGGGCCGCGGCACACTGTGCGGCTATTTATGGCCCTGCACACGGGTTTTTGGCCATTTTTCTCCTTCTTCTCCTTCTCTTCCGCGGCTGAGGGTGATGTTACCATGGAGCCATGTTGTTTAAAAAGAAATCCATGAAGTTCTTGAGTTCATATCGTCAATCAATCATCCGTTATCGTCCTTTGATCCAGCGAATCAAGGTAATCTTTCTTAGAACCCTAGTTTCTTGAATTTGGGGGTTTTTGCGTTTTTGTCCGATTCGTTCCGTATTATTGATTAATTCATGATGGATATGATTAATCTTGGTAGTATTCTTGTGTTTAACATCATTTAATCCATTGTTCTTCGTCGAATCGAAGCATATTTCTTGATTTCCTTCAAATTGACTTTTTGGGGGATTTGTTCTCGATCTCGTTTTTCATCCATTTCTGATGGATCAATTATGGTTAAATGATGTTGTTAAACATATTCTATGGATTGTATATCCATATTTCAACTTCGAATTCTGTTTTCGTGTTTTTTCGGGACGAATCGTGTTCTTGGCCGTTTTGGGGGAAACGCTTGAACTTTCGTCATTCGTTCTTTGAATTCAACGGCTTTGAGTCTTGTTATGGAATTCATTTCATCGTTGTTATTGTCCTTCGTAGTTTATGAACGTGAGTTGGCGTTCGGTGGAGTCGGCGGGTTCGTAGTCGGTTCGGGCCAACCTACTTCGGTCAATTCTCCGCGTTGTTCTTATTCGAGGCAAGTACCTTGTCCATACTATTCTTGTTTTGTGGATATGATAATTGGTGATCGTCTTGGTGTGTTTGTTTATTTGTTTGAAACGAGTTTTTCAAAAGATTCGGCTAGCCTCGTTAAAGGCTCACTTTCAAAACGCGTGTGTTTTGTAAATTGTGTGAGTTGTAAGTGACTATGTGAATCCTCTGGTGAATTGTTTGGATATCCTTGGTGTGATATGTTATTTGTGCATGATTGATTCGCTAGCCAGCTCGGGAGGGTCCTTCGAGGCCTCGGGTGGGATTCATGGTGGCGTCCTGGTCCTAGGCGATGCCTGTGCTTGATTGTTTCGCTAGCCAGCTCGGGAGGGTCCTTCGAGGCCTCGGGTGGGATTCATGGTGGCGTCCTGGTCCTAGGCGATGCCTGTGCGTGTATGTTTTGTGAATGTGTTCGCTCACCTCGGGAGGGTTCGACGGGGCCACGGAGGGAGTCCAATGGTTTCGCCCTGGATTCACGAGTGAAACTTCACCACTGCGTGTGTATGTTTAGTGAATGTATTTTACTCACCCTGGGACGGTCCGACGGGGCCTCGGGGGAATCTATGACTTCACTATGGGTTCACGAGTAAAAACTTCACGAGTGCGTGTGTATGTTTTGTGAATGTGTTTGATCACCTCGGGAGGGTTCAACGGGGCCACGGAGGGAGTCCAATGGTTTCGCCCTAGATTCACGAGTGCAACTTCACGGGTGCGTGTGTATTTTATGTCCGTCGAGGACGCATTACATGGGTTTTTAACCTTGTGTATTATGATTGGTTTTATTTGCGAAAACAAAACCTTTGGGCTATGACCCTGTTGATTTTTGGAAAGAGAAGGATTTGACAATCCTAAATTGCTTTCTATTAAAACTCTCGATGGCATTTTAAACTGTTTCATAAATTGTTTCCCTTTTATTGTGGTCTTTCGGTTTTGAGATGTCTTACTCAAATTTTTGCCTCGGGAAGTATTCGTTTCGTTGTATTTTAATCTCTGAGGATTACTAATTATTGTAATTCTTGGAACATGAATTGTATGGCTCGTATTTTTGCACTTGTACTTGCACTAGCAAAACAGTGGAGTTTTGCTAACCCCCGAGTATTCGGGGGGTAGATGTCTATTTTTGCATTCAGGTTTTGGAGCATAACACAGGGTCGGCACGAAGGATGATGAAAGATGAACGATACTAATCACACAAGGATCCGTTGATGTCGTATTTGTCTAGTTGTATTTTCTTTTCCGCTGCAGTATCTTTTTCCCGTTGTTCGGGAGTTTATTGTATTTTGACCCCTGCGTGGGTATGTGTTTGGAATTGAGTTGTGTGTTATTATTGAAAGACCAAATCGGTCTACTGGGTCATTTTAGCCTTAAAGGCGATGTTTAGATGTTTGATTTTAGTTACCAGCCTGGTAGATCCTCGAGGAGAGGGTCTACGGCGTGTAATATCCCTGAGTGGATTGGGGGTGTTACAAGTCTGCCGAGACACGGCCGAGAACCCACGCAAGATTTGTGCCAGGTGATGCGCCGTGTCGGATACGGCCGAGACACACGCGCAACGTCTTGAGCCGGGTGTTGCGCCGTGTCAGTCAGGGCGCGCACTGACCCGCAACACGGCGGTAAACACGGCGCTGGTTTGGGCCGTTTGTTGCGCCATGTTCTGCACGGGAATAAATATGGCAAAGCAGACGGGTTTACACCCATTTTTCTCATCCCTCTCATTTCCTTCCGCGGCTGGGGCTTGAAGCACGTGATTAGATGTTGTTTATCTATCAATCCACGAAGTTCTTGAGTTTCTAACATCAATCAATCATCCCATAACCTCCTCCGATCTACCGAATCAAGGTTAGATTTCTTGATAATCTAGTTTTGGGGAAATTGGGGTTTTTGTTGAATTTCGTCCGTTTGAGCCGTAATAACTTAGATTATTGATGGATTATTGATTACTTAGATGTATTATATCATTTCCCTCGTTTTTTCATGGTTGGATCGTATCGATTCGTTTTTTTGATCGAGTTCTTGATCGACGCCTTGAAGGTGTCCGGTAGAATGTCATAGAGGGGTTTTCGGACGTTCTATGATTATCCTTCCTCGTATGATCGTTGATTTTTAATTATATGTTGTTAGGGTCGAATTCTTGCGAAGAAACCGAGTTGAACCCTTCCGTTCGTTGTCGTCTTCCTTTTCGGTGGCATCGGGTGTTTCGAAGCTCCCCGGTCGAACCATGTTCTTCGGGGTATTCGGTAACGGTTATTAAGGCAAGTATTTTACTATACGAATTGTGTCTTGTGAATAGGGACATTGTGTTATGGTTATGATGAATTGATTTATCTTAGCGAATATGCTTCGTATGAAGTGATTATTATGAACGATTGACGGTAACGATAATACCTTCACTTAATTAACATCGTGGAATTGTATTGGATGTGCAAATCATCTAAGTTTGTGCCGGGCATGATTGGTCATTGTTGAGTTGTTGTGATGATTATGATATTTGTGTTGTTTTGTTTTACATACTTGATTATACCTTTCGGTGTAATGTGGAATGGCTTGACATTTGATGATTATGAATTGTGTCGTGTCGACGTGTGTGTGTTCCAGGTAGGGTCTGACGAGGCCTCTGGAGTTCGGTACATGATGTGTACGAACAAGGTGTGTGATCCAGGTAGGGTCTGACGAGGCCTCTAGAGTTCGGTACATGATGTGTACGAACGATGTTGTGGCCGGGTAAGGTCCGTCGAGGCCTCCGGAGTTCGGAACATAATGTGTACGAACAGTGCATGTGGTCCGGGTAAGGTTCGTCGAGGCCTCTGGAGTTCGGTACATGATGTGTACAAACAATGATCGTATAACAGTGATTGTTTGGCTAACATTTTAAATATGGGTCTCAGACTCATAATGATATCTTATCTAGCGTGTTTTGAAACGAGAATCGGGCTAAGGCCCTAATGTTTACGAAAAGATTTGGTAAATTGGGACTCGAGGTCCAAAAGAATTTCTGCTTTAAAAACCCCCAAGATGATGTGTTCCCTTTTCAAATATCTCTTGCTTGAGTTCGAAATTCTAAAACTTCTCGGGAACATTTTCGTAATTGATTTCCGTATTAAATTCGTAGTTTCTATTTACTTGTTGCATTTTGTATCGTTTTATATTTGCACTAGTAAAACAGTGGAGTTTTACTAACCCCAGAGTAATCGGGGGGTGGATGTCTATTTTGCGTCCAAGTACATGCAGGTTCAGGGGAGAAGTCACAGGATTGGTAGAAGAGGATGACGAGCTGCGATACTAATCAAGAGTCGAGAGTTGGTAGAGTTTGGTTGTATTGTTAGAGTTGATTTCAGTCTTCCGCTGTATTGTGTTTCGACCCCTGTGTCGGTAATGTCGCTTTAGTTAGTTCTGTTGATGGAGTTGTGTGACCTCATCGGTCTATGTATTCATGTGTAAGTGACCTTAACGGTCTGTATTATTATATTATTTGACCCTGGCCGGGCAAGCATTTGGTTGTTTATGGATGTTTAGCCTGGTAGATCCTTGTGGAAAGGGTCTACGGCGTGTAATATTCCCATACGGTTTTGGGGGTGTTACAAGCTGCAGCTGCATCTGACTGCTCTGCTTCAGAGTCTGAGGGTCCTCTGTTCTGAGACGTTTCAGAGGTCATTTTCTTGAGTCTCTCGGCTGCCTTTTGTTTCTTATCCCCAATATTATTTAGGGTTTCGTGGTCCAAGTGAGCAAGTCTCTTGCTGAGGTGAAAGGGGTCTGCCCTTCCCATTGCCTTTCGAAGGAACTCCAAGATCCAGCTGATTTGAGTTCCATTGCCAGTTTTTGTCTAAATTTCTTCTCTTCATCGTCCGAACTTGCCTTGTTGACCTCCTTGACTAACTACCTGTAGATATAATCTGGCCAGTTAATCCTATTCTGCTGTATCTGCGCTCCCATCACAACATACTTGGCAGATGATAGTTGATCATAGCTGCCTGCCATGCCTATGACGATTTTGTTATTGATGTCCAGGACATATTTGTAATCTTTCTTAAGGTCATTTTTCTTCGCCGTAAGTTTGACCTTAGTTGTCTCCTATGGTAACTTGATCTCATACCATGTCTCGGTCGGATTTTGCTTCAGTGCTTTGACTGTGATGCCTCTAGTTTCTATTTTACAAGCGTCGGCGATGGTTTGCATTGTGATGTTTATATCTTCTCCAAAAATTAAGCTTGTGATGCAATACTCTGTGACTTGTGCTTCCTTGTAGAAGCAGATGATAGCTTCCTTGAAGAGTTGCTTGGGGAAAATATCCCAAAAGTGGTAGATGCCATTCTTCTTCATCATCCGGATTACATACTGTAACACCCTCGTGATTTACAGAGATATTACAGTGCCATAGATTCTTTTTGGAGAACCTACCAGGCTTCGACCAACATAAAACACATTAACCATCAACTAAACCGAGACATTCACACACTTAAAACCAACATCAACTTCAATACGACATATATCACAAAAATGATCCAATGCATGGTCCTGTTGGATCACAACAGATACAACAAATTACAACTGATCCAACAACATCAACAACAACTAACACCAACAAATTAAACAATATATGATAGTACCCGCGCGAGTACAAAACCAAAACACGGCTTTGACCATAATAAAACGACCACCAGCTCAAAATAACACATGATATCAGTGTTGCTCGCCATCCTTATTCCCTTCCTGCGCCCGCTCGCCACTAAGACCTGTACCTGAATACAGAACAAGTATATTCACCCCCAAACTGGTCAGCAAACAGCCGGTGCACGTACAATGATTCATGAATATGTACCACAAGTGAATAAACAACCAAATCACAGTGCCATCATATATATTCCGGAATACCATACCAAAATCATCATCATACAACAACCTCCCGAGCTGTACTGGCCCTGTACCTCACGCGAGTTACACACCCCAGGGAGTCCTCATCAGGCCCTCTCTGGTTGTATAACCCCACCGAGTGATCCGCAGATACTCGTAGTCTAACGAATCCTAGGAGACCCTCGTTGGTTTTAGCTCGGTTCATACATACTCAATAACCACATGGCACAAACCACATTTTCAGAAATTACCACTTTTCACTAAATCACATTTTTCACATATTCACATGAAGTACATTAAACGCAATCAAAGTACTTGCCTGGTGACTTCAGGGATAAAAATGTTTCGAGCAGTTTGTAATTAGGATTCAAAACTCTAAAGTATCCGGCCTACAATGAGGAATTCGTATTAACTGGCATTAGGACTGTTCATTATAATCTAAATAACGTCGAAAACCTTAATTGAATCCCTTAGAGAACTTTTATCGGACGCTTCACGGATGGTATCCGATTATGATGGTTTAAACGAAGGTTTTGATTTACGTTCCACTAGAATTGATAAGAACAGTCCCAGGATGTTCGATATATAACCGTTTTCAAGTTTTAAACAAGTATAAATCCGAAATCTCGTAAAACAAATTTTAGGGTTCATGGTTGAATTACCTCCAATCTGGCGAAGTTGGCCTGACTCGCTCGTTATATACTCGTTCTCTGATCCCTCCGAAGATTATGGAATGTTTAACAACTCAAAAATCACTCAAGAATACTTGTTCTATAAGGAGGGCTGAAGAGTTGGGGAAAAACTGCTGGAAAATGCTATAAACTGCCCTATTTATAGGGTTATTCGATCAACACGGCGCTGGACCCGGCGGTGCCTGCGCCATGAGAGTTCCTGGAAAGCACTGGAAGTTGTCCGGATGGTTCAGATAACATGGTGCTGTACCCGGCAGCACCTGCATCGTGTCATGCGCCGTGTTCCGCAAGGCAGCTGATACACGGCGCAGCGTGCCGCGTAACACGGCGCTCATAGCTCTGGGTGCTTCGTCGGGTGCTGCTGGCTGACATCCCTCTTTTGCTTTGGCCATAACTTGTTCGTTCGGGTTCGGAATGACTCGTCGTTTATCCCATTGGAAAGCTACCTAAATAATTTACAATGCTCTAGAATTTTAGGATCTTTGAATTTTTCCGAGATTTATGGTGATTGATCGAAGTCTGTCATGACGCGTAACGCCTTCCAGAAATGTCTACGTTTATTTTTATTGACTCCCTTGTGGTACTTAATTTATGTTATGAATTGTCCAATAATATAATACTCAAAACACGAATCGTGAATCTCGAGGCCGATCAAATAATCTAATCACAGTTCGATCAGTGAGAGTCTCGATCACGAATTCAATTTTTTAATTACGCACCGAGAGAAAACATAGCAAGAAAAAGAAAACGGAGGATGATAATAATACATCGGTGCAAACGAATCACAAAAATTGGGGTATATATAAAAATAGTATATATGTATATGTGTATATCGATACATTATTAATTACATAGGTAAAAGTATATATACATGTAACATTATAACAACCTGGATTATTATATCTATCTCATCCAGATGAATGTTGACACAGCGGTGACGTACAAAACATTATATATAAAATATATATTAACACTCCGCAATTACAAAAATTCAAGTCATTATTCTAAACAACACAGGGTGATATAGTTCTCAACTCCGACACGATAACCAAAGTTATTCGACAGTTCACAAAATATAAAAATCACCCGATTTATTTATTACGGGGTATCACACCCTATCCTCCTAAAAAGAAGTTTCATCCTCGAAACTTGAAACGGGAAGGAGATTGATGAAATACATTCGGGTTATAGATCACCTCTATGAATAATTTCATTTTTCAATCGCAAATATAACACTAGTACATATTTGTGAGAAAACATCAACACAAAGTATGCCCCATTAAGCATATCTCACGGGTTGACGACGATGGGGTCTTCTTCGATCACTTCTTCAGGGTCCTCTTCGGGATCTTCCTCGGGATCCTCTTCGGCCTCTGCGACTTCTTGCCCCACGATCGGAATTGGGTCCGCTGGGAGGATAGCAAGGACTTGATGCTGAAGGACCTCTCTCGCCTGAGTGTACTGTGCCTCCCTCTCTCAAAGAGTGCATCGTACTGTAGCTAACTAAGCTTATAGGTGCACAGCATGCTCGCGTTCCCGTGCAGCTGCCTCCAGCGCAGTCTGACTTGCATCCCGATGAAATTATGGAGTCGCAGTCTGACTTGCCACTAGATAACTGATATGCTCCAAGCAACGGGTATGCGTAGTAGGATCCATACTTAGAAGATTACTCAACTGTTTCCTTTCGGTTAACGTCTTAAGTCTACTATGAAAATACCTCTCAGGGTCTTATATACACATCAAACCGACTTTAAGTTGGCAGTCCTAGCGGCTATAGTTGTTTCTTAGCAGCCGCTATTATGGAGTCGCCGTCATTCAGTGTCACTTATCTCTCGCCGCCACAACAATGATAATATTATTAATAAAATCTTAGCGATAGACTCGCAAGGATACCTGATAAGGACCGAGTTAATCAATGGGAATACGACCAAAATATTGGTCAAGCTAGAAAAATGCAATCACGGACTCTCGGTACTTCCACTTGATATCAAGACATGATGACCATCTCTCAGATGTTGATCGTAGAGACTATCAAACCGAAATAAATGAAAATAGATCAAAAGAAAAGGAACTAACGGGGAATTAAAATTATTACATCCCACTCCTTTTGAAATAAGTTTCGTCCCAAAACTTAGGACATGAAACAATCAAGGCAAGACAAACTTTAGATGACACACGTTATATGCTGCCAACAACGGACACAAAACTCCATGTCATACAGAGCCGCTGCAATCCGATTCAATACGCAAGAATGTTTACGAAGTGCAACAATCATGAATCACTACGGTTGATAATCCAAATAGTACAATAACCAAAATGCGAGCTTAATGCTGAACAAGTATATAATTCTGACAACCTCGAAGGTTTGGAAGATGAATTACTGGGACGAGTACCCGAATCTTAAGGAAATCAGATGCTGGATAATCATGATGCGAGATCGAGCAACAACAATTGAACCACAACGATCGAAAACATTGATCGAACAACAATGATTGGATGACAATAATCAAACAACTCCACAGTTCACGCCTCAACTCAAGACGTTAAGTGGCCTTGTAAGAATTACAAGGTACTTACTTTGCATAGGGCTCACGAGATTTGGACCGAACTTGGGGAAAAATCACAACTGTAAATAGATTCATCCGAAATGATGTCACAACTCATTCGAACGACAAAAACCGGAGAACAAAACAAATTTAGAAGGTAGCACCGAACATAAGCGAATCGATAGGATGGAAAAATATATAAGTCAAAAACTCGGGTGTCACGATCCACTTTAAATGAAAGAAGTTTGTCCCCAAAATTTAGAACAACGAAAACAAGGTAATAACATAACGAGCAACTTTATAAGGTCGGATGATCTAATCTCTAAGCAATCTGATGAATGCGGAATGACTATTAAGATCACGAGAATTTCTAGGTAGTGATGCAATTTAGTTAACGGCACAAGTTGAATTCAAAATAAAGCACAACACAAATAGATATGGTTTGTTGTGGATTCATGAGTTACCAAAGGAAATATGGTCCAATATTCAACGACAATAGGGTTATATAACGAGATATTGAAACCAGTACTTGACAGAAACCACAATTACGATAAGCTCAGACATCAAGCCAATCATCGTAGTGCCACCAAACTCGCAAGTTCTGCAGTGCGATAATAGAGTCAAACATAAGGGTTCAAGGCCCTAAATTGTACAAGCGCAAGTGTTGTTACCCAAATTATTATACGTAATGGTTTGATGGATATGGATACAGGTGAGTAACAAACAAAATGCGAGAGCACGTCTGAGGGAATGTAAATAACCCAAGATTTGTCGGGGTTGTTAGTCCCAGACTTGAATGCTCTCGCGAGATATTATTAATACAAATACTTTTGAGTACAAATATTAATGTTAGAGTACAATTACAATGAGTGTAACGACCCTAGTTATCTAGCTCTTGAGTGCTGATGATTTCCGGAAGAACCAGAGTTAATGCTCTATGAGTTCTTGTAACAAAGATGAAGTGCTGTAGTCAACTGTGAGAAATCGACTCTCTCACTGTGTGAATTTAGCTGAACCCCTTTCCAAATGCTGGAGGTCTCCTACTTATAGAAGAGGAGGTAGTTGGGATGTCTTGATCCCGAGCGGGCGATCAAATTTCTTGTTTTATAATAAGCGGGCGATCGTCTTAGCACGTGGGTCGGTTTCCTTAAAGTCCGCGGCTGCTACTGGCAGCCAGCTGTGCGAACCAATGAGAAGATGACACGTGCCTCACGTCGCTGTCTTGGGGGTCAACCTTGGACCTTTCAGCGGGTCTGTCGGTAGGTGAGGTTGTCCTTGTCGTCTACAGCTGGTGACAGGCTGGAGTCAAAGATCCTTTTCCTACGGCGCCTTTTCTGGATCTGCACGTGGGCCACTATCCCGAGATTCGGTCTTCGCAGACTTGATGGATGTTGGCTTTACACGTGGCATGAGGCGGTCGTCCTTGGTTGGGCACCAAAGTCGATCGCTAGGTTCCAAGAGACGATTGCCCTAGATTTCGATCGCTCGGTACTTTGATCTTGATCCGGAACCTTCATTCGGTAAGTGTGCCTTGGTTCATTTGATGCTGACTTTGGTCGCTCGGCCCTTATGCTGATCGTCGTCGAGGCGTATTAATCGCCGCACAACAGCAAGTATCCCGATTATTAAACTCTTCTCCCCCTCAAAGGGAGTTTTGTCCTCAATACGTAGAACTACCAAGTTGAGATGGAAGCAAGAAGATAAAGAGAATCAAAGCCACAATTTTCGGAAGCATCAATAATTCGGACATATTATGAAAGCATCACTTGCCAACATCTGGTATACCAGACGCCTCTTGATCGTTTGCTTTGTTCTCTGATAGATTACGAAAATTTGATCGAACATTAAATGCTCACGGCTCCTAAGAATCCTTAGAATCGTCAACCGAGTTGAACAAGTCGGAATTATGTATATACAATTCATAGGACATGACCAACAATAACATTTAACATCAACTGATTCATCAAAATCGGGTAGAAAATGAGATCAAGAACAAAATCTACAAAATGGTTAACTCAAGAAAAATCAAGGAATTACCTCGATCCGATAAAGAACAATAGATTAGATGATGTTATACTCCAAAACACCTTTGAACGGAACAAAATTGGCCAAGATCACGAACCCTAGTCGCCTTCGATCCACACCTTGGTGTTACCCACGGAGAAAAAGGAAAAGAGTGGAAATAATGAATCATGATTGCTGTCCGATTTCTATACCTAATAGATTAGCGTGCGCTATCTACAAGCTAGCGTGTGCTAAGGAGACTCCAGGCCCAATCCAGTAGCTTCTGGACTGCCCCCGAACTACCAGTTAGCGCGCGTTACCCTCCCCGTAGCGTGTGCTAACTGCTGCATCTTAGCGCGTGCTATATAATTGCATAGCGTGCGCTGCCGAACTCTCAGCTGAATGTAGTAGTTTCTACATCTCGCGTTAGCATGCGCTATCCACAAGGTAGCGTGCGCTAATTATGCACAATAGTGCATGCCATACCTATATCAAAGTAGAATTCACCACCACAACCATACCCCCACTGGGACAACAAACACGCAACAATCTGAATCGCAACCAACCGCGTGTCCAAACATGACATACGATCCCAAAACTATACGATTGTGGTTCTAACACTTTATAAAAATAATCCTTTTGAAAGTTAGAGGGCGAGCTAAGGTTCGCCAAAATGTGTAAGTACTTTACTCTTACTGGAAGAGGAGGTTTTTATTTTACACGTCGATTTTGAAATAATGCACAAAACAATTTATATTTTTAAAATTCTCGCAGACGTCTATAATCCGAAATGTTTCAAAAATTTACTTGGGTCTTAAATAAAATAAAGATCCTCCTCTTCTACTAATTGTTTAATAAAAAATAAAAGATTTTCCACCGAATACATACTCATTTGATATAACGATATAAAATCGTAGGTTTTCACCATTTGAAAGAATTTGAAAAACCACTTTACAAATACTCCCGTAGCGGTTAAAATTGATACTTAAAAATCTCATTCTTAAAAGAATATAGGAATCGATAGTATTCCCAATTTTCCAAAATACAATGTATCACTATTTTCATCCGGACCGTATACGTATGTGATAGGACGACAAATGTATGCTACCTAAAAACCCAATTTAAAGAAGCCCAATATAAATCGACATACCGATATCTGAATAAAGGAGGGGAGACCTAGATGAATGAAGTCCGACCTATGGACTCAGATAAGGGCGTGCCGACCTTAGAGGTCTCGCCGACCTATGGACTCAAATAAGAGTGTGCCGACCTAAGAGGTCTCGCCGGCCTATGGTCTCAGATAATAGCGTGCTGACCTCAGAGGTCTCGCCGACCTATGGACTTAGATAAGAGTGTCCCGACCTAAGTGGCCCTTTATAATATGAGTCAACCTGCCTAGTCATACCCGGGGTCGGGAATCGCCGGGCTAATAAAGGTTGAGCTCTCGGAAAGGTAAATCTTGACCTACGTGACAGAATCCCAGAGATCCAGGGACTGGTAAGCCATAGTCCCCAATCCCGGATATCCAGGGATGGGAAATCGCAGCCTGAATCCCTGAATATCCGGATCTTCCCTAAAATCAGGAAAAGATCTTAAGGACAGGCGGCCCTCCCTTCTATAAATAGGGGAAAAGCCTTTCTTTCAAAGGTCAAGCATAATTCTGAGATTACAATATTTTAGAGAGAGAGCGAAAGAAATACACATAGAGAGAGAAAGAGTAACACTACATATATTCGGGTTTTCTCAGATAAACTTCAGAGATTAATCCGGTTCTTGGTGACCGATCAGCTTGGTTACATCAAGTGGCGCCGTCTGTGGGAACTGTGACATCGAGTAACTTTGAGTTGAGATGTGAGATCAGTAATGGCGGAAGAAACGAACCCGAGGACAATAGGGGAGCTGATACCCCGAAATTTGGAAGAAGAACTAGCAGCTGCGGGTGGAGAATCGACTCTGGAAAAAACACCCATCACCCCGGTAGAAGAAGATGCACCCAGCACAATCACACTGACAAAAGAAGCCTTAGCCGACATAATCGCTAGTGCGATCCAGAAGAGCCGAGAGGTAGAAAAGCAAAAAATACCACGAAAAGTAATACCCATCCTCTCGGATGGTCCGGAGGAAATCGATCAGCAGGAAGAGCATGCGGAGAGCTATCCAAGAGTATGGGAGCAATCTAGATAGGAAAAAATGCTGGATCCATTAATATCCAGTATGCAAGATGAGATAGAGGAGTTGCGACAGAGGGTTGCGGGGAAGGACGCGGAGAGTCATCTAGGCCACCACTTCTCGGAGGGCATACTACAGCCTGAACTCCCATATGGGTTTAGGGCTGTCACATTCACCTACGATGGGCTCTCAGATCCTACCCGACATTTATACCGATTCGAGAACATGGCCGTATTGCACCGATATTCGGATGCCGTGAGTTGCAAAGCATTCCTGGCTACGTTGATGGAGTCAGCTCAGGACTGGTTCCACCAGATACCCCCAGGGACAATCACTAGCTTCAAAACTTTTAGCTCGGCATTCTTTACTAACTTCGCAAGCACTAGGGCACACCAGAAGATCTTCATGTCCTTATTCAGTATCAAGCAGTACTCCGGAGAAGCGCTGAGAGCTTACGTGACCCGGTTTACAAAGGCATGTCTGGAGGTACCCTCGTCATTTGAAGAGGTAAAGATGAGTGCCTTGACGCAGGGACTAAAGCCTAGGCTGCTACGCACCTCGTTGGCTAAAAAACCGACCAGAATATATGATGCGGTCTTAGCCCGATGTTCAAAATACATCAATGTTGAAGAACCCGAGAAGGATATGGAGGAATTGCAAGAAAAATCCGAAGATGGGGAAGGAGGAACTAGCAAGGTGGTGCAGCGCGAGGAGTATACCTTTCGAGGAAATCTACCTCGGGAGGAAATGCTGCATGGAAAGATAGACCGGAACACGAATGGAAGGAAGAGTGGTACTGGCCTAAGACGACCAAGATTTGACCAATACAGCCCATTAACAATGAGAAGAATGCATGTTTTGGAAGCAGTTGAGGGTAGGATGAATAAGGTTATCGAGTGGCCTACATCTCATTCTAATGGGCCTACCAAGCTAAAATACGAGTTTTATTGTCGATTCCACAATGATTATGGGCATAAAACAGACGAGTGCAAACACCTCAAAGACGAGATCGAGAGGATGGTCCGAGCGGGACATCTAATGGAGTTCACATATCAGCAGAGGAATGGAGGCCGGAGGAAACCACCCATGCCCCAGGGGGGACGGGGATGAAAAGAGAACCCCTCGGGGACCCACTGCTCCCCCAGCTAAGAAAGGAGTGATCCACATGATATCAAGAGGACCAACCGATGGAAGTTCTAATCAGGCCAGGAAAGCTCACACGCGAAAGGCTAAGTGTCATTAGTTCGAAGAGGTCGCCTCTGTGAGCAGCGGGCCGGTCATTTAGTTTGGCCCTGTGGATTATAACGGGATACATGCACCCCATAATGATGCACTGGTCATCACCGCAGAGATTGCCAGTTATGATGTGCAAAGAGTATTCATCGATACAGGAAGCTCATTGGACATCTTGCTCTATGATTTTTTCAAACAAACGAACCTTGAGGTGGAATTAAAGAAGGTAGATACGACACTTTATGGGTTCTACATGACCGAGGTGCAACCGGTCGGAGAAGTGGTACTTCCGGTAGCACTGGGCCGGATACCTCATCGGAAGGTCAAGACGCTCAGGTTTTTAGTGGTGAACACCAAATCGGCCTATAATGCTATTTTAAGGCGACCGGGGCTCAACAAGTACGAAGCGGTAGCATCTACCTCACACATGAAAGTAAAATTCCCCATAGGAAGCGGGGTAGGGGAGGTAGCCGGGGATCAATTGGTATCCCGATCTTGTTACCAAACAACGGTAAGACAGGGAGTACAGCACAGTAAGAGGACGTCCGAGCTAAGAGGCCCAGATCCAGAGTTTAAAAAGAATAAAAAATCAAAAGCGCCCGAGGAGGCTGAGGAAGAAGGTGTCAAGCCTAACGAGGAGTTGATGGAGATAGATTTGGTTCCTGGAAAGCCAGAAACAAAAACTCGCGTGGGGAATCGGTTGGACGATGGGATAAAAGAAAGCTTTATCTGCTTGCTAAGGAGATTTGTGGACATTTTCGCATTCACGGCCGAGGATCTGGTGGGAATCAGCCCAGCAGTCGCCGAGCACAGCGTAAACATCGACCCAATCGTAAGGCCAGTGAAGTTGAAGAGGAGGCATTTTGGGCCGGATATGGATGGAATCATTGGGGAAGAAGTTGACAAGCTCCTCCGAGCTGGGAACATAACGGAGATCCAGTTTCCGGAGTAGTTATCCAACGCTTTCATGGTAGGGAAAAGCCAAGGGAAGTGGAGAATGTGCATGGACTTCGGAAACCTAAATAAAGCATGTCCAAAGGATTACTACCCATTACCCTGCATAGATCAACTAGTGGACTCAAACTCGGGGTGCGAATTGATCAGCATGATGGATGCATCTCAGGGATATCATTAGATTCCCCTTGCACCCGAGGATAGAAAGAAGGTCAGCTTTGTGGTATCAAAATGAACTTTTTGTTATGTGTGCATGCCTTTCGTATTATGGAATTCGGGAGCCACGTATCAAAGGATGGTTGATGGAATCTTTAAATCCCAAATCAGCATAAACATGGAGGTCTACGTGGATGATATGCTAGTAAAAAGTGCAAAGGCGGGAGAGCATATCAAATATCTAGAGGAAACGTTTGAAAATTTGCACACGTACGGAATGAAGCTCAACCCATCGAAGTGTTCTTTTGGAGTAAAATTGGGAAAATTTCTGGGATACTTGGTCACAGAGCAAGGAATCGAGGTCAACCCAGAAAAGGTCAAAGCAGTACTATAAATGAATCCTCCAAAAAACATCAAAGATATCCAGGTACTAACAGGAAGAATAGCAGGGCTGGGCCGGTTCATATCACGCTCAGCCAAGAAGGGATTCCCATTTTTTAAACTCTTAAGAAAAGGGAACAAATTCAAATGGACTTCTGAAGCACAAACTGTTGGGATTCGGTTCCTAAATCGAAGGCCCACCGGAAGCGGAAAAACGAAAATTAATTTGATCCGAATCCCTATAAGGATCGATCAAGCTACGTATATACGAATATAGAAACGAAATCACAAGAGATATAAAAACTCACCCTTGTAGTCCGTTGATTAAATGGATTCCTTCTCTTGAGCTATTCCCCAAGCTTTGCTTGATCTCTACGTATCCAATCCGCTCTGAGCTCTTGGATGACCTAACGTCGAAAAGACAACATCTCTACTTGCCATGCGCCGAAGAAACGACTGTAACGACAATCACCCGATTAACCTCTAAGGTTACGGCTAGAATCAACTAATGGAAGCTTTCAAATCAAAATTACAACACTCTAAGTGTTTTATCTTTGATCTCTCTTTGATTTCTTGATATTCTCCAAGAACAGCAAGAACAAGATATAAAATGAAGAAGAAGACTTTGATGAAGAACTTTTCTCTCTCTTTTCTCTCACCAACCGTATATAATGCACACCAAGGGTGAAGTGAGGGATTTCAAGTCTTCTTTTTAATCTTCATTTCACAATATAAAACTCCCAACCTAATCATGTCCATGATACTTGTCCCCTTGACATAAAGATATTCCAAACATCATGATGTAGACAAGAAGACTCACATGGAGGTGAGTTGGGGCCGGGCGGCCATCTAGAAGGAGTTGGACTAATTCAGTTTGTTTCGGACTCTCGTGAGTCTAAACAGATAAACTCTGATTCTGTTCCGATGTATTTATATCGATTAATTAATCTAATAAATTAATCATATCAAATACATAATACCATAATTAATTTCTCCAAGAAATAATTATATTCATGAATAAAATTAATCATCCAGTAATATATTTAATTCAGTAGGTCGTAAATCAATTTATCCAATAAATCGATTTAGACATCCAATGTCCCAAATTAGATATCCAATATCTAATATTCATAATGAGAGAATAAGCTCGATTCATTCCGTCGTCAATCCTATTGCGCGACTCGGTAGGTCCATCTCAGTCAGCAATGGGAGGAACCAAAGAGTAGTAGTGTAACACCCCCAAAATCCAACACAAAATCCAAAGTGTTCTTGAACAATTTTTCAATAATCCGATGACTACTGAAACATGCCCATAATCATGCATATATCACTTCATACACCATGAGTTTAACATCCAAAACGTCAATACCTGATACAAAATCGAGAACCAAGATGTTGAAGAAATTACCTCTTGAATATCTAAGCTCTATGGTCCGAGGAATACGCGTTAGATCGATTATCCGGGCTTCCCAACCGAATGAAAATGGTAAAACTACAACACACAAGTGATAGATGGTGAAAACCTCCTCCTCTCAAGCTCTCTCTCTCGCAGGTAGAAGAAGGAAATGGAGAAATGAGCTGCATCTCGCTCAAAAAGCACAAATAATGCAGTTGACCGCATTGTGTGCCGCGGCTCAGCCTAGGTGTGCCGCGGCACAGGTCCAAAAATTGCTCCCAGGGCTCGGTAGTGTGCCGCGGCTCAGCCCAGGTGTGCCGCGGCACCGGGTACAATGGTTTTTGGCCGAGGATGCAACACAAGTGTGCCGCGGCTCACCTAGGTGTGCCGCGGCAGGACTCAGCAGGTGCCGCGGCCCTGCCGGCATGTGCCGCGGCACCGCATCCACTCGGCGATTCTAGAAAATGTGTGTGCCGCGGCGCACATTCCTTGTGCCGCGGCCCACACCCTCCTCGGGTCCTAAAATGATGAAAAATGACCCGGGAAGAGAATAAAAGCAATAGGACTCAATATCGGGGAAACAATAACACGAAATGGAAGTACGGAAACCCCAAAACGGTGGTTCCAAGCAACGATTTCAAAGGTTCGCCCAACAAAAACACGATTCGTAAAATGAAGAGATTTGAAATGACATGAATTTCAACCGGGTATTACATTCTCCCCCTCTAAAAAGGAGTTTCGTCCCGAAACTTAAGAAATAAATAGTTCGGGGTATTCCACCTGCATCTTCTCTTCCGTCTCCCAAGTCGCCTCCTCGACCCCATGCCTCTACCATTGCACTTTAACCAGTGGAATGGTCTTATGCCGAAGTTGTTTCTCGCGGCGCTCAAGAATCTTCACGGGTTTCTCCGTAAAGGTAATATCCTCGGCTACGTCAATCTCACTGTAGTCGATAATGTGGCTCAGATCCGGTACGTACTTTCTCAACTGAGACACATGAAAAACACTGTGGACGTGGCTCAAAGCTGGAGGCAACGCCAAGCGATAAGCTAAATCTCCAACTCTGTCCAGAATCTCGAAGGGTCCGATGTACCTCGGACTAAGTTTCCCCTTTTTCCCAAAGTGGAAAACTCCTCTGGTCGGCGACACCTTGAGCAAGACATGATCTCCCACCTCAAACTCCAAAGGTAGACGACGAGTATCAGCATAATATTTCTGACGACTCTGGGCAGCTAGCAATCGATCCCGGATAATAGAAATCTTTTCCTTAGTCTCCATCAACATATCCGGCTCCGTCCCAACTAGCTCAGAAGCCTCGTCCTAACATAATGGCGACCTACATCGCCTACCATAGAGTGCCTAAAAGGGTGCCATTTTGATCGACGCATGCCAACTATTATTGTAAGCAAACTCGATCAACGGTAAGTGAAGCTCCCAATCATTACTCCAATCCAAGGCACAAGCCCGTAACATATCTTCCAACGTCTGAATCGTCCTCTCTGTCTGACCGTCCGACTGAGGATGAAAGGAAGTGCTCAATCTCTACTCCGTACCCAGAGCCTGATGAACGGCCTGCCAAAAATGCGATACGAAACGGCCGTCTCGATCAGAAACAATGGTCTTGGGGGCACCGTGTAACCTCACGATCTCAGCAATAAAGGTTCGAGCCAGTCTATCCGGTCCCCAAGTATCCTTAACACCTAGGAAGTGTGCAGACTTGGTCAACCGATCGACAATTACCCAAATCATATTCATTCCGGCCCGAGTTCTCGGCATGCCAGTGATGAAGTCCATCGAGATGTCTTCCCACTTCCACTCGGGAATGGGAAGTGGTTTCAACAACCCCGCTGGTCGTTGATGTTCGATCTTGACTTGTTGACACGTCAAGCACCGTAGTACAAACTCTGTAACATCCTTCTTCATGTTATTCCACCAAAAATTGCGCTTCAAATCTTTGTACATCTTACTCGTCCCGGGGTGGATTGAGTAAGGCGTAGCATGAGCTTCTCGGAGAATTCTCTGTCTCAACTCTAAATCGTTCGAACACAAAGCACATACGAAATCTCGAATACTATCCTCGTGAACCATAAAGCCGAGCTTTTCCTTTAATTACATCTTCCTTCAGTTGAGAAATCATCGGGTCACTCCACTGCTTCCCTTTGATGTCATCAACTAAGGACGATGTAATTTCGAGAGCACATAATTGTCCCTGTACTCGTTGAAGCCAAACTTCTATCCCTTGCTCAATTAAATCCTGACGAATCTTCGTCTGGGACGTAAGAACCTCGAGCATTTGAAGAGATGCCGATTTGCGGCTCAAAGCATCCGCAACGACATTGGCTTTTCCGGGGTGGTAAAAAATTTCCAAATCATAATCCTTTATCAACTCTAACCAACGTCTTTGTCTCATATTCAGCTCTTTCTGACTGAAGATATACTTCAGGCTCTTGTGATCGGTATAAATCTGGCACGGTGAACCATACAAATAATGCCGCCAAATCTTGAGTGCGAAGACAATTGCGGCCAACTCTACATCGTGAGTAGGATAATTCATCTCATAAGGCTTTAATTGTCGTGACGCAAAAGCTATTGTCTTATCATGCTGCATAAGGACACAGCCCAGGCCTTGACCCGAAGCGTCACTGTAAACTGCAAAGCCTTCGCTACCATGTGGTAAAGTTAGAATCGGCGCTGAAGGTAATCGTCTCTTCAGTTCATCGAAACTCTGTTGTCTCTCGTCCGTCCAAATAAACTTTTCGGTCTTCTGGAGCAATTTCGTAAGCGGTCGAGCGAGTTTCGAGAACCCCTCGACAAACCGACGGTAATACCCAGCAAGGCCCAAAAAGCTACGAACTTCCTTAACATTTTTACGCGGTGCCCAATCTAGCACTGCCTCGATCTTCTGCAGGTCTACACGAACCCCTTCGGCCGAAATCACATGGCCGAGAAACATAACTTCTTCCAACCAAAACTCACACTTCGAGAATTTTGCATAGAGGTGCTCGGTTCTCAAAATGTCTAAAACCAAACGCAAGTGTCGGGCATGTTCCTCCTTATCTCGAGAATAGATCAAGATGTCGTCAATAAAGACGACTACACACCTGTCGAGGTACTCGATGAATATTTTATTCATTAACTGCATGAATACTGCCGGCGCATTCGTCAACCCAAAGGGCATAACTACAAATTCATAATTCCCATATCTCGTCCGAAACGCCGTCTTCGGAACGTCGGAATCCCTCACCCTGAGTTGATAATACCCGGATCTTAAATCAATCTTCGAGAAAACCGCAGCTCCTTGCAATTGATCAAATAAATCGTCTATACGAGGCAAAGGATATTTATTCTTGATGGTTACTTTATTCAGCTCACGGTAGTCGATGCACAAACGTAGTGAACCATCTTTCTTCCTCACGAAGAGAACAGGCGCGCCCCAAGGCGAAGTGCTCGGTCTAATGTACCCTTTTTCCAAAAGTTCTCCCAACTGAGTCTTCAATTCCTGCATCTCTGAAGGTGCCATCCGGTAAGGTGCTTTAGAAATCGGAGCCGCATCTGGCTCTAAGTCTACGGTAAATTCTATCTCTCGATCTGGCGGTAGTCCCGGGAGATCATCCGGAAAAACATCGGGATACTCATTAACAACCGGAATCGAAGAGAAATCGACTTCGTTTCCTTCCGTTTTTAAAGCATAACACCAATAGCCCGTACAACCTTTATTAAAAAGTTTTACGGCTTTCATGGAACTGATAAGTAACTTGGATTGGCCCGACTTACGTCCCAAAAACGAGTACTCAGATCCGTCTTTAGTCATCATGGTAATAACCTTGGTACGGTAATTCATAATCGCTTGGTGATTATTAAGCCAATCCTCGCCGAGGATTACGTCCTCGCCTTCCATATCAACTACAATTAGATTCGATAACCATTCCATACCGGATATAACCACCGAAAAATCTCTAATCTCCCGATTCCCCACAATCCTATCCCCGCTAGGCAGTTTCACGATAAAGGGATCGCAAGCAGTCAAACAAGTTATATTCAAACGGCGTACACACTCCAAAGAAATAAAAGAATGTGTAGCACCCGTATCAAAGAGTACACGGACTGGATAAGATAAAATGTGGATGGTACCTGAAGCCACCGCCGCGTCGGGTTCGTCTGTTCGACGCATCTCATAAACCCGAGGTTGCACCGAACCGACGCTAGAGTTCCCCCCTCCAGCATTCTGACCCCGTCCCCGGCCCCTGCCGAAATTCTTCTAAGGTTGACCAAAAGATTGTCGTTGACTCATACTTTGATCAAGTGGTGCTGGGGCAGAAGCCTGAGTGTCCAAATTCTGGTTCGGCTCGAAACAATAATCCGCCCTATGCCCCATCTGTCCGCACGTGTGACATTTCAATGGTGGAAAGTGGCATTCCAAGTTAACGTGGCCTGAACGTCCACAATTATAGCAAGTCACCGTGCGATTTGAGGTACCCAAAGTAGGACGGTAGCCCCTCTTTCCTTTGTTTGAACGTGACGACTGTCCGGCAGAACGGTTAGTCGTCTGTGACCTCTGAAAGTTGCCACTCTTAGAATTAGATAAGTTTCCCGCGACTTTCTGCTTCTTCGGTTCTTCAATGGTATCGTTGTCGGGGCTCAACATATCATGGGCTAAAGCTCTGTCCTTATACTCTTTCAGTGTGGTACAAGCAAGTCCGTCCATGTACCTTCGTAAGTCTAAATTCATCCGCATATCAAAATAACGGATCTTATCACGTTCGTTACGCACTTGATCCTTCACATGGATCAATTGTTGGTTGTACTCCACGATCGCCAGTGAAACGGGAATATCTTGTGGTTTAGCTTCGAAAAAGGCTCGGATTCGTCCCTCTCGCACCGGCCAAGGACAAAACTCGGCCTCCAAAAGCTCTTTAAATTCATCCCACGAGGCAATACGATCCTGTGGCTTGATGACCTTCCACCAAGTAGCGGCCTCCTTAGTGAGGAAATACTGAGCAATCGGTACTTTCCTCACCTCGGGGCAATCAACTGCCTCGAAAATCTTCTCCAATTCCGCTAGCCAATCTTCCCAGCCTAACGAGTCTGTGGCACCGCCAAACTGTGGAGGGTGCATACGGATTACATTCTGAACCAAGGCATCCGTGTTTGGGTTCGGGTTATTCAGCTGAACAGCTTGGGCCAAAATAGTCATCTGAGTAGCCAATTGTTGAAGTGCATTCGCCACTCCAACGTCCGCGTTGTTCCCCTGGCCGTCTGACTGGTCGTGCTGACTCTCGGTGTCGGGATGCACCGAGTTCGACAAACTGGGGTTGGTCGACCCCGCAACTGAACTGATGGAAACAGCCGCGCCACGACCTCTTCCTCGTCCACGACCACGACCACGACCACGACCCCTACTAGCTGACATACTGAAGAACACACAAGGTACGTAAGCACAATTCAATCGCACGTCATTAAGGTGATCGATTCTCAAGAATACCAATAAAAGAAGCATACTGAATAAGGAAACATCAGAAGAGTAAGAGGTCTTACAAGTACCGGTCGCACTGTGATGATGGCAGAGTAGTGATACTGTGGACAAATGACGACTCATTCGACCCCAAAAGACCGACAGCCTAGGTATCCATATACCTAAGCTCCGATACCATATTCTGTAACACCCCTAAAATCCAACACAAAATCCAAAGTGTTCTTGAATAATTTTTCAATAATCCGATGACTACTCAAACATGCCCATAATCATGCATATATCACTTCATACACCATGATTTTAACATCCAAAACGTCAATACCCGATACAAAATCGAGAACCAAGATGTTGAAGAAATTACCTCTTGAATATCCAAGCTCCATGGTCCGAGGAATACGCGTTAGATCGATTATCCGGGCTTCCCAACCGAATGAAAATGGTAAAAATCCAACACACAAGTGATAGATGGTGAAAAGCTCCTCCCCTCAAGCTCTCTCTCTCGCAGGTAGAAGAAGGAAATGGAGAAATGAGCTGCATCTCGATCAAAAAGCACAAATAATGCAGTTGACCGCATTGTGTGCCGCGGCTCAGCCTAGGTGTGCTGCGGCACAGGTCCAAAAATTGCTCCCAGGGCTCGGCAGTGTGCGGCGGCTTAGCCCAGGTGTGCCGCGGCACCGGGTACAGTCGGTTTTTGGCTGAGGATGCAACACAAGTGTGCCGCGGCTCAGCCTAGGTGTGCCGCGGCAGTGACTCGGCAATGTGCCGCGGCCCTGCCGGCATGTGCCGCGGCACCCGGTACAGTCCGCTCGGCCAGGTCTAGAAAATGTGTGTGCCGCGGCGCACATTCCTTGTGCCGCGGCCCACACCCTCCTCGGGTCCTAAAATGATGAAAAATGACCCGGGAAGAGAATAAAAGCAATAGGACTCAATATCGGGGAAACAATAACACGAAATGGAATTACGGAAACCCCAAAACGGTGGTTCCAAGCAACGATTTCAAAGGTTCGCCCAACAAAAACACGATTCTTAAAATGAAGATATTTGAAATGACATGAATTTCAACCGGGTATTACAAGTAGCACCACCTAGCCAGCCTGGCGGCCTACACTATACTCCAACTGAGAATGAATGATTGGGATCATTCAAGAACCATTCTGTCGTGAATACCAGTATACGTATAAACCCTTCTGTCAAATGTCCCGATCAAGTTATAGGGTCACAGTTAGTCAAACCCCATTTGTACTTGCCGCTATGCATGTGTTAATGCAAATTGAGATCATCGAGCTCTCGTGTATCCAAAACTAGATCCAATGCGTTGGCCAAAGACTTATGATCTCATCTGCCAATAACTGCATAAGACATATAACCCGCTCACTAACGGGAGAAAGAATTATATCTTGGTATTCAGTAGGACCTGCTACTTGTCCGTCAAGATACACGTTGAGGTTGACCCTCACCTTCCGGTTTACAGGGTCGAACTACTCTAATGAAAATCTTGACGTCACAAGCACATCCCTACTAAATCCTCAAGTCGAAGGTTCATGAATACCTATCACAACCTTTCGATTCCGTCATTGACTGTCCCGGAGTGAAATCCGTGTGACGAATCGAGGGTGAGTCGGTTCAAGTATACTAATCCAATTAGCATACCTATAATGTGTGCTCCCACTAACCATTAGTGTTCGACAGGCACTCTCCATGTCAAAGAACACGTCATACAAGTCTTCACATAAACTTAACGCCTAGTCAAGTTTCATCGACTTGCGAACGATTAAGTATTTGAGCAATAAACCTTTCCAGTGCCGACCCCCTTATCCAATAAGGAGTGGAACGTTTTACTCTCAAATACATGGACTAGTTTCTATATGTATATTTACGAGTTAGGAATGCCAGTAACTACCAGTAAATAAAGAAACATTCATTTGCCTTATGATAATGATTTATATAATTACAAGTACAATGCCCTCACTCAACATCCTCTGAGTGGCATTTGAGGGCATACACCTAACAATCTCCCACTTGCACTCAATGCCACACACTATGGTATCTAATACCCATGTTCTCCAGATGAAGCTCTAAGCTAATCTGAGAAAGTGGATTGGTTAGTGGATCAGCGACGTAGTCGGCTGACTCAACTCTATGCAGCACAATATATCTCGTTGCGAATGAATTCTCTTACGAGATGATACTCTCTCTCAATATGTTTTGTACTATTATGAAACCTCGGCTCCTAAGCCTGTGCTACCGCTCTGGCAGCATAGCACAAGATGTTATGTGAAGTTTACCCAGTAACTTCTTAATTCTTCCTTTGGAGGCCTCCAAGGCCGCTTTATACTCAGCCTAATAGGTGGAACCAGCAGTCACTCTATACTTGGCACTATGCCAAGATACTGCTCCTCTATTAAGAGTAAATGTAGCCAAAAGTAGACATAGAATCGTCTTTCTGTCCTTGGAAGTCCAATACAATGAATCCCATCACATTCAGTTCTCCACCGCCATATATAAGAACCAGATCTCTAGTCCTTCTAAAGTACTTGAGAAAGTTCTTTACGGCGCTATAATGGTCCTGAACTGGGTAAGCCCAAAACCTACTTACCACGCTCCCAGCATGCGCAATGTCAGGTCTCGTACACAATAAAGTATATATAAGGCTACCCAAATTCCGAAGCATATGGTATATTACTCATTTCCTTTCGTTGTTCCTCACCCAGAGGACACATATTCGAGGAGAGTTTTATTCCATGTCGCATCAGTAGGAATCCTCTTTTAGAGGAATCCATCTTAAATCGCTTTAAGATTTTATCTATATAGAGGGCTTGGGAAAAACTTATCATTCTCTTCGATCTATCCTAGTAGAGCCGAATCACAAGAATATAGGTTTCTTCTCCCAAGTCTTTCATGGAGAAATTACTCGAAAGCCAAGCTTTCATAGAACTAAGCATTCCCACATCATTTCCTATCAGTAGAATATCATCTACATATAGTACTAAGAATGTGATCTTGCTCCTACTAACCCTCTTGTATACACAAGGTTACTCTTTATTTTGCACGAAGTCAAACTCTTTGACTGTCTTGTCAAAATGAAGGTTCCAACTACATGAAGACTGCTACAGTCTATTTCATGGAGTCTACATCCACCATTGCTAGGTCATTGGTCGCGGGTCGGTCTCTTGTTTATCACCTGGAACCTCGTGGAAACCCAGTTCCTCCAAGTGCATAAAACTATACCTCTCAGGTAATTGAGACACCCTACTAGACCTAAGAGGTGGTTGTACTTGTGTTATAGAAGGTTCGGTTCCAATTTCTTACATAGGTGTCTATTGAGGAGTTTTATTGTATTCTTCCAAAGAAATATTTCTACCTGCTCCGCCTTCCTGAATGAACTCATCTTGTAGGAAGTGTGCATGGAAAGCAACAATGATCTTTCAATCTTAAGGCATGTAGAATAGATAACCCATCGCCTCAGATGGAAATCCAATGAAATGTCTCCTCACGGACCTCGCTTCCATTTTGTCCACCTTAGTCTCCTTGACATAGGCGGGACATCCCCAAATCCTAATGTGATTATGACTTGGTTTCCTTCCATCCCACATTTCATGTGGAGTTTTAGGAATGGATTTGGAAGGACATCTGTTCAAGATATATGCAGCAGTCAGGAGTGTATACCCCCACAGGTAAATCGGTAAGTCAGTATAGCCTAGCATGGAATGGACTATGTCCACCAAGGTCTGGTTCCTTCTTTCTGACAAACCATTTAACTGAGGAGTGCCTGGAGGTGTTAGTTGTGATACTATTCCATGTTCCTTCAGGAACTTGTCAAACTCCGTAATCATATGCTCGCCACCTCGGTCCAACCGAAGTGCTTTGATATGATTTCCAGTTTGTTTCTCGACTAGGGCCTTAAATTCCTGGAATTTCTCAAAGGCCTCGGATTTACGTTTCATTAAGTATACATAACCATACCTAGTATGATCATCTGTAAACGTAATGAAATACTGATATCCATCACGTGCTGTTTCCAAAGCACCACAAACGTCGGTATGGATTAATCCCAGTTTATCAGCGGCTCTTTCAAAAGTCCATGTGAAGGGGGACTTAGTCATTTTGCCTTTAAGGCAAGATTCACAAGTAGGAAAGGGACTCAATCCCAATGGACCCATAAGTCCATCTTTTTCCATTTTGTGAACCTTGGTCTGACCAATATGACCAAGTCTAAGATGTCATTTCAAAACATGATTGGTTTTATCCCTACCACGCTTCCTAGTCATAGTATTTACAACGACTTTGTTACTCAAGTTTAGATGATACAATCCATTTAACAATGTAGCAGTGCCCACTAGTTTATTTCTGAAATAAATTTTACAGGAACCATGACCAATGAAAAATGAAAAGGCCTTTCTGATCCATGACCTGAATAGATACAATGTTTTTATGCCCATTGGGCAAAACAAGTACATCTTCTAAAAACAAAGCCGGATTCTAAATCCAAAAAGAAGTGATCCTATATCGGTTGCCTTGGCACTATGCCCGCTTCCGACAGTGACAATCACTTACCCATCTCCAAGCTTCCTACTGTGTTCCAGATCCTGATTCATGGTACAAATATGAGAACTAGCACCAGAATCCAGTATCCAAGAAGTAGAAAATACAGTAGCAGAACAATTCGTTTCCAAAACTAAAAGTTCTGTACCTGAAGTGCCATGAAGAATCGGACAGTCTCTTGCCCAGTGGCCCAGCTCACCACACTTGAGACATGCGTCCTTCTTCTTCTTGTTGTTCTTAAGAACCATAGGGGCCTTGCCCTTACCCTTGAAGTCCTTGACTTGTGGTCCCGTCTGCTTCTTGGTCTTTTTCTTCTTGTTCTTAGACCTCTGAGGTCCAGAAGAAATCACAAGGCCAGACTTCTTCATCCGTGGAGTCTTCATCTGAGACTGAGCGGTCACGAGTTTGTTCATTATCACAGCTAACTTACATGCAATCTCATTGCAGTTGAAGTTCATAACAAACTGTGAGAAGGAATCAGGGAGAGACTGTAGGATAAGGTCGGTTTGAAGAGAAGTATCCATCTTAAAATCAAGAGCCTCCAATCTCTCGATCATGGATATCATTTTGAGGACGTGGTCCCCAACATTCTCATCTTCCTTCATCCTTGCACCGAACAATCGCTTAGATATCTCATATCTAGCAGTTCGACTATGCTTACCATAAATCTCGGTTAAGTGAGATAGAATCTGCCTAGCAGAAGTCATTTTCTCATGAGCTCTCTGAAGCTCATTAGACATAGAAGCCATCATGTAAGCTGGGACTTTTACGTCATCCTTAACCCACTTTTCGTGGTTTTCAATCTCTTCGTGATTGGCTCTTGTCTGCACCAGAGGCGCCGGAATATCCGTCTCCAAGACATATCCCAGTGCCTCTATACTGATGACTATCATTAGATTGCGGAGCCAATCCACAAAGTTAGGTACGTTCAAGGTGTTCTTTTCGAGTAGAATTGCGAGTGGATTCATTATCATATTGAGAGTTATGTCTGCATTAAGTATGATAGATTAATTAGTGACTCGTTTAATTATGATCTGAGTATAGAATTAAGGACTTTTCTATTCTTGTTACCCAGCTCTCACTATTTTTTTTATCAGAATAACACACTCCCATGTGAAATCCGGAAGTATCGTCGCTCTACTTCATAGTAGTGATCGAGTTCTTTATAAATCTTAATAGAGGGAAACCGAACAGGTTTCTAGTCTATTAATATTCATAAAGTGGTGTCCAATCACCAACCCATCTAATGGATGATTCGATATTCTTTTTCCCCTTGTTCACTCCCCTCAACCTATACGATTTCTATGGTTCGTGAACAAGTTAAGTTTATACCATCGACGCAAATCAGTTTCACAATTGAATCTTATCCGGCAACCTATCAGGTTTCTAAAGATAAAATTTGCTCCAACCGAAGGCATCCAATGCGCTCCCGGTAATTTATCCATCCTCCCCGAATGACTACCCCGATAACTCGGAAGCATAGCACATCCAGTTTAGATTTCAATTTCCCGAAAGCTCGATTGAGGGAAGGAAAACCTTGAAACCTTGTAAACTTAATAATTTGTTGTGGGAGAATTATCACGATCAATGTTACACTTTGCACATTAATTCATTTAAGCGCGTTTGTAGCATTCATACAATATGAAACAACCATTCACAACCTAGTTGCTACCAACATGTGGTTCATGGACCGTTCCTAGAAAACAAAAACTCCGTAATCTAATTACAAGTCTTCATCTTGAATCTTCGTCTTCTCGAAACGGATCTTCCTCCGGGCTTCGTCATTACATATAAATTTTACATTGAAAAATTGCACCCTAGATACAAATATTTCTAGTAAAATAAATAGGCTCAAAACGGCCTTTACAACCCAATTGATTAAAATGAATGATTCAAAAACTAAGTCCACGAACCACATCCCCATTCAAAAGCATTCATCCAATAAATACTATGTAACTGGAAAGCGTAGAGATACATTGATCCAATCAACAATACGAACCGATCGAATCGATTCACACAATCGGTAATATGAAAAGCATTCAAACAATTCGGTCACAGATAAATATTCCAATTAATCAAATTTCCCTTATAAAATGAAGTACCATAAATCATTTTAATCATATGAAATCCAATTTAATATGCGGGAGATTAATTTTCAAGAATACACGAAAAAATCGAGCCTAGGCGAAACTGGCCTGCCACGGCCGAGTCACCATCGGCAGCCTACTGGCCAGACATGGCCCGTGCCGAATGGCACGGTCAGGTCGTGCTGGCAGTGTCCTAGACATTCCTGCCAGACACGGTCGTGTCAAATGACACGGTCGAGTCACCTCTGGAAGCCTGCCGGCCAGACACAGCCCGTGTCACCAGACACGGCCCGGTCGTCCTACCTGGCACGGCCTGTGTCACCAGACACGGCCGGGTCTGCCTGGCAGTGGCTTGCAGAATGCCGGACATGGCCGGTGTCACCCAGGAAACGGCCGAGTCACCCTCGGCTAGATTTGACCCTTTGTACAAAAAGTCGTCCGACGACTAATCAGGGCTAGATTTTCAACCGGATATCCAATATCTATATTTTCCGACTTTCATATCTTCAATATAAATCATATTTCCCAGAAATTTAAGATATATATTTAGACATAAACTTACGAAAAATACAATTATTACGAACGAAAAACATATACCACGATTATGACTAAAATGATTCCAAATCATTCACCATCTAATCGAGCATTCCAAATGCCAATATCATATATACGATCGCAAGACCTATGCTCTGATACCACTGTTGGGATTCGGTGCCTAAATCGAAGGCCCAGCGGAAGCGGTAAAATGAAAATCAATTCGATCCGAATCCCTACGAGGATCGATCGAGCTACGTATATACGAATATAGAAATGAAATCACAAGAGATATAAAAACTCACCCTTGTAGTCCGTTGATTAAATGGATTACTTCTCTTGAGCTATTCCCCCAGCTTTGCATGATCTCTACGTATCCAATCTGCTCCGATCTCTTGGATGATCCAACGTCGAAAAGACAACGTCTCTACTTGCCACGCGCCGGAGAAACAACCAGAACGATGATCACCGGATTAACCTCTAAGGTTACGGCTAGAATCAAGTAATGGAAGCTTTCAAATCAAAATTACAACACTCTAAGTGTTTTATCTTCGATCTCTCTTTGATTTCTTGATATTCTCCAAGAACAACAAGAACAAGATATGAAATGAAGAAGAAGACTTTGAGGAAGAACTTTTCTCTCTCTTTTCTCTGACCAACCGTATATAATGCACACCAAGGTTGAAGTGAGCGATTTCAAGTCTTCTTTTTATTCTTCATTTCACAATATAAAACTCACAACATAATCATGTCCATGATACTTGTCCCCTTGACATAAAGATATTCCAAACATCATGATGTAGACAAGAAGACTCACATGGAGGTGAGTTGGGGTGGGGCGGCCATCTAGAAGGAGTCGGACTAATTCGGTTCGTTTCGGACTCTCGTGAGTCTAAACAGATAAACTCCGATTCCATTCCGATGTATTTATATCGATTAATTAATCCAATCAATTAATCATATCAAATACATAATAACATAATTAATTTTTCCAAGAAATAATTATATTCATGAATTAAATTAATCATCGAGTAATATATTTAATTCATTAGGCCGTAAATGTATTTATCCAATAAATCGATTTAGACTTCCAGTGTCCCAAATTAGATATCCAATATCTAATATTCATAATGAGAGAATAAGCTCGATTCATTCCGTCGTCAATCCTATTGCGCGACTCGGTAGGTCCGTCTCAGTCAGCAATGGTAGGAACCAAAGAGTAGTAGCACCACCTAGCCAGCCTGGCGGCCTACACTGTACCCCAACTGAGAACAAATGATTGGGATCATTCAAGAACCATTCTGTCGTGAATACCAGTATACGTATAAACTCTTCTTTCAAATGTCCCGATCAAGTTATAGGGTCACGGTCAGTTAAACCCCATATGTACTTGACGCTATGCATGCCTTAATGAAAATCGAGATCATTAAGCTCTCGTGTATCCAATACAACTAACTCCAATGCTTTGGCCAAAGACTTATGATCTCATCTGCCAATTACCGCATAGGACATATAACCCGCTCACTAACGGGAGAAAGAATTCTATCTTGGTATTCAGTAGGACCTGCTACTTGCCCGTCAAGATGCACGTCGAGGTTGACCCCCAACTCCTGGTTTACAGGGTCGAGGTCTGCCAATAAGGAGTGGAACGTTTTGCTCTCAAATACATGGACTACTTTCTATATGTATATTTACGAGTTAGGAATGCCAGTAACTACCAGTAAATAAATAAACATTCATTTGCCTTATGATAATGATTTACATAATTACAAGTACAATGCCCTCACTCAACATCATCTGAGTGGCATTCGAGGGCATACTCCTAACACAAACAACATTCAAAAAATTAAAAGAGTATTTGGCCGAGCTGCCTCTGCTCCCCAAACCAATACCAAGAGAGGAGCTCATACTCTACTTATCCATAGGAGAGGGGGCGGTTAGCTCGGTCTTGCTAAGAGAAGAAGTGAACAAGCAAAAGCCTATCTATTATACAAGCCTAATTTTGCAAGGGGCAGAACGGAACTACTCCGAGCTAGAGAAGGGAGCACTGGCATTAGTAGTTATAGCTCGGCGATTGAGACCATATTTCCTAGCCCACCGAATAAAATTACGAACCAACTTGCCCTTAAGAGAAACACTAGGGCGACCTAATGTGTCGGGTCGTCTGGTGAAATGGGCCGTAGAGATGGGGCAATATGACATGGAGTATGAGCCGAGAACAGCGATTAAAGCTCAGGCCCTAGTGGATTTCATCCAAGAGGGGGCCACGTCTTCGCCACCGGAAGGACAGTGGCTACTACATGTGGATGGATCGGCAACAACCAGTGGCTCCGGGGCAGCGATAGTCCTCACTACCCCGGAGGGCGAACAGCTAGACTATGCCGTAAAATTCGATTTCAAAGCTTCTAACAACGAGGCCGAGTACACAGCCCTAGTTATTGGAATGCAGCTGGGAATAGACTTGGGTGCGCGACGACTCATAGCTTATTCTTATTCTCAGCTGGTCACACAGCAGGTAGGAGGAAAATTTTAGATAAATGAGGAGCGGATGAAGAAGTATGTCGAAGAAGTGAAAGAGGGTGCCAAAAAACTAGGGGAATAGGAGTTGATCCATATTCCTAGTGCGGAAAATCTAAAAGATGACTACTTAGCAAAAATGGGAATCTCTTTGGTAGATTGTCGCTCACGGACAGTAATGATTTTAGGAGCAGCCCGGATTGGCATCACGAAACAAGTGATGGAGGTGAACGAGATAGTGGACTGGCGAACTCCTTTGTTGGCATACCTGAGAAGAGCAGAACTACCAAATGAAAGGTAAGAGAGAGCGAAAATTGTATGAAGGGCAGCGAGGTTCTGTGGCATTAATGATGAATTATACAAGAGATCCTACATCGGTCCATACCTGAGGTGCGTCTCGGAAGAAGAAGGGCAGGGTATACTGGAAGAAATTCATGAAGGGTGCTGCGGTGATCACACCAAAGGAAGGGCGCTAATTAGCAAAATACTAGGAGCTAGTTTTTTCTGGCCGATAATGAGCAAGAAGGCGGTGGAGATGGTTAAGCGGTGCCAAAAATGTCAAATACACGCACCCTTAATACACATCCCAGCGGAAGATATGGTCTCCATGGGAGCACCCTGCCCTTTTGCTAAATGGGGAATCAATATCATGGGGCAGTTTACACCGGGCGCAGGAGGAAGAAGTTTTTAGTAGTAGCCATAGACTACTTCAGCAAGTGGGTAGAGGCCGAGCCCATGGCCACCATTACCGATCAAAGAATCATAAGTTTTCCGTTTAACAACATTTGCTGCAGGTACGGAGTGCCTCAAATACTTATCTCAGATAATGGAACTCAATTTAAGGGGAAAAGAACCCAGTCCTGGTGCGAGGGGATGCATATCAAACAAAGGTTCGCCGCGGTTGCTCATCCGCAGACCAATGGACAAGTGGAGGTAACTAACAGAACAATCTTGCAAGGGATCAAAACCCGCTTAGACAAGGCCGGAGGAGGATGGGTGGATGAACTTAGCTCGGTGCTATGGTCATACCGAACCACGCCTAGATCATCGACGGGTGAAACGCCCTTCAGTATGGTATACGGGTCTGAAGCTGTCATCCCGGTAGAGGTCGGAGAAATGTCACATCGGGTTCGGTGGTTCAACGAGGAGGAAAATGAAGAAATGATGAGGGAGGCGTTGGTTACCATAGAAGAAAGAATATAAACGGCCACATCACGAATGGAAAGATACAAAAGCTTGAAAAAAGCAGCTCATGACAAAAGGGTAAGGAAGAGATAGTTCGAAGTCGGCCACTTGGTGCTTAGGCGAGCTGATGCCCTCAGAAAAATAGGAAAAGTGGAGCCGAACTGGGAAGGCCCTTACAAGGTAATCCGAATTTATGCAGGGGGAGCCTATGAGCTCGAGGATATGGAGGGACACCCCATCAAAAGACCTTGGAACATATGTCACTTAAAAAAATATTTTGTATGAAGAAGTGTTGAGGAAAGCTTGTAGTGTTTTAATAAAACTCTATTACAAAAAAATATGAATGTGCTGATCGAACAAAACTAGAATGGAAATCTGATCACGTGAAATGCCTTCAGATCCGAGTAAGGGTGAACTGCCCTATGACATCTGATCAGGTGAAATTCCTTCAGATCTGAGTAAGGGTGAAATGCCCTAGGACATCTGATTAGGTGAAATGCCTTCAGATCCGAGTAAGGGTGAACTGCCTTATGACATCTGATCAGGTGAAATGCCTTCAGATCCGAGTAAGGGTGAAATGCCCTAGGACATCTGATCAGGTGAAATGCCTTCAGATCCGAGTAAGGGTGAACTTCCCTATGACATCTGATCAGGTGAAATGCCTTCAGATCCGAGTAAGGGAGAACTGCCCTAAAAAATCAGACTAGGTGAAACACCCTCGGATTCAGATAAAGGAAAACTACCACGATCTATAAATAGCCTCAGACTTAAAGTGTGAGCCGATCTATAGAAAAGCATACTTTCAGTGAAAAGAGTTGGAATTATCCAGACTATATCCCACTCGAAAGAGTTAGAAATATCCGAGCTACCTTAAACTCCGAAGGGTTGTTCGAAATATCCGACCTGTATTAAGGTCGGTGATAAGGTTAGGTTGGATCGACCTAAAATAGCCAAGTTATCATAACTGGTAAAATCGAAGTGGCAGAGTTATATTTAAAGTGTTACAAAAATCTAAAGTAATCCGAGCTATACTAAGGGGAGGATTAAAAAGTGAGTGGCATGAACTTTAAAGAAATTTTGAAGTAGTCGGATTGTTTCAAATAGTTGAGATATATTAAGGTTACGGTTGACACCGAGCCATATTTACTTTAAAGAGGTAGTGTGTAGAGACGAGCTAGGTTAAAAAGCACTGATCTCATAATCAAGTTACATTAACAAGGCATATCAATATCATACAGATCCGAGCTATATTCACATCAAAAGACTTTTCATTAAAAACATCTGTGCTAGTACAATAAACAACAAAAAGAATAAATACACATACAAATAAAGGCTAAAATACAGGCTCGGAAGATTGGGGGGGCGACGAATGTTGCGAAATTCGGTGAACGCAAGTGCATGTTATCATAAACAAGTAATAAAGTGATGAGTAAGATATCGTTCCCACGAGGACTGACTTACTAATTACCGATTTATGAGTATTCTAATTTTATCTAAACTATCGAAATTGGAGATGCAAGAATAATCAAAGAAAATTAATAAAAGAATAAATAGTGAAAACGATTGTTCGAAGAAAGAAAATCAAATAAGGAATTAATCTAGGATTGTGAATCCACTTCGGTCTTTCCGAATTACTCTTGATTATATGAATTTAATGAACTCCCAATTTATTGAAGGCGAATGTTGCTAAAATACTCTACCGCCTCTCCCGAGGTTAATAGAATTATCTAAGGCGAATAATACACTCTATTCCTAGGTGGATTAATTCGACAATAGGCAAAAAGCACGAAATCTCCAGAAAGGCCACGTAATTCCTGTGAGTATATTCCTATCTCACAAGATAAAACAGTTCTCACCAATTTTTCCTAACAACTCTCCTCTCCCGATTCGAGTTGCGTAAACAAAACAATTCAATTATAGGCCACACAATTGAAAGCATTAAGAACAATTGGGGAAAACTCAATAGAAAAGAGAATTAAATTGACAATGCAAAATCAAAAGTTAATTCATCAAAACCTCGGTTTCATTAAAATCCTAGACTAGGGTTCTAGCCTGACATGCTAGAAAATAAAAATACAAATAGAATTAAAGAAAGCACAGAAATCAAACGCAGACGAAGAACTTGGATTCCTCCGTTCTCTGTCTTCCGCTCTCTGCTCCTTGGTGTTTCTGCTTCTTCCCGATTCCGTGATTCTCTTGATGATCGTTCCCCCTCTTTTCAGACCTTGAATCCCTATTTATAACTATCATTAGCCTCCAAAATGCGTCCGGGGATTGGGTCAAAAACCGCTCCAAAAATGGCCCAGAAACACGGCAAATATAGCAGGACCGCCCCGTGGGCCGCGGCTCAGTAAGTGTGTGCCGCGGCCCTTCACGCTCAGCACCTATACCTGGGCGCAACATTTTCTTCCTAGGCCACGGCACAGCATCCTTGTGCCGCGGCCCCCGGTACAGTTGGTTCGGCGCTTGATAGTCACCTTCGTGTGCCGCGGCTCATTTGGTTCGTGCCGCGGCCCCACGCCAAAAATTGTCATTTCGGCCCGTTTTTCGCAGTTCGAGCTTCCGAACTCCAATTTCCTACAAAACATATAAGAATAGTGCATTAAAAGCTCATTTAAGCAGATTTAGACTTCAAATGGATAAAAATAATGATAAATAAGCGCATAAAAATACGCCTAACAAATACCCCCAAACTTGAGCCTTTGCTTGTCCTCAAGGCAAAGTCAATTTTCAAATAAAAAGTATCGTGAATGATCGTGCACATCCATAGTGCTCAACTTAATCAATACTACCCTGAAAATCTCAAAGAATAATACGAGTATCGTAATAGTGAGTCACATCAAGGACACTGTTTCCACAAAGTAACCATTTTTGGTGCTAATCAATCGTTTTGAAGAACATCAAGCTCAAAGATTAACAAGCGTGAATTTAACCGACCGCCCATACGAAGGGTTAGAGTAAACAAGCCAACTCGCCCATTCCCACAATCTAGTGGCAAAAATTTAAGAGTTTCATCGTCGAAAATAATCCTCAGACAGTATTCCCTTATGTATGATCATAATACAGATTCGAGTTAACCACTAGGTTCGGATCTCGGGATGTTTCATCGGGATAATCCTAGGGTGGAATTCCATTCTCATGTATTGGGGAACCGTTTGACGTAAAAGACATTCATGGGGCACATGGATGCTTGTAGTTACTAAGTCCCCCTCTACAGCGGAGAAAAAACTCGAATAGCAATTCCCGCACGTCAAGGTTACTGTTTTACGCGAGAGTAGACAACGGGTTACGTGAATACCCCCGGTTACTAGGCTTCCCATCATCGGTAATGCGATATTTCTAAACCATTCGTCTATTCAGGGTTGTCGTTTTACGCGAGAGTAAACAACGGGTCACGTGAATACCCCCGGTTACTAAACTTACCATCATAGAATATGTATAATATCTCGACTTTTTGGGAAAAAACTGTCTGACTCTAAACTCCCTTTAAGTGCCCACAAGACTCATGTTACTGGACGACTAGCTACGCGAAAAGTATAACCAAACGTATAGACAGCGATTTGAAAACACGTATGTCGCCTTTCTTATATGCTAAAATTTCTACAAAAACGAAAAAAATTTCGGACCTAAATGAATACTCAACGGAAACAGATATCGCTGACTGCAACTCGACTAAAAGTCAACCGTTTCTTCAAAGAGAAATCAGTATCGTAACATCAGTTTTACACAAAAAAAGCACAAAAAATTCACAAATGCAAATAAAAACAAGACAAGCAAGGCTAGCGTCAACAATAACGAAAAATAACGAAAAATGCAAACGAATAAGTAAAAAGCAACTGAAAGTAAACCCCCCCAAACTTAGGACGTACATTGACCTCAATGGACATAGATAGAAATATGCAATAAGAGAAAAGGTCAAGTACTCCCCTAATGTCAGCTCTTGAACTGGTGCCGGCCTCGTCCGGCAAGGAGGGTGGTGTGGATGGCCTAACTGGTGGAATGAATGGCCTATCCGGGTGCAGTACATGGCTCGTCCACACAGAAAGGTAGTCCTGATGGTACGCATCCCTCGCCAACAGGCGCCTCTCCGCACGTCGATTGGCCCGGCGGGCCTGCTCTCTCATCTCCTCCCGGACAGCTGCGAGAATGCTCTCTCTCTCCTCATCTCCTCTCTCAGGACGTCGAACATCGCCTGAAGGTGCTCTTTATCGGGCGGCGGGCTGGAATCTGCCTGCCCATGTGTCAGAAGAAGAGGCTCGGGGGACTGCTCATGTGCCTCATCAAGAAGAAATCCTCATCCCCGAGCATGTGCCGGCGCTCCACCCCACTGGTCAAAGTGAAAAATGATGCGATGATCAATCGGACCTTGGGGTGCTAGCATCGGCTCATCATCCGACCAAGTCATGCCCAACTGGAGGTATAGAGTGCAAATGAGAGATGGTTGCTTCAGCCCCGTCTTGGCTCCTCCTTGAATGCACTAAAGGATAGATCGGACCAGATAAGGGGCCACATCGAATCTGAGCCCGGAAGTGATAGCATATAGCAGTCGGGCACGAGAGAGTAAGACTGAGTGAATCTGCAAGGTAGGATCAACCCATGCGCAGAGGAAGTATAACCAGGCTCGCCCGAGCCGACTGAGGCACGAGCTCTTAAAATAAAAGGCGGAAGAACCCGGGGCGCGCGTCTCCCAGATGGAACCAGGCTGTGTGAGTGTCTTAGGCAGAGCCTCCCTCGTGAGGCTACTCATACTCTGCGTAAATTCCGTCTCATCCACCACTGGCAGCTCATATAATCTCCGAATAGCAGCCACCGAAAAATCCACAGTATGGCCTCGGACGACGACCTGAGTCTGAGTATCTGATTGCGGTATCATCTGCCCTGCCCGAATATGTCGTAGAAGAGCGCTAGCGTAAAACTCCTGGATGATAGAGATAACAGCCGGCTCGGGAGGCGCAGCGAAATGAGCCCACCCCATCTTGTCAATCATAGTCAGAAGCTCACCGTCCTGGGGGGCGGGAGTGAATCCCCGCTCTGGGATTAATGGTCGAGGATGGATTTTTTCATTGAATATTTTATGAATTTCCGGGTCGGAGAATTGGTGAGACTCCAACTCGGCTTGGCTTTGTGAAGTCTCCCCTCTTGTGGGGACGATTGTGTCCTATCCCTTGTGCTAACCTTCCTTTTTCTAGCCATGGCGAGTTCCCTGAAAAGAAAAACACCGGAAATTACGTAAGCTTTAAGGAAAACAACACCACTTGACTTAAGGTATGCAAAACGTGAATATAGAGTTGAACAAGCTTGCATCGTCGTGAGAGAAAATTAAAGTTGAGCTTTCACGTTTAAACTTGACGTAAGGGTTGGGGTACAATGTAAACCCATAAACAAATTCGTTGCACATGGGTTCAAAACGTTAGATTAAAAATTTTTCATTTATGCATTTCATCAAACACCTTGACAGCATGAGTTTAAATGAAGAACAAGAATTATAATAGTTTAATCCAATTCCCCAACAATAGCAACATCAATCGATAGTCATGAGAAAAACGACAACTAACATCAACAATTATACATAATCACAAATACCATCACAATCAATCACCATATTCATCCTATTCCAACTCACTTTTTGATAGAACTTTGAAGAACAACTAACAACATATTCAATATCGAATGAAGAACGACACCTCACCTTTCAATTCATGTAGCAATTAAGATTAGGAATTGAGAATTACCTTGCTTGGATTGAAGGATGCAAGAAGAAGTAGAATTGAGAAGGGGTTCGGCCGAGTGCTTGTGTGAAGGAAGGGGAAAGACACTTACAATTTTTGGCCGATCGATATAAAGCAAGCCTGGGCTGTTCATCTTCGCAACGGGGGACGCGGCACAACTTAAGTGATCCGCGGCCTAGAGTATAGTTTGCCTGGGCTTCTTTGTTCTATCGCTGTGTGCCGCGGCTCAGCATATGGGTGCCGCGGCTCATAGTGTAAGTGTGCCGCGGCTCATTTGATCCGTGCCGCGGCACGTAGTATAGCTTCCTAGGCATATCTGGTGTATTTGGTGTGCCGCGGCTATGTACCGCGGCTCAGGGACCTGGTGTGCCGCGGCTCAGTAAGGTCCTGACGCGGCACAGAGTATAGTTTGTTTGGCCTTGTTGTGTCAACTTGTGTGTGCCGCGGCTCACTATCCTTGTGCCGCGGCCCAATGCTGAATTTTCCCCTGGGGTGATTTCTGCACAGAATTTTCAAAGGAACACATCAAGAACGCGAGGGATAAGCAAAAATGACGAAAAATAAAGACTCTAAAATGCATGAAAACACTGAAAAAATAAAATCTACAACTAATACTCGGGTTGCCTCCCAAGAAGCGCTAAGTTTATAGTCTTCAGCCGGACTTTTTGAAAATCAGTTTGCATTCCGCAAAGACCATTTGGATTCCGCACAGTCCATCGAATCATTATTACGTAATTTAAATTTTTGACCGTGATTTTTCAACCATTCTACTTTTGGTTTGGAAATCCAACGTTCTTTTCGAAACGGTTTTAACAATAGCAGCCTCCCAAAACACCCATTTTGCAACTGGCTTGGCACTCATTTGACTTCCGGCTTAGTGTTCAATTCCACGGGTGAACTTATGACCACATGAGATTTTTTCGATGGTGTATGAACGGATGTTGAAGACGACATATTTAATTGCTTAAGATACATGATTCCCTCTTCATTTTTATTAGACGTCGGAGCAGCTGAAACGGATTCTGAACACTTCGACCGACAACTCTCCCGGTGTGTGTCTTTCGCAAAGATATCTACACTTCAATTTGTGAACTCTTCTCGACTCTACTTGGACACGGAAAGGATTGAAACACTTGGAAAGTGACTTGCTCATCTTGAACCCGCAATGTGAGTTTTCCTTTTTCCACATCAATGAGAGTTTGGCCGGTAGCTAAGAATGGTCTTCCCAAAATAATTGGGATGTCTTGGTCCTCCTCCATATCGAGCACAATGAAATCAGCGAGAAAGATGAATTTATCTACCTTGACTAAAATATCTTCTATTACCTCCCTCGGGTACTTGATAGATCAGTCAGCTAATTGCAGCGAGATTGTCGTCGGCTTGGCTTCCCCAATGCCTAGCTTCTTAAATATGGAAATGGGCATAAGATTAATGCTGGCGCCGAGATCACACAATGCTCTATCAAAAGACAGATTTCCTATAGTGCACGTTATATTGAAACTTCCTGGATCCTTCAATTTTGGCGGGAGCTTTTTCTGCAAGATGGCGATGCACTCTTCCGTCAATGCCACTGTCTCATATTCTTCGAGTTTCCTTTTGTTAGATAAGATTTCCTTCATAAACTTCACATAGCTCGGCATTTGTTCCAAGGCATCAGCAAATGGAATATTTATATGTAGTTTCTTGAAAACATCAAGTAACTTAGAGAATTGCTTGTCCAATTTTTGCTTTTGCAGACGTTGTTGAAATGGGACGGGAGGCACATAGGCTGTCGGATTATCTGGAAACAATTTCGAGGGTCTTGAAATTTGTGATTCCTCAGTCACTGCATTTTTATTCTCCTCATCTTTACTTCTCTTTTTGTTCTGCCTGGGCTGCTCACACACTTCCTTCCCGCTTCTTAAACTAATGGCATTGATACTCTCTCTGGGGTTTGTCTCAGTTGTACTTGGCAAGGTACCCTCAGGGCGAGATGTTAACACATTAGCTATTTAGCCCAATTGTACTTCCAAGTTGCGAATAGAGGCCGAATGATTTTGCAAGGTTGCTTCCGTACGGGTCATGAAGTGACTCGTATTTGCTGCTAACTTCGCTATTGCCTCCTCTAAAGAGATCTTTGGAGCGGGAGGGGGTTGCTATTGGTGTTGAGTAAACTGAGGTTGGTTTAGGTTTTGTCCGGTTTTCCAGGAAAAGTTAGGGTGATTTCACCACCCCGGATTGTATGTGTTGGAATACGGATTATTCTGTTGATTCCCGTTCCCCACAAACTGAGCTTGTTCCATCGGATGTTGCTCGAAAGGATTTCCAATTTGACATTCCGCACTAGGGTGAGATCCGTTGCACCAATTACATGATTCAGTGGTAACGGGGGAAGGAGTATGTGAAAAAGCTTGAAGTTGCTGAGTCAAGGCGGCGACTTGAGCCGATAGCGTAGATACTGGATCATTATCAAAGATTTCCATCACTCGTTTCGGGTTCACTAGTTCAGAAGGCCACTGATAAGCATTTGCAGCCATCGCCTCCAATAGAGAGTGGGCTTCGGCCATCGTTTTTCCCATCAATGCTCCTCCAGCGGCTGCATCAAAAAGAGTGCGTGTAGAAGCACTCAATCCGTTGTAAAATGTTTGAATTTGTAGCCAATCCGGTAGGCCATGGTGTGGGCATCTCCTTAGCAAATCCTTGTATCGCTCCCAAGCTTCATGAAGCGACTCCATATAAAATTGCCCGAAAGTAGTAATCTCGTTCCTTAATCTCGCTGTCTTCGATGGTGGAAAGAACTTAGCCAGAAAGGACTGCGCTAATTCTGCCCAAGTTGTGATAGAGCCCGACGGTAATGAATTCAACCAAAATTTGGCTTTGTCCCTCAAAGAGAAAGGGAAAAGCCGCAGACGAATAGCATCATCGGTAGCACCGTTATTCTTGAAGGTGTCACAAATCTCGAGAAATGAAGCGATATGTGTGTTGGGATCGTCGTTCGCCAGTCCACAAAATTGGCTTGCTTGTACCATCTGAATAATAGCTGGCTTAATCTCGAAGTTGTTCGCTTGGATGGTTGGACGCCGAATCCCCGAAAACTTTGCATTGATTTGTGGCGTGGCATAATCATGGAGTGCCAATGCCGGTTGAACTTGCTGCATTGGATTTTCACCTCCATGATTTTCCGTATTATCGGCCACGGTGTCTTTTGCTGGTAGCTCGCACTTTTCCTTCTTGTTTTTTCGAAGAGTGCGCTCGAGTTCGGTATCCAAAGGTAGTAGGCCTTCGTTACCGAATTTTCTCATGCACTAACCAGAAATTACTGAAAGGAAAACAAATAATAAGAATTACACAAAAATAAAAAAATTGTTCAAATTAAGACTAGAAATACTAAAATAGATATTAGTAAAATAATCAATCCCCGGCAACGGCGCCAAAAACTTGTTGCGAAATTCGGTGAACGCAAGTGCACGTTATCGTAAACAAGTAATAAAGTGATGAGTAAGATATCGTTCCCACGATGACTGACTTACTAATTACCGATTTATGAGTATTCTAATTTTATCTGAACTATCGAAATTGGAGATGCAAGAATAATTAAATAAAATTAATAAAAGAATAAATAGTGAAAACGATTGTTCGAAGAAAGAAAATCAAATAAGGAATTAATCTAGGATTGTGAATCCACCTCGGTCTATCCGAATTACTCTTGATTATATGAATTTAATGAATTCCCAATTTATTGAAGGCGAAGGTTGCTAAAATACTCTACCGCCTCTCCCGAGGTCAATAGAATTATCTAAGGCGAATAATACACTCTATTCCTAGGTGGATTAATTCGACAATAGGCAAAAAGCACGAAATCTACAGAAAGGCCACGTAATTCCTGTGAGTATATTCCTATCTCACAAGATAAAACGGTTCTCACCAATTTTTCCTACCAACTCTCCTCTCCCGATTCGAGTTGCGTAAACAAAACAATTCAATTATAGGCCACACAATTGAAAGCATTAAGAACAATTGGGGAAAACTCAATAGAAAAGGGAATTAAATTGATAATGCAAAATCAAAAGTTAATTCATCAAAATCTCGGTTTCATCAAAATCCTAGAGTAGGGTTCTAGCCTGACATGCTAGGAAATAAAAATACAAAAAGAATTAAAGAAAGCATAGAAATCAAACGCAGACGAAGAACTTGGATTCCTCCGTTCTCTGTCTTCCGCTCTCTGCTCCTTGGTGTTTCTACTTCTTCTCGATTCCTTGATTCTCTTGATGATCGATCCCCCTCTTTTCAAACCTTGAATCCCTATTTATAACTATCATTAGCCTCCAAAACGCGTCCGGGGATTGGGTCAAAAACCGCTCCAAAAATGGCCCAGAAATGCGGCAAATATAGCAGGGCCGCCCCGTGGGCCGCGGCTCAATAAGTGTGTGCCGCGGCCCTTCACGCTCAGCGCCTATACCTGGGCGCAACATTTTCTTCATGGGCCGCGGCTCAGCATCCTTGTGCCGCGGCCCCCGGTACAGTTGGTTCTGCGCTTGCTAGTCACCTTCGTGTGCCGCGGCTCATTTGGTTCGTGCCGCGGCCCCAGGCCAAAAATTGTCGTTTCGGCCCGTTTTTCAACGTTCGAGCTTCCAGACTCCAATTTCCTACAAAACATATAAGAATAGTGCATTAAAAGCTCATTTAAGCAGATTTAGACTTCAAATGGATAAAAATAATGATAAATAAGCGCATAAAAATACGCCTAACAAATACCCCCCAACTTGAGCCTTTGCTTGTCCTCAAGGCAAAATCAATTTTCAAATAAAAAGTATCGTGAATGATCGTGCACATCCATAGTGCTCAACTTAATCAATACTACCCTGAAAATCTCAAAGAATAATACGAGTATCGTAATAGTGAGTCACATCAAGGACACTGTTTCCACAAAGTAACCATTTTTGGTGCTAATCAATCGTTTATGAAGAACATCAAGCTCAAAGATTAACAAGCGTGAATTTAACCGACCGCCCATACAAAGAGTTAGAGTAAACCAGCCAACTCGCCCAGTCCCACAGTCTAGTGGCAAAAATTTAAGAGTTTCATCGTCGAAAATAATCCTCAGACAGCATTCCCTTATGTATGATCATAATACAGATTCGAGTTAACCACTAGGTTCGGATCTCGGGATGTTTCATCGGGATAATCCTAGGGTGGAATTCCATACTCATGTATTGGGGGACCGTTTGACGTAAAAGACACTCATGGGGCACTTGTATGCTTCTAGTTACTAAGTGTCCCTCTACAGCGGAGAAAAAACTCGAATAGCAATTCCCGCACATCAAGGTTGCTGTTTTACACGAGAGTAGACAACGGGTTACGTGAATACCCCCGGTTACTAGGCTTCCCATCATCGGTAATGCGATATTTCTAAACCATTAGTCTATTCAGAGTTGTCGTTTTACGCGAGAGTAAACAACAGGTCACGTGAATACCCCCGGTTACTAAACTTCCCATCATAGAATATGTATAATATCTCGACTTTTTGGGAAAAAATGTCCGACTCTAAACTCACTTTAAGTTCCCACAAGACTCATGTTACTGGACGACTAGCTACGCGAAAAGTGTAACCAAACGTATAGACAGCGATTTGAAAACACGTATGTCTCCTTTCTTATACGCTAAAATTTCTACAAAAACGAAAAAAATTTCGGACCTATATGAATACTCAACGGAAACAGATATTGCTGACTGCAACTCGACTAAAAGTCAACCGTTTCTTCAAAGAGAAATCAGTATCGTAACATTAGTTTTACACAAAAAAGTACGAAAAATTCACAAATGCAAATAAAAACAAGACAAGCAAGGCTAGCGTAAAAAATAACGAAAAATAACGAAAAATGCAAACGAATAAGTAAAAAGCAACTGAAAGTAAACCCCCCCCCCCCCCCAAAACTTAGGACGTACATTGACCTCAATAGACATAGATAGAAATATGCAATAAGAGAAAAGGTCAAGTACTCCCCTAATGTCAACTGGTGCCGGCCTCGTCCGGCGAGGAGGGTGGTGTGGATGGCCTAACTGGTGGAACGAATGGCCCATCCGGGTGCAGTACATGGCTCGTCCACACAGAAAGGTAGTCCTGATGGTACGCATCCCTCGCCGCCAGGCGCCTCTCCGCACGTCGATTGGCCCGGCGAGCCTGCTCTCTCATCTCCTCCCAAACAGCTGCGAGGATGCTCTCTCTCTCTCCTCATCTCCTCTCTCAGGCCATCAAACATCGCCTGAAGGTGCTCTCTATCGGGCGGCGGGCTGGACTCTGCCTCCCCATGTGTCAGAAGAAGAGGCTCGGGGGACTGCTCATGTGCCTGATCAAGAAGAAATCCTCGTCCCCGAGCATGTGCCGGCGCTCCACCCCACTGGTCAAAGTGAGAATGATGCGATGATCAATCGGACCCTGGGGTGCTAGCATCGGCTCATCATCCGACCAAGTCATGCCCGACTGGCGGCATAGAGCGCAAATGAGAGATGGGTGCTTCAGCCCCGTCTTGGCCCCTCCTTGAATGCACTGAAGGACAGATCGGACCAGATGAGGGGCCACATCAAATCTGAGCCCGGAAGTGATAGCATATAGCAGTCGGGCACGAGAGAGTAATACTTAGCGAATCTGCGAGGTAGGATCGACCCGTTCGCAGAGGAAGTATAACCAGGCTCGCCCGAGCCGACTGAGGCACGAGCTCTTAAAATAAAAGGCCGAAGAACCCGGGGCGCGCGTCTCCCAGACGGAACCGGGCTGTGTGAGTGTAACAAGCAGAGCCTCCCTCATGAGGCTACTCATATTCTGCGTAAACGCCGTCTCATCCACCACTGGCAGCTCATATAATCTCCGAATAGCAGCCACCGAAAATCCACAGTATGGCCTTGGACGACGACCTGAGTCCGAGTATGTGATTGCGGTATCATATTCCCTGCCCGAATATGTCATAGAAGAGCGCTAGCGTAAAACTCCTGGACGATAGAGATCACAGCCGGCTCGGGAGGCGCAGCGAAACGAGCCCACCCTATCTCGTCATTCATAGTCAGAAGCTCACCGTCCTAGGGGGCGGGAGTGAATCCTCGCTCTGGGATTAATGGTCGAGGACGGATTTCTTCATTGAATATTTTATGAATTTCCGGGTCGGAGAATTGGTGAGACTCCAACTCGGCTCGGCTTTGTGAAGTGTCCCCTCTTGTGGGGGACGATTGTGTCCTAGCCCTTGTGCTAACCTTCCTTTTTCTAGCCATGGCGAGTTCCCTGAAAAGAAAAACACCGGAAATTACGTAAGCTTTAAGGAAAACAACACCACTTAACTTAAGGTATGCAAAACGTGATATAGAGTTGAACGAGCTTGCACTGTCGTGAGAGAAAATTAAAGTTGAGCTTTCACGTTTAAACTTGACGTAAGGGTTGGGGTACAATGTAAACTCATAAACAAATTCGTTGCACATAGTTTCAAAACGTTGGCTTAAAAATTTTCATTTACGCATTTCATCAAACACCTTGACTGCATGAGTTTAAATGAAGAACAAGAATTATAATGGTTTAATCCAATTCCCCAACAATAGCAACATCAATCGATAGTCATGAGAAAAACGACAACTAACATCAACAATTATACATAATCACAAATACCATCACAATCAATCACCATATTCACCCTATTCCAACTCACTTTTTGATAGAACTTTGAAGAACAACTAACAACATATTCAACATCGAATGAAGAACGACACCTCACCTTTCAATTCATGTAGCAATTAAGATTAGGAATTGAGAATTACCTTGCTTGGATTGAATGATGCAAGAAGAAGTAGAATTGAGAAGGGGTTCGGCCGAGTGCTTGTGCGAAGGAAGGGGAAAGACACTTACAATTTTTGGCCGATCGATGTTATAAAGCAAGCGTGGGCTGTTCATCTTCGCAACGGGGGCCGCGGCACAACTGAAGTGAGCTGCGGCCCAGAGTACAGTTTGCCCGGGCTTCCTTGTTCTATCGCCGTGTGCCGCGGCTCAGCATATGGGTGTCGCGGCTCATAGTGTAAGTGTGCCGCGGCACATTTGATCTGTGCCGCGGCACGTAGTACAGCTTCTTAGGCATATCTGGTGTATTTGGTGTGCCGCGGCTCAGGGACCTGGTGTGCTGCGGCTCAGTAAGGTCGTGCCGCGGCACAGAGTACAGTTTGTTTGGCCTTGTTGTGTCAACTTGTGTGTACCGCGGCTTACTATCCTTGTGCCGTGGCCCAATGCTGAATTTTCCCCTGGGGTGATTTCTGCACATAATTTTCAAAGGAGCACATCAAGAACGAGAGGGATAATCAAAAATGACGAAAAATAAAGACTCTAAAATGTATGAAAACACTGAAAAAATAAAATCTACAACTAATACTCGGGTTGCCTCCCGAGAAGCGCTAAGTTTATAGTCTTCAGCCGGACTTTTTGAAAATCAGTTTGCATTCCGCAAAGACCATTTGGACTCCCCACAGTCCATCGAATCATTATTACGTAATTTAAATTTTTGACCGTTAGTTTTCAACCGTTCGAATTTTGGTTCGGAAATCCAATGTTCTTGTCGAAACAGCTTTAACAATAGTAGCCTCCCAAAACACCCATTTTGCAACTAGCTTGGCACTCGTTTGACTTCCGGATTAGTGTTCAATTCCACGGGAGATCTGATGACCACATGAGATATTTTTGATGGTAGATGAACGGATGTTGAAGACGACATATTTAACTGCTTAAGATACATGATTCCCTCTTCATTTTTATTAGACGTCGGAGCAGCTGAAACGGATTCTGAACACTTCGACTGACAACTCTGCCGGTGTGTGTCTTTCGCCAAGATATCTACACTTTCAATTTGTGAACTCTTCTCGACACTACTTGGACACGGAAAAGGATTGAAACACTTGGAAAGTGACTTGCTCATCTTGAACCCGCAGAGTGAGTTTCCCTTTTTCCACATCAATGAGAGTTCGGCCAATAGCTAAGAATTGTCTTCCCAAAATAATTGGAATGTCTTGGTCCTCCTCCATATCGAGCACAATGAAATCAACGGGAAAGATGAATTTATCTACCTCGACTAAAACATCTTCTATTACCCCCCTCGGGTACTTGATAGATCGGTCAGCTAATTGCAGCGAGATTGTCGTCGTCTTGGGTTCCCTAATGCCTAGCTTCTTAAATATGGAAAGGGGCATAAGATTAATGCTGGCGCCGAGATCACACAACGCTCTATCAAAAGACAGATTTCCTATAGTGCACGGTATATTGAAACTTCCTGGATCCTTCAATTTTGGCGGGAGATTTTTCTGCAAGATGGCGCTGCACTCTTCCGTCAATGCCACTATCTCATATTCTTCGAGTTTCCTTTTGTTAGATAAGATTTCCTTCATAAACTTCACATAGCTCGGCATTTGTTCCAAGGCATCAGCAAATGGAATATTTATATGTAGTTTCTTGAAAATGTCAAGAAACTTAGAGAACTGCTTGTCCACTTTTTGCTTTTGCAGACGTTGTGGAAACGGGACAGGAGGCACATAGGCTGTCGGATTATCTGGAAACAATTTCGAGGGTCTTGAAATTTGTGATTCCTCAGTCACCGCATTTTTATTCTCCTCATCTTCACTTCTCTTTTTGTTCTGCCTGGGCTGCTCACACACTTCCTTCCCGCTTCTTAAACCAATGGCATTGATACTCTCTCTGGGGTTTGTCTCAGTTGTACTTGGCAAGGTACCCTCAGGGCGAGCTATTAACACATTAGCTATTTGGCCCAATTGTACTTCCAAGTTGCGAATAGAGGCGGAATGGTTTTGCAAGGTTGCTTCCGTACGGGTCATGAACCGACTCGTATTTGCTGCTAACTTCGCCATTGCCTACTCTAAAGAGATCTTTGGAGCGGGAGGGGGTTGCTGTTTGTGTTGAGTAAACTGAGATTGGTTTAGGTTTTGTCCGGTTTCCACGAAAAGTTAGGGTGATTTCGCCACCCCGGATTGTATGTGTTGGAATACGGATTATTCTGTCGATTCCCGTTCCCCACAAACTGAGCTTGTTCCACCGGATGTTGCTTGAAAAGATTTCCAATTTGACATTCCGCACTAGGGTGAGATCCATTGCACCAATTACATGATTCAGTGGTAACGGGGGAAGAAGTATGTGAAAAAGCTTGAAGTTGTTGAGTCAAGGCGGTGACTTGAGCCGATAGCGTAGATATTGGATCATTATTGGAGATTTCCATCACTCATTTCGGGTTCACTCGTTCAGAAGGCCACTGATAAGCATTTGCAGCCATCGCCTCCAATAGAGAGTGGGCTTCGGCCATCGTTTTTCCCATGAACGCTCCTCCAGCGGCTGCATCAACAAGAGTGCGTGTAGAAGCACTCAATCCGTTGTAAAATGTTTGAATTTGTAGCCAATCCGGTAGGCCATGGTGTGGGCATCTCCTTAGAAAATCCTTGTATCGCTCTCAAGCTTCATGAAGCGACTCTATATCAAATTTCCCGAAAGTAGTAATCTCGTTCCTTAATCTCGCTGTCTTCGATGGTGGAAAGAACTTAGCCAGAAAGGCTTGCGCTAATTCTGCCCAAGTCGTGATAGAGCCCGACGGTGATGAATTCAACAAAAATTTGGCTTTGTCCCTCAAAGAGAAAGGGAAAAGCCGCAGACGAATAGCATCATCGGCAACACCGTTATTCTTGAAGGTGTCACAAATCTCGAGAAATGAAGCGATATGTGCATTGGGATCGTCGTTCGCTAGTCCACAAAATTGGCTTGCTTGTACCATCTGAATAATACCCGGCTTAATCTCGAAGTTGTTCGCTTGGATGGTTGGACGCCGAATCCCCGAAAAGTTTGCATTGATTTGTGGCAGGCAATAATCACGGAGTGCCAATGCCGGTTGAACTTGCTGCATGGGATTTTCTCCTCCATGATTTTCCTTATTATCGGCAATGGTGTCTTTTGCTGGTAGCTCCCGCTTTTCCTTCTTGTTTTTCCGAAGAGTGCGCTCGAGTTCGGTATCCAAAGGTAGTAGGCCTTCGTTACCGAATTTTCTCATGCACTAACCAGAAATTCCTGAAAGGAAAACAAATAATAAGAATTACACAAAAATAAAAAAAATAATTGTTCAAACTAAGACTAGAAATACTGAAATCGATATTAGTAAAATAATCAATCCCCGGCAACGGCGCCAAACACTTGTTGCGAAATTCGGTGTACGCAAGTGCACGTTATCGTAAACAAGTAATAAAGTGATGAGTAAGATATCGTTCCCACGAGGACTGACTTACTAATTACCGATTTATGAGTATTCTAATTTTATCTGAACTATCGAAATTGGAGATGCAATAATAATTAAAGAAAATTAATAAAAGAATAAATAGTGAAAACGATTGTTCGAAGAAAGAAAATCAAATAAAGAATTAATCTAGGATTGTGAATCCACCTCGGTCTATCCGAATTACTCTTGATTATATGAATTTAATGAATTCCCAATTTATTGAAGGCGAAGGTTGCTAAAATACTCTACTGCCTCTCCCGAGGTCAATAGAATTATCTAAGGCGAATAATACACTCTATTCCTAGGTGGATTAATTCGACAATAGGCAAAAAGCACGAAATCTCCAGAAAGGCCACGTAATTCCTGTGAGTATATCCCCATCTCACAAGATAAAATGGTTCTCACCAATTTTTCCTACCAACTCTCCTCTCCCGATTCGAGTTGCGTAAACAAAACAATTCAATTATAGGCCACACAATTGAAAGCATTAAGAACAATTGGGGAAAACTTAATAGAAAAGGGAATTAAATTGATAATGCAAAATCAAAAGTTAATTCATCAAAATTTCGGTTTCATCAAAATCCTAGACGAGGGTTCTAGCCTGACATGCTAGAAAATAAAAATACAAAAAGAATTAAAGAAAGCATAGAAATCAAACGCAGACGAAGAACTTGGATTCCTCCGTTCTCTGTGTTCCGCTCTCTACTCCTTGGTGTTTCTGCTTCTTCTCGATTCCTTGATTCTCTTGATGATCGATCCCCCTCTTTTCAGACCTTGAATCCCTATTTATAACTATCATTAGCCTCCAAAACGCGTCCGGGGATTTGGTCGAAAAACGCTCTAAAAACGGCCCAGAAACGCAGCAAATATAGCAGGACCGCCCCGTGGGCCGTGGCTCAGTAAGTGTGTGCCGCGGCCCCCGGTACAGTTGGTTTGACGCTTGCTAGTCACCTTCGTGTTCCGTAGCTCATTTGGTTCGTGCCTTGGCCCTAGGCCAAAAATTGTCGTTTCGGCCCGTTTTTCGCCGGTCGAGCTTCCGGACTCTAATTTCCTACAAAACATATAAGAATAGTGCATTGAAAGCTCATTTAAGCAGATTTAGACTTCAAATGGATAAAAATAATAATAAATAAGCACATAAAAATACGCCTAACAACGAAGGAGAAGCATCAAGGTCGGCCCCAGTCGCATCTGGATTAGGAGTGTTGGCTTTGACTGACGATGGAGAAGGGATAGAAGGTAGCTCCAAATCCAGGCCGGATTCCTTTACAGACTCTCCAAGGGCGTCCTCCCACCAGGCTGCCTCGGGAGATTCATTCACATTACCAGACCAACCTGAAGGGACGGGATCCCCATCCAAAGCTGCATCCCTGTCCATCTCCCCCATGAAGCCCAAAGCGGCTAGTTGTTCGCGGGCGCGAGTTAAAGCAAAATCAAAGTACTGCGTTGCAGGAGGAGCCAGCCAGACTAGATAGGCAGTGGAATTGTGATACTGGGGTAGGAGGGCAGAACGGTAAGCCTCTAGGAAAGAGTAACCGAAGTCGCTGGTCAGAAATCGACGTCGACCATCCATTACTCCTCGCTCATAAGACGACCCCTCGGATCGAGCCTCGGCTAGTTGAGCTTCAAGTTGGGCGACCTTCTCCGATTCTGCTTTAGCCTGGGCTTCGATCAGGGCGATCTTCTCAGACTCGGCCTTAGCTTCTGCCAGCTGAGGCTCGAGCTGGATCACCTTCTCCGATTCAGCTTGAGTCTGAGCCTTTGAAAGTTTTAGCTCTTGATTCAGCTGAACGTTGGCCATCTGAGCCCGTTCTAAAACCGCTTCTCACTCAGAAACCTTCTTAAGGGCAATATCTAAGCGATATTCCCTTTCCTGAAGCTGGGCAGAGAGATCGATATAAGACTCCAGGGCGGCCTCCAGATCGACTGACATCTGGGTAAGCTGGGAAGAGGACAAAGTGCCGATCTTATGATCCTCCGCGAAGGTCACAAAAGTAGCGCAGAACTGTGTAGGAATA